>CM032481.1:239324-1592099 GCA_019059595.1 Marasmia exigua | reverse complement strand
ATGTTCAATAGTGGACGAGTGTGGGTTGTTGATGATGATGATGAAATTACTGGATCAAGGTGGCTTAATTTATAGCCATCACGTAACGAACGAGAATATACCCGTCGCATCTAAGCAAAAGAGACACACAGCGCGTGTGAAAGAGAGGTAACTCCGATTCGGTCGTAACGTCTGCCTTAAATGAGGCCCTAAGGTACCCCGGGCTCCAATGCGATGGCTTTGGACGCAACCGGGAATAACACGATGTCGTCATGAGAGACTGGGCGACCTCTCACCTGTTCGGATTACAAGGTGCACCGAAGTAACGAGGCCCTTCTGCATAATCTATCGGACATACCTATCTTCGTCCTGATCAGACAGCAGACACAACAGAAAACCAAGATTTGGCTTTAAAAAGGACATCATCATTAATGAAAAACCTATAATGAAAGTTACATATGACGAGCAAAGAGTGCAATGATTATTTTTACTGAGAATTTCACTCCTATGGTCTTAGTCGAAGATTTCAATTTAAATATATTGTAACTGTACCTGCATAGTTCATAAAATAACAGTGAGGCATTTCGATTTGATTACGGCTAATGAACTTTTGGATTTCGTATTACTTAAATAACGTGACATTCTAAACCAAAATAACTCAAATTCTAAAACCTTATTCTTTTTAGGTGACATGGTAATTTAGATCTAAAATATTATATCTTCTTAAATAGACAAATATCTATGTGTCATTAGTCCTAGAGGTACATTGCAAAATGTATGGGGACTTGACATTTGCATCTGTCAGTTTCCTCTTCTAATTAATACCCCAACTTTAACATCAAAATGGCATTTCCTCGACTATTTAGGTGACACATATTGCTGTCACAATAAATGTCACCCCTGTGAATACATAGCAGGCAAATAAATGTATCATCTGACCTACAAAAATTGTAAACCGTTATCCTTGTATACTGTGGTAAGGAAGGATTAAGGACAATTTAATACCGCAATAGATATTTATCAAGCGTAACGTGTATGTAAACCAGGTTTATATTTTAGTCATATACTCACAATACTCATTGTGTTGAATGAAAAAGCCAACCACAGACCTCAACTCGGAAATTAAAACAGATGGTGACTAATCACTGAATGACAATCCCAAATAATCAGCCTTAACTGGCTGATACTTTATAAGGAAAAAGGATATTGTCAAAGGCAGTATTGTCAAAAAATGCAGTTCAGTTCTAGAATGGGAGGAGAACAAGATTATAATATTATTTGAAATGAATGTGACTATACAAATTGTTACGTCAACGGCATAATCAAAAATGAGATTTATTACCCATTTCAAAGGGTCTCTTATAAAATCACAGTAAATATGTTCGAGGTACATCCGCGTGTTCGGCGGTGTACTTAGTCGGCAGGGCTGTCGCAAACACAGAGTACTTTGTAATATATCATATCACGTAAATGCCCGTGTTTTCGACGGGCAATTTTGTTATTTAACGTTTATGCTATTTTTACACTGAGTAGTCTTTATTTCAAATGACAGTTGCAATCCCAAAATAAACATTTAACTAAGTGAAGTGAGTATATTATGAGATTATGCATTTATCATTGAGGTAATCGTAAAAGTAAAACATAAAATATTACATAAAAACCAAAGGCCAAGGAGAAAATCAACATATCCAGGAATTCCATAATTTATTAATTTTATACCTTTCCTTATCAAACAGATTTCCTTAACATGCCCTTAAAAGTTACCTATAGGTACCTTCATAGGTAGGTGATTTCCTTTTATATATTCAGCACAATAGCAATACGTAACCAGACTATTGCGTACGAACCACGAAAACATAAGTATTTGTTATGTACAGTTGGTATGTAACAATGAAGAGCCTTGAAAATAGTCCAATATACGTAAATTTGACCAATTTCCCGTAAAGATTTATTCTACGAATCAATTTACATATGTTTACACTTTTTTCAAGGGTTACTTCTTGTTTATTAGCACAAAATAAAACAATTATTTATTATAGACTGGCCGGATGGCGGATTTGTTAATAGCGGTGTTCACAACGACTATATATTGCCATTATAAGATAACTTTATGCTCTTTAAAAACCAGAGTCACCGACGTAGCCCACCGAATTAGCAAACTGAAATGCCAGTGGGCTGGTCATATTAGCCGCAGAACTGACAGCCGTTGGAGCCGTAAAGTCTTTGAGTGGAGACCGCGACTCGGTAAGCGTAGTGTTGGACGCCCCGCGACAAGATGGGATGATGCCATTCGAAGGCTGGCTGGTGTGGGCTGGATGCTTCTTAACTAGTTATCATATTTAAACAAATGAGGTGTCGTTAGAAGCGTCTTGATTGTCTTCTAGTTATAGGTGACATGACGTCACGTTAAATTGACTACAGCGCCCTCAAGGGGACTTAGAGTAAGGGACTAAAAAAAATTTTGCTTGACGGTACCGTGTGGATATCAAATGAAAGAGCTTTTTTATCACGTTTCAAATTTGTAATTTTATTTACATTAAATAACATTACTATGCGAGGGGAGTTTAAAGGTTGGCAGCGCACTTGTGACTCCACTGGTGTTGCAAACATTTAGCCAAAACAAGAGGCTAACTTTTATATATAGCTGTATAAGGTTTTGTAATTTTCTAAATTTGTTTGTGTCACTAAATAAATAATTTTATTTTCTTTCTTTCTTTCTTAAGGAGATCCTCGTTATTTCATATAATTGGGTCCAAATATGAATGTACCGGCCAAAATACATTTTTGCTCTACTCTTTAAGGACTAGTCCCCTCATGTTCATATTTTTTAGTTTTAATTCTATGTGTGTTTAACAAACTTCATAACATATGTGAACATATAAGTACACTAAAATTGCATGTAGCAGAATAATAACTAGGTGTCATCTTTTCAAATATCGTATTTTCTAAAGTTACTTTCTAATCCATTCCACCAGCCAGTCTGACATAGGTATTTGTTGTCAGAAAACATAAGTACATTACTGTAGCAGCCGAGGCGGAGCCGAAACACATACGTAAGCCAATCAGTCCTTAATTGCGGCCTAGGCTTGTATAGAGCAAGGAAATTCAAAGAAATTGTATATTATTTTAGGGTTACAATGAAATGAACTCGAAAATCGACAGCAATATGCCACAGATCACTACATATGTAGGCAATATTCTGCCTTTGTT
The DNA here is from genome assembly GCA_019059595.1 of Marasmia exigua. NCBI lineage: Eukaryota > Metazoa > Arthropoda > Insecta > Lepidoptera > Crambidae > Marasmia > Marasmia exigua. The sequence goes on along the minus strand of CM032481.1, from coordinate 1,588,910 downwards.
CTTATTTTCAAGTACATTTATTTTGTGTTCAACCAGTTTTAAATAAACCCTAGTAAGTTAGCCCCTTGGTTTTATTGATACGTAGGTAATGTTCCATTTTTAAATATCACAAAAAAAATTTTTTTCTGTAATTACCTTGCCAGCGGCCGGCTAATGATTTCTAGCCGATTTTGCTGGCCTGTGTTTTGTCAATACAGCAATATCGATTCATCACAAAGAAGGTTTCCAAAATAATGTTCGAATTTCCGCGCATGTTTGAGAAAATATTTTATCATTACAATATTAAAATACAGTAGGCAGTCTAGATCGCATGTGATGCACTATTTAATGACCATGCAATGCATTTCCGCTAGTAAGTTGCCATCACCACTTTAAATTGCACTGCCAAGGACGGACTCTGTAGAAACCCATAGGGCATTATGTTTAATATCACGTCATTATGTTATTCGAGAAAAAGATGACAATTCGCGAAAATGCGTTCTTAAATTTCACGTTTTTTTATGTCATTTGGAAATAAGTCTTGTTTAGTTAGACTCATCAATAATCAATGTATTCACTGTTGAATGTTGGCTTCATTCATGCTGCACCATAGATTATATCTAGGCTTTCTTCATCCAGTCACTGATAACATTTCTCCTAAGGTTAGCAGTCCATCGAGTGGCTATTAGACTAGACAATTTTCCGCCTTTTTGATTTTTTTACATCAAACTGGTGGAAAATCAAAATATGTATATTTTAAATGTATGTTATTTATTATTGTTTCTAGTTTGTTGCTTCCAGCACTATGTTCTGCCATCATGACTATTAATTGTATGCAACATTATTTTCAAGTTTAATGAAATTCCGTCACCTCTGGGTTGTTTTTCCATAAAAACGAGATTACGTTTATGTATTCGTAATAAATATTGGTATTATATATAACAAATGCTTAAGTAATAATATGTAACGGCGACCAAAACCTCTTCATTTGCAAGTTTATCTTCCAGGTGAATGATAGAAATACCATAACTGTCATAATAATGCAGAGTTTATCTCCTATTGTATTCTTTCCGGGTAACAAATTATAAAATTCCATTAATTCTGTCAGTCGTGCAGTTAACATTTGCCACATGTCTGTTACATACCACATATTGATAATGTGTAACATTATTCATTACTACTATGAGATTTAAACTTTTTAGGGTAAATAATATACCCCACTAGCGACGCCATTGATTTTTATTGTTAGCTAGTAAACCAGATCTATTTTTGCTAATTTCAGAACTCCAGCCTCTCGACAAACACCCATACTATTTATTTTAAACTTTAAGTTAAGTTAACTATTTGGTCTTTTGCACAGAAATTTTGAATGACCGCCAAAAGCGGCCACTTTTGGCGTAAATTTTCGACTACAAAAACAGACTTAACATTAGTCCATGGTAATTAAATGAATAGCATACGTGTTTGCCAGAAGACTGGCGTCCTGAAATCTTTAAAAAAATAGATTTGTTTTAGTAGCTAAAACTTAAAATCAATTATTGGCGTCGCCAGTTTAGGGAAAACTGGCGACGCCAATAATGGATTTTAATTTTTAATCGATTTATCCTCTTGTCTATTACCTCTTATTGGAACAAGATTAAGTGCTGAGACGAAGAACATTGTTAATCAACAAAAATAAAAACAATTATGATGACATTAAACACACTCCTGCGACGTGTACTTAGTACAGACAGCCACACAGGTTACCACAATCTGAAAAAAACCTTAATTGATAATGAACCGAACGTGTTTGACATTAAGGTGAGAATCAAATTAATGAAATTTGACAGTTTTATATACTATGACGTGTGACTGTACGCGAAACATTGACACGCTTCTGTTATCCTAGTTTCATGGACTCATCAAAATGGTAATGTTCAAATAAGAAAATAAATTGCTAAGTAGTGCGCACACAGTAGCCACAGGTAAATAAACTAGTGAGTACTTTATTTTTGAAGATATTTTTTTGCAATTTATTCCTAAGCTAATAAAGTGCGTTAAAGTAGATATTACTCGTTAAGTGGCTATCTTAAATCTAAAAAATCTAAAGTTTTTAGTACGTATTTCATTATAACGAAAACGCTTTGCCACATTTTTGTTTCCCATATTTTCATCGTCAGCCCATTTAAGTCCCCACTGCTGGGGGACGGGCCTCCCTCCATCACATGAGGGGTAATTGCCATACTCACCACTCTTAACAGACGGGTTGGCGAGGGTTTTGATATAAATGCAGAGTTTTCCTTCTTTGGGTGCTGATGAACATGCCAGCAGCTTTACCTTAGTCGCCTTTTACGACACCTCGGGAAGAGTGAGGGTGGCCTATTCTACTCTGCCGGGGACCACACGGCCACGGTCATGATCATGTACCATTAGTGTAATTTGGTGCCTAATCACAATAAGATTCATTGGTTTTTTAACATAATATTTTCAACATTGGAATAATAGCAATGACTGTGTGTAGTTACGAGAGTGGCCGCAGAGTGTCGACAACGAAACGGTTATCCACGACCGGATCATTACCCCCGTCGCCTTCACACACGCTGTGCGTTCCTTTTGTTTGAATGCGACAGTTATGCTCTCACTCGTTACAGGACGGTTTCATAGTAACCCCTTAGAAGCGGCTACGTACGTTATCGACGCTATGAGATCAAGACGCGACAGTATTATGGTTGATACTGAACGCATCCGCACGTAGGGCTGCTATCGATCATTTTATGACGTTTCATTTTTTTTTGTCTATTTTATGAAAAGTTTACAAACATTGTTTATCTTTATTGCCGGTGTCCTCTTTTCAGCAGAAAATGCATGGGCACCGCTCTTCCTTTCTTTACATAAGTACATAATTCGGCTAGGTACACAGAAAACAATATAATAATAGCGTAAAAGTAAAAATATGTCATAAAAAAATAGAGTTGTATGTGGATCGCACTTTAAAGCGACGGCTGCGCAAAATGTCCCGATGTTCGATCCCCGGGTGGGGTAAAAAAATTGTACCTAAGGTTTCGGTAACTACGGAGTCTGCAAGTTGGCGGTCTTGTACCCCCGTGCCTCGGAAAACCTCGCGCCCGGTCCCTCTTCGGTCGTGTCACCTAGTTTCCCATCGGAATACGAGGGTAAGGGAATAAAGAGTGCACTTGTGTTTGCGCACACACTTGAGCACTATAATATATCCTGAGTTTGTGGCTGATCGTTGAGATTGACCGCCGTAGCTGTAATCGGTTGGAGGATATTATTATTAATGTTAATACAATATTTTCTGCACCTCTACACCATCTACAATCTACATTTTCGTTTTTGTGTCGGGGTTTAGTCATTTGGCCATTCCCGTAAAGGTAAATGGTAAATTGGAGCCTGGGAATTATAAGTGACAATGCTAGACTGAAATTTGGTAAACTTTTATTGTGAATAGGTACGTATTCACATAATATGACATACCTACCTATTAATTTTTTATGTTTGTGTAGTTAGTTACGGTAGAATAAACGTTTTAACTGACTATTTAGATCTAAATATTTACAGCGTACCTACTTAAAAAAAACGAACTTATATTGTTAGATGAACCTGAAATGTCCTATTAAGTATTTAATAAATTTACCATAAATTAATTTACTTCTTCCTATTTTTCATCTTTGCATTTCATTAAAAAATTAAAGAATCTGTCCATCAGTTAATCATGATCCGTTTATATTTATCTTGATGAATAATTAGGTCTAGGATGATGAGATAGTTTTATTTAATCTCTTTGACGTTGTCACAATATATAATATAAGAAAGTAGACCTCTACTTTCTTATAGGTAAGTTAATTTCTCTCCTGCAAGATAAAAATGAATGTACAGCGCACAATCGTTGGATGTGTCATCCCTGTCGGTAGTTTAACAATACAGCCCTCTCGTGCTCTCAGAACATCTCGTATCGTCGCGGTAAAAGTTATGACAACAATAATGCGTTATAAAACTCGAGGAGTGAACCAAATCGCGCCGCAGTCCGCACAGAACCGCGCAAGGTCAAGAACATATGGGCTCTTTCCATACAGTCTATCGCAACCCGCCGCCATGTAACACTGCCTCTCGAAAAAAAGAAAATAAAAAAATATTTAAAAAAACAACAAACGTGAACTTTGATTCTAAATTTGAAAATTTTCGCGCGCACGTGGCCGGCGACCCGTTCCAATTTTAAACGCGTGCGGCGTTTTCCCGCGTAAACACGCTGTGTGAAAATCTTGTGCGCGATTTATTTTTGCATTTCGATATTTCGGGAACTGAGTTATTGGACTGTTTACTTGTTGGTTTTGGATATCAAAATATTGCAAACAAGTTTGTGGGTGCGGGTGGGAAGTGAGGGATATTGATTCGGCGTAAGTACTTATTTAATCTCAGTTTTGTTATCCTAAATGGGGATCAGAAATACATTAGATGAGATAGAATATTTAGTCATCATTTACAGTGAAGTAAAAGTGTAAATAAACTACATTTCTGAAAGTTTGTATATTAATGAGTTAATTATAAACAAATATTAATCAAAAATAAATAAAAATAACATTAATTTTCTCATAACAGCTATAATTAGATTTTACATTAGGAAATTAAAAACTAGATTAAACGTGGACTAGAAACAATTAAATAAACTGTCTCACAATCTAATTTTCAACGTCCCTACGATGTGGAATTGAACTTCAGGGAAACGAGTAACCTTTCCACAAGTTCTTAAGAATAGTCAACCGAAGAAATGTTCATGACAATCTTTCACCCAAAGATTATGATATCACGTGTTATTAATACTATCAGATTGCAATTTTGCACATATTAAAAGTAAACTAAAGAATTTGATTAAATCCTAACTATGTACACAAATTGGTGAATAAAAAAATACCTACGTTACAAAACTTTTTTAGTAAGTTAGTCCGGAAATCTTGCGGCATAAAGAAGTTCATTCACATAACACAAATAACTTCACAAACAATAATAAAGTTGTTTTGAACATTTCATGCATAGCTGACCGTGGGAGAGCCACGCTTCGGCTCGATCGGAGTGATACCACAGCCGCACAGAAAACCGGCGTGAAGCAGCACTGTGCAGTTTTGCTGCGTGAGTAAGGGTACCGGGGGCCCAATCCGGGGATAAGGGGGCAGCTTAAGCCCCCTTATCCCCGGGCTTATTTAAAGCTTGGCAGCACCTTTGTGACTCCACTGGTGTACGAGTTTCCATGGGCGGCGGCCACCGCTTACCAATAGGTGATTCGTCTGCTCGTCTGCCACCTATCACATAAAAAAAAGCTTAGAGCACCAAGCAGAGAAACTCCAGCTAAAAAATCAATCTTCTCAATTCCCAATTATCCCATATTTTAACATCGTGTTTAATAAACGCAACAACGTATTTTTGTATCAAGAAATCAAAAATTCTTTAAAATTAAATAATATAATATTTTCTTAGCCGGAAGTATAATATCCCGGGATAAGGATGTTATCTGGGGAGATATGTTATTTGAACAATATTATATAATGTAGGTACCTTGACACATATCATTAAAAATCATTTCATAATAAAATTACTTATAAATACCGTTTTAAATGATTTCAATGTAAGATGATTTATATGTAAGCGCTGTGTGCAAGCCTACGCAAATAAAGATTATTTATGCTTTTACTTATGGTTCACTGGCGGAAAGTTTAACCCTTTACGTAACGCTGTATAAATATTGTTCACAATAAATACGAAAATACGAATAGTTGTAAACGCCATCGCTTGTTGTCATAATAAGATACCGACTAATGTCATGTCACAGATTGCGGCTGCTGTACAATCGCGGTGTTTACGCTCGTCTAGTGGTTATTAATTTGCAATATATTCTCATCCGGATGATAGATTGCACTGTGTTCTATTAAATAAATACTGATAACATAAGAAGCATCAACAAATAGTTTATGTTATAGGACACTTTAATTGTACTTACATTTTTTTCCGTGAGTAATTATTCATTTTATTCATTCGCGTTGTACAATTATACACTCATTCGTAAATACGAGTTTATACTTTACTTTGATGTGGTATTACGGTGTTAGAAGCTAAAGAGGCAGAAAATAATGTAACAACGTATTTCCGATAGGTAGATAGATTGAAAAATATTCATATTAAAAAACAAAACAAGAAAACTTAGGCCACAATCAAAATACGTAAATCGATTGAAAAGCTGAATAAATAAAAAAAATTAGCACACTTTCAGACTATTTGCATTCTTGGTTATGTAATATTTAATTAAGAAATAGTAATAAACGATGACGTACTTTTAATATGAAAAACGAGTGACGTGCAGTACTTTTAATATGAAAAATTTTACTTCTATAAAAATTGAATATAAAAAAAATACATTTACAAATTATGAAATTATGAGTATTCATTCAAAGTACTTAGGTATCTACCTAACCTATTTCATTGAAAGATTTTAAGGTGGAAAATATTTTCCAGGTTTTTAAGCCATGGAAAATAAAATACCGAAAGAGGGAAGTTCCTGTGTTATAAATGTAGCACTGAATTTCTTCAGTGTTACATTTTGCAATGGTGTTATTTGAAAGACTCTCGTCTTAGTTAGGTATTGTTATTGTAAGAGACTATCTACAGACAGATTAACAATAGGTCAGTGATTGATATTAAAAAACCATTTATAATTAAGATGCGTGCAACAACTAGTCATGTCATCTTAAATTAGGTATTAATGAAAAACGTTAAATCAAACCCAGACACTATAACAGTTTTTTTAATTTAGATTAAAATAAACTTCGTACCTTGTCCTTCTTCGGAAATATCTATGTAGAATGGTTTTGGTTCTTAAACACGAAACGTCGATATCAGATTTTGTGAATTTCTAAAGGCACCACAGTTATTAATGTTTTCAAACAGGCGGCTCAGAAACCCATAGAACCTAATATCTTGAAGTAAACAATACAACCTGTAATGTACAACATGATTGCAATAAACGATTGAAATTGAAACCTATAAAACGTGTAAAACCAATACCCTGGTAAGTATTCTTAGCAAAGGTTAATTATCGATCACATAATCTAGATCTTTAATTAATTCGAAGGCGACATCCTCTTTAACACATAATCTGTTTACGATCGAGACTATTAATAACTGAAACTAAATACGATTGCTTACAAAAAATGTTATTAAATTTGACGAAGATCATTGATGTCAACTTATGATTGACATAGTATCTAGTATTTCAATTTATAAATAGCCTAAAGCTCAAAAAAAGTGAATATCAGTTTAAAGTTAGAGTTATTTATTGATCTAGTTTTATCTCAAAAAATAATTACATCTAGAGAAAAGCTAAGTAAGACAAACATTAATGTTAAAAAAGTTGATATTTTTTATAGCAATCTTAGCAAATTTTATTCTTAAGTAAGTAATTTTTAAGTAAATAACACACTTAAAAATTTCATCTCATATCGAAAGCTTATGTCGAATCAAGCACTTACAAATTTCGTCGGCTTATTAATGCGTTCAGTGGTCTAATTGGTAGAACATTCACCCGGATTGTGGAAGGTGTGGGTTCGAGTCCTGCCTGAACACGAGATGAAATTACCAATTGTGTTATTTATTTATTAATGTTAAAATTTTGATTAATCACTGATAATTTGCGTTCGGATAAAAAATCGCACCAGGCATAATCATGCAGAACCCATAATTACTCATAATTGAGTTATGGACAACATTGCTCCGGTTGTTAAGGCTGTGAACTATACCCGAGTTATTTCGTAACTGGTGAAATACCACTTGTCTTCTGACGGAAAACCACAAGACCATGTTTTGATTCACTGTATGGTCGGTAGGAGTAGGCATGGTAACATTGATCGGATATCAATGAAAGATAGATTATTTATTGCACTACAGGAAAGTTGACTTGGAGCAATGGTAGCTCAGTGCACAAGAATGCTCTTAACATGCGGAGGGTCGTGGTTCAAATCTGTGCATGCGCCTCTGGATTTTTTAAATCTATGTGCGTATTTCTTCCCTTACCTCCGCGGTGAGGGATAACATCCCGAGGAAACCTGCACGTTTCGGATAGTTTCTGAATCGTGTAACCATGATTCAGTAGGTCTGGTAACTCATTTCAAAGAGTTGCGAAGATCAGACGACAGTCGCTTCATTGTAATTACCTGACTGCCCAAATCATGAGTCATCGTCTAAGCGTACATTGGGCTCCAAAGCGAGAGCTTTAGACGTAACCGAAAACTACATGCTAAAATGAAGAAGAGGGAAGTTGATGTAAACTTCCTTTTCTTGGCTTTCATCCAGCCTGATGTTACACTCATGGATTAACCACACGTGTCGGCTTTGCTATGATCTGTCTTTTTTCATCTAATTATAACATACCCAACATATTCAATTCATTATCAGTTGAGGAAACTGGAGATCGTAAGGTATATACATCAATTAAGGGACATTTCTTTCATCATCGTCATCGTCAGCCCATTTAAGTCCTCACTGCTGGGGCACGGGCCTCCCTCAATCACATGAGGGGTAATTGCCATACTCACCACGCTTGGCAGACGGGTTGGCGAGGGTTTTGATATAAATGCAGAGTTTTCCTTCTCTGGGTGCTGATGATCATACCAGCAGCTTTACCTTAGTCGCCTTTTACGACACCTCGGTGAGAGTGAGGGTGGCCTATTCTACTCTGCCGGGGACCACACGGCTATAAATTTCTTTCATCGTGGGTTAATTAAGGGAGAGATGGTAGTAACCCGTTGTGTGGCTGTTTGTACAAAGAGAAGATTTTTTATGGCCTGTAGCGAAATCAGAAAGTTCGCTAATGTGTTGCCCGCCTTTTTGAAAAAGAGTACGATCTTCTCGAAGGTTTTCAAGTCCCGAAATTGGAATAAAGTTCTCTATAAATAAGGTGACCTCACCGAACTTCATTCCACCCTATTCTATTTCTCGCTCGAAAAGATATGTAAGGATATATTTTATACATGAGCTAACTTTATTATGCGTAAGACCTAGAAAGATATAGATAGTCACAAACAAATAAAATACTCTGCAATTAACAAGCAGATATACTTACAATAAACCTTAACCCATTTATTTCCTAAGCAAATTTTTGCTGTGACTCAATCCATTATTATGTGTGTCACATTTATCTACTACGTTTAAGCGTCTGAGGCCTAGGGTGCAGAACAAAGCTGATTGTGTTAGGCCCGGGGTGGCACGTCTTCTATAGTCTAATCACAGCTGGACGGACGGACAGACGCGCATCCCACTGCACGTAAGTCAATTGCCGTCATCTATGTGTAAAAAAGTGCAAATTAGGTACGTGTCTAACAAGAACTGTATCCGTTCATACTTATATTATAAATGTGACTGCCTCGATGGCGCAGTGGGAAGTGGGTCGACTTTAAAGCGACGGCTGCGCTTGGGGTTCGATCCCCGGTCGGGCCAAAATTTGTACCTGAGTTTTTCTTAAGAAATTCTCAGTGTCAGCACGGAGTCTGGAAGTTTGCCGGTCTTGTAACTACGTGCCTCAGAAACTACTTAAGCCGTTGGTCCTGCGCCCGATCCCTCTCTGGTCGTGTTACACTTGTGACCCATTGGAATATGAGGGCAAGGTAATAGAGAGTGCATTTGTGTTGGCGCAAACACTATAATATATCCTGCGTAAATGGCTCATAGATGAGGTTGGTCGCTTTAGCCAAAATCGGTTGGAGGATATTATTATTATATAAATGTGAAAGTGCGTGTGTCTGTCTGTTTGTCCGTTATCTTTCACGGCAAAACGTATTGACAAGTTTTTTTAAGTGGAGACAGTGTGAGCGAAGCCGCGGGCAAAATCTAGTTAAATATAATGGGTTGTCGTTTTCGAACCGCACGAGAACGGCCAGACGAAGCGACGAAGAAGGTAATACAAAAAAAAATATATGTACTTGTAAGGCTTACGAATACAACTAATTTGAGTGAAAACGTAGTGACTGATAACTACAATGATAATAATTTTGTCTATTTATAATTGTCGAATTTGACACGTTTATGAAATACCTAAGTTGCAGGTGTTCGATAGACATGAGGATTCACAAAGATTGTCAGGCAAACAATGACAAATAAATGAAAAAAAAGTTAAGAATTTCCTACAATAGATGTAAACAGTCAATCGTCATTTAGCTTCATATAATCGAAAAAAGTATGTAGGTATGCCAGGTCCTTCATCAGGAAAAAGTTCTAATACAGTATGTATGCCAGGTTCTTACTCGTAATTAGAAGAACGTTCTAATACTCTGATAGCTACAAAAAAAAAAACTAAAAACCTATTTCTCACAATCATATGAACAACATTTTTTCTATGACTTTTAGAAATTCACATAAAAAGAATCAAGTTTTCATACAAAGTCGGTCACGTGACTAGGTCATTATGGGGAGTCGAAAAAAATTTCGACGAATTTTGAAAAGTCGTAGAACAAATGTTGCTCAGAATGGTTGATAGAACACGTGGTTAAAGGGATGTAAATGTCCACAGATACACCCTGTATATATTCGTTAAAGTCTCAGAAAGTATTAAAATCGTTTTGGTGGTTTTAGTGAACCATAAGGAATAATGGCGTAACTGAGGATAAAAGCGTAACTGTCTATATTTTCTTATAGGTACATTAGTTTATTTTACGTATCTTTAATTGTCGCTATATAGAGCATTCGAGATGAACTATATACGAGTATTATCTATCCATTCTTCTTCATCGATATGTTGTCGGGCAAAAGGAGGAAATGGTCATGATGGCCGCAGCATAACCGCTACCATAGGGATGCCAACTCATTTTAGTTCAATTATACTATACACTTTTTTATGCTAAAGGCGACAAATCAGTAAGCGGGTCACCTCACCATTGAATATATGCGATCTCGCAGATGTTCAAGTAACTTCTATAAAGGAGTAAAAATCAGCTGGTCCTAGTGACATACTAAGAATTTTCTCACAAACAGTTTAAGTAGATAACGAATAAACTAAAAGACCGATTTTAAAAATTCATCCACCATTAGAAAACTTCACTATCGCTGATTAATAATAGCTTGTATTATTAAGGGAAAACGTCTCATTCTGACTAGAAAACATCTATTATTACGAGTTGTACGTACAAACTCTATAATTTATTTACTCTACAATGTTACACACAAAATATACGCTGCAAGCGGGAAGCTCAAAATGCATAGGTCTTTCACTAACAAGGTACTTAATAAATTAGTGATCTACGTATGACAATTTTCTGAGAAGTTATGTTAACCAGAATAAATCTTTTGAGATTTATTTTGACCTAATTATTTTCATAGTACGGTCAGCATCAAAAGTAGCTTAACACCTTACCATGTCAAAGTAACTGTTCTGCCTATTATAGTCAGTTTCTAAGGGGGACGTAAAAATGTTACTTCGACATGGTACTAAAGAGTTAAGCTATTTTTTATGCTGACCGTCCAAGAGAAAACCTTAGTTTGAGACCAGGACTGTGGCAGACGAAAGAAAACGCGCATAAAAATAGATAGATAGATAGATAAATCATTTATTTGCATCATTAAACACACATAATAACAGATTACAAAATTAAAAATTAAAATAAGAAAATGCGAACTATAAGAAAAAATTAAAACTACTTAATACTTAACATATTTAAAAATTACAAAACATAGATAGTTGCCATGTGCGAGTGAAAAAGTTTGCGTTTTGTGTGTCGCTGTGATGCAAAATGGCGATAGCTCAGCATTTTGGTTCACCGAATGGCAAACCGCTGATTTTCAGCTATAGCCTGACGAAGACGCTAACATTCTTCATTAAGTTTTTAAACTGTTGATTCCATACATCAAAAAGCTCAGATACTTGAGAAAATTTATAGCATTACTATTAAAGGTAAATACTATAATTAATAATTTACATCATAAATTAATTAAATGTACATTATCAATTAATTAAATCCACATTATTAATTAGTTAAATTTACATTATTAATTAATTAAATTTACATTATAAATGAATTAAATAAATAATAATACTATTGTCATAATTTCACTGAATAAAATATCATAAGAAATGAATTATTAACTGACCAATAAAATTCCAAACAAATAATAATAATAATAAGGATATGCCATATTTTAATAATCCAAATAAAATTACACATTTAATTTTGTGTTGTGAGTAATTAAGTATCCATTACCAGTGCCCATCGTCCTCACGCTAACGTGGTGCTAAAGCGATACCGAGCCGAATCCGTGTTTCCGCTATTTGCCACTCTAGTAAAACAGCTTTCAGTTGTTTTTTAAAAATATATTTAGACGTAGCGGCTCTTATTGGAGGGGGTATATTATTCCAGCACTTAGTGGCTTGATAGCGGAAGCTGCCCCTGAATCCCACAGTTTTATGCGTATGCATAGCCAATGGTACCCGCGTAGATCTTGGTGTGCCTGACCCGTAGTGCTTATGGAAAGACGAAAATTTTAGTCTTCCGTGTAGATATTCCGGATTTCTTTTAGTCATTAAATCGAACATGAGTGTAGCCAAGTATAACCGCTGACGCGATTCCATGTTCAGCATAGAGGCTTTATTAAGAAAGGGTGACACGTGCCCCCGCGGCGGAATGTCAAAACAGAAACGTGCGCAGGCATTCTGTACACGTTGTATCTTGCGTTTAGTTCTACACAGAAGACGTGGTCCCCAAACAAGATTTCCATAATTAAGTCGCGACAAAACCAGCGACTCGCAAAGGGTGATCCGGGCTTTCTCCGACAACAAGTTACGAACCTTGTATAAAACCTTCAACTTGTAAAAACAATTTCTGACGAGTCCCAACACATGACTCTCGAACCTTAAACCACTGTCGAAAACAACACCCAAATTCCTAGCTTCCGTTACATACTCTATACTCTTGCCTTTAATGCTTATAGTTGGATTGTCCCTTTTGAACTCTCTATCGAATTTTGATGACCCTAAGATCATAAATTTTGATTTAGACGGGTTAAGTGTAAGAGCATTTTTGGTAGCCCAGTCCGCTATAGCATCCAAATCATTATTCAGCTTCACCGCAGTAGCAAGAATCTCCCCAGGCTTACATGAGATGTACAGTTGTACGTCATCTGCATAGCTGTGATACCTGCAATTCCTGATGACGCTCGTCAGATCTGCACTGTATATAATGAAGAGAAGTGGTCCCAATATGGAACCTTGAGGAACCCCTCGCTTGACTATAGAAGGACGAGATATAGCGTAGGAACCATCTTCTCTTCGGAGCCTAACAGACTGGTGACGTTCGTCGAGATAGCTGGCAAACCACGCAATTGTATGAGGGTCGAAGCCATAGAAGGACATTTTGGCTAGTAGCAGAGATGTATTAATACACTCGAACGCGCGAGAAAAGTCAAGCAAGGCCAAAAATGTACCCTGTCCGGCGTCCTGATCCGCAATTATGTTGTCAGTGACATCAAGAAGCGCCGTGACAGTACCACGACCCCTACGGAAACCAGACTGATGGGATGGAAGAATCCCATTGTGTTCTACGTAGCGCATCAGCTGAACATGAACTGCCTTCTCCAATATCTTTGACAGAAATAGTGAAAGAATATAACTAAAATAAAAATAAAAAATACAAACCAAAATTCCAAGCAAGATTTTTACGACAAGACCGAAACAAAAAAGCAATGACAACTTCTGTCAATATAAGTAAAAACATTATTAAAAAACTAAAGAGACCCAAGGAGTCTGTACTCGACATGGACAATGTATGTGATGTTGTAAAAGAATTAATAAAAATAAGATACTAGCTTTTGCCCGCGGTTTCGCTCGCGTTAGAAAGAAGCTAAAAGTAGCCAATTTTACCATTATCACTTCAACTGTCTCTACTAAACAAATCAAGACAATCCGTCTTTTCTTCGGACAAACAGATGCACACACTTTCACATTTATAATATTAGTATGGAAGTGTGGATTGTAAAGATTGGCAACCCTATTAGGTACTATATAGAATCATTTAACCTGCCGCCATGTCTGCATGTAATTATTGTCTTAGAATGATTTATTGCTTTTAATTTGTCGCGATGTTCGCCTAGTTGCCTCTGTGACATTTAAATGACTTTACAAGTTAAAACGTCGAATTAGATATCGTACCGACTCTTGACGTCAGGACTCTTACAGATAATTATCTTATTAAACTCGTGATCTACGGTGGAAGAGAAACAAAGAAAGAACGTACGAGAGCCGTCAACAAACTCTATACAATATAAGGTCTTTACCTATGAAATTGGAGTTTCGTATAGAAAATTTCTTTGAAGTCGTTTCCCATAGTAACAATTGAAAAAAAATTAAAAGGAATAATCAATTTTTCCTAACAAAAAATATTTTCAATTTTTTTCCGCATCAAGAATATGAGAAGTGTAAACTATAATTGAACTAAAATGAGTCGGCATCCCTATGGTTATGGTGGGGCCATTGTGATAATTTCCTCCTTTTGCCTGACAACATATAATTCTATATGTTGTTTGGAGAAAAATAGATAAATAATACTCGTACATAATTCATCTCAAATTACAAAAATCTTTCAAAACATTTTCTGTAAGGCCGTGGTATCGATCCAGTCGAGCCGGTCCATCCATGCCCAAGCTTGGCTATACCACCAGCAAAATTCTTAGTTGTTTTGTTTTTTTTTCTTTTTTCCATAGTGCAAGGGCAAACCTTAGTATGGGACCAGGCCAATATCGCCCTTATTACAAATCGCGAATTAAGAATAGACCCAGAACAAAATTTGTGCCAGCTCTATTTAACATTGCGGGATGATTTGAGCTTTAGTACGGTAATAACTTTAGATCGCGATTTAGAATAAGGTGGTATATATGTTGTCTCAGTTTATTTAACTTTATGTATGTTGGTTACAGGGGAGTGAGGGGCGCGGGAGCGGCGCGGTGGGGCTGGCGGCGCGCGCGCAGCATGCTCGCGAGCGTCAAGGGCTTCTGGAAGGTGTGCCGCTATGGAGACTTGTACATGGTATGGCAACACTGCTCTTCTAACTACACAGTCAAAAAAGTCTTAAATCACAAATCTAACCAAAATTCTATAGAAAATCTATTACGTCGAATTTTGGCGCCACGTGTGGATTTTCGAGCCGTGTGGTCCCCGGCAGAGTAGAATAGGCCACCCTCACTCTTACCGAGGTGTCGTAAAAGGCGACTAAGGTAAAGTTGCTGGCATGATCATCAGCACCCAGAGAAGGAAAACTCTGCATTTATACCAAAACCCTCGCCAACCCGTCTGCCAAGTGTGGTGAGTATGGCAATTACCCCTCATGTGATTGAGGGAGGCCCGTGCCCCAGCAGTGGGAACTTAAATGGGCTGACGATGGTGTGGTTTTCGTTTTCGGTCAGTCGTGATCCGGTCCAAATCGGAGTTTTCCCATCATACGCGCTGTGATTCTCCTTTGTTTGGATGCGACAGGTATATTTTCGTTCGTTGTCTGTCTAATTCGGGATTGATTGATTCGGGATGTCTTTGCACTAAGGCCCATACTGCAGTTTTTAATCATAAAGTTACCGAAAACATGATTTTGAGCATTGAAACTAGCTTCAGATTTTTTTTTTTCATAAAAAAGACTTCCTAAAAATACAATGACTTTATTTCATAATAACAAGAATATGATACAACACTGTACATGTTTTGGTAAGATACGAACTGTCTGGCATAAGAAAGAGTACATTGATCTAAATAACAAACAGTGACGTTATCGTCATTCTCATCTATAGCACTTGAGACAGTTGATAACTTCCACAGAAAATGATAAAATATTGTCAGATACTTTCAAAACACTTTGGTACAATATAATAAGTATGACATAACGAGCGACCTGTCGCGACTTCGCACGGGTGCAACATATAGGTACATGTGTAATATTAAACCTTTCTTTTTGAATTACTCTATCTATTTAAAAGTAGCACCATAAGAGAGCCACGCTTAGGCATGAATGGGCCGGCTCGACCGAGGTGATAACACGGCCTCACAGAGGCCTGTAGCAGGACTGCTGTGTTTCGCTGCGTGAGTGAGGGTACCGGAGGCCCAATCCGGGGGAAAGGGGGGTTTAAACTTTGGCAGCGCATTTGTTACTTCACTGGTGTCGCAGGTGTGCATGGGCGGCGGCATTTGCTTACCATCAGGTGATCCGTCTGCTCGTCTGCCACCTATCATATAAAAATAACAAATTGCATCTAAATCCGTTGCGTAGTTTCAAATATTACACCATACATAGGGAAGGGACAGACAGCGAAAGTGACTTTATTTTAGACTATGTAGTGAAAAACATTGATCTGATACAAAACAATAAAACAATACTTTTCATTATTAACTACCAAAATGGTGGCCACTCAGATATATCACGTCGGAGTGCCATACCATAGCACTAACATGCATCTGCAGTTTTATCTATCACGCAACGGTGTCGACACACGGCACCCTGCAATTATGACAGCCCTGCAGATAAAATCCGAGACTGCGCCTGATGCGCTGCGGTGCGGAGCCACGGCGCAGGCTATGTCGCACATTATAATATCTAGTTAAGGTGACGGGTAGGGCACACTAGCGACGCCAATCGATTTTATTTATTTATTTATTATTCGGAAAACAAAACAGATAACAATCAGTAAATTATGGATGTGTAAACATTTAGTTGAGTTTAGAGCTAGATTGATATCCTACTATTGTTTACACATCATTTTATTACGTACTTAAAAAAATCTCAACAAACAATACTTATACATAGTGGCAGTGATTAATTATCAATAGTGGGAGTATTCGGTGGATTATATCCTTGAAAGCAATTTAACACGATTTTTAAAGACGCAAAATTTGGAGTCGAAAATATCAAGATTGGGATTATTAATTGATACCTCGTTGTAAAGACGACACATTCTTGTCAAGGGTTGATTTTAATTTAACTACTAAACAGCATCTATTTTAAACAATTCCGGGGTTACGACCTCTCGGCAAACACTTATACAATTTAATAAATAACCATGCAAAAATGTTGGGTCCGTTTTTGTACGTGAGAAATTGATTCACGCCAAAAGCGGCCACTTTTGGCGTGAATCAATTTTTCGCGTACGCGTTGAACCCATCATTTTCGTATGGTCATTTAATAAATAGCATACGTGTTTGCCGAGAGGTTGTAACCCAGGAATTGTTTTTAATAGATCCGGTTTAGTAGCTAAAAATTAAAATCGATTGGCGTCGCTAGTGTGCCCTACCCGTCGCCTTAATAGCTTAACTGTGAAGTGCCAATACCTCTAAATGTAGCACATTAATATATTAATAAGAGTCTCAGTAAATAAGAACGCGCCTTTTATACGGGTGGTCGTATTTCGAATCCGAGCATGCAATTCTACATTTTTCAAATTTATGTGTATATTCCTTCCTACCATTCGCTCGGCGGTGAGGGAAAACATCGTGAGGAAACCTGCACGTCTCGGATAGTTTCTCAAAATTGAGGACACATCCAATAATTGATATAATGGTTCTGCTGACCGTGTAACCGTGATCCAGTTGATCTGGTTCCCCTGCCTATGGTCCGAGGGTCACACGGCAGTCGCTTAATTATAATTACAAGACTTCCCAAATCCTGGAACGGAACTGAATATTATGACGTGGACCTATTATCGAAAACACTAATCACCTTATTATAAATCGTGATCTAAAGTTAGTACCGAACTAAAACTCATGTCATTCCGTTCCAACACGCAATGCTAAAAAGGGCTGCTACGAATTTTGTTTTGGGACTATCACTAGTCCGCAATTTGTAATAAGGCGGTAAAGGACAGCTTAAGTAAGTATCGAATAATAAATAAATAAATATTTCACAACATCACATACATTGATCTGACTCCAAGTTGGGTAGCTCAAGCACCTGTGTTACGGATATCAGAATCAACAGTGGGATTACAAATATATACATATAATACTTTTCTTTTGTAAATACATACTTATAATACATAGCAAACACCCAGACCAATACAAACAGACATGTTCATGCACACAAATGTTTGTACTGTGCGGGGATCGAACCCGCAACCCTTGTATCAGAGGCAGCGTGCACTACCACTGTTCCAATCGGGTCGTCAATCGAATGTTATAATGTATCAAGACTCCCGTCTTGGGAATTAACACGATATTTATTATGTGATACAACATTGTGTACTCACATATTTGGCTCGACGTTTCGGTATTGATACATTATAGTTATAATGCAACGCGAAAATCTAAAAAACTAAGTATCGAATGTTGTTTCAAATAACGGGTAGAAAAGTGTTAAAAAGAAGTAAGTACGTATTAACTCTATCCGACACACGTTTATCTATCCGATGTAAGGGCGTTTGTTTCTTTCAAATGGATCTTAGTCAATAACACACTCGCAATTATGTAAATATTTTATCCACACGTTATCTTCATTGCGACTAGTATCGGGTCCGCCATACTGGGTCAAGGCCAAAATATATGGAACAAATAAAAATAAATATCTCATTTATCCACCATTTTCGTATGTAAATGTCGCTTGTAACAATGACGCTCCCATTCGGGCGAAGCGTCAAAGTGCGGATTAAAACAAAGTGTCGCAAGCGCCTTCATAGCCTGCGCAAGAGCATAACTCACGCCTACCTCTAGATTTAAATGAGAGCTTGATTTTTGCACGTTTAAATTTTATTGACCCGATGGCACTTGTGACCCTGCCTCACGCTCCAAGGATCCTAGGTTCGATTTCCACTCTGGACAAAAAAAAATCAGTACCTATATTTGTGTTATCCATCATATCATCATTCTGTTTTCTAATTACAAAAGTTGTACTTGGTCAGGACATCATACCTACACCGACCCAAAGCGGTGTAGGTATGTGATGTTGTTTGATATTTATTTATAAAAACAAAAAAACCTGATGAATTGAGAACCTTCTCCTTTTTTTGAATTCGGTTAAAAAAAGATTTTGTCGACCTCAATGGCACAGCGGTTATGCTATAATGATTAGAACCTATTGCAGCAGGATTCGATTCCCCGTTAGGTCAATTAAGGAAATATTGTACAGATCCGAAGAAATCCAAACAAACAAACAAAGGTTGACTGATAGAGAATGCCTCTGGGGTACTTTTTTATTAGCTCGAAGGGTCTCATTGCTGGGCAAAGGCCTCCCCAATAGCCTCCACTGCTCCCTAATCATTGCCAGCGTTTGCCAGTTACGGGAGTATTGGTCCAGGTTGCCACGCCATCTCGTTTTCGGCCTGCCTCTTGGGTGACGGCCATCTACAGGCTGCCATTTCGTGACAACATGAGTCCATCTCTACGACAGTATGGCCAGCCCTGCCTCTGGGCATTTAAGTTCGCCTATTGTATCGTTTTGTGCCATGTTTTAATTAAATAAATAAATAAATCCGCATATGAACAATAGCTGAGCCATTGATCTTCAATCCCGATTTAGCCACAGGCACCGCGCGGTCACTTTCCTGAGGCCATTGAAAAAGCTGCCGCTATTTATAAACGTGTTCGCGTATCGGAATCATTGCTACAATGCTACGAATAACGTGATAATAATAACATTGTTTTCCTTCTCGCATTGGTAGGCTATCTTCCTCTTCCGCTATCCTAGCATTCATATTATCATTACGGAAGATCAATTCTAATTAGATAGATACCTACTACTTTTAGTAAAATAAAGTGACTCTGCGTCAGGCACGATCCACACGCTCTAAGTCTCTCATCTCAACTAATGTACTTTTATTTGCGGCGTGAAGCAGCACTGTGCTGTTTTTCGCTGCGTGAGTGAGGGTACCGGAGCCGGAATCCGGGGGAAAGGGGGGTTTAAAGTTTGGCCAGCGCTCTTGGGACTCTACTGGTGTCGCGGGTGTACTATGGGCGGCGGCAATCGCTTATCATCAGGCAATCCGTCTGCTCATCTGCCACCTATCACATAAAAAAAAGTTGAATCAGTACATATTTTGAAGTCCAACTTTTCGACGCTGGAAATCATTTCCTGTTCAAATGCCAGACCAGCGACAATGTGTAGTTTTACGGGTATTAAATTTTAATGTGATGATAGATGGCAGACAAGCGGCCGCAAAACCAGTCGAGTCATAAATGCGCTGCCAACCTTCTCCCTAAATTAGTCCTCCGGTACCGTTACTCACTCGCTGTTTTACGCCAGTTTTCTCTCCCAGTGGGATCGTGGTTTCAATCGGGTCGAGCCGGCCCATTATTCCGAAAAGTGGCTCTGCTACAAATACACACATTACACACACAATTTATCACTTCGGGAGCGTCTCTTGCGCAAAGTATTGTGTTTTGAAAAAAATGATGTTAAAATCCTCAACATCATTTTTAAAGACCTATCCATAGATACCCAACATGTATAGGTTTGATGAAAAAAGTGTTCAGGTTCAGTTTCAAGTTTGGAGACCCCCCAATTTTTTATTATTTCCAATTTTTGTGTAAAAATCGTAATGCGGTTAACAAAATACATCTATTTACCAAGTTTCAAGAAAGAAAAGGAGAACTTTCGGAGAAAAGTTGCTGTGTCATACGGGACGGACAGACGAACAAACATGACGAATCTATAAGGGTTCCGATTTTTGCCATTTGGCTACGGAACCCTAAAAACTACATTAATTGGTAAGCAACTCCATTCTATGATGTGGGTCGTAGACTTGATCGTTACCTTAGCGATGTAGAAAAAGGTTTTCTGTAGCACACCTAGTATTGTACGGTTCAAGTACAAAGGGCAAATACTGTTTGTACCACGAGCTAATGTATTGTTTCCCGTTATTAGTGTTTACGTCGTTCCATCTCTACATTTACAACTGTAATCATCACTTATATAACCTTTAATTGCCACTATACTCTAGCTTGCGGTTTTCGAATCCTTGAACTTGGTCAGCAAGTCTATTTTCCTTCACGGCACTATAATATTTACTAATCGTTGCGTTTTTTTTTATGGGAATGGAAAGCTTTAGGTGACGGGTAGGGCACACTAGCGACGCCAATCGATTTTAATTTTTAGATACTAAACCGCATCTATTTTAAACAATTTCGGGGTTAAAACCTCTCGGCAAACACTTATAATATTTATTCAATAACCATGCACAAATGTGTTGGGTCCGTTTTTGTACGCGAAAAATTGATTCACGCCAAAAGTGGCCGCTTTTGGCGTTAATCAATTTTTCGCGAACACGTTGGATCCAAAATATATGGATGGTTATTTAATAAATAGTATAAGTGCTTGCCAAGAGGTTGTAACCCCGAAATTGTTTCAAATAGATCCCGTTTAGAGCCTAAAAATTTAAATCGATTGGCGTCGCTAGTGTGCCCTACCCGTCACCTTAAAGGTTTGTAGCTCATTTGGGACTCCATTCTGGGTTTTCGAGTGTCCATGGGCGGCGGCAATCACTTGCATTTAGGTGAGACGTTTGCTTTTCGGTCATACCTATAATATTCGAGCAAGTTTGGCGAAACGAAACGGAGAATGATTACAACATTGCGCTGTGGCAATGTTAAACTTTGTTTAGGTTAGCTTCATTATCATCAACATCAGTTCCACTGCTGGACATTAGCCGCCCCTATGATCTGCACACAGATCTGTCCTGCGCTGCCCGCATCAAAGGGATTCCCGCAATCTTCACCAGATCGTCGGTCCACCTTTTGGCGGGCCTGCCACGGCTTCAACCTCATATACGCGGCCTTCACTCGAAGACTTTTCTGCCTCACCGGCCGTCTGATTTGCCCCGCCCCTTGCTACTTGAGGCATGCAATTCTTTGGGCTTAGTCTTTGACCTTTGTTCCCCTGCAGATCTCATCATGCCAGCAAAGGATCACCTAGCTGCAGGTAAGCTAGGTTAGCTTAGGAATGACAAATCAATAGAAATTTTGACTGACCGGATGGCGCAATTGGTAGTGACCCTGCCTCTTACGCCAAAGGTCGTGGGTTCGATCCCCACCCTGGACAAACATTCGTGCGATGAACACTTGGGTTTGGTCGGTGTCTGGGTGTAATATAAGTATATATTTGTGTTCCTCTATTGTCAGGAGCCCAATTCTCGTGCTCGTGATATCTATTTTCATACGACATATATATAACACTAAAACACAGTTTTTTTGTATGGTTTTCAGGTGATATCCACCATGTTTTTTTCATATCGATATCCCCAGAATTGGGGTCCTGATATCTGTAACACAAGTGCTTAAGCTACTTAGTACGGAATCAGGTCAACGTATGAGATGTTGTTTAAAAAAAAAATATCGGGGGTGAAGCAGTGTGTATGCTGCGTGAGTGAGGGTACCAGAGACCTAATCCGAGGGAAAGGGGGGTTTAAAGATTGGCAGCGCACTTGTGACTCCGCTGGTATCGCGAGTGTCCATGAGCGGCGGCAATCGCTTATCATCAGGTGATCCGTCTGCTCGTCGGCCACCTATCACATAAAAAAAAACTTTTATTGACTCTCATTAATTATTTCCAGTCACAGTAACACAGTTCGTTGCTTGAGTCACTCGTTTATCGGCGCGATTCGGCACGGAAATGGCACTAACTTATTCTATAACCTGATATGCGCCTGAATCAATTGCCATAACCAGCCGTGGCCGACGCACTGTTATTAAACATTCGCTTTATCAAAGCTGTAAATGTCCACTCGTGAGGTAAACGTGACGCTGAAGGGTATAAGGTCTTAAGCGACAATGTGTAATAAATCATACGGCAGTTAAACGTTAGTACCCACTACCAATCCACGTGACTGTTCACGTGAAAGCTGCGAATCTTATGCAGACATCCCTCGTCACTAAATTATCGTTCTTCCGAAAGTATTTTTTTTTCGAATAGCCAGACATTTGGCCGCAAGGTGATAAGTGATGATGAGGCCGAGGTGGTTCATATCTGGCTAGTAGCATTCTATTCATTCCACATTCAGAAGGCAACATTCACAAGCAGGGTTTAGGACCCGATATACAATACTGTTCTAAATTACAATTACCAGGCGGACATACTCGTAATGTAGGTTCTAAGATGCTGGTAACCTTTAAGTACAATGAAAACGTGAACAAAATGAAAACAAAAGAATTACAAAACTAACTGTCGAAACGGTTCTTCAGCATTTAGCTATGACCAGAACAACGCGGATGTTCATAATAATGATGAAGTTCACCGACTTTTAAAACATCTTTAACATTTGAACAAATAATTCAGCAATATTTCATACAATAACGTCCAGCAAGCTGTCAAGTTTTGTTGAACAGCTGATTCAAAAGTCGGTGAACTCTGCTCTACATGTGGGGTATTCATATTTAAACTTGCTGAAATCTGCCATATCCCGCTATCGTTTACCGCAAACTTACTCTATTTATAGATACTGTAAAGAACAAGAAAGTTTGCGGTATTTATGTTTTAAAACACATTGTTTCTCGCAGTTTAAAAGTCAACGCGCCGCTTCCGCTTCCGACGTGACAATTAGCAAATAGCAACAAATCGCCTTGAACCGTCGTCTCGCTTTCATTCCTACCGAGATCGGAAATAACAATATAGATATATCATTTGTGACATTATCTTATTACTAGAGTTCCTAGTATCAATCAGATGCTTTGGAAACTAAATAATCGACTCTAAATAAACTGAATGGTAACCTATTTTAAAAATTTAAGCTTTTATATGGATGGATGGATTTTAGATGGATAGATAAACATATTATTTAAATGCACAAAAATAAATACTAGGCCTTGCAGATATTTGGTTTAGGCGCTTATATCACTAAAAGCGGCTATCAGACGAAGTTTTAAACCAGAAGAGGGATATAAAGAGCGTTAGATAAGGTAAATTTGGATTAAGTGTTAGTATAATTTAATGTTTTATTGTTAAAATTGATAAGCTCCTTTTGTCCTTTTCTTTCTTTTGTTTTTGCCTGAGATACAGGCAACAAACTTAAGATTAGTTCCCTTTGTATAAGTAGTTTTTCAATATATTTTTTTTATAAAGTTCCTTATGTAAATTAGGAAAAACTGACACTAACACAAAAAGTTACAATTTAAAATCATGGCGAAGCAATAGGACCCACTATTATATGAATTGGTGTGGATTCTTAAAGAAATTCTACCGGAAATCATTTCCGTGGGTGCCACAATAATTTTAAACGGTCTTCAACCCAACCCCGATACGTTTTGTTTTAAATTATGTTGTTCTACTCGAGGCACAATTTAATTTCATTCATGCGCATGTCAAATCACAAATATCAATCAAACTGCTCACGTTTTACTAAGCACGTTATTTCTTAAATCATAGTACAAAATGTTGACCATTGCTTAAAAACACATACAATGTAATATTTTTACCTCATTATCACACTCGAACGGTTGATCGTGTGGGATGTCACACCTTTGACATTATTGGGTACATCGTGAGAACAAGCGATTGAATGAAGATACGAGGCAGGTGGCCGATGGTATTTAAATACAAATAGGAATGGTTTCTATTGTGGTTGAGGGAGTCCAGGCGTTCAGTAATAGTAACTAGCAGTATTTACTTTCATGCAAGCAGGCGGAACGCGCGCGCCTCGGTATCACGGTATACTGTCAGGCAACTACTAGGGTTACCAGATCTATTCTTCCTATTGTGTTTTTAACCAAGTAAAAGATGTTCCTATCATGAATACCTACTCTAGGAAGGCAGCCATACCGCATGTTGACGTTCCGCACGGCTTGAAATTGATTAAAAAAAGGGGCCAAGTTAAAATTATTATGAGATGTTATTACCGTGCGGTTCAGTAGTGGACTATTGGCTGATTGAAGGTCCAAGCATACTCCAAATAGATACGGAAAGGGGTTTAACGCTTGGTGAAACGGATGCTGTTAAAGAGTGAAAATCAAAGCGCATTCGCATCTGCGTTCACTAATAAATATTAGTGAAGGAATGTACAACATCAGACGCACATTAACTGTAAGGACAGAGGAATAACCGTAGTTAGACAAACTATAGTACTCGTAGCATTGAACTTGACTCTGTCGGTCAGTCAATGCCAGCTTTATGTAATACGTTGTTAGGAAAATGGATTACAACGAATTTTGTCATTAGCTACCCGAGCTAACACGATGTGAGACAAATAAGTAGAATTAGAATAGTTATTTACGAGATTTCTTCTTCGAGATTTGAGTTTCCGATATTTCTATATTTCTGGGAGTAACTGACGGAGTAAGCTACTCTCCGTGACCATGGCGCTTGCAACAGTGCCGAAATATCGGACACTCAAAAAGAAGGTAGGTAAAAATCTCGTAAATAACTATTCTAATATTAATAACCATGAATGTATCAAGCCATATAATTAAGTAGAAGTTAAAAATTACCCCTTTTTTAACTGAATGTTTATGCCTAGCAATTTGAATTAATACGTACTTTTAGGACGGTCAGCAACAAGTCGATGTAGACAAATCTGTCAAAGGACATCCTCGTTGTCCTTTACCAGGACTTGTATTGGTATTTATTAAAATTAACTAATAAAAACATTTTTATTTTGTTTTTCTAATTCTTGCCATTTAAACATCAGAGGGACAAGTCGTAACAGAATACAGCAAAAAAATCTTTTGGCCGGCCCTTTCATATTTGGGATCCAGCGAGGATCTCCTTTCATGACTCGATTCTCATCTTTGTATCAATCTGGTTTGACTCGAAATTTGAACAGTGCAGATATAAATTACACATAATATCAGTCAGATTGGAAAACGACGCCTAAAATTTGGTTTCACATTTGGTTTGGTTTCACATTAATTGTTCAAAATTTTTAGCGCTTGTTTTGGTCAATTGTGGAATTTGTGAATAATTGACAATTAGTTCCGTAAGTCACACGTCATATTGCTTTATTAGTTTTCTTAATTCATTTTTTAATCAGAATTGAATTATACACTGGGCACACATACATATTTGGCTGGAGGGAAACGAACAAATTGAGTTATAACATTGTTCCATAAATAACCCTTAGTAACAAATGGCGCTGATAATAAATAATTACCCCAAGTTTGGAAACTGCGTAGGTACTTAGCTTATGTTTTACTGCCTTCAGAACAAAAAAATTGCACTACCTCTTCCGTGGCATATATTTTTTAATATAAAAAGGTATGTAGGTACTAGATTATGCAAAAAATATTCTTGATTTATATCTTGTACCCAAAAATAGATAAGATTCCACGGTACATGAATTTACAGAATTATGGTAGAGTATACATTTGTAAAGCATGAATTAATGGTCCGTATAGTAATTTAGATTTTTTTGCTGCATAAATAATAAAAATAGATACCCAATTAAGCTATTAAATAAAACATGTCTTTTCTTAGTATCAAAATATTGAATTCTATAAAAAAAGGTGTAGGCTAAATTTAGAATATATTCATGAATATTAGGTAGTTAAATAATGAGTTAGGGCCGAAAATGGTCGCGAAGACTGTTATGTAATAGTGTGGTGTGGCAAACTTCAAATTAATTGAAATAACTACTAGTAGATAGTATGCCATGAGATACAAGCGTGTATCGTGGAGATATTGTTTCTAGCAACATACAAAGTTTCAATGAAACACCTAAAGAGTTAATAGAAACATTAGCCTCATAAAACTGAACATTATTAAACAATAATAAGCATCCGTTGCATACGGTTATTAAGATTTCTTGTTCGGTGAACTAGCGCCACTCTTTGATTTATTAATTGTGATAAAATTAAGACTTTTTCTATGATAGGTGGCAGACATAGCAGAGTCATAAGTGCGTTGTCAACCTTTACAAGAAACAATCTCCTCATACTGTATAAGAGACATATACGTATTTCATACTCGCATTACTATCCACACATTGAAGTACACTATAATTATAATAATTATTTATTACATTATGTAGCGAAGACTCATAAGCAATTTACATAAGACTCTTCAGTGTGCAGTTAATTGAGTTGTCGGTATTACTCGTTACTTATATAACAATCATTATAGTCACAATTAAATAGTCACGAATTCGTTGTAGTTAAGAGCTAGAATTTTCTGTGTTGTTTATGTATGCAGAGATTTATACCCAAGATAGATCTGTAAAAAAGTGCATTCTGATTCACCTTTGGCCGTTACCAGGGTTACGTGATTGTAATTACCATATTGATTCGTGCAAGTTGACTTTGTAAAGATTACCTTTATTTACAAGATATTCTTTGAGTACACTACGAATAAAGAGATGTCTTCTTTAAATATTTTAAATTCACCACAATAAATTAATAACGATCAAATTGCGGCGCTAGTAAACAGAACTAGCACCCTTAAGTAATGTTATTGGCGTTCGTTATGGGGCCATCTCGATGCTGCCAATGTTAAACGCGTCGTGAGGGATTTGCATAAAGCTACTGCAATCTTACTCCTCAATCATTCTAAATATTACTCATTAGCAAAGAGTTGCTGTACTTGGCTTGACACGCTACCGTGTGTCTAGATACCGACACACTCGGAAGTATTTGACCTAAATATAGACAATGATAAACATAGTGACGCTGATGAGAGGCATCTATTGCAGAGATGGAGAGCATGGGATAGGGAAGGTACGGAGAGCCACATATCAATGTAAATAAATCTCAGTGGCGTAGCGTGGGTGTTGGCTGCCCGGGGCGGAACACTATTTTGGCGCCTTCTTTTCATCCTTGACACACTCGCTAGGAGATATCGTCCCCCCCGCACTTACTACGCTACTGACAAATCTGTCAAATTTCTTCAATCCATTCTTACATCAATGCTATACACGTTAGGTTCAGTACCAATTGAGGAAATTTGACAAATTGTGGTTACCTGATGTGTGGTCTGTACATCCCATAGAGCCAACGTATTCTGTAAATATAGTCCCTAAAAATTTAATTAAGACTTGTTGATGTAAAGGTTTTTAACCAGACTTTCCTTCTACCAACTTTTAGTTTGAACTGATCTGCGTCTTTTGCAAAGACAATTTTCTTATCAACATGTCAACTCTGAAACAAGGAGACAACCCACATATGAGCACTACAGACTTACCTATTTATTTACCAAAAGAAAAATATAAATTGAATACCGTCACAAATGTTGTGCTGTTGAATGGCTGCCAACAGGTCACGTTTACAGTGTCGATGACCCTACAAGATTTGGCAGTGACGATGTCAACATAATTTTACCAAACTATTTTATTACTATACAGTAAACCTTTACGAATAAGCTATAGGTACATACAGTTCATGGTAAGGTTAATCTTTGTCATTCATGATTCATTACAGTTCATGGCGGAATAAATATTGCGTAGGCCACTGATTGTCCTTTCCCGTATTTATTTTATTACAGTTTACTTAACAAAAAGTCTAAAAGCTTCCAGTATTTAGATCACGATCACCAGGGCCGCATGAGTCGGGTAGAGCAGATTAAATATAGCTCTCGGCCACCTACACGGTCAAGGCTTCTTGCGCGTTATCCTTCCGATTCATGTTCGCCTGGTACCACCCGTAGTGAAAAAAGAGATTATTAATGCGGAAATATGTCCGAAATATTGGTACTCCGAACCCAGTAAGGCGACCAACCTGAACTGGTCAGATAATAAAGCAATAAAAATCTCGATAAAATTATATCGCTCAATAAAAAAGTTGTATGTTTTTGTATTACTGTCTTTATGTTTGTTCAAAAACTTTTCATGTAAATAAATGTTTTATACGACCTTTAAAGTTCTTCTTACCTCAATCAAAGGATAAACAAACTCAGTTTCCCACTAGGAAACCTTGCGAGGTTCTAGGAACATACTCACTTCTAGAAATCTATATCGAATGTCATTTACAGAAGGTTCGATATATGTATGCAATGTTTAAGAAAAACGCATGTTACGACCTTACGTTCACTTGTGCATAGGTTCTTCGAGTTATGAATTATTTAGAGCAGACAATAAAATAAAAATTAGTAAACGAAGATTCACGTCTCATTTGTAACAATATTTTGGTATAGTTCTAAATAGTGTTTATGACTACGAAGGTTCTAGATTATTGATTCTAAGTGCCGTAATGCCAATTATCCTTAAGATGGCCTATATTCAGTGAACGTCATTGATTGATTAACATCTTACGCAACATGGGAGATCAGTTGCAACATAATCAACAAAGACTGATTGAATTTGATGTATGAATTATTATAAAAGCGTCTATTAGGAATGTTAATAAACGAATACATTATAAGGAAGTGATTATGCATCGAATATCAGGGGAGCGTGTAATCTGTGATCCTAAGCGATATCTACGATCATTTGATTTTATTACCATCATTCATCAGGGATATTCCTTCGTCTACGACTATAATTCATGAAACAAAAACCTTTTTGTTAATGAAATGAGAGATTTTCTTGGAAATGCAAACAGTGATTGTGTTGTCTAGCATAGGTATTAGTAAACACGAATATATGAAATTAAACAAAAAAAAAATTAAACCACTTTTCTCAAACTACAAAACCATACACTGTCACTGATTAAGTACCTATCTATTTATCTAAAAAGGACATATAAGTTGACGCACATGATCGATCGATGTGAAAAAAAGAAGCGCGATTTTTTAATGTATTTTTGTTTGTCTCTTCTAAAACTTTATTAAGTGATAAAATATATAATAACAGCGTGCACCATACACCAGATTAGTTTAAAACTTAGTCACACAATGTATCAGACAGTAAGACATTTATTATTTAGCTACTAGACTTAGCTATTTAACTTAAAGATATTATATCTATCTACTAGTGAAAAAAATCGCATCGCGTTCCAATACGCATTGTTAAAAGGGACTGGCACGTATTTTGTTCCGGGACTATACCTAGTTCGCGATTTGTAATAGCCCTGAAATAGATTTGTAATTAGGTTTGAGTTTATCTGTTATAAGCTTACAAAAATCATATCTTAAGGTGACGGGTAGGGCACACTAGCGACGCCAATCGATTTTAATTCGCAGCTACTAAAGCGGATCTATTTTAAACAATTTCGGGATTACAATCTCTTGGCAAACACTTATACTATTTATTAAATAACCATGCACAAATGTTGGGTCCTTTTTTGTACGCTAAAAATTGATTCACGCCGAAAGCGGCCACTTTTGGCGGTAATCCAAAATTCGAGTGCAAAAGCAGACCAAACAGATAACTATAAGTATTTTTTTTAAATAGATCCGGTTTCATCATCATCATCATCATCATCAGCCCATTTAAGTCCCCACTG
Organism: Marasmia exigua; assembly: GCA_019059595.1. Lineage (NCBI taxonomy): Eukaryota > Metazoa > Arthropoda > Insecta > Lepidoptera > Crambidae > Marasmia > Marasmia exigua. The sequence continues at coordinate 1,558,648 of CM032481.1, read as the reverse complement.
CTGGGGCATGGGCCTCCCTCAATCACATGAGGGGTAAATGCCATACTCACCACGCTTGGCAGACGGGTTGGCGAGGGTTTTGATGTAAATGCAGAGTTTTCCTTCTCTAGGTGCTGATCTAGGTGCCGGCAGCTTTACCTTAGTCGCCTTTTACGACACCTCGGTAAGAGTGAGGGTGGTCTATTCTACTCTGCCGGGACCACACGGCAGATCCGGTTTAGAAGCTAACAATTAAAATCGATTGGCGTCGCTAGTGTGTTATACCCGTCACCTTAATATTAGAATAAACTTACATTAATTTAACTGCCCTACTCATACCCAGGTTTTATTTGTCTTCTTTTTTAATTTTAATAAAATTATTTACTGTATTTAAGTTCTTTTACACCAGAGCCATTTTTCTTGTTTGCTTGTAGTATGTGAACTATTTATCTGTGGATATTGTAATGTTATATGTGTGATGAAAATGTGTGTTCTATATTTTCTCTGATGAGTATGTGTGTTTCCTTTAAAAAATAAATAAAACAAGCATAGAAGGTACCTACTACTATCTCATTTCTATGCAATACAACGTTTATTGAGTCATTTTGCTGTCAAATCCAACACGGGTTTTTATATTGTGATTGTGCTAAATTGTCATAGTTTCCCACAATAGCTGGTTTGTAATAAACGTAAAGGTGAAGTTCATATTTTGCAAATTGAAACATTATAATAACTGTTACTTCCGCATCTATCAGTTGAACTATTGAATAAATATAATAGTTGAACTAACATAAATATTAGTTTACCTACACCGCATATAATGTTTGTGTCTGGGTTATAAAATAGCTATTTGAGTGTACACTCAAATATTATTGATTTTTGAATACTCAGACGTTTACGTCCAAAGCTGTCGTTTCAGAGCCCGGAGTAAGTTTGGACCATGATCCAGGTTGGGGAAGTCTGGAAATTACAATGAGGGGACTACGGTGCGACGGCCTCCTCGTGTGGCCCTTTCGATAGTATTTTTTTTTTTACTGTAGATAGGTAAGCGTTTGACCACATTTCACCTGATGGTAAGTGATAATATGGTCTAAGATGTAGCACGATTACCTAGAAGAAACCTATTCACTCGCGCTTTGAAAACCCCCAAATTGTAGCCTCTAGGGAACACCTCCTCAGGCAACTGATTCCACTGTTTCGCAGTACGAAACAACGATGTTAAGGAAACAGGATTCAAACCTCTTTGTGCGGACTTTTGGTATTTCTACCATGTACCGGTGTCGATTGAGGGTCTGCCTGGTGGAGTAGTGGAAGAACGGAGATGCTCCAATGGCATTGTACAGTTCCGTGGCGCACTCTCCAAAATGTATCCGATAGAAGATCGATAAGCTCGCTACCTTGCGTCGGTGTTCAAGGCTTTGTAGCCTCTTACCCACAAGCTCGTCGTCGCCAATTAGCCTCTTGGCCCTTCTCTCAATACTCTCTAACGCCCTTTTTGCTCTATTTGGAGCTGCTACCGAAAGGGTCCTGGAATCCTTGGGCAACGGCGGGTAGTAATCAGCATCGCCCATTGCTACCCGGCGGCTAACAGCTGCACACACACGGGCCTCTTTCTCCCTGAGCGGGTTCATCATCATCATCATCAGCCCATTTAAGTCCCCACTGCTGGGGCACGGGCCTCCCTCAATCACATGAGGGGTAATTGCCATACTCACCACGCTTGGCAGACGGGTTGGCGAGGGTTATCATGTAAATGCAGAGTTTTCCTTCTCTGGGTGCTGATGATCATGCCAGCAGCTTTACCTTAGTCGCCTTTTACGACACCTCGATAAGAGTGAGGGTGGCCTATTCTACTATGCCGGGACCACACGGCGTCTGAGAGGGCCTGAGCCTGAGCGGGTTCGCGGTGACTTAAAAAGGTTCGTCCTATAGCCCGCGTTCCCGCTCTGAGAGTTTCTCCTGGGCGAGGGATGGAAACTGCCGCAGAGAGTTTAGTGGGTATGCCCCTAGGAGCACCCCAGGGGAGAGCCCCACACTACCCGGCCGACTCCCAGCGGCCAGATGTGCATAAGGCGGCGCTGACGTCGGTTCCTTTTGAGCCGGCGGCATTCTCTCTGCGTTACCAAAAAAAAAGTTGGAAATTACAATGAAGCGACTGCCGTCTGACCTTTGCAGCCCTTACACAGGGGAACCAGTCCAACTGGATCCCAATTACACGTTCAGAATCATTATCTCAAATATTGTATCTGTAGATATCCACCATTTTCATAAACTATCCGAGACGTGCAGGTTTCTTCAATTGGGAAAACTCACCGCCGAGCTAATGGCAGTAAGCCGTCAGCCATAATTCTATCGAAAATAATTTTGCTATAATAATATGACTGAAAAGGGAATGGACGATTCGAAGACAAGTGGCAAGGGCGCATGGATGGAAGAAGTACTCAAAGCACTCATTAATACTACTTAGGTATTTTCCTAACAATCAGGAGAAAATCATGTTGCGTGTAGATCTGCGCACACGCCGATGGCACGTGTCGCATTTAATAGAGGCTTATCATATCGAGTGATGCCGGCAGTCTACTACTGTACCTACTGGTTATCTAACAGATTGTCCCACTACAAGTTCGCTGTACTTTTTCTCAAACCCGAGGTCTGTTAGTCTGGAAGAGATCGCTATCAGCGACAAGACCGTCCTACATTGTATTTGCCTAATATTCATAACACAATATAATAAAACCAAAGTAATACGATGTGTCAACCATAATCTTAGTAATAAGAGTGGTCTACTTCGATCCCCTTTGTGACATAGATCTATCTATCGAAATAGACAATTTACGAAGTCAACACAATTACTGAATAATTTTACGAACGACCTTCACAACATTCTAAACTACGAGTATGAGGTAGTTTGATTAAAAACAGTATTTAAACAATACAAACGTAAATTATTAAAAATTGCAAACGCAAAGGTCACTTAGAGGGCGATGCACCAAAAGTGGCGATTATTACTTTTTGCATCGTCACATTTTATGTCCCTGGTTGTTAGGTTACAGGGCAATTTTCGTTGTTTTCCGATCCAAAACACATGTAAACGCACGAGCCTGGTGGCTTAATTTAAAGCCGTCCCGTAACGGACGAGAATATACCTGTCGCATCCAAACAAAGGAGACACACAGCGCGTGTTAAAGAGAGAGAAACTCCTGATTCGGTCGTAAAGTTTGCTTTAAATTAGGCCCTCTGGTCCGCATCGCACGTGGCGCGGTCACTCAGCGGAACGCTGTGAAGTGGACTTGGCGACCAGCGCCACAGAGTTGCAGCTTGCGACTAAAAAGCTTATTGAACTTAGGTGGTGAACAAAAGGTCCTCTAGTGAAGTCGCAGCCGTGCCAGGCCCCACACAAGGTGGACGGACGATCTGGTGAATGGTCGCGGGAATCCATTGGTTGCGGGCGGCACAGGACCGGTCTGTGTGGAGAACATTGGGGAAGGCCTATATCCAGCAGTCGATGTCTATTGGCTGAAATGATGATGATACTGACAGAAAATCTATAAAAACATTTGTTCGATTGAATGGGTTTCGAATACAATACTACTTATGTAGCAACAAAACTAGCAAAGCTGTTGAAGAGAGATTTTTCGCCTACTTTGATAGAACAAACACATTTTATCGAAGATATCGAAGTGTCATCTGGCGTCACCATGTGGCGTAAAAATCCAGTTAAAACAATAACCACCGTACGTCATACTTGCCTGGCGTTTATTCGACGTGACATGAAGGAATCGTAATGACATTAATAGTTCTCTCCACAATTACTATACGAGTCTTTTTATCACGAAATTGTTCGGTAAACGCGATAACAATTCTTGTATCACAATCTTATTGTTATAAACAAACGTATCTTCTTAATGGGTATTATAAAATACTAAGTTTAGTATATTTTGCAACATTGTTAGGCTCTTGATGTATGCAGATGTGGAGTGTCATTGGAGATATTAATGACACTTGTAAATTGCGATAATTTAATAAGCGTATACCTGTGGCGTTATAGCACAGTTTATTGAGATTTGTGAATCAGTCTAAACAGGACAGCGATGTGTGAATTGCATCAACGTATTAAGTTCTTTGTTAGTAAACAATTCATTTACATACGGAAAGCTTACAAATTGTTTAAAATTAATGCGGAATCGGCAAGGGCAACATAAATTAATCGGATGTAAGAAACACTTTTCCCATATAGTCGTAGATGTTACCGTAATTTAATTTATTTATTCAGTCTTGCACCATACATATAATAAAGTTATGAAACATCATCATCATAATTAATACATGTACATGGACCCTGCTAGGGTATGGCAAGAATTGAAAAGGCATAGAGAATCATTTATTAAACTAGGGCACCAACTAGAAAAGGTCTCCCTCGCCCACAGAAGAGAAAAAAGACATTATTGATCACAATGATCATGTTACCACGAAGGAATTTAATGAGACAATTAAGCATTTCTGACCAGGGCTACATAATTTGCAGGTGTTGGCGGCTCTGGCGGCGCAGTCTATCAACATCTCTGTGGGGTTCTGCCAGGGCTTCAGCGCGGTACTGCTGCCCCAGTACACACACGAGTACCCACACATTACATATGAGGAGAGCTCATGGATTGGTGAGTTGAATATTTAACACTATTTACTAGATAAGGGCATGTATGGCACACGTTTCTCATATTTCTAGCTTTAGACTACTTAGACACTTTGGAAATGAAGGGTCCACTGCAATAAATTATAAATTTCCCATTTCAATGAAATTTTCAAATTTTACAGATTTTAGAGCAATACGTCGCAGTTCATTCATACATATTTCAAGTCTAGTGATTTGACTTTCAAGGCTAGCACATGGATTTCACTTACCTACTAATAACACAAATCCTTATACTCACATTTTGTATTTTAATGATTTAGGCATATTTCCGCATTGTACTGTTTTATCAACAGATCTAAAAAGATCAGTCTACTCAGTATGCAAGCTCAGCAGCATTTCCTTGTATGTTAATGTTGCCAGGTTCATTACGGAAAACGTACCTATTTCTAAACGTAGGTTAATTAATTGTACAATTAAGTGACAAAACATGAAGAGAATATCAATTCACAGTCATAGGCAACTATTTTAAAGAACGCGAAATAGAAAGCAAGTACGCCAAGTATCTACTTATTCCATTCAGTACATAAGCATTACGTAACAATATTATAGAATCGCGTAGTTTTTTCATCCCCGACATAAAAAAAAACTTAGATTGTTATAATTTTCACGAGTCTGTGGCAACAAAGCTCCAGAATGTATGAACCAATTTTGTTGAAATTTTGATAAAAATGGTTCACCACGTTTAGGCATGCTTTGTTTTAAAATGAAGTTAAGTATGTTTCTTAATGCAAAGACGTTATGACTAAGTTGTATGTTAAAATAATATTTACGTGAATAATTAACAATTAATTGTAAATGGTGTGACCCTATCTTTCATTTGTATTAAATAGAACATTTATATATTATTAAAACAGCTGAAATGCATAAGATGCAAAATCCAAATTACTTTTCTTAACAACATCAATATGATCTTTATTTCCTTTCTTAAACAAATCATTTAAAAATAAGGAAAAGTAGAAGTGAGTTATATAGGACCACAGTAACTTTCTTTTTTATTAGAAAGGGGGGCAAATGAGCAAGCGGTACCAGATGGTAAATGATCACCGCCGTCCATGGACATCAGCCACACCAGAGGAAGTGGAGATGCGTTGCCGGCCTTTTAGGAAGGTGTAGGCTCGTTTCTTGAAGATCTCAATGTCGTACCGGTTCGGAAGTACCGCGGCGGGAAGTTGATTCCACAATGAGGAGGTGCGTGGAAAAAAATGACGGGCAAAGCGCACGGTGGCGGACCTCCACCCATCCAGATAGTACGGGTGGAATCCTAGTAACTCTGTCAGTTCTGTTAATTTAACGAGACGTATGTTAATATTACAATCTGACGAGATTTCAACATGAAGACTATGGTCAGAGTTATAGAATAAAGTAATTGGTACATTACATGACTCTTTGTTCGTCCACTTTGAACATTATGTAATTGTAACTATTACATTGCAAATGGATATTTATATCCGTGACCGTTTCTTCAGTGTTTAGGTAGCTGTGTACATATAGAGATATGTTAATGTACGAGTATGTTCTATAAGGAATATATTAAACCAACCCTCTAAAAATTACCTAACTGCACATTAAAGTATGATTTTGATGTGCAATCAGTATTGTTTGTTGTGCGAAAAGGTTAGGTTAGGTTATTAACAATTTATTAATTTTGAGGGAACGTTAAATACAAATTTAATACAAGTCTTGTATTAAATGGTTGTATTTAACGACTTGACTGACCGGATGGCGCAATTGGTAGTGATCCTGCCTCTTACGCCAAAGGTCGTGGGTTCGATCCCCACCCTGGACAAACATTCGTGCCATGAACACTTGTGTTTGTTCAGTGTCTGGGTGTAATATATGTATTTAAGTATATATTTGTGTTCCTCTGTTGTCTGATATCTGTAACACAAGTGCTTACGCTACTTAGTACGGAATCAGGTCAACGTATGAGATCTGAGAATTATAATTATAATAATTAAAGTCTTGATCTTGTACTTGATCAGTCACATACTCCTGAATACAATACGGACTAAAATATGATATACAGACTTAAAGACGGTATTATGATAAATGGATAAATATGATTCAATTAACAGTAGGATCTATGCTTTTATCTTTCTATGCTCATGTTCATGTTCATGGGGCTCATGTTGCGAACCTGATTAATTTAAGATCCTATGTCACCACCACATGATGCAATAAAGAATATGAATATGACTATAACTATGTATAGATCTAAATAGGTGAAAGATGATTTCTGCCACAGTTCTTATCTTATCAGAAGAAGTGAATACGTATGTGGAAAAATAACACGAGCTAAACAAAAGTGAAATGTCAATAGTGATAGTCAAGATACTTGAACGTCACAGTTATCAGTAAATCAAAGTTTATTATAATAATGCTGAAGCGTAGCTCTCCCACTAATAATAACCGAGATTGGAACTTAAAAAATCTACCGTGGGACAGCCACGCTTCAGCATGAATGGGCCGGTTCGACCGGAGTGATAAACCGCCTCACAGAAAATTGGCGTGAAGTAGCACTGTGCTGTGTTTCGCTGCGTGAGTGAGGGTAACGGAGGCCCAATCCGGAGGGAAGGGGGGATTAAAGGTTGACAGCACACTTGTGTCGCGGGTGTCAATGGGCGGCGGCAATCGCTTACCATCAGGTGATCCGTCTGCTTGCCTGCCACCTATCACATAAAACAATAAGAATTTAACTAAACATAAGGTCCAGCTGTGTAATCCGAACCAAATAGGCACAGCACAGCTGATGAGCTGATAGCACACGCCCGCCGATCGAGATAGGCCACAGCCGCGTGGTGCTGAAGGTCGATAAGCGAGGGTCGGGATCCGCTGTGTACGCGGCGAGGCACGTACCCCAAGTATCATTAAATAACCTCACAATGAACGATTGCATGAAATAAACCCGCTAGATGGCGTACTATTACAATTGACGGTAGTTCAGTGGATAAGAACGTCCATACGAAATGTACCTATGTGCTTATTTCTACCATTAGCTTAGCGGTGAGGCAAAACATCGTGAAGAAACCTCCACGTATCGGATAGTTTCTCAAAATTGTGGATACCTACAATATTTGAGATAATAATTCAGAACGTGTATCCGTGATCCAATTGGTCTGGTTGCGTAGACGGCAGTCGCATTATTGTAATTACCAGACTTCCCGAATCTTGTATCATGGTCCAAGCGTACCCAGGGCTCCGAAGTGCCAACATTAATGCATAGTTAGAAACACAAATGTAAATAAAAATTATTTATTATTTACCTGTTTATTTATTTATTTTTATTTAACTATTTATTTATTTTCAAGTCATTAAGGCTTAACCTAATGCGATAGCATTGCAATCCTTATACTTAATATCTTATTCTATCTAAAATTTAAGTATACTTAAGTATCCCTTGTTCGTCCCAACAAACAAACGAGTGTTACCTATAGAGGCAATCCTATTTGTTCCCTACAAAGCTTTAACTTAAGAGGTACCGGGAACCTTATTAATTAGGGTCTATTTCTAGTGCATTATAGGTCCAATTAATATCAGTATTTAAACGTAAACTAGATAATATTAACTTAAAAGAACTTCTCAAAATACACGGTTACTCTTTTGAATATCTATTACACTAGAATAGAAAGCATATGTACACTTTCTACTTATTATCTACAACAAATGTTGTTCAGCGAAACCCTGGCTATTACGAGCTCCATTACACACTGAACACAACAACAAAGCAAAATAGCAAACTAAACACAAAACAAGTAAATCCAAACTTTTCTTACAATGACTGGCATGATGCCAAACCAAATAATCCTTACACGGCTTTTTGTTCCAACGGGAAAATGTTGGGACTCCGCCAGGGAATCAAAGTCTAGGGATAGTGTGCCCAGACAAACAAACAAACAATCGGTTATTTGCGAGAGAATGGGTACATTTGACACAGATCACATATATAACAGATAAGTCTTAAATATTGGTAGTGTTGTTGCCAGCAAGCGTGCAAAAAATAACTAGTCTACTAACCTTATAATACTACAAGTTATTAATTTACATCTAGATAAAATAGTAAAATATACAATCACTTATTTCCTAACATAAATTTGTTTGGTTTTTAATATCGTTAACTTGTTAGACTACAACATAGATACGTAGGAATTAGGATAAGTTTCATTTAGAATCTAATAAAATTAAGAGCAATTGAATCAGTTGAAAAGATATATGTATATTGAAATATTCTTGCTTGTCTTTCGCTTTCCAAAAAAAGCGTCGAGGTAGGTATTCTACAATGATCGTCTCGCGAGCGAAAAATCTGTTCATAATATTAATTATGATTTTATACAAAATAATTTCCTTGCCAATCGAACAAGCAACATCTATTTGAAGAAGATAAAATATATTAACCGACTGTCGGTTGGTGATGATGATGATGAACGATCATCTTGTTATTTTTTTTTCTGAATACTCATGAAACAGTGTTCTTTTCAAAATGGCTGATCTAGATGTTTATTGTCATATTTATTTGTCGACAGCAAGTCTCGGCGTGATCTCAAACCCGATCGGGGCCCTCCTGGGCGGCATGATGGTGGACGCGGTGGGCCGCCGACTGCTGCTGCAGTCCATCGTGCTGCCCAACCTGATCGGGTGGCTCGTCATCGCTTTCTCCGAGACCTACGTGTTCCTCTGCGTGGGAAGGTTCATCACTGGCTTCACGATAGGTACGTTCAATTATTATTTTTAAAAAAAAATGAGACTAATTTATAAAGTTGAATGGCTTCTAATCATATTTTCTATAAATAACCTCCTTATGTTTCATTGTAATGTTTCATTGTAATGTTTTCATTATTATATTCCTTACATTTTTTCGTTTTATCTACAGCAAAAGTAAATTTAACATACTCGTAGATAACAGTCATAACTATCATTAGCTCGCACCTTTTTTCATAAATATTTGATTAAATTCTTATGGAGTTAAATTAGTTACAGTGGGCTTGGATGTCATGGTCAAAAAGTGTCAACAAAAAGTCTCTTTGTCATCTTTGCAGGAATGTCGACGGTATCCTACATCTACGTGGCGGAGATCACGACTCCTGAAAAGAGAGGAGTGCTCAGTGCTCTCGGTCCAGGCTTGGTATCGACCGGCATCTTCGTCGTCTACTCTCTCGGAGCCTTCGTGCACTGGAGGAAGGTCGCCGCCATCTGCGCGGGATTCTCCCTTCTCACTCCATTCCTCATGTACTTCGCGCCAGAGTCACCCCTCTGGCTCGCATCCAAAGGACACATGAAAGATGCATATCACGCCATGTTCTGGCTCCGTCAGAACAACAACACAGCACAACAAGAGCTCATGGAATTCACCAAAGACCGGAAGATTGGAGAAACTATGACATTCAAACAAAAAATGGGACTATTTAAAAGACGTAGCGTCTTGAAGCCTTTCATAGTCCTGATCGTCTTCTTTATATTCCAAGAAATGTCCGGTATATACGTCATTTTGTACTACGCGGTCGACTTCTTCAAGTCTGTCGGTACCAGTGTCAATGAATTCACAGCTTCCATAATAGTAGGAGGCGTGAGGGTCTTCATGGGGGCTGTTGGAGCTTGTCTTATCAACAGTTTCAGAAGAAAGACATTGGCAGCTGCATCCGGGTTGCTATTAGGCGTTGCAATGCTTGGGGCTGCAGTTTGTGATAGCATAGATGGACCTCCTTTAGTGAAATTAGCTTGTGTATTACTACATGTGTCTTTTAGTATGGTAGGATTTCTTCAGCTGCCCTGGATAATGTCAGGGGAGTTGTATCCACAGGACATAAGAGGAGTCATGTCTGGTGCGACGTCGTGTTGCGCCTACGTCCTTATCTTCTTCAACATAAAGACGTATCCTCAGTTGGAGAATTTGCTGACGAGTAATGGGACTCTGTACCTATTTGGAGGCTGTGCTCTTATAGGAGCTGCGTATTGTTACTTCTTCCTACCAGAGACTAAAGGGAAGACTTTGACGGAGATTATGAGGCAGTTTGATGAGAAGAAAGACCCGGACCCTGAGGCTGGGTATGAGAAAGAAAAGAAGCACAGCTTAGAGGGCAGACCAGTCCAGAGGAGGCATAGTGCGGGGGCAGCGGTTTCTTTAGAGAAGAATGATATTTTTTCTACAAATTGGGTTAAAGAACAGGGGGAAAAGACTGCTACTCACCGTGAATAAGTTATTTCGTTGCGATTTTTGTAATTTGATAGCCCTGAGTATTTTGTAATCACATTTTTCTGGAGGCTTATTATTTTATAACAATTTATAAAATTATGTTTTATTGACAATAAATTCTACAAATATAAGGGGTTACAAATTATATAATTAGATGATTTTAAATATTTATATGTTGAAATTGTGAAACAGGGTTATGTGATGGAACTTTTCAACGAGTGTTGCCAGAATGAAAGTTACTATTAATTTGTGATCGTTACCTATAGGTATTTTACCGAGTGATTTTAGTAGTTCGTAATAAATGTTACATTCCTTAGTTTTAGAAATAATTGTAAAAGAGGTGACGATAATGTATACTAATAGGAATTAAACTAATTTAAGTACAAAACTGATTTTTGTGATCAGACGCACTGGTTGCTAGGAAAATAGATAATTTTGTATTTTTTTATGATTCATTTGTAAATTAAAATCATAGTGACCAATCGCAGATTTAAAATAAATAAACCAATACAGGGTGTATTTTAAATTAACAGATCAATCTCCATTTTTTTGTGTTCAAAGTATGCAAAGATAATACATCCTGTGCGTAAAACGCTAATAAAATGACACAGTTATTTTTAGTTAAACATATTTATATATTTTATATTATATCAACAAAGATAGTGCGTAAGCTGCAAATCAAAGACGTCTGCAAATAAGATAACTTATTACAAATAGAGTAGCGCGTACGCAAGAGTGATCTACAACTGTAACTGTGATGAAGAAAGCAATTAATATTATTAATATACTTGTGTGAATTAAATATGTGTTGTTTTCCATTGTCTTGTTTTTTTGTCAACATCATCAACCCGGTAGTACCCACTCCTGAGTATAGGTATAGGCCTCCTTTCCTTGACGCTAATGTACCCGGTCCTGAGCCGCTCGGATCCATGTCATCGTCAGCCCATTTAAGTCCCCACTGCTGGGGCACGGGCCTCCCTCAATCACATGAGGTGTAATTGCCATACTCACCACGCTTGGCAGACGGGTTGGCGAGGGTTTTGATATAAATGCAGAGTTTTCCTTCTCTGGGTGCTGATGATCATGCCAGCAGCTTTACCTTAGTCGCCTTTTACGACACCTCGGTAAGAGTGAGGGTGGCCTATTCTACTCTGCCGGGGACCACATGGCTATGAAGAGGAATCGCATCATGTTTACGGATCCATGTAGTCCTCACAATTTTGGTGATGTCATCGATCCATCATGACACTGGACGACCCGGATTTCGTCTGCCGATTTGGTCAGGACTTTACTCTTCCATCACCGCGCCTAGCAAAGTGTCCTGTCCAATTCCACTTTAGTTTCATCTTTCTCTCCAAGGCCCTTTGTGCAACTGTAATTTTGTGCACAGTCTCCTGTGTGAGAGCCCATGTCTCGGCACCGTAAGTCATTGTTGGCAGGATTTTTATGCAAACTCATAATCCTTTTTTCGAAGATGTCTAATCACTGGATAGTATTGTAGAGATATCTATATTTATAAAAGAAAGTCATGGATGTTACACTGTTTATAACTCAATAACGGCTGGAACGATTTGGCTGAATATTGGCGGAGGGGTAGCTTAGTACCAGGGGAAGGACATAATAATCAAAATTAGATTCCTGTGGGATAGACAAACAGGAATACTACGCAGGAAACGCCGCGGGCCATGGCGAAAGAAGTATTACATAATTTTTAATGCTTACATTATGATTAAGAGCTGTGGATTTTGAAAAATTAAAATAAATAAATAAATCAAACCAAACGTAAAATATAATTTCTTTCTTGTTCTGGCACAACGTGAAATTAAATTCTTAAGGCGACGGGTAGGGCACACTAGCGACGCCAATCGATTTTAATTTTTAACTACTAAACCGGATCTATTTTAAACTATTTAGAGGTTACAACCTCTCGGCAAACACTTATACTATTTATTTAATAACCATGCATAAATGTTGGGTGCGTTTTTTACGCAAGAAATTGATTCACGCCAAAAGTGGCCGCTTTTGGCGTGAATCAACTTTTCGCGTACGCGTTGGACCCAACATTTGTGCATGGTTATTTAATAAATAGTATAAGTGTTTGCCGACATTTTGTCACCCCGAAATTGTTTAAGATAAATCCGGTTTAGTAGTAAAAAATTAAAATCGATTGGCGTCGCTAGTGTGCCCTACCCGTCACCTTAAGAACATCATCATGATATGATTGGTTGCAAATCCTAAGTTACCTCTTTTCTCTGCCGTAAATCGTTTGAGTTTTGGGGGTATATTATTCATTTTACTCAGGATGTATCATTAAATACATCATTTGTCCGATTTTTTTTTAAATGCGCACAAAAATTTGGGCCTTCACCTGCCTACTTTGTATAAAAAGAAGACATTCTTTTTAACAGTAAAATACCACTAGTTCAAATTATGTAACAAAATAGATAGTAGGCACCGAAGGTTCACTAAATTATTTTCACTCAACCGATTTAGTTATATTCCTCTAAGAATCTAAAAAAGGCAAATTAATACAAAATAATTATGTATATACTAGGTAGTGTTTTCCCAACAAGTATGGTGTTATTATATCATATCGTAAAATAAATTTATTATATAAGACAAGTAACGCCATCTCTTATCAGCGTAGCATGTTATTTCCTATATGATCGAGGAGGTTCGATCGATCGCGGTGAAGCCTTCTTAGTGTTTTGTATTACTAAAAGATGGCAGCACTGATAATGTATCCAATGCCAGTAGGTGTTCAATGTTTCAATATAAGCGTTTCTGCATGCATTTTAGTTTTTCTTTTACATTACTAAGTAGCTTTGTTGAATTTAATAAAAAAAATATTTAATCTGGACTCGTGTCATAATCTTCTAAGTGAGACATCATAAGGAAACACTATTGACAAGCTTTATGCTATAGCTGTGGCTGTGATACATACCTGAATAACCCGCGTAACGTAGCATTTATATTTTTCTTGGATTTTTGGTATCTAAAGATGCTCTTTCTAAGACATTCGAAGAAGTCAAATCTTCAAAATCACTACTAGATTGAGTAGATAAAGTAAAGTAGTGTATGAGACTGCACATAACTTGGTATTAAACGCTCAAGAATGCTGCTAAAAAATTCGCCAAGGCTCCTTTTTTTAATTTCACTCGTGTTGTAATAAAGCCCATTATGTGAGTCACATAAACTACTAATATTGCTGCTTTAACAAAGAAACTGGTCCGAATCCGTGAGACAGGTCTGACTGGGGCTCACTTAGTCGAAGTGCTCTAACAAGCTGACGATAGGAAGGCGTGGATACAGCCCATCATCTCCTCAGCAAAGGTAGTTCAGGAAGGGCACAAACTTCAGTTATGAAGAATACGATGTTGGCAAGTTTTCCTGATCATCTCTGAAGATATCTATCTACCTTCAAGTAGTGTTGCTGATCGATAGTTTACTTTTGATAGTCTATCGATAGACTATCGATAGCAAAAGTAAAATCAATGGTATCGATATTCTTTCGATGGTATTTCTGGTTGTCAATAGTATCGATACTATTGATAGTATCGATAATATTGATAGTATCGACAGTAAACAAAGATCAATACTATTTTGACAACACTAATACTATCGATACTATCGATTGTTTAATGTCCGATATTATCGATATTATCTCACACATTTAATCAAGCAGCAAGTATTACTAAAAACTATCGATAGATTTGCACTATTTAGTAATATAGTACAAAACTATCGATAGTTTTTCTTAATTATATCAGGAAACACAATACTATCGATAGTATTGGCCTTATCAATATTATTGATATAATTTTACTATCGATACTATCGATAGTAAAGATACTCTTGACAATAGCAATACTATCAATAGTACTATCGATAGTCTGAATAATTTTCGAGGTCAACTATCGATAGGGAACTATCCAAAGCTCCGCAACACTACCTTCAAGTACATTTGAATGAGACACTGACCTGGTCTGCGGGATGCCGTACTTGATGCCGACGCCGACGCGCGGCAGCGCCTTGATCACCTTCTTCACCGTGGCCTGGTCCGGGAACGCGAAGAATATCGAGGCTGGAATGGAGAATGTTGCCTGGTTAGTGAATGGGCCGTGTCGACCGGACATACCACGGCCTCACAGGAAACCGACGTGTAGCAGCAGTGTGCTTTGTTTCGCTGCGTGAGTGAGTGTACCGGAGGCCCAATCCAGAGGATTGGGGGGATTAAAGGTTTGCAGCGCACTCGTGACTCCACTGGTGTGGCGGGTGTTTATGGGCGGTGGAGTTTAAGGCGCACTAGGGAAGCCAATTGATATACATTTTTAGCTACCGATCCTGATTACTTAGGTAGCTAAAAATAAGGTATACGAGTGTTGAGGATGGAGGGCTGGACTAGCCTCTTTTATATTGTTTATGTTTTTATACTTTTTTTTATATAATTGTTTTTTTGTTTATTGTTGTCTTGTCTTATGTCTGAACGAGAAAATGCATTGTTTTGCTGATATCAGTAGGGTTTGTTAGCATCTCACCAGCAGATTGATATACAGTCCATCGTCAACAACGAGTATCATCATCATCATCAGCCCATTTAAGTCCCCACTGCTGGGGCACGGGCCTCTCTTAATCACATGAGGGGTAATTGCCATACCCACCACGCTGGGCAGACGGGTTGGCGAGGGTTTAGATATAAATGCAGAGTTTTCCTTCTCTGGGTGCTGATGATCATGCCAGCAGCTTTACCTTAGTCGCCTTTTACGACATCTCGGTAAAAGTGAGGGTGGCCTATTCTACTCTGCCGGGGACCACACGGCAACGAGTATACCTACCTAATCGTTTTACTTTTTAATTAATGAAACTTTGAAATGAAAAAAAAACACGCTATAGGATAGGCGGTATGCGCCTGACCTGAGTGTGTAGGTTTTACATGAGTCTCACAACTTTTAGGTACGGTAGACGAAAAAACCCTAGTCTCTCAGATTAGGGTTTTTTCGCAAGTTGTGTTTTTGATGGTATTATTTACTTAGAGACCGTTAAAGTATTATAGATAGATATTCTTCATTGCTCGAAAATAAAATACAAGCATAATACAACAACAGCAACAGACAGTACAATAAGGTGGTCTTATCGCTTGTAGCGATTTCTTCCAGACAACCTTTGGGTAGAGGAAAGAAATATCGTATTCGCAATAAGGGAAGGCAGTGCAAAGTAGTTTAACAAATGAAATTGAGAATGGCAGAAATATACATATTTTATATATTAATAATATAACATAACATAAATAATAATAAACAATACATACATACCCAATTATATATACATAGATAATTTATAACAAAAATTCAATAAAAATATTTCTTATAGATAGGTATAAATGACCAGAGAGCAGACCACATAAAAAAGAAAGAGACAAGGAAAAAACAGTGTACCTATTTATCTACGTATGTAGTTTTTTTTGTAAATGTTGATCCCCCCTGTAAGAGCAAAAAAAAATGCATTTTCTTCTATAGCTTATCAGAAGTAAGTAGAGGTAAGATTTGACAAGCGTGGTGATTAAGCCTAATCCCATCATCGTTAGTAGCGGTAGCGTAAGCTTCTATGATGGAGGCCTTTGCCCTGAAGTGAGACAATGTATAGGCTGATACTTATATACTTATACCCTAATATAAAAAAATGGAACTTACTTCTGCTAGCCAGGAACATCTCGATGGCGACATTCTGCAGCAAGTATCTCCTGGAGAAGATGGCTCTGATCTCGCTGAAGTACCACTTGCCGTGGAGGTGCTCGCAGTATTTCAACACCTGGAAGCAACAAAAATATCGTGGTCAAAACTTGCAATTCAGAAAAATCTTACTTATGAAATTATAAAAGACCATTTTTTGTACTCGTACAATCGTTATATTTAGCATGTCACCTGGTGGTAAGTAATCAAAGCAATGAACACCTTACCCACTAAGTTACCATCGCCCTCATCTACTGAACACATGCCTCTTTTTTATTTTTTCATCTTTTCTTAATGTCATAGGTGGCAGACGAGCAGACGGATCAACTACTAATGGTAAGCGATTTCCGCCGCGGCGCCGCCCAATCACCAATGGAGTCACAAGTGTGCTTCCAACTTTCGCTTTTTACTATGTGATAGGTGGCAGACGAGCAGACGGATCGACTGATGGTAAGCGATTACAACCGCCCATAGACACCTGCGACACCAGTGGAGTCACAAGTACGCTGCCAACCTTTAAACCCCTCTTTTTCCCAGATTAGGCCTCCGGTACCCTCACTCACGCACCGAAACACAGCACAGTGCTGCTTCACACTGGTTTTCTGTAAGGCCGTGATATCACTCCGGTCGAGCCAGCCCATTCAAACCTTTCCCTAGATTAGTCCTCCGGACCGGTATCCTCACGCAGCGAAACACAGTACAGACGCTGGTTTTCTGAGAGACGGTGGTATCACTCCGGTAAAGCTGGCCTATTCATGCCAAAGCGTGGCTCTCCCACGTTAAAATCTATCCAAAACCGATTCAAAAATGTCTTACTCTAAACGCGACACGCAATAAACGTAATCCGTTATTTATATTCGCCATAACTATCCGATTGTACCTATACGAGACCATTTTATTGATGTCTCGGACGAGCCTTAAATTACGTGGGCTGTTAATGTGATTACTGGCCACACTAAGTGAAATGAGCGAGAACAAAAATATAGTCGGGTTTTGATGGTTTTTTTGGAGCGTTTGATCACTATCTAGGAAGTATTAGGAATTTACAGTCACGTGCACTAATAAGAATGTAACCTCATTCAAATATGAACCTTATTATTCGGTCAAAAGTGTCGAGGTGTTTACATTTCATTGCTGGCGACTGTACAAGGACATATCTTTTATCTATTGAGTGTATGTAAGTGTAAAACTGTTTATGTTGAATCTGAGTTTATAAGTGGGACTTTTTAATTTGGATAATCGATCAAGTGACAGTATAACATTTTAATCATTGTATAAAAAAATCAAAGCATTTTGAAACGGGAATCCTTAGATATATTTTTTATACTACTTCGGTGGCAAACAAGCGTGCGGCTCGCCTGATAGTAAGCGATTACCGCAGCTTATAGACGTTTGCAACTTCAGTGGACCTTAAAAACCTTAACACTCCTTTTTTGAAGAACCTCATGCTGTATTCCCCGGGGAAAACTTCTGATGGCAGCTCATTCCACAGCCGGAGCGTTCGCGGGAGAAAATTACTCAATCAATCAAGATCAAGCTAGATTTGAATCACTTGAGCTTAGAATAATAATCTACACTTGACTGTCTGCTGGAAAGATAAGATGGTTGAATAAAGTAAATTTGATAGTCAACAAACACAATGGACTATACCACGAGTAAGGTTTGGCCATGGAATTAGGAAACGCGCGCTTTAAATGGAATGCGCCATTTTCGGAAAAAAACGTCACAGAGTGTGAAAGAGATCCAACTGGCCCTGAAGCGGATTCTATACGGGTGCGGTAGAGAAAGAACGTTGCCGACGTCACGTATGGCCTTCTATGAAAAGCACAGTCTGTTTAGGGTGCATGTCAATGGGTGACGAAACACGTTTTTCAAGCAACTGTTTTATTTTGACATGTAAAAAGAACATGTACAAAATATAAAGGGAGTACATAAGAGTTCGAATAAACAATTTATTGTAATTGTCGCCGGTTTGGCACGTAATAAGAAGAAACATTTTAACTCACTTAGGTACAATCACTATAATAAAAAGCAATAGGTACTCCAAGTAAAAAAGTATTTACTTTTAATAGAGTATATTAGAGTGAATAACATTATGTTCTCCTTTCGCCGCACCATAGTATTTTCTGAAAGACTCAAAGACTGGTAAAGAATGCCTTAAGTTCGTATATTGTATCGTTTTGTGCAAAAAAGTTTTAATAAAATATATGACTACGCTATTTTTGGGTAATCTAGCTCCATATCGTAGGCTGCTTCACAGCTCAGTGTCAATATATGAATACCTACCTAAAACTTTATGAAGTGTCTTGAGGTTCAGAACGTGGGAGAGTCACGCTTCAGCATGAATGGGCTGGCTCAACAGACTCTTATTGTCGTACTCTATGGTGTCAAGTCAAGAACAAGCAATAAAAGAAATCTTGAGCGTGCAAAAACAAAATATAAGTTTCAGATAATATATTATATCCCATAACAAGATGACAAGTATCACCATTGTATTCGTGCTCTATCACAACATTTGTATTCAGGGGTCATTCTGCACTCATTTGTTGTATTAGTCGATTATCAACACCCTCTCATCCGCTAATGACATACAACATCACACCCCCGGGAGCAAATCTCTATGGAAAACAAAGGGGAGTACCAGAGGGGAATTCGTTATGGGAAATGTAAGTTTGGAAATGAAATTACAAGTTCTAAAAGTGTTTTATTAGAGTGAAATAAAAACAACCAAGTTACTAAATGAAATGTGGGAAATGATATTTGATAAATACTTTTTTTCCAGTTCCATGTTCCAGTTTTACTTTTTTTGTGGTAGGTGGCAGAATGAGCAGACCGATCACCTAAGGGTCTACAATGAACTTGACGTTCGTTTGTTTGAGTTAATCCTCGATCATTACGAGTTTTATTTGGTTACAATGAACTTCCTTTGAAGCGGAGCTTATGTTACATTTGTAACCATAGAGATTCAAAATCGATCGATAGTGTTGCCCCTGATGTTAAGCGAATGCCATCAGCCATAGACATCCGCATCATCAAGAGCATCAGTGGAGTCACAAGTGGGCAGCCAACCTTTACAGAAACACAGCGCAGGCGCTTAGTTCGCGCCGGTTTTTTTTTGAGGACGTGGTTATACCACGTTCGAGCCGGCCCATTCATCCTGAAACATTGCTCTCCCACGTTTAAAAGTTCCTTTTATTACCGATAAGTGCTTTTAATACGTAGTTCATGACCAGGTTTTATTCTTTGTTTTTTCTTTGAGGTTTTTAGGAGTTCGGTATTAGCTCAAAAGTACTTTATTAAGTTTCGTGTGAGTATTATATTGTTTTCACTGTATCGTATTAAACCTTTCTTGCCCTAAAGAGAATTTTTTGTCATCATTGTGTCTCTGTCTAGAGGGTGTAATGCGTCACTCACGAGCGATGTGACAAATTGGTCCACAATTGGACCCGACGTGAAGCCCCGGGCATAAGACACCCGCCCCACGACGGGGTTCGGGCTAAAGTTATGATACGAGAGGAATATATTCCAAGTAAACTTCTATTTTACTCTGACACGTTTGCAAAATGCACGGCAAAGTAGTTGTTGAAAATTTACCTTTAAGCTCATTAAAAAAAGACGTACGGTTTCTTTGAGATGTTATTTTATTTCTTTTCATTTATTTTGTCACAAACAGTCATTAAGAAGAAATACATATAAAATTTTGACATACAGAAAGACAAACAGTGCCGAAACTTAACAATATAAATAACGTTACTTAACTTGAGCTTGTTTACAGAATACTATTATTAGGTACATAATGGTAATGGTAAAACATTTGTTATTTTTTTATTAGGGCATCCCTGCAAATGTTAAGAGAAAATAACCGACGGAAATGGGTAGTCTGTAAAGTTAACGCTAACGGCTAATTTTAGTATGTAAAGGTATTTATAAAAAAAAATGGGGAAGTAGGTAGGTACTAGGGGCCGAGGCCTTGCCCCGATAAGATGCGGTGACGAGACGAGACGAGAGATGAGAAATTGAGGCTTTTGGCTTGTCAAAGGACTCGTCACAAAAAGGCATCGCAGCAGCATTGACAAAAAATTCAATAAGCACAAATTGGTGCAACATCGATATTTCATCATTATTAAATACAGAGACCGCGGGACAGCCACGCTTCTACCGGAGTAGAAGCTGCGCGAGGCTCAATACAGGGGTAAGGGGGTGTAAAGGCTGGCAACGCATTTCTGACTCCACTGGTGTTTAAGATTCAAAACTTTTGTGTTGCATTATACAAATAATTAATGTACACGGGACAAAACGCGATTATTTTTATATGTAAGTACATACTCGTAGTAGCATCTACCTACTTGATATTTCGACCGCGTTACAACGGACGTGATCACAAGCGGCGAGTCCGCTTTTTTATGAGAAAGGGAGCACAAACAAGCAAGCGAGTCACCTGATGGTAAGTGATCACCGCCGCCCATGGACATCAGCCACACCAGGAGTGGAGATACGTTGCCGGGCTTTTAGGAAGGTATAGGCTCGTTTCTTGAAGCTCGCAATGTCGTACCGGCTCGGAAATGAGGGGTAATTGCCATACTCACTACGCTTGGCAGACGGGTTGGCGAGGGTTTTGATATAAATGCAGAGTTTTCCTTCTCTGGGTGCAGATGATCATGCCAGCAGCTTTACCTTAGTCGCCTTTTACGACACCTCGGTAAGAGTGAGGGTGGCCTATTCTACTCTGCGGGGCACCACACGGCTCGGAAATACCGCTGCGGGAAATTGATTCCACAATGAGGAGGTGCGTGGCAAAAAATGACGTGTAAAGCGCACGGTGGTGGACCACCACCCATCCAGATGGTAAGGGTGGAATTACCATCTGGATGGGTACGCTTACACTATCACGCTTGTGACAATTATCCATTGGTGTTGAGAGTACCCATGCGGGCGGCGGAAATCGCTTACCAACGGGTGATCCGTCTGCTCATCTGCCACCTATCACATAAAATAGACCACACGACAGACAAAATACTCCCCACAAAACCAATTACAAATCAGCATCAGAGGGAACCTGTGAGTGCACGCTAAATGCACAATAACGCATCATTACGTTATGGAGGCCTAATGACGCTCTGACACGTCACCAGGGTGACCAACTGCTATCGTTTTTATGGGAAAGGGTAGCAAACGAGGAAACGGGTTACAAAAGTGCGAAAACTACTAATGGAACTCCAAATTTTAACCGTGGGAGAGTCACGCTTTCGGCATGAATGGGCCGGCTCGACCGGAGTGATAAATTGACTACAGCGCCCTGTAAGGGACTTAGAGTAAGGAACTAAAAAAGAAATTGCTTGACGGTACCGTGTGGGGTATCAAATGAAAAAGCTTTTTAGCACATTTCAAAAATGTAATTTTATTTACATAACTAAAAATAGGTAAATAAAATAAAGTTTGCAAACTAACACCCGACTACTTTTTAGAGCGTATTTTTTTGGTAGTCGGGTTTTAGTTTTCAAACTTAATTTTTATTTAACCTATTTTTAGTTATTCTTACAGATTTTCACTTTCAATCCAGTGACTATACCTAGGGGTATAAGTAAGTCCGTAAAATTCGTAAGAGTTGGTCCGCACACATCGGCGCCGCGCGGGGCCAACCGGGGGCTCGTGAGAATAGCCAAATGGCGAGATGTGATTTATTTGCAGTTTCCCACAAATATGGAACTACAGATTGCGAGGTGTAAATATAATTTCATGGAGCACGCCGTGTTTTAAATTACAAATGACTAATAACTTTTTTATTGGGAAATGGCCATAGCAAGCCATTATAGCCATTCGACGACCCGTTTGGAACAGTGGTAGTGAGCAAGCCTTTGGTCCAAGGGTTGCGGGTTCGATCCCCGCACAGTACAAACATTTGTGTGCAGGAACATGTCTGTTAGTATTGGTCTGGGTGTTTTCTATGTATTATAAGTATGTATTTATAAAGGAAAAGTATAAAATGTATATATTTGTAATCCCACTGTTGATTCTGATATCCGTAACACAGGTGCTTGAGCTACCTATCTCGGAGTCAGATCAACGTATGTCATGTTGTGAAATATTTATTTATTAATTATTATTAATAAGTTTATTTTACAAGCTTTTATTTCACTTCACTTTTTTTTATATTCCTAGAGTTACTCGTACTTTGTTTTCACTCATGAAATCACACAATACATTTAACATTGTGAGGAAAATTTTAGATTTCGAATAGCTTCTCAAACTGAATCATTCTGAGTCAGACCAAGTTGATTGATTATAGGTACACAAAATCTATGTAGTTGGTCTGGTTTTAAGGTTACGAAGGTAAGAAGGCAGTTGTAATTGCGCATATCATAACCAAAGACCATGGTCCTAGCGTACCCTGGGATTTGAAGCGATGGGTTTGGTTGTAATCGAGAATGATGATAAATTATTGATGATTTGATTATTTTTTGCCGGAAATCTCCCAAAAACGAATTGTTAAATAAGAGTAGGTATAGCACAAAGGTGGAGTCAGTTGTAAATAAAATATCCAGACAGATGTCTAAAAATTAGATGATCTTGAACAAAATGCGGTATAAGGCGATGCAGCAGAAATCGCCTGTACCGCCAGTCCACTTGAGACCACGACTGCTATTACGTACTGGCGGCGTACGTGAGTACAGGCGACGAATTTTCCGGTGTACCAGTGCTAAATCGCTTATACATCCTTGGACTTAATCATAGTGCAGTGTAAGCGATTTTGCCGGCTAACTGAAACGCCGCTACGCTCGCTGACCGTACATTATCATGTGGGTAGGTACTTAAAAAATAACGTCGCGTTAATTCAGTGTTCTTATTAATCATAGTTAAAATGCTACCTGTCTAGTAGGTAGATAAGTATCAATTTTTTTTTGCATAGCAGGGACGTTTTTTGCTTAACCTGCGCGAGCGCAGTCCAGGAGGCACTTGTCACGTCCGCAGCTTATTTACGAGGGAGATAGCGATCTGTCGCGATTGCGATCGACAAGCCCGATCGCTGCCGTGTCACTTCCCTGCCTGCCTGCCAGCCAGAGCCTGAATCCCAATACCTATGTGGAATCGTAATTATTTTTCTCATGATATAGATTAAGTTAACTCGGAAAAAATGATGGCTGACACATGCGTCATACTTCTGGACAGGTGGCACCATTGTGGACTGGTCTGCTTCGGTTTACCTCATATTAATCTTTTTATGTGCTTCATTGATTTTGTATTCCAGTAGACTATATTACTTGGTATGAGGGTAATAAACCATTGTATATAAAATTTGGCGATGAGTTCACCGACTTTTCAAACAACGGTAGTCACACTTTAACCATGTCAAGTCAAGTCAAGTCAAATAATTCTTTATTTGCATAGGCTGCAAGCATAGCTAGCACGGTTGAAGTGTGATTACCGTTGTTTTGAAGTTGGTAAACTTGGCACTAAAAACAGTAACTGGCGATTTTCTTGCCGGATCTTTTCGACTACTTAAAAACCACTTTCCGACTCGATGTTAGAATCGCATTATGTTTTTTTTATTTCTTAGTATATTTTATTTATTGGCATATATATATGTAACTATATGTAAATCATTATTATACTTATAAATAGTTATAAAATATATTAATGTATGACGATTTGTAAGTGCTGTGTATAAGCTTATGCAAATCTTGTGCGTAAATTTATCTTCTGCGCACTCTCTTTGCTGAACCTTTCTATGCTTCGATGGGAATGGGACACCAGTTAGCCACGATACGACCGGAAATGAGATCGGGCGGACCAAATGTTTAACGGAAGGACCGTTTATTTCCGAGGCAACTGTAAACTATCACCACCATGTGCGCATCGACGATAGTGCCAACCGGTGACATCCATTTGAACTTCCTCAGATAAAGACCTTGAGTCAATACAAACTGGTATCATATACTTATAAGGCAAGTGCCCTATAGCAATTGCTACACCATCGAGCCACCGAGACTAATACATTATAATAATATGGACAGGGATGAATGGAAGAATTTGGGGGAGGCCTTTGCTCAGCAGTGGGACGCTACAGGCTAACTTAAAAAAAAAGGCGGGGAGACTACTCAATAAATTTATTTGCATATATTTCATTTGGTGATTAAGCCTAATCCCATCATAGTAGCGATAACTTGATTTCTATGATGGAGGCATACTTTACTTTACTATTTCACAACATCACATACGTTGATCTGACTCGGAGATAGGTAGCTCAAGCACCTGTGTGATGGACATTAGAATCAACAGTCTGTGCAACAGTGGAATTACAAATGTAAATATATGTATATTAAGATCTTGAATATTAGGTATTGTCGCGCTGTGATGGCGCAAAGATAAAAAGATATTCTTTCATACCATCATACATTATTTTATAAAGAGTGAACAGGCATCTTTTAGGCAAACGCGTATCATCCTAGACCTCATCGTCGCTTTCCATCAGGTGCGATTGTGGTCAAGCGTTGGCTTATTGACCAAAAAAAAAAAAAACCTCTATTAAAAGGAAATCTGCAGTAAAATTGTTACAGAGAAACTAGGCACTCGCACGAGTTAAACCGCAGACGCGACTCCTCCGAGAGTGACAGCTATTCGATAAGCGCCCTCCGAATGTCGGGCTAGTTGTATCCTCTATCCTAAACAAGTTAAACTTTAAGAGTGAACCAACATCAGCAATGTTGGCAATCACATAAACAACCGTCACTCTTTAAAAAAATGAAAAACTTCTTTCTTTTAAATAATTTGCCATAGCGTTAATACGGCCAGGAACGAAGGAGTTCGCCATCGTTACAGTATACAATAATAGATCACTGATAACGCGGTCGGGCACAACAAAAAAATGGAGAGGAGGAACATCACTATAAGATCAATATTACAATTATTATGTACTCTCGAGGATTGTAGATCTAACGAAGTTCAGAAGGTTCTGAAGTAATAGTTAAAAAGATGTAACTGTTTACCCATCCACCCTGTATATTCGTATTACCTCGCTCCGCATAGCTTTCTGGATTTCTTCCACATCCCGATGCCGATGTAACGTAGTCTAATCTATTCCGGCGGATAAGATCTCCGACTCGGCCGGCGTTCCCGTCTGCTTTGCATGCGTACGCGCCGGCTTCGCGTCCAGCTCCGAGGGATTTATGCGCTGGGAGCGATTGAAAGGCAACGGGGGATGAAGTCGAGAAAAAAGTAAAAGCGGCTTACTACGAATACAAGACGGTTGGAATACGTAATTTAGCTCGGTTAGGTAGATGGGTACGAGTAGATTAGGAATTTAAATATCCGACAGCTGAGAGCTGTGATCCTTTTTTTTACATTATACCGGACAAAAGAGCAATCGGCACACCTGAAGGTAAGATCAACGACATCTATGAACATATATAACACCCAAAGCATCACAGGCACAGATCACATTGTCGGCTCCGTAGTAACGAATAAGCTCTTCTCTTGAAGATCACCAGCTCAGGAATGCCGATCTGTGGTTATCTTCACAGGTTTATTCCTCTAAGCCCTTGACTTGTCCAGTGACCAGAAGTTGTCGTTATTGACTTATGGATTGGATAAAGAGACTTTTTTATATTTTTGGTCCAAAATAGAAAAGTGTAGGACAAAAAAATGCTGTGCTTGTGCCCCTGATGATTCCAATATCAAAGTTTGGCATAACCAAACCATAGTGACCCTACCCCTTTAGAATGGTCTAAGCTCTACACTTTGGTGTAGTAATGATACTCAAGATGACTAGTCCTACAGAGTACCTACAGCAAAAAATGTTCCTGGACCAAAAAAGATGATGTCCTTTAAATCTTAAGCATATACATGCTTGCTCTTCCTTCCCTATTTATTGTAGCAACCTGACGTACACCAATGCATTATGACGTACACGCACATATGAAGACGTCCTCAACGCTTAAGGTTGTCAAACAAAATCTAAATTCGGTTCACAAGTTCTAGTTACGTGACGCACCGTCGTACGATCACAAACGCGGCGCTTAGACTAATTCCAGCGTGACGCGAAGGAAGTCCTAATTAAAACACCATACATCACGCGCGGGCGCATCCGACGACGATATTACTCAGAGTTACCACGCGTTTTCGATTTGGTAATGCCATTGCGGTGGGAACTCGATGTCAAAGATTAGCGTAAAACAACTCATAAAAATATGCTGTATCTACCTTTGGAGTATGTAAATATATAGGTATGTATGTTTGTTTTATGTGCGAAGACGCGTGTTTTCCTTGGTCGACTATGAGGGCGTGTCTTCGTGAATGCCACGATATATTATGTTTTATGCACCAGATACTATTTGCTTAGCGATACGTTTATTTAACGCAGTGTGGTTTGAACGCCTATTGAGACGTAAGAGTCGCTTGTTCTATTCTCGCACCAACACAAAAATGTTTATTGATGAAATAAGTCAACATGATTATTATTTAAAATGTTGCCAAATCCACATGACTTACATTGTCAAAAAGTTATCAGATCTCGTGTAGAGCCAATTTCTATTTTCTACACGCCCTCACTCCATAAGGCCTAACTCCATAATCATAGCCAAACTATGTGACTTTTTTTTTAGCTATATACATGGTTTTTTGTACAATAAATAGTTTTTGTAGCAGAATAATGTCGAAGTTACATAATTCTCAACTAGAGTTAAAAATGAAAACCTATCTTCAAAGTAATTGCTTTAATTCACAGGGCGTATAATACTCGGTCGATTCTCACTCGCTGTTTCCTTCGTCACATTCGAGTTCCTCGCTAGTGGTACCGCCCCGCCCTCCCCATTTCGCAGTTTGTCATCCGGAATGGTTAATAAATTCCCTGTCATCGCGTCTCCTCGGTTCAAGGGCTATTCCTAGAGTTTTGCTTTTTTTCGCCGCGCACCGGCGACTCCTTTTGCTTTTTTCCGTGAGGTTCGTGTATAAATCTCTGCCTATTGATGCGGTATCGCGGCTATGCCCGTGTTTATTTCGTTTTGTGTAGTACGGATTCCGCGGTTCTTGTTTTATTGGGTTTTCGGTTGTGGATTCGTGATGAGAAAATTTTGGGAACTTTTTTTGGGAATTTGGGAATTTGGGAAAACTTCGCTGGAACGAGATCCGAAAATGCTATGTAGGTTTGGCTAGTATCGATAGTTTTCAAATCTTCAGTTTTATTAACTTTTAATTAAATGTATTTTGGGAGTTTATCTACAATTTTGAGTATTAAGACTTCGCTGGAACGAGATCCGAAAACGCTATGTAGGTTTGGTGAGTATCGAAAGTTTTCAAATCTTCAGTTTTATTAACTTTTAATTAAATGTTAAGAGGTATTTAAGATAATCCTCATAGTGTTTAAGCCATTATTAGCACACTGCTTTTATAATCATCATCATTTCAGTCAATAGACGCCCACTGCTATCATAGGCCTCTTACAAGGTTCTCCACATAGATCTGTCTTTTTTATCCCATGGGAAATCATCATGGCCGTCACCTTGCTACATGTAGGAAACAAGGTGGTGTGTGGGACTCAAACCCTAACTAAGACCCCTGGGGTGTCCATCTCCGCGCAATCGCGGTCGTAAGCCGGGACTAGACCGTACCTACCGCTAATCGCGCTCGCCGCTTCACACCTATCTGGCGCAATACAGCCCTTCAACGCTGTACGACCTACCAGGACACCCGGTAATGCCGTACCTCGCGGAGTCGTATGCTGAGCAAGCCACTCCCCAGTAGTGGGCACGCTCAAGTACTCCGAAAGCCCGTTTAGTCGCCTATTATGAGAGAACACAGATCGGTCCGGTGCCACCCGAATCCAAGGAATTCCAGCGACCTTCACCAAATTGTAGTCTCACATTGTGGGGGGCCTGTCACGGCTGCTCTTATAATACCAAGCTTAAATTAAGTTCTTTGCCTACTGGCCTATGTGTATTAAAAGTATAATCATTTGGAATTTATTCTTTAAGGTGACGGGTAGGTCACACTAGCGACGATTTAAAACAATTTCGGGGTAACACCTCTCGACAAACCCTTATACTATTTATTAAATAACCATGCACAAATGTTGGGTCCGTTTTTGTACGCGAAAAATTGAATCAATTTTTCGCGTACGCGTTGGACCCAACATTTGTGCATGGTTATTTAATAAATAGTATTAGTGTTTGCCTAAAGGTTGTAACCCGGAAATTGTTTAAAATATATCCGGCTTAGTCGCTAAATACTAAAATCGATTGGCGTCGCTAGTGTGCCCTACCCGTCACCTTAAAGATTTGTAGTGCCAAAAAATATTGTACCAGTTTTTACTATTATTTTCTTTTTGTTCCTACCACGTATGAGCGAAAACTTGCGCAGTAACCGTATTTCGCTTCAAACGACATGTTATACGACGTCATAAAATCAACCGGCGCGGGCGCCGCTCGCGGCTGTCACCGGCGGATTAGCGGTTAGTATTTACGCGTCCTCAGACAAGTTTCCAGATTCGAGGATTAAGAAGGATCAGGGAATTAAGATAGGTCGTAAATTTAATAACTGTGGAGATTAAACTGCTATTTATTAGGAACAGGTATGAGAATTAGATTCTTTGTTGTCGTGAAATTAAAGTTTTCTTTATACAGAATAGACGTGTGTACCTAACTCTTTACTGAAACGACTCAGTGTTCCGACTCAGCCAAATGATACACTGTACCGAATCTATGATGTTCGCTCCGAATGTAACATTCGACTCAAATGGATCTCGAGTCCGTGTTAACCGAATGATTCGAATGAGCTGGATGACCCGATGAGCCGAATGATCGGAATGAGCTGAATGATCCAAGTGAGCCGAATGATCTGAATGAGCGGAATGATCCGATAAACGTAATGACCCGAATGAGCAGAATGGTCCGAGTGAGCCGAATGATCTGAATGAGCGGTATAAAAGAAACACGTTTTAACAGCAACTGTTTTTATATTGACATGTAAAAAAGAAGAACAGATAAAAAATATAAAGGCATTGGAGAAGAGTTCGAATATGTATACAATTTATTATAATTGTTGCTGATCACCAACAAGCGGAATGATCCGATGAGCCGAATGAGCTGAATTATCCGAGTGATCCGAATGATGCGAATGAGCAGAATGAATCACGGAACTATCTGAGAGTCGATGTTCCAAATGAAGCGTTTCACTGTTCCACATCTCTGCACTGTTCCAGATGCAAATGTTCTAATCTTTTAAAAGATACGTTTTTGCCAGGTCTAATACAGAATCTGCCATATTAATAAAGATCCTCGAAGAGAAGAGAAGGCGTCGACTTCGATTTGACAACACGCTGGGATACTCCTACCACACCTCGGAGACTCGCAACAAAGTGTCTCACAGAAAACCGGCGTGAAGCAACACTGTGCCGTGTTTTACTGCGTCCCCCGGATTGGGCCTCCAGTACCCTCAATCACGCAGCGTGGCTCTCCCATGGTCAAGATTATGTAGGTGATGATGATGATGTAGGTAGTCGTTGTATGTCTAGTTAAGTATTTTGTGACTGTAAGTAGTAGATAACACTGGATTATCCATCAAAACTGCAAATTAAAAGCAAATTCCAAAAGCAAGGCGGCTCAATTAAGACGCAGTCTGAACCAATCATCGCCTGTCCCCTCGCGCATGCGCGGCGAGGCGCGGTGACAGCTGCGCGCGCGGCGCCACCGTCGCCGCCGTTTCCGGCAACCTGCTGCGGATGGTGTTTTAGCAAATTTAGGTTATTTCTACTTTTATATTGAAATTAAGTAAAAAAGAGACCGAAAATCACTGAGTTCTCTTACTACTATTACCTACATAAGTACTAGCGACCTCACGAGAATTCGCCATTCTGTTCTGTTCTCAGCCATCTGTTGCCAATCCGGTCTTTGTAGGTGACCGAGATCTTTCTCGACATGGTCTATCCAGCGATATCTAGGGCGCCCTACTGGATGCTTCCCGGATGATCGACCCAGGCACGCTCTCTTCACAGCTTGATCCGACTTGTCTATCCAGCGATATCAAAGGCGTCCTACTGGGCGCTTTCCGGATGATCGACTCAGGTACACTCTCTTCACAGCTCGATCCGACTCGTCTATCCAGCGATATCTTCCCGGATGATCGACCCAGGCACGCTCTCTTCACAGCTCGATCCGACTCGTCTATCCAGCGATATCTAGGGCGCTCTACTGGGCGCTTCCCGGATGATCGACCCAGGTACACTCTCTTCACAGCTCGATTCGACTCTATCATAGGACTCTTAGGTACCTACATGTTATGCCACATACTTTGACTAAGATAGTAGATTTGCGAAGTTAGGTATTGTGCCAAGAGGTAGGGCGTGAAGAGTTAAAAGCTTGGCGAAACATGAGATCTTGTAACTTATTGAGAGTGCGAGTCATAAATGCACAGCTCGGCGTGGAAACATTTTACATGAAAATGTTTTTCGTGAGATACTTTATTCCAAGAATGAAAGAATAGAGAAAAGAATGATACCTAATATAGCTCAGTGAACATGCCTTCCATGCCAAGGGTCGTAGTTCGTATCCTAGCATGCACCTCGGGATTTTTCAAATCCATTTGCGTATTTCTGCCATTAGCTCGGTAGTGAGAGAAAACATTGTGAGCAAACCTGCACGTTTCGGATAGTTTCTGAAACGTGTAACCATGATTCAGTCGGTTCCCTGTTGGATTGCGAAGGTCAGGTCAGGCTTCATTGTAATTATTACCAGACCCGCTAATTCTGAGTCATGGACCAAGCGTACCCGGGTTCTAAAGTGACAATTTTGGCCGCAAGCGGGAATTACACGCTTAGGGCCTTAATTGCAAGAATTATTCATTTATGTCAATTCTGACGTAGGTAGGTAATAACAGCGCTATTGAAAGTCGTGTTGGAAGAGCTGGTTGGAAGAGCATAAACAGGTAAACACCGTATTTACTAGGTACATTAAATAATTGTAAGAGACAAAGTTAAGAATCAAAAGAAAGAACAATGGCAAGGCTGTACCTGAGTGTATTTTGAGACGTCTAAAAATGTGACACATACAAAAACTTATAATTTAATTAACATGTTTTTTTTTTCATGAAAATAGTGTTTCATATACCTATAGAGGCCGGAATTAAATTATAAATGAAAAAAGCTCTTAATTGATTTTTTTTTTAATTTCTCTTATGTTGCCATATATACGTCGACCTGTTTGGAACAGTGGTATTGAACGCTGCCTTTGGTCCAAGGGTTGCGGGTTCGATCCCCGCACAGTACAAACATTTGTGTGCATGAACATGTCTGTTTGTATTGGTCTGGGTGTTTCCAATGTATTATAAGTATGTATTTACAAAAAAAAAGTATTATACGTATATATTTGTAATTCCACTGTTGATTCTGATATCCGTAACACAGGTGCTTGAGCTACCTATCTCGGAGTCAGATCAATGTATGTGATGTTGTGAAATATTTATTAATTTATATAAGAAAGAAACTATGGTAAAGGTATTTTAAGAAATAAAGTCAGCTGTTTATTTTGATATAGCCTTAAAATACAAAATATCGATAACTTTCTTTCGTGACCTCGATAAAATAAATTCTTATTGATTATGATTATGAAGTGAATCTTCTATCATTTCAGCATTTTTTCAACCGTAGACGCTTCCAAAAGTTTCCAGGTAAAACAATGTATAGGAGCTTGCCATTGTTCTTTATGAGATTTTAGTAGATAAGCCACCGATTCGCTACATATCTATACGATCTACGTATGTAACTACAGGTCTTGTATGAACGTTCATCCTAGAGACCAGGCTCCTTTTTAGCTTAACTGCAACTTGTTAGTTACCCGATAAACTAGCAACTTCAGCGGCTTGTATTCCGTGTACAACAGCCTCCAACACCACTCGAGATAAGGGGTTTATCAGCTCTTTCCGTGGGAGCAGATGAGGTAAACTGCCCATAGATAAGCCACAGACAAGCCATAGACAAGCGGAGTTAACGATGAGTTCGATGTCGTTAAGATGCCATGTTATTACGCTTTGGGAGATATCTCATGTAAATCGTAAAGGGGACGACTATTTTGTTTTAAGTTTACGATTAACATTTAACTAGGTATAACGATCATGTTTGACGGTTGAAAAATGGGCAGTCATTAAAAGTTAGTGCTTTTTTTTGTAAAATAAAACGGATAGGTGGCTTTTTAATATGCTAGAGGCGACAAACGAGCACGTGAGTCACCTGATGGAAAGTGATAAACATCGCCCATGAACATCCGCGAAATCAGTGAGATTGCTAATTTTTTGGCGGGCTTTTTAAAAAGAGAGTGCTCTTCTCTTGAAAGTCCCTAAGTTGTAGCCGTCGGGAAATACCCTGCAGGCAAACCATTCCACATAACTGA
The DNA here is from genome assembly GCA_019059595.1 of Marasmia exigua. Classification (NCBI taxonomy): domain Eukaryota; kingdom Metazoa; phylum Arthropoda; class Insecta; order Lepidoptera; family Crambidae; genus Marasmia; species Marasmia exigua. The sequence goes on along the minus strand of CM032481.1, from coordinate 1,525,690 downwards.
GGTACGTGACGTGGTTAGGCTTAGAATGAAACTGTCCCGTAACGAACAGGAATATAGGTATATCCTCGTTCGCTCGTTCAAACAAAGGAGACACAGTGTGTGTAAAAGGAGGTAAACTCCGATTCGGTCGTAACGTCAGGTTCATTGTAAGCCACCTGGTCACAGGATCTACAGGGCAAAATATTCAACGAAAATAAAGGAGAATAGGCTAGATTTTAGCTCAATGTAACATATTAGATATAACCAGGATATTTGTGAATAAAATAATGATTACAAATAAATAAAAAAAAAACGTTTTATTACTAAAAACATTACATTATAACAAACAGTTAACAGAAGCGCCCAAACTAGGTAATCTTGTCTTATGGTGGCTTATGTTTGAGGTAATATAAAAATAGGAAGCCGTGTGGTCCCGGCAGAGTAGAATAGGCCACCCTCACTCTTACCGAGGTGTCGTAAAAGGCGACTAAGGTAAAGCTGCTGGCATGATCATCAGCGCCCAGAGAAGGAAAACTCTGCATTTATATCAAAACCCTCGCCAACCCGTCTGCCAAGCGTGGTGAGTATGGCAATTACCCCTCATGTGATTGAGGGAGGCCCGTGCCCCAGCGGTGGGGACTTGAATGGGCTGATGATGATGAATATAAAAATAGGATTAACAGTGTTGTGTGTGTGTAAGAATATTCACTGACATTTATACAATATAATCTACATAATTAACTTATTATGGCACTATGTACTTATATGTGTAGGGTTTTAGTAGTTAAGTAATATATGAATTTATAAATGAGTAAATATTATAAATAGAAGTATATTTATCTATACCCACACAATAATAATTCAGTTTCAGTGTAGTTTAATGTACGGAGCTAAGATTTTTTTTTAATCAAAGATCAAAGATTGTATCTATCTCCACAGTAGCTATCTGATATTCATATTCCTACAAGACTCGGTTCCCTGGCTTTACGTTCTGTACGCCCGCCAAAAAACGAAGTCCTCCGAACAGTCGCAATTTACCGCCTTTATTCCAACATATTTTAAAATGAAAATGTCCATTTAAATATCCCGCTTAAAGCATCTCGACATCGTTAAAGCAAGACGCGCCATATCCCACGATCGCTAATGATACCCAAGGAAAACTCGAACAACACCAGCAAAACAAAGAGCCGAGATCCTATCTGTATCTTTATAATAATTACAACCGACATACGGACATCTCAATCGGGCATCGCTCGCGATCTCCCCTGAATCCAATTACCTTTCGAAGGGGACCGAAATATCTTTTGCAGCAAACAAAAATATTTATACAAAAAACCTTGCACTCTGCACATCCCTACAACCTTCAACACCCAAAATCCAACCCCATTTCAAAGCGCATAAAGCTCAAACTCAATTGTGGTTTATGGTGTAGTTATAACGTTTATTTATGGGGAAGTTTTCCTCAGTGGGCGGAGTCATACCCCCACCACTTCGCAGCGGAAGGGTGGGAACTCCCGTCAGTCGGCCGCCGGCGGTGGGGGATGACAGATGTCTGTCTTCGCCCATCGTTCATACAACAACACGATAGCACATTCAATTCCTCATAAATAATCCGTGCTCTGTACTCCATGTTCGATTTACAACGCTCGGTTCCAATCTGTTTCCACTTACATATCTCTGGTTGAGGGCCAATGGATACGTTGTGATTAGTACGTGTAAACATTACATTTAGCCGGCAGATGTCTGGTTTGATTGGCTGTGGTATAAATTCGTCTAGGAACGTGGTGGCTATAAATTTGGATCGTGATTGCGATGCGCAAGCGGCGGGAGCTAATCGCCGATTAGCGCAGGGAAAAATGCGGTCACTGCGCACTGTGCGATGTACGAACTGACGACATGTGGATGTCTTATTGATGACGAAGTCACGAGGAATGCACGGACGAAGAATGTGGGATAGTGTAGTCATTTGAACAATTCAAATGTTAGTAATATGTGCGGAAATTCTTATTCGAAGTCATTTAAAATCAGTGTCGTATTTTTCAAGTTTATTTTTTGTAAAAATAATTTATAAAAAAAAAACGGTGAATACGGAATTCTTTAAAGCAATTTCGATTACTAGAAATGAACACTCGTCTTGCACGCTACATAAATCATTTTATAGCTTTTTGAAATACAGTTAGACACACGTCCAGTGTGTTCCTTTTTGTAATTTAAGCACCAACAGACAACTGTACCTAATCTACAAATAAATGAAACGTGTTTTTTGTATTGTAAGCCTATTTTAGTACAGCCCGTAAAGCCGCTGTACCTAGGTAGTCGTACCTACCTACTCTAGTCTAGAGCCTTCTACTTTTCATAATAATCATTTCTCCGTATAAAAATATATTTAGTATCGTGTTCAAAATTATTGTGTTGGTGTTATTTTAGCAGATAGAACGGAAGTTTTTTTACTACCTAAAAGTTATAAAATACATGTATGATGTTGATTATATCGTTTACCACATGCGGCATCGTACATACTGCCATCAGAATATAGATTATAGTTTACTTATTTTGAAAAACAAAAAGTGCAATTTGGAAATGTATTGAATGAAACCTGAAACACATCATAAATCATTACTAATATTTAAAAATTAGGTGCGCGTTATACCTAAGTGCTTACAATTTTTCCGCGGTAAAAAAATGTTGTATCCTACTACCTACCTAGGTAATATTTTCAAAACCTCCCCATAACAAAGCAAGCAAACCAAACGACCAAGCAAATTGAAAACTTTGTAAAAATCTTAAACATTGATGTTTTTAAAATCACATAGGACCTAATTTACTGACAAGAGCCGCAAGAACAGTTTTTTGAGATAGTTAAGTTATTTTTTAATGCAATAGTCGCAAAATTATATTTATCCGAATGAGACCTATGACAGCCAAAAATCTACTAAAATTCGGCAATCAACTCCCTAGTACTTAGTGGGCTGGGGTCGAAGGCTACGAGCTACGGGGCTACGGCACCGGACGTCCGGCGGAAGGGGCGGGGCGTGCCCGACGCCATCTTGCGCGCGCCTGCGCGAGCTCACACCGAGGCTTTCAGATATTTATTGATATTAAATTTGGGAACGGAAGTTATTCCACGATATTTATGTTAATAAGATGAAAGGTTGGGATTCTGTGCAATACGTTTTTTAGCAAGATGTATGGGAATGCTGAGCGAGCTTTTGAAAATTTACGTATACAATACTTATGAAGTTTGTACGTAGGTACCTATGTGCAAATTACCTATATTTCTTTGTAGAAATTTATAGACACAGAGGAGTTTATTAAGTAACAGTACTTGTTACTGATGTACGCGTAGCTGCAAGAAATATTCAATTATGTGATAGAATACCTAAAGGGCCGTGCTATAGCCGTGTGGTCCCGGCAGAGTAGAATAGGCCACCCTCACTCTTACCGAGGTGTCGTAAAAGGCGACTAAGGTAAAGCTGCTAGCATGATCATCAGCACCCAGAGAAGGAAACCTCTGCATTTATATCAAGACCCTCGCCAACCCGTCTGCCAAGCGTGGTGAGTAGGTATGGCAATTACCCCTCATGTGATTGAGGGAGGCCCGTGCCCCAGCAGTGGGGACTTCAATGGGCTGATGATGATACTTAAAGGTAAATAAAATAAATCGATGATAAAGAAAGCTTTTATTTTTGTACGTGATTGTGCCCACTATCGGGTAATAAAATAAAAGAGCAGACGCATCACCTGATGGAAGGAGTCACAAGTGTGTGGCTGTCCACCGCAACTGTCTGGAAATACTGCAGGCGATAGTTCATTCCATAGTTAAATCGCGTCCGGTAGAAAGTTTCTTTAGAAACGCACAATTGTGGACCGCTCGCTTTAGGTTTTAAATTATAGGGAAGGAACTGCTATTGCGTAGGACGCTGGCAAAGGAAAGCGGCAGGGAGAAGTCCAATTCAATTGTTTATATGTTTATAATTCTCACAACATCTCATACGTTGACCTGATTCCGTACAAGGTAGCTTAAGCACTTGTGTTACAGATATCAGACTACAGAGGAACACAAATATATACTTAAATACATATATTACACCCAGACACCTGTTTAAATGTTTGTAGTCTCTACATAAATATACAAATCTAATTTAGGCACCTGGATGGACGGAGTTCACCGCCGAACGCTTTATCATTTTTACTTTCTACCATTGGAACAATATTGAAAAATATGTCAATAAGAAATGAGCTTCCTTAGAGAGGTTGGTAGCGCACTTGTGACTACACTGGTGTCGCGGGTGTCCATGGGCGGCGCGGCTACAATCTATTTCCACGCCATCACTGGCAGAATATGTTGAACATTATTTTAGTTTAAGAACGCTTGTACCATATTCATGGAAATAAACCATCTTTATCTTATCTTAATCGCCTACTATCAGGTGATTCGTCTGCTCGTCTGCCACCTAACACATTAAAAAAATCTGCATATTTTCTGATAAAGCTTATGTCTGTCTACGAGGTTTACTACCACACTCAGAGTCGTTGATTAACTTAGTTGGCTACTTAAGAAAAAATATAAACACTTATTTTGATACGCATAAAGGCTACCGATACTAAAGTTAATGAACATTAGCTTAAGTGAAGTCTCTGAGTACAGCCGTTATTAATCTATTTTCAAGCCATTATATATTCGCAAAAAGCTTGATGTCTCTACAGTTCAAACCTATATCATTTTCGAACGAAATATTATTTAAGAATCCAAACTAATACGTCTCTGTCTAAAGTTAATAATTTAAATGATCTTAGATTTTGCTGGTAACTAGTGAAATAAATGTGATGTATGTATCATTTCGGCTGTCATGGTTCGGCGAAACGAAAATGTAGCTGGTCATACATCATCATAGAAGATCGGTTTAGGATCGGTCGAGTGTAACTACACTACTGACTTCCCTATATTAGATAAATAATTATTCGCAGTTCAAGAACAGCTGAATAGATTTTCAGGATTTCAGTCATCGGCTCTACAAAAAGCAGAAAAATTCAAATATCGATAAAACTATTCGAGGCTGTATAAAGTATGCCGGTAGCAAATAGACCGTGGTAAAAATAATATACATTAAAGGTCCCTATCAATAATAAATTTACCTAGGTACAACAAAAAGGTTTTAAAGCAAATTATTTTTTCTTTTTTTATGTCATAGGTGGAAGACGAACAGACGGATCACCTGATGGTGAGCGATTGCCGCCGCCCATGGACACCTGTAACACTCTTGACCGTTTGTTGTTAAAATGTATTGGAATTTGTATGTAACACTTTAAAGTTAACCAATTAGAAAATTAATGAGGTACCTAATAATCTATTTATTGATTCAATTCAGTTAATTAATGTAGATATCTACCTTATGTAGATAGATGTACTATTAGATGACTCCATATTTATACAATTCTATTTCACGTATAAGTATTCGTTTAATTATACCGATGGGCATCATGACGCTTCAGGGTCATTTAATTACATAAAGTAGCAGTGACATCGTGTGTAGGTACCTGCCTATCTTGATTCAAACTAACACAGTATTGGTACCTAGTTATATGTAGGCCGAACGATTTACTGAAGGCCGAAATAACGTTTCCCTAAAACATACATAGTTACGTGCTGGGGGCAGATTTCGCAACACCATTACAAAAGGAATAAGCTTTTTTCTTTAAATTTAAAAAACGACATCAATCCGGAAAAATCACGTATTTTTTCCTATTTTAATTATAGTGTTTAGTTATAAGTTCTTGCAATTTCGAAATGCTGACGGTTAAGCACACAAATTCGTCGGTATAATGTGACAATAAGTTACAATGCTTCTAATAAATAATAAATCTTTATTTTCTCTCAATCAAGGCAACAGACGCCCTGTTGGTCTAGTGGTTTAAGTACCGGGCCGTGATGTCGGGGTCCTAAGTTCGATTCCCGGGTCGAGTGAAAAGTAGGTTTCGAATTTTTCGAACTTAGCTCGGGTTTGTGATCACCAATCCGTATTTGGCAAGCGTGGTGATTAAGCCTAACTTGATTTCTATAATGGAGGCCTTACCCCTGCAGTGGGTAAGTTTATAGGCCGATACTTTAAGGCAACGGATGGCATTAAATACAATTTAGTAATACTTAAAATCAAAAAGATGCCCCTTGAGAGAGAGAGAAACTGGCGCCTAAAATGTGTTTATGAAAAACCCGTGTTACAGGTCCCCAGGAGCCCAATTCTCGTGCTCGTGTATGATGATGTCACGAGCCCGAGAATTGGGCTCCAGTGCTCCACCTCTAAGCTAGTTTGAATTAAGTTTTCTCAGTTGCCTATGTAGTATTACAGAGTTTCTTTATCTCCTAAAAAGGTACATACCAGAACTATAGAAAGTCAAGTGGGATAGCCGTATTTTCCCAAATATGACTGTAATGAAACCTTCAAGAAACAAGATTATAATGCTGCTCTTAAGAATGGATGTTATCCCGTTTATTAAAACTAGGTATACTAAAGTCAGAGACTCTTCATAACTTTTTTTGTGTAAACTTTAACCCAATGACTCCTACAACTAATTCCATACAAACTAAATTTAAACTTAATTATCCTAGCTACCTATATTACCCATGCATATCCCGGATTCCCTTATAATTCCGTCCCATCCCGAGTTAGGTACCAGGGCGGCAGAAAGCCGGGACGGTAAATCAGAGCGCGGCGGCCATCCGTCACGCCGCGCCGGGCCATCAATCCTCACGGAAATAGACCACTGCCTCTTGGGGAGTTCTCACCTACACGTGACGTCTTTGATGATGCGGAGGTAACGTCGGTGGAAGATAAAGTCAGTTTGATCACGAATATACGATAGGTGTAGTGAAAATGGTTAACGAAACGAATGGTAAAAAAACAGACTCGATTATTTTACAAATGTTTAATTTGGTATGACTGAGTTACATATTTTTTAAGGGTTCGATATTGTTTACGTGCAGGTCAAAGCATTTTGCTGTCAGAGAATCTTATGGTTAATAAAAAACAATCTGAAATTATTGTTTTTCAACCATAAGATTTTCGAATATTTTACTAAATATATTTACGCCGCGTTTTTTACTTAAAATCAATTAGTTTTCAAACGAGTTAACTTAGTTTTAAGAGTGTAAATTAAAATATGTGCTCGTACGAATTAAATGTGTGTAGAAAAAAAACAATAATTTTACACATTTTTTGTCGTAATTAACTAGCCAGCATCCATTGTGTTCCTGCTTCAATAAAATAACAAGATGAAGTGTCTAATCAAATTACTTAACAAGCCTGAAAAAACTGGCGTCATTAATAGGGCCCAACTTGTACCGCTACCGAATTAACGAGCGACGCGAGCAATCATGTAATTATAAACACCCAGTCCCTACTTATACCTACACACGGGAGGCGGGGCCTGCGCGCGATCAATACCGGCCGGCGACGCAAGCTAACCCTCCCGTCCAGTTTACTCCGGGTGAGTCGTTGCGTGAGTGTAAGCGAGAGAGAACACATTAATACTATTCGTCGGTGCGAGGACCCATGGGCGTACCCTACGCCTCGGCACTGGTAGCAAGTCGAGGCTCAGTCGGTGACAGAACGCGTGCCGCGCGCGTGCGTACACCGCCGCCGGAATGAGCGCGTAGCCTCACAGCCACCAGGCCACAGCCACCATGCTCGTCCCCCCTGAGATGATGGCGGCGCAATCCAAGCTAGTCTACCAGATGAACAAGTACTACAATGAACGCGTCGCCAACAGGAAAGCGCAGATCGCCAAAACCATACACGAAGTTTGTCGGATCGTCCAAGATGTGCTCAAGGAGGTGGAGCTGCAGGAGCCGAGGTTCATCTCCTCGCTCACGGACTACAACGGCCGCTTCGACGGCCTCGAGGTGGTGTCTCCTCATGAGTTTGAGATCGTCATCTATCTCAACCAGATGGGTGTCCTCAATTTCGTGGATGACGGCTCGCTGCCCGGCTGCGCCGTGCTGAAGCTCAGCGATGGCCGCAAACGCTCTATGTCCCTCTGGGTTGAATTCATCACCGCCTCTGGCTACTTATCCGCCCGGAAGATCAGGTCTAGATTCCAGACTCTGGTCGCTCAGGCTTGCGACAAGTGCTCCTACAGAGATTGTGTCAAAATGATCGCGGAGACCACAGAAGTGAAACTCCGGATCCGAGAGAGGTACATTGTGCAAATAACTCCTGCATTCAAATGCGCCGGTTTGTGGCCGCGGTCCGCCGCGCACTGGCCACTGCCGGCCATCCCGTGGCCGCATCCCAACATAGTGGCCGAAGTGAAAACTGAAGGATTCGACTTATTATCGAAGGAGTGTTTAGCGCTGCAGGGAAAGAATTCCGCAATGGAAGGAGACGCGTGGGTGTTGAGTTTCTTCGAGGCCGAGAATCGCTTGCTCCAAGGCGGTTGCCGACGGAAGTGCTTGAGTACCTTGAAGACGATCAGGGACCGGCATTTAGACTTGCCGGGTAACCCGGTGACGTCGTATCACATGAAGACGTTGCTGCTGTACGAGTGCGAGAAGCACCCGCGAGAGCACGAGTGGGACGAGGGGGCGATCGGGGACCGGATCAACGGGATCTTCCTGCAGCTGATCTCGTCGCTGCAGTGCCGGCGCTGCCCGCACTACTTCCTGCCGCATGTGGACCTGTTCAAGGGCAAGTCGCCGACGGCGCTGGAGAACGCCGCGAAGCAGGTCTGGAGGCTCACCAGAGAGATGCTAACCAACTCCAGAGCCTTCGAAAAGTTGTGAACGGACTCAGAAGTGAAGAACACGCTGCGAAGCGGAGTGCTCTAAGGTGAAGTGATTTACCGATAAATATTAATATTCATCCTCGAGTCATTTTTCGTAGATTTAGGGGAAGTCAAAGCATTTCAATGTGTGTTTGAATCCAATAGGAATGTGAGTTACAGAGACTAGTGAAATTGTATACGCGTTTTTTGTGAAGTCGAATATTCCATTTGGATTGGACTGACTGTAAGTAGAAGTGATACTACTAATATCTTAGGACTTTCTTGAAATATTATTTTGTGATATATTGTAAATAGCTTAATATTGTTGTACAATTTTAGTGATATATTTAATTTAAAACAATCTGTATTTATTTGACTGAAATCTTTTAAAGTAGGCAATACTACCTATATTCTATAGTTAAAATAAATAATTTGAAATTATAAAGCTATCTTTTACTATTCAAATACCTAATGAAATAATCATAATAAATGCCCACTAGAGCAGAAAATGTTTAAAAGGGAAATAAAAACTGATATTCATGATATTACAAATAGGCCTACATTTTATGCAACACTGACGCTCAACTCAAAGTGGACAAAAGTATGAAAAAACAAGTACAGTTTCAAATACACATTATTTGTATAAGAACGAGTTTTTAAAATCATATAATGTAATATACACAAGTGCTTATATGGTAGCAAGAACATTTGCAAGTTACCAGTCAGTTTAGCAAATTATTCTCTGAAATCAATGATTGAAGATTTCATAGAAATTGATAATAGAGGATACTAAAAAAATTAACAAAATAATGGGTTCAATAATCATTTCCATTATACATATATCATACCAAAATAAGTCAATAAATCCGCTTACAAAAACGGCTACATATTTTTTTTTGTATTTTTTATGTTCTATTTCGACCGTGACAAAAAAAAATTACGATTACTTATACATATTTTTGAAATAATAAATAATTAAAAAAAAACTACAAGCAGAAGACGAAGTTATTTACAGATCAATTGGATGATAATCATAGATTAAGTAACATACATTAAATTGTATTACATCCTTTAACTTTACTTATACGGTGCTAAAAGTTTGATTTTGCAAAGCAACGACCGGCACATACTTTACTCAATTTTATTAGATAAAATATGTATCGAAGCTATTTCACATGCCGTTAAAAATTACATTTTAAAAGCGTTTAAGAGACACTTATCGTTACAAAGATGGTAATACTGAGCATCATTACCCGTCCAGTTTTAATTAAAAACGTTTATGAATATGAGATTTTGTGTCTTAAAATAGCTTTAATTAAAGGTTGACAACTCCTCATTTGTACTTACAAAGTGGAGTAAAAATATCGTTTAGACCTTCATAGAGAAAATAAAAGAAAAAATCTTTCTTATTTTCGACACCAATCAGTTGACATAGACTAGTTATACATGCACAATGCACATTTAGCATTTAGATTTTGTAGTAATTAAAGAAAAAAAACCAACCAACATTAGATTTAATAATGAATGCAAAAATGGTGAAATAATATGGACGGTAGTTATTAGAACAAATACAAAAAAGTGTATTTATTTTTGAAATGAGAAATACTCGTATCTACAATGAAATATGGTGAGTGAAATACGTTAAATAAAATCATAATATTTTAAAAGATTTTGTTTTTTAAGGTAAAAAAAGCAATCATCTTCTTCATATTAGCGTGCAATTCCCGGTTGCATCCAAAGCTGTCGCTTTGGAGCTTAAAATATGCTTGAACCATACTTAGGATTTGGGGAGTCTGGTAATTACAATGAATTGACTGTCTGACCTTCGTAACCCTTTGATAGGGGAACCAAACCAACTCAATCACGGTTACACGTTTCAGAAACTATCCGAAAAAAAAGGAAATTAATCATAGTAAGTCAAGCAAGTAAGAAATTGTTTATTCGCCAGAATATGGTTACAAATAATCTTTAATAAATAAATTCCAACATATTCTATAAATTAGTCGATGTGCACATGTAATTTATAATGATAATTTTACAATTCATAATTATTTTGATTAAATTAATTTGGATAATGATAACTCAATACTTTTTTATTAAATTGTCAAATTAAATTTATTCATCATGTCAAAATATATCTAAGTATGAAATTACGGTCAATGTCAAGAAATTCAAGATTGAAGGATTTGATACTACTTAGAATTTGATAAGGAGTTTTTGAGGTATGTTAAGGCGACGGGTAGCCCTTAGTAGCGACACCATTCGTTTTTAATTGTTAGCTGCTAAACCAGATCTATTTTAAACGATTTCGGGGTTACAACCTCTGGGCAAACACTTATTCTATTTATTAAAAACCCATGCACAAATGTTGGGCCTGTTTTTGTTCGCAAAAAATTGATTACCGCCAAAAGCGGCCACTTTTAGCGTGAACCAGTTTTTCGCGTACAAATGTTAGGTCCGCATTTGTGCATGGTTACTTAATAAATAGTATAAGTGTTTGCCGAGAGGTTGTAACCCTAAAATTGTTTAAAATAGATCCGGTTTAGTAGCTAAAAATTAAAATCGATTAGTGTCACCTTAAGAATAGTTTTCAAGAAATATAACTCTTGTTCATTCAAAAAATATAACCCTTGTTTTAAAAGTTACGACGAAAAAGAGTCATTTTCAATATATTATAGGAATAATTCAGTTATTGTAGGAGTTTACACCTTATAACTAGTACATTATGTAGAACCTAAAACGATTCTAGAAGTTTTATAGGAAAGGAGTTAACATTTGAAATGAGCTGTGCTCGCTGTTGTCTGTTCCTACATAAAATGTCACGTGACAAAACATCTCCTTTGTAAAGACTTCAACGGTAGGTCCGCTATAAGTTCCCCTGTATCCTCAAAACATCCTTTTCTGAGTTTACCATACCTACATTCAGGCAGTAATTTTTACCCGTCCCACGCCTGTCAGCTTCTTTGTCGCTGTATTCTGAGCTCTATAGCTTAAGCAATAAGGACAAGGAGGCTGTGTGTCTGTCTGTCACGTATCGGGTTACTAGACCATATTTTAGGAGCGAAGCCTGTGGGTAGGACATTATCCGTGATTAGGGTTGTATGTAGCTCTTCGGATATCGAAGAGTTAGCTTAAATTTTAAGAATAAGCAAGCATGTATCATTCATGAGATAATATTTTTACTATTGCGAAATAAGACAGACGAGCATGAGGTCCATCTGATGGTAGGTAAATGGTAACCGCCGCTCATAGAACAATGCCGGGGCACAGTCATGCTGCCAAACCGTGAAAAAAGAACTCTTTTCAAACCTCGTAATTTAAGAATTCAGTTAAGGGAGATTCTAAATTTTTAATAACTTCTTTTAGCGAATCACGTTTCAATTGAATTTTGCAACAAAGTATTCAGCTTGTCAATTTTAAGGCTCTATCTTATCAGTTCAGGAAATCTTTTCAGATCAGCTATTAGCATTTTCTTTCCTAGAAGTCTTTATAGTATTCATTTATCAATATCCTCAATTGTTATTGAACCAAATATATTTAACTTTAAGGTTGAAGTAAGGAGTTGATTCAAGAATTTTGACATATTTGGATATATAGACGTTTGGCTGTCCGTACTCGTGGGAACAAAAAGATAATTTCGCCAACCCTACCTGCGAATCCTTACGATTTTCTGTACCTACACGATAATGTAGTAAAAACAATAATAAATGTCTTTGGTGCGAGGAGGTTTATCTTTCTGCTAAGGGCCTTTTATTTGTTTTTGTATAATTTATAGATTACTAGCGACCCCCGGCGAACACAGCAAAGCCTTCAAGTCTTTGTCTTGTTTTTAGAAATTTTATTAGTTATTTCTACCTTAATATCATCTCTCCAATAGAAGATGGCATATCTTATAAATAATATTTTTCTAGTACCTAAGTTAAATAGTTATTCACTTGTGATGTGACATCTCATTTCTATCTATATTCATAGGTTTACGCAGGCAATCTTTATTCTATTATTAATTCTTCTGTTGTCTCATATCCGTAACACAAGTACTTATATACTTAGTATGGAATTAGGTCTATGTATAATGACATGTTACAAGTTTTTTTTTGGATGATTAAGAATCCAACTAGGTTATAAATAATATGTACTAAAATTCTTCTCTTAGCTTATTTCAAAAATCAATAATTTGAGTAAGTTATGAATCTTTATAAATACTTCATTTTTCAATCAGCTATTTTTAACTGGGGAATATTTAAAGTATCTACATTATAAGCCTAAGTTATTGTGCTTTTTTTAACATACGAGTAGAAAGAATAATAAATTCAATGACCGTTTTGTTACAAGGTTACGTTGTCGAATTTTGTTGAACTGTCTAATGTGGCCTTTTATATTGGCCCAACTATAGCTACAACACAACGATAATTTAATTCCTATTTAAACACGCTATCATCGTCATCATCATTATTATTTCGTCCACAGCTGGACATAGTCCTACCTACATCATTCCTGATACGATCACGCAAGGAGATTCGAAGCTATCCCTTTCCATGGCCACCTGGGTGACTTTGAGCCTTATTAAGCAGCCCACTGTCAACAGCTAAACTCACACAGATTAGATGCAAATAAAATGACAATAAAATACACCTAGTCCCACTAAAACCGAAATAACAACTAAATTAACTTTCGTAATAGGCACTCGCCTAATCTAAACGGGCGTATTAAACCGCTCACTCTCAAATTGGTTCGAGACGAACATTCAATCAGGAACATAAACGTTTAGCTATAAACCGAGCCAGGGCTATCAGATAACGAATGTTACAAAGATAAGCTTTATATCTCTGGGTTCATTGAAGAAAACCATTCCCAGGTGTATACGGTATTTAATGTGGTTTAGTCTACTACATTAAATCCAGAGAAGGAAATCTCTGCATTTATAACAAAACCCTCGCCAACCTGTCTACCAAGCGTGGTGAGTATGGCAATTACCCTTCATATGATTGAGGGAGGCCCGTGCCCCAGCAGTGGGGACTTAAATGGGCTGATTATGATGATGATGATGATGAGTCTACTACGAGTCAATAATAAGTTTGACAAATTATGGAGGAAAAGTAAGACTAAAGGATTGTAGGAGTTAACTCTTGACTGGCCTGATGGCGCTTTTAGTAGTAATGGTAGTGATCCTCTTACGTCAAAAGTTGTGGGTTCGAATCCGACTCTGGACAAACATTAGTGAGATGAACACTTACGTTTGTTCAGTGTCTGCGTACAAACATGAATTTACCATGGGAGAGCCACGCTTCGGCATAAATGGGCCGGCTCGATCGGAGTGATACCACCGCCTCACAGAAAACGGCATGAAGCGGCACTGTGCTTTGTTTCGCTGCGTGAGTGCCGGTACCGGAGGCCCAATCCGGGGGAAAGGGGGTTTAAAGGATGGAAACGCACTTGTGACTGCACTGGTGACGAGGGTGTCCATGGGCGGCGGCAATCGGTTACCATCAGAGGATCCGTCTGCTCGTCTGCCACCTCATCTTATAAAAAAAAAGTTATTATTCTTCTGTTGTCTGAAACCGTAACAGTAGGTAGGACTTGTGTTACCAAGTAACTTAAGCAAGTTACTTGGTAACACAAGTATGTGTATGATATGTTGTATGAATTAATAAAAGAAACTCAGCGGATAAAATGCATAAGGATCCCGGGCTCCAAAGCGACGACTTTGAATATAACTAGGAACGACATGACGGAACGGATATTATAGTAATCCGGCGGAGCAATAAGTAGGCACAATGTTCTTGTCAAGTCTCCCATCTTGTTCGAAACGCGTCCTGAACTAGGGTATTTTTTCGGGATGTGTCTTTTACCTCTAAAGGATAGAAGAAAAGAAGAAGATTTTGCATGACCCTAACCTCAAAATCGGAGGCAATATCCAGACAAGGTTGGTCGCTGGTCACTGCTTCTGCCCACGCGCAACTAAAATAAAGCCCTCTTTACCTTAACGAGACCTAATCGAGCGAACGACAGTGTACGAGACGGAAAACAGACTGTGTCGTTTTCGAGCTTTGCAGTGGATACAAATAGATCTTGCAAGATTTACATTCTGAACTCACCATCATCATCATTTCAACTGCTGGACATAGGCCTCCCCCAATGTTCTCCACACAGATCGGTACTGTGCCGCCCGCATCCAATGGATTCCCGCGATCTTCACCAGATCGTCGGTCCACCTTGTGGTTGGCCTGCCACGGCTGCGACTTCCTGTATGTGGCCTCCACTCGAGGACCTTTCCGCCCCACAGGCCGTCTGTTCTCCTCGCTATGTGCCCTGCCCATTGTCACTTGAGGCATGCAATCCTTTGCATGCCTATGTCTGTGACCTTAGTTCTTCTGTGGATCTCCCATTCTGAACTGGTGTCTCCAAAAAGCAAAAATAAAATGGTCATCGTTTATGCTCTTTCTGGCTCTTGCTCATGGCATTACATGCCTTATAAATCCATTGAGGTGTACATATCTTGACAGTGGGAGAGCCACGCTTTGGCTTAAATGGTCCGGCTCAATCGAAGTGAAGTGAAAACGGGCGTGAAGCAGCATTGTGCTGGGTTTCGCTGCGTGAGTGAGGGTACCGGAGCCCCAATGCGGGGTTTAAAGGTCGGCAGCGCACTTGTGACTCCACTGGTGTCGCGGGTGTAAATGAGCGGCGGCAATCGTTTACCATCAGGTGATCCGTCTGCTCTCCGCCACCTATCACATAAAAAAAGCATATATTTGTGGAATCTTCTTTTCTTTGATTATGATGTTCATAAAGATATTTACTTTCGGTTCAGATGTATGAGATGTGGTTTGATGTTTTAATTAACCTTTAGGTTACAGACTCGTCGATAAACGCAATATATATCTAACTGCAGTATATAAGTATTTCGAATTTTATTGTTTAAGAGTGTGTTATTTAATGAAAAATATCACCGCTGTGCCGTGCCTTTTTTAGTTTAAATTTCCTATTAAAAATATTAAGGTTTATATTCTTTATTCTCATAAGAATTACAATTCACTTACATAATAAATTGGTGACAAAATGATATTTTCTATTCGTTAGACCTATTTACACGGACACCCAAAACAACACAACACATTATTGCTATACATAGCCGAATCCAGACTCACTTTCAATAAATACAGTTCTCACAATTAAATATAAGTAATTCACTAAAATAAATAAAATCTTTAATTTACAACTAATAGAATAGAATAGAATTAATTTATTTCAACCATAGGTCATATTGAGGGTACAGATAATATTAATAACAATAAACAAGATTAATTTCATTACATAATTACATTACACATGTACATATTACATTAATGCAAGTGATTTAAAAAAATAACTATTTCAGAGTATGTATACAAAATATTAAGTTTTATTGCCTCATTATATTTTAGGTGTCCACTGAAAATCAGCTTCGCGGTCTCCGACCATATGGTAACCACGACGCTATGTTGAGTGGGAACCTTTTTAGCACATACTTACTTTATAGAACTAGTTTTAAGTTTTATGTAATATTTTTCTCGTGTACTATTTCTATCCATTTCACGGTCTTGTAAGAGCTAATATTCAACATAGAATATGAAAATGTGACGATTATTTGTTAAGGTGTATACCTTTTTTTAACATCGCGCTGGTTTGGAAACAAAACTGGAAAAAATGTAGCGGCTAGTTTGAGAAGAATATTTTTTATAAAACTTTCGAAAGGGCTTTAGTGGGACATTATGGATTCATATATAATAAAATTAATAATTAAGAACTTACAAAATTTTTTAGCATAAAAAGAAAGCGGAACATGCGTCAAATATCGTTTTCATTAGAATATTTAATTAGTACCAAGTGTACGAATGGGACTGAAATAGCCGGCATCCGAGCAGATGATGACGGATGTTGTGACGAGCCTAAAGAGGCGGATGATCACAAACAAATGTTCCGAGACACGGCAGTCAAGCGTGATTGTAAACCATTATGGTTCTTGCAAAATACGAGGATGGTTTTGATCTGTGTTAATCTGTATCTTTTTCTTTCTTGAACTTTTTCTTTTACGTCCATATCATAGCGTTCAGGGAAATACTGCAGCTGTCATAGAGTTTCCCATTTCTTAGCCGTAGGCAACAGAAATGTACTTTGGTATTTTAATGACATAGGGGTGGTGACCACTTCTTCGTCTTGTGTTACTGATGATGAAAGGGAACCGGTGGAATTCGATTATTTAACGACGAGGACACTCGCGAATTGGCTTGTACAGCCACGAGTGTAGATGCAGTGCCTCTACCCGAGTTCCTACTTAAAACATCTGATAAGTTGCAAAGGCCAATAATTCTTTCGTACACTCTCCGAAATGCTACCCACAGAAGAATCGAAGACTACTTTTCGCCTGTGTTCTAGGCTAAGGAGTTTGTCCAAAAAGTTCCAAGTCGCCTAAAATCCTTCTAGCTCGGCTATCTAGCTATCATATCAGTGTCTCAATCCCGGAAAACATGGGCCTATCCCTATAGGTACACCGGAACCCGGCGGCCGGCGTAATGTAACTTGTATTGAGCTTAGAAGATTATTTTGTTTTATTTAAACATATGTATAATAACTTTGAAGACAGTCGTCTCACCTCTTACATTCATACAATATGTATAAGAATGAAAATTGTAATTACCACATTATTTGTAAAGAGTAATTACTGAGTTTCTTGTCATTTCTTCTCGGTAGAAATGTAAATTCAGAATCAGCGGTAGATTACATAAAATTTGACATTCGTAAATGTTTTGTATGGACTTAAATTGAATAAAGATATTTTAGATTTAGATTTTGTTTTTCAATCATTAATTAAGCTGAAAATAATGCAGAAAAAATTAAAAAGCTATCTTTCTTTACGTAACCAAACAAATGCTGTTGCCCAATATTTACAAGTTTGGGCAGTGTGTTATGACAAATAACAGTGATAAATAACGAGCTGGGCGGACGTGACACGACCGGGAATTGAATATAACACAAATTACGGCAATGATGAGGAGGCGAAAGGGGGCGGGCTTGCGCGCGCGCTGCGCACAAAAAATGGCCGCCCGGGCGAGGGTTCCGCCGGGACGCTCGTGGCTTGGTATCCTTCTTAGGGTTTAGTGTTGATAAAACATCCTTACAACCTTTACCAATACGCTATTTATTTTCTCTAACCAATGTTTGTGGTGGAACTTTAACCATGTATGGATGGTACTTCAGCCATGACCAATATACAATAGTTACATGATAAATTCATAGATTTTTGAGTCAGCCTCTCCCTTCTCTACACAAAATGTATTGTTGTATATTGTTATTCCTTACATAGGCAGGTATAATTGTTGGAGTATTAGCGTTTATGTTTGTACATGTCTACAGCGTGTGTATTTTATACGGGCGAATAATTAATCCAGCTATAATATCTGATCCTACGAATCGTATAAGATAATCATTTCATTAAATTTTGTGGTTAATTAGGTGTAATGATTTTTCTAAAGTGCAACCCAGCAGCAATGTATGCCGTCCAACTTTGTTTGACATGACAAGTGACATGAGTGTCATGACACTCGTATGACGTTTAGATACTTATGTCTACGTTAATTGATGTTATTAACGTTAACTACCAGTGGATGCAATACATTGCGCGCTCAATTATTTTGTATGAAAAAAAAAGTACCTTAATTTCCTAAAGAAATGTATGTAAACAGGTTCCCTAGGTCCGATAGTAATCGCCATTAAAATATTCGCCCGTATCAAATAAACACGCTGTATACAGGGTTTATCAGTGAACATTTACATCCCTTTAACCACGTGTTCTACTAACCATTATGAACAACATTTGTTCTATCACTTTTGGAAATTCGCATGAAAAAAATTCAACTTTTCATACAAACTCGATCACGTGACTTGGTCATTTTGTATGGGGAGTCGAAAAGATTATCGATGAATTTCGAAAAGTCGTTGAACAAATGTTGTTCAGAATGGTAGGTAGAACACGTGGTTAAAGGGATGTGAATGTTCACAGATACATCCTGTATGTAAGATTTTAATTTGTCAATAAAATAAGCAAGTTAAGTATAATGAAAAGTAGATTATCATGGATTTTTTTTGGTGTTATTTCTGTGTCTGTTCGTTTATTGCTCAGCTGATCTCTAAACGTTCCAAACTACTAAAACATCATATTAATATCCTATTATTAACTTGTGTTTGTTTGTGGGCCCAAGTTTTTTACCGCGTGAGGCCCAAATAGGCCGTTAGGTGCTTTTGTTTATGGCCACAACTGTTTATTATATTAATAACTGTTTTAGGAACATTTATAAGTGAATTATGATTGTTTTTTGCTTGTTATCTCTTGACGTTAATTAGGTACGAGGAGGTAATCACTGTGTTAAAATAACAAAAATTAACTCTTTTCATTAAAATGTTTTTGCATATTTTAATTTTTGTTACTACATTTATTTTATTTTATTGCTGGACTGGACCTGGACAGTGCTGTTATGCAACACTGGACTCGCGTGAATATTTCCAAAGACACTAAAATAAATAATAATAATAATATTTTGTAATACATTTCTAATCCAAATTAATATAAGTAATATTCTCAATTCTTAATTAAATTAAGTTTCATTGTTTTGAAAATGTAAATAAAATAATTAAATTTGAATTTGATAAATATAATATAATATAATAAAATAATTAAAGTACTTACGTAGATTTCTAAGACAATCATTGTTACTAACAACACTATGGATTGTAATGGTCCGAAATAAACACATTTTATTTTATTTTACTTATTATTTTATTTTTTATTTTTATTTATTTATTGCTTTAAATAGGCAGGCGAGCTTGCGGCTCATCTGAAGGTAAACGTAACATTTACTTTTCTTGCTATAAACATTTTGAACGGTGAACTGAAACTTATTTAAGTTTGATAATAAATAAATTCATACAGCTTATCACACGATACAAGCTAGATTCTAGAAAAACTTTGAATGGAGTTTTCTTTTTGAAAATAAAGGAATGTTTTCTATGAGAGAGTTAGAATATTTTTCTACTGACCGGATGGCGCAATTGGTAGTGGCCCTGCCTCTTACGCCAAAGGTCGTGGGTTCGATCCCCACCCTGGACAAACACTCGTGCGATGAATACTTGTGTTTGTTCGGTGTCTGGGTGTAATATATGTATTTAAGTATATATTTGTGTTCCTCTGTTGTCTGATATCTGTAACACAAGTGCTTAAGCTACTTAGTACGGAATCAGGTCAACGTATGAGATGTTGTGAGAATTATTATTATTATTATTATTATAACTGATTAAAGGTAGTTTCACTCCATCCTGTATATGTATATGAAGTTAACCTGGCATTACACGCTTGCCAGACGCGCAACGCTCGATTACCGAAGAGTCGCGACCGTTAACTCGGCCGCATCGATTTATTAGCCGATCGCGTCGTTTAAATCCTCTCGATTCATTGATCGATGTTGAACCGTAGTTACTATTGGTGCACTGGTTATAAATTGCATCAGCAGTGGCTGAACAATTGTCGCGCAACTTTTAATGGTGGCGTTCATCGACTTTAAAACGGATGTTAAATATTGAAACAACTGATTTGACAAACCAAACTAGTATATCTATACTATGTATAAAGAGGTAGATAACTAGCATAGACAGATCTATATACATCAGTCTTCCGCTAGCGTAGTGTCACAGCAGCACCGTTTGGTAAAAGCTTTGCGGCACCTCGTTCCTCTGTCCCCTGCCTGCCTGTTCACTCCCTCATTATGACAAAGTCTAAGAAGAAGAACTTGTTGTTGTTGTTGTGCTGTGTTTCGCTGCGTGAATGAGGGTAACGGAGTCCCAAAAGGGGGGTTTAAAGGTTGGCAGCGCACTTTTGACTCCACCGGTGTCGCGGGTGTCCGTGGGCGACAGCGATCGCTTACCATCAGGTGATCTGTCTGCCACCTATTACATAAAAAAAACCGCGGTTGCACTCCCTCGCACTAAAGTGCACCTCGCCGACATTTGGGGTATACACTCCTATCTCAAACCGATCCATCACCACCTGGAGACCAAAAAGCAGCATCTGCTGTTCCTCACAGTTAAGGAATGGAACTGCCTGACGAGGTCTGTTTTTCCTGACCACTATAATCTGGGCATCTTTAAGGCGAGAGTGAACAGGCATCTTTTAGGCAAACGCGTATCATCCTAGATCTCATCGTCGCTTTCTATCCGGTTAGATTGTGGTCAAGCGTTAGCTCATAGGTATTTCGAAAAGGCGAAACACTAGCGCGATGCAATCGACACCTAGTGCCATCTATTGGTACGGGCCATTATTTAATATTGTAATTGTGAATGTGCGTATATCTGTCTGTTTGTGCGTCTTTCACGGCAAAACGGAGGGACAGATTGAAGTGTTTTTGGATGCAGAGTGACATAGGCTAGTTTGTGGCAAACCGAATTCCAAGCGAACGAAGACGCGGGTATTCATTAGTTTCATATAACGTAGTCAGGAATCTGTTAATAATGTATCAATACGGGGATTAACACGATATTTATTATGTGAAACAACATTGTGTACTCACATATTTGGCTCGACGTTTCGGCTACGTTACAGCAGCCGTGGTCACGAGCGGACTGACGGAGCACGGCGTCGTCTGCTGGGGCCGGGCTGTGAATCTTCGGACACCCTCACATTTTTTTATACTAATTCGCCACTAGATGAATTGTCAGTGAAGCTACTCCGACACACTGCACTAACAGTATCGGTGTTTGTTTGCGTTAGTAACGGCCTAGCACGGGGTTTGCACTTGTTAATTACTGTAAAATTTTGCTGTTAAAGCTGTTTATGTTCTAAAAGTTGATCAACTACAAGGCGTAGGGGAATTTTAAGCGCAAGCTTCTGTAGGCGCACCCTGACTTCTAACACCAAATATTCAATTGCAGAAGGAAAAACTACAAAGTTGAACATCCTCATTATACGTGCTACCATTCACCAATTACCGCCATACAATAACATATACATATGTACGAGTAGGTACGAGTCCTACGGTAGAACAGTCACAGTGTTAATGCAGTGCTTTGTTTGTTTAACCGCCTTACACACTTGACATGTTCTGATTCCCTGGTACTTTAAAACAAACAAGAACAAATAATTCTACCGCCACAAAGTCGACTTCCCTATCGTTGGAGGGACGCGGGGTGCGGAGTGCGCTCGACCAATCCAGATTCGAGTAATGGAATCTAATCGAATGAATACTACTAATCTGACTTTATTGTTTTTTTTATTGGTTTTGGTTACATCCACAGACTCTAAGGTCCGTGTCTTTGTTTGCTAGTTATAGTCGAGCCAAACTAATAAGCCACATTAGACGTTTCTAAATGTAGGCTTCAGAGAGAGGTGACCTACTAGAAAACTTCGATTAAAGTGAATAAATATGTACTTCAACAAACGTGAATCGAATACTATAATAATGGAAAAGAAGTTATAGTTACTTTTATTTGAAGAAATGTGAATCGAAATTATTGAAAAGAAAGAGGATAGTAGGTACCGGTCCTAGATATCAATCCGCGACCAGTTTATTTCTTTTTCTTCGAAATCAAAGCGCTATAGTGTGTCGTATTTATTTTTCTTTTTACTAAGTTATTAATGTATTTATATTTTTGAACAAGATAATAATACGTTTTATTTTAATCAGAATGTGGCTTTTCATTTAGGGGTGAATATTCCACGATACCCGAAATAACTATCACATCACTAGAGCTTAAAAAGAAAATGGGTTGACATATACAACATTGTACCAACGTTCAATTCTCTAGAAAAGTAAATTTTCAAATGTGGCCTTTTATTTTGGCCCAACTCTTGTTACAATATTACTTGTAATATAGTTTGTTGCTCCTCGCACAAAAAATAATTTTGTTAGTCTTACATTCTATGGTTACATTCTTAGGCTAGTCATTTAACAAAACCGTCACTAGTGTAAGCTTAATAAATGCTAGTGTTTTTTTTTATAAGGAGAGGTTTATAGGGCCGGCCACTTGGTATTTCTCAGAATAATTGTATTTACGTGCTAAAACACTGTTCTTATGCTAGTTTATAATAAGGTCTTAAAATGTGTTGTAGCAAACCTCACTCACAAAGTACCTAGATTGAAACCGGCTGCATACATTGCTACGAGCTAAACAAGCTTTGCACACATACATATTGTGCACCTATACTTACTAATCTCGGCGAGATTCGGTATGAAACCGAGTCAGACTATGTGGAACTTATGCGGGAGGAAGACGTACGCCTAGCGCGTAGGTAAACGAACTCTTCGATATTAGTGTCAGCTATAGCCGACCTTCTGTGTCTATTTTTTCAAGTGATAGTTGGCAGACGAGCAGACGGATTGATTGTAAGCGATAGGCGCCGCCCATGGACACCCGCGTTACCAGTGTAGTCAAAAGTGCGCTGCTAACCTATAAACCCCCTTTTCCCCCCGGATTGGGCCTCCGGTACCCTTACTCACGCAACGAAACACAGCACAGTGCTGCTTCACGCCGGTTTATATATTTTGTGCCTGCGGTACCAAACGCCCTCTGTAGCCGGGAGGGATGTGGTAAAGTGAACCTGATTTTTTTATTTGTTTTATGTTACGACAGACAAGCATTTGACCTCAAGCCACCTGAAGATGATGTCTTAGGTAGGCCATGCTTGGGCAAGCATCGCCTACCTCGCGGGCGCGAAACGTGTACTGTGGCCATCATTATCCTTCATCCTATCCGGTACACTCTTGTCTTGGCAGAGTGGTCGTGATCGTCATGTACTCATAGTGTGGATAGGGGCAGTTGTGATGCGCTCCACCAGGTGCCACCACCGCTGCCTGCTTGAGGTCATCGTGCTGCGCTTGTTGACTGAGTCTCGAATGGCAGACTTGATTTGGTCAGTCTAACGCGTGGGCGACCTCGCGCGCGGTCTAGTGCATTCTACTTTTCCTTGGATGACACCTCGGATGACAAGGCGCTCTATGAACTGATCGCCACGCCGAGAAACTTGTTCGAAAAACGTCAGAATGCGAGACTTTACTATAAGAACTGTTGGATCTACTCCCTGCAGCTGAATTCTTACATCGAACCACACGCAAGCGATCGTCATTCCATTCTCATCATCTCGATGGATGGCGGTCGAATACTGTGCGTTTTTCGCGGAACTTTCTACCACGTACCTCAGTTTTGTGGAACAGTTTACCTATGGGAGTATTTCCCGACGGCTACGACTTAGGGACCTTCAAGAGAAGAGTGTACTCCTTTTTAAAAAGGCCGGCAACGCATTACCTAGCGATCTCTCTGATTTCGCGGATGTTAATGGGCGGCGATGATTGCTTTCCATCAGGTGACTCGCTTGCTCGTTTGTCGCCTCTAGCATAAAAAAAAATAGTAAGAAGAAACAACCGCTGCTTGCTTGATACAGAGTTCTTGGTCATCATCATGAGCAACCTTAAGATCTAGCTGCCGTCTATCGTCATACTTTGGGATAGTATTGTTTGACAACTTGACGCGTTCGGCGGCGCCTGCGCACGCGTGGGACTGCATGCTAAGCGCACTTATGCCCCATAATTAATGTCTCGCCTGAATATAAAATATGTTTCATATTGTTTGGTAGTACAGTTAGTGAATGCTACTGCATAAACATCTAAAACATAAAAGTCCACTAATAATGTATTTTTTTTTACTTACAATAATATAATAAAGGTAAGTATTATATGTATACTTGTAATTCTGATATCCACCATAACAAGGGTACCTACTTGAGCTACCTATTTCGGAGTCAGAACAACGTATAGTGATGTTGTGTCCTTCGGGAACCATCAAAGTGAGTAAATCAGATAAACCTATTAAGAAGAAGAAAAAATTTGAAAAACAAACTTTGAAAAAAAAAACTGCATATTAGCAAAAATTTTACGTTGGAAAACCGTTTATCCATAGCCTGAAACTATACTAATTCAGGCAAAATGTTAAAAAAGTATTCATTTGATAGGTATAAGTTGTTTTGAAATAAATATAGTATCATACTGTCCCATTGCAGGGTAAATGCCTCCATCATAGAAATCAAGTCATCGGTACTATGATGGGATTAGGTTTAAGCACTACGCTTGCCAAATGCGGATTGGTGTTCATACACCCGAGCTATGTTCGAAAAATTCGAAACATGCTTTTGGCTCAACCCGGGAATCGAAGCCAGTATCCTGAGATCACGGCCCGGTACATAAACCACTAGACCAACAGGGCGTATAAGTATTTTATTTTTATTTATTTTAATTTCTATCCCTTTCTCCTTCGCCCTCCCGAATTCAGGTGATGGACGAGCAGACCGATCACCTGATGGTAAGCGATAGCTATCGCCCATAGTTTTCCAAGTGCAACACTAGCGCAGGTCAAGAGCCCAGTGAGCTTTCGGCCTTTTATCAAGGAACACACTAGTTTATTCAAAGTTTGGAGGTCGAGTCAGTCCGAAAAACCACGGGCGATTGTACGCTCCACATTTTTGTTATACATACATTCGCGTGATCTTTTGTTATTCAGTGACTGGGTGACATAACATCTCTTTGGGTATACTTTTTTGATTCAGATTCCCATAACACCAGTGCTTAAGCTTTAAGGTAAGGTCCGTTATGTACGTGATATATGGTGAAGGCCTGAAGAAATTTACCCAGCGGTAGAAGATGAACCTAATTCTCAAACCGAATATAGAGATTTCATAAATTCATCTACACAAATCTCTCATATGTATTATGTGATTTTGACATTCATAAGTATTTTGTACATATGTCAATGGTATACATACCTAGCCTCGAAAAAAGAAATTTTCTAGTTTTGACGTGGATTGATGCTCATTTATCTCATTGCAGTCCTTCATAAGATAAATTAGGGCGATCGGCATGCGCAGGTATAGGTTATAACCGCAGACAAATTTGAAGTAGCGTATAATATTACAATTTGCCAGATGAATAATGCAGAAATGGCGGCAAGGCGATCTTTATTCGATTATTGGCATTACCATACGCGCAAGCGCATAAGAACACAGGGGTGCACGGCCAGAATCGGATGTTGCAATCGATTTTTCATCAACCGATATGCAGTTGCATTTGCGATCCATTTGATGAAGTTTTTGATCCACGGGCGGCGGTGATCATTTATTCATTTGCCCTCGCATCTCATCCCCCATTTCCTATTTCGAAAAATCAATCCACCACATTGATTCAATGTTGAGTTTTTCATCCAAGTGAAACGTTAAAAAACCTATTCGGTATTTTACTATGTAACATTACCTGCAACCATGTAACTTAAAATCATGAAAACGGACGGCTTTACTGTGTCGATCGCTACTAAGCCTACAAATTTTGAAATAAGATCTTTATTATTGACACGCCATCTCCATTTCTAAAGGTTAAGAAAAACATCGTAAGGTAACCTGAATATTTCCGCTATTTTCTCAAACTATAATACCCACAACTATGTGTTGAGATAATGATTCTGAACATGAAACCCTAATCCGGTTGGTCCGGTTTCCCTGTCAGACGTTTGCGAAAGTAACACGGCAGTCACTTCATTGACCTACTCGTAAATACTAGATTAAACAAATCCTGGATCATGGTCCCCACCTAGGCCCTAAAGACGGCTATGGAAGCTACCGAGAATGACTCACTGAGTATGGCCCAGTCTTGTTGTTTGATCGACAAATTATACCTGACTGATGAAAAAATTGAGTACCCTTGATCTAGTGGGCACTATATTTTTACTCTTTCGAATGCCCTTGAATCGATTTTCACAATTCGATAATGTTATACGAATACGTATGCATCCCTAGTTTGGACCTGTTTTGTGCATTCGCTACAGCTTTTATACCCGTATATAACTCATAACAGTAGTCTGTTTTAAGCAGACGATAATGTACTTCATTATAATAACAGGCTAAGTACCTAATTAAAATTATGACAGACTGCGTTTTAAACTACAATGGCCAGAGGTCAGTATGACTGTTTTAAAGAGATTTCTCTCGCGGGAAATACGCAAGATATGAGTTCGACTGGGAGCGAGACATGACTGGCGCTAAACACTGCACTGTCTACAGCCAACAACGTCATCAAATAAACGTGTTAATTGGATAATTGACACCTTTATATGTGCAAAGCATGCATGGAAGATAATGAAGAAGCCCAACTGCTAAACACACACACTACAAGGAAGATGCGGGCACTCACCGGGAGGCCTAGACCAACGTCAAGGTTCTAGCGAAATTCACCGAGGAACTTGGTTGGTTCAGAGTTGAGAGCTAGCTTTAAGTCCAATTTTTGTTTTAATTAGATTGAATAGTTTTTTCTTTGAAGTACCAGGGAAACAGAAATTAAGTGGAAGTAAGTACCTAGGCGCCTTAGCGAACCACAGCGATTAGATAGAAAAGTAAGTCCTTCAACTTTTGATAATAATTTTAAAATGTACCAGGAGAACACAAATAATATGAAAGTAGGTATATGAAACGAGAATTCAAAAACAGCAGATACTTTGGTGTTGGTATCTTTTGATCTACAAACTCAAGGAGCTATTTGACAGTAGCTTACCGTAAAAACGATACACTTGGAGCTCATATCGTAAAACCGGCGCGCACGCATAAAAGTCATACGCTTTACATGCAATGACGTAATAAACTCTGCAAGCTACTGTCTCCTCGTTTCCGCATAGGTTTAGTCTCCAGTCATTGTATTACAAATACTAGAATACATTAGTTCCGTCTAGACTGGCTGGAATTGTTAAAATCTAGATCCAGACTGAGGTAGCCTTGTTTCTAGGCTATTAAGCAAGCAGCGGACAAGTTGAATACGAAATGTTTTGACATTGACACATTTTTTCCTTTTTCTTTAGGAAAAGTGGTGGGACAGTGGACCTATTTATGATCGTTATATATTTATGGTAGGTACATCTAAGATTAAGATGACTAGGACTTAACCATTAACTCGGCGGTGAGGGCGAGGGAAACCTCGTGAGGAAACCTGCGCATTTCGGATAGTTTCCGAAACGTTCAGTTCCCCTGTTAAAGGGTTCTGAAGGTCTGTTGACAGTCACTTCATTGTAATTACCAGACTCTCCCAAATCAAAAATCTTGGTCTATCGGGCTCCTTATCGACTTATCCTTAGCATTGGACACAACTACAAATTACATGCTAAGGCGAGGAGAAGGAGCTAAGATTGAGAGGCCAGGTGCCCTCATCGAACTTATTCGTGTAATATTTAAGTATTAATACTTATAGCTCGACTTTTTTCTTATACAAGAATAAAAAATCTTTGCATTTCCCCGATAAATGTATGCCCTTCTATAGCGTTCGGTACAACAAACAGACGAAATTTCAAATAATAACCAAAAATATTAATCTATACACAAAAAACTCGTGGCAGAAACCGAACACCGGCCCATAGTCTGATATTCAACCACTGAGCTCACCCGTGCGGGTAATCTGTTTCGACGGGAGGGCCAAGTTGTAAGCAGAGCGATTAGGCAAAGATATGAGCGATTTGACAAAGATGTATGCGACCGAACCAAAACATGGACCACTAGGCAAAGATATGACCGCCTGGGCAAAGGTATGACCGAGTGGGCAAAGGCATGGGGCAAATGGGCAAAGGCGTGAGGGGCTAGGAAAATACATGAGCGACTGGGCAAAGGTATGAACTACAGGGCAAAGGCAATGAGCGACTGGACAAAAGTATTAGCGAATGGGCTAGGAAAATACATAAGGGATTGCCCAGTGGCAACGGTGGCAAAAACATGAGCGACTGGGCAAAGACGTAAGAAACTAGACAAAGATATGAGCGACTGGGCAAAGACGCAAAGAGCTACGCAAAGATGTATAAACATGATCAGGCAAATACAAATATGTTCGAGCGATGGATAGACTGACTGACTAAGATTGGACCAAGATCGGGAATATTGTGGAATTAGGGATAAAAAATAAATGTAAGTGAAATTACAATACACTGTATGTGCTATCTACAATATACCGCTGTAAGTCTGATCCTCATCTTAGGGTGTAATTCCCAGTTGCATCCTTAGCTGTCACTTCGGAGCCCGGAATGCGCTTAGACCATGATCCAGGATTGGGGATGTTTGGTAATTACAATGAAGCGACTGCCGTCTGACCTTCGCAACACTTAGACAGGGGAACCAGACCAACAGGATCATAGTTGCACGTTCAGAACATTATCTTAAATATTGTCTCTGACTGACCGGATGGCACAATTGGTAGTGACCCTGCCTCTTACGCCAAAGGTCGATGTAGCATCGCTATGTGTCTTCTATCGCATCTACAATGGGGAGTGTTCCGAGGAGCTGTTCGGCCTTATTCCAGCTGCAAATTTTCACCATCGTACATCACGCCAGAATTCCAAATTTCACCCACATCACTTGGATGGATTTTACTCCACAACAGTGGAGCTTGGACAGCTTCTCACGCCACTTCCTACCGCGCGTAGTAAAACTATGGAATCAGCTACCAACGATGGTGTTTCCGAACTAATACGACCTGGTGATCTTCAAGAAAAGAGCTTATTCCTCCCTTAAGAGCCGGCAACGCCACAGATGCGTTGTCTCCTCGTGCCTCGTGTGTAGATGTCCATGAGCGGCGGTAATTCACTTACCATCAGGACAGCCGTCTGCTTGTTTGTCTGCCATAATGTAAAAAAAAAGACGGCACACCTGATCACAGTGGCATGCTCGGATTCCAACCAGGACCCCTCTAATGGAAGGCGAGTTCTTACCCTTTAAGCTATCATCGCTCTACGCTCTAAGTCAGACTCAACCCTCCGAAAACTGCACACCCCCTAACTCATGGTGCGCACGGTGATAAAGCACGTATGATTTCCGCACTGCGCCACGGCGGGGGGCTATTGCAACACTCGCAATAGACGCGAGAGGGTTATTACAACATTTGCCATAGATAAATAAGTATGGACTTTTATTCTGGTGCACGGGCGACTGGGTAAACTGATGGAGTTGATGTGACACGCCTCTATTGGTTTTATACAGGTAATTGTATACGCGTATTTTCGGATGAATGGAATTAGAAATCTAAGAGAATTTTAGAAGGAACTTGAATCGAATCGCTTGGTACATTAAAAAAATTATTTAAGAATCATTTGATAAAAACCAAACTGGTACTACTTACAAGCGATAAGACCGCCTTGTTGGACTGTTTTTTTGTTGTTTATATTATCATACCTCTACGATTATACAGTTGATGATTACTAAAATGACAAGAATTAGTGGAAATGATAAACTGTTCGCCTACACCCATGATACTGTACTTACAAAAATTTTGGCGATTAAAAAGAGTAACTGGCGAGTTTCTTGCCGGATCTTCCCGTCAGAATCAACTTTCCGATTGCGGTGGTAGAATCACATTATATTTATTCATTTCTTAGTATATTTTTTGTATCGACATATGTGTTTAATTACATGTATAATATACATAGTTATAATTTATATTTTTCATGTCAGTCGATTTGTAAGAGCTGTATATAATAAGCCTATGCAAATATAAAGTACTTTTGAATTTTTTGAATTTTAGTAACTATCTGAAATCGGTGCTGACTTAGGTTCTAGATGGCTAGACTGGGATGCATCTCTGGAAAAGCCTATATCTAACAGTAGACTATTAAAACCTGAGTTGATTGTATCTTTTAAATCCACAGTCGGCTTAGTCTCAACAAGCGAAAAGGCTAGTTTATTATTTTTCTCGATATTTCAACGAGAATTTGAATACAAAAGTGGCTGGCATTCGCGTCAGACTTTTTATCCGATAACGGGCGTCGGCCAAAAAGCATTTCTGTGTCGTCCGCGGGAAATAAACAAAAAATGCGCACCTCACGATGCGCGCGCGCCTCTGACGCATCCGACATTTTTCAATATCAGCGCAAAAAAAATGTGTCAGCAAACTTGAGCAAAACACGCAATCTTTTCTCGGTGACAACGTGGAATATCAACATTGGACACGGTTTGTAAAAAGTGAGGCAAATGCGACCAGAAATCGTAAGATACTTTATGCTCTGTCATTCATGTGAAAAGAAGCCTGTAAAGTGTGCTGTATAAAATTCGATTAATCCTCTTCATTAGTATTACAGAAGAGACAAGTTATTATGACAGTATTGTTAGCTTATTTGACTCCATATTTTTTACACGTATCGCCAAAACGTCTGGTCTACTGTGGACTAGACTAATGTGTTTTAAGCAAATTCTAATCAGTAAGTAGAACAAGAGTAATTTTAATTTGACATCAAAAGGTAGTCAAAGGTGATTGAGACAAACTTTTTGAGGGCTGAAAAAGAGCTGTTCATTGATTTGTGTTTTTAGAGATAAGATAATGTTTAGAAATTCTATTTTGCACAAAAACAAGATATTAGGCTTTTGCCATTAAATATTTTTTAACATGTGTTAAACGTAGTCTACATCCAATACATATTATCTTTTAATAGAGATTGCAAAGAATACAATGAAGTTCCATTTCTTTATCTAGGTACTCGTGGGTAAACTCAATTTTTTTTTATGAAATAGAGGGCAGACGAGCAGCCGTATCACCTGATGGTAAGGAATCACCGCCACCCATGGACACCTGCAAGTCCAAAGGAGTCACTAGTGCGTTGCCAGCCTTTTAAAAAGGAGTACGACCTTTTCTTGAAGATTTGCAGGTCGTTACTTGGTACAAATGAAAAACACAAGTTTCCATGGCAACGGACAAACCTTGTTTCATTTCCAGTCGCCAACGCCATGCAAAAGAAAGAAGGTTTTACAGAATTTGCTCGTAAATGGTATAAGTACAAATTTTGATTACTTTTCACGAGTTACCTAACGATGCTAAATTACGTCGCCAACATTCTCTAATCATCGCTAACCATCAGAATAAATATCAAACAAAAAACAAGCAGTCTACAATCGCAGAAAACATCGATCACCGCCAAAAGCATCCAGCATTTCAGATCAAACCTTAGCGACGACAAAAAAAACGACTAAGACGCAACGCGTCGTAGATTTTATCGACCGTTTTCCCTTTTTCGAAATTCGAATATAGCCCTCGAAATTATTAACGTTATTGTTTCAAGCCGTCCATGCATAACTCCCATGAGATGGCACTATCCTTTTCCTACTAGTGTGATAAGGACGCACTTATGTATGATGGACGGGCTACGTCTCCATACGCGACAGTCGCCCGTAGCTCTTGTCGCGTCGCATAGTTTCTCATACTGAAATAACCTCCACGCTTTTTATGCTCGCCTGGTATATTTAGATGATATTGTCGCTGCGTTTTCTTGAAAAAAAGTGTTAAGTGGATGATTTATATTAAGTGTGGGCCTGTAATGGGCTTCCGGGGCGATTACTTACTTACTTACTGTTTTGAGGCAGCGGCTGTTATGACGGGGCATTGATGGAATAATTCATGGTTTTTGTATGGCCCTTTGTCGGCGAGACACGTCGATTAGCTTGCGTGGTGCGTGGGACTACAATACGGTCACTTCAGGGAATCTTGTTCTACTGGGAACTTGAATCTATTTTTGGGTCGACAGCCATTACCAGAATATTCACTCCAATGTTTTATTACTTAAGTAAGCCACAAAGATGGGCACACGTTTTTAAGCAGGGTTATTTTCGGTGCCTACGAGTAAAGAATCTGACGGCCACACTACATTTAACTGATTAAACTTTTGGAATTATAATTTGAACAAAGTAGAAGGAATTTAGCTAAATTGGTTTTATCGTACTAGAACTGTTATAATGATAAGTTATCTTAAAACACCTCGTTATAAACATTCCACTTAACTGTTGGTTTGCTTAAATAATAAAGTAAGTAAATAACACTTAACACGAGATGAAATTTTAAGTGTGGTATTTACTTAAGAATAAATTGCAAAAGATTGCTATAAAATATCCACTATTGATTTAGCAGTCTCATCTTAACTGGCGGTCAAATATATGTAATAATATTTCCACTGGGTATTCTAAAATATACCTGCATTTTTTATGAGAATATCGATAGCTCATGTTGAATGAAGCACTTATTACTTTTGTCGGCTTATTCACGCGTTCAGTGGTCTAATTGGTAGAATATTCACCCGGATTGTGGAAGGTATGGGTTCGAGTCCCGCCTGAACACGAGATGAAATTTTAAGTGTGTTATTTACTTAAGAATAAATTGCAAAATATTGCTATAAAAATATCAACTATCAATCAATAAACTAATTGCAAATTAAGAGAAAAGATCTTCCTCCAAAAATAAACACCAAACTAGTTATAATCATCTCTTTAAATAATAGTAGGTTGATGAATAAAATAAAAAAACAAACGGTCTAATGTCTTCGGAAAATAATAAATTATTATTTATCACCGAAAGTCAGCCCGAAGCTTTTTTCTTTAACACAAAAAGTTGCCATTCTAGTAGCAACATTTTGTGAATGACTAAAATGTTTATAAATTATTTGAATTATAATAAAATAGGCATTTAATTTCTTTTTTCATATGTTTTTGCTGAGTTATTAATATGCGAACATTTAAGGCGACTTTAGAGTCGCCCGGTCGAGTAGTAAAGACGTTATGATTATAAATGTAGATAGAGGATATTCTCTCTCTAAAATATAGATTTACGCGCTGTGAAAGAAAAAATACACGTTTGTGGAATGTAAGCAGGTTAGAAAACTGAGAATGAGAGATAACCATTGTTGTCATAGACATTTTTGTTTTTTTTTTAAGTTTCCTCCATGTTAGGTCTATCACGGAGTCTATCTACTCTAGACGTCATCGTCCTTTGCCATCAGGTGCGATTGTGGTCAAGCTATAGGCTATATATACTTTTTATAATGAGCTGTTTTCAATAGACAACTACAAGGGGCGATGACAAAATACTTGCGCGATATAATCGACACCCAGCGCCATCTATTAGTAAAGTTTGGAGCTAATTGCAAAGTTAATCCTGAAACGAAGTGAGGGGAGCCACTAGTAAAATAATATTTAAAAAAAAGAAAAGTTCTCTGAACGCGCCTTAATGTTCGCATCGACCTAGAGATAAGCATGTATCTTCCTACCTTGTCCGAACATACTAATGTGTGATTTAAATGTGATTCCGAACTTGCTGTTGTTACATTCTGAGCACTAATAAATTAGCGGAACCATGTTTTTGAACGATTTTGATCACTCGATGGATAAACGAGCTAGAGAATAAATTTGGAATGAGATGAATAATTAAGTTCCAATGTGTGTTTTTGTAATTTTATACTTTGTTTTTTAATATTCATATTTAACAGTTTCGTGCTTCTATAGTGGATTTCAAAGAATTGTCTATATACAGAGGGGCAGTTCTCGTGCACTCGACATTCAAGTCGAATTTAGATATTTCATACATTCGTGCATACAAATCTCCATCTCGACTTTCATATCGAGTGCTAGAGAATAGGCCCTCAGAAAGATAATTGAATGAGACATTCTGACACGGATTGTTTTATCAACATTGGACAACTGGCCGATATCAATGTCAGCCATATTTCTTTACTTTTATATTGAACTTGTTCTTCCTAAACGCCGTACTTCTTAAACGCCACGTTCCAGGACTTCATTTTGTTATTTATAAAACTATCTTTTAATATAAATTTTGTATAGGTTATTTTAGTAAGGTAATCTATTAGGTACAGTCAATTTGGGTAACTTTGAATTACCTTGTAACTTTGAATAAAACTGGTTTCAAGATTTTTTATTTTATTCCTTGGGATTCCTATACAATTTAAAACGGTATCTACGTTGAATGGATCGACCTTAAGATAAGTCAAAGTTACCCAAATTGACTGTACGTTTTAAAGTAAGCTCTATTTTTAACTGCAAAATGCAGAACTGGTTATTTAAGTTTCAAGTTATTTATAAAGTTTAATTAATCAACTCTCAGGAGTGTTGGCCTTATTAGTATTATTCCAATAAATTCATTACCTAGTTGTACGCACACATTTATCTCAGCACACGCGATCTATGTAGATACAAGAAAAACAATTCAAATGCTTTAGTTTATTTCTTATAAAGCGAGGAGTTAGACATAACAGGGTTGTCACTTTATATAAAGCTACTTTAGTTGTGAACGTTGCAAAAAAGTTAGGCGCACACTTCACTACCTTAAAAACTAAATGAATATTTGTCGCATCGTTCACGAATAACGCCGAAAAATACGAATACTCGCATTATTTATGGTGTATGCTTGAAAAATTAATGAGGGTTGGTAAGTCGGGTAAACATCGTGCAACACCAGTAGAGTCACATGTGCGCTGCCAACCTTTAAAACCCAGAACAGACGCTGCTTCACGCCGGTTGACTGTGTGGCCGTGATATAACTCCGGTCGACTTGACAACGATGTAATCGACACCCAGCACCATCTAATGGCACATTTTAGAATTAATGCGTTTAGCTTTAAGTCCCGAAACAAAGTGAAGCCGGGTCAGTAGTAATAATTAAAGACACAACCATAGAACACGCAGACCACAGTAACCAAACTAGCAGAACATGTATTCAGTGAAGCGAACCGTTATTAATCAAATGATATCGT
The DNA here is from genome assembly GCA_019059595.1 of Marasmia exigua. Lineage (NCBI taxonomy): Eukaryota > Metazoa > Arthropoda > Insecta > Lepidoptera > Crambidae > Marasmia > Marasmia exigua. The sequence continues at coordinate 1,490,341 of CM032481.1, read as the reverse complement.
TACGTTTAATTAAGCACAACACCACACCTGTTGACGTTGCGTTATTATCGTTATTTGCATTAGTTATTTATTCATAATCAGCTACGTTTTTTGCATTTGCAGCCTTATTAATGTATGACTATTCGCCGTTACAAAGAATGTGTGGGGGTAGATTGAAGTTGCACCCAAACAAAGGGTGAATTCTTGATTAGTCTGTTTTAACTATATTGTAAAATCGAGATACTGAACTCGAGTAATGTTAGTCCAGTTGTTCACAACGCGCTTTTCATACGCGGGGTCCGGGTTCGAATTTTTCAAATCTATATGCGTATTTCTATCATAAGCTGAGGTGAGGGAAACATCGTGAAGAAAACCTGACGTTTCGGATAGTTTCTGAATCATGTAAACGTGATTCAGTTGGTCTGGTTCCTCTGTTAAAGGGTTGCGAAGTTCAGACGGCAGTCGCTTCATTGTAATTACCAGACTCTCCCAAATCAAGAATCATGGTCCAAGCGTACCCAGGGCTCCAGAGTAACATCCTTTCGACGCAACTGGAAATTACACGCTAAGATGAGGAGAATCTAGATACTTAACTAACACAAGTATTTAGGAATGTTTGTCCAGGGTCGCAATTAAAACCACGACCCTTCGAGTGTGAGGCAGAGCCTACAATTAGACTTTTTAATAAAAAAATGAGTTAATTATAATTAATATTTCACCGTCCGTCATAGGCAAAAGTCTACAATATAATTGTGAAATTGGTGGTTAGAGAAAATATTGAAACAAATTGAACTTTCAAAAATTAATATAACTTAGCGATAATAATATTCCAAACCAATCTGACCATATTCCAAGTCATGTATTAACGGTCGGAAACTATTTAAATTTGTATACTTATTAATAATTATCATCAATTATACATTGTAGGTATATAAGCTTTGCAAAGCTTATCTCACACGCCGATTAATTATAAAACTGGTAGCAAGTTGATACCGGCTTGTCAGCCGATCCGTCATGCTCCGATAGCGGTCACTAGTGTTGCGAAAACATCGACTGCAGAATAACGTGAATGTCGATGAAATAACTATTTGTTAATCTTTTTATAAAGTCCAAAAACATAGAAATCGAATTTTATTCTAAAAGTCGAATTTAATTCTATTTAATTTATTTGATTTTACTGTTCTCTTTTGCATTTTTAATTTGCTTCTTTTGACTCAGATACTGACAATTTGGGCTATCTATCGCGCTTATTTTTATTTCTTTTTTTTTAGTAGTAGTTAATTTGACAAGGATTGTATTATTCTGCCTTTTTATTGTAAATTATCCGTGAGTTAGTAATGAACATGAATGCAATGTAATAATGTATCCTAACCTTATACTGCGTTTTGGATTGATTTCTGTTAGCTTGTAAGGTGTCTGAATAATAAATAAATAAATCGTTTTTAAATACGTTATGTAAAATGAATCACCTACCTAACTGCTATTTAATTTTAAATGTCTATAATGTTGAATAGATATGATTCAAATATTTTATTGCATCACGTGGTAAAACATATTACCTATAAGTGAGATGGTGTACAGCACATGTCTTGTTAGGGCATAGCAATGTAAGAAATCATTTACATATTTATGCATATGAAGCTATAAAATCAGTCGTGCGCAAACTGTAACAGTACCGGATTATTCAATTTATTTGCGATATCGAAATACTTACAGGAGCGCAATTCTCGGGATTTTCGATATGAAAAAACGTGGCGGATATCGCATGAAAACCATACAATAAAGCTTTGATTTTGCGATATACTCTTAGATTGATTTACAAACACGAGACTTGGGCTCCAGTTACCACATCGATATCGATAGTTACCAACTAGCGTACAAACCTATGACTGTGGGCGTAATGAGTAACTTAAATTCCTATAAATATTCATACAATTTTGTGTTTCTAAGCTAATGTTGAGCGACAATAATAGTGATGGAGCGATGTTATTATTGTCCTCTAGTTTTCTTCTCAATAATTAATTGGGTGTAAAGTATTTAAAATGTTTGCACATGTCATTATATGACTCGCTACTAAAATATAATAATGTCCACCAAACCGATATTCCGGTTATGGCGGCCAATCTTAGCGATAAGACATCGACGCATTACATATTATAGTGAATAAGTGTTTGCGCAGACACAAGTGCACTCTCTATTCCCTTACTTTCATATTTCGATGGGACTGTGACTGGACTGGTATAGTTTTAATCTCACGGTCTTATCACTGAAATCAATTTCTACCAGACAACCTTCAGGCAATGGAAATTTGATAGTAGAAGAGTAGATTATAAGGCGTTACAAATATTAAAGTCGTTTTCCATTAAGAAGGAGACAACCCTAAAAACAATGACATTATCTGTTTAACTTTACTTCTAAAACTACAATCTGGACATCTGTACAGCCGTCAGTGGCTCTTGAAGCTGGACTTTGAACCGGTCTTAAGTCATACGAAATAAGGATTAAGGTGACGGGTAGGACACACTAGCGACGCCAATCGATTTTAATTGTTAGCTACTAAACCGGGTCTGTTTTAAACAATTTCGGGGTCACAACCTCTCGGCAAACACTACTATTTATTAAAGAACCATGCATAAATGCGGATCCAACATTTGTACGCGAAAAATTTATTCCCGCTAAAAGTGGCCGCTTTTGGCGGTAATCAATTTTTCGTATACAAAAACGGGGTCTGTTTTTGTATACGAAAAATTGATTACCGCCAAAATCATTTGTGCATGGTTAATTAATAAATAGTTTAGTGTTTGCCGAGAGGTTGTAACCCCGAAATTGTTTAAAATAGATCCGGTTTAGAAGCTAACAATTAAAAACGAATAGCGTCGCTAGTCAGGGCTACCCGTCGCCTTAATATTGAATTTGAATATAATATTTGGATTGACGCTGACGATTATTATTGTCCAAAATGTAAGTATACTTACAAAAAATATTTATGTTTTTTCATCGCCTTTACGAGGGGCGCCGAGGCGCCACGGGCGGTAGGCGCCGCGCCTCCGACGACGCATATCGTCTTTTAGGAGGAATCCCTCAAAATGCATCAACAATTGGTGGTATGTTCTTTGGCATGAAACAGAGACATACTTTAACGTGTGCGGGATGGATATAATACCACACCTACGAGTATACTGCATAGTGCATAGCGTTTAGGTCAATAAACTTTTAGATATCAATGTAGCAAGAGCTGAGCTTCCGAGTTTATTTCTCCTCTACACTTTCAATGTTCACACTTATTGCATGCAGTGTTCACCATCATCATCATCATCAGCCCCCACTGCTGGGGCACGGGCCTCCCTCAATTACATAAGGGGTAATTGCCATACCTACTCACCACGCTTGGCAGACGGGTTGGCGAGAGTTTTGATATAAATGCAGAGATTTCCTTCTCTGGGTGCTGATGATCATGCCAGCAGTAGACCTTAGTCGCCTTATACGACACCTCGGTAAGAGTGAGGGTGGCCTACTCTACTCTGCCGGGGACCACACGGCCATGCAGTGTTCACTGTTATTAAAATGAATCACAGATAATAATGTGCAATGAACGTATAAATTTTAAAGATACATTGTCATGTAAACGTTACATGCCATTTCATTATTAGCTTTAAGACAATAATATATTTGTTGCTACTGTATTAAGACAGCTGTTGGTCTTCCGAATAAAATAAAATAAAAAATATATATCATCATCATCATCAGCCTATCGCAGTCCACTGCTGGACGTAGGCCTCTCCAATTGTTCGCCATTGTGATCTATCTATGGCTTCTCGCATCCAGCTCTTGCCAGTCATCCTGCGCAGATCGTCCCCCCATCTAGCCAGAGGGCGCCCTACATTTGGTGCACTTACAACTTGTTGCGCATCGAGAAAGTTTAAGTTGCATAATTATCATTTCGGTGCGCTTAAAAATTGGTGCGTTGGGAGGAACACCTCACCGCGGGCGGCAGGCGCCGTACCCCCGGCGACGCTCACAACCGCATAACTTAGGATTTCACATTTCTGACCGGGAGGGAATCGTTTATCTTTATTACAATTTGTTTACACGATTACCTTATATTTGTTTTGGGGTAATTTTTAATTTCAATAATAAATTAAAAGGAATCTTTTGTAAATTGAGAAATTATGGTAATGGCCGCTGATGGCGCAGAGCGGTGCGTAGGAGTCGGGGATAGATTCCGGATCGGGACCCTATACATACATGGCATAACGAATTCATCCATTTTATTTTAGATTAAAATTCTATAAAATTATTAAAATACCTAGGTTCTTTAATGAATTGAAGAAATCATAAATGTTACTTTGTAACTAAAGTCAATAGACCAATCGAAAATCGTATTGGGATTACAACAGTCTCTAGAAATTGGGACATTTGCCTTTGAAATACATCAGAAAAGTAGTTCAAAGTTGTTACTTTGAATGAGTGAATATAAAACAAAATTCAAAAGCTGTTTTTTTTGCAAAATGATTTACATCAAGTTTTTTTTTCATATTTTGTGACTTCTATGGAATTCTTTTTGTCCGTTTTGCCGCCTTAACAAAAAGGCGCACAGTAGAGCAATGTAGAGTCAAGAGCTACTTACAGCCAGCACGTGTCTGAGAGCAAACACATCCCCCACTCTACCAAGAGCCCTTGAGTACAAGTGTGGGCACGCTCTCACAGTTGATAAATACAAAATTAGTAATTATAATATCTAGAGTACCCTATTAGTGGACTATCGTTATTAGTGAACGCTGCCTTTGGTTCCAGGGTTGCGGGTTCGATTCCCGCACAGTAAAAACATTTGTTTTGTATATAAACATGTCTGTTTGTATTGGTCTGGGTGTTTTCTATTAATTATAACTTTAATTTACTGCCTCGCTAGCGCAGTGGGTAAGTGCGTCGCACTATAAAGCGACGGCTGCGCTTGGGCTCCCGGGTTCAGTCCCCAGGTCGGGCTAAAATTTGTACCTGAAATCAGTGTCAGCCCGGAGTCTGGAAGTTGGCGGTCTTGTACCCCAGGTAAGCACTTTAAGCTGTTGATCCTGTGTTTGATCCCTCTCCGGTCGTGTCACACTGGTGTCCCATCGGATTATGAGGGCAAAGGAATAGAGAGTGCACTTGTGTTTGCGCACACACTTGAACACTATAATATATCCTGCGTCAGTGGCTGATCGTTGAGATTGGCCTCCTTAGCCGAAATCGGTTTGTGGATATCATTTTTTTATTATAAGTTGGTATATTCAAAAAGTAGTATTATATGTATATATTTGTAATTCCGCTGTTGATTCCGATATCCGTGACACAGGTGCTTGAGCTATGTATCTCGGAGTCAGATCAATGTATGCGATCTTGCCAAATGAAATATATTATTAGGTATTATAATTTAAGTCTAGCCTAGAGGGTTAGGTTATGAACCAAAATCCGCCGTAATATGTATTAATTATAGATACGAAGTATGATGTTAGAGTATGAACCAAAATCCGCCATAATATATATTAATCATAGTACTCTTTCTTTATTTCACAACACACAAAACTTAAAATTTAATAATACCTACTGATGAACAGCACATACCTATTTCATTTTGATGTCGGTTAGATTTCCTAACCAACTCTTTACATTAAATATTAGAATACATCTTTCTTTTCAAAATTTCAGTCAGTAATTAAGGAGAACTATTAATAAAAAAACTGTGTATCAAAAATATCTAACATATTTCCAGCAGACACTTTGTTGTAAATTTTGCTTTTCACTCCCAAACATTTTCATTGCCTCTCTCTTCTCGAATAAAATCAGATTCAATCATAAACATCATATCTCACGGCAGAGCGGGACAAAAATAAAAGCCCTGATATTCCTGTTCATTATTAAACTCACACTATTTCTGTCTGCCACATCAAACATTTATTTAATTATTTTAAAGACCAGAATTTTTGTGGAACGGTTTGGCTGCTATTTCCCGACGGCTGACTTGGGCCTGATTCGACCAATCCTTCCTCATCCTCATCTTAGCGTTAATTCCCAGTTGCGTTAACTGTCTATTAACTAACTGTCCATTAACAAAAACTGTCCAAGATTCTTGATTTGGGGAGTCTGGTAATCACAATGAAGCAACTGCCGTCATCCCTTGTCATGAAATATGACTCGTACCGCTATACCATAGATTTCTTCTCGGTCAAAGTTTGGACGATGCGGCCTTCAGGAACTACATGAAAAGAGTTTACTCCTCTCTAAAAGGCCGGCAAAGCATCAGCGAGCTGTCTGATTTCGCGGATGTTAATGAGCGGCTTTGATCACATACAATCAGGGAACCCGTTCGCGCCTTTGTCGCCTCTAGCAAAATAAAACAGGGAAGTGTGCTGCTTAGGAATACCTCATCCCCTGTAAATTTGTTGTTGTAGAGCCCCCGCCCCGTGTGGATGTTTCATTCAGAAAATAAAATCAAATTTTAGATAGTTAAGTAATTTTTAATTTGTATTTGTGCCTAAGTCTTTTTGTGTAAAATTGTCATGTAATACGAGCGCTTTGGGCAACTATAAGCTCTTATTACTAATATTGATAAATAAATAAATAAATTCTAATTTCTGTCATTAAACAAAGTAAGTAGATTAAGCACTTATGCTATTAATATCAGAATAACGAAGTATTTATATTGGAATAACTATGAGTAAGCATTTTTATATATAATAAATAAATATAAATAAATATTTCACAACATCACATACATTGATCTGACTCCGAGATAGGTAGCTCAAGCACCTGTGTTACGGATATCAGAATCAACAGTGGGATTACAAATATATACATATAATACTTTTCTTTTGTAAATACATACTTATAATATATAGATAACGCCCAGACCAATACAAACAGATATGTTCATGCACACAAATGTTTGTACTGTGCGGGGATCGAACCCGCAACCCTTGCACCAGAGGCAGCGTTCACTACCACTGTTCCAAACGGGTCGTCAAAAATAATATAACATAATTTACTTGAATCGATGCAAACAATATACTCGTACCGATTGCTAATGTGTCGAACGCAAAAATTGTCCAAGATCCCAAATGACATACGATTTCAAAAACAGCTGATACCAAACTCAAATTTTAATAACACTATATTTCACAGCAACTGAAATAAAAAGGAATAACAGTAAAACATTCCTTGATATTATATTCAATATGCGACTATTTTCGTACGGGCATCAATTGAATTTTTTATGTGTGCCGCGTGAGGGACTGTCATTTGTTTTCATTATGCGGCTACCCCAAGGAAAGAAGTTTCTATAATAAGTGTGCGGTGCGGTGTTTTTTGGCGTTCGGCAAGTGGATTAAGAAAACGGTTAGGTTTTTTTTGTGATCGGTAGCAGACGAGCAGACGGATCTTACGGATACGGATCGAACGGATTTACACAAATTTTTGAGTCGAAGATATTTTTGTGCCTGCTGTATCACTTATGTAGCTCACATGTAGGTGAAAAAAAAACACGCAACTCAATTAATTTCTCATACTCATCATGTATCGTCAGTCGTATTAAGTGCTAAAAATCCTTTTAAACTAGTGTAAGCTATAAAAGAGACACAGGAGTTGCAAAAAAAAAAAATTGAACGGCCCTTAAACTACGCATACAAAATCCGACCACGCGCTTATATTAAGTATTTTACACATGTACGGAACACTGGTAACACCACTCCTTAGTCCCTTTTATTGTCTATGCCCTGGTGTGTTCAGCGACGTCCGTGTGATTAACAGTCCGTTGTTAGAGCTGCGGACGGCGATAAAATTCAATTCACACATTTGTAAACAAAAGTCTAACATTCGCATTTTTATGATCATCGTCATTATTTCAGCTTCAACTTGTACGATGTTTTCTCGAAAACTATTCTATGCCATACAACAAAATGTGGACGTTAACATTATTATCGATGATTACAGTAGTTAGAAAAAGTCATTTTAAATAAATACTTTCACCAACTTTTTTTTTTATTTTTTTTTACTTTCCGCTGCCACCTGTCTGACCCGTGCCAAATGAGTCATTTGGTGTGGGTAGTGACCCTGCCTCACACTCTAAAGGTCGTGGGCTCGTTATCTTTTCTCCCTATTGATATTGTAGGCAAATATCGCGTGGGTGTGATTAACTTACGAAAATTTGTATAATTTAACACAAATATAGATCATATTGTGTTACTTTTCTTTTAGACAGTGGGAGAGCCACGCTTCGGCATGAATGGGCCGGCTTGACCCGAGTGATACCACGGCCTCACAGAAAACCGGCGTTAAGCACAACTGTGCTGTGTTTTGCTGCTTAAGTGAGGGTATCGGAGGCCGAATTCGGGGAAAGGGGGTTTAAAGGTTGGCAGCGCACTTGTGTCTCCTCTGTTGTAGCAGGTGTCCATGGGCGGCGGCAATCGCTTACCATCAGGTGCTCGTCTGCCACCTATGAAAAAAAAAGCTTACGTTGATTCTGAATACCTATAACAAGAATTCAACTACTAAGGGGTTAGGTTGATATACTTTGATATGTTTATTGTCAGATAAAATACGATATTTGACTATTCTTTATTTTATTTTTGTAGGTAATCAAAAGACCTCTCGATTATAGAAACATCGTTGAAAGAATCACTTGATTTCATTTAATCTACCTGAGATATCACAACTTTAAAATCACAATACTTTGGGCAAACCCAAAACGCTCCATACAAATGGTGACTAAAATGTGACGTCACAGGCAAGTATTTTGTATGCATTTCATTTGAATTTTGTATGGTAGCTATATCAAATGTTTCGTTTATGTCAATGGTTCTATTATAACAGTTGGTGCAAACTGTATGGGTTATTCAATGGTATAATTATTTTTTAATAATTTCATACTTTTAAAATGGACTTGCACTATTGGCACATATTTACCTATATTTTGATAAAATATTTATATTTTATAAAATCTCGGGCTTAGTCAAATACCCTATTTATTTCTAAAAAAAACTTGACACTGTCATGTCCAAATTGTCAGCATTTATAGATGTTTAATAACTTTCTACAGACGCTTAGACGGTCCCATTTTAGTACAGTATAGAATAATAGCCAAACTCCATTACTTGGGTTGGGGGTGTTTAAAAGAATTGCCTCCTCCCTTAATGAACGGCTAGGTGGCTATTAAGCTGTTAGCCCTTGTATACTTGCACCTGGCGTGGTGAAGTAACGGTGTTGCCACCCTGTGATTCACTTTTACCCCGTCTTAATTACAAAATGGATATAATTTTTATGGAACATGAAAATTAGTTCACTAAACGTTAGTCCTCATATTACAAAAAACTACTCTGATACCGGATTTAACCCTAAACTAGCAAGTTAATGATTATTACGGCATAATGTTAGTTACTTAAATTTTTATAACAAATCCTCGACTAACCATAGACCACTTAGTACCGCAGGATAGTGTCAAAATTGATTGAATAATTCAACCATTCGTTCAGTGACATTTCATTTTACACAACCTTTTTTTGTTGTTTGAAGTAAAAATATTTAAGAATAGTTTATAAGCAACAATAAATTAAAATATTGACCTAAGTATAGTTTCCAAGTAATATTACTTGCTGCATAGCAATTGCTTTTTTTTTTGGGATCAAATGCAAAAAATAAATTGACTACTTCCTCACTAATAACTTTCATGTAAAACTGAATGAACTGTCACAGGTATAAGTTGTCATGGTTACTGAATCGATAATTTGAGGTTAATATTTTAGTACTCATTTTAAACTAGGGGTCCAGGTGGTTTAACTTGAGTATTATAGTTGACATACTAAATAATGTTAAAATTAGTTTTGTAATAACGTTTATTCTAGTTCTTCAGTTATTCCTAGTATTAATCCCACTACTTTTTAAGCCACGTTTTGGAATAAGAGGGCTTGGGTCCCCGTATGCGTTAATAAATGATTTCTATTTCATACTCGGAACTATGAAAACAGATTAGTATTAGCAATCTAATGGATCGAAATAGTATTTTGTCCTATATTATAGTTAAATGTAGTTTATTAAAAAGAAAAAATCGATGGAGTTGCTTTAGATTGAATTTGGGGGTTCTAGCTTAAAGCATGACCAAAGGAATCAGTATGTTCGATAATTTTCTTATGTTACGTGTCATACGGGTTATTTTCATAATACGATTATTGCATTGTACAGATTTGTTACATGATCGTCTTGAGGAGCTTTTTGCCCAAAAACTTAACTACCCATAGATAATTTCAGCAAGTCAGTAAATAACAAGTGAGAAAAACATAATAGATACAACCTGTGTAGTATACTCGCACCCCACGAGTGCGAGTATAGACGCAAATAGTGTGCGAGCGAGAATTGAATAGATGCGCCGCCATTTCTGATCCCATTCTTTATCCGTAAAGATAGATATTCTTTATTGCACAAAAATAAAATACAAGCATGATACAACAACAGCAACAGACAGTATCTCCAGATCTTATTAATAAAACAATATTGGGTATTCAGAACAATTTCACCCACTACGGGGGAATCGTATCATGTTAGCAATACAACCAGGAGCGCATATTCTATTAATAGGTGGGTGAAATAAGGAGACGTTTAATGCGCTCCTTCCATTAGGAAGAGCCGTAAATTATACACTCCACGAACCTATACCCGCCTGGTGGATGCTGTGACAATTTTAATGTGATTTTAGCTAAATTACTTTCTTTAGATGAAAAAAAGATAGTGCGTGACTTAATTTAAAAACGCCATTTAGGGGTATGAAGTAATCGAATATTTTATAGTTTTTTTAAGGCTGTGAAAGGCATTAAAAGTAAAGAATGATTCCCGGACTCATTTACAGTAATAGATAAAACAATAAATTGTTAAAAGTAAATGAAAACTAAATTACACTACAAAGGACCACTTAAATAAAACATAAATAATTTTGATTGATTAAACAACAAGTACCAGGAGAGCATGAAAGTGCAAGGGGTCTACACACGCACCCTCCGATAACCTCCGGAAAACAAATTAGAAAGCATAAAACACGATTTAGTGCCCAACGATTTTAACCCTTCCCGTGGTCGCGGTAATTCACTCCCGTGTAGGAGGGTTGTGTGAGCAAAATGCTCTCGGTTGCAAAAACCCTTTTTGCAATGACAAATTGGTGATTTTTTGGTTGGTGGGATGATTGATTGATTTGGGATGATTATTGTGTTTAATGTAATAGTGCTTTATGGTGTTACGACAGATATGAAATCATATTTAATTCGTAGTACTAATAATATTTCGTAAGCTTTTTTTAAATGAGCATTCATCAATATTAAATGTTGTGTTATTTATCTATCAAACTTGAAAATACACGTTCCCCATTCAGTTTATGTGACCCGCTATAACGAAGTATCGTGCAATAGTGCCAGTATTCAAATACATACATAATTATCGTTTTCCCCAACATAATCTCACATAAACTTTCCCCGAGCTGGTCCCACGTTCATTACAACGCGGAGTCTCGGACCTGGCATTAATATTTAATCGACAGTGTTGCCAACTAGCATCCAGAAAAGTTCTGAATGAATTATGGATTTTTAGGACCAGAGTGTGTCCGGGTAGTTTGACAATACACTTCCTGACAAGTGCTATAATTACATAATAGTATTATGATACCTATAAAAAATAAAGTTTAAAAACTAAAACCCGACTACCAAAACACACGCTCTAAAAAGTACGAAACAAGAAAACTGTCTCTGCTGAAATTATTATGCCGTATTGCCGTGGTCGTATGCGACATTGATATTATTTTATTATTATAATGAATCTGTTTTGCTACACTAGGTGGCATACGACCACGGCGATACGGCATTATAATTTCAGCAGAGACAGTTTTCTTGTTTCGTACTTTTTAGAGCGTGTTTTTTTGGTAGTCGGGTTTTAGTTTTTAAACTTTATTTTGATTTAACATATTTTTAGTTATGTTAATAAAATTACATATTTGAAATCTGCTAAAAAGCTCTTTCATTTGATACCCCACACGGTACCGCCAAGCATTTTTTTTTATTTCCTTTACTCTAAGTCCCCTAGAGGGCGCTGTAGTCAATTTAACGTGACGTTATGTAGCTTATAACTAGAAAAAAATCAAGACGCTTCTAACGACACCTCATTTGTTCAAATATGATAACTAGTTTAGAAGTTATGTGGGAACAGATGAACAACCATACATACATATATCGCACTCTTAGTAAAATACTGACCTAACTCAAAATTGTTGAAATTTTTTAATGCAATTTTTTGCCATTTATTCTTGAGTAGGTAAGTAAATAACGCACTTCAAATTTCATCTAGTGTTCATATGTGAGTGTACCTATTTACTTAACTCAAAATTATTGTTAGATGACCTTTCATCCCTGGATTTTAGCCGATACTATTTTCACTTAGCATCTATATTACAATTTTGAGTTAGGTCGGTGTTTTACTAAGGTATACAGGTCAAAATCATAACCCTCCTATTTGCTTCGCCGTAGTCGGGTAAAAACCATCTAAATTCTGGTTAATGTTTAGTAAAAATTATCTGTAGTGGCGATTATTCAGTATAAAATGTATTGGTCCTTGGAAAATATGTAAAGTAGTTTATGCGCATGATCCTTCTACGTACAACGAGGATAAAGAATAATAAATAATTGAACATTCTTTGGGATTCTTCACTGAGTTAAAATAAGACCAGACACTGTCACAAAATGTACTACATCTCTAGTACTTCAATCAGTTCATTTGGCCACACCGATATGGTGAGGTTGGCGGAATTCCCAGGCTTATTGGCAACATTTGCCCTTTATTATACAAGCAACAGGATCTAGAATTGATTTAGAATAATCTCATCTAATATATACCACGGTCATGACTGGGAAAGGATTAGCAGGTCTGAAGAAGCTCATATGCTTAGATAAATTGTATAGCATGTTAGTACGTGTAGGCAATCTAGCATTATTAGTATGGATATTAGGCGGCAAAATGCTCACAAGTTCGTTTAAGGTAACGGGTAGGGCACACTAGCGACGCCAATCGATTTTAATTTTTAGCTACTAAGCCGGATCTATTTTAAAAAAAATCGGGGTTACAACCTCTCGGCAAACACTTATACTATTTATTAAATAACCATGCACAAATTTTAGGTCCGTTTTTGTACGCGTTGGACTCAACATTTTTCATCCGGTTTAGTGACTAAAAATTAAAATCGATTGACGTCGCTAGTGTGCCCTACCCGTCACCTTAAGAGATTAACCTTGTATCTAATTTTGACAAACAGTTATTTTTAACTGACAGCTTACTTACATGGTAAGAAGAAGAAGAATATTGGTTTCATTTACCGAACTCATATTTTTTAGTAAGACTTACCTAACAAGGTATTTCTTGTACCGTCTCTTCGCCTATTCTCCCACCAAATTGAGCTATTAACCAACTCCACCTGTGCAGGTTTCGGGCCGATAGCAATCTCTCCCAGTGATCCCGGGCGACAAAAAGCAGTATCCGCTTATACTCATTTGCTCCGGATGAGTCCAGCCCCCGGGGACTTGCTCTTACAATTTGCCAAATGGGACTAGGGCTGCCACGAAGCTGCATATTGTTTGTTATTATGGCCCAATAGGAAAATCCTTAAAAATATTTGGCCTAAAAAGAACAAAACACGGACTGTGTTTTGTTTGTACCTTATTAGAAAACACGATATAAAGTTATTACCGTACTAAAGCTCATACTATCCCGTTCCAACATGCAATGTCTTAGACCGCGTTTTGTACTATGGGGGAGTAAACCTAATGTCAGATTACAGTTACAAACTTCCAAACCTTAGTGATTCAAACCAACAGGTTCAAACATTGTGATTGTAATTTTGAAAATAAATAAAAATAGGTATCGGTCAAGTGAAACAAACAAGGTATTTTTTATGTAACGTACATTAAGTTTTTCATTTTCATTTCACTCGGATTTTTTTAATGAAGTGATCTAAAAACATTCATTAATTAGATTACATTAATTTATAATTTTTTGCACTGTGGTGTGATATTTTTCATATCGTTTCGCCAGCAGATTTCAGGATCAATTGAAAATTAAACATTCTTTAGTAAATAATCCACTTAAAAACAAATTGCAGAAAATTGCTATAGCTAAAAAATTGTAAGAAATTTTTTTTTGTTCAATTTGGATCCAATTATGTGTTATGAATTTCAAGTATCCTCCTTTGCTCGCTGTCTCATAGTACTTAAGGCAAGCAACCCTAGTGTAGCGCGGGTTCGGCGCGCACCCTGCATGTTTTGACTCCGCCGCTTCCCGCGCATTAATCACAAGCCTAATGTATCGAGATGACACGCCATGCAAGTGCGCAACCCTAGCTCCAATACACACCAAAACCAACCTTACAATGATCACACTAAAGCTCAATAGAACTTAAGCAAAAAACCTGCCGTGATCTTAAAGCAGCGAGACGTGAAATGAAAATGCACTGTAAGACAATGCTGTATAGTGGACTTTTGTTTGTGACATAGACGGACAATCGCGATTTTATAGACCGGGAGCGTGACACTACACTTTTGCACTTGCAAATATTTTGCATCAACCTTCTCTTCGTAAATTCAAAGTTGAATTTCCTTTAACACATTGTGGTTTCTACTATAACCGCGAGATGGTGCACTTGTAATCCACATGAAAGCTTTCGGATTAGTGTTTGATGACATCATTATTTTTCAAATGACGATCGTGTTGCGATTTTCTCCGCTCCTAAGGGACAGGGGACATAAAAAATAGATGTAAGTAGGAACTTTTTTTAAATAATAAACTTCGTGATTTATTGTGTTGTGAGCAATTTGTTAAGTATCACATTTTTTCCCAGGAAAATTTTGAGTGCTTTCAAATTGGTTTGTTCAATTAATATTATTTATCTCCTTCAGAAGATACTAAGTGACACATTTTTTATCAATGATTTATTGTAGAAAGTGCGAAATTTCAGTTTATTGTTGTTGGATATCATTATGCTAAATGACCACACTCTGCAATATATGGCGAAATAATACAGTAATGTTTTTGTCTTTTGTTCAGTCATTTTTGCAAATATTGCTTAAGAAGAAGTGACTCCAATATGCAAGCAATATAATATGGAATCTTCCTATTCGACGAAAATTCAAACAACAATGCACACGTAATCCAAAACAGTATTATATTCTAATAAATGTACCAAATCCTTAAAATCGCATGGGACGTCCCACCCAAGTCCACATTCACAATTTCATCTAACTTTGAGCTTTAAGGCTTAAAAAATAAGGATGACAATGGGTGAAGAGTATTTTTGGTTCAAATGCAAGCTCCCTTGTTTCAATTTTCCAGCCCAGTGAGCCGTCAGCCGAGATTGAACCCGGGACATTGCGAGCAATCGCAGATGTTAGCAAAAATTACAATGAATGTAATGCATCAAAAGTTAATAGCTGTCTGTATAAAGAAGATTATAGAAATTAATTGCTATTATGACTTCATTAGCGGACACATGCTCGTAGGTACGTATATCACATTATAATATTATAAGAAATACTTAGGCTAGTTGCAGAAATATATTAAAGAACCAATAGGGCGCTTCGGTTGCTTGATGACTTTCTCACAAAGTGCGAACATGCCGATATATTTAATGAAAGTATTTTTGTTTCGTCTCATTTATTTAATTTGTATTTGTGCCATAGTGCCTAAGTCTATTTGTGTAAAATTGTATGTAACACGAGTGCTTTGGGCAACTGTAAGCTCATATTACTAATATTTATAAATAAATAAATATAAGGGAAGAAAAAAAAACTACTGACTTTAAATTATAAGGATCTAAATATGTTTATAGCTTTTAGGCTGATATCTTTTAGGCTCACGCTTGACCACAATCTCACCTAATGGAGGGAGAGTGATGATGAGGTCTAAGATGTTGCGCGACACCATAAAACAAATTTTCTTCAACACAGACCAGCACTTCCTATAATGATAAACTATCAGCGTCATAAAACAAAAAATGTTTTAATGTAACATCCCCGTACTAACTTGCTAATAATTAGAGTCTTCCTAAGCTAACAAACATTTTACGTCAGATCATATCATTTCAGAGAACCTCAGCTATTTATCACAACCGGTTCTTTACGCTTTAGACTAAATTAAATAATAATTAGGAACATAAATAATCAAGTCATCATTACTATAAAGAGGCAGGTTAATTAAAACTGGTGATCAATTACGATAAGTAACTTAAATTAACATTTAACCTAAAATACTACTTTTACGTACTTATACCTTACTTAGGTTATGCTACTAATACCTTGAAACATAAATACCTACCTACTATATGACTTACAACACAACAAAATTAGATTCAAAAATATGTTCTACGACTCCCACCAGTGCATTATTTAATAGATCTAGCGTTCGAGGGTTCTAATCCCGAGCTATACACAGGGGAGCCGTAACACGAGACGGACGGACAAATAGATAAATTTGTACACAAATAACAGTATGTTATGCTACAAACCCGCCCGACACTTTTATGTTAACATTTTTTGTAGAGAAACAGTTTTGGTCCCAGAGTAACTTCTAGCGTGACACCTTTACTCGCTTGATTTTATCTAAATACGCGATGTTTGTTAATTTCTTTGAACGTTTGTTTTTATTTCTTAAGTTTCACTTTTTAAGAGGGGTTTCATGTTGTTTTATAATCAGAAGAATGATCATAGCTACTCTGAATTGTAATTAGAGAATTAAGTAAGTAGATATTCAGTAGATGTTTTTATTGTCGTCTTCTTATTAATATATTCTCTCATGCATGTAAAAATGGATCAACATGAACGCTATATTAGAATAAAGATATTATTTGCCTTCTGGAGATAAATACATATCATGAAGAACATACCATTAAGAATTAAACCGATGACTTCTTTTAACGTCATAAAATATAATGATGATAACAGAAAACTAATTTTATATCTATAAAGCTTCAAAATGATAAAGACATTTATTTTATTCGTCACCATTATACCTACTTATGAGAACACTCACAACGCGTTGAGCGCTCAATCGAACGCTGTTCCGAAATCAAATAAATTCAGTTAAATGCATCAAAAACATATTCTCCACTTACCTCCCCAAAACAAGGTCCTTGAGGCACTCCTCTTATTATTACCACTTACCTTATACCGTATGTTTTATTTCACGAAGAACCCCACACATACGTGTGACATAGAACAAATAGTGCACAGAAGGTTCATTGCTTCAACTTCTACATGTGTTTAATTTTTGAAAACATTGGGTTTATTTTTGGGTTGAATTTTAAGATGACCATCTTTTTTATTCAAACGGATTTCATCTCAATAAAGATAAGTGATTTTGAAATGATGTCTAGGTTAGGTAGTAACTTTTGACGCTAACTTAAGACATAATTAGTGTTTACAATATCCTACAAACTTTATTAATTGTAATCTAAGTCTTTCGCCGTTTCATTTCGCGCAGATAATTTATTTTTCTATTTAATAAACAATAATAACTAAATTATACAGAAACATAATCCAGCCAATCGCTGGAACCATAACTTTAATAGCTCCCAAATTTAAAAAAGCGGTTGAGTACCTATTTGAGGGTTATTGAAACTACTATAATGAAAAGTTAAAGATTCAAATGAATGGACCTTCTGTACTTGGATTTTATTCTCTGTCCCACGCATGTAGCCCTTATCTCTGATCAGCTCGGCCGGGATAAAGTACAAGCAGCCTCGCAACAGCTCGAGTTTCATCAACACTTACCTGGAAAGATAAAACAGATACGTTACAACGGAAAAAAGATAGAAAAAATGACGCAAAGGTCCAAGTAGAGATAAATCGCGAACTTGGAATTTGTGAAGTAATGTAGACGATGAATTTATAAAGTAAGGTAATATATAGTTACAGCAATTTGTATTTTCGGTCAATACATGGGTTTGATTGATTGGACAGGCCACAGAGAAGTTGACTTAATTAATAGATCATTTTAAATAGTTAGTGATTTAAGAACATGCAAGCGGTACGCAACCTCCTTTCTGATGCGAACAGCCAAGGGGTGGAACTCGTTGCCCGCCGATGTATTTCCTTAAGGTGCCGGGTAGGGCACACTAGCGACGCCAAGCGATTTTAATTTTTGGCTACTTAACCGGATCTATTTTAAACAATTCCGGGTTACAACCTCTCGGCAAACACCTATACTATTTATTTAATACTAGTTAACTGCTTGGTCTGCTTTTGCACTCAAATTTTGGATTACCGCCAAAAGTAGTCGCTTTTGGCGTGTAGCAATTTTTCGCGTGCAAAAACGGGCCCAAAATTTGTGCATGGTTATTTAATAAATAGTATAAGTATTTGCCGAGAGGTTGTAACCCCGACATTGTTTCGAATAGATCCGGTTTAGTAGTTAAAAATTAAAATCGATTGGCGTCGCTAGCCCTACCCGTCGCCTTAATATTATAACCTGGGCCTCTTTAAGGCAAGAGTGATTAGGCTTTTCACGGGCAAGCGTGGCCTACCTTGGACCTCATCTTCACTTAACATCAGGTGAGATTGAGGTCAAATGCATGTCTGTCGTATCACAAAAAAGACATAAGAAATTATTTTAGTTGTAAACATTTTTTTTATAATATATTGGAATGTTGCTGAACGTCATTTACTTTACGATTTATGTTGAATCTAAAAATGTTTATGTCTATATATTGATTGTGTGTAACATACACATATGAACCAATATACACACCATCAAATATACTTTAATATTAACTGATGTCTTCTAGCGCAATGCAATGTGCCACAAGGGCCGATTCGAAGAATATTAATCCGATACTAAATCTATGGTGTACAGCGCTACTCCATAGATTTTATAAAAAGCTGACGTTATACAATAGATTTGTTCACGAATAAAGATTGATCGAATCGGGAGAACATAAGAATTCGACCTATCAATCTAAAAGTCACTAAGTAAGCAACTGAAGAAAAATGTTGATAACGAATAACAGAAGATTATATCAAGCCATAGACAGACAATACAATTTGACAAGTAACCCAGGTGGCACATCCAAAAAGCCCGCGACCTTCGGATGAACGAGAGGACTTGACTTACCTGTGAACAACAATCAAAGCTATGAGTAGCCACCGTACTATCTCTTATCTAATACGACGCACCTCACCAAATTCTAACGATCTTCCGATACTCCACTAGTGATGTGACATATATTAAGTTACACATCGAATATCGATTCGTAGTAATCCAATGGACCTCTTTTGAGACCTACACTAGTGGTCTAATGGACCTCTTTTGAGACCTATCGATGATATCGTATCCGTGGGTAGAGCTATGCTTCGGCATGAATGGGCCGGCTCGACCGGAGTTACACCCCGGGCTAACAGAAAATAAGCTGATGCATCGTCTGCGCTGTATTGAGGAGGGTGTACCGCAGTTACTGAGGGTACCGGAGGCCCAATCCTCACGATAATATCTATAAATATAGCGCACTTGTGTCTCCACTGATGTTGCGTGGTAATCCGTCTGATCGTCTGCTACCAATTCAAATAAATATAATAATGTACAAGAAAACTTAACTAAATAAATAGTTGATTAATAGTTTCTTCAACAGATATTAAAATACATAATGTCAATTAAATATGTAAGAGTTGAGAGGTGGAGATTTAAGTTTTTTTTAAATATTTCTATCGATATTTTACTAATTCCTCATCACCACTAATCTCCACATTTATCTCACAAACCAATTGACTCTAAACCTTACTCCCTGGACATAAGACTAACCACTTTTTACAGCTATAGAATCCGTAATAAATAACTTAATTACTTTAATTGGCTCTTGTTTATCTATACACATGCTCCGTAAGTACTCGACACGGGGTTTTATGATCTACCTTCACGTCCACTTGATATAGGGTTCAGTAGATACATAAATCTGGTGAGGTCTGGAAACTTTCACCTTGTAAATTGTAGACAATTTTATTGGGATTTTTTAGATTTTTATGTATCTAAGAATCAGTCAGTCAGGTCAGTTTTTTTAGGTGTCAGACGAGCAGATTTTAGACCAGACCAAAAGATGTCAACGCACCAGGTTGACAACCTGACAACCCCCTTTCGTCCCAGATTGTCATCACCAGGGCTTGCTGGCAACTAAAAGTTAACTAAAATTGTCAGTTAAAGGTTACATGTCATGACAAGACGGTTGACTGCTGTTATAAGAACTATCTAGTTACGGTGGCTTTAAAAGTAGTTCATAGACATGTATCAGTTAGGTTTAATAATTCTCCCATAAGATCCTTAAGTAAGCGATGTGATAGGAGAAACCATTATATATATATTATTTATAAAATACTACAATTATTTTTGGTCTACTCGTTGTAGTCTACTATAGATTTTTAATCGTCGTCATCGTCATCGTCAGCCCATTTAAGTCCCCACTGCTGGGGCACGGGCCTCCCTCAATCACATGAGGGGTAATTGCCATACTCACCACGCTTGGCAGACGAGATGGCGAGGGTTTTGATATAAATGCAGAGTTTTCCTTCTCTGGGTGCTGATGATCACGCCAGCAGCTTTACCTTAGTCGCCTTTTACGACACCTCGGTAAGAGTGAGGGTGGGCTATTCTACTCTGCCGGGGACCACACGCAAATTGTAACTCGGTTTAATTAGCACACTCAACGACTTCTGCGACACAGGCCTTCGAGCCTAGTGCACAAGTCACTGACTTTACGTAAATTGTTTCTAATGTTGCTAAAAAATAATTTATTTATATTTATAGTTTCCTCATCCTAAAGATAAGGATTTTCATATTAGTTTCAATTTAACCGTATTCATTCTAAACTACGTATGACTGAACATGCTAATGCGATCGAACGAGCCCGAGGAGAAAACTGTCACTTCCGAGCCATTCAGCCCCCGGTCCACACATAAATAACATCAGCAGCGACGAGAACAATCGATGATCCATCGGCCGCGTCACCGACCACTCAGCGATCAACAAAAAACGACCAAACACCACTCCCGGGAACGCAGCACATAAATATATCAAATCGAAAACAATAGCGAGACATCGCATCACACACCATGACCCATGGACATATTTCAAAAACCAAGATAAAACTAAAAATAAAAAGTCGATAAAAAAAAATCAACGCAACGAAAAACCAACATCGAAAAAAATACGTGATGGGCATTAATTAAAACGGACCCGACCAGGAATCCAGAAAAACAAAGAAGTTAAACAAACCTTCGCAGTGGGAGCCCCCGCAATGATCATCATCTCACATTTTTAATCATCGGACATAAAATTATTGTTGACAATCCAAAAGTGACCTTAAAATTTGAGATTTAGAGATGGGTCTGCTTGAGTCAGATCGATAAAGAGCTGTTGAAAATTATTTTTTGGTTGGATTGTCACCGTTGTTTTAATGGTATTACGCATTGAGGAAGGGTTATCGCGGGTCCGATCGCCTGCGCAGGTAAAGGAGCAAGATTGATTGGGAACGACCCGACATTTTTATGCCCGGGCCGTGGATGTCGTCGACTCGAGGTTTACTTTATTAAATTAGTGGTATCGATCAGACAGAAACCTGCCATTAGCGCGGGGGACCACGCTATATCGTCGATCGGCGAATGAAATGTAAAATTAAATGATTTGGACGACGTTCTTGCAAAAACGGTTTCTCTTGCAAATGCAGTGAAATAAAATCCGCAGACGTATTTGGATAAGTAAAAATAATTCCTAAAAGCAAAATTGTCATTTAAAGATCTGCCGATAAGCAATGCCATTAAAGTAAGGGGAGTTTTTTGAACTTTTTCTTTGAATTGAAGAGTTTTAACAAGCAAAAAGGGGATTCGCCCTGATGTGTTCCATTGGTATGGTATAAAAAGGCTTGTAGATCATTAGGAGTGCGTCACATAGACGGCGCGGGCGCGTTGACAATACGCGTCATCGCGGGCTGTCACGGTGACAGCGCACGGGCGGGGATTATGACCAATATGACAGACAAACAAAACGACAGCCCAGCCTTAGCTGTTGTTGATCCATTATTATTTTTTTGTTAACATCGTCGTTCTTTATGCTTTTTGTTGGTTCGAGTGCGCTTTTTGAAATTTGAGTCCATCTCTACACACACACTACACTTTTTGACGTCAAATAAATCGGCATCTATCATGTTCTATGTTTACCCTTACATGTTGCTGAATTTTGTTTTGGCCGCTTCGGTAGACAGATATCTATATCTTTTTTATTGCACAGGAACACAATACAAGTATGGTACAATAACAACAAACAGTGCTAAAAGACAGTAATTCTGAAGAAGTGGTAGAATTTTGAAGAAAGAAGACTAGGCAGCAAAAAAGAGTCAGTACATTTTATTATTCTTTGACTATTGATCTACTTGCATATTTTAAAAATAAAATGTATCTGTAGCTAACTTATCGCCTATTTACATTCCTATAACGTTCTAAATATGTAGGATTACGAAAGAAAATGTTGAAAGGGCAATTTCTCAGCAGTTTGCACTACAAAGAAATTCACGAACTTTTACATGCATCGATGAAACACAAACAAATATTGATGTTATTTTTGAAGATGTTTAACTGTCTGTTCACAATAACCAATTTATGGATTTATCCATACAAATGCATGTATTATGAATAGAACCACTCAAAAACATGGTCATGAATACATCAAACAGGGAAAAGCGAGTAAATCTAAGATTTCACGATAGATGATCTCGAAGGATTAAGCAACAATGAGATATTGCATTACCGGCATTTTTGTTGTAGCTTGGGCGAGTGTAAACGGTTTTTAATGTGAAGGTTCCGTATTGTGGAGTCCCTTTTCTTCTTAAGCCCGAGTCGACCAATATTTATTCTTGGATAAATATAACGATATATAGATATTAATAAAACTCAAGTTACTATTATCACGGTGTAACTAAATGACCATGGCGATAATGTTAGTAACAACCATGTAAGTTCAATATTTTTTTTGATCTACGGAACTCTAATTCTCGCATCGTAACCGCTGCTTCGGCGCACGCAAGCAGACAATGCTCAGAGCCTTAAGACGGGATTTGGCATCAAAGGGCCTCGAGACAACCCGCATTGTTTCTGTGGCCCTTTTGGGCCCTTCAGTCTGGGGTAACTGGACCGAGCTGGGTGCGGCTCCACTGACAGAGGTTTTTCTTTTATTTTATTACTAGCGACATAGCCGGCTATTATTATACAAATAAACTTTTCGCATAAACGCATCAAAATCCGTAGTTATAAAGATCACAGATTTTAAAGAGGGACAGACAGCGAAAGCGACTTTTTTATAATATGTACTATGTCTCTACGTAGCTCGTCTGTCACCTATCATATCTCTAAATGATAGGTGACTAGACGAGCTGAAAGTAGAAGAGCTAGTAGTAGTTGGACTGACTAAAACAAGTCTGCCATTGGAGACTCAGTGAACCATTCCCGCAGGATGACCTCGAGCAGGCAGCGTTGGCGGCACCTGGTGAAGCGCATCACAACTGCCCCTACCTACACTATGAGTACATGATGACGATCACGCCAAGAGTGTACCGGATAGGAAGAAGACGAGCTGATGGATCACATGTTACACGTGACTCGTCCATGAGCAGCAGCAGTCGTTTACCATCATGATGGTTAACGACCGCTGCTGCCAATGGACGAGTGTCTCAGAGACTCATAGTGTCCGACACCAGTGGAGTCACAAGTGCGCTGCTTACCTTATCCAATGCCGGTTTCTGTGAAGCCGTGTTATTACTCATTTGAGCCGGCCCAATCACGCTAAAGCGTGGCCCTCACACGATAAAAAAATAAAGTTTACAAACTAAAACCCGACTACAAAAAAAAACACGCTCTAAAAAGTACGAAACAAGAAAATTGTCTCTCCTGAAATTATTATGCCGTATCGCCGTGGTCGTATGCCACATTGATTTTATTTGTTTTTACTATCTCCATTATCATCGTCTTTTTACCCGACTACGGCGAAGCAAAATGGAGGGCTATGATTTTGACCTGTATGTATGTATGGTTGTTCATCTGTTCCCTCATAACTTCTAAACTTATTATCATATTTAAACAAATGAGGTCCTTAGAAGCGTCTTGATTGTCTTCTGGTTATATGCGACATGACGTCACGGTAAATTGACTACAGAGCCCTCTAAGGGACTTAGAGTAAGGAAATAAAAAAAAAATACTTGACGGTACTGTGTGGGGTATCAAATGAACTAAAAATATATTAAATAAAAATAAAGTTTATAAACTAAAACCCGACTACCAAAAAACACGCTCTAAAAAATACGAAACAAGAAAATTGTCTCTGTTGAAAATATTATGCCGTATCGCCGTGGTCGTATGCCACCTACTGTAGCAAAACAGATTCATTATAATAATAAAATAAAATCAATGTGGCATACGACCATGGCGATAGATTTTGAGCTTTAAAATTCATTATTCATGTTAATTTTTCATCTTGTGGCAACTATACATAGGTTAAGAATAGGTTAGGTTAGTTAAAATAACCTAAACTTGTTCCTTCCGCTCGTACAAAGGCCACACACCCTCTCGTATTAAAGCCGAGAAGGGCTTTTCACGGGCGTCTTTGTGCGAAGGGCGTGTGACGCGCGCGCAGTAATGGGCCACGGTTTGTAAGGCGACAAAGAGGTGGATCTACAAGTAATGTTCGCATATCAGAAGACAATTTGTGAGTGAGGTTATTTGAGGCCCAATCCGGAGGGAGGGGGAAAAGGTTGGTTGCGCACTTATGAATTCGCTGGTATTTTGGTGGTAGCAATACGACTTACCATCATGTGACTGAAACTACGAATTTCTCACTGAAAATGGTTTTTTTATTCATATCGTCCGAGTCAGGAAATTAACGTCCATAGGCAATCGCTATCCATCTGCTCGTCTGCCACCTATCATAAAAAAGAAAAACCACCGCAAAACGTGGAATTGTAACCCAACACTATCAAACGTTAAAATTAAATCAGCCCTTCGTAATAGTGTTGTTCATTAGTGCGGAAACGTTAGTCGATAGAGTTGATAGCGGAGACAAAGGACGGCGACTACAAAGCGGTTAGCAATCAAGATATCACGACTAGGCGGCCGAGATACGAGCGGCGAGCGGGTAGAAAACAAATAGACGAATCATCGTCAGCCCATCGTCAGCCCATTTAAGTCCCCGCTGCTGGGGCACGGGCCTCCCTCAATCACATGAGGGGTAATTGCCATACTCACCACGCTTGGCAGATGGGTTGGCGAGGGTTTTGATATAAATGCAGAGTTTTCCTTCTCTGGGAGCTGATGATCATGCCAGCAGCTTTACCTTAATCGCCTTTTACGACACCTCGGTAAGAGTGAGGGTCTGCCGGGACCACACAGCCGTCAATAGACGAATCATCTGAAGCGATTGCCGCCGCCAATGTACACCACACCAGAGGAGTCACAAGTGCGCTTAAACTAAACACCAACAGTTCCTATATTATTGGTTAAAGAGAGACGGAAACAGCAAGGCGATACAGAGTTGGAGCATGTTCTTGAATGGAGACCAAGAGACAGAAAGATGGAGTTGGCGGTCAAACTGCCAGCCAGTTGGTCCGATGACATCAAGGCTCAAGCTGGCGCAGCGTGGTCCAGGAACACTGACGACAGAGGAAAGTGGAGAGTAACTGTAGAGGCATATGCTCTGAATATGCAAGTTGCTGAAGAGCAAGAAGTGAGACAGAAATTAAGAGGAAGAGAGACAGAGATTAAGAAGAAGATATACAGATATTAAGAAGAAGAGAGACAGATATTAAGAAGAAGAGAGACAGATATTAAGAAGAAGAGAGACAGATATTAAGAAGAAGAGAGACAGATATTAAGAAGAAGAGAGACAGATATTAAGAAGAAGAGTTACAGAGATTAAGAAGAAGCGCGATTTATATTAAGAGGTACAAAGAAAAAGAGACGGATATTAAGAAGAAGAGAGACGGAGATTAAGAAGAAAAGAGACGGAGATATAGAAGAACATAGATATATATTAAGAAGAGAGAGATTAAGGAAAAAAAGAGAGACGGAGATTAAGAAGAAGAGAGACGGTGTCTATTTAAAGAGATACGATAGGGGCAGACGCGCAGACGTATCACCTGATGGTAAGCAATTACCGCCACTCATGGACACTTGCAACACCAGCGGAGTCGCGAGTGCGCTGCCGACCTTTTAAAAGAAATACGCTCTTTTCTTGAAGGAGATTATGAAGAAGAGAAACAGATATTGATTTATGTCGTTTTTTTAATATATGCCTATACTTTTTAAGTGTCCCAATAAATTCTTTTCTTTTACTCACCCGCCAGTAACTTGGACCACTCAGTCTTACGACCAGCGACTGCTTGCGCTATGCGCAGGATTAGTGCAACGCAGCAGAGCGCACGCGCGCACCAGACCTGACGTAATGCGCGTCGGCGCCGGCGCAGGAATTTCGACTTATCTTGCATTTTCAAATGCATTTTAATACTCGTAATAATATTTTTAAACATATGTCTTTAGACTTTCGCGATCCATTACAACTGTCCGCTTGTGACCACGGCTGCAGTAACGAAGCCGAAACTTCAAGCTGTGTACTTACACAAAAAAAATATTTTTTTCACAACGTTTGAGAAGTTTGTAAGGTTCGGCAACGGATATCAAGTGAAACGCAACAAGTCCAATAAAGTAATGAATATATTTTATTAAGAGACATTGGTTTAAATAGAATTGATTACATAGACGTCACCATTAGTAGATAGAATAGGTACTTATAGCTAGACATACACCACACGTCCCGGGGGCGTGAGGAAAAAAATAAACATAAGTTTTTTTTTCATGTAACGAGTACATTGACCTGATTTCTTAATCTTATGTTCTTGTGTTAAAAATATAAGACACCAGAGGAATTACAAATAGAATACTTAAACACATACTACACAAAATCAAGACAAGTTTGTATCATACGATCGTTTGTTCATAGTGAGAATCGACCCCATGGCCTATGTGGCGTATGAGGCAGGGCCACTACGAAATACGCCATCGAGCCAGTCATTTGTAATTGGTTGACTTGAAACTTAAAATGATCTTCTTATGCGACAAAAACCATGTGGTCTGCTACCAACCAAATGGACAAGGTAAAATGAAATGTTTTAACTGAATTTCCATTGTAATCTTTCACAAATATGCTTTTTATATACATTTTTTGAGTCTTTTTAAGTTTTTAATATCTATACTATTTATAAAGAGATAAATCCTACATGCAGCATCAACGCTTATAGATAAGCGCCATCTGTTAGTATAAAGTGGAACTAATGTCCCGAAACTAGGTAAAAGATAAAAAGACTCAAAAAATCTATAACTTGACGCGGAACCCTTGGTTAGCAAGCTTGCCTCGCGTTTCTTTGAGTATATAGCCCCCTGGAACTATATACACGGGCGACCCCCTCCGGCAAAGTATATTGGTCAACTGGTCAACAACGTCAAATAAAACTACTTGAAGCCGCTACTACACCGCCATTTTGCATCGATCCCTGTCGCGTGACGTTTCTCTTGAAAAATGGTTAATTTTGCAGTATTCTCGTGTAAAAGGCGATATGACAACTCAAATTCACAACAAGAGCGCATTTTGTACCATAGGTAGGTAAGTATTTTTATTAATTTTTAAATGTGTATTTAAGAATGAATTTTAATTTAAATAAATAAAAGTGTTATCTGTTCGGAACGCTTTACTCCGGAATTTATAATACAAGATAGTTCAGTTCATTCACTAAACTGATTTCACTCATTCTTTGTGTCCCATCACTATTTTGTTCGTATGTATGCTGCGTAGTTACGTGATAACTTTGTTTCTATAGGTGTATTGTGTCTGTGAATTATTCAATTTTTGGTGGTGTGCTGTACGTGTTTACCTCGCCCCCCGCAAAAAATGGCGAAAAATATTGTTAGAAGCGTTGACGTTATGGCATCTCCAGGGGGCTATATACTCAAAGTCGCGTTTACTCGGTTTTTAATGTTCGAAGTTTTAACATTTAAAAAGTGATAAATTATTATCTTTTATTCTCCCAAGTCACCCAATTAAAGTTACAGTAGGTAGACATTTCACAGAAATGTGCTCAATCTACCGTGGCTCTTTATTGATTATCCGGCTATACGGCAGCTTAATGATGACCTATAAAGTCAACTTTAACCAAGGCACTATGTGTGAAGGTAATTATTACGTGGTAGATAAGTAGACCATAAACTTATTGACAAACGGTGGCAGTTGGCACTTATCTATTGTCACTTTCCATCTAGTTTTGACACTGGTATTAAAACGAACGGTGATTTCGTCGAGGCAAAAGTCACCACTCAAATATCTTAAAACAAAAGGTCATTGTTTATTTTTCTGCGCATCCAAAAATCAATCAAGACATATCGACTCGTGCGCCGAGAGAGGATCTTTTCCTCAAGCAGGCCCCAAATAAATCAACTTCAAGTAAGTTGTTATCAGCATCGTTTTTTCTATAATGAGGGTTGCACACAGTCAGCTAAGCTCATGTTTGGCTTAACTCGCATAAATTGATTATATGATGCAGTTTAGGGTACCTACCGCATATAGGATCATCATCATCATCATCATTTCAGCCAATAGACGTCCACTGCTGGACATAGGCCTCCCCCAATGTTCTCCACACAGATCGGTCCTGTGCCTCCCGCATCCAATGGATTCCCGCGATCTTCACCAGATCGTCGGTCCACCTTGTAGGAGGCCTGCCATGGCTGCGATTTCCTGTACGTGGCCTCCACTCGAGGACCTTTCCGCCCCAACGGCCGTCTGTTCTCCTCGCTATGTGCCCTGCCCATTGCCACTTGAGGCATGCAATCCTTTGGGCTACGTCTGTGACCTTAGTTCTCCTGCGGATCTCATCATTTCTGATACGATCACGCAGGGAGACTCCGAGCATAGCCCTCTCCATTGCTCTCTGGGTGACTTTGAGCCTCCTTAATCGGCACATTGTAAGCGCCCACGTTTCGGTTCCGTATGTCATCACTGGCAACACACACAATATAGGATACAAATGGATAAAACGTAACTCTTGTAACAGAATAATATAGATTTTGTTCTTGTAAAATCACATTGTTGTCCGTCTGTCTGTTTGAAGTCCCTTTAGTTCGGGAATGCGTTAAGTTATCGAGTTCAAATTTTAAACCCTATCCTCAGGTCTGCGGTCCCTTAACCGCCTAATCCGCCGTACAGGCGGACATCCGACCGGGGAAAATCGTGTAGGGAGGCTTCGTCTGTATCATTCCCCAATATTGGTGATGAGGGAGAACCGCAGGGGGTTTAGTGGATATGCCTTTGCCTGGCTTCTCTTTGGGAAGAAGAAGAGAAGCCCCCCGCCAAAGGAGAGCCCCACATAACCCGGCCGCCCCCCGGTGGCCTGGTATGCGTAAGGTAGTCGGCTCGTCTCTTGAGCCGGCGGAATGGCCCCTGCGAAACCAGAACAAAAAAGCTCTGCGGTCCGTTGGAAATTATGAAAAAATGAACTATAGATCAAAGCCCACCGTCTATGATGGTTTGGCCATCTCGTGAGGTTAGATAAAGATCGTCTCGTGAAGAGACTTACCAGGTGGTTTAATTTAAAGCCGTCCCGTAACGAACGAGAATATACCTGTCGCATCCAAACAAAATAGAGAGGGAAACTCCTATTCGGTTGTAACGTCTGCTTTAAATTTGGCCCTCAGAGCCGACCCGCGGGGCGACGCCCAGTTTTCCAACCTAGGTATCACTGGTAAAATGTGTTTAAGACTGAACTTCTTAACTCCAGGTGGCGATCTCTTGTTTCGGAGGCCAAGATTATGTTCGGGTTCTGGATAGCGGAGTATGTATGTACCTAAGTATTTATAGCCCTACCTACGGAAACCTAGCTAGCCCTATTTATTCCTTTTCTTTAGGTACCTTAGGTAGGTATCTTACGAGAAACCTTACAAAACTGAAAGAAGAATTTCTGCCATTCTTAATTTCATTTTTTAAAATACTTTGCAATGCCTTCCCTTATTACGAATACGATATTTCTTTCCTCTACCCAAAGGTTGTCTGGAAGAAATCGCTACAAGCGATGATAAGACCGCCTTATTGTACTGTCTGTTGCTTTTGTATCATGCTTGTATTTTGTTTTTGTGCAATAAAGAATATCTATCTATCTATCTAAAATCATGTAAATAGCACAAAACTTTACACAAAGGACACATTTCACAGTGTTTATTTGCTGTCAATACAAGTACAGTTACCGACATTTTCTAAGAAGTATAGGTACATTAAGTTGCCCATAAAAACGCATATATTTACATGGCAAATTCAGTACTGGTCGTAAAGGGCCGCGGTAATTAAAAGTGGAGTTTATTAACGCAAGCTAATTAGCCGATTTTACCATTCGTGTTTACATGTAACTTTGAGTTGCGTGCCAACCATTCGGCCCAGGTTTAGTAAGAGAGGAAGCACTTTTTTCATTACTTCCTTCATAGATCTTGTGTAACATCTTTTTTTTTTTTCTTCTCGCTGGGGAATGCCGCCGGCCCGTAGTGCAATTGGCCGACGTCGCCGCCTAGTGGCGGCGCCTTATGCATACCCTCCTGCTGGGGAGCAGGAGGGTTATGTCGGGCTCTCCTCTGGCGGGGGCTTCTCCTAACGAGAAGCCTGCCAGAGGCATACCGACTAAACCCCAGCGGTTTTCCCTCATCGCCCTTAAATGGGAAGGTGTCGTGGGCTGTAGGACGAACCTATTACCCATACGGGCGCCACGACCCATCTTGTGTAAACATCTCGGACACTTGCCACGAAATGTACGGATATAGTATAAAGAACTACAATATGAAATTTAAATCAACACATACTAATTTTGGATTTGGACTATTGTCTTAATAGCAAGTAAATTTTAAATTTTAATTTTTAGTAAATTTTTGGGAGAGCCACGCTTCGACATGAATAGGACGGCTCGACCGGAATGATACCACGGCCTCACAGAAAACCGACGTGAAGGAGCACTGTGCTGTATTTCACTGCGTGAATGAGGGTACCGGAGGCCCAATCCGAGGAAAAGGGGGGTTAAAAGGTTGGCAGCGCACTTGTGACTCCACTGGTAGTCGCGGGTGTCCATGGGCGGCGGCATTTGCTTACCATCAGGTGATCCGTCTGCTCGTCTACCACCTATCACATAAAAAAAATATTATTATTATAAGTTCTAGTATTCAGTCAACATGCCTATGTAAAGAGGGAAATGGTTCTGTTTTTATGTTAGTAAAAGATAAAAAGATAAAAAATTCTTTATTCAATTTAGGTCCACACAGAACACTTATGAATGTCAAATAGTACATATTATCTACCGCTGGTTCGGAATGTCGATTTCTACTGAGAAGACACCATCAAGAAAAGACACCAGCAAGAAACTCCGTAGTTACTCTTTACCACAAAATTAGTGTGTAACCACAAAATAAACAGACCAAATAAAGGTTGACAGCGCACTTGTGACTCCACTCTGGTGTCGCGGGTGTCCATGGGTGGCGGTAATTGCTTACCATCAGGTGATCCATCTGCTCGTCTGCCACCTACTACATTAAAAAAAACAAAGGCATTTTAGCTGACATTAAATACAAGGTTCTTTGATCAACGCGCTAAGCAGTACATTGTATCATCTCTGTCGCATATGTTGGGTACCTATTGTACCTTTGCCTATGACGTCTCATGCCGAATCACGCCAACATTTATGTAAGTAATTGTAGATGCACATGTATGTGCACAGCCGGTTTAGCATGCAATGAGAGTAGCCGTTCTGTTTTTTAATTTGTACTGTACATCTTTTTGTTTTCATCATTGAGAAAAAGGGTGAGTAAAAAAACACATGTAGATAAGCAATCAAAATACGCCCTTCCAACCTCCGTAGAGTACGGATTATCATTAAATTCCTGTAACACGCTGGAAACCTTGTCCGACCAGTAAATTGTTTACCAGGCGAGCATAAATAATAACAATTCTTAGCTCTAATTAAAGCTTGTTCTATTAAACAGAGCGCGTTGTAATTCCCGAAGCGCCCCGTCGC
Organism: Marasmia exigua; assembly: GCA_019059595.1. Lineage (NCBI taxonomy): Eukaryota > Metazoa > Arthropoda > Insecta > Lepidoptera > Crambidae > Marasmia > Marasmia exigua. Next base: position 1,458,201 of record CM032481.1, on the reverse strand, counting down.
GATTTTAACGTTCGGCTTTTTCATTCGGATGGTACAGTTGCTTAAATATTGAATTAAATAATATCAGAGAATATCACATACACCATTTAAAATTTAAAAGCTAAATATTAGAATCTTCTTTCCCTGAATGTTTGTTTCCCCTATTAACTCACTTACTCCACTGGCTCAGCGACCCGAACAGAGTCTTGTCCCAAAACAAGAGATTGCCACTTCAATGACATTGGAGTTCAAAACATGAGTGAACGAACAGAAACCGAAAAACAATCTACGGCTAAGGAATGGATCTCTTTGCCAAGATTTTTTTTTCCGGACCACTACAGTCTTGACATCTTTAAGCCAAGAGTTACCGTTCCTAGACCACATCATCACTTTCCAGCAGGTGAGATTGGCCTATAGTTCATAAAAAAAGCAAAACCATCCCGTAACTAACATGAATATACGTATCGCATCTTAACAAAAGTGAAGCGACAGATTTTGACGTAACGGGGAAGACACGCTATGATAATGATGACCTTGTCTTCCAAGCCAATAAATAGCATAAACTACGAATATTATTATCATTACCTATCTAGAATGATCAATCAATTAATTAGGATATTATGATTGTGTTTGAATCGTTAAACATAAGAACCTTAAAGTGTGTGGACTTCCACACTTATTTATTCATACTTATGAATTACCGTAACAAGTAAAGTATCAGCCTATATACGATTACTATCCCACTGCAGGGCAAAGGCCTCCATCATAGAAATCAAGTCATCACTATAATGAAATTAGGCTTAATCACAACGCTGGCCTAATGCGGATTGGTGATCACACACCTGAGCTGTTCGAAACATAACTTTGCTCGACCCGGGAACCGAACCCAGGACCCCGAGATATCAGCCTAGTACTTAAACCACTAGACCAACAGGGCGATGGTTACATTGTGGAACATTCATATTTAGTAAATGACAGTAAATATGAAACATATAACTAGCTCGAAATGTTTTAGACGAAGCTTACCAATAAAACTATATGATTACACAACGAAATAAGTAAATTTTAACGAATACGACATTTAAAAACTCCAATCACATGTGCGAACTAGACCTTCCGAAGAATAAGATCGAATACCTTATTGCCTAGAAGTATCGACAAATATGTGACATCACTACAGTTGTTGTAGCCACGCCCCTTCGAGTACGGAGCTCCAAATATAATTGCGTCCCTTTCTTACGTTAATCATAATGCTGTATTTAATTACCCGTGTTAGTATAATCGTAAATTATAACGTAATTTATTAGTGGTAGGCGAAAAGTGAATTTGGGAAGTCAAGTTTAGACTTTTTTAACGACGATCTAATGACGGTTGAACATTCCCATTCTAACTTGAAAAAGCAATAAAACTATTTGAAGATGATGATTAAAAAGGCTGTAAATAAAGATAAGTTTATAGAGCCATAAATGCAAAGGCGTAATTAATGAACATCTCTATGACAATTCAACGTATAAAAATACATACAGATATTATAATAATATTATTTTTTCATCGTTTACATCCCGAAAATCTGCATTTAGCATGTTAGATCAACAAAATTAGCAAAAAATAACTAGCAGATTTTTTTCGTCAGCTTTTCGGGATGTAGGAAACTTTAAAAAAATGACGTTCTTTTTTATATGATATGAGGCAGAGAATAATACGGATCTCTCGACAATCAGCGATTGAACCTGCCCAATGACACTAATGCGCCGCCAATCTTTCAATTGCTTTTCTCCTATGATTGGCACTCCCGTATTCTCACTAACTAGGCGAAACGAATTGCAAACGCCGCCTTCACGCTGGTTTCTTTCCTCTTGTAGCAGTAGTTCGGTTGTTGGTTCGGTTGACCGAACTATCGCAAAATTTAGGCCGTGGAATTACTCCGATCGAGCCGACCAATCCAGCAGAAGCATGTCTCTCCCACAGTCAAAACACTTGACCAGACCTCAAGTTGTTCTCTCCTGCTTATTCCACCAAATATCTATCACTAACACTTTCCTTACACGCATTGCAGTAAAACTATATAGATCACCTCCTTAGCAGCCGTAGCATCTGTCACCAGCTCCACCGGATTTGTGAGCGTTCAGTTTTTGTCCCCGGGCGATGACAGCTGGCGCCACTAAATCATGCGCAGGAGTAATCCGGTGGATTAGTGCACGATTATCGGCCCGGCAATTTGTACGAACCGGTATCTGGGTACGAACCTAGAACACCCCTTGTGTTCTAGGTGAATGATATGAATGATGTTTTGCTGCAGGAATTAAATTGTTGATTAAATGAACGATTCTCACTCACTCATGTTATCCCAGCGTCGCATTCCCGGGTGCGTCCAAAGCCTTTGCTGCGGATTCCGGCGTAAGCATGGACCATAATTCAGATTTGGGAAGTTTGGCAACGTTACAATGACGCGACTGCCGTCTGACCTTCGCAACCCTTAGACAGGAGAACCAGACCATTTCAATCATCATGCTACACTTTAAGAATATAAGAATATAACTCCCCTTTCCCCCCAGATTGGGCCTCCGGTACTTACCCTCACTTACGCAGCGAAACAGTGTTGCTTCACGCCAGTTTTCTGTGAGGCCGTATTACTCCGGTCGGTCTGGTGGTCGAGTCGGGCTATTAATGCCGAAGCGTGGCTCTCCCGCGTTCGAAATCTATTATATATTAGCAATGGAGAGAGACGCTGTTGTTATTTTTTACCGAAAAGAAACTCTTAAGAACCTCGGGAAAGTTTTTTCCCTTTTTTACGATCTATAGGACAACGCTTGGCCACACTATCATCTGATGGATGGTGACGATGAGGTCTAGGATGTACCGCAGTCGCCTAGAAGATGTCTGTTCACTCTTGCCTTAAAGATGTTCAGATTGTAGTGATCCGGAAAACAGACATTGGCAAGGAGTTCCATTGTTTAGCTGTTCGCATAATGAATGTGCAAGCGAATCGCTTTGTGCGGATAAGAGGTAAGCCAAATACGTACAGATGAAAAAGTTGCTCTACCTCACGAGGTTTGCACGGAAGACCAGCGCCGAAGCGTCCCTTCGGCATATGCTGAGTACAAACCTTTTTGGTGACACATTTTTTTAATTGCCTTTATCTCTTTTACTGTATCTACCTAACCTTAATATTTTTATAGATGTAATCATCATCATCATCATCATCATCAGCCTATCGCAGTCCACTGCTGGACGTAGGCCTCTCCAATTGTTCGCCACTGTGATCTATCCATGGCTTCTCGCATCCAGCTCTTGCCAGCCATCCTGCGCAGATCGTCCTCCCACCTAGCCAGAGGGCGCCCTACATTACGTTTGCCAAGACGCGGTCTCCACTCCAGAACTCGTTTACCCCATCGGCTGTCGGTTCTGCGGCTAATATAATGATATAGATGTAATAATGTTTTGTAATTTTTTTACTTTATTTGTGACACTAAATAAAAATTATTTCTTTTTTTCTTTCTTTCAAACTCCTCGCCGCGCCTTGTTCCACTTCCACCAAAATTTAACAGTTTGAATGCGAGGTGCATTTAATAGCTTTCATTAGTTTCAGTTCCCGTCAGCGATGACAACTGGCGTCATTAAATCATCACGCGTAGTCCCCGAGGATTAGTGGCGTATTAGCGCGGCCACGATTTGTGGTAACTGGGTTCAGACCGGAATTAACCAGACTTACCCGAGTGATGTATCGGCGGAGGAAATTAGACATTTGTTAACTTTGTGTTTGGGTTTTTATGAGGCGTCTTAGTGTTAATGATTTCGTGTTATTTTAGACACTTAAATGGAATGAATAGTATACTTGTACGATCGTTGAAGTGCTGAGAATGCCCTAATACGTAAGATTAATATAATATGTCATGTAAAATGTAGCTATCCACGAAGGTTTTAGCAAACATAATCCATTTCAAACCAAATTATTTTGGTAAGAACGGACAATACGACAAAAATCATTTTTCGAAATGAAAAATACTATTTCTAGATTACACTCATTGAAATTTAAGAAAAATAATTTCAAAATTTTTAAACTGATATTTATGGAGGAAAAAAATATAATGTAAAAATTCCTTCCGTGACATCATCACTCGCGGCGTGACAAATTAATAACGCTTTTGCTCACGTTGATTAAAAAAAAAAGTTAAATATCTGGTCATAACTACGAGTCAACATAAAACTCACCTAAACTTCTTTTATTGGATATATAGCAACGACATCACAATACGTTGAATCTCAGGACTACGTTACTTCCGGCATATCAATTATTAATTTTTAAATATAATATTTTAATAAAACACACACTTTTAACGATAAGCGTGTAAAATTTTTTAATTGTATGGTTTGCAAACCGCAAGCTAAGCAAAATCCTGCTGTCCACGTGATGCGCTCGCTTTTGTCAATTGACGACAGTTGGCGATAGCTAACAGCTTCGTATGTATTTATGAAATATGCACTTCCATATAATTTCCGAACGAAACTATATCCACAGAGTGGCAACATCACGTCTGCCTGAAGTCTTATGTTTGTCAGACCTTTTGTTTTTAAAAGCGTACGTAAGCATTATTGCTTATGCCTAAATTACAATAGCTTTACTTGCATCGGTATTCTTGGTGCGCAATGTCATACCACCATCCATCTGAGTAATCTCTGTTAGCTTATCTTATGGCGTGCAACTCTCACACCCATCTAAATATTCAAATACGAATTGTCACCCATAAAAGGCGTGACACAATTCGCATCACTACAAATCTAATTACACGGTGCGCAAACGCAGCAGAGTTGCGCGGCGCCGGCGCAACGCCGACGCGTGCCGCCGCGTGGCTGCGTACACTTGACGAAGCGGGATCAAATTATTTTATTTGTTGACTAGTGGACAGTGGGACAAAGAAAGAATGTAGCAAATTAGAGGCGGAATTATGATAAGCTTCTTTAAAAATAAGTGGGAGGTAAAGAGCAAACACGTCACCATTTCATTTAAAAGAGTCAAATATACTTTGGCATATACAAAAATTAATCATTATCATTTCAATGGCAGTGATTAGGCACCGACTTCGGTATAACACCTTTTCTCGAGTGTATACTGTTATAAAAAGTTATTTGAAGTGTATAAAGTGTTAAAATTATTATTTTATACTTTTTAGTTCGTGGTTTTTGAAGGCGGTTTTTGTAATAGAATTTTTTTCATGATTTTTAGTCTTATTTTTCGTAGTAGAGAAAAACTATAAAACAAGTTTATACACCCTTTACTTATTTATGTCCTCACCTACCTACACAAAACAATACAACGCAATTATTATCATTAATAGTGTTGATATCTCTAATCTCTAACATTTCAATTTTCATTTTTTTACTTCCGGGTTCCAAACCTAAAACATCAAAAACCTTACTGTTATGATTGTCACTGCATCATTCGTATAAGTAAATAAATATAAGCATAATAATTTATTAAACAGTCAAGCGAATATAATATCAAATTGATCCTTGAGATGTTTTGGACAGTCCGAAGTCTCATACACTTATTCAATTAAATAACATCTAAAATTCCGGAACACTTGAGCCGGATCGCCCTGCACTTTCTGCAGAAGTTAAGTGCATAACGAAATAAGCGGCAAATGAAAACTAATGTCAATGCAGGGAGCCGGCGCGGACGCTGCACAATCTAATTACAACCCTCGAGAACAACACACTCGAGGCGGTGGTGTGGGGGATTCGTCTGATGTGGACGAACCACATATATATTTTCTTATAGATTTGCTGAACTGAGACAGCAAAAAGAAAAATATTTGTGGTTATGTGAAAAACCCAAATGAGACTAGTTTTAGTGTTTGTCATTGTCAATGAATTGTTAGATAGATAGACGCTCTTTATTGCACAACCTACAATACAACACAAGGACTCGCCGCAGTAGAATATTTTATAATGAAGTATGACACAGGATGACATGAGTCTTTAGCTCGAGTACAACAGCTATTTGTATTTAAACCTAATGACTCTTTTGAGCAACTTCACTTTTATAATATCATTCATTACAAAAAAAGTATTTAGGATGTATTTGTAATTCCGCTGTTAGTTCTAATATACGTAACACACGGTGCTTGAGCTACCTATCTCGGAGTCAGATCAATGTATGTGATGTTGTGATAGTTATTTTATATATCATCATCATCATCGTCAGCCCATTTAAGTCCCCGCTGCTGGGGCACGGGCCTCCCTCAATCATATGAGGGGTAATTGCCATACTCACCACGCTTGGCAGACGGGTTGGCGAAGGTTTTGATATAAATGCAGAGTTTTCCTTCTCTGTAATTTTATATATATATATTACTAATGAATGAAATACTCTACAGTCTACCACGAGTCCTTGCGTCGACTATAAATATTCAGGAATCAATGTTCTATTTAAGCAATGTTGTTGCAAGGCAAATGTTTGTAAAGAGCTGTCGTGATTTATGTATCGAAAATCCGAAATTCATCAGTAAGTCAGTAAGATAATCTGAAAAAAAATAGAAGGTGTTCAACAGGCAAGCGGGTCACCTTATGGTAAGTGTTCAGCACCGCCCATGGGCATCCACTAAATAAGGAGAAAAGCAGAGGAAGCTGACCTCTTAGGAAGATAAACGCTCGTTTCAAGATTCTAATAGCACATCGTCGGAAATACTGTCCCTCACTTTCAAGCGAAATTGTTTCTTTTCCCCATTTCCAAAATCCATCCAATTCCATTTGAATTGTATCGCGCAGCTACAAATCATCGTGCGAAGGGTTGTCTGGTAATCACTTTAGGAGCAGCAATCGCGTTACCCCCGGCTCATTACCTGGTTTAATCTAATTTCGTTTTCATTACTGCTACCCTCTTACTCTGCTTTGTGTTTTGCTGTCAAGGGCTCGTTGCCTATGTTTGTTTTTGGAATAGAAAATACATCAATTTTGTGAGTTGAAAATATAAAAAGAAAGTCACGGCCATACCATCCCTAGAGGCGACAAACGAGCAAGCGACTCACCTGATGGAAAGTAATCAACGTAATCAAGTATTTTTTTTAAATTCTGATTCAGTTATCACTTATCTTTCTTACTTTGCTTTATGTTTTTACCTTACTTCAAAAAAGGAGGAGGTTTTTTATGTATGTGCACCGATTTCTCCGCCCGCCAATTGTTGACCGATGTTTTTAGGGTTCCGTAGCCAAAATGGCAAAAACGGAACCCTTATAGTTTCGTCATGTCCGTCTGTCCGTCTGTCCGTCTGTCACAGCCAATTTACTCGGAAACTATAAGTACTACAGTGATGAAATTTGATGGGAATATGTGTTGTATGAACCGCTACAAAAATATGACACTAAATAGTAAAAAAAAGAATTGGGGGTGGGGCCCCCCATACATGTAACTGAGGGATGAAATTTTTTTTTTCGATGTACATACCCGTGTGGGGTATCAATGGAAAGGTCTTTTAAAATGATATAAAGTTTTCTAAAAAACATTTTTCTTAAAGTGAACGGTTTTTGAGATATCAGCTCTCAAAGTCGTAAAAAGTATGTCCCCCCCCTCTATTTTTATAACTACGGGGTATAAAATTCTAAAAAAAATAGAGGTGATGCATGCTAATTAACTCTTTCAACGATTTTTGGTTTGATCAAAGTATCTCTTATAGTTTTTGAGATAGGTTGATTTAACTGTAATTTTGGACTTTGCTGCTACGGAACCCTTTGTGCGCGAGCCCGACTCGCACTTGGCCGGTTTTTATTTGAAAGAACACACTCCCAAGTTGGTCCCATTTCATGGGACCAACTTCTAAGTGTGTTCCATCATCATGTCAGGATCTGATGAAGAGATCCCAGAGAAATCGAGGGCAACGAGTGGTTTTGTTGTCAAGTGCTATTTGAAGTTTGTTTTTGAACTAAGATTACTCATAATTGTAGTGCAGCGCATAATTAATAATTGTAGCGCATGATATAAATTTTTAATGATGAGACAGTGAGGCGCCTCTCAGAACTGAGTGAGATACAGAAAAGATTTCTAGAGACTCGATTGGGAATCGAAACCGGATATTTTGACGAGGTGACAAAGGTGGTCACTGCGAAATGCACAAAGTGCACTAAACCTTGGATCATTAAGCCATCTGACGCTGACTGGAATCATTCCAATATTTTACTCGTGCGAGTATCGATTTATTTATCGTATCGATAAATCATGCGCCGATCATTACTGGTAATAATTTATAGTAGGCAGCGCGGTCGGCGCTTTGGAACTATAAATCAAATTGAATCCGGCGCCCGCGCACCGGCCGATCATAGATTCCTAGCTCTGGTTGTTTGTTTTAAATATTATAATTTAAGTGGCGTGTTCTAAATTCTTTTAATGTGGCTCACAGTATAGAGGATACACGGTGAAGTTGTAAAGCTGCGTGTTAAATCGACGGGGAAGAAGAATATTTAAACAGTGTACCTAGGTAGGTACCTAGCCTAACGCTTAGTGCGCTAAGCGTACCTACCCTTCTTACCGTGACCTAGGACTTAACAGTGATACGCAGTTGCTTCTCGTCCTTCGCGGTTGCTAGTTCCTCTGGGTGCCTTGCGCTGTTTTCCTTACGCACCGAGATGCGTATGCAAACTTACGCTATCAGGTTAAACCATGTGACACAATTTTTTTAAGAATTTTATTGTAAACACCGTTATATGACGCTCTGTTGGTCTAGCGGTTTGATTGCCGGGCCGGAATCGGTTCGATTTCCGAGTCGAGCAAAGGTATGTCTCGAATTTTTCGAACATAGCTCGTATCTGTGATCACCAATGTGCATTAGGCAAGCGTGATGATTAAGCCTTAATCCCATCATAATAGGGATAACTTGAGTTCTATGATGGAGACCTTTGCCTTGCAGTGGGATAGTATATAGGCTGATACTTTACTTTTACCATTTTATGTACCGTATTTCGAGTGAATCAATCGAATAAAAAACTAGGTACACTGCTCGTATTTGAACATAGGAACATTAAATAAATGAAATATGAAACCATCTTCCACGATTCTATCCGTTTAGTATATTAGATTTATCAATATTCTTATTATACAGAAATAATAAAGTCAGTCTAACAGAGAAAGCATCATCATCATTGGAGCAAAAGCGATAGTTTACTCACGGCTAGACATTTCACTGTGGCAATAAGCTTTTTTCGTTTATCGGAGCAACCTTGTGACCTCTTATAAGGCAGGTTGCCTCTTGAAACATGTAAATCAATTCTAATTTATTTATCTAATTCCTGTACTGTGTAGCAAGGAATCGAATTGGTTCAGTTATATTTGTTTAGATCCGGCTAGGATTGAATAACGTGATAGCTTTTGTGGAATTTGGACAAAAATATGATAAAAACATATTTTCGACACTAATTAAGACCGCTATTTTCTATAAAACTATGAAGTATTGTATTGATAATGGGTTTACTCTTGGCTTCACACTGAACTCTAGAGTTAGAGAGGAAACCTACGATGGAGCGAGCTTACCCAAAAGTAGCCTATTCACTCTAGAATTGAAAATGTTGGGGTTGTTTTCACGGGGAAAAAGCAGGACGCTGGCAGGGTGTTCGACTCCTTGACTGTGCGCATCACAAAGGAGGAGGAAAAGCGCTTTGTACGCAATCAAGGAATATTCACCAAGAAAGGGATGATATCCCCCAGTTCGCCTGCTCTCTCGATGCATATGTAATCTCTTGAGCATAATTATTTAATTTTATAGAAGGTAACTTAAAAGCCACCAACGAAAATTTCTGCGTTCTGGTGTTCTCCGGAGGTTCTCAAGTAAGAGCCTAAAAATGCGGCGAAATGGTTCCGGTAAAGGATGGTACGGCAGTGTTTGCTTCGCGCTGGACTTGGCGGAGGCACGAGCTATAACTCTAATTAGTACGTAGTCTGCGATTGTATTAATATGTATCATTTTGTATCAGCGGTAGATAAGGAAGGAAGGTGTTTTTTAATGCGATAGGTGGCAGACGAGTCGACGTATCACCTGATGGTAAGCGATTACCGCTGCCCATGGACACCTGCAACACCAGTGGTGTCACAGGTGCGCTGCCTTTTTACCCCACTTCCCCTGGATTGGGCCTCCGGTACCCTCACACACGCAGCGAAACACAGCGCATGCACTGCTTCACGCCGGTCTGTGAGGACGTGGTATTACTCCGGCCGAGCCGGCCCATTCATGCCGAAGCGTGGCTCTCCCACTGTTAAAAAAAGCTTTGTGTTACAGCAAGGCAAACAAAATAAGATGCGGCTGATATAAACAGATCGAAAGATGCTGATGAGACTAGAATGGGACCAATGGTGAGCTCAGGAGGATTCCTTTAGCCTGAGTGGGGTCAAACTACTGTCAAAGCTGGTGATGAATCAAATTTTGAAGACGTTGCTGCATCCTTTAATGTAATTAGATAGTAGGGAACCTACTTTAAATTGTGTTAGTGGAATCAAAATTTCTGCTTACAACCGTGGTCGACTCGGGAGTAAGCTCTCTTCACTTTATCTATTTATGTATTTATTCCCACGATAAGCAGGGCTAGGGGCTTAGTGTCTTAGACAAAGGGGCTCTAGGCTCACTAGAGAGTTAGGTTCCCTTCCTTTCCTTATATTCTGTTCGCCGGGACACGGTGCCTTACAAACATCGCTTTCCGGCCGTACCTACACCCTTAATATAGTTTCGGAGCAATTAAATTTAAAATATAAATAATTTCATGACCGCATACCTTCAATATATAATATAATAGAAATATTTAATATTTCATAACATCACATACATTGATCTGACTCCGAGATAGGTAGCTCAAGCACCTGTGTTACGGATATCAGAATCAGTGGGATTACAAATATATACATATAATACTTTTTATTTTGTAAATACATACCTACTTACGAGTATAATACATAGGAAACACCCAGACTAATACAAACAGACGTGTTAATGCACACAAATGTTTGTACTGGGAGGGGATTGAACCCGCAACCCTTGGACCAAAGGCAGCGGTTCTTCACTACCACTATTCCAAATGGGTCGTATATATATATATATATAAATAAGGAATCGAACGAGAAGAAACCTTATAAAGACTAGTTGTTTTTTATGGGATTAAATTTTGGTCTTTTCATCGTCAGCCCATTTAAGTCCCCACTGCTGGGGCACGGGCCTCTCTCAATCACATGAGGGGTAATTGCCATACCGCGCTTGGCAGACGGGTTGGTCTTTTATATAGCTCATACATGTTTATTCGATCTATCGATATACAAATTTAAAGTATTGTTTCATACTCATATTCATTACAATCGTCATCCACCCCACGGAGATCCATCAGTGGATGCGCAGTGCAAATAAATAAATAAGCTGCGCGGGCGCCGAGGGTTGCCAGGCGTTGGAACGAAAACTGGACTTACCCACCACTTTTCTATGTGATAAGTAGCAGGCGAGCAGACATAAGCGATTGCCGCCTGACAACGACACACGCTAGTGTCATTGACTTGCGTTCAATGATTTTAAGTCAAGCTGGAAACCTATAAATTCCACTCCGTGAACCAGGCCTTACATTTATTTATTTTATTTATGTACATATTTATAAAAACTTTTATAGACACATTATTTGACTTAATAGTATCTAAAATCCTACATTGGGTTTGTCTAGATGCTAGTTCTTTAGACAAACTACCACATTAAATAGGCTTAAAAGATTTGTGTCGAGCTGAAAAACCTATGGTTACTCCTTAAGAAGTTCTACATCCGCTATTTTAATATATATACAGCGTGTGTATTTTATACGGCCGAATAATTAATCCAGCTATAATATCTGATCCTACAAATCGTATAAGATAACCATTTCATTAAATTTTGTGGTTAATTAGGTGTAATGATTTTTCTAAAGTGCAACCCAGCAGCAATGTATGCCGTCCAACTTTGTTTGACATGACAAGTGACATGAGTGTCATGACACTCGTATGACGTTTAGATACTTATGTCTACGTTAATTGATGTTATTAACGTTAACTACCAGTGGATGCAATACATTGCGTGCTCAATTATTTTGTATGAAAAAAAAAGTACCTTAATTTCCTAAAGAAATGTATGTAAACAGGTTCCCTAGGTCCGATAGTAATCGCCATTAAAATATTCGCCCGTATCAAATAAACACGCTGTATACAGTTCACTTTTATTTCCCTTTTTCAATATTGCACCACCTACCCCTCCTCTACTATCAAATCTCCTTTGCCTGAAGGTTGTCTGGTAGAAATCGCTTCCAGCGATAAGACCGCCGAAATTGTACAATTAAGTTTCTGTAATGCCTAGATTTTAAAGTTGTGTTTTTTTTTTGTGCAATAAAGTATATCTATCTATCTATCCGCAACGCTAAGGTAGGGATGAGGGTGGGTATTGCTACAACAAATCCATACGGTTACCTCAAGTAGGTACTCTAGTTCAAACTTTATTTACACTAGAAGCGACAAACGAGCAAGTAGGTCACCTGGTCGTAAGTAATCAACGCCGCCCATGAACATCCGTGAATTCAGAGAGATCGCTAATGCGTCGCTGGCCATTTAAAAAAAGAGTACGCTCCTCTCTTAAAGTTCCTAAGTCGTACCCATCGGGAAATACTCCTTCAGCCTGACATGACAGTGGGACAGCTAAGCTTCTGCATGAATAGGCCGGCCGGCGTGAGTGAGGATACCGGAGACCCAATTCTGGCGAAAGGGGGGTAAAGGTTGGCAGCGTACTTGTGACTCCACTGGTGTCACGGGTGTCCGTGGGCGGTGGCCATCGCTTACCATCAGGTGACCCGTCTGCTCGTATGCCACCTTTCACATAAAAAAGACTTGTGGTCCTTGACTTTGTGGTCCCTATACACCCCTCAGTACTGTGCAATATCCGGCTTCATCCAGCCGCCTGGCGACCCTGCGCGCAGCGAGTCGGCGCTGCAAAGGCGGCGCCGGCGCGCCCGCGGGCGCACTAACGATGCCCGCAATTGATTGATAAATCAACACTCCTTTACACACAAACACCACTACACTTCAACATTATAACCCCTATTGCTATTTAAATAGAGCGCAAATGTTCTAAATTAAAGACAGTTGGTAAGACTTGCGCGTGCGCTTTGAGATTGCCGCCCGGTGTTGCCAGGTCGCCTAAAATTGGTTGTATTTATTTCATAGACAGTTGAAACTTACACTCGGTACCTATAGGTAACCAAATGTCAGTATTGGTAGATATGATATTGGTAGGCCAGCCGGGCCACCTGCAGTCAGCTGGAAGGCAGCTGCTGGTAGCCCGGAAGAAATGATGCCCCACATCTCGTGTGACTAGTTATGACGACCCGTTTGGAACAGTGGTGGTGAACGCTGCCTTTGGTCCAAGGGTTGCGGGTTCGATCCCCGCACAGTACAATCATTTGTGTGCATGAACATGTGTGTTTGTATGGGTCTGGGAGTTTTCTATGTATTATAAGTATGTATTTACAAAAAAAAAGTATTATATGTATATATTTGTATTCCCACTCTGTTGATTCTGATATGCGTAACACTGGTGCTTGAGCTACCTACCTATCTCGGAGTCAGGTCAATGTATGTGATGTTGTGAAATATTATTATTTTATAGTAAACATTTTTTCTCTCAAAATGTTTGTTAAAATTATTATTGTTATCTTCTCTAACATAATAACATGTAATGGTCATTACCTATGAACATACCCAAGTCTAATTCAGTTGGCCACCACTAGGCTACGCCACTGGACATATGCCATCTACTTAGTACATGACCCATATCTGTGCGTGTTGTCTTTCTTCTTTCATCCTAGCGTGTAATTCCCGGTTGCATCCAAAGCTGTCACTTTGGAGCCCAGGGTACGCTTAGACCATGATTCAGGATTTAGGGGGTCTAGTAATTACAATGAAGCAACTGCCGTCTGACCTTCGCAACCCTTTAACAGGGGAACCAGACCAACTGAATCATGGTTACACGTTTCAGAAACTTTTTCCGAAACGTGCAGGTTTCCTCACGATGTTTTCCCTCACCGCCGAGCAGATAGATGGTAATGGTAGAAATACGCACAAAGATTTGGGAAAACCATTGGTGCATGCTCGGATTCGAACCTCGAAGGCGCGTTCGTATCCATTGAGCTACCATCGCTCTTGACCCATATCTTTACGTGTTGTATAAGGATAGAATTAAGTGTTTTTAAATACCTAGGCGTGCTGGGACTAAAACCCTTAAAAGAAGAAAAGATATTTTTAAATGACTACAACACACGTGAAAACCAATGGAAAACATCAATATGTGTGTACTATTTCTTTATTATCTCAACAACTTGTTCTATGCGGTAACGTACGACGACATAACGAACGTACAACCTGAGCGGATAAAGAATGGGATCAGAAATGGCACCCCACGAGTGCGAGTATAAACGCAAATAGTGTGCGAGCGAGAAGTGAATAGATGCGCCGCCATTTCTGATCCTATTCCTTATCCGCACAGGTTGTAAATATCTTGTGGTAGATGTATAGAAACTTTTTGCGTATATTTTTTTTAACTTCAAACAATGTTAACATTATTTCGAATTATTTGCTCGGCTTAAAAATCAAGGTAATTTATCATATCGCACGTTATGCATTTTCATCATACGTAATATGAATGTGACAGAGGGTTTCTGTCAGTATGTACCTATGTATTCGAAGTAGGTAGGTACCTCCATCGAGCTATCGATTTGAGTGGTTTTTTCGTCGAAAATTTATTAGACAAAACTTACGTTACAAGAAGAAGCTTAAAAATTACCTAACCCTTATAGATAGATGTGGGTGCATGGATAGTGTCCTCGCCAAGACGAGCCGAGCGAAATTTCCTCTTATTAAAACGAATATCATCCAAAATCAATTCATATAAAATAATTAATCCACGTCATTACCCCGTCATCAAGCCCAAAAGGAATGGCTCCCAAAAGAAAAGCATGGCAACGACGACATCCAAAGAAAGGCATCCCAAACGTGGCCGTGAAGGCGCGACAATGAAGCGATTGTGCGCGGCTTTTTGCCGCCGCGGCGGCACAGTATGCGGCTTTTTGCCGCGGGACGGTATGCGGCTTTTTGCCGCGCACGGTATGTCAGGGAGAAATGCCATGGAGAGATGCTGGTGCGGTACGAAGAGATAGTAAGTCTGGTAAGGGCCGATCGCGAAGCTAACCAACTGAAATTATTTAAAAGGAAAAATTTCATAGTTGCACGTCTGGCAATGATTGGATCAGTAACGCACGAGAAAGAAATTAGTAGAACAGCATGAAAGAAGTTTATATAGGCTTAATTATAGGATTAATAGAAATTTAAAGAAATGGATATGCGAAATGTGACATGCAAAATATTTTTTTTATATTTAATTAATTTGCATTAACAATTTTGAATCTTCACTGTTTCGGGCCGAATGCTGCGAGGGCGTCTCCGCTGTGAGTTATCGTCATTTAGATCTTACTGTGAGGTTTGTACAGAAAATTATTATCAATGACCGTGGGAGGGCACGCTTCGGCATGAATGGGCCGGCTCGGCTGCAGTGATACCACGGCCTCACCTATCATATAAATAAAAAACAAATTAAGGTTTAAAATCGGATCATGTGGTGATCTGTGTGAATAGTGTAGCAATTAAGTTTGAATTTAAACTACTATAGAGTGCAATAAAACAAATCGTGCGCATTCGACGGCGGCGGCATCTCTAACGCGCGCCGATAAAAATGCAATGTTTCAATCGCCCGCGCACCCGCGCATGGGAAACGCGCCTGCGCTTGTGGTGTTTAGGGTTCCGCGACTTTTAGAAATAAGTAAATAAACAAACGTAAAATCTCATCTAATTCAAAGTGCACTTGCGTTACGGATGTCAGATAACAAATTACAAATTGTCTAATACTTATTATTATTATGAGCCCATAGTTTCCCACTGCAGGGCAAAGGCCTCCTTACCCCTTTTCCACCTTTCCCGGTCCTGGGCTGCTCTTGGTCAGTCTTGAAACAAAGCATCGAGTTCATCTCGCCACCGTCGCCTCGGTCTGCTGCGGGGACGTTTAACATTTTGTGGCATCCATTCTGTGGCTATTTTGGCCCAAAACTCATCAGGCATGTGACAGATATTCCCATTTGAAAAGACTAATAATTAAACACAAAAAATGAGATAGGGGGCAGCAGACGGATCACGTGATGTTAAGTGATTACCGCCGCATATCTACCTAATCAAATGCCGCATCTGTATTTCTAAATTGCAATATTATAGCGAAGTTTCAAAAGTGGGAACTCACCTTAATCCGGCGCACTTCCTCGGTGAGCGGACTTTTAGTATGTTCTCTCTAAAACCCGAACCAATTCCTTAGGGTCCAGCTCACGCACTCAATACCTTCTTTTGGATTATTCTTTGTTTGATATGTAATCTTGCTTGCCTTGATTTGAGAGAGAGAGAGGGGCATTCATAATATTAAAATTAATTAAAACCCAAGGAACCATCTGAGATTCTGTATCACGCTTAGCCACATTTATTTATTTTCCAAAATACTCGAGTCTGTTTTTCGTGCGGAGTTATGCAGACGAGCGGGCAGTAACATTTGATGGCCGCTCGGCATTCTAGCGTTTCTACAGGGAGATTATTTTATTTAATTGTGAAATTAAACCACCACGTTTTTTGAGGTCGTTAAAGCCCGATAGCATCTGGGCGCACGGCAGAGAACGGCCCAAGTGTCTAAAACATGCGCGATGTTTATCGATACAATATTTATGTCAATCGAGACATGTTTTAAATTCTTTTGAATGAATTTTGGGTTTAGTATGTTAGCTGCATTTTTTTAAGCACACGGTTCAATTTCATTTGTTAATCACTTTTAAACTTGGTATTTTTAAGCTTATAAATAAAATGGTTTTTACTTTTGAAAGCACTAAGTTACCTCATTTACCGTTTTATAATTACCATTTTTTAAAAGTATAACGTAAATCAAACACACATATCTAATTGTACAACGGAGGCTCGTCCGAGCTCTCGTTATCAGAAGGGTTGTGCAAGATTGCAATATTGAAATTAGAGTCCACAGATCATAAAGCGAAGTAACATGCATAAAAACATTTTAGAAACCAAATAATACAGAATCTGCCAATTGCTGCAATGGACCCAGACTGACCAGGGAACAGAGTGAAGATGCTATATTACCATCTGATTACCATCATGAGCTGGTATGAAACCGTCACTGGTTCATGTGTCATCAACGTATGTCATTATAACGTTGCTTCAAAATCATGGATCTTGTATTAGAATCGCGGTTTAAAACGAAACGAAGGAGTAATTAATGTACACGGGATAACACGCGATTATTTTTATAAGTACATACTCGTATCTACTCACTCAAAGTCCGCTTGTGACCACGACCGTTGTAAAATTAATTATTACATTAATTATTTGTATATTGAACGCGAAAGTTTAAAATCTTATGAATTATGAAGAGAGTCGTAAATAAATATATAATAATAATAAATATTTCACAACATCACATAGCATTGATCTGACTCCGATATAGGTAGCTCAAGCACCTTGTTACGGATATCAGAATCAACAGTGGGATTACAAATATATACATATGATACTTTTCTTTTGTAAATACATACTTATAATACAAAGAAAACACACAGACCAATACTAACAGAAATGTTCATGCACACATGTTTGTACTGAACCCGCAATCCTTGGACCAAAGGCTGCGTTCACTACCACTGATCCAAACGGGTCGTCGGAAATATGCGTAAGCAGGTAATCTGGAGTTGCAAACGTTCAAAATTATGTTTAATTTTAGTAAAATTTTATTAGATTTTAGTAGCAAACACTTGTGATACTGTTCTTGCTTCTTTTATTTTTGAATAATATATTCAAAAATAATAGACAGCAAGAACAGTATTACAATCACTCGTCTATGTACGTGCAACTTGGCCATATCTGTCTCACAGAAAACGTTGTGTAATAGAGAGGCAAAAATATAAAGTTCTTAACTGCGATCACAATTTATTCACATGTTAGTGTAAAACGCTACCCGACGATGGGCACATATCCATTCGAGTTTACGAGCTTCGCTAGACAAGTTGCTTTAATGATATTAACAAATTAATTTGCTGAATAAGAACCGTGTTAGATATTCTAGTAGCGTTTAGTTTTTTATTGGTATTCCGTTTATTAACTTGGCCTATGCAAATAAAACTGGATAAAAATTCTGGATGATGATTATGATATATTTATCACACCGTTTTACAAAAAAAAAAGGGATTGATAATCTTATCATGGATTGGCCCGACGGACGGACTGACGATTTGGTGGAGACGCTGCCTCATGCGCCAATGGTCGTGGGCTCTATTCCCACTTTAGACAAACCCTTTTTTTATGTGTTGGGTGGTAGACGAGCAGACGGATCACCTGATGGTAAGCGATTGCAGCCGCCCATACACATACGCGACACCAGTGGAGTCACAAGTGTGCTGGCGACCTTTAAACCCCCTTTTCCCCCGGATTGGGCCTCCGGTACCCTCATTCACCCAGCGAAACACAGCACAATGCTGCTTCATGCCGGTTTTCTGTGAGGCCGTGGTATCACTCCGGTTGGTAAAAGAGATGTAACCATCTTACGGTCCAGTCCCGGATATGATGCGATGAGATGGACACGTCAGGAGTTTTGGTTAGGCTTAGAGTCCCATCCAGTACACACCATCTGGTTCCCTACATGTGACAAGGAGACGGTTTCCCTGGGAAAAAGGGATGTAAGTATCTACCGATATAGCAGTCTCCATTAACACCACGACAGTAGCTTTTAACCAAAAAGTAACACAACACTGTTGAATCGTTACCTCTCTACCTCACAATCATCAATCCATACACGAACTTTTTGCATCGTCTTAGTCCTAACGGGAACCGAACCCACGATCGCCGGTCACTCAGAAACTCGACACCGATTGATCGATGTACCGCCGTGCGCAAACGAGCCGACAGTTTAACAAAGATTATCACTAATATTGGATCAACGATGCTAGTTTATGTACAGACAACCACGCGTCACTTACTACAATCTGTCAAATTTGCTTAATTGATAATGAGCTGAATGTGATTGACATTAAGGTGAGAATCGAATGTAGCAGAGCTTTGACTTGAAGATTGTAGTTCTCGGGTACTTCAAAGATGCCGTCCAGTGCGAGAAACATTAATTTTGAAAGCAAAGAGAATGTTTGATGGTAATTCATCAAAATGTAATGAATTCGCTAGACGTTCCCCATCAATTGTTGGGTTTTCGATAAGTAATTTCAATCAATCAAAACATTTTATAACGCCAGGTCAAACTGAGATACATATCATAATCTAAAACACCGCCTTCATATGCTGTACTCTTCTAGTGGTGTAAAATTAATTTTCGTGTTTTTTATCGTACAAAAAGAATTAATCTTCGCGTCACAGATTATGATGATTTTCAAAGACTTGTTTCTGAATTCAGAATTTTGTTTGGTGATTGTACGAGCTACTCGTACAGTGCAACTCAGCAACGACCTAGATGCAGCGCGCCTGACCGATGAACCCTCTTCGTGCGCCGTCGGCACTCTACACCGACGACATACCAACAAATACATTTCGATGTATCTATAATGTAAACCATGTATATAAACCATTAAGATTTTACCAATAAACTGATTTCAACCGTCTGTGTCTCATTTCTCTCGCTGCGGCCAAGACACCTTTAGCCGTCACTATGATCAGTCGAGTGAGCCTGCTCGACTGGCAGCTGTTCCCCTCCTACCTACCGTCCTGACTCTTCCCGCTTGCTAACCTGGGCAACCCGGGACCAAGCTATCATAACCTAATCTATTTATGTATTTATTCCCATGGATAGGCAGGGCTCTAGGGACTTAGTGTCTTAGACAAAGGGGCTCTAGGCTCACTATAGAGTTAGGTTCCCTTCCTTTCCTTATAATCAGTTCGCCGGGACGCGGTGCCTTACAACCATCTCATCCGCCCGTACAGTGATGATGATCCTAATTATCAAATATTCCGCTCCCGCCAAAGCTTACTGCGCTAACTTTACTTACATACTTACCTAACTTAAATTTCTATCTTCAATTACTTACATCTATCAGTAAAGGACACAACCTTTACAGATGTGAAAATCAAACCCACGACCTTTGGCGTATGAGGGTCACAATCAAATGCGTCATCACTAGTATGCATGACATTACTAACTGTTCCAATTACTATAAATAATTTGCTAGTTTCTTAAAATATTTTTCATGCCTAAAATAGGCAGATGAGCATTC
The DNA here is from genome assembly GCA_019059595.1 of Marasmia exigua. Taxonomy (NCBI): domain Eukaryota; kingdom Metazoa; phylum Arthropoda; class Insecta; order Lepidoptera; family Crambidae; genus Marasmia; species Marasmia exigua. Next base: position 1,437,883 of record CM032481.1, on the reverse strand, counting down.
GGCCCATCTTATTAAGGTGACGGTAGGGCACACTAGCGACGCCAATCGATTTTAATTTTTAGCTACTAAACCGGACTATTTTAAACAATTTCAGGGTTACAACCTCTCAGCAATCACTTAAACTATTTATTAAGGTGTCGGGTAGGGCACACTAGCGACGCCAATCAATTTTAATTTTTAGCTACTAAACCTGAACTATTTTAAACAATTTCGAGGTTACAACCTCTCGGCAAACACTTATATAAATAACCATGCACAAATGTTGGGTCCGTTTTTGTACGCGAAAAATTAATTACCGCCAAAAGCGGCCACTTTTGGCGGTAATTCACATTTCGAGTACAAAAGCAGACCCAAAAGTTAAGTAGAGGTATTTAATAAATAGTATAAGTGTTCGCCGAGAGGTTGTAACCCTGAAATTGTTTAAAATAGTCCGGTTTAGTAGCTAAAAATTAAAATCGATTGGCGTCGCTAGTGTGCCCTACCCGTCACCTTAAATGGTAGCCGCCGCTAAGAGACATCAACCATGCCGGGGCACAGTCATGCCGCTGTCTACCGAGGAAGAATAACTCTTTTCAAACCTTGTTCCAAAACTGACCTATCTCAGCGGTCACCCCGCCAAATTTAAGCGATTATAAAAAAACTTTTGGAAAAAAGAAAAATCTACTAAATTATGTTTTGCGAGTGCCGTTATTCGTGATATCAGTGAAGAAGCTTCCAAATCAGACCTTAACCCGTCCTCTTTAAAAAACCGGCCAAGTGCGAGTCGGACTCGCCCTGAATCGTTCCGTAGCAGCAAGTAAGATATTACTTAATTGTAAAACCATTAAGTTACTAAATGGAAGGTAAATTGCGGTTTACGGTTTATAACGTATTAAAAAACTACCTACTGACTAAAAAAAACTACTAAGTTCAAACCAATTTTCCTTGTTAGTTTAATGGTAATGTATGTATATCATATATATTTTTTTACTTTTTTAATTCTTTTATTATAGAAGAACGACGACACATTTTACCACTTTGGGAGCGTCTCTTGCGCAAGTAATAGGTTTAGAAAAAAATATATATTAGAAACCTTTTTTTTCAGAAATTTGGCCACAATCTCACTTGACATCATTTTTAAAGACCTATCCGTATGGGTTTGATGAAAAAATAAATTAGTTCTAAGTATGGGGACCCCCAAAAATTTTTTATTTTAAAAATCATTATAAATACACCTATTTACTAAGTTTCAATATAATAGTTCTTATAGTTTTGGAAAAAAAGTGGCTGTGACATACGGACAGACGGACGTACGGACAGACAGACAGACATGACGAAACTATAAGGATTCCGTTTTTTCCCTTTGGCTACGGAACCCCTTAATCTGTCTCCAACATCATGTGTCCGATCTCCGAAATAAATTAGAAAAACATAAAAGACAAGCGTTGATACAAACGCAGAAATATTCCACCTGTTTTTGTGTACACACACCGGACGGCATGTTTTAAACATGTCATGACATGTGTCCCGGTGATTGGGACACCATACAAGACAGCGCAGTTTTTACTGGAGCGTCGAAATAACCCTTGTACATGGGAAAGTCACACATACATAAGTTATGAGAGGTCTGGAGATGGGATGGAGTTGAATGTTTCTTATGAGTGCCCAAGTTGGGCAGAGGATTTCTCGCCAGGTTCATCTCTCGATTTTAGAATAGTTTATAACGGCATTGGTACCATATGTGCTATCATTGCCTTATTTTTGGGGTTTCAGAAATTTTGGAGCTGTTGTAAACGCTATGGTACATGGAGGCAATCTCTTTATAAACTATTTTAATGTTAGAGACCATACAGGTACCCTCATTATGCTCGGAGTGTGCCTGCGTGATCGTATCAGAAATGATGAAATCCGCAGGAGAACTAAGGTCACAGAGATAGCGGAAAGGATTGCATGCCTCAAGTGGCAATGGGCACATAGCGAGGAGAACAGACGGCCCTTGGGACGGAAAGGTCTTCGAGTGGAAGTCACGTACAGGAAGTCGCTGCCGTGGCAGGCCCCCCACAAGGTGGACCGACGATCTGGTGAAGATCGCGGGAATCCATTGTTTGCGGGCGGCACAGGACCGATCTGTATGGAGAACATTGGGAGAGGCCTATATCCAGCAGTGGACGTTTGTTGACTGAAATGATGATGATGATACAGGTAAGTTTAAAACAAAATATTTTATGTAAGTAATGAATGAAAAAGTAGGTTTTATCTGTCTAGATATCTATCATTCTATCATTGACGACCCGATTGGGACAGTGGTAGTGAACGTTGCCTCTGATACAAGGGTTGCGGGTTCGATCCCCGCACAGTACAAACATTTGTGTGCATGAACATGTTTGTTTGTATTGGTCTGGGTGTTTGCTATGTAGTATGTATAAGTATGTATAAGTATGTATTTACAAAAGAAAAGTATTATATGTATATATTTGTAATCGCACTGTTGATTCTGATATCCATAACACAGGTGCTTGAGCTACCTATCTTGGAGTCAGATCAATGTATGTGATGTAGTGAAATATTTATTTATTACTAGCTGACCCGGCAAACGTTGTTTTGCCATATAAATAAAAGGGTTGATCGTAGAAGGGTGAAAATTGAGGATTGTATGTATTTTTGTATGTTGTATCATAAAAAAAGAGAAATTAAAAATTTTGTCTAAAAAATAAAAATAAAAATTTAGGGGTGGACTACCCCTAACATTTAGGGGGATGAAAAATAGATGTTGGCCGATTCTCATAGATACCGGATAAGCACAAAAAATTTCATCAAAATCGGTCAAGCCGTTTCGGAGGAGTATGGCAACGAAAACTGTGACACGAGAATTTTATATATTAGATTTATTTATTCTATGTGTATCAATGCGTGTACTTTCGCTTATAACTTTCTTTTTGTCCTTTTCGTTCATGTTGGTAAGTTTATGATGAAATTGTATAGTAAGTATAGTATCGTTCGCTGTTGAACTAAGGTCGTCTTTATAGGGAGACACAGATTTCTATCCCTTATCTCCTATATCTAGTCCATGTCAGCAGTCCTCCAGTCCAATGAATTCCACGTTTCAACATGCACTGGTGTTTAGTCTCCAAGATGGGTGACCGGAGCGCAAAAAGCGCAACAATACGCCGAGACATCTCTCAACACGGAGCCTAATAATAACGGCGGCTTTTTGCAAGCAAGCGCCATCAGACCGCGTTAGCCGAACGAAATACAGTCGTACTAGAATATTTGCTTAGCTTCTCATCTTAGCGTGTACTTCCCGGTTGCGTCTTAAGCTGTCGCTCTGGAGCCTGGGGTACGCTTAGACCCCCTGGGGTACGCTTAGGTAATTCAAGATTTGGGGAGTCATTGAATTACATTGAAGCGACTACCGTCTGACCTACGCAATCCTTTACAGGGGAATCAGATTGAATCATGATTTTTTTTATGCTAGAGGCGGACAAACGAGCAAGCGAGTCACCTGATGGAAAGTACTCGTAATCATCGCCGCCCATGAACATCCGCGAAATCAGAGAGATCGCTAATGTAAATGATCGCTAGTGTAATGTAATTACACGTTTCAGAAACTATCCGATACGTGCAGATTTCTTCACGATGTTTTTTTTTATGTGATAGGTGGCAGACGAGTAGACGGATCACCTGATGGTATGCGATTGCCGGCGCCTATGGACACCCGCAACACCAGTGCGCTGTCAACCTTTAAACCCCCTCTCCCCCGGATTGGGCCTACGGTCAATAGTCAATAGTCAAATATTCTTTATTTGCATAGGCTTGTACACAGGACTTACAAATCGTCATACATTTGAATGACTTAAAACTATAAGTACTTATGAATAATTTACATGTTAATACATATATACGTTGATACATAAAATATACTAAATAAATAAATAAACATAATGAGATTCTACCACCGGCTCGGAAAGTTGTTTCTGGTCGAGAAGATCTGGCAAGAAACTCGCCAGTTACTCTTTTTAATCGCCAAACTTTCATACAATGTTGTGTCATCATCATACCAAGACATACAGTTTAATTGTTACACAAAATAAAATAAAGGAAATAATAATAAAATAAATATTATGAGGTAAACCGAAGCAGACCAGTCCCCAAAGGTGGCACCTGTTCACAAGTAGGTATGCCGTATGTGTCAGCCATCATTTCACTCAACCATATTAGAGGGAATGTAATGACCCGCAACCGGTACGGTACTCACGCAGCGAAACACAGCACAGTGCTGCTTTAGGCCCTTTTTCTGTGAGGCCGTGGTATCACTTCGGTCGAGCCGGCCCAATCATGCCGAAGCGTGGCTCTCCCACGGTCAAACATTTTCTCTCACTGATTTTTTGTTTAAACTACTTCACATTTTCTAAGCCAGACAGACATCGAATTTCAAATCAAAACATCACGCAGTCTTTCTTATTCGTGGTTAGATACACCAGATGCACGTCAAATAGTATCAGAAACTCTATATAGTTTAAGAGGCAGCTGATGAGCAGCCAGATCCCTGATGGTAAGCAATCTGGGACTTATCTAAATGTATATTTTTCGGTATACACGTTTAGGATGGTTTCTGAAACGTGTTCCCTGACTGGTTACCCTGTTAAAGGGTTTCGAAGGTCAGACGGCAGTTGCTTCATTATAATTAACAGACTCCCCAAATCCTGAATTATCATATCATATGACAGCTTTGGCCGCAACCATCACACGCTAAGATGAAGAGAAGAGAGGATATTCCGTGGCCGACTGTACGAGCAATTCGTAAAAACCCCGATTCATCCATATGAAAGCGACACACAAACAATGGTACATATGTAATATGGTGTTTCACGCAGCCTTGTATGCTGCATGTTGGAGAGCGAGACAATTTGTCACGCTCATAATCATATTGAGTGACGATTTTAATGTCTTGAAAATTACCTTCAGATAAATTATGAAAAGGTCTGAACACCTTGCACAGCGCTCATTATTATTGGTTTGATGACTTAACTTGTTAGTTAATCCTGATTTACACGATAGGCCGTCCTCCTCATCTTTGCGTGTGATTCCTAGTAGCTATCGCTCTGGAGCCTGGGGCAGACCATTCAGGATTTGGTGAGTCTGGTAATTACAATGAAGCGACTGCCGTCTGACCTTCGCAACCCTTTACGAGGGAACCAGACCAACTGAATCGTGGCTACATACACGTTTCAGAAACTATCCAAAACATGCAGGTTTCTTCGAAATTTAGCGAGATAATTCGAACCGTCGAGTCAGTTTAAGTACCTGGGATCAGTACACTTCATTCGTCCGGAGACATCGATTATGACGTTAAGGCGCGCATTGCTGCCGCGTGGGCCATATGGTATGAGGTGACAGGCGTCATCTGTGGCCCCAAAATGCCGGTTAAGTTGAATGGACAGGTCTATAAGTCCATCATTAGGCCGGTTCTTCTGTATGGCAGTGACACTTGGCATGTACTTGAGCGACACAAGCAGGAGTTATATGTCACGGAGATGAACATGCTGCGGTGGATGTGTGGAGTCACGCGGAAAGACCGCGTGAGAAACTTACGCACGCGTGGAAGCCTTCACGTCCGTGATATAGCAGACTGCAGGAGAGTCGTCTACGTTGGTACGGCCATGTCCTGAGAAAACCAGACAGCTACGTGGGAAACAAATGTCTGGTCATGCAACCACCACCAGGCGGCCCCGGCAGAAGGGGTAGGACCTAGAAAGGTGTGGCTTGACGTCGAAAGGGAGGACATGCGTGCCAATAAATTGACTACATTGGGTGCACAAGATCGTGCGAAGTGGAGGAGTAGAAGCGGGAAAGCGGACCCCGGGCTCCGGAGCGACGGCATGGGACGCAACCAGGACTAAACGCTAAGATGATGATGATGACTCCCCCGTATGGAAGGCGCGTTCTGACCACGGAGGTACCATCACAATGCTAGGGTAGTAATACAAGACTAGTGATTTCGGGTCATTAGTTCCACTATATACCAGTAGATGGCGCTAGGTGTCGATTACATCGCGTAAGTGTTTCGTGTTTTCGGATCACCTATATAAGCCTTGCCGCTTGAATTTACCTCTTTATAAATAGCATAGATATAGATAGATAAGACGAAGATAAAAAAAAACTTCGAAGGAGGTTAGGCCATACAGAACAGAAATGTTATGAATGTCAAAATAGATACGTACACATATTATAATTTATCGCTGGTTCGGAATGTTAATTAAAAAAATATATTTTAGAAACTAGAGAATTCGTGGAGGCTAATCTAAGCTTCGGACCAAGCCTAGCCTAAGTAAAAACTAGACTAAACTCTAGAAAGAAAATAAAAAGTAACTAGTACGTACCGGTTCGCCTTTCAACAACTGGTAAATCTAGCAAAAATCTTACCTGTAACAAAAATAGAAAGGCACGTTAGTATTTTTTCATTTCTTTCTTTCTTACGGTCGTATTCAGAAATGTTTGTTAAACCTTTGCTAACTAAAACGGTGCTAAAGTTTTTATTCTCTTTTCGAAAATTTTGTATGTTTTTTTTTGTTTCAAACGTCAAAACTGCTCTTTAACACCGTTTTAGCTAACAAAGGTGTATTGAACGTATAAATGCAATATGTGAACTTAACTAATGTCATTTTGATACACAATGCGGCATATCCCCCTTGTTTTTTTTTCATTTATTTAATTTGATCCAGAACGCCGGCTGCATCGCGAACTAAACAGGCTACGCACACATACATGCGCACGTACCTACCGTAATCTCGGCGTGTTTCGGCGTGAATGACAGAGACAGACGCGCGGGAAAGACACAATACGATATATTGATATAACTATAACATAACGTTTCTAAAACGTCTTCGATATTAGCACGAGCCGATTTTCAGTGTCTATTTTTTGTTTGATATATTGCGCTCACGTTAAGAAAGAACCAGTGCGTTTCTCACGCCATTTCCTTCCGTACGAATTAAAACTATGGAATCAGCTACCAACGATGGTGTTTCCGAACAGATACGACGATAAGAAAAGAGCTTATTCCTCCCTTAAGGTGACGGGTAGGGCACACTAAAGACGCCAATTTTTAGCTACTAAACCGGATCTATTTTAAACAAATTCGGGATTACAACCTCTCGGCAAACACTTATACTATTTATTAAATAACCATGAACAAATGTTGGGTCCAACGCGTACGCGAAAAAATGATTCACGCTAAAAGTGGCCCCTTTTGGCGGTAATCAATTTTTCGCGTACAAAAACGGCCCCAACATTTGTGCATGGTTAATAAATAGTATAAGTATTTGCCGAGAGGTTTGAAAACATTGTATGAAAATTTGGCGATTAAAAAGAGTAACTGGCGAGTTTCTTGCCGGATCTTCTCGACCAGAAACAACTTTCCGAGCCGGTGGTAGAATCGCATTATGTTTATTTATTTCTTTAGTATATTTTATGTATCAACATATTTATGTATTAACATGTAAATTATACATAAGTACTTATAAATAGTTTTAAGTCATTCAAATGTATGACGATTTGTAAGTGCTGTGTACAAGTCTATGCAAATAAAGAATTATTTGACTTTGACTTTGTTGTAACCCCGAAATTGTTTAAAATAGATCCGGTTAAGCAGCTAAAAATTAAAATCAATTGGCGTCGCTAGTGTGCCCTACCCGTCACCTAAGAGCCGGCAACGCGTGATGCCTCGTGTATTGCAGATGCCCTTGGACGGCGGTAATCCCTTACCATCAGGTGAGTCGTCTGCTCGTTTGTCAAAAAAAGAACCACGTTTTTATCCACTGACCCAACATGGCTCGCACAAGGAGGCACGGAGTATTTACTATAAAAAGCAAAGAATAAATCCAAAAGGAGTCGTACAATTAGACGTACGCCGGAAAACCGGAGTGGATGTTTCTTCGGCTGCGGTTGCGCTTTTGGGTACAGAGGACTGACGGCTCCAAAAAGGCGCGACACGGGCCGGCCCGTCACCTGCGCGCGCGCACCTTTTTGCGAACCACAGGGTTGACGACGTCACAGTCATGGCAATATTAAAATAGATATGATAGGTTTCGACCTAACTTATTCCGTGGATAAATCTATGGTTTCACGACAGATTTATATACAATGACAGCGCTTTCCCATCGTCAGCCCATTTAAGTCCCCACTGCTGGGGCACGGGCCTCCCTCAATCACATGAGGGGTAATTGCCATACTCACCACGCTTGGCAGACGGATTGGCGGTTTAGATATAAATGCAGAGTTTTCCTTCTCTGGGTGCTGATGATCATGCCAGCAGCTTTACCTTAGTCGCCTTTTACGACACCTCGGTAAGAGTGAGGGTGGCCTATTCTACTCTGCCGGGACCACACGGCGACAGTGCTTTACGAGCAAAAAAAAATGTTGTGTTTCATTTTTTTGCTATTTCAAATTCAAAATAATTTATTTCCTAAAACATGGTATAAAAGGTCACGATTAATTACACAGTACATACATGTTTAGCCAATACAATAGGGCATGCAAATATCTTAGACAAATAACAATGTAATCGGAAACAGGCTGCAAGACTATGAGTATAAGTTGATGATGAGATCGAGTGCATCGTTTTCGCTTGTAGGCAAAGGAGTCAACGCTTCATATTATGTAGTTTATACTACATCCTTCCAATTCAGTCGTCTACTAAAAATCCGGCCAAATGCGAGTCGGCCTCGCCCATGAATGGTTCCGTAGCAGCAAGTAAGATATTACTTAATTGTAAAACAATTGAGTTGACTAAATGAAGGTAAATTGCGTTTCTTGCGCAAAGTGTTAAGTTTAGAAAAAAAAACATTAGAAACCTCAATATCATTTTTAAAGACCTATCCATAGATACCACCACAAGTTTAGAAAAAAAAAATACATTAGAAACCTCAATATAATTTTTAAAGACCTATCCATAGATACCACCACCGACACGTATGGGTTTGATGAAAAAAATAATTGAGTTTCAGTTCTAAGTATGGGGACCCCGCAAAAAATATTTTTTCCTATTTTTGTGTAAAAATTGTAATGCGGTTAACAAAATACATCTATTTACCAAGTTTCAATAGTAAAGTGCTTATAGTCTCGGAAAAAAGTGGCTGTGGCAGCGTACTTATGACTCCACTGGTGTTGCTGGTGTCCATAGGCGGCAGCAATCGCTTACCACCAGGAGATCCGTCTGCTCGTCTGCCATCTATCACATAAAAATAAATATCCCTCGGCAACCCTACGCCTTCAGCCTAGCCAACGGCTAACGCGGCAGATTTACTGTGCATTGTCTCCGAAGCCCTAACTGGAAGTGGCGCGCCCTAATGAGCCCCGCGATAATGTCCGTCCGCAGCCGAAAGGAGCTCGAAACACGACGTCATCTCCCATCCGGCTCGAAGGACCAGTTAAAACAAAAAGGTTAATAAAAACTATTATTTTATAGGTCCTTCGAAGGTTTCAACCGTGGAAGAGCCATGCTTCGGCATGAATGGGCCGGCTTAGCCACGGCGTGAAGCAGCTGTGTCTTGCCGAATGAGTAAAGGTAAAGCGGCCCAATTTGGAAAGAAGGGGTGGTGTTGCGTCTATGGGTTAATTGCTTATTAGGATACCGGCTTTGGTTTGTCGGTCGCTAAATTTAATAGAAGTTTTGAAACCCGGGATCCACATTTCTTGACCTGGCAGTTTTTTGAGATGGCAACCCTAATTGGAATGACTGTGGATGAGACCACTCCTTTGGCTACTGGCCTTTTAAAAAAAACTAAGCCTCTTCTAGTCTTACTAATTCTAAGTCCTTCAGGCGTGCGGACTCGCTACGCCGAATATGGCAGTGGCGTACGAAAACGTGCATAATGCGAGCACCGCCTTTCGCTTCGTTTCCCCAAGCGCCGCGCCGTCCGCGTCGAATTGAATTGAATCGCATAAATTTGCAATTGCAACGCCAGCGAGGCCAAACGGTACAATTAAAACGCAGTACAATATTTCTTCGGGCAATTCATAATCGTAGCAGACTCATTAAAGAGAGCATTTAAATGCGTCTTTTTGCGTTTTTTGCTCATCTCATTACCTTATAAGTTATGTTGGGGTTTCTTTGATCCTTTTAATCAAGCGGTCGGTGCTAAGACAAAGTGACTAGAATATGTTTTTTGATATTCAACATGCGGTAACAAAAAGTTTGATTCAATTTCTTGTGCACATAAAGGCGAGTGGTGAGAACCATCTTGTAATCTAATTGATTTAACTTTTTGTGCGACCGAAACAAAGTTCCATTTAAAATCATTTAATATGGCGAGCCTCGAGACAGTACAATAACAGATATTCAATTATAAATAAATAATATACTTTTTGAAAATACAAGGATAAAGGATTGGGATTAGGGCACAGAAAACAGAGAAATGAGGAGGGAATAAGATGAAAGAGTTTGGAAGATCGCATATGAAAATCAGTTGGTAGTTAGTTACAGATTAGTAGCAGAAATAAGAATCAAAGTTATATAAATTCCTACAAAAAAAGAAAAAATCTCTTAAAATGATGATAAACTTGTACAAGCCCAAAACACGTAGGGTTAACATAAACATGTGTTCGACGTTGAGATGAGCATGGAATTAATATATTTGACTATGTTGGTTAACGCATCGTCTGTACGGTATTGACAAGTTAAATTAAAAAATCCAGGCAGTCATATTTCATCTACAAAAGTAAACCGCATTCCGATAGTGTACCAATTCACAGAGAGTTCAATAGCGTGCCTAATAAATCCATGATCGAGAAGATCGCGTGACCGGGCGGTATTTAACTTAGGCCGCCATGATAATTACGATCAATAATCGCTTATGCGATATATAAACTGAATAGCAACTATTAATCTGACGATTACTAACTCCTCTTCAGACAACAATTGATTTTATTCCCAAGAAAAACCTACAAAAACCAACCTTACTTTTAAGTTTCAAAGTCGAAGTCACAATGTTTCAATTTAGCGCTCATAAGACATTCGACGCATTGAATTGTATGGGCGAGCAAAATGTGATAAATAAACGTTAAGTAGCAGAGCGGCGGTGTAAGTAAGTGAGATGAGTTTATGAGGTAGAGTGCGCGCATGAGGAGGACGGGTGTATCGTGAAGAGTTAAGGGGTGAACAAAACAAACATTGGGCGGCAATTACAAGCGCCCGCGGTGCTCGCGTGCCGCCTCGCTACGGCGAATTTCCTTTTATTGCAATTTTCAACTTCCAAAAAACCCAGTCTTATCGTGAAACATTTATCAACTTTGGAAATCAGTGTCAACTACAACCTCTTACCAAAATAATAACCTGTTTACGAAACCAATAATTACGCGCTCAGTATTTCAGACTTATTTTTAACTCTCTTCAGAACTTTTGAAACATTACGTGATGTCGTGATTAAAGTTTATTAAATTGGCAATTCAGAAAGGTTTACATATGATATGATAATTAGTAAGGTACATTTTCATGATTGATGAGAACGATTAAGTGAACACACGGCCAAAACTACCGTTTTAAAAAAATGTGCACACATCCTGTGTGCTCAATTAAAAAATGATTGCAATAAAACGCGATGATAAGATTAACATTAGAGTCAGTTTAATAATATGAAATTATATAAGACCGTCAATCACCTCAGCATGGGCGGCCATTTTTAGCAGAAATTTATAATTAAAAAAAAAATGTCCAGCCAAATCCGGTTTGTATTACATTTAAATTAGCATTACATTTAACACCGTATTAGAATGGCTACCAGCGTAATATTCTCCAATGCAGGAGGTACTAAATTCGAATTCCAAGGGGTACTTTAATTAGTCCATTAGGTTTAGCTTTAAGTTATGAGTAGCCCCAGGTCGGATAAGACGTTGCGATCTTAAAACTCCTGATTATCCGAAAGAAACCTGACGACGTGCTTCAGAAAGCATTTTCCGATACAATACAGGTTGGTATCTGTGGGCATTTACATCCCTTTAACCACGTTTTCTACCAACCATTCTGAACAAAATTTGTTCTACGAATTTTCGAAATTAGTCGAATCTTTTTTCGGCTCCCCATACAAAATGACCAAGTCACGTGACCGACTTTGTATGAGAAGTTGACATTTTTTTATGCGAATTTCCAAAAGTCATAGAACAAATGTTGTTCAGAATGGTTGATAGACTACGTGGTTATCCCTTTAACATATGTTTACAGATACACCTTGTATATCTAGTAGTTTGTCTACACAGAATGTGCTGCTGTCTGCTTGAATGAGTGCTTAGGTGCTGGGCGCCGTGTATGTTCGCGCTGTTATACACACATTAGCACAATATATGGAAAATCATGGAGAATGCGCTTGCGGAATGTACTGTGACGGTGATAGCGGGCATTCATTCAGTAATTACGCTGCCTGTTCGCTTAAAAGTGACCAACCTAACCAAACGCAAGAGTAGGTAACTTAACCTTAAACTACTGTAGATTACTTGAACTGGGGCTAAGCCAACCACCTCCAAAGCCTATAATGCGGCTTGAAACTCAAACACCAAAGCTTAACCCAATCGTAAGAATTAAACCAACATCGAAAGTATACACACGACGACGATTATCTATAACAGATAAACGATAAAACAAAAAACAACTCCATAAGTTATGTGGCATAACGATATCTCATTTGGAAAGTATTCAATCGATTCTTCACGATGCGCAGGCGTTTGTCGAAGACCGGGAGCGCGGCGATCGCTCACGCAGCTTCCGATCGCTTTCCGATATTAATGTTCACCTCTGACCCGAGTCTGGCCGCTCGCGGGTTGCTTTTTATATGTGTTCGACGTTTGGGATTCATATCTATGTCGCCATTATATTACATCTATACTGTACACACGTTAACAGATACTAGTCTGTCAAAATTCTTAGATATACGAGTATTCATAACGTTTTTAACATAAATTAAATCAATCAAATAATATCCTTCGTCTAATATGAATCAATTGCATACAAAGACAATAAAATTATTCGAAGTGCCACGTCAAGAAATTTTTCCTTTTCTTGGTCGGCCATTCAGTACAGTTCGGCCACGTAACCAAATTTCAAACAATACTGAAGGATTTTAAGTAAAACAAGAGGTTTTCTTTAATACGCAGAGTTATATTTTAGGTAGATACTTCACACACAACAGCCAGCAGAAAGAACAATGTAAAACGGAAGGACATTTTAGTGCAACCAGTGTTGCCAGTATTAAAGTATTGCCACATTAAACTTGTTTTATTAATATGATAAATGTTATGTATGTATATGCATTGAGTGTCAACAAATACTACACGCAAATACTCGTGGCAGACGGTTGAGTATTTCATTAAGTAAAGTGAAGGATCCCCACTAGCGACGCCAAATGATTTAAATCATTAGCTAGTTAACCGGATCATTTTTTTATGATTCCGAAGCTGCAGTATCTCGGCAAACACCTAAACTATTTATGTAATACTTATAGTTAACTTTTTGGTCTGCTTTTCACTGTCAATGTCACTTTTATTCCAGCACAGGTCACAGACGTGCACCCTAACCAGGCTGAGCCTTTGAATATAAAGCCATATTTAAGGTGACAGGTAGTACTGGGGTGACGTGTTGGGTTACATTCTTTCTCTACCGCACCCGTATAGAGATGCATTAAAGCTGCGGTAGGGCCATTTCACATTTCTATCAACTAGCCGAAAAAGAATTCTTCATCAAGATAGCACATCTCTATTTATGTGTATTTTATGCGACGCGGGCGCAGGGCTCGGGCGATACGCGCCGCGGGGCGACAATCTGCCTTAAACGGCGGGGTCACTAACCCGGAGTGAATCTTTTTTAATTATAATGGGGCATAGGAATGAACGCACAATCACTAACAGACGAATTGTATAGCCCATATCCATTGGTTTCGTAACAAAATCCTGTGGAAACAAATGTTTTTATGGTGTCTGTAGGTATGAAAAACACACGAGAATATAATAGATAGCTACCACACACAATGCTTAAATAAAGCTAAATAGCAACAATGATAACTGCTTCTGAAAACTCGATAGCAAACCGCTGAATTTCCTACCAGTGTTTCCCACTATAGTTTTTTTAAGTGCTAGGCGACAACTGGACAGCGGAAACGCTTATAAGTGGGTAATCCGAAAACACTAAACGCCTGCGCGATGTAATCTACACCTTACGCCATCTATTGGCATAAAATGGAACGAATGTCCCGAAACTAAGTGAGGGCGGGCCACTAACACAAGTGTAGTTAATTATAAAATTAATTTGATTTTACATATTCTAGAAAAATAAATGTAAAAGATCCGTATTGTAAGGCATTATTATTATGCCACGCAATGACTGGTAAACGGCCGGCAACACGTTTTTTTGTTCAGCTTTGTGCCCATAAACGTATGTTAAGTCTATTTTACACGCCATTACAAATTTCCGGAGATCTAAACTAGCTCATCATTAAAATTTCACGCTACATAATTATTGTTATCCACTTAAAAATTGCAAAGAATGAATATACATTAAGTGCTTAGGACATCGCATCATAGATAGTAAGCAAGTAACATTATATCACTAACACAAGTAACACAAAGGGAAAAAATAAATATATTTTAAAACACGCAAAGACTTTTCTAACAAATCCAAACACAGCTATGATACGATGTTCCATCATGAAATTCCAGTTCATATCTTCCGGCTTTGTATTATCATCTGAACTACATTTTTTTTATGTGATAGGTGGCAGACGAGCTGACGGATCACCTAATGGTAAGCAATTGCCGCCGCCCATGGATACCCGCGACACCAGTGAAGTCACAAGTGCTTTTTAACCCCCATTTCCCCCGAATTGGGCCTCGGGTACCCTCACTCACGCAGCGAAACACAGCACAGTGCTGCTTCACGGACATCATCGTCAGCCCATTTAAGTCCCCACTGCTGGAGCACGGGCCTCCCTCAATCACATGAGGGGTAATTGCCATACTCACCACGCTTGGCAGACGGGTTGGCGAGGGTTTAGACATAAATGCAGAGTTTTCCTTCTCTGGGTGCTGATGATCATGCCAGCAGCTTTACCTTAGTCGCCTTTTACGACACCTCGGTAAGAGTGAGGGTGGCCTATTCTACTCTGCCGGGACCACACGGCTTCACGGACATACAGCTGCCAATTCTCATGACGTGGGCGACATTGATTACTTTCCATCAGGTGACTCGATTGCTCGTTTGTCCACCTCTAGCATAAAAAAATTGTTTGTGTGTTGTTAACTGATAAGATAAGAATATATCTACAATAAAACAATTATTTATATATAAAAATATGGTTTGGTAATGCTTGACCACAATCACACCTGATTTAAAGAGACACGAAGACACGATGCATCTTAAATGTTACGCTATTGTCTAGATGATGTCTGTTCACTTATTTTTCAGTGGAAATATATATTTACTTATTTACTCCACTGGCTCAGTGACCCGAAACGAGTCTTGGCCTCCGAAACAAGAGAACGCCACTTTGGTCGATCCTGGCACTACTTGTCGCCAGTCACCGGCCTGAAGTTCTCGCAGATCATTTTCGACGACGTCTTTCCAGCGATACCTATGCCGGCCTACCGGGCGTCGGCCCAATCTGTCGGCTCTGGTATAAATGTAAATATATACATGCAACTATAAATATGTATATAGAAGAACCAGTTCTTATCGATACTCGGCAATTTACAAACAAACTTATAAAACGCGAGTATCGAAATTTAACTTTGAAAAAGTGCACAAGTTTGACAGCTGCAGGGTGGGAACACGCGCTAATGGACTAATAATGTGAGAAAATTAACCGAAAGGTTTCTTATGAATACGGCGAAGAATGTGTGCCTGTATTTTTTTCTGGAATTATCTAGAATGTATTTTAATTATCAGTACTTGTTTGAAATGGTAACTGACTTCACGCGATCGATTTGAATTCGAATGATTCGAAGATTGAATTTCATTGACTGGCCAGATGACGCATATCACGATTTTTACTCTGGGAAACATTCGTGTGAAGTACATGTGTGTTTCTTCGCTGTTATATTGAATTAATCATATTTGTCACTTTTGTTCGTTCTGATGGTATAATAATAATATCCTCCAACCGATTATGACTATGGCGGCCAATCTCAACGAACAGCCACGTGCGCAGCATATATTATAGTGCTCAAGTGTGTGCACAAACACAAGTGCACTCTCTTTCCCTTACCCGATGGGACACCAGCGTAACACGACCGGAGAGGGATTGGGTTCAGGACCAGTGCCTTAACGTTCTTTAGTACTTGCCGAGGCTTGAGGCAGTCAAATATGGGTACCATAACACTAAAGCCTACTAGCTTACTGCTGAAAAACGCAGAATACGAGAGTGAGAGAGAAAGAGAAAGAGAGAGAGAGAGAGAGAGAGAGAGAGATAATGAAATTTCAGGCTCACAAACATCTTATATTGAATGAATGAATTCACTCTCACAACAGGGTTACATTTTAGGTATATAAATTACATTGTATCTTCAAGTTTGGCACCAACCCGTGTGTGAGGTACTGGAGCCTATGATAGGTTGGTAAGAGAAACCCGTGATACAAGTCTCCTGGCTCCACCCCCGAGTGAATTGCGTATTGGAATTGATGTTACTATATAAAAAAAAAGTTAATACAAAATAGCAAAAAATTTGAAACAGCATTTTAGGTTGTCATAAATATTGGCATGTTCATCAACGTAGTGTCACCTTAAAAGGAAACAGCTAATAAAAGTACAAGAAACCATATGGAAGGAGAGTTTAAAAGTTGGCAGTGCACTTGTACTCCACTGATATGTTCATCCTTTCCAATCAGTCCAATCCTTTCCATCAGGTGATTCATCAGCTAGCAGAGCCTTTTTTTTTTTTTTTTCTTCTCGCTGGGGAATGCCGCCGGCCCGTAGTGCAATGGCCGACGTCGCCGCCTAGTGGCGGCGCCTTATGCATACCCTCCTGCTGGGGAGCAGGAGGGTTATGTCGGGCTCTCCTCTGGCGGGGGCTTCTCCTAACGAGAAGCCGGCCAGAGGCATACCGACTAAACCCCAGCGGTTTTCCCTCATCGCCCTTAAATGGGAAGGCGTCGTGGGCTGTAGGACGAACCTATTACCCATACGGGCGCCACGACCCTCCCCGGGCGGTGCCCGCCTACACGGCGGGCCAGGCGGTTCCTCCCCCGGCTTGCTGGCCGGGAGAGGGGGTAGGGACGGCCGGGAAAACTGAGCCGTCCCTACCGGGCTGCTGAGGGAGCCTGTGCAATGCCGGCGCTGGTGACCCCCCACCATGCGCCAGCGGGCTCCCTCTGCGGAGAGGAGCGAGACGCGCATCTGTTCGGCGTCTCCTACCCCTCCTTGCCCTTCGGAGCGCGGGAGCGAGAGGATTTGCTTCGCGCTCGCGCTCCGCCGCCTCCTTCGCTGCCATTACGTGCTCGCAATAGTCAGCGAAGGCGTTCCAGGCCACCTCGCTCACTAGCATAGCTCTCACTATGCTAGGGAGCGAGAGGTCCTGGCCGACCTTCGCGACCAGCGCATCACGCTGCCGAGACCACGACACACACTCCGCCAGGGTGTGGTGTGCCGTGTCCTCGACAGCGCCGCACGCATGGCAGGAAGGCGTCTCCTCCCGTTTGATTAGGTGCAGGTAGTGACCGAAACAACCGTGCCCGGTCATTACCTGCGCCATTCGGAAGGAGACGTTGCCGTGGTGACGCTCAAGCCACAGGTTCAGAACCGGGGCGAGCGCGTCGAGGGTCCTACGGCCGTACGGAGCGGTGGTGAGATAGTCGGACCACCGCCTCAGGAGGCTCTTCTGAGCCCTCCTCCGTACGGCTTCCCTCTCGACGGGGCAGAGGCGTTCCCCCTCTGCCCTACTGACCACCATTTTCTTGTAAACGGTGGTCAGCACCACGGCTTCTAACTCCCATGGAGGGGTCCCAGCGAGCAAGCAGGCCGCGTCAAATCCTACCGTCCGGTAGGTTCGAGCGACCCGCTGCGCCATCACCCGCTGAGGCCCCCGCAGGAGGGGAGTGTTGTCCCGTCCTGCCAGGGAGTCAGCCCAGACTGGCGCTCCGTAGAGCGCCATGGAACGCAGGATGCCGGCGTAAAGACGCCGGCACCTCGAGCCTGGGCCTCCCAGGTTGGGCAGCATCCACGTCAGCGTGTCTGCTGCCTTTAGGAGTCGCGGTTGTAGCCCGCGAAAATGCGGGCCAAACTTCCACCGCGAGTCCAAGGTGAGGCCGAGATAGCGCATCTCGGCCTTCACCTCAACCTGGTGTCCCCCCGCAGTGATAAGCGCACCGTGGGGGAACGGTTCCCGAGGCCCTTTAGGAAAGTAAAGGGCCTCGGTTTTCTCCAGCGCCACCTCGAGCCCAAGGAGGCGCATTCGGGATACGACTAGGTCGCCGCCGTGGGACGCCACGCGAGCAGCGTCCCTGTACGTTGACCCCCGGGAAGTGACTAAGGTGTCATCTGCATAGCAGATGACACTCATTCCCGGGAGGAGTACACCGCGGAGGACCCAGTCGTACCCGATATTCCACAGGAGTGGTCCGAGGACCGACCCCTGTGGAACGCCTAGCTCGACCGGGCGGCGCTGGATCTCCCCATCCCGGTCCGCATACATGACCTCCCTCCCCTCGAGGTAGTTCTCGATGAGGAGTTTGAGGTACTGGGGCACTCGGAAATGTTCGAGTGCCTCCAGTATGACCGGGTGGGGGAGCGTATTGAACGCATTTCGGATGTCGTAGCTGACAGCTACGACACCCTGTCTGCGTCGAGCAGCCTGGCGGGTCTCGTCCCGCAGGCGGGTCAGGGCGTCGATGGTGGACCGCCCCGACCTAAATCCGTACTGGGCCCCGGACAAATCGGGCCCAGTAGTCGCCATGTGCTCGACGAGGCGGGAAGCGATGATCTTCTCGAACAGCTTCCCTACCTCGTCGAGCAGGACGATCGGTCTGTAGGCCGACGGAGAGTCCGCCGGCCGACCCGCTTTTTGAAGCAGGACCAATTGGCCCTGCTTCCAGATTCTCGGGAACCTCCCGACCGCCATACAGCGGTCGAAGAGGTCCCGGAATCTCCCCTCCATCTCCCCGATGGCGATGGCGATGACTCTCGCCGGGACGCCATCGGGGCCGGGGGCGGTCCTCTTGGCGCGGAGTTTCAACTCTGCCGCGCCAAATTCCTCCGTGGAGATTGGGAGTGGCCCTACGTCCACGGGGGGGACCACCCACGCAGGCGGGCGCATTCTGGGAGGGACGAAGTTGGTGCGGACAGGAAAAAGCGTCCGCACCACTCTCTCCAGGAGCTGAGGCTGGAGAGTCTCCGTGACCGGGGGGCCTATGGGGCGCAGTTTATTCCGCGCCGCCTTATAGGGCCTCCCCCAGGGGTCACGGTCGAGACTCTCCAGCATCTCGTCTCTCGCCGCGTCCTTGGCCCTGCCCACCTCATATTTGAGTGACCCTCTCGCCTGGCGGTATGCCTGGTAGAGGCGGTCCTCTAGGGCAGGGTCCCGCCTGCGCCTCCTCCTCGCCCGTTGGAAGGCCCTATGGGCCGCACGACATGCGGCCCTGAGGGCCTCTAGGTCCGCCGACCACCAATAAACAGCGCGGCGGGGAACCGGGCGGCGTGACCGAGGCATGCACGCGTTACATACCTCGGTCAGACTGGTGCGGAGAGCGGACGCAGAGAGGTCCACGTCATCCTCGCCCAGGACTGGGTAACACCAGTCCTGGACGAAGGCGGCCTCCTTGGCCCTCTCTTTGTCCAGCTTGGTGACAGCCCACCTGGGGAAGGGAGAGGGCCGCCTCCTGGCCGCCTGGGTGGACGCCGACGAGTTTCGGACCACAAACTTGATGTGTTTATGGTCCGAAAGGGTTTCCCCTGGATCCACCTCCCACACCGTCGTGCGCGCCGCAATGGATGGGGTGGCGAACGTTACGTCGACCACTGACCCTCCATTGTGTCGCACGCACGTGTGTGTCGTGCCCCGGTTTAGCGTGTGGAGACCGATCGTTGTCACCCACTCCCTCAGGGCACGACCACGCGCGTCAGTGGCCGGATTCCCCCAGGCCGGCGACTTGGCGTTCAGGTCCCCGGCGATGATAATAGGGCGCGGTGCCAAACGGCCCAAAACCGCGCCCAGAGCCGCCAGGAACCCCTCGAACTCGAAGAGAGGCCGGGAAGGGGAGAAATATACTGCAACGACGGCGATATTCTCCCCCCCGGCCACGACGTACCCCGACCCCCTCTCAACGAGGGAGAGCGGGGGAAAAGGGGACGACGGCCGCTGAAAAATAGCGGCCACGCCATCCCTGTCGCCAAGCCAACCGTCCGGGATACGGTATGGCTCGGCGACCACGGCGGTGTCCACCTGCCACTCGGCCAGACGCTGGTAAAACAGGTCCTGGGCCGAGCGGCAGTGGTTGAGGTTTGTTTGGAGGAAGGTTCGGTGTCCCAGGTCCATTATGATTCCGCACCCTCCTCCATACACTCAACCACGGGAGGCTCCGTGGGAGCCTCTGTGTTGGCCTCTGTCGCTGGCCGTGCAGGCGGCGGCGGTGGTCTGCCCGTCTTAGGAGGAGGACGACAGTTCTTCCCCCTCATTATGTGCCCTGCTGGCCTGCCGCTTGCGGCACAAACGGCGCAGTGAGGCACTTTCTCCTGGCAGTCCGCCCTGGCGTGTCCCTCCTTGCCGCACCGGACGCATAGCGCCGAGCGGTCGATTGAGGGACAGAGGGCCCGCGTGTGGCCGGTGCCGAGGCACCGGAAGCACCGGAGGGGCTCGTCTTCCAGAGCCCGTACCCCCGCCGATGTCCAGCCGACTAAAAGTCGGCCGGCGGCCAACACCACCTTGGCAGCGGTGGTGGGGCAGTGGACTCGGATTCGGCCCATTCCCCACCGGCCCCGGTGAAGCTCCCCGCACTTAATGGTCGACGGCTCGCAGCCGCCAACCTCCGCCACCCTGTTGATCACTTCTTCCTTGACGACAGAGTCGTCAAGGTCTGTGATGAGCAGGGTGGCGCGCCTCACTGGGCGAGACACGACTGCCGTCCCTGCCACCGCCTCGCGGAGCTTCGCAGCGAACGTGTCCGCGAGTGCTCCGCTTTGCGTGCCAGGGAGCTCGAATTTACGAGCTCCCGTCACTGTGTGGCGGCAGCGCATTGGGGGAATGCCGAGGGACGAGGCGCCTCCTATCGCCTGTCTGGCCTTCACCAGGACGGACTCATACGTCTCGCCCTTTTCAATGCCCTCCGCCGTCAGCGTCACCACGACCGCAGACGACCTCGGCACAACTATTTTCTTGGCCGGCGGAGTCGAAGTTGGGGAGGACTTCTTCTTCCTCCCCTTTTTGTTTTTGTTGGGCCTCTTGCCCCCAGTGAGGCCCACAGCTTCCTGCGCGGTAGGCGCCGCCGCGGTGCCACCAGTAGTGGCTGGGGCTGCTCTCATTTTTTTTGTTCGGCGGCCCACCGTTTGCCACCCGTCGTTGGCTACAGTAGTGGAGGGTAGGAGGAGATCCTCGCGCGGCCGACGGGTATTTGAGGAGGATGCCGCAGGCTCCTCATCGGCTATAGTAGGAGGCGCCGACGTTGGGGGCCTCACATTTTCACTGTGGCGCATCGCCCCGGCTGCGGTGGCCGCAGCGAAAGTTTTGGCCCGCGTCACCGGGCCGGACGAGGTGGTGGATGTCAACGTCCTGGTTGACGACTTGCCTACTCCCTTGCCCTTCGCAGAAGGAGGGGGGGGAGGGGGCATTAGGACCTCCGGGCGGATCTCGGCGGCGGCGGCTCTGCGCCTGTCCGCTTCTAAAGGCGGCCTTATTATTGGGGCCGGGAGGAGGCGGTCCTCCAGGCCAGCGATGGCAGCGCGGGTGAAGTTGCGCTGCTCCATCGTGTGCTCCCTTAGGAGCTCCGCCAAAAGTGGCCTGAGTATTTCCTCCAGGGGGGGTTGTTCCTGTGAGGTGGGCCTGGGGGCAGGTCGGCTTGGCTTCCCTCTGCTGGTGGAGGGAGCAGTGACCAGGGGGGCAGCGGAGGCTGTGGGAGCGGCCTGAGGAGGAAGTAGGCCAGCCCTCAGCCTGGCCAGTTCTTTGCGAGTTTCGCATAGTTCCTCCTCAAGGCGGCGAACAGTTGCCTGCAGGGCGGTGGTCTCGTCCGAGACACTTCGCTTGGCCAGCTCGCTCGCCGCCTCCAGCATGGCCTGTGCATGGCCTTTTAGAGCCTTCTGGCAGGTCCCTTTCAAGCTGCCAGATTTGTTGGTGACGGAAATGATGCCCGCCAAGTCCAGTTGGAGGAACTCCTGGAGCTCCTCCACCGTCAAGCTAAGCTAGCAGAGCCTTCTTTTACATAACCTACCTATTCTAACCATGGGAGAGCCACGCTTCGGCATGAATGGGCCGGCTCGACCGCAGTGATACCACGGCCTCACAGAAAACCGGCGTGAAGCAGCACTGTGCTGTGTCTCGCTGTGTGAGTGAGGGTACCGGAGGCCCAATCCGAGGGAAAGGAGGGTTTAAAGGTTGGCAGCGCACTTGTGACTCCATTGGTGTCGCGTTTGTCTATGGGCGGCGCCTATCACTTGCCATCAGGCGATCCGTCTGATGTCTGCTATCACATAAAAAAAAACAAAACAAAATTAATCATGTAGGTATATCCACCTATGTGATATATCCAGATTTCTTAATTCACCAATGACATCCCTAGTCTGGCTTCGCATTCATAGTGCGGTGCTAACTATAGTTGCGTGTTGCGTGTATACATCCCTTCGTTCACCGAGCAGAGCCCGCAGATTCCATACACGGAATCCCTTTACGATTATTATAATTTACGCAAATACTCGGAGCCCATCGAGCGCGTCGGATTATTCGGTATTTTAATGAAACTGTATGTAAATAAGCAACTTGTCTAATTTGCGTATTGATAATGGGAAATATTGTACGTTTGCACGACATTCCATATCGGCAAATTTTTGGAGTGTGCGTATTATCAATCACAGTATAAAAATATTCAGTACCAAGATTTATGAGATTTTTACGAGCGTCCATTTGTAATTGGGGATAGTTAATCTATTTTTTCCTGGCGCAAGTAATGCACGTAAGCACGCTGAGGATTCACCAATTCTAACCTACTCTATCTTGTAAATCTAAATCTAACCACTTAAGTCCTTGGGTTTTTCAGTCATTTTTATATCTAATTGGCTTTTAACAACTTTAGCCCAAGGAATCCGGCTGGCTGTATGAAAATTTGAGGAAATGCCATGTTTTCATTGTGAGAAGTGGACATTTCCAGAAATGTATACCTATTCTAAGATACGTTTAAATATATTATCATATTTATTCAGATTCACATTTGGAGAGGCCAGCAATGTACTGCAACAGGTAGATGAGATGATGATTATCCGGTTCACGATTTGAGCTGAAACCCCCGAGCGCTCATGCCTTCTGCTCCGAAATATGCCAAGTATTCGGCTAATGACCAAGCTGTGACTAGTTCCCCAGCCCAGTAGGTGGCACCGACGCCCAACTGTGGGGATTCCTAATTAACCGGTCCCACACGACGAGCGAGACAAAAAACTTGCATCTTTATTTATATTTACTATAATTAATTACAGCTTGTTAATCAGGGTGGATTTTTTTAGTCAAATGTGTGCATGAGTAAACTAGTTTTGATTCAAATTGATATATTTTTTATTGTTAGCATGATTTGCAATTTTTGAAATGAAAAAGTTAAAAAAAAATATCTTTATTTAACAAATCTTTTAATGGAAGTAGAGTAAGATGCATCTGCTGACGTAATCTATGGTAAATTCGCCACCTATGACATAAAAAGGAAGAATATGTAGGTCCTTACGGCTGGTAGCTTCTTTTCTTATATAACTACCATCAACTCATATTGTTCTTAGACTGTGGCAATTCATTACGAATATTCTGCTAAAAGTATATAAACATTTCGATTGTGTGTTCATAGATTTTTTTTCTCTCTGTTTCTTCTTTTTGCTTGGAAGGTGACGTCCATAGACAGCTGACGGCACCTCCACACGATCGTTCGCGCTGCACACTCAGCGCGCGGTCTGCCATCACCACGGCAGAAGCCTATCACTGTATTATATGTATAGAAAATTACTACTGCTTTTTTGTATCCTCGTTCTTTTTGTCTTTTCTTTTTGTTATCTTTGATTATTTCTCACATTCCTTGTTATCTGTCACATTCAAAATTGATTTCCCCAGTCACTCTAGGTCCAAACTGAAAACCAGCGCGGCAGCGGCGGCAAACCGCTGCAGCACATGCTGAGCTTGGACCTTGTTGACCACTTCACTTTGTTCCTTTTCTTCTTCCTTGGTCACTAGTTGATATTTATTTTTTTGTTTTTGTTTAATATTTTTCCTATGTATTACTGTGCAATCTCCTTATGCTTATGTTATGTGTCCTGTCTATGTAAATCTTTTGTGTGGTCAATAAATGTTTACTTACTTACGTACTTACTTACAATTGAATCAGTGATATTGAGGATAGCATAACTGCCGTCCAGTCTCTCCATTTACCAAGGTAAAAGAAACCAAATCGGATCCCCTTACCTTAAACCCATATAGGAAGGTTTATCACCATTTCCTCACAATCAAAATTCACCCCCCTTACTTCCAAATAAATAATGCCCATACAACCTCATTAAATTACCATTTATTCAGTCCCGAAAGCTGCGAGCGGAACCGCGAGTACCAGGCGCGCATAAAACAAAGGGTGCGCGGGGATAAATCATGGCCGTTGAGGAGGAAGCGGTCAATCATGCGCTGAACAACTGGCGGGAAGGGCCATACCGTAAGCGGTCCATGACCACAAGCTCAATGAGGTTGTAATTTAATTTTATAAATAACCAAACAACAAATTAACATGAATGGGTGGCTCGACCGGTGTAATACCACGTCCTCACAGAAAACCGGCATGAAGCAGCACTGCTGTGTTCCGCTGCTTGAGTGAGGGTACCGGAGGCCCAATCCAAGGTTAAAGATTGGCACCACACTTGTGACTCCACTGGTGTCGGGGGTGTCCATGGGCAGCGGCAATCGCTTACCATCAGGTGATTCTTCTTCCTTCTATAACATAAAAAAAATACGCACACGCACAAATATCATCATCATCATCATCATCAGCCCATTTAAGTCCCCACTGCTGGGGCACGGGCCTCCCTCAATCATATGAGGGGTAATTGCCATACTCACCACGCTTGGCAGACGGGTTGGCGAGGGTTTTGATATAAATGCAGAGTTTTCCTTCTCTAGGTGCTGATGATCATGCCAGCAGCTTTACCTTAGTCGCCTTTTACGACACCTCGGTAAGAGTGAGGGTGGCCTATTCTACTCTGCCGGGGACAACACGCACAAATATGTGGAGTGATAATTTCAGCAAGATGATTGGCGAAAATTTGTATTATGACAACGATGGTGACACCCGGCAGAAGGAGAAAACCTAAAAAGATATGGCTTGACATCGTAAAGGATAACATGCGTGCTAATAAAGTGACCACTAGGTATGCAAAATATTAACAAATAGAGTAGAAAATATATCTCATCTCATTTATCTATTTGTATCAAATAGTTTTATCATAATGTCAATTGAATATTTGTTTTCCATATAATTTGGCCCAGACATGTCCAATCGTTTCCATTGCATTGTATGAAACCAGAAGAAAACCTCTCACTTTCTCTCCCTAGTCGCCTTGTTTTCTGGGTGAATGTCATTCTGGGTCATCAACAAATAATTTTCATTTGTTTCAACTCCCAGCGTATACTGCTGTACGCTGATTAACAAATAGAGTAGAAATATATCTCATCTCATTTATCTATTTGTATCATTTGTTTTCCATATAATTTGGCCCAGACATGTCCAATCGTTTCCATTGCATTGTATGAAACCAGAAGAAAACCTCTCACTTTCTCTCCCTAGTCGCCTTGTTTTCTGGGTAAATCTCATTCTGGGTCATCAACAAATAATTTTCATTTGTTTCAACTCCCAGCGTATACTGCTGTACGCTGGCAAGACGTTACAAAACCGCTCTACATTTTTATTTAGCAATCCTCTAATTGTGTGGCCGCACACCCCACACTTTTAGACACGGTGGAATGCATACATGTCACAAAAACAATACACACCTTTTCTATACAAAAAATAAAGGAGTTTTGTCTTATTGTATTGTAATGACGTAAATATACAACCCTCTCCAATGTAAATCTATTCATAATTGAATTAATTCAACCGGAAGTTTCACAGTGTACAATTTAACGATACGTATTATTAAAGGTTCTGATATCATCTATGGAGATTACATCAGTAGCTCCAGATAAGGAACCACCCGTGTGATTAATTAGGGATAGTGATATTTGACGGTTTATTACAAGAGATCGGGTCTGAGTGTTCTGGGATAAACCCCCGGCTATCGTCAGCTAGTAGTACTAGTCTCAAATAAGTACCCAAAATCATAATCATAAAATCTTTATTGTGAATCACAGGTATACATGAAATGCAGTAGATACAATAGTTTCACTATGTTCCGCCTAATTGGCATACAATATTACAGGTGTGGTGAAGTTAATATAGTCTACACATAATGGTCTACAAAAGCTTTCAATTTGAAGTCTGGTCAGTACGTACGTACATAGTTTATTTTTGTCACGTACACGTGTTTTGTATTGATACAATGTCATATTAGCTATGACAAAAACTGTAACGTCGAATATATACAGACATGGAAGTGTCAACAATTTTACTTAGTTTATCAGTGTGAAGTATCTGACGCATTTATTCATTTAAAGTAAATTGTTAAAATGTTACGAAACACACGGAAATACAAAAAAAAAGAATCTAATTCTCAACCTGATAACGAAAAACTGCTATAAATAAATAAATATTTCACAACATCACATACATTGATCTGACTCCGAGATAGGTAGCTCAAGCACTTGTGTTACGCATGTCACAACCAACAGCGGAAGTTAAAAATATATACATATAATACTTTTCTTTTGTAAATACATACTCATAATACATAGAAATTACGCAGACCAATACAAACAAACATGTCCATGCACACAAATGTTTGTACTGTGCGGGGAACAACTCTTGGACCAAAAGGTAGCGTTCACTACCACTGTTCCAATCGGGTAGTCACAAATATGCAGGAGTTATTAAAACGCATTTAAAATTGACTCGAGTGACTCAAACCAGACCTAACAACGAAATATGTCTCATCAATCATTTGCATTGGTTTGGTATGGATCAAACCCGGAATCCTAGTGCCTAAAACGCATGCGCTATAACAGCACTAAACCAACGGTTAATCAGTTTAAATATGGCAATTGGCGATCAAAAACATCCAATTATATTACTTATGGACAACTTTGTAAATGTTCCGCTATTGCTTAAGTCTATTTAGATTTTATCTAAATACAAACGACTCTCGATGGTCTTTACTTGTTGGGAGCTCGAGCTAGTCAGAAATGTTAGCACTTAACATTTGCTAAGTGCATTCTAAGTAACCAAATTGCTTTGCTAAAATATTCACTGGAGATGGTCTTACGAAGCGGGTGTACGGTTTCCAATAACAAATAGCAGTAAGAAAACTCAGGCTCGCAAAATGTATGAAATTTTCAGATCTCATTTCAGCTTGTTATTTCCTGTTGCAGCCAAAAATGTCGCTTTGAACCCCGAGACGCATGGTCCATAATCCAGCATTTGGTGGGTGTGGTAATTACAACCTTCTGTTGAAAATTATAGCGTAAGCTGATTTTAAATAGGGATTCAATAGAAAGTAAACAGTGCGCAGGATTATTTTTAATAGAAGTGACACACTTCAATCACTAATATACAAAATTTCAATTATACACGAGACAATTATAAAGCCAGTATTGCTTATAAAGCTATGTCTATATATGTAATACAACCCCTTCGCTACAGTGAAACCAGATCCAATGAATCGTGGTTAAACGTGCAGACTCATTATTTTGATGAAACCAAGTTAGGTAAAAGTTCCTTATTTTCAATTGCGTCAGTAATAAAGCGTTATTCTATGCTTCTTTCTTCACTGTCACTAGTCTCTACGCTGGGCCTTGGGACTAGGGTCACAGGACACGCGAGACGTTATGCTAATAAGCCTATTTCGCGACTATGTTGCGCTTGCGCAGGCCATTGCGAGAGGTGGTGTGAACCGAGACCGTAGGGTCAACATTTAACTTAAGAACTCAAGCGAAAAAGATTAAAACTCAGTCTTTTGCAAGTTAAGTTAATAGAAAATTTCAATTACTTACCGATACCGACTTTAAAAATGGAGGAGTTTCTATGATCGACTGTATAGTTTTTAAATTAAGTTTTTTATTTCTCCGTCAGTTATTGACCGATTTGCACAATTATTTTTTTTATTTGAAAGATCACACTTATAAGTTGGTCCCATTGTCACCATGTCAGGAATGAAACACTAAAAAACATGAAAAAAATGTCTAAAAATGTTAAATAATATTTGTTACATTTCATATAACATTTCATTTTATACACTCGAAAAATGGTGTTACTGAAGTCGGCTCCAATACTCGTGGTTTTTGAAGGCGGATTTTATTTCATAGAATTTTTGAATGCCGTCACTTCAATGTCTTTGAACAGCAGTTAGGCTACAGACTCAATGTCCCAAATGCGAATGCTGTTGAGAAGTTAATAAGGAATGAGATTCAGATAACCAAAAAAAGATTATCCTAAGGGAATGAGGTGTTTTGCCCACGTTAAATGACGATTCGCCAATGATATTGAAATGGAAGCGTACTCTTTTTTAAAAAGGCCGGCAACATATTAGCGATCTTTCTGATTTCGCGGACGTTCATGGGCGGCGTCGATTCCTTTCCATCTGGTGACTCGCTTGCTCGTTGGTTCGCCTCTAGTATAAAAAATGACGTTTAACAGAAATACTCCGGTAAAAATACACTGCTATTTTAAGGAATTATATCTAAGAAATAATTTGAAAAATTACAGCAATAGTTTTTCTCAAGGTGTGTCTGTCTGTCAACCCTATAAGAAAACGCTTGCAAAATAAAATTCAACGAGTTAACTCGGTAATTTCAAATGCAGAGTCTGATTACAAAAACCACCATTGATGGCTGATTCCGCCTTTTATGGCTCGAACCATCGACTAACCGGTGATTTGGTTAAAATATCACCACTAGACAAGAAGTATTTTGAAAACCAAATTGATACCAAAATTGGAACATAAGCAATAAAGTTCCATGTAAATTACCATTTATTATCCTAACAACACATAAAGAAAATAATGGAATCTAATTCCCAAGGAGATATTGAAAAACAAACACCAGGCTGTTATAAACATGCAGGAGTTGTTAAAAACGCATTATGAAATAGTTTTATTCCAGCAAAAGACATAATAATCATATATCTCTAACAAGCTTTGCGTGCCTAGTACAGAGTTTGAAAATACATGCTTTACTTTTTTATTATTTTATCGTATAAATAAAAACTATTGCAAATTTTAATACTTACACAGAGATTGATACCAAGACTAGTATGCATATTCAATACACAATAAATACTCGTATTATGCTTAGTAATTCCAGTTTTATGTATAGATCTCAAACGCTCAACGACTACTAAAGACATCATAGAAATATCAGTAAAAGTACTTCATGCTTTTTTCGTGGTGCACTCTGCGAAATATATTTAGTGCACTTGAAATTACAATCCCGATGGTGACGATGCGGTCTAAGATATATCTCAGATTTTCCTTTTGAAAGTAATTCCAAAACAGAGCTGTCACCGTCGATCATGACAGAGAAGCTACCGTTTCCAATAGAACTGATAATGTCCCGAATAGTGGGCATTCCTCGCGCCCACATCGCGTCAGATACTGTAAACATTGATCAATGGCGACGACAGCCCTAGTTAATTAATGATTTATTGTTCTCAGGAATCGTACTGTGGGCCTTGGACCCGCTGTTTTTTTTTTGTGGATATATAAATTGATCGCATTTCTTAGGCCAGGAAGGAGAGAGACGATCCACCAAATGATATTTTTTTTACTTTGCTGACACCAATATGTTGCAGAGACGGAACGAATACGACTCCTTTTGTCTCGAAAAAATTAATTACTTTTTTGCAAATCGTGTTGTTTTCATGGTTATTTAAAATACTTAATTAAACGACGGGCATATTATAAGATCTCGCGGACAGCTAAGTATCCTTATAAGTACAATTATTGGTCACTTCTGGCTGAACAAAACGGGTCTAGGACCGGGCTGACCCTCCCTTCAGCCCATGCATGTGCGGTCTCCACCCCACCTGCAGATTCTGTAAGGCAGAGGACGAGACACCGATGCACGTCCTTCATCAATGCGATGCCCTCGGGTACCCAAGAAGTCGCACGCTGGGCAGCTACCACATCTGCCCGGAGGATGTTAAGGCTATCGCTCCCAGGGCCATTATACGGTTTATGCTTACCGTGGGTCTCGGTGACGATCTATAAGTGTGAGCGGAGATCACAATAGATCAAATATGGTCGCAGTGACCACTCGGCAACGAACGCTCCCTAGAACTTCGAATAATACGTAAAAAATACAATGAAACGTTTTATTTTTAAATTTATCACACAGTGAATTGAGCACCATTGTATGAAACGTAACGCTATGTGCCGAATGTAGTATTGCAATTTACAATTTGTACTTCTCAAGTCGGCTCAGCTGAACAGAGACCTACATACACACATCGGCTTTTGCATCAATGAAAGACGATTTATGGCACGGCAGCTGCGCTGATGACTGTACACCCCAATCCGGGAGTGTATTTTGCGTCCACAATTCCGCATGAAGGTACTGCACATAAACCACTGTTGCCACTGGGATCACCAGGTTGACGTTTGGCGCGTTTGGTAGCATCCAGCCAATCCTCAACGTGCATGCCAACTTCTTCCATTATAAAGCGTCTCCAACGCGACGCGGTCAGTATCGAGCTGTTGCCAGTCAGTAGACGAAGTAAGAAAGGCTTGCATGTCTCTGCAGCTGAACTAAACATCTATTACATAAACAGCTTTTTGATAACAGCAAGAAAGCCATCAGTGTCACCTCCAGGCCGGCCGTTGGTAAAAAGCCGCAAGGGCCGCGGTAGAGTCCGTAGGTACAGTCGGCTCATTAGCTGCGTTATCAACGCGCCGGCCCGCGGGCGTGCATAAACTTATGGCGTGCATTAGCCCTGGGTTGGGTTTATATGCCGGCAATGTCCTGTATAAAAAAGACTACTAGCCAGATTAAGAATTTGGCAGTGAGCCTGTTTCATACGCCTAAGGTATTGGTTTAAATTCCCACTCTGACCAACTCATGCCATTCATGTGATTAATTTGTGTTTGGGTGTTTCTTTTTAAGTAATACTAGTGGCCCGCATTGACTTCGTTTCGAGGCTTAATTTTGCTGTTCGTTTCAAGCCGTATCAATAGATGGCGTTGGGTGCCGATTGCATCGCGCAAGCGTTTCGTATTTTCGGATTACCGGCAAGCGTTGCCGGTATCTGTTGAATTCACCTCTTTATAAATAATATATAATGTGGTAGAAGAGCAGAGCAGACAGACGTGTAAATTTAAGTATTGTGTTTCCTCTCTTGTTTGTAGTGTACTGTGTATGTACTGTGTGTGTAGTGTTTATAAGCTACTTAGTACGGAATAAATTAGATAATTTATTACTATACACACGTCCCTCCCATGTGAGCCCTCCCGGAGGGCAATGCAATCCCATTTTGCAGCGAGTCGCTTTTAGCGATATCGGCGCGTTCGGCGACATCAAACGACGCGACGCGACCCGACACACGACTTGGAAGCGAAGTGAAGAAAAGTTTACCTCCGCTGACCGAGTGGTCATCCCTCGGAGTCTCGAGCACTCGAACCGGGACATACTGCATAGAAGGAAAGTGAAAAAAGTGCCCGACTGGTCAAGCTTGGCACAAAGGGAGGCAGGCTCAATTTGATATGGGAGTCAAAAATTTCAAGACCACTTGGTTCGCTGAGCCAGCGAAGTAAAAATGCACCCTAGCTAGGCCAGGCATCTGTTATGGACACGGACAAGAACGGTAATTTTTTACCCGACTACGGCGAAGCAAAAAGGAGAGTTATGATTTTGACCTGTATATAAAATATGTATGGTTGTTCATCTGTTCCCTCATAACTTCTAAATTAGTTATCATATTTGAACAAATGTCGTTAGATTGACTACACCCCCCTTTAGGGGACTTTCCAAAGGAACTAAAAAAAATTTTTGCTTGACGGTACCGTGTGGGGTATCAAATGAAAGAGCTTTTTTAGCACATTTCAAATACGACATACACGTACATATGTAATTTTATTAACATAACTAAAATCTGTTAAATAAAAATAAAGTTTAAAAATTGAAACCCGATTATGCTGAAATTATTTTGCCGTATCGCCGTGGTCGTATGCCACAATGATTATAATATCCTCCAACCGATTACGGCTACGGCGGCCAATCTCAACGATCAGCCACGTACGCAGGATATATTATAGTGCTCAGGTGTGTGCGCAAACTCAAGTGCACTCTCTATTCCCTTACCCTCATATTCCGATGGGACACTACTGTGACACGACCAGAGAGGGATTGGGCGCAGGACCAACGGCTTAACGTGCTTTCCGAGGCACAGGGGTACAAGACCGCCAACTTCCAGACTCCGGGCTGCCACTAAGAATTTCTTACCGAAAACTTAGGTACAAATTCTCACAATGATTTTATTTTATTATTATATGTAATGAATCTGTTTTGCTACAGCAGGTGGAATACGACCACGGCGATACGGCAAAATAATTAATAATATTAGCAAAGACAGTTTTCTTGTTTCGTACTTTTTTGAGCGTGTTATTTTGGTAGTCGGGTATTAATTTTTAAACTTTTGTTTTATAATCGTTTGGACTCGCCTCACTGCCTCCCAAGTTAGTATACCATTAGCGCATAAACACCGCATATCAGGCGATAGCACGGGGACTAATCTCGCATTTTTATTGCCAACTGTACTCCGGCGCCTTATCAGGACACAGCCGAAGTCCCAATATTTATTCAGTTAATTTATTTATGACGTCATCGCTGCAAATATTCTGAATCTGTTAATGTCGACTTTATGTATGTTTCTTCGCGGGGCTAGTGGCATATACAATATTTTAAAGATAACCTTAATTCTTACAAAGGAGGTAGTAAATGTTTATTATGAAAATTAAGACTGAGAATATACATCCAATGCTTTTATCGCATGTACACCTATGTTATAATACTAGGAAAAGGCTAATGCTATCTATATAATAAAACAACTTAACTTTTGTTAGTGAGTATAGTTATCGTCGAATTATAGAAAAAAAAATTAAGGCGACGGGTAGGGCACATTAGCGACGCCAATCGATTTTAATTTTTAGCTACTAAACCGGATCTATTTCAAACAATTTCGGGGTTATAGCCTCTCGGCAAACACTTATACTAGTTATAAATAACCATGCACAAATGTTGGGTTCGTTTTTGTACGCTAAAAATTGATGTACGCTAAAAGTGGCCGCATTTGGCGGTAATCAATTTTTCGCGTTTGAGCACGGACCCAACATTGCATGGTTATTTAATAAATAGTATGAGTGTGTTCCGAGAGGTTGTAACACCGAAATTGTTTAAAATTAACCTGGTTTAGTAGCTAAAAATTAAAATCGATTGGCGTCGCTAGTGTCCCCTACCCGTCACCTTAAACTTGTTATTTTAAGCTACTTAGTTGAGAGGCATTGACATTGTATGTATCTAATAAATCACTTTATAGTAACTATCGATTTGCAATTTAACAGAAAATTTTCTGTTATTTTATTATTTATTCTTTATTGCACGAAGTTAAAAAGTACAATTGGCGGACTTAAAGCCTTACTGCATTCTCTACCAATCAACCATGGGGTGTGCAGAAATTTTGTTATGTATGGTAGAATCAGATCGTTATGGATGTCAAGTAAGAGGCAGCCCTACAAAAGGACAATGTCACTATCTGGAGCAAAGTTCCCAAAATTGTCAAACTCATTTGTAATGCTTTTACCTAGCAGTTGCACATTATCGACTAAAAGAAATATGAATGATTGCACAAGTCGGATTCGAACTTGTCCGGTCTTTACAATCCCATATCAACAGACATTCCAGTCGTTTCAGAAAGCACAAATCTCCGAACAAGCAGCCGACTACAGCGCACCGCCGCGGGCGCATCATATTCCAACCGATTTATAACCTTGTTCTTTTGTTTACTCAGCGCGTGTAATTAATTCGACTTAGCCGGCGAGCCTTCATTTGCTCAAGGATAGTTTATTACCGGCAGACTTCTGCCTGTTTCTGATATCCTAGTACTTTTGAGATTTATTTCTGTTCTGACCGGCCCAGCCGCAAATGTTAGCGACCCTGCCTCACGCTCCAAGGGTCGTGGGGTCGATTCACACTCATATTCGAAGAAATGTATGCCCTTCTGCTTTTTTTTACTCAGCGCTCTAATTAATTCGACTTAAGGCGGATTCGACCAATTTGACAGTTATAAGAGGATAACTATCCACAGAATAATTATCCGCAGGATAATTTACGTCGTTACTTTATTTTTGTAATAAACCCAATTGTGTTTTTCCAAAGCCGGTAGTTATGTATGTATTTGTATTTTTTTGTGATTCATGATATGCCACCGGGATATTTTTGTTAAGTAGGGTTATACAGGTAATATCAAAAGTCAATAATAGCTGTGACAATGACAACGCCATTTTGAATTACCTAGAATATTACTAATTCTGTCAAAATTGGCGGTCTAAAGATTTACTATTGAAATAAGCGTTGACTGTTAGATGAGACCATAGATTTATCGTTGGATAAAGATTGGTCGAATCCACCCTTAGCCGGCGAGGCTTCGTTTTTTTATGTGATAGGTGGTAGACAAGCAAACACATCATCTGATGATAAGCGATGGTTTGTTTGCTCAAGAATACTTTATTGCCTCTCGGCAGACTTCTGCCTGTTTGTGATAACCTAATACATTTGAGATTTATTTCTAAAGTACTTTTGTGTCAAAATTTTCACCGTTTGACACATCACAACACGACCGACCAGTGAAACGTTTTGCTGACGGTCAGTTCCACATCTGTGAAATCAACTTTATTCTCTTTGACAACATCTGACATGTCACAACACAAACGACCAATGACACGTTGATATCAAGACGTGCATCTGACTTACGACACGAATTAGAGTACTTTTAGCCACGTCAGGTCTTGCAGTGGAGGCTTGTTTCTTAGTAATTATGTTTGTAACGGAAGCTGAACATGCCGGCGGACAAGTTTGCCTGAGAAATGTTGACTTCGTCAGTGTTGGTGTAGTCGAGAAATGTTGACGTCGTCAGTAGGTGGGTGGCGACGAAGGTGTATGGTCTATCGAGCACGGGTCGGGCCATCGGGCCAGCCAAATTAATTTGTGCAATGTAATAACTAAAAAACAAAACACAATGATTTGTCCCCAAATGTAAGCAGCGTATGTTGTGAGTATCAGAATCAACGGAGGAAGAAACCACAAAAACACAATTATGTTTATCGCCAAGCCACTAGAATTGGTTAATTTGGTCATATTTATTAAAATAATTACCTAATTATTAAATTTCGGGTATCTAATTATCACGTTTCAGATCGTTAAGTCTATTTCAATCGTGAGATTTCAGTATAGTCGTTTATGTAATAGTTTGCCCTTTTTCTTCGTGCCAATACAAGTCAACAACCCGACATCACACAGCGTGTTTGTTTTTCAATTGGACCCGTCAGCGATCACCGATAGGGGTACGAAGCCTCATGTATTCATAGGACTTTCCTGTTAGGATCAGATAAATATCAAACTATTAATAAAGAGGTAAATCCTACAGACAGCTGCATCGCTTACAGGTGATCTGAAAATACAAAACGCTTGCGCGATGTAATCGACACCTAGCTCGCATCTATTGGTAAAAAGTGGAATGAATGAACCGTAGCGTAGTGACGGCGGACCACTATTATCTAAATAAATGCATACGCTATTTCAATTGAGGCTTACCTGGGACAACCAGCTGAACGCCGTTCTGTGGGTCGCCAGAAGATATCGCTGGAGGGACGAAGTCGCCAATAAGCTCAAGATACTAATTGTGCATGACTGGGCGAAATTGGCATAGGACATTAAATGGAGAACTTTGACGTCGGACATCAAAACCAATTTTGGATTGCTGAGTCAAGGATTCCATTTAAGTCCCCACTGTTGGGGCACGGGCCTCCCTCAATCACATGAGGGGTAATTGCCATACTCACCACGCTTGGCAGACGGGTTGGCGAGGGTTTTGATATAAATGCAGAGTTTTCCTTCTCTGGGTGCTGATGATCATGCCAGCAGCATTACCTTAGTCGCCTTTTACGACACCTCGGTAAGAGTGAGGGTGGCCTATTCTACTCTGCCGGGGACCACACGGCTGAGCTGATGATGAGTCAAGGATTCGGGAAGTCTGGTAATTACAATGAAATGATTGCCGTCTCGAGCTTCGCAACTCATAGAAAGGTGAACAACTGAATTACGGTTACACTTTGAGAATCAATGTTATAGATATCCACCATTTTAAGACACTATCCGAGAAGTGCAGGTTTCCCAACGATGTTTACCCTTACCGCCGAGCTGATGGTAGGAATAAGTACATCGATTTGAAAGATCCAGAGGTGCATGCTCGGATTCGAAGCACGACCCTCTCTTATGGAAGACGCGTTCTTACCCACTGAGCTACCATCGGTCAGGAAATTGATTAATAAGTAAGTACATCATCTCATAAATTGAGTGACATTTCTATACTATCACTGGATCAAGGAGGTGGGCAAATAAGATACCCACTTCGCTGGTACAACGATCCAAAGTGGATTTTGGCCTCCGACATCAAAGTGCGCCTTGCCATTTACCGAGCTTGATAAAATCAAATAAGGAAAATTTGCTTCCTTCAAAAAATCATGACAATTCAAGGAACAATAAGAAAATGTCTCTTGTAACCCTAGCATCAGCGTCTACTTGAGTTAGGGGCGCCACACACATCGTCGGCAGATTACCGCCTCTTGGCTTCGCCCACGGTCACAGTATAGTCGAAAAGTGATCAGCTGATTGGTGCAATTTGTATGGGACAGCGAATTTTTTTTTGAGCTTAGACCCTATGATCCATGGGGAAAAATATTTGTTCTCATCAATACAATAAGCGAGTAAGACGGTTAAAAAGTATGGTGTATAGAGTTTTCGTAAAATACCATAACTAATCTTACAAATCGCGAACTTAGGAACAAAATTGTCAGCCCTTTTAACATCGCGTGTTGGTATGGGATGACATGAGCTTTAGTACGGTAATAACTTTAGATCGCGATTTGTTATAAAATGGTATTATTTTAGTAATTTTAATGTACTAATAGACCAACATTACATGTACCTATATAGACTGCTTAAATCATAGCCCATTCTTTTTTTATATTGCCGCACTCGTGTTAAAAGACCACAAGAAATCATCAATACTATGAAATCAACAATAACAAAACCGGGTCTCCAGTAATTTTGATGCAGTTAACATATCTGTCAACATAACGATTATACGCACATTTATCGTAAATGTGTTTCGCTGCGTGAGTGAGAGTACCGCAGGCGCATTCGGGCGGTGTTGCGGGTCAATGTGCGGCGGCAATCTCTTACCATCAGGGAAGCCGTCTGTTCATCTGCCAACTATCACATAAAAAAAACTTCGTTAAAGGAACGATATTTAAAACTGTAGATTTTTCAATGTAAGGTATTAAAAATACGATATAAATTTAGAGCCTTTGGTCTTTTAGGCGGGGCGTGAAACGGCATCTCAGCAGGCCATTAGGGTGAGGATGGCAGACACAATGGGTACTTTGTTAGTTCTTTTGTGCCTGTCAGCCTCATATTTGGATTTCACGGCCGCTTACCATCAGGCGGGGTGAGGTCATCCTGATTGGCCTTTCTATAAAAAAAAAGAGCATAAACACATTTAAGCCAATGAAAAGTCTACTCACCGCCGCCGTTTACACTGTGCCTCCAAGCCTTGAGCTGGACCAGCTAATTATACGTTGTTCATCGTTATTGATACAGCCTCTTATTAATAATAGATTATAGCTTACTCATCTTGATATGGTAACGTGGATTTTAAACACCGCTCTGTGAGAATTTACAAGATTTACAAATGTATGTTTGTTGGACGGATAGTTCAGGTTTTATAAGCGTTGTGTCTTCGTTTTAGTAGTTTAGTGTGTGTTTAGTTATGTCTGATCTAGTAGGTGGCGGACAAGCAAGACGGATCACCTGATGGTAAACGATAGCCGTCGCCTAAATAAAATATCGAAAACAATTGTGTATAGGTAAACAGTAACATCATTTAAACGAATACCCCGTTATTCCCGGAACAAAACTCGTGGCAGCCTCTTTTTACGTTGCGTGTTGGTACGGGATAACAGGAGCTTTAGTACGGTAATAACTTTAGATCGCGATTTATAATAAGGTGGATAAAAGTACCCCGAGATCACGGCCCGGTACTTAAACCATTAGGCCAACAGGTGGATAAAGTTTTAAAAAATTAACCCTGTTAAAAGAACCACAAATCATGACCTCTGCTACCCAGAGAAACAGAAATGCTTTAAAAGAACATCTCTACTAATCATGCTGAACGTTTGTTTGTCGAATCCCTATACAACAAATGAACAAGTTTTTTGTTATGTGATAGGTGGCAGACGAGCAGACGGATCACCTGATGGTAAGCGATTTCCGCCAATCCATGGACATCCGCGACACTAATGGAGTCACAAGAGCGCTTCCAACCTTTAAAACGCCTTTACCCTGTAAACACAGCACAGTGCAGCTTCACGCCGGTTTTCTGTGAGGCCGTGGTATCACTTCGGTCGAGCCAGTCCATCCAAAGCGAGGCTTGAAAATATATATTTATGCATATTTCCAAAAGTCGTAGAACAAATTAAGTACAGGAATGGTTGGTAGAAGATGATAAGACTAACGACGCTCGCCGGGAGCCATGCCATTACGAGTATAAGATAAACCAAAAAATATCAGAGTACAGGGGTATAAGAAGCTGATTTGACTGATCCGGCTTGTTATCAAAATATTGAAATAATGAAATGTATTTTTCCAGCCTGTTAAATGCACCTCAGTTAGTCAGTCCCCGCTGACACCGACATCAGTGAGGTAAACGTCTGCTTCAATTACCTACATATCGTTTTTTATCCCTCTAGCGTAAGGTGAAATGGTACAGGGAAACGAATAACAGTATGACATGTTCCGAGTGGACGAGAGAGGTCAGCAGAAGGCGCGGCAGATCACCGCAGCACTGGGTGGACCCAGAGTCTCTAGACTAAAAATTACATTATTTAAAAAAAGAAATAATTTATTTGGTGTTGCTTGTGCCCTTGGCGGTGGCAATCGCTTACTATCAGGTGATTCGTGCGCTCGTCTGCCACCTATCACTAAAATATTTTTTAAAGGATTTATCTTCACTACACTGTAACACTGTGTTTATTTTTCAATTTACTCCGCCAGGGGCGCGGCAGTGAGTTAGGGCCGCCACACACGGCGCCGGCAGATTACCGCACACGTGTGCGCCCGCCCTTAGACGTGGCCAGCGTCTGATTGTGGGTTGTTGTAATTAATTTGATTAGCGTACTCGAGCGAGAGGTTATGGAGTGGCGATTGCTATGTTCACTTTGGGAAAGTTGGAACGGATAGCCTTTTATTGATTGACTTTTTTTAAGGTCTATATCTCCTTTTGGGTCATGCGGAAAATATGAATCGTCAATCGACACTATTTAGAACTATACACTGGATGTGGAACTTTACGGACTTAAAAAAACTTCGCAAATTGCTGGAATGCTGGGACCATAATATACGTTATCATGAAGCGCCACTTTGTGATCACAAATAGATCAAAAGCAATTACAAATTAATAACTAAAATTATAATTATATCAAATTTGATTTTCATAAGCAAGATGAGCTCGACTTGTATCGAGTAGTGGACCCAATAAGGTGGAAAAGGGGTAGGGACACCTTTGCTATTCAGTGGGACATAATGGGTTCATATTATCATCATCATGTGACTCTAGTCACTAAAAATATCAATCCAAAATTTGTCGTCGTTGGTAACCCTACTAACGAGCAGAGGCCGTCCATACAAGGCGTCGAGAACCTACAATTAGGCGCGAGCCAAAAAGACGAGATCCATTCCCCGCTAATACGTACTCCGCCAGCTAGTTATACCCTTCACAAACCGAATTACCCCTCCATACACGCAAAAACCACTTCTACGCCTTCACATTACGGTCCACTCCGATTACACCAAGAGTTCAATCACTATGAGACTTACAAAGTTAACAAATGCAGCTCAATTGTTGAAAATTTCCAACAATTTCCAAGAGTCAAAAAATTATAGGACGTAAAATTAACTTTGTGTGGGAGATGTATGAGAAATTGTTGTTTATTGTTTATTGGTACTGGCTATCGCCTCGCTGAGTTACGGCAACGCGATTCCGCCAAAAATTGATTCTGCGGTGTAAAGCGAATTTCACATCACTTGTTGCTGATTTATTGAAGCGGAGGCATTGGGGCTGCGTAAACTAGCCTGCGCTAAAAATTAAAGATTGTGCAATCTTCTTGGGACCCTTCCTTATTGGGTTCTCTTTTTTTTAACAAAGTCTATAGGAGCCTTTAGTCATCTACATTACAGCCGATTCTCTCGGCTGTAGTGTTAGAGATAACACTTCATTCGTGAGAGAAACATATTATTTTTTCTGTTCCTGGACTTCGATAAAAGCTACACAGCTACTTTAGAATTAAGTCGATATGTAAAGTCGGTTTGTTGTTTATTATTGTAAAATCTCTGAGTGAATTTGAAATTCTTATGAGGAATTAGTATTAAGCTCACACGAAAGCCTGCATGCATTTCGTGATATTCCCGAATTA
Source organism: Marasmia exigua (assembly GCA_019059595.1). Taxonomy (NCBI): domain Eukaryota; kingdom Metazoa; phylum Arthropoda; class Insecta; order Lepidoptera; family Crambidae; genus Marasmia; species Marasmia exigua. The sequence continues at coordinate 1,396,829 of CM032481.1, read as the reverse complement.
CAAAAGCAATCAGTTTCAATTCACCAGCGAAATTGTGTAAAACAAACATCGTTACCAGGATATCAGGAGCCGCGGGGAGATGCGCACTGCCTGTCACGTCACACGAATTACTCCGCGAACACCGCCCCCCACATGTGTGGTCCTGGTACTTGGCCCGATGGATTGCCCGTGAAATTAACCGTTGTTAAACATACAAATTGTCTGTTTGTTGGTTTTAAGAATATTTATTACAGATATTAGAAAATGGACGAAATTATGCAATACGATGAGTAAACATTTATTATAAGGACAGTACGTTATTATGTAGTAAGCATATAATGACTATGAGGACTCACAATCAAAGGCGCATCGGAATGATCATCGAATTAGATCAGCTCGCTGACACTGATTTCTTTCGGCACAACGGACCCTAACATTCTGACATGAAATGGTAACCAAATTGTTATGCGAGAAATGGATACTGTTGGAAGAAAATCGATCTCATAGACATCACTAGGTCTTAACACAACCCTTTAGGGAAATGTCATTGTTAGATTCGCACGTGATTGTATTGTTAAATATTTTTAAGTAAATATATTTTTAATCCATTATAATTCGTTTCATTATTAAAAGTCTCTACATAGACAAACAAAATGCAGGTTTGTTAATTGATAAATAAAATTAAAAAATATATAAATAATAATACTTAAGAAGTATAGTCTTTGAGCGTCTTTTTTCTTTGTTTTATTCTTTTTAAGTCTGCAAAGGAATCTTAAGAGCCAAACGATTTATCGGCCAGTAAAATTACCTTTGCCAAAAATCCACTCCAACGTTAATGGAAAGGATTGTAATTAGTGTATGCGTTGATAAAGTATGTATACTCTTATGTTAAGGCAAGTAAGGGCTAAATTTGAACGTGGGTGTACAACTGGTGCACGTGACGGTACGTTTAGTATAATGCGCAAGCGCATACGATCGCGCAGACCATCCGTCAGTGCGGAGTTAATGCGAAGTATTTATCCGAACAAACAGTGCATTTGTTTAATTTCTTCGATTTTTTGGTAAAATACATTTGTTTCAAATAAGTAGGTACATTGATATCGGTCTTTTGTCTTAGTATGAGAATTAATAAATCAACAGAATATATCCGTCAAGTCCAGGAGCCCAATTCTCGTGCTCGTGATATTAATTTTCATACGACATATATCACTAAAATATATTTTTTTTTATGGTGTTTAGGTGATATCCGCCATGTTCTCAAAATATCACAAGCACGAGAATTGGGCTCCTGAAAACATACAAAAAAACTATGTTTTAGTGATATATGTCGTACGATAATAAATGTCACGAGCACGAGAATTGGGGTCCAGTACTGCTGACGTCTAGTGGTTTAAGTACCGGGCCGTGATCTCGGGGTCCTGGGTTCGATTCCCGGGTCGAGCGAAAAGTATGTTTCGAATTTTTGGACATAGCTCGGGTTTGTGACCACCAATCCGCATATGGCAAGCGTGGTGATTAAGCCTAATCCCATCATAGTAGCGATAACTTGATTTCTATGATGGAGGCCTTTTCCCTGCAGTGGGACAGTTTGTAGGCTGATACTACTTTCCAATCTTTTTAAAGATACGTTTTCCCAGGTTTATTCGACTCATCTAAATTATGAAGTACATACCTACATACCGCTTAGCCTCTCAAGAACTGATGTATCGAGCAATGAGCTTACCTGTAACAAAAATATAAAGACATGTTATTTATATTAAGATAAGAACACTTCTTATCTTTACAGGGATATATTTTAAAAATTCCCGCACACACATTAGCGATCTCACTGCGATTTCGCGGTAGTTTATGGGCGGCGTTGATTACTTTCCATCAGGTGACTCGCTTCCTCGTTTGTCGCCTTTAGCATAAAAAAGAACTTATTTAGATTGAGCTACCACCGCTCTGCCATCTGCATTGGTCAGCTTGCCAAATTTCCGACGCAAGTAAAGATAAAAAATAATATTTTCACACACGACACAACATTGCGAACACATACAATATATAGGCCTAGTATAGGCGTTTACAGTATTAATCATAATCATCCTATTAACCTAAACAATTTTCCACCTCACCTCTGACACAAACATCACAAACAAACGGACAAAAACAAACACGTGCTGACCACTATCAATTTAAATGTAATTAAAACAATTTTGTCAGTCAACTCTCATTCTATTGTTCATAACACATCCAATTTTTTTAATGAAAAATCCACCTTAATTTTAAAACAATAAGAAATTAATTACCATCACCTGGACTATATCTAACATGTCTATTAGAATCAGTCTAATTCGCGCCCTATTTTAAGTTACATAAGGTTCATAATAATATAGGAGTAGAGGGTACGTATAAAGACTTATGCGCACGGGCACAAATTGCAAGGGACACCAGTTCCTATGCGTTATTGTTTTTTAATAGCCGTCTCCGCCCCACAGAGCTTACCACATTCATCATACATACGGATAAAAAGCTTTAGGGTACCGTAGTGGGAGAGAAAACCCTATTTGAGGAATTCAGACGGTGTCTGGTGCTTCTTGTCTTATATTCGTAACAAAAGTGCAACTCATTGTTTTAAACTTTAATGGTCACTAACATTAGAATAGTAGTAGACTTAAAAGGAGGGTAGACCTATTTGTCTGCCCATAACACCTTACCCAAAAAACTCTAGTTAGACCATGAGTGAAGCAGCACTATGCTGTGTTTCGCTGTGTGTGTGTGTGAGGGGGGTTTAAAGGTTGGCAGCGCACGTGTAACTCCACTGGTGTCGCGGGCGGTGGCTCCTATGGGCGGCGGCAAACGCTTACCATCAGGCGATCCGTCTGCTCGTCTGTCACCTATCACATAATAAAAAGACTTTGGTGGAACAGACAATAGCGCCGAAATATCGGACACTCAAAAACACATGGGAGATATCCCATAAAAAACTATTCTAAAAGTGCAACTCATGAGATGGTACGAATTTATTATTATTTACCGATTTCTCAGAGCGGCCATCAGTTTTTAACCGACTTCAAAAAAAAAGATGAAAATTCGTCGACTGTACTTCGAAAAATTTCCCACAAGGTTCTCTGTCTAGTCGGCTACTTTGCTTCATCTACGAAACCCCTCATTTCTCACTTGACTAAGTAGGGAAGGAGAAGTCTGGAAGTAGGAAGTCATGTACCCCCGTCACTCGGAAAGCACGTTAAGCCGTTGGTCCTGCGTCCAAACTCTCTCCGATCTGAGTCCCGCCTGAACACGAGATGAATTTTTTAAGTGTGTTATTTACTTAAGAGCGATGGTAGCTCAGTCAGTGGTTTCTAATTAGTTAAAAACCCTAAAAAACTACGGAACACTCCGTCACCGCGCAAGTCAAACTTGACAGTACTTTTTTCACCCAAGCATACAAATAAAAAACATTCGAATTGCCCCGCGGCGTCGCTCGGCATTCCGTGGTTTTTAAAACCAAATATAAATTAATAAAGCCTATGGGTGAACGCTCTCCGCGGATCACTGTAATAACATAGTTCACTGGACCTGCTGTGGAGTGTTTGTTTTTGTGTGTGTTATGTGATATACCGAGTGTTTGGTGATATAACTATCAACATACAAGGCATCATTATCCTTCTTTATCGTATTGGTGCGCCCTGTAGCCATAGCTTAGACATAGCACCCTAACCAGACTGAGCCTTTTCCTGAGCTGTGTTTCGCCGTGTGAGTGACGTTACCGGAGGCCCAATGAGGGGAAGGGGAAAAGGTTGGCAGCGCACTTGTAACTCCACTGGTGTTGCGGGTGTCCATGGGCGGCGGAATTGCTTACCATCAGGTGATCCGTCTGCTCGTCTGCCACCTCTCATATAAAAAAATATATATAGAAAGCCATGCTTGGAAAACCGCGCGAAGCCGTTAGTACAGGAGCCCAATTCCGGGCTCGTGACATTTATCATCATTTATTTTACTATGTCATATATCACTAAAACATAGTTTTTTTTGTATGGATTTCATGTGACATCCGCCATGTTTTCCGTTAGTGCTGGAGTGACGTGTTGGGTGACATCCTTTCTCTACCGCACTCGTATAGAGATGCATTAAACCTGCGTCAGGGCCGGTTGGATCTCTTTCACACTCTGTGACGTTTTTTCCGTAAATTGCACGTTCTCGACACACAACACTCACAGTATCTGGCCGCGAAATGACACTTTGTTTAGTTTTACGGTTATTACATTTTCGAATTACTGGATTCCAGACATTTGACAATTTAAACCCGATGGGTTTGAATTGTCAAATGTCTGTCACATGGTAGAAATCTCGTAAATAACTATTCTAATCGTAGCACTGTCCAGTCGGGGTGGACAATTAATTCGAAAGATTGATGGGACAGCCAACAACTTTGGGAGCCATAACAAGCCAAGAAATTTGTATTTGTTTCGATTTTTGTATTTACAAACTTCCTCAAGGCCGAAATGTCCTCGGCCTTGCGCGAATAATATTAATTGTAAAAATTATATGTATATATTACCGTCGACCTAATTAGACTCCTGGAGCCCAATTTTCGGGCTTCGGTACATTTATCAACATACAAATATGTATCATTAAAACATATTTTTTTTGTATGGTTTTTATGTGACATCCGCCATGTTTTTTCATATCGATAATCCCGAGAATTTGGCTCCAGAAGCCCGATGTAAAAAAATGAGATAAGTCCTATTAGATTAGAATTAGGTCGACGTTATGTCAGAGTTAGTTTATATGTATCTGTAATTTTGTTTTTTGGCTAATACGCAAGCATGTTGTGTGCACTATTTATAGATTATGGCTTAGTACGTAAGTTAGTTTTATAAATTATGGCATTGTCACGATCATAATCTGTTTGGGTACCGAAGTTAAATAAATATATATAAATAAATTTTCACCATCCGCTAAAACTCTTTGTCGCATTGTAGACGACCTCATGAAGTGAGTTTGGCTTCTCATGAACAGACCCATTAAGGAAAGAAACTATTATCGACATTAATTTTTAATAAGGTCAAAAGAATAACATTTGACAGACCTTTAGCTAAAAAAAGATGGCTCCGTCCCCCAGAATAGATCAAAAGATACATAATTAAATAAACACCCCTATTATTTATGTTATTATGCTAAAAAAGGACAGTTTATCGGCCCCGTCGCTATCGCGCCGTCATCGCTGCGGCCGCCGGTTCGATCCCCGGGCGCGTCACGCCACCTGTCGTCGCGTCAGATATAAATGACAAGGCTGTTTTTTGGATTATTTATGGGTCTGTCATCGATGTGTCAAAAAAATTAGTAAATTATGTACAGGGAAAAAGTTAAGGCAGGACCATTTTGTATGAGCTTTATAGGAAACCACTTAGACTCCTTTACCTAAATGTATAATATAAATGGTATAAACGCCTAGGTCACCTGGACTCTAAGGAATCGATTGATACCTCATTCATCAAAATCGGCTGAGTAGTTTAGGCGGAATCTTGGAACGTATAAACATATTTACATACTTACAACATAGACTGCTAAAATTATAGCCCTTCCTTTTTGGCTTTGCCGTAGTCGGGTAAAAATATGTCAGTGCATTTAGATATTATATTTACGAAAAAAATTAGATAGGGGAAACAGAAAAACTGTGGAACCAGTTGTCATCGGTGGTGTTTACGATCAGATACGTAGACCTGGTGACCTACAAGAAAAGCGCCTATTCCTTCCTTAAGGTGACAGGGTAGGGCACGCTAGCTACTGAACCGAACCTATTTTAAACAATTTCGGGGTTACAATCTCTCGGCTAACACTCATACTATTTACTAAATAACCATGCACAAATGTTGGGTTCAACGCGTACGCGAAAAATTGATTACCGCCAAAAGCGGCAACTTTTGGCGTGAATCAATTTTTCGCGTACAAAAACGGACCCAACATTTGTACATGATTATTTAATAAATAGTCTAAGTGTTTGCCTAGAGGTTGTAACCCCGAAATTGTTTAAAATAGGATCCGGTTTAGTAGCTAAAATTAAAATCGATTGGCGTCGCTAGTGTGCCCTACCCGTTCACCTTAAGAGTCGGCAACGCATATGTGATACCTTGGGTGTTGCAGATGTTCAGAGGTGGCGGTGACCACTAACCATTAGGTGTGCCGTCTGCTCGGTTGTCCGCTATAATGTAAAAAAAGGGGGAACCAGACAGATCATGGATGTACGAGTAAGTTCAGAATCACTATATCATTTTTTTTTTGTTATTATGAATATCTACAATAAAAAATTGGCGAATAGTTTTTTAGATTTTCGCGTTGCATTATAACTATAATGTATCAAAACGGGAATTAACACGATATTTATTATGTGAAACAACATTGTGTACTCACATATTTGGCTCCACACATCTGGAGCCAAATATGTGAGTCCGCTCGTGACCACGGCTGCTGTAACGTAGCCGAAACGTCGAGCCAAATATGTGAGTACACAATGTTGTTTCACATAATAAATATCGTGTTGATTCCGGTTTTGATAAATTATAGTAAAAAATTGGCGAGTCAAAATGTCTGTCCAAATACATAACCAGAAAAAATACCTATTTATTTATTTAAATAGGTACACCAACAGCGTATGTATTAAGACACTATGAAATTTAAACTAAAACTAAAACAAAATTCTGATACATATGCTTATTACAGGCGTACACAGCATTTACATAACAACAACTGTATTTTTTTTTACATAATCTAAATATATATGTAATTTGAATAGATATCAACTAAAAGAAAACATAAACTACTATTATAACTAACTTAATTGATTCCCACCTAATAATAACTTAGTCTGTTTCTAACCAAAGACATTTCTAAGAACAAACAACTAATTCAACCAACTTTATAGTCACGTCCGAAAAACGCCCAATTATTAGAACCAACAAACCGTATCGCATACGTATTTATAGACACATCCTTACAATTCGGCGATATGTAGATGAGCTCTAATGAGCCATGAGACTTTATAGAGGTCTTATAGGACAAGAGGTGACGACCGAATTGGATACACAATACAGAAAAGGAAATCTTTATACTAAAAATACGAGTTCCTATCCAATATTGAGGCAAATTTTTGGCGTAATTGAAAAGATCATTGCCAAACGCCCTGTTGGTCTAGTGGTTTAATTACCGGGCCGTGATCTCAGGGTCCTGGGTTCGATTCCCAGGTCGAGCGACAAGTATGTTTCGAATTTTTCGAACATAGCTCGGGTTTGTGATCACCAATCCGCATTTGGCAAGCGTGGTTATTAAGCCTAATCCGATCATAGTAGCGATGACTTGATTTCTGTGACAATCTTAAGTCATGATTTCACATTGGTAATTACAGTTTTTTCGCCACACCTAAGAAAATCTAGCACTAGACAGAAACCGGTGGAGACCGATCATCCGCTACAGATGCAGCTATGACGCGACCACGATCCTCAGAAATGAGGGATTGACTCAAGAGAGAGAGAGAGAGAGAGTAAAATCTTGGTCACCTCCTGCACTATACAATATTTTTTCCCCATAGCACGTGTCCGCAAGGTGGCGCTTGAAAAATGCCTGCCCGTCTGTTTATCAGCTCCGAGCTTCCAAAAAAGGAAGTTAAGATAAGGGATATCATTTATTGGTGTTTTTAATTTGAAACTGAGGTGGTGGAATGTGTATCTACGTGATTAAGTTGGTGATGACATAGTCGTTAATCTTTTCCTACTCTACAAAGCTCAAAATAGAATAACAGAAAAGTACTAAAATACAAAATAGAAAGACATTTACTGTAGGTAGGAGGAGCAATGCTCATAAACGCTTTGGTAGTTTGGTGGATAAGTCTTTCGAAATAGTCGAAGGTTCAAATCCGAATACGTATTTATTATGCTTGAGGCGAAACAGCAAGCGGTTCACCTGATGATAAATAACCTCTGCCGAACATCTGCGAAATCAAAGAGGTCGCTGATGCATACCTCTGGATTTTTTTAAATCTATGCGTGTTTTCACCCTGTAACTCGGCAGTGAGGGTGTATTATTGGGAATCGAAACCACGACGTTATCAATTAAATAATAATAGCTGCGTAATGCATAATTCTTATTGAAAGCGGAAGTGAATCCCAAGGCCATTTTTACCTATTCCATTAGAAGTTCTTTGTTGAACCTGCTGAACGGAAGTGGATCCCAAGCCCATTTCTTATTATTACCTATTCCATTTAGAAGTTCTTTATTGGACCTGCTAATCAAATCAATCAATTCGTCCAAAATAAAAACAAAACCGAATTCCGGGAACACAACCCTTTCCAAACGCATTGATCTAATCAAAAAGCCACTCCATCTAACGAAGTCGGATGTTTGTCTGTCTGTGCGACATGTGGTGGAAATGATAGGGCTTATAAGGGGAAGAAGTAGTGATGTCACAATATTGAATGATCTACCACTGATAACATAGTAAGTTAATCGCAAATTGAGCTGTCCTTTTCGTATTCGATCTTCGACAAACTCTGACTCGAAAAGGATTTTGAAATTTCAATGTAATGGCTTTTTGATTCGGATGTCCGCCGCAGGGCATAAATTTGTACCTACTTATTAAAACGTTTATCGTAAATAACCCCCTTGGTGATCTGAGTGTTGTAATCGCTAAAGATACAGTTCAAAATTTGTAAAATAAACCAGAGATTTTTTCCGGATTCTATTGAACTAAATTACATCACTAGTCCCTATTAACAATGACTTAAGCCTTGTTACAATCACCTGCCCCTATCGATACGCCGCCAATTCGATAAGCTAATGCATTCCCCGCGTATGTATAACGACGTGCATCCATCACTAGCGGTGACATTTCCAACGTCCACTCTGCATCTGGCGTCTTATCAAATTATCGATATCTCTTGCACGTACAGCACTATTTTTGCTTATAAATAAGGAATCAACCGCAGAACTACATTGGCAATAGAACTTTAATTAAAATATAGATGGAATGAAACTAACAAATATCGTATTATCGTAAAGAAAATTGTGTCTTGGGGTGAATGAATGAATGAATATACCTTTTTTTGCTGATTCCAAATAGCTAACTGATTTGCACTCAACGACTTTGAAAAACATTAAGTCTTGAAGTTACTGCAGTCTTATTTTGGAACCCTTAGACAGTGCAACCAGAGCAACTTGATCATGGTTATTCATTTAAAATCAATATCTCAGCATTGTGGGTATCCACATTTTAGTTCGTTCCTCTAGTTATTCATTGGAAAATTAACAAAAATGCATGCAATTATTGATATATACCAATTGAAATATTATATCTCACAAACACTCACTTATAGGTACGCCATAATAAATAGTTACACGCAACGCATACACATACTCACACACACTCACACACACATACACTACAAACCTACTTAGTTACACGCTCCATCAAGTGCACACAAATATGCTCCACGCTTACTTATTTACTTATTTATTTACTTTCAAACATCACACGCACGCACTTCACACGTATTCCTATTTTAACTTTTTGCTATCTACTTTATTATTTTATTATACGGGTCTCTAAGGTGATTTGTTAATGATATTAAAGAATAATGTAACCATCGCTGTTGGGTTTGCAATTATTAATTAAGTCGATTATTCTTGTATCAGCTTAAGCCTATTGTAAACTTGTTTGTTGGTTCTTTGCAATAAATAAAAAGTGGAGTACCTCAAGGGCGCATACTAGACCCCCTAGATTATATACCTCACAAGTCACAACCATAACACTAACAAGATGCGCAGGAGTTTTACGACACTTGTATAAGGAGGCTGTAAAAGTGGCGCCTTGGTTGCCTTTATAGCCCCTCGAAAACTGCCCAGAGACGAAGGTTACGACCAATTACCGAATATCAATTAGTGATGTTGATATACAGGCTGACTCGTAAATAACTTTTCAATTTGCAGAACGCGGACCTGAGCGATTGTAACGAACTCGACTAGGCTTTGGTCTCATAAACAAATCATTTGCAGTTGTGAAAGGAAATGAGTTTTTCATTATTTTCAGTTGAGTAAAATAGGTGTATAAATCAATACTTGACATTTAAAAGATAAGAATCTAAGTTAATGGAATATCTATCAGGACTCCTTTGTTTCCAGAATTTGCAATAAATCATTGTGCACGTATGCGCGTGCACAACGGCCTTTCACTGTGTTGATTCTACAGCAGGGGTCATTAACCGATGATTTCTGAAAGAATGGTGAGTGGTATGCGGAGCCTTTTAATAAATTGACAAGTTAACAAGGAGTCTGCGCCACGAAAGTCCCTCGGCAAAACGCGGAACTAAAATTTGACAATCCTTCTGTATATATAAACAAAGCTCAAATTTGAATGTTGACGTAATAGAAGTGGGCCAATCACGGGACTTCTTTGGTAGCAGCGAACTCTAGCGCGAATCGACACTGCATTCTGAACTATGGTCCATGACAAGACAGAAATTTTATCGAAGCAAAGGAACCTTAGACACAAAAGTGAAGAACCACTGATTTAGGTCAATACAAATGGTCACTTTACCCTAAACTTTGTGAGTTCAATTACTGAATCCGTGATAGAGGTTGTTATAAAATGAATTTATGGTATAATATTTGTGTTAGGTGAGTATCTTCGTTAACAAGATGCTGAATCAACTTTTGATGGGATCAGATTAATGTTACGTAAACGTATCTGCTATTTTTCTGTCTAATAAGGAATATCAATTACCTTTAAAGACATGAATATAGGTATGATCCATAAATGATTTATCCTTAACATACCTCTCCAAATCACGCGGCCAAGTTATTTAGTTATCCAAAGCTATATGTTTGTGGAGCATTCGCCGCGGTGCGCGGGCGCAGGATTGACGGACGCCGCGCGCGCAGCGTTTTACATATAAATTACCAATTACAGGGAGCGCGTAGCGTTAGGCACAGACTAGACTGCCCACCCGAACCCTCAGACTAATTACTAAAGCATAGAGAAGCCAAAATTTCATTTATGTCACCGGCTTTGTTTTCGCACATTTAACATTAGTAGAAAGACTTGATATAAGTTTCTCAAAATGCAGAACATTCCTACACAAAAATGAATTTGGTTGGTACGTTTTTGGCCATGCAAAATTTAAATACCTATGGCACTAAGTTAACAATCTACTCTACGTGTTCCGTATTGTGTACGACTCTGTTCAACGCATTTTTTATGTTATAGGTGGCAGACGAGCAGACGGATCACCTGATGGTAAGCGATTGCCACCGCCCATGGACACCCGCGACACCAGTGCAGTTACAGGTGCTCCGGTCGAGCCGGCCCATTCATGCCGAAGCGTGGCTCTCCCACGGTCGATTTTCTAGTTTAATACCTAAGAAAGCGGTCTGTCCTAAAATGTATCAATTATCTATAGACCATTCTATACTTTCGTAATTGTCCTAAGTATGAACCAATCATAGTGATTTGCTCGATACATCACCAACCTTACGTATGTCATTGGACACAACACTGTTTACTCACTATATCATCTGAGATAAAGATCTTTTGATCCAATTTTCCCACAATTTCCTTACATCTACATTTAGTAGGTTGATAAATGTAACATCATCATCACAGACAGACTTATTATTTTGATAGATGGACTAACTTGATAACATCTAGTGGTTTCTAAAAGAAATCTGATACTGTACGTGACCCAAGAATTTGTAAACTGAAAATTGTAACATTGAAGTGCTTTCATGCAATTTTTTTTTTATTTTATTTAAGGAAACATACAGCTTTTTATATATTTCATTATTAAACTAAGTTATAATAGATATTACATTAGCCTTCACAGTTTCCAAAGTTAAGTTGTACACAATACAATTCTGGTAAGACAGACACCTAATTCGGTAAAACTAAAGGTAAAACAATATAATACTAGGTAGGTATATACTTATAAATTTTGAAACACCATGGTAAAGCCTACATTACTCGTGCATTGATCTAAGAAGACGGCGGTACTTCGCCAGCTTCTCGTGGAATATGTCTATGTGAATGAAACTCTTATTATATGCACTGGTTGTTCTCACAATAAAACTATTTTTAGCGTAATTAGTACGACAAAGAGGTATATGAAACGTATGCTTCTGTCGTGCACTGGGTCGGGGGCACTTAAATGTTATTTTGGTAAGTAAGTAAGGTGAGTCAATTAGATTGTTAATAATTTTGTACAAAAATATTTAGATCTCTGAGCTTGCGTCGGGAAGCTAAAGATTGGATTGAGTTCATGTTATTGTTATCTTTAAATCTAAATTTTAAGCGTCTAATGAATTTGTTCTGTATCCCCTCCACTAAATCTATGTATTTCTGATATTTCTGATTTTGTAGGCCGTGTGGTGCCCGGCAGAGTAGAATAGGCCACCCTCACTCTTACCGAGGTGTCGTAAAAGGCGACTAAGGTAAAGCTGCTGGCATGATCATCAGCACCCAGAGATGGAAAACTCTGCATTTATATCAAAACCCTCGCCAACCCGTCTGCCAAGCGTGGTGAGTATGGCAATTACCCCTCATGTGATTGAGGGAGGCCCGTGCCGTGGGGAATTAAATGGGCTGACGATGATGATGATGATGAATTTTGTAGCTCCAGAGCGTACGAAGATAGGCGATGATAATCCGAGAGCCTTAAATACAAATTTGTTAAAAATACTTCAGTTTTTATATTATTTCAAAAATATATTCAAAAGCATTTCCGCATCCCAACAGGGAAATTATAAAATCGTCTTTGGTGCAGCAAAGGAGCGATAGAAACATCACCCATAACAGACTTATTACAGGAGGTATCCCTCAGGAATATTAAAGAGATTACAGCAACATAAACTATAAAGAAGTGTTTAGTGGCTATCAGAAGAAAACGTAACGGGCGATTTCCCGTTTAAAAGACGAACATTCTTATCCACTCAGTTACCATGAGACAACCACCCTATTGTGTCTATTCTATTCTTTCCTCACCCGTCTCTATAGTAACGGTAGCCACTTTTAATAATGAGTAATGAGATAGAAAGAAGTCAGAGTACTGAGCGTGTAATAGATGGGGATACCTCCGCGACTCTCCTGCGGCCCTGGTCAAACGTTAAACCGACTGCTCATTAAAATAATGATTGATTTCGTGGCGAAACTAATTCGGTAGTCGCTACTGGCATTCTGATGATTATAGTTAATAGGATTTCGTGTCATGATCAAGTGATAATGGAGAGTTGAAGGTTTCAAGGTTTGATAGGATGTTTGAGGTTCATAATTGTAACAGACAGCAGTGTATTGAATGCCGGACGAGAGACGAGAGGCTATAATTCTTCCTGGAGACAACCAACATACTTTCAAAGTTGTAAATCATACAACTTTGTTAAAGAGGTTTAGGCCATCACGGAAGTCACAATAAAGGCGTCATTTTTTAAGTGTTAGAATGTTTTTAAAAATATTTTTATCATCGCAAAGTTAGTTGCCGTTTTAAATAAACTATTGAAATGCCCTTTACCAAACGTATATCTGCAAAATATTGCTCATAGTGGTACTGCCCCTTACTTGTTCATGTGCTGTAATACCTAGAAGCAACTATAAGGTGTTCTTCGGTTTTCTTTTATTCACAACAAATCCCCGACACAAAACCACAGAAAGGTGTAATAAATTCGACATGTCGATATGATTATACTATTGGTGTGTATCGTCGCCTATGTGCTTCAACGTATGATCTGATTTTGATCATCGACAATTCTTTTTTTTGTCTTTTTACGACTACTACGCCAGTAACGTTATCTATTTTACTACCATCATCAAAGATTTAATAGAATTCCAACATCCATAAATAGCACCCATTAAACATCATAGGAAATTGCAACATCGCTCCTGCCACCTGTCATCCGCTGCTTCCTCAAGCCGGGGCGAATCTTTCACTCGCTGGTACCAGGCAATCATGGGATGACAGCAGGTATGTTTAGCGGACAAACCAGCCGGCCACCCGCCGAGCGAGCCCGGGGCGAGCACGCGTCGCGCGAATTCACCAGACTAGTGCTGTTACAGACTTCGAGCTCTGTCAGCCTTGGTGATTAGAAATTCGAACAGAATTTACAGCATATTTTAGAGAATTTTATTCAACAAACTTTACAATAACCTACTAAGCTAAGACCCAGAATTCTTAGTACTAAGTTTCATGCAATATTCAGGGCCTGGTACCATTTATTTTGAGACTGTAACTTGAAGTCATGAAACAGGATAAATGTACGGTGGAGTCAATAAAAATATGATAAACTTAACACGCCAATTATAATTTCTTGTTCAGACAGCAAGTTGACCTTATATGAGACATTTGAATAAACTACTACTGGTTTTGTGGGTATTCATAGGCGACGTTAGTTGCTTAACAACAGGTGATCCGTCTGCTCGTCTGCCATCTATCACATAAAAAACAAACCAAGACGCATTCCAACATGCACACTAGTCGACAAATTTTTGCACACACACAGACCAAAATGAGAAAAGCAATCGCAAAGTGAGTAAAAAAACCTTACTGAGTCATGTTAAGCAACCCTATCCGTCAAAATGCCCCTACAGGTTCAACGGTATCTCCTGTAGAGGTATGCAATGCTGGTACATCATCACAGATGGTTAAGTATCTTCTCAATCTTATTTTTATTAAAGAAATATTGAAGAAGATGAAAATAAAGCTCACAATATTCTCATAGTGTTATTCCCAGTTGCATCCAAAGCCATCGGTTCAAAACCCGTGGTGCATGAAATTGATCCAGTAGGTACCAGACCAGTTACCAGAGTTACCCAAAAGTTTGGTAATTACAATGAAGTGATTGCCGTCTAACATTCGCAACCCTTAGACAGCAGAATCAGACTAGCTAAAACCGTAGTTACACGGTCCGATACCATCCGAAACATGCAAATTTCCTGACGATGTTTTCCTTCACTACCGAGCTAATAGGCTATTTGACAGTGATAAAAATATACATTTCTTTTATAACATCAGTGTTAAAATATTTTTTCTGGAGCGATTTGTAAATAACGCGAGATAAATATATTGCATTATTTCATCATAATTCGTCTTCTAAAATTATTTTTTTGAAACAGGGGTCACGTGCCTAAAACCGGCCCGTAACGTAGATTAAGCGTAAGTCTACTGCCTATGGTTGATTGCCTTACCTTCATAGCAAGAAATAAACAAAAAAAAGTCCATGGTTGAAACACTGAAACACCAACAAGCTCAATGTTTATTTATGGCCAGTCTACGTCACTGGCCGCCATATTGCTAAAAGACGCGTTTTTGCGACATATTTGAATTCGTTTTTTTTTATTAAAATATCTAAAATAAAAACAGAAAAGTATTTTTAGCGCTCCTTATAAACAAATGAATACCCTAAGATAGCTTTCAGAATTGTGTCAAGTAGCCTATTGTAGAAACACGCACATATATTTCAAAAATCTAGAATTGCGTGCTCTGATTTGAACCCACAACCTCTCGCTTGGAAGGTGCACTTTCATATCCGCTGAGATACCATCGCTCTCAAAATTAGTAAGTTGTAAAATTGCCTAATTGTTTATTTTACACATACATGACAGTGTGCGACAGCCCAAGTTACTCCCTTCTATAAAAAAAATAAACTATACAATAGAAACTGATAAAGTAATCCAAGTTGCCAGATTTAAGATGATATCTATTAACACCGTTATACTGGCCTTTAAAACTGCCAAGACAGATTTATGAAACAATAACATAAAACAGCTTGGGGCCGAATTTATAGAAAATCGCTACGATTCCAAAAACTAACATAAATCAAGTAGAACAAGTTACGGACAAACGAGGAGGTTACGCAATCAAAATTGAATTCTGTCGCTGACAAAGACTGTTTTCCATCGGTTGAAAAACGCCTAAAATTCAAGGTCTGTATCAGACACATTTCCCGAATACCTAGCTCAGTTTCCAAGAATGGATTTGGTCCTATACCACTGGGACGCCTATTTTAGTGTTGGGTCAAGATTTTTTATAAGAAGAGTCTTTGCTACATGGCCAGGCCACTTACAACAGCAGGCTTCGCAGACGAGAATCCAATATGCATTGCAAATTCTTGGAAATAAAATTCCACGCGAGATTGTATAATATAAGGAGGTAATTTATTTGTGTAGTCGAAGTAGGAGAGCCCGAGCCCGACCCAGGGCTCCAAAGCGACAGCTTGGGACGCTACCTAGACATAACGCTAAGTTGATCAGAAAGTACAGTCCATCCGTATTTAAACCATTTTTGGAAAGGATATATTAGGGATTCGGTTGTATGGATAGATAGATCAAATAAAGATCGAATGACAATATTTAAAGAATGAAACCAAACCCTGGTAAAAAACGGGCCAAGGCTGAAGAAAAAGATAGTTTGACTGACAGAAGAGTCGTTTTGTTGGCCTTTTAGGGTAGAGTTCACTCGTCTCTTAAAAACCCTAAGACATAACATAACCTTCAGGAAATTCCGCTGCATATGCAGCCCATCAATTAATATACTTTTTGGGTGACACTTTTGGGTAGAAGCCCAGTGAAACCAGCGCCTCAGCATTTTCGTTCACATGGACGATACGATATCTTTCATATCACGTACGCAGATGACTTTATTTTGATATTGCACAGGTGTTGTTTATCGTCCATTGTTGCCGCGACGTGCGTGAATGTCGGCGCCGATATGTTATAAATATTTCAATAATTCACTGACTATGTACACAGTAGTGAGGAGGGCAAGACCTCGATTCGAAATAATTTCCGAACAAATAATTAAAAGCTTTTTAACTTTAAAGGTGATCTAACTATCACTCTTTGTCAGTCTTGATGTTGAATTAGTAAAGCAAAAGATGATGTTTGAGCGCTTGCAAAATTGAAAAGCCTTTTTGAGTATCCGGGTGTAAGGTTTAGTACCTTAAAGTTTTTATTTGGCCTAGTGATCTGTCACGAAGATCTACTTACTTAAAAGAATGCATGTATTTCCTTTCAAATTTTTGAAATTGACTTGTTACTATTGATATTACAATTTGTCAGATGGTCATGTGTTATACCATACTCATTGATACGATCTTTCATTATACATCAAAGGATACGATATCGCTAATATATGGTTTTCACGATATCACCACGATATTTCTCTAGGAACACGTGGCTCTTAGAGCAAAAGGCATACTCTCTACCTAAAATTCTAGTGGTGTGGTATAGTAACATAAAGCTTGAAATAAGTCAATATAAGTTTATTTATGTATTTTATTTTAAAAAACTTGGCTCTCGCCTCATCAAAACGTTTACCAAGATATCAATATGCGTCGTGAGTATACGGCTCATTGTGAAAGCTGATTTTGAATCACATGAATGTATTTGACGAGTCGCGTTTTTGGTCATCCAATCTCCAAGTCATAACAGCTACGAGTACAAACAGCGACGTAAAAAGCTCACATTGTCCTTACCGTTGATAATTTAATTAGACGGGACATGACATCAATACTAAGAACAGGAGAAAATTTTAATTGAGACATAACTTTCGCTTAGAGCCACGCTTCGGCATGAATGGGCCGGCTCGACCGGAGTGAAACCACGGCCTCACAGAGAATCGGTGTGAAGCACCACTAAGCTGTGTTTCGCTACGTGAGTGAGGATACCGGATGCCCAATTCGGGGGAAAGGAGTGTTTTAAGGTTGGCAGAGCACCTGTGACTGCACTGGTGTCGCGGGTGTCCATGGGCGGTGGCAATCGCTTACCATCAGGTGATCCGTCTGCTCGTCTGCCACCTATAACATAAAAAATGCGTTGAACAGAGTCGTACACAATACGTAACACGTAGAGTAGATTTTTAACTTAGTGTCATAGGTATTTAAATTTTGCATGGCCAAAAACGTACCAACCAAATTGATGTTTGTGTAACAGCACTGGGGAACCAGGACAAAACGTTTTTAGTTCGATTTCTGCTCTGATCAAATCATTTTGTGATCTACGCAAACGTGTCACATCTAAGACCTCATCGTCACTCGCCAACAGGTGGATTGTAGTCAAGTCTATTGGTCAACAAAAAAAAAGTTTGATCGTAATGTTCCTTCTCCCCCTTTTTTACTACCTAGATTAAATGGGAATTACTGTTTTTAACTTGATATTTTCTTTTTTGCTATAAACAATGGGTGTCTTTCTGATTTTGCAGATGTTCATTAGCGGCGTAAACTTACCACCAAGTGACCCACTTGCTCGTTTGATGCCTCTAGCATAAAAAATTGTTTAAAAGAATCCTATTTTATTTACTTTTCTATTTTTTCACACCTGCTTTCCCACATTTTCAACCCTTAAAAAATCCGCCTAACGACCATTAGCGTGCACTAGGCAAATAAATACGGCTAAAACTTTAGTTTCGATCCCGCCATGTTCCTCGCGTGTCCGCGGTCTGGCTGGTTTTTTAGTTCGCCCTTTTTTAGTTTTCAAGCCCTTTATCGCCTTGAACAGTGCAAATGTCAAGGGCGGAGGGAATCGATAATGGAAACTAGAAAATTGGTTGTAGTGAACTATCACTCAAATCTCAATTAATAAATCCAAAATGGTAAGAATTGTTTTCTTTTCTTTTATGTGTAGATAAATAATAAAGATAATATGTAAATACTTACCTGTTTTAATTAAATAAGAGTATACACATTGAAACTTTAAACTCCTCCTTTAAACTTCCTAGAAGTTACCAGCTTTTAAGTACGGACAACCTACAAATGTTACCCAATTTCCAAGGGTAAATCACCTATACATACGAACGATATCTACCTCTCCATATTTTCTGTGTTTTTCGTTGTTTCATGTTTTAAGATATTCTCACTACTAACTAGAACATTCAGAGTTCTTGATGACAGGAATTCCCATTCAAAAAGAAATCTCGCCCACAAAAAATCCGTCTTTATTAGGAACCATTATACAAATCGCACTCATGGGACCTCCTAACCGGTACCAGCCCGGGTGCTTACTTCCTACCGCTAACCAGGAACACATGGCTCAAAGGAGACGTTTTTTTTGTGGGGTTTTTAAAGGAATATCAATTAGGATAGTTAGTTTCGTTCCGGCTGCGGCTGGAGCGTGATGTTGGTAAAGACGGGGTGAAATAGGAGCGGGAAATGCATGAAAACTATCCAAATACATCTTGAAAACAGCTTCCATTATTATCAAGAAAATATATGCAAAGTTAAATACAATTATTATGACTAAGGAACCGATTCATAATAATTGTATTTAACTATATTCTTGATTGTTGTTTTGTTTTCAATAAAAGAAATAGTCACCCTTTTAATTTATCGTAATGAGTTTTTTATCTTACAAATTATTTATTCCCGTGTGATATGGTAATTACACTAAGCAACTTAGCTAATAATCTGAAAAGAAACATAAACGTTTTATACTTTATCAACTTCTGTTTAGCTAACCCGCTGTCGCCTAAGGCACAGTCTGTCTAATCAGGTAAGCCATAATTTTAATACGAATACAAGGACACGTTAATGCATGTGGGCGAAGTGCATAACACGCATTTCTGAACATATCCCATCTAGTATGCGTCCCTGGTAATTGCAATCACTAATAAACTAAATAAAGACACTCCTTTGAGCAACAAGAGATTCTTGCTATTATTGTGCCTCAATTTTGTCTACAGGCAATGCACACCCGCTCACACTAAAGCCGCAGCTTGCCTAGTCAAGTAGGGCATAATTTTCCTACGCATAAGGACCTGTGCCCGCGGGAGGGCGCATACCTCGCATGCCTGAACATCTCCCGTCTGGTATGCGCCCCTGGTAATTACGATCAGCTATATGCACGCCCTGCTACTTTCGCTGACTAATTAAGACTAATATCGTGATTTATATTCGTTGTGTTTATTTTTGGTAAACGGTGGAGCCATTTAATATAAACAGTTTCGTAGACGAAGTTCATATCCGGGTGAAAAGGAGAGCATTCCAAAACGAATTAAAACATCACAAGTGCTTCAGCTATTTAGTACGGAATCAGTTCACTGTATGAGATGTAGTATGAATGCATTATTTTATTAGGTAATCTACGAGTAGCACTGTCACAAAGCCTAAAGCTGAATTTTCAAAACTATGGCCTCGAACTATTTAACCACAGTTGTAGTAAACCGTCCACAGCAAAACGTGACGACGCAATGTCGTTAACGTTCAAACAACAAACAAGAAAACTCGACTTTCTCACGGAATCACTAAATCAATTTAGTATTTCCAACAAATAGTGATGCGACGGTATCTGTCGATAGATCGCACGCGCAGCGGGGGCTGCTATCGTGGGGCCATCTGGCGCCTAAATTCCTACAACTGCGGTTTACGTACGGACAGTATGTCTGTGTATTGTGACAATGGAATCAGATGCAGTGAGCTAAATATGTATATACCTCAAACAGCGCAAGGTGAAAGGTGAAAAGAAAAAATATCCGAACTGGTACGACATTAAAATCTTTAAAATATGAGCATATTTCTTATAAAATGTTCTAAAGCAGCAATACCTGGTGATCAGCCCGCTTGTCTGCCACCTATCACATCATCATCATCATCAGCCCACTTAAGTCCCCACTGCTGGGGCACGGGCCTCCCTCAATCACATGTGGGGTAATTGCCATACTCACGCTTGGCAGACGGGTTGGCGAGGGTTTTGATATAAATGCAGAGTTTTCCTTCTCTGGGTGCTGATGATCATGCCAGCAGCTTTACCTTAGTCGCCTTTTACGACACCTCGGTAAGAGTGAGGGTGGCCTATTCTACTCTGCCGGGACCACACGGCACCTATTACATAAAAAAAGTCACCTTATAGTGTAGTGAATAAGCGAATCAGAGGTGATTGCTACCATCAGGATACTCGCATGCTCTTGTGTCCCGCACATAAAAGCTCGAAGATTCTTAATGCTTGGTTCTTCTTGAAAATAATTAAGTAGTTATTTATGGGCCTTTACAAGGCTAAGTTTTATCAGCTGCATACCTATATTAATTTTGTAAACTATCAGCGCAAATCTTTCTTCTCACTATGAGAGCTGTTAAGTAATGATTTCAGATTTTGGAAATTAATATCCACCACTTCAATTCTAGACATGTTTATGTTCAATACTACTACTACTAGTATTGAACATAAACATATGGCCTTGACCAGATAGTGAGTCCACCTTGTGGGGGGCCTGCCACGGCTGCGACTTTCTGTACGTGCGTCCTTGGATGCGGGCGGCACGGGAGCGATCTGTGTGGAGAACATTGGGGGAGGCCTATGTCCAGCAGTCAACGTCTATTGGCTGAAATGATGATGATAATAACACGTTATGTTACTTCACTCATTATAATGATCTTATCTTATTTCCCGCTTACGTCCCAAGCTGGCGCTTTGGAGCCTCAGGGCCGTTCCGTGTCTTCACTGTCCGTATATAAAGTATACCACGAGGCTGTATGTCATTTATTCAGTGTATTGTTGTGTCAGTCGCCACTGGTCACAAACCTGTATCCGAAGATGGATTATCCCGGATTAGAAATGCATTGTTGCTTTGAGACTGTTATCTAAACTTGTCGGTGCCGTTTTAACTTTTGCTTTTAGAAAGACAAAGCCTATGATAATTAAAAAAGGTTACACTAAAACTTACTTAGACCTGGTTGTGTAGATAGGTATGTATTCATATCTGCTAGCTGTGACGTAGCGTGGGTGTCGGTGACTATTCCTTCCCTCCCTCCCCCAGAAATAATAAATATTTCACAACATCACATACATTGATCTGACTCAGAGATAGGTAGCTCAAGCACCTGTGTTACGGATATCAGAACCAACAGCGGAATCACAAATATATACATTTAATACTTTTCTTTTGTAAATGCATACTTATAATACATAGAAAACACCCAGACCTATACAAACAGTCATGTTCATGCACATAAATGTTTGTTCAGCACTCGGTGCGAGTATAGACGCAAATAGTGAGCGAGCGAGAAGTGAATAGATGCGCCGCCATTTCTGATCCCATTCTTTATCCGCAAAGGTGCGGGGGGGTCGAACCCGCAACCCTTGGATCAAAGGCAGAGTTCGCTACCACTGTTCCAAACGGGTCGTCAAGGAAGAAGCGAAGGCATTACCGTCCTATATTGTTTGCCGCCAGGGGCCGTGTCAGCCATCGCCTCCCTCAAGCTACGCCACTGTCTGCGGAGTTAGTAGCTCAGAGGATCACAATGTCCGCCTTATAAACGGGAGGTCGTAGATTCTAATCCTAGCACGTGCTCTGGGCATTTTTAAATCGATGTGCGTATTTCTACCACTTGCTCGACGGTGAGGGAAAATATCGTGAGGAAGCCTTAAACCATCAGTCTTAAGTACATCGCATCATAAAAATCGAATAGTTGCAAGCAGCCTAACATGGCCGGCGGTATAATGTTTATATTTCTAGAGCCTGTTTCATAAACACACAAGTATTAATTTGACATTATCCACATTTAAGTATGAGATTACACTGATAATATTAAACTAATATTGTTTTTATGATACAGGCCCCAAGTCGTAATTTTAATGACTTCATTGACCACAGACAATAAACAAGAGTGATAAAATACCTATATCTATAACGAAATAGGTCCGGATCCGTTTCGAACTTGAATAGAAACAAAAAAGCCAATAAATTACCAACTCAACTGTACCCTTATCAGATTTCCTAATCAAAATTAAACAAAATGCAGAAACGACAGGTAGACTGTACAAAAACGCCACAGTCAAAAGTAAACTTTATTTAATCAGAGATAAAGTTGAACGTTTTTAAATTTAACGAATGTCCCGTCAAACTATCATGACGTTTCGGGTGCGGGAGCTGTCAAAGTGACGTAATATGTTTATTTATGACAGGCAACGTCTGTCATTGGATGACGTGAGAACAGTACGCGATCGTAGATAGATGAATTAGAGCTACTTTCTTTGAAGGAAAACAAATACCTATTGTAACTTGTTTATAAAATAATGAAAAGTCAGTAAATGCTTAGTAAAATATAAGCATTAACCACATAATTACTACGAGTACCTATGTACTTACTTATAAAAATAACCGTGTTTTGTCCCGTGTACATTAATTCATCATCATCATCATCAGCCGATTTGAGTCCCCACTGCTGGGGCAAGGGCCTCCCTCAATCATATGAGGGGTAATTGCCATACTCACCACACTTGGCAGACGGGTTGGCGAGGGTTTTGATATAAATGCAGAGTTTTCCTTCTCTGGGTGCTGATGATCATGCCAGCAGCTTTACCTTAGTCGCCTTTTACGACACCTCGGTAAGAGTGAGTGTGGCCTATTCTACTCTGCCGGGGACCACACGGCTAATTTATTCACATAATTCTGATGTGAATATTAGTAAATTAATTATTCACATAATTTCTTGAGGTAATACTAATAATAAAACTCTTATAAGAATATCATCCGAAACGAGAGCTCCTTGTAACGTTTAATGGTACAGGGAAGAGTGGAAGGTCAACGCTCCCGAGGAAGATCACCTACAAGTTGGACAGACAGTATCAAGTCTGCTACAAAGAGTTCTATGACTGAATGTGCATGCAGTGCCACAAACAGAGAAAGAGGACAAGTCTCCCAAAAGCCGCTATACAACATACTGACAATCCATAAGACGACCCCGTCAGGACTATCGACAGCTCATATCGAATCAAGCACTTACAAATTTCGACGACTTAGTAGCGCGTTCACCCGGATTGTTAAAGGGGGTTCGAGTCCCGCCTGAACACGAGATGAAATTTTTAAGTGTATTATTTACTTAAGAATAAATTGCAAATGATTGCTATAAAACAATATCAACCAGTTCGTGAATTTGAATTTTTTTCTTAAGGTGAACTTAATATGCAGTATTTTTTTCTCTTCTCTTCTTTTCTTTATTCTCTTCTTTGACGACCCGATTGGAACAGTGGTAGTGAACGCTGCCTCTGATACAAGGGTTGCGGGTTCGATCCCCGCACAGTACAAACATTTGTGTGCGTGAACATGTTTGTTTGTATTGGTCTGGGTGTTTGCTATGTATTATAAGTATGTATTTACAAAAGAAAATTATTATATGTATATATTTGTAATCCCACTGTTTCTGATATCCGTAACACAGGTGCTTGAGCTACCTATCTCGGAGTCAGATCAATGTATGTGATGATGTGAAATATATATTCTTAATAATAAAAAAATACTACATAATAAGTTCACCTTAAGAAAAAAAATCAAATTCAAATTACAGTCAGCGTCAAAAATATTTGAATATAAGTATTAAAGAGTCTTGGAAACAAATAATAAGCTAACTTAATTAAATTGATTATACAGCTTAGCTTGCGTGGGTAGAGTAGGCGAATCAGTTTTTTTACCATTTCCAGCTGTTCCCATGACAATATTCCATAATCACAGTGTTTTATTCCCAGTTACGTCCAAATTCAACGCCTTGGAGCCCAGGGTATGCTTGAACCTTCATCTAGGTTCGGAATGTAAATTATTAAGTGACAATATTATTCTGACAACTACTATTGTAAGCAACATTAACATACAAAGGCATTATTATTGTATCTATTGACACCTGCAAAATTAGGGTTCAACTAAGCATACTTATTGTTAAAATTAGCCATTTCAGGGTGTCACAAACTCTGTACCCTAATGTTACATCCTATATAAATGTACTATGTGACATGCAATGATATTATAAATAAATAAATTAAATGTCTGGTAATTATGGACATTTTATATATCCAATAGGTATTTCTGCCGCATTGTATGCCTATCTAGCCAAGTTCGCTATTAAAAATCATGTATCATTTATAGAACCTGCTTATATCATCTTTGATTATTAGCGATTTCTAGAACCAAAAATCACAGTTTTTATACAAACAGTCCGCCATACGCTTCACATGTTACTGCTAATGAAACGTCTAGCACCGGCGCACGAGTTGAATATTATTCGCTTCGGCTGTACGTTTAGAATCACACATCGAATTTACATAAACAACAAGAAATTAACACACTAAGATTACATTAAAAGTACCTTGAAATAGTAATCATAGTAAAATATTTTTATTGAAAACGGGCCAAGTTGAATTGACGCTAGAATAGTATGTAATGAGATTTCTGCTATATACCTAATTTTTACCCGACTAGGGCAAAGCTAAAAAGGAAGGATTATGATTTTAGCAGCCTAAGTATGTAAGTATGTAAATATGTTTGTATGTTCCAAGATTCTGCTTAAACTACTTAGCAAATTTTGATGAATGAGGTATCAATCGATTCCTTATTTACAGTCCAGGTGACCTAGGCTTATATTTTTTGAGTTACCGATATTTCGTCGCTGTTACAATAGCCATGGTTACGGTGTAACTGAAGTTTTTTAAACAATATATTGATTTGACGTTTTGGGAAAGTCAATTATTTTAGTCCGTTAGCTAAGTATAAGGAAAGAGTAACTCAGTCTACTGGGAAGTGACGGTGTATTCATATTAGGGGTACATTTTTTCAATCAGAACATTCGGAAACAGTAGTGATTACATAATCAATAAGTGTTTCGTATGGACCTAACTTGATGAAAGTTGGTTTTTATTTTATTTATTTTTTATGCTAGAGGCGACAAACGAGCAAGAGTCACCTAATTAAAAGTAGTCAACGCCGTCCCATGAACATCCACGAAATCAGAAAGATAGCTTTTTAAAAACAGAGGTTCTTAAAGTCGTAGCCGTCTGGAAATACTCCTGCAGCCAAACCGTTCCACAGAACTAAATCCGTTCTTCCGTTAAATAAATAGCCATCTTAGTATAAAATTAACCAGAAAATAAAGATGAAATATGCGAATCTTGGTTGGCGCACTACCGTGCACCATATATCTGGTCCTTAATGCAACGCAAAGCGGGACCTTTAGGCAGATCGAATAAAATGCAGCTTCGAACGGCTCCGCGCTAAGATATGCATTTAAGGTTAAAAACAATTTTCTTCAAAGATTATTTTAAGGAGATTCTATCTGTTTAACCTACTTAGCATAACATTTCTGCTACGCAAGTCCGTGTCAGATATTCCTAATAAAGATAAGATGTTGTCTGTCATATAAATAAATATGTTTGCAATTATTTTATTCACTAGCCTGTCGAGCGTAACATTTAGTAACTTTATACGATACTACGATGCCCTCACTTCGTTTCGGGACATTAGTTCCACTTTGTACTAATAGATGGCGCTAGGTATTGATTCCGAAACCTGCCCGCCCAGCAGGAAACTAAAAGACGGCCAGCAATGGCTACACGGGTTGAGAGACCGACTGAGGGAGATGTACAAAATATATAAACATTCGTGCGATGAACACTTGTGTTTGTTCGGTGTCTGGGTGTAATATATGTATTTAAGTATAAATATTTGTGTTCCTCTGTTGTCTGATATCTGTAACACAAGTGCTTAAGCTACTTAGTACGGAATCAGGTCAACGTATGAGATGTTGTGAGAATTATATAAACATTAACCCTGTTATTACAAATCGGGAATTAAGGATAGTACCGGAAACAATATTCATGCCAGCTCCTTTTAACATTCGGTGTTGGAACGGGATGACACGAGCTTTAGTACGGTAATAATTTTAGATCTTGATTTATAATAAGGTGGTAATTGTTAAAAAACATTACGGTTACCAAAAAAAAAAGACAGCAAAAGAGCACGCTGTGTACATCTCCCTTGAGACCGATCACGGCGACAACCCCCATCCCCCCTCCTAGACAGACTAGCGTAACTGGGTCGCCGGCAGGCCCCAACCGGGGTCGAAGACCGCCCCAACTGCGCAGTGTCGGGAGGCCTCCTCTCCCAGAGGAGCATGGACACCGCGCCAAGTAAGGCTCGAAATGCAGCCCGGGTAATGGGTATACCCCGAAACCCGAACCGCACCAAAGTGCAAAGATGACAGTAGTACCTAGTATAAGCGCTGTACGTAGGTTGAATCTAAATTGACCTCTTTGTAAATAGTATAGATAGATAATTTACGTAGGTACAGACAGCCACACATCTACTACTGGATAAATTTGCACTTACCAAACATTAGGTCGCACATACGACCTAACGTTTAGAAAGTGCAAATTATAAGTTCGGATGACGACGACTAGCTCGGCAAGGGAAATATTGCAAGTTCCCGATAGCTGAACGTGTCACCAACTTTAAATATTCATGATGATCATTATGATCAAAAGTCTGTACTACATATAAAGTTACTAGGCAATAAAATAGTATTTTTTTTATTTATTACCTATAGATAGATAGATATACTTTATTGTACAAAAATAAACAACTTAAAAAAACTAGGCTTTACAGAAATTTAATTGTATTTCGGCGGTCTATATTAATTTACCAAAAATAAATATAATGTACATAGATAGATGCTCTTTAGAGAGATACAATGTACAGTTTAAGCTGTCTTATCGCTGGGAGCGATCTCCACCAGACAACCTTTAGGGTATATCAGGTAATGTCATTTTATTATAGCTGAATTGTTTTATTAAAGCCAGGATAAACTCTGCAATGTTTATTTTTATTACTCAAAAAAGGTATAGGTATTGAATTAAGCATTTATCTATCTATTAAAAATAATACAGATACCTACCTAGCCGAGAGGCAAATATTAATCACCGAAATACCACCCAGAAACAAAACGAATAATTTTCTGAAACAAAAAACCTAATAATATTCAATGACCGATTAATCAAAAATGTTTAATTATTAAATATGTCCCAATAAATCGGCCAACGGCCACATAGAGAGAGGCGAGACGGCTGTATTTTTTGTCCCGCTCGCCGACCATAAACAAGGCATGGTTAATTAAAACGGTACATTAGCATAAACAAATAAAATGCCCCATTACGAATTCAATTTACAATCTTTGGAATCGGTTGAATTAGTCGCGATAAATAATGCCAGGGATACGGTCTCGATAATAGCGTTGTGGCCCAACGCACGCGCAGCTTCTGACAACCGGATAATACTCTATGCCATAGACACGACTGCCAAGCAGTCTATGGCACTCGTTCTGATTAGGGTGCATCCTAACTAGACAGAACACTGTCAAGGAAAGCCATACTTGATGCACGTGCGTGAATATAATGTTTTTCTCTACCTGATAGGGTTGATGAGGATTCCTCTTCCTCATTTTGCGAAAGTTCCGCAATTTTCGCAATTCCATTTCCTCGATCGCTTCCCCATAAATGATAAATAAAAATCCTCTTCGCTATTGCTTCCCCATAGATTAAGAGAAATTTAGATTACGAGCTAAATCGATCTAAACGCGAAAAAAGTTATCAAAATTTCTTTTTTTATTCTTCCTTACTCATCCTTATCCTTATATATTTGACGACCCATTTGGATCAGTGGTAGTGAACGCTGCCTGTGATCCAAGTTTTGCGGGTTCGATCCCCGCACAATACAAACATTTGTGTGCATGAACATCTGTCTGTTTGTATTGGTCTTGGTGTTTCCTATGTATTATAAGTATGTATTTACAAAAGAAAAGTATTATATGTATATATTTGTAATCCCACTGTTGATTCTGATATCCGTAACACAGGTGCTCGAGCTACCTATCTCGGAGTCAAATCAATGTAATTAAAAACATACATTTTATCCGCTTCCTCTTCTTCATCCGCATTCTCTGTTTTCTACCAACCTTTCTGAACAACATTTGTTCTAAGACTTTAAAAATTCGAATAGAAAAAACTCAACATCTTCAAGTGTCTTCTCAATGGAAATCGACATTCCGAACCAGCGGTAGATGATAATATTATATGTATAATATGATGATAATACCTATTTCGACATTCATAAGTGATCTGTATGGACTTAAATTGAATAAAGATTTTTTTTTATCTTTTTATCTGTTATCTTTATCAAGTTTTCACACAAAGTCGGTCGTAACGTGACTCGGTCATCTTGCATAGGGAGTAGAATTTTATTCTTTTCGACGATTTTGAATTTCGAAAATTCATAGAACAAATGTGTTTCAGAATAGTTGGCAAAACGTAAAACACGTGGTTAAAGGGATGTGAACGTTCACAGATACACTCTGTACAATTTCTCTTTCACAATTACATCCTGTACAAAAACCAGCGCTGCAGCGGCTTCGGCCACTGTAGCAAATGCTGAGGTTGGGCCTTGTTGGCTACAGAATTTGTCCTATTTGTGTATTTATGTCACTCGTGTTCAAATTTGTATTCTGAGGCCAATAAAGAAATCTTTATCTTTATGTCTTTAGCTACCTTTTCCCCATAACCACTTCCTCAATAACCTGGTTGAAGCACCTACTTACACACTGGCGTTTTTACCGTCTTAGAAACTTGTCGAGGGCATAATGTTAACATTTGAAAAAATAATGAGATACTAAAAAATCTCCTAATCATACAGTAGTGATTAGCTGATTGATGC
The DNA here is from genome assembly GCA_019059595.1 of Marasmia exigua. Lineage (NCBI taxonomy): Eukaryota > Metazoa > Arthropoda > Insecta > Lepidoptera > Crambidae > Marasmia > Marasmia exigua. Next base: position 1,367,379 of record CM032481.1, on the reverse strand, counting down.
GGAAAGCGATTTTTTTTTAATTAGACCCAATGTTTCTAGGGGAAAATGATCATTTTCGGCAGTGTAATGCGGATTAAGAAACAGGGATGATGAGGGATTTATGTGCCTTGTAGTCTCACTATAACTAGGTACTTTATGTTACGTTATTCCAGAAAATGGCGCTTCCGTTTCAACATAGGTCGTTTAGTTCCATGGTAGTTACTAAAATTATAAATATTGCCCTTATATTCAGGCTCTATGGCCACAACGATGGCTTTTACACTACACGATCGTTGCAAGCTCGCGCGAACTTACTAATTAATACCCAGAACGTGTTTTATGGTCATCCCTAGAGTAATATAAGAAATAAGGCATCGTGTTACTTACGCTATTTATAACTCAAGAACGGCTAAACCAATATGGCTACAAAATTGTGGAGGTGTTAGCTAAGAAATAGGAGACATTAGAATATTTATTATCCCGAAAAAAGATAGGTTTCTGTGGGATGAATAAAAAGGAATTTTACAAGGACCACGCTGTGGGCAGGAGCTAGTTACCTACTACTTTAATTAGTGTTGTGTCGACCCATTATTTAACAAAAATATCGACTCAATCCAATGCCATCATAATTCTAATTTTGAAAAGATAGCTCGCCACCGCTTATACTGTGCGTCATTCCCCAAAAATGGCTGTGTTACAGTCGCCCGATCGATGCCTTCATTTGAATTTAAGGTAACAGAGTAAATATTGATACGATTTTATGTCGCCACTCGCTACGAACTGTTAAAAGTATCAATAAAAAGTTAAAATTGTGCGAAATGCAAGCATAAAGATAATGAGACGGTTTTGTGGTAAATTATAAGAAGTTCATGCTCGGTTTTATTTGCAATAAGAAGTTAAGTATTCAATGCATATACGTGTAATATAGTTATGATAAGTATAATTTAAAAAAAATCTTATTTAAAAAAATATTACAATTTAATATCAGACAATCCAGCCGTTTTTTTTGTTTGTGCATGCTGAAATGAAAATGATCTCAATTTACGTGGGTAGTAAGGTACGTAGTATTAAGATCGGCCTAGCTGAGAGAAAAAGAAAAGAAAGATCGCACCTCATTCATCCCGGTTTAAAATTAGAGTCCTCATCTATACTCTTAAGATAGACATCAGAAACCGCGAAAATGTCAGTTAGGACACACATCTTTTTTACAATACTGTTGACGCGTAAATCGAAGAGATGCCCCTCCTTTTTTTTCGATTCGCTTTCAGTCATCTTACTCAGCCGTCAGTCAGTCAACTTACTCGGCCTGCCTTTTAAAAATCGCAGTGCAACTCACTCCCTATTTAGTAAACCGCACTATTTCCTGCGCTTAGGCGAGTTTTTCTCCCATCGTTGCCCGCGCCTAGTTGCCGTCGTGGCCGCGGCGGGGCGCCACTGCGCTGTCCGCCGCGGGACGTGCGGCCGCCCCACGCGCGTGCGCATAGCTTCGATGTGTCGACACAGGTATCGATATCGAAGGATATTATCGAGGACATTTTGTAAATGCATTCATATTTTTGAACAAAGAATCTATACACTTTGGCCCTTAGTTAATGGGACATTTTTTGTTGCAAATTTCATGCCTCTGAAGTTTTATTACTACAAGCCTAGACTCACTATAAAATAACAAAGGTAGTTACAAAATAATTTGAAAATACATTATTAAATATATAGAATTTGGGCTATTAATTGTAATCACAATTTTAATTATTATGGTTGGAAAGAAAACAATCCAGTATGATAAGTGTGGCTTACCTTGCAGCTATATAAAATTCAATGAAAAGGTATTAGAAATACTTCAACTCAAAATTATATTATTGTCGATTTTTATTACGATTAGAAATATTCAAAAAATGTGATATAATATGCACATTCATTTTAAATGTAAGTATAGAATCCCCGCTATTATAAACATTGATTACAAAAATATATTGCACAAATCAATTGCAAGTTTCTTCCAAAAATGTAACAGTAAAAAAAATCGTCGACAACGCACATGCCACATCACTAAGTGGCGCCTGTTAGGCCCGCGCGCCGCGGGGCTGCATTGTTCGTGCACCTAAGTGCCTCATATTCGGTTACCCGCCTATATTACACGCCTATACACAATATCGATATCACTTTCCACCCAGCGTCATAACATCCCTGAACCCTAAAAAGTCTGACTACAATTATGGACTTTTAAGGTTTATGAATAAAGTTGATATTTGATTGTATGTTGGGACGTTAGTTAAGTCTGGGATATTTGGTTGTAAAATGATATAATTTTCATTTTACAACTCCTTGAATATCCAACCGGTATAATAAATTATCGAACAAAGATCTCACGTCTCACCTTATTTGAGGTACGTTTTGTCATACGATTGTCTCCGCTTGTGTACGATTTATAATATTTATTTAATAGCTACGAAAAAAAACTTTATTTGTTAAGCAATAAAGACTTACGATTTATGCGTTGTAAAGTTTTTGTTAAAACGTCGTAAAATTAATAAGGTCCTTTTTTTGTGCGTTGATAAAGCATTTGGTCCGTTCGTTATGTTATGACGGAGTTTGTGAATGGTCGTTGTAGCGTTTCAATTTAATACAGAAGTCGCAATGGTTTTGGGACATATAAAAAAAGGTACGTTTGTACTCTGTCAGATCTTGACATGGTAAGTATGAAATGTTCAGCCAAATATCTATACTATTTATAAAAAAAGAGGTAAATCCTATCGACAGCGGCAACGCTTCTAAGTAATCCGAAAACACGAAACGCTTGCGTGATGTAATCGACACCAAGCGCCATCTAATGGTATAAAGTACCGAACCGAAGAGTTCGGGCCAGTAGTTTATTATAAAAATATTAGGTACCTACAGTCGGCTGCAAAAAGATGTCAACTCTGTCACAATAGCCAGTTATCTAACTTCTACTTTCTTACACGGATGGTGTAGTATTGTGACAAAGTACTAAAGTGTAAGTATAAGTACATCTTTTCACAGCTGACTGTACACACATTTAAAACTTATTTGCAGGTATAATGTTTTAAAATAATGAACTCCTTGATGTAAGATGCGTATGAATTCTATCGGTTTTTTTATGTTATAGGCAGAAAACGTGCAGACGTGTCACCTGATGCTATTGACGCCCATAGACATAGGCACCCAAAATATCAGTGGCGAGTCAGAAGTGCGCCGCCGACAAGGAATAGGTACCTAAAAATTTTTCTCTGGTTGCCCTGTCTAAAAGTTGCGAAGGTCAGACGGCAGTCGCTTCTTTGTAATTACTAGACTTCCTAAATCTTGAATTTGGATGAAATAATTCGCAATAGTTTCCAGATAACACACTAAGATGACGTTGACACTTTTTTCTTGAAGGTACAAAGGTCATCAGTCCTTTCAGTGAATTCCTGAACTGAACCACAACCGGACGACAAGGCGCGGCGAAGGCTTTCATCCTTATGTGGTAGAACTACCCCTTATCCGTACGAAGCGATTCGCTTCCACATATATAATGCGGACGGCTGAGGAATGGAACTCCCTTTCTGAGTCTGTTTTTCCTGACCACTATAATCTGGACATTTTAAGGCAAAAGTGAATAGGCATCTTTAGGGCAAACGCGTATCATCTTAGAACTCATCGTCGCTTTCCATGCGGTTTCCTTATTATTCTGGAATAAGTCCACCGTTCGTCGCAGTTTTGCGAGGAAGAAAGTTTCTTGAGAAACGCTCAGTTATAGACTGAAAACGGTGTCGAACCTAGGTGTGATGATGAAAACGATGCAGCAAATATTATTATCATTATCATATAGTCACTAACATTAGAATCGTTATTTAAGGGATTTCTACTATGTACCGATTGGTGATCGGTAGATGCATGGTAAGGAACGTGTGAGAGATCGATGTTTGAATTAGAATGACGAGCGAACGGGAGATAGAAAACGAATGGCCGACGACGATTAAAGACGATGTAAAGACGCCGCTTTAAGAAGATTAAAATATAAGTAGAATACTTATTCCCAAACCACTGGCTTTATTCAAAACCCCATCCTACAATTTTAGTTACTCCGTGACCATGGCGCTTGCAACAAAAGCCCTAATTTAAAGCAGACGTTACGGCCGAATAGGAGTTTTTCTCTCTTTCACACGCTGCTGTGTGTCTCCTTTGTTTGGACGCGACAGGTATATTCTCGTTCGTTACGGAACGGCTTCAAAATAAGGCACCAGTGCCGAAATGTGGACCGCCGTGTGGTCCCTGGCAGAGTAGAATAGGCCACCCTCACGCTTACCGAGGTGTCGTAAGAGGCGACTAAGGTAAAGCTGCTGGCATGATCATCAGCACCCAGAGAAGGAAAACTCTGCATTTATATCAAAACCCTCGCCAACCCGTCTGCCAAGCGTGGTGAGTATGGCAATTACCCCTCATTGTGATTGAGGGAGGTCCGTGCCCCAGCAGTGGGGACTTAAATGGGCTGATGATGATGATGATGAGTGCCGAAATATCGGAAACTCAAAAATAAGGTACATGGTAGAAATCCCGTACATAACTATTCTAATGAATATTATTAAGTGTGATCTAGGCACTGACCTCAGGATCAATCTTCTTGTACTCCGAGTCCTCGTCGTCCACCTCGAAGTACAGCTCCGTGGAGGTCAGCGACACCGTGCCCGGCGCCACCAGGCCCGGCGCCACCAGCCGCGCGCGCGTGCTGATGTTCACGGGACCTAGGGGATGGACCAGGCTTCAAAACACAGGGTCACATTTATTAATTAAAAATAAATAAATGTAAAATACAACAATTAAAAATAAATATAGGTGACGCCCTGTTGGTCAAATGGTTTAAGTACCGGGCTGTGATCTCGGGTTCTAAGGGTACACCGGGCTCCAGAGCGACAGCTTTAGACGCAACTAGGAATTACACGATAAGATGATTAGGAGGAGCTAAGATTGAGAGGCCAGGTGCCCTAGAACATCGAACATCGGGAAGAGGGATTTCTATCCAGTACTATCACCCAAATTGGGCAAACTGGGGACTTCTCGCACTTGGGCGCTCCAGTTTTATCACTCGAGGGTGCACCAGTTTTATCACTCACAGACCTCGAGGCCACCTCGAAGTCGTCAAATGCAAAAACAAATGTCAAATACGGTTTAAACTAGATCATGTAGTTTATTTGTCGTTAATAACATTTCAAAATTGAAACTTTATTTTGTTGTACATGTAATTTGTCTGAACGCTAAACTCCAAGCCTGTCCATTCACAGTTTTATTCCCTACAATGTGTGCAATCAATGTGAACAAGAAAATAACTCCTTACAAAATGTGACAAGCAATGTTGCACGTTTACGATACGTTGCATACAGATTTTGGTAGGCGTCATCCATATTGTATGAGAGACCGACTGCTGAGATCTAAAATATTATAATCTACTACAGTCGCGAGCAAATAAATCGACTAATGACCAAATTTTCAAACAAACATACTAATTTCAGGGGCCTTTAAATATGAAAGTATTTAAGCTTCGGCTTTAGTGATGCTTTTTTATGTAAATCGATTTCAAAAGTTTAAAAAATTCACTTAATTATTTTAACAGATTACAGAAAAGTAAATGGTTGATTTTCGCATCCCATAATAATTGCTTCGAGGAGGACAAACAACTTGCTCAATCCATATTTTAGGAAAATTGGTATGTTTCTGGAGGCTTGTTAAACGATTAACTAAAAGAAGAACATTTTTGACATGGATTTACATTTTTTTTATACTACGTCGGTGACAAACAACTGTGCGGCTCGCCTGATGGTAAGTGATTACCGCAGCCTACGGACGCTTGCGACTCCAGAGGACCTGCATACGCGCTGTCGACCCCTTAAAAACCTTAACACTCCTTTTTTGAAGAACCTCAAGCTGTATTCCTCCGGGAAAACCTCTGACGGCAGCTCATTCCACCGCCGGAGCGCATGCATGTACATGCAAATAAAGCACATGTACTTTCATATTTATAGGTCTTTGAAGTAAGTACTTATGTTTGTATGAAAATTAGGTCCTGTGTCGATTCGCGTCTGATTTCCATGGGCTCAAAAATATTGTTCAAATTAGAAGTTTATATTGAAATCAGAAGTTTAAATTGAAAGAAGGGTGTCTTTACGTGTTCTTATTTCAATTTAAAATTCTAATTTCAACAATATTTTTGAGCCCATGGAAAGAATGAATGAAAACTTTATTTGGCACAATACAAAACAAGGAAACTTAATTAGAAACATAACCTAGACATAAATCATAAACGAAAAGTAGAATAACATTATCTTTGTATGCGCCAAACAGGCGGCCGCTCAGCATTATCCGGTGCTGATCCAAGAGACCAACCCCGACGCTGGTTTTCAGCGATAACCATAACATTATTGCGCATCTCTTCCATATCTATGCAACAGTCGCATGCATAAAATTGAGATTGAGATAGCAAAGAAGAAATAAATAATTGAACAGATGCGCAATATGGGGGCAGGCAGATTATTATTATTTGTATGCTAGAGGCGGACAAATGAGCAAGCGAGTCACCTGATGGAAACTAATCATCGCCGCCCATGAACATCCGCTAAATCGGAGAGATCGCTAATGTGTTGCCGGCCTTTTTAAAAAAGAGTACGCTCTTCTCTTGAAGGACCCTAAGTCGTAGCCGTCCGGAAATACTCCTGTAGCCAAACCATTCCACAGAACTAAGGCACGTGGTAGGAAGTTTCGGGAAAAACGCACAGTATTAGACCGCCATCCATCGAGATGATGAGAATGGAATGACGATCGCTTGCGTGTGGTTCGATGTAAGAATTCAGCTGCAGGGAGTAGATCAAACAGTTCTTTTAGAAAAGTCTCGCATTCTGACGTTTTTGGAACAAGTTTCTCGGCGTGGCGATCAGTCCATAGAGCGCCTTGTCATCCGAGGTGTCATCCAAGGAAAAGTAGAATGCACTAGACCGCGCGCGAGGTCGCCCACACGTTAGACTGACCAAATCAAGTCTGCCATTGGAGACTCAGTCAACGAGCGCAGCACGACGACCTCAAGCAGGCAGCGGTGGTGGCGCCTGGTGGAGCGCATACAAAACCCAAACAAAATCATACAAAAATATGTGTAAATTATAAAAAAAAAGAAGAAAGAAAGAGAAATTAGACGCGAAGAAACCGGAAGGTCAAAATTTCGGAGAATCAGCCATAAGTCATCATCATCATCAACCCATTTAAGTCCCCACTGCTGGGGCACGGGCCTCTCTCAATCACATGAGGGGTAATTGCCATACTCACCACGCTTGGCAGACGGGTTGGCGAGGGTTTTGATATAAATGCAGAGTTTTCCTTCTCTGGGTGCTGATGATCATGCCAGCAGCTTTACCTTAGTCGCCTTTTACGACACCTCGGTAAGAGTGAGGGTGGCCTATTCTACTCTGCCGGGGACCACACGGCCATAAGTGGAAGTAGATATTCACCGGTTAGGTCAGCATCGATGTCCCTGTCGTCGAGCAGCAGCTCGGCGTCGTCGATGAGCTCGGCCGCGGCCGGCGTGGCCAGCTGCGCGCCGCGCGCGCCGCCCGCGCACAGCCGCGCGTGCAGCTCCTCCGTCGCCTGACAGATATAGATTATAGATATATAATCATTATAATAAACGAGTCTACGTCATCTGTATATACACTGGCAGCAGATTCTTCATCCAGTGCGTCATCTATTTCATCTTCCACCGAGGATGTTGTGCAGCTAGCCCTTGAGGCTGAGAATACTGCATCCACCAAGGTTGGACAAATGATTCGCAAGAAATGGAACAACCATATTAAATTAAATTAAACATGCTTTATTCAGAAAAATTCGTTACAATTAGTTAACGGGGCTTCCCGGTAAGTAATCAAAGATACTTGTGATGGGAATACCTCGCTCTTCATCCACAGGTTTAGTATTGAGGATTTTAATTTAAAGCTTAGTGTAACTAAAATTTTATAAAGTAATACAATATAAATATTTAGGTATTACAAGATACAGCTAGACTTAATTTATATGTGTCTGTATGTGTTCGGTACGAACACTTAACTACTCAGCAATAATTCATAATATGACGCGATGCGGTAATTAGGCCATTGACCGCCGGTACGCGACATCTTTGTCATATTAGGAATTATTAACTTTAGTGCAATTATCGCCGCCGTGCTATCGGGTCGCACTCATTAACATTCATCTTAACATTAACATTTTAACATAAGGACATTTTTGTGGAAAGTTAAATATAATTTCTGTGCTATTTAAACATTTTATCATTCAAACAACATCCCCAAGCTCAGGCATCACAACATATGGTCCTTCGAGCTTTAACCTCGCGCGCGTTAATCGGTGATTTGAGGTGACTGAACAGTCATCTATTTCATCTTCCACCGAGGATGTTGTGCAGCTAGCCCTTGAGGCTGAGAATACTGCATCCACCAAGGTTGGACAAATGATTCGCAAGAAATGGAACAACCATATTAAATTAAATTAAACATGCTTTATTCAGAAAAATTCGTTACAATTAGTTAACGGGGCTTCCCGGTAAGTAATCAAAGATACTTGTGATGGGAATACCTCGCTCTTCATCCACAGGTTTATTATTAAGGATTTTAATTTAAAGCTTAGTGTAACTAAAATTTTATAAAGTAATACAATATAAATATTTAGGTATTACAAGATACAGCTAGACTTAATTTATATGTGTCTGTATGTGCTTCCGAGAGAGTATAGGCGTGTCTATGCGTATGCGTGTGCGCGTGTGTGTGTGTGTGTATGCATGGGTTGTGTTTACGTTTTATGTAGGGTGACTTTTGCTCAGGTACATGCATAGTGTCACGTTCAACTTAGCCGCATTACTTGTTATGTTCTTTCAAGTGAGCCCCTCAAAGTGAGTTATTACCTTGGGATCAGTTTTAGAGTACCACCCACATGAAAGTCACATCAGAGAAATAGGCTAGGCTAGGCATATGAACAGTTTTCTCTTGCGGTCATATTTCATACACACTAAATTAGGTACTGGTACACACAAATATCCACAACCATTATATAGCTTTACGTCCCACAAACACGCCCAATCACACAACCACATATATCATCACAATCAAGACTCATTACCTCCACCACATCACAATCAGATCCGCAGTGTAGGAATTGTACTTGGCCTAGGCCCGTACATTTCTGAAAAGCCAGCAAATAGCTATGTCAATTTCTATGAGCCTAATCTAGAAATAATTTTTCATTTCGGAAAATGTTTTATTGCCGTATTGTCTAATGCTTACCATCAGGTGATCCGTCTTCTCGTCTGCTTATCTCATAAAAAAAAAACAAATAACTTTGGCGTTGGACACCAAACTGCAAGGCATTTCAATCTTGTGTTATGTCAGTCCCATTATAATCTAACCTTTATTATCTAAACATTTGAATTGAATTGAATTGAATTGAATTGGATTATCAATCACCGATGAAGAATCATCTCACACTAGTTTAGCTGCGTCTGATGCAGGTTCAGCCAAAATGGATTGGAATATCCCTAAGTCAAAGTGTTTAAGATGCAAGTTGTTCATCAGTGGTCGACGCTGTGTTTCATTTATAACACACTCCATCAACAAGTGTCGCACATTTCTTTATAAGCTTGAATATAATTTCACCTGATTGAAAGTGACAATGAGGTATTCGATGTAACGCGTTCGCCTAGAAGATTCATGTTCACTCTTGCCTTAAAGATTTCCAGATTTTAGTGGTCCGGAAAAACAGACCTTGGCAAGGAGTTCTATTCCTTAGCTGTCCGTATAATGAACGTGGAAGCAAATCGTGTAAGAGGTAATCCAACAATATATGGATGGAACCCCGCGCCGCGCCTTGTTGTCGGGTCATTTTCCACTTTATCACAGACAAGGAGAGTACCTGCAGTATGGCGTCGTGGTGCGGCGGCAGCGGCGCGGGCGCGGCGGGCGCGGCGTGGTGTCGCGGCGCGTGTACCTGCAGTATGGCGTCGTGGTGCGGCGGCAGCGGCGCGGGCGCGGCGGGCGCGGCGTGGTGTCGCGGCGCGTGTACCTGCAGTATGGCGTCGTGGTGCGGCGGCAGCGGCGCGGGCGCGGCGGGCGCGGCGTGGTGTCGCGGCGCGTGTACCTGCAGTATGGCGTCGTGGTGCGGCGGCAGCGGCGCGGGCGCGGCGGGCGCGGCGTGGTGTCGCGGCGCGTGTACCTGCAGTATGGCGTCGTGGTGCGGCGGCAGCGGCGCGGGCGCGGCGGGCGCGGCGTGGTGTCGCGGCGCGTGTACCTGCAGTATGGCGTCGTGGTGCGGCGGCAGCGGCGCGGGCGCGGCGGGCGCGGCGTGGTGTCGCGGCGCGTGTACCTGCAGTATGGCGTCGTGGTGCGGCGGCAGCGGCGCGGGCGCGGCGGGCGCGGCGTGGTGTCGCGGCGCGTGTACCTGCAGTATGGCGTCGTGGTGCGGCGGCAGCGGCGCGGGCGCGGCGGGCGCGGCGTGGTGTCGCGGCGCGTGTACCTGCAGTATGGCGTCGTGGTGCGGCGGCAGCGGCGCGGGCGCGGCGGGCGCGGCGTGGTGTCGCGGCGCGTGTACCTGCAGTATGGCGTCGTGGTGCGGCGGCAGCGGCGCGGGCGCGGCGGGCGCGGCGTGGTGTCGTCGCGCGCGCGCGTCGGGCACGAGGCGGCGGCGCCGGCGCGCGTCGTCCTCCCACGAATCGAGCTTCCAGAACTGTGTGCTGCTCCTGTACGCAGTACACGATCATTTTTAACTATGTAGGTATACTGGATATTGATCATCATTATGTTTTAGGTTAGCCGCTGAAAGACAGCGTCGGCGCTGGCTATATTCGCCCAGTGTCGACAAAAGCTGAGCGGTAATTTTTTTTATTTTATTACTAGTAGCCCGCCCTCAATTCTTTTGTGGTATGAGGACACAATTTTTCAATGCCCGAAAAAATTCATACAACAAACTTCCAACCCCCATTTTATATTTTAAGAGATGATTTAAAAAAAAAATTATAACATTATCTTTTTTCTGACTGACCGGATGGCGCAATTGGTAGTGACCCTGCCTCTTACGCCAAAGGTCGTGGGTTCGATCCCCACCCTGGACAAACATTCGTGCGATGAACACTTGTGTTTGTTCAGTGTCTGGGTGTAATATATGTATTTAAGTATATATTTGTGTTCCTCTGTTGTCTGATATCTGTAACACAAGCAGTTCAGGAACTGATTATTGCCTGTATCCAGTTACATTACAAGTATATCTTATTTTCCATTTTGTAAGTAGCTGTCTAGTCTATTCTTAAATATATTTGTGTTTTCGGCTGAGACTACTTCTTGTGGTAACTTGTTCCACAGCTCGACCGTTCGGTTGCTAAAGAAGTGTTTATGCGGGTTGTTGTTTGACCTCGTTTTTGCCAGCTTAAGGCTAAAGGTCATATGTGGAGACTAAAAGTAGTTGGAATGGACAACATTTCAAAATTGCTAAGCTCTGAAACAAAAAAATACCAATTCTTTGTTTACTTTTCCGCTGCTCGAATATATATTTATTCATTTTTTATATTGCTTCTTTACTGAGAAAAAAATTAAAAACTAAAAAACGTAAGATGACGTCATCGGACGGCAAAATGTAAAATATTTCTTTGCTTAGCACATTATAGTTTTAAATTTACGTAATGCCAAACTCATGACATGAAACTGTCAAAAAAAAAAGACAACTTGTCAACGTTGAATGTATGAATGACGTTGACAATGTTGACACTAGTATTATTTACCTTTGACAGTAGTACCTTTTTTTTATTAAAACAATGATAAGCAAAGGAATATCGCTGTATTCAGCCGTCCGATGACGTCATTTGGCGCTTACGTCTATTTAGAATAAAAAGAATTTCAATAATTATTTTATGCATGAAAATGGACAAATTTTGAAAAAAGAAAAAATATGGGTCTGTTCATTTTATGTCTATTTTCATATAAAAAAACAATATGGACATGTTAAAAATATGAAATGTTGTCCATTCGTAACGTAACGTAAAGCGTTATATTACCCCGGCGCAGGGTCGGCGTGGTCGGCGGCGTGGCGCAGCTTGTCGAGCAGGCGCGCGGCGGCGGCGGCGTCGCGCCGGCGCGCGGCCGCGATGAGGCGCTCGCACGTGCGCTCCTCCTCCGCGCGCTCGGCGCCCGTCGTCGCGCATAAGCACTGGAATAAATAATAATAATAAATAAATGCGCCCTACCCGTCATGACATACGGAGCCGAAACGTGGACACTTACGGTACGGCTGGTCTACAAGTTAAAGGTCGCTCAGCGTGCTATGGAACGAGCAATGCTCGGCGTCTCTCTCCGAGATCGAATCCGAAATGAGGTGATCCGGCAGAGAACCAAAGTTATCGACATTGCTCACCGGATTAGCAAGCTTAAGTGGCAGTGGGCTGGCCATATTAGCCGCAGAACCGACAACCGATGGGGTAAACGAGTTCTGGAGTGGAGACCGCGTCTTGGCAAACGTAATGTAGGGCGCCCTCTGGCTAGATGGGAGGACGATCTGCGCAGGATGGCTGGCAAGAGCTGGATGCGAGAAGCCATGGATAGATCACAGTGGCGAACAATTGGAGAGGCCTACGTCCAGCAGTGGACTGCGATAGGCTGATGATAATGATGATGATGATGAATAAATAAATAAATATTTCACAACATCACATTCATTGATCTGACTCCGAGATAGGTAGCTCAAGCACCTGTGTTACGGATACCAGAATCAACAGTGGGATTACAAATATATACATATAATACTTTTCTTTTGTAAATACATACTTATAATACATAGATAACACCCAGGCCAATACAAACAGATATGTTCATGCACACAAATGTTTGCACTGTGCGGGGATCGAACCCGCAACCCTTGCACCAGACGCAGCGTTCACTACCACTGTTCCAAACGGGTCATTCCAAACGTCAAAAACATTTACATTAATAGGGCACCTTTAAAGTCAGAGAGAGCGGCTGGTCGTTCAGGGGAGGATAGAGGGAACCAGATCACGCGGCAGATCACCGATGCGCTGGACTGATCAGTCAATTAGTGAAATCCGCAATAAGGAGCCCCGTATCACTGTGCTAGACAGCCTGCAAAGAGAGGGAGATGGCGAGAGATAGTGAGGAAAGCAGTGTCCGCCTCTAACACCAACAAGGACGCTTCAACGTGACCACGACCGCTCTGGCAAGAGAGTAACGACAGAGAAGAAGAAAGTCATAAGGCCGACAATCTTTTTAAATGCCAAAATCTATTAAATTTCTCTATTGTACCCATCTGCTGTCTGGACCTTACAATAATGTGGCTTCACGCTATTTTTTTTTTTGACAATTTTGACAAGAGAACCACACTTCAACATGATTGGGCGCGCTCGAGCGAAGTGATACCAAGGCCTCACAGAAAAGACGCTAGAACGCAACGCTATCACCGCTTCACAGAAAAAAATGCATCACTGATTAAAAAATTTGGCAGTTCCTATTTGGATATAATGGAACTCGTCGCCAGCGCATATATTTCCTCTTTCCTACAATATGGATTCCTTCAAACGAAGCGTGAAGAAACATCTCGCCGGCCAATATGGAACTCCCCACGGAGGTGATACCTTGACATCGCGTCCGTTGTAATTGCAACGTGGGCTCTTCTTTTGCTTACCATCAGGCTGAGGAGAGCCAATATACTGTGTCACTATAAAAGCGCTTGTGGGCGCTGTGTTTCGCCGAGTGAGCCCAATTCGGAGAGAAAGGAAGCTTAATGGTTGGCAGTCGTATGCTTTATAGCTGGGGTTCACTTGGACCATGATCCTGGATTTGTATTAAAAGTCTCTGCCGACAGACGTTCGTTATTCTTACATGGGGAACCATACCATAGGTGATGATTAAAATATTGACTAAATGCTAGCATCCCAGCCCGTGGAGTGTCATTTTTTTTTATATGAGAGGTGGCAGACGAGCAGACGGATCACCTGATGGTAAGCAATTCCGCCACCCATGGACACCCGCACCACCAGTGGAGTCACAAGTGCGCTGCCAACCTTTTCCCCTTCCCCCCCATTGGGCCTCCGGTAACCTCACTCACACGACGAAACACAGCGCAGGCGCTGCTTCACGCCGGTCTTCTGTGAGGCAGTGGTATCACTCCGGTCGAGCCGGCCCATTCATGCCTAAGCGTGGCTCTCCCACATTTAAAATTTAGGGAAACTTCAGCTGTATCACCATGACACTTCCCTATTATGGGCGATGAAGAAGAAACCCCCTCCAGGATTCTCTAATAATCGAAACGTTGATCGAAAGAATGAAGTCAACCCTTTCTATCTATCACCATTTCCCATACAACATCTAAAAAATCTCACCTCAAAATCTGCATGCTTCAGAACATCATCAGCTCGCATCCTATTCAGTATAAACTCCGCTTCATTCGCGACCCTGACTATGTGGTCCCGCATGGCATGCGACAGCAGCCGACCTTCATTGATCAGCTCGATGAAGGCCAGCCCCGCGTGCTTCTGCAGCGAGTTCTGCCACTCCTGGGAGCACAGCAGCATGACCAGTTCCACTACTGATGTGCTGGATTTAAAGGTTTGGAGACCTGAAAATGGTGGGGTGGGGATTAGTACTGTTCTTTTAGACGCTTGACCTTGCTTTAAATTCATGACTAGGGCAGTTTTATTAAACCAGTAGATCATCGATCTATGTAACATCAAATTCGTTTCATAAATAAATAAATATTTCACAAAATCACATACATTGATCCGACACAGAGATAGGTAGCTCAAGCACCTGTGTTACGGATATGAAAATCAACAGCGGAATTACAAAAACATATAGTTAAACATTAAATTTAATACTTTTCTTTTGTAAATACATACTCATAATCCATAGAAAACACCCAGAACTATTTGTACTGTGCGGGGATCGAACCCGCAACCCTCGCACCAGAGGCAGCGTTCACTACCACTGATCCAAACGGGTCGTCAAATCATAATCAGTCGATAGTTTCATCAAATTCGATCGATGTTAGAATGACGTCAATTGTATTGATATTTTATTGGCAGTACAGTCAACATCGATTTCTACAACACAGACCATCGATATATTTCATCGATTAGTCTGATAAAATCCTAAGATACGAACCATGTCATTGTCATTTTATGCCTAAAATACTCGTAAGCTGAAATTCTGAGTTAAAGCAGACGTTTAAAGCTTAGTACTTGTATGCTTAGAACAGCTAATAGGGAACATGCGTAGCGACGGTGGTGCCAACTGGTGACATTAATTTGAACTTAGTAGTCAATACACAATGCTTTCAGTCCAAATAGACGGTGGTGCCAACTGATAATTTTGACCTTGAGTCAATACGTATTGCCACCTTTAATAGTTAATGCTCGTCCCCTTTAGTACTTATGGTAAGCGTCCAAATTTCTTCGCATGAATAAATAAACATATTTTTTTACGCAAAAGCTAAACATTATTACAAATCGCGATCTAAAGTAATTACCGTACTTAAGCTCATGTCATCCCGTTCCAACACGCAATGTTAAAAGGGGCTGGCACGAATTTTGTTCCGGGACAATCCTTAGTTCGCGATTTGTAATAACACGGACATAGTACAAATATTTTTTATTATGTACCTAAATACAACATTAAAATACCAAGACTTCAAAGCCAAGAAATTGCAGCAGAAAAATTAGCATATGATAGAAGAAAATATTTATCTCAACAGTATTAGGTACAAAAATTCATTCACATATATTTTAGTAATAATAATATCAGCCACGTACGCAAGATATATTATAGCGCTCAAGTGTGTGCACAAACACAAGTACATCATCCCATCATGTACCCCCGTGCCTCGGAAAGCACGTTAAGCTGTTGGTCCTGCGCCCAATCCCTCTCCGGTCGTGTCACGCTGATGTCCCATTGGAATATGAGGGTAAGGGAATAAAGAGTACATTGTAGTACCTACTAACCTATAGTCCATCCAGTATCTGAAGGTGAATAGGACAGTTAAAACGTTTCGTTCGTATCATGCATCCAACTTTCTACAAATAAAAATATTAAGCTGTAAGAATTATTAACTTTTATTGTGTTCTCTTTCTTCCAAAATAACAAGTATTAATCTTGCTCAATTAATCTGAACAAGAACATAAAATAGTTATCACCAATCAAATTTTAAAAAAATTATCTTCTGAATTGCGTAATGCGCTAATTGGAATGTTTGCTCATAGGGATTGACACGAACAATCACAATAAATCAGTAATCGGTATGGCAGCCATATTACCATCGAATCGCGATTATTGTCTCCTGCAAAATAATTATGTCCGCTTGGATTGCATTAGGGACCAAGAACTGGTAATTTCTCTTGGTGACGAAGGTGGTTCCGACACGTTAAGCGAGAGTTGTTATTTTTCAGATGAATAAGATGCATATTATTTTATTTTTAATGATTTAATGCGTGTGTACCACTAAGAATAATACATATTGTATTCCATACCCAGATAGTTCAAATTCATAGATAAAATGATTAAGATTAATAATCAAACAAATAAAAAGTCGATTAGATTTCTAAGGAATATATTCTCGATTCTTAAAAATATCGGTTTGGTTTAAAAGGAGCGTCTCACTTTTAATGTCAAAATAAAACTATCCTATTCACCTTTACATATTGAATGGACTATAATAGATGTGTATAGAGCAAAGTGAAAGTTTAAAATAGTAGTTAAATATTAGGTACAGTTGAGATGAATATTTCGCTGAAAATATGCCAACCATTAGCAGCCAAAGAAACCCTGTCATTCCTTCACTTCAGCTCGGTAAAAGAACTGTGTTCTCGATACCTGGTCTATTAACTCCTTCAGGATAATTTCACCACCACGATCCAGATACGTTTTTGATGGGAAAACTATCCCTTGTAACCGCTAAAAGCTCTCCCCGATCTTCGTCATTCCAACTATTAGAAATAACGGCCAGCAAGCCAACAAAATGGCCACCGTGATAGAATCCTATAGGACTGCGGTTCATCTACAAGGTGATTGGTTAATTTTGAACGTGCTATCAAACGCAGTTTGACGAACGAAATAACCGATACTGTTGAAGTTGGACCCACAGAACGCTATCTACTGGATTTTTCATACACTATAGCATGAGTACCCCGTTTTAGATCTTGTAATGACGAAGCGCGGAGATAGATATTGCAGTCAAGGGGGATCATCATCATCATAGGCCTTTTCATCTATGTATAGCAGATTCTTTCAGCAGTATCACGCGGTGTGGTGACATAACAGCTGAGCTTGTGGCTGTAACTAATTTTTCGTCTGCATTTACAGTAAATTGAGCGCTGCTACGATTGGAGTGGCAGACATGGCATTTAGTTAAACGTTTTGCCGCAAGTTGATTTAACCAGGCCCTGTCATGCTTATCTAGACCCTCCGAAACGATTATCCTCCAAGTCCAACGTTAAACAGCGAGCTCCTCCCTCTCAGCCACGGGGGATAGTTGCCCACATATCCCAGAAAAGAAAACACCTCATAAAAGCCCAAAGCAAAGCATACTCTACCATGCCTATAACCGTATACCTTTACCCTCCATGAGCAGCTCCTGCCCGTGGCTCCCCACCAGGGTTTTGGACAGGAACGGCGCGAAGTCCAGCATGATCTCCCGGAGGAGGGGACAGACGGGCCCGAGAGCCGTCTCGAGCTTGTGCGTGAGAGACGCTTCGCGGGACGCGCCGTCCGCCGTCATGGATGCGTTCATGGCGCTTAGGCCCGCTAGGGTCTCATTGTCCTGGAATGGCCGAGAAAGAATTTAACGGATTAGTTTTTTTTTATTAACAAGATTTTTTTTTTCTAAACTTTGTTTTAAATAGACAATTTTTGTTTGGAAAATTAGTTTTTAATTACTTGATTGATTGAAGTCACCACAATCGCACCTCATAGAAAGGGATAATGAGGTCTATAGTCCAAAAATATAGCTTGTCTAAAATGACAGCTGCTGATGTTGTAAGCAGTTGCTGAAATAAAAGTCAAACGATATATGTCATTGTAATAAAGCTATATTTTACGGACTGTAGGATGTTACGCTATTGCCTTGAAGATGCCTGTTACTGTGCCCTTAAAAGTTTCAAAATTTATTGAAATTAAAAATGAAAATGTAATACACACTTTTCAAATTTAATAATGAATAGTATACTCAATTTCAAATTGTCAAAATTACATTTAAATGTGACATTGATTTTCAGTTGTACACAGCGGTATTTTTATCGTTTACATCCAGAAAACCTCATACGATACCTATATCGTGAATAAAGTCTATTTAGCATGTTACATAGATCGACAACTCTATGTAGACGAAAAAAAAAACGGTTTTTAAGGATAATGATTTGCATAATTGACAAATGACTTTTACACTCGTTTCAAATGTATACATTGAAAAGTATAAAAAATATGTGTTCAGTGAAAAATTTGCTTAAAAAAATAAGTTCACTACACTCGAAAGCAATAATCAGTACATCTAACTTCTACTGATTGCTTGGACTCACAGGGTGTAAATGTCTTTGAGCGGCCTGCAGATTTCTGTTCTGATGCCTCTGCTGTTGGTGGTGGTGCTCCGAGTTCCTCATGTGAATTTGTTTGTCGATATCTGCAAAAAACAATGCATAACACAAGTATTAATAATCAAAGTTTAAAAAAAACCGACGACTGTGAGAACGTGCCCATCGACGGTGCTTCCACCTGGTGCCAATTTCAATTTTCCTATTAGTTCCAATCATTACCAACAGATGGTTGTCCATTAAATTACGCATGTTTTTCGTGGTTAAATATAAGCTTTGTAGTTTTCTTTAGAATTTCATCTCTTTATACATAGTAAAGACATGACAAATGAAAAGATTACCTTCGTGTATATTTCCTTCGTGGTCTCTCGTCCTGCCGGTGATGGTGGCTGGTCCTCTCTCACCGTCCTCATTGAGGTTTACGTCTGTCCATGATTCATCATTGCTCACCTGTCAGGAACAAATATATCGTGAACATATGGCGCCCCCTAACGCTTACGTCATAGAGTATAGTAACCTCATTTGTATAGCTTAGCATGGCATGGGATCTCGTTAAATATAGCGTGATTATAATGACAGCTGTCGCTTGACCTTTATTTCAATAGACTGAAGGTTCATCATTTAAACCAAGTTTTATTACATAGATTTTTATTACTTAAAGATATTTTTTCTGTAACACCAACGGCTGACATTCTAATCAAGCTAGATTTTACGGACTTACCTCCTCCTTACAGAAAACCCACGTGGAACAGTATCATTTCTGTTTCGCTGCGTGAGTTATGATATCGGAGGCCCAATCCAGGGGAAAAAGCGGGTTTAAAGGTTGGTAGCGTGCGAACTTCACTTGTTTTGCCGTCATGGACACCCATGGAAGGCGGCATTCGCTTAGCATCTGGTGATCCATCACCTCGTCTGCCACCTATCAAATAACATCATGGTAAAATTGTAGTGTAAGGGTACTAACCGGGTGTTTATTATCATCCAGGGCGATCTCGCTGGACGTCTCAGGGTCGTTGTTGGTCGTCTCCGTGGAGTTGAGGTGGAAGGAGCCGGCGTCCTCGATCGAGTCCACGCTCTGCCAGGAACAACTCAGAGAATCAGTAGTTGTGAGGGTATATAGACAATGTTCTGCGATAGTGTGGTAACTGGGTGGTTGAAGTATCCAAAACTGACAGATTTCTTCAGACGATTGTCACCTTAATGTCAAACATTTGGTAGAATATCGATTGAGGAAATGCGACAGATTGCAGTACCAAACTTCTGACTGTCTGTGTGTTTATTGTAAGTGCATTTATAGTTATAATTTATAGCCAAACAATAATGTGACAAATAAATTAAATTTCTATCACTTTTCAATTATTTGATACATATAGAAAATCTTACAGAATATTTCATCTTATTTATCATATTTATATGCTTTAGAAAATTAGAAAAAAAAACTTTTTTATTATAAGTACATACATTGATTAGACTCGGGAGAGTTTTTGTACGAACTAATGTAGATGTATTTATGTAACACAATAAATATTTATAATAGATAACTTACCTCATGGGAAAATACCAATACAAGTAAAAATAGTGAATGAAAACTTTACTGTTGATAGTGATAGGTTCATGCAACCAAAGGTGGGGTGGAAGAAGCAAGCAAAGCCACGCGACATGCATATTCAAACCTTATGCCATACTCCCATGCTCGGTAAGCCCTTTCAACTTACCGCTATGAATGTTTTATATGTACTATGAATATATGCCTAGTTATGCTGTGTGTGTTTGAGAAACATTAAAATAAGACAATTAACTATATTAAATATCAAATATATTATGAATTTTAAGTTTTATGTAGTTCTGCAGGAATAAATATGGCTGTCCGTAATAATAAATTAATTATTATCTACAAATATTTGTCTTTTTTGAAAGTATGCAGTGAACATTTCTAGCAAGATTATAGTTCAAAGCCTGTTCTTGCTTACATACGTATTATTGGTTAAATTATACATACATACATAGATGTAGTCATAATGTGACAAATTTACATATTTTTTATAAATGTTCAGGTTCAATATTGCTTCAGTGATGATAAGTAATTAAAAAGAGTAAAAATAAAAAAACAAAGATATTACATTTTATTTTCAAATGTTTTACTTTCAAAAATTAGAAAAGCAAAAATTATATCATTATCAAAATTGCACTTTTTTAAATATAATTTTTACTCTTTTTTGTTGTGATAATGTGTCGTGCCTGGTGCTGTTACATCGTTCACCATACTTACTCATGGTTATATGATATGTGAGCATAGCCGTAGCCTAAAGTTGTATATTTCATATTCATAATATCATTGACTTCGTGACAAGCAGTGTTTCAATTTATATGTGGGCAATGTGTATGTGTTGGCATTCGGAAACCTTTACAGATAATTACGGGAAAGTAAAGGCGATAAAATAAATACAACTAATAATACAATAAAACCAGTCAAGTAGAAAAACCATGTAAATTAAAAAAAATAGAATCAAGGATTTAAGCTTTTTTAAAAGTACCTTATGTAAAAAATGAATAGAAGAAGAAAACGTTATCTTTTTTTTTTGCCTTCACATTTCTCGTTACTAAATGTATTGCTCGAATACAAACACAATTATAATGTTAACACAAAAACTCAAGTGTTGATAGGTACTTGTTTACAAACCAAATTGACCACAGACACCGTAATCCCAGACAAAGTTTTCGACCTTGCGGTTGGAGGCTTACAACAGGAAACATTTATCTTTTAATACAAGGAATTCCAAACATTTACAAAATATTGCGGGAAGATATTATCTAAACCAGGATAAATTTACTATAAGTGAGATCTCACAATTTAATCAATAACATGATAACATTTTTGTCGAAAGATATCCTTCTCAGGATTTACTATATTTTTGTTTTTTTCCAATTTTTTATAAAGTTTTTTTTTTAAGTTTCACAATCGGTTTTTTCTCTATTATCAATACACAGTTATTGTAAAAACCTACTTAAAAGGAATTTTGTTTGAAAATTACTTGACGATTTTTTGTAGATATAAAATACCTAGAAATAAGCGTCCTTACACTAAGGTAATTGTTTAACCCTACGAATAATCATTATAATATTAGGTGGGGCGTAGTCTTGTTTCCCAGAGTTGTAAGCATGAAATTGCAAAACTGCTACGTTAGACTTTGGAATAGTAAAAATGTGAGAATCTCACTAGATACCTACTATCAAAATTAAACACTCTCAGTAACAGAGACCGGACAAGTTGGAAAGAGACACTAAATAGAGATAGAGACAGACTGAGCCGTTGTCACCGCACACCTCAACTAACCTTTGCTTTTGGCTGACTTTTGATCCTCAGGCTCGACTTGTACAATGGCTCCTCCTTCTCGGCAGGCACCGGGGTATCTGCTTTCTCGCTCTTTTCGCTCTTTTTCTCCCCCGGCTTCAGTTCGTCTGTCGTTGTCTCTATTTTGGCGACACCCTCCTCCTTGCCACTCGACTCCTTCATTATTTTATTGCAACAGCAAACAAAACCAATCGTAAGAAGCGTTCACATGACATCGCAAGTTACGATAAATTCAAAATGGCGCACATCGATAACGGAAACTAATCACGAATAATGTTTAAAGCAAATCAATTTGCCGAACACAAAATTGATGGGATGATTGTATTCAATTTTGTATTTGGATATGGGGATTTGATGACATGCTCACAACGCTACAGAAAAGGGCGTAAGTCTAAAAATCTATTTTTATGGTCATGACTCTATTCTACTAAGAACTATGTACTTGATTAGGGTTCAAAATATACTTCACCTAATTTTTAAAAACAGGAAAAACATGCCTTGGAAATATTTGAGTCATAAAATTTAGTAAGTATCTAATAAATTTAAAAGGTAGAGTATAATGGGAAGAGCTGCACATAAAACAATGACAATGGTCATTTTATAGTTGACTTCATCTAAAATAACATTGATCAACAGCTCTAATAATGTCTACCTTGTAACATGCATAATGATTGATTTGAAAATTATAATAGGTAAACTATTAGGTAATCATTTTTTTTTTGTATAAATGTCGTTATTTCCATATTTTTATGTACAGCTTCAGTTAAAAGATTATTTAAACTAGAAATTACGATTTCATCTACTAAGGATCTCAATAACGTTTTAGAAATGAAACTAAATAAATTTTAGGAAAATTTCGAAAAATCGAATAAAATAATACATGCCTTGTCATCCGCAAATTACTCACTAAACTTCCACAATATATTTTAAACAATATTTTTTACATACCTTCATCGAGGGCGAGTCCAAGTCATTAATTGTCGAATTGTTTTCGTCCACAACTATCATGGCGTATTCCACGTCATCCCCATTGTGTTCTGGTAGAAATATAAAAACAAAAAATAAGTTATTATTTAATAAAAAATAAAGTGGTAAGGGATTATACAACATCGACGAAGCTTGCCTTAACAAAGCAGATAGGTTGAGGAATCTATGGGCTTTTTGAGAGGTCAATACTATCACTAGATTATTCTATTTGTCGGATTATTGTACATTTATTTTTGATAATTATTTTTGGACTTAAAACTTTCAACTTGAAGCACAATTGTAAATGTACAGAAATCCTTATAAAGATTAATTCTACACAAGGTACCAATATTTAAAATGTTCTCTTTTACTTATTGATTTAACAATTTTATCCATGCACAATTCAATTCAAATCATGAAATCCACTCTCTAATGATGACGCAAATTATAAAAAAAATCAAATTAATTCAAAAGCGGTGCGGCAGCTGTGCATTATTTTTTACATAGTTTTGTCTTTTATTTTCCTCGCAACGAATTATTTCGAAAACATTTTATTACTGAATTATCCCTATCTCAATACATTGGGACTATTTTTTTTCTTATTTGGCTAAAAATATCTCTTCTGTTGTTTATAAAAAGTCGTAAGTCCTACAATATAATAATTTAAAAAAAATATTTATGGAGATTTTTTTAGAGATTTTTTGGGAAAAAAAACCTTTTTTGTACTTTTTCACTAGAATGATATCTAAAGACAAAACGATGCAAGAAAACATCGACCACATACAACAACGAAGTACTCGCATCACTTGAATTCGCGAAGGATTAACAAAATGTCTAAAAAGCGTGAACAAAGCAAGACCGAAGCCTAAGATTTTTTTGTGATCTTTGTTAATTCCTCACGTATTTTTAAAACTTTATTTTACGTGGTAAATTGACATTATAGGTACAGGTTTCGCTGATAAACGTTTATTACATTTAGCTTAGTGTGTTTTTTCATACTTAAAGTGATGCGAATACCAAGTCCTGTTGACAGCTTCATGGTTATATTTCAATTAGAATTAAAAAATTTAGATTAAAAAGATAATTTCCAACATTTAGCTGTCAGCAGGATTGATAGAACGCATGCTGATGTCCGTAATTGAGATACGTTGTTTATTTTTATCTAATACAAGAAAAATCAATAATTTTTTATAAGAAACATATATATCGTAAACTTATTATTATTGTTTAAATAAAAATAGTATTTTAGTTTAGATGAAATTTTGCGAATATTTTATTTCTGCAATAACTTGCAACGTTAGGTACCTTTTGATATAAAACTGTAACGTTATTTTTTTGACATAAACTTGTAACTTTACTTATTCCTATCTTATCTGACTGATCAATTTTTAATCTCACGCTTCATTGAGCATTACTAATCCCATCGCATCCCAAATACCAGGAGATCAGCACCCGAACAGAGGTCGATTGTTACCTGCGTGAGCGCGGTGGTAACTAGCGATGCGTGTGTGCGCGAGCGAGTTATTGTTAACGTGTTGGCTGCAGTCGAGTTTGCAGTGTGTGTGCGGGTGGCGGTGAGCCGGGTGCCCACCGGGCAGGAACTGCGGGTACACGTGGTGGGACCACTGGGGGAACAGGGGCCGGCTGCCGGCTATAGTGGGGTAGTGATGTGGCGAGAAAAGCAGCCAAAGTGGGATAGGGACACATGATGACGGCAATATAAGTGACATAATGGCGGGCGGAAATTATAAGTAGAACGCACCATAAAGAGAGCAAGGATGGATAAAAGTAAAGACAGAAAGAATGAAGGAAAATTATACAAAATGTCACGTATAACATAGTTTCACAAAGAAGTAATGGGGCATGTAAAAATGATATGAGAGACGTAAGTGCAGTTCGAAATGAAAGAGATAGAAGGCGTTGAATAGCGATAGGTAAATGAATAATGTAGATGACATAAAGGCAGATTTTGCATGTAAGCAAGTGTAGAAAGGTAGCAGAGATTAGTTTGTAATGGGCGATGAAATTATAGAGTACGAAAGCATTCGAATAGTGTATTGGGTAAGGATATTTTAGGTTACATATATTGCAGATAAATTAAATTGGAGTCAACGTGGGTGAAACAAATATTTCAAAACAAGTAGGTTTTAATTACATTTGTTTTTCATGACAAAAGGGACACAAAACATCAAATACAAATCACAACGAACATTATTAAGAAAACCATACAACAAAATATTCAGATAATAAAATGGACAAAATAACATTCAAAAGGATTGTTGAAAGATAGGACAAAGTGCAAGTACTCAGATTTTTGTGTAAGTAGTTCGATCGTTAGATGACAGTTCCGATATGAACGTACGAAACGTATCGAACGATCGAAAGGTTTGATTATGTACAAACGCAGTGCCGCAGTGTAGTAGAATGTAGACGATTTTACCAGTGTCCAAAACCGTGACGCGTATATCAAGCGGCGTGAAAAAGGAGAAACGACACACTTCAGATATACAAGTCTATTAGTAACCTTCAGTGTACCGCCGCTGTCAAATATTCTAACTAAACGACATCAACTTTGTCTTCAAATTGACCACCCAATAATTTTTCGAGATAAAATAAAAAATATATTTTTGTTAAAAAAAAACATGAAACACTTGACTGCGACTGTACTAGATGATGATGACTGAATTATGTAAATTTTTATCATTGTAATTATACAATAAGTATACCAATAAAAGATGGAATAATATTTCTAAATTCAAGTGCGATAAAGCATATAAAAGAAGCAAAATAAATAATATTATTTACATATAAAATTATATACTAAAATTCCATATAGCTAGTGGTAGTAAAAAAAACAGTCACAGATAGATATTAAAGTTTTAAGACTAATAGACTATGAAAAGTGGATGCGGTACGTAAAACTGTGCTAATGGCACTACATGATATAAGGATTTCAATGAAAAATATATAACTACTCTATAGTTTAGAAAAGAATCAAAAGTTAAAATAATCCAGACTAATCCAATTAAGGGAGTTCAAAATAAATATGTTAATGAGACATATAAAGTAACCCGATCAGTTCCTGCTTTTATTTTAGTAGGAACTCTGTTTTAAAAGCTGCCTATAGATTTGACGTGTTTTGACGTTACTTAGGTCATATTAGGGCTGTTATAAATGAAAATTCACAAATTCGATAAGTTTTGATGTATGTTTAATTTATATCAAATTGTTATTTCATATAATTTATGTGTAAGTCCGACCAGGTATATAAAAATCTGCTATGGTATTCTCTGCGTTCGGTTTTATAATCCGTGAAGATTTATTTTTTAGCAATCAGTGATATTTTGCCGCATAAATACCGATCTTCTTGTCTTCTCATCATGTGGGTTGTTATATACTTAGATAAGTTTGCCGCGCAAAATCCATACGCAGCTTATGCAATCTATTTCAAACATGACAACAAGACACCATCACCAAAACTGAATACCTACAAATTATGGATTTCAACAACCAAAGTAGGTAAGTACCTAAAGTATTTTTAAGATTATCTAATAAGTATAAGACTTTACGGTAGGTAGTAAAATTTTGAAATATACTTTTTTCATTTTTTTTAAAGTACCTAAGGTTTAAAAAAAGTTAATTCAGGAACGGTTTATAATAAATAAATGAACACAATAAATAAAGTAGGTAATAATTTTGGCATAATTTTTGACACTATTAATAGTTAAGGGCGCATGTTTGGCCCATTAAGCCCACCACTTCGTTTTTATTTATACTAGCGCAAACAAGCAAGCGCGTCCCCTGATTGTAAGTAATCACCGGCGCCAATGAACGTATACCAGATCAAATGTGTCCGCTGTTGTTGCCGGCCCAAATTGATGAATTTAAGACAATGTTTGGAAAACATATTTTTTTTCTAATACATGATGTATATGGGTGGTAATCGATCCCTCTGGTCATCTACACATATCACATGAAAAAAAACCATTTTGAAAATAGCAGCAGATAAGTGACTCCTATGACTAGTTACATCCATAGACTCGAGGTCCGTTTATCAAGGCGACTATTTTTTTTTTGACATACCGTGATGGTCGTGCGCATGGTGCGTGCGCCGCACACAGTCGGGCGGCGCGTGCGCAGGCGGCTCCAGTATGTCGCGGTACTTGGACACCATCAGCACGGAGATGAAGTAGACGATCGCCAGCGACAGGAACTGCGCCTGTTTCGTCTCCTCCTGCGAATCGGACTGCTTTAAAATACAGTTGTGAGGCCAAGAGGTAATGGCCTACGTGACCGACACATTTTAGTTTTAGTAACACTTTTTTTTAAATGCAGTAAGGCTCTTTTTCATTATGACTACTAACTGTGCTGGGCTCATAATTAGTCTATGACTCAATATAGCTTGACAGAAATAAGACTAACAAGTTGTTTTTTTTACTATAAAGTTGCAAATTCTATTTCTATTGCTAATCTGAGAAAAATCGAAAACAAAAGGATATTTTAGACACCCATACAAAATGTTCAACCACGCGCTTAAATTTTCTTTCCGGCCTCGATTGGTTTCAATTGCGGTTTTGCTACCAGGATTACATAAATATTTGAGAAGTATAGCTCTAAATCACATCACAAACCAATATGAACGAGATGAAGAACTCAACACATAAATTAACCTCTTTTGACAACTTAAGTGGCTGTTACCAAATCTCTAGTGACAGAAACTAATTAGTAAAAGTCGTTTTACTAAGACAACATAAGTCTGTAGGAAGTCTCTTATTCACAATTTTACTAATAAGAAAACGTAATTGAAAAATAACAGGTTTCTCTTTTATTTGGCGTAAGAGAATACTAACTTACAAAATCTTACCTAATTATTCTCTTATAAAATAATAACGATTTAATTAGTACTCACGACGTCTCTGTAGATGACCGCACGTAGTCTGTTTACATCCATATCTTGAAGTAACCTTTCCGGGTCTTTGACAGGACTGGAGGCGTCAGCAAGACTGGCCACCACGCTCTATAGTAGCAAAAAAAGGGAAAAACACATTTAAAAAGTTATAATGAAAGCAATCCAATTAAAACCAGCTCAAATTTTGTAAGTGAGCCACAAAGTACCAGGCGATCATAGATTGATGGAAGTATTTCTTCCGTGCTCCCAAAAAAGGTTCAAGATTTGGTACCTGACATCGAAGAAAAGGATAATGTACTCTTCTAATAGACCGGTTAGAAAAAGACAAGAAGTGCTAACGGTGCAAGATGTGGGAAAGGGATAAATTTACTGCCACAGTTATGACGCAACATGTGTATAGAGGGTTTTTGAAAAAATATTAAGTTAGAAAGGGATAAAAATATAGGTACAGAAAGATTTATGTGTAAAAGTTTAAAATAGGAATGAAAGAATTTAACAGTAAATTGAGGTAGAGAATTAGAGAACGAATTTTGGCATCTGTGACGTAGTTTTATAGTGCAGTAACAAATTGCATAGTGCACAAAGAAACGGTGGTTAAATAACGAAAGTCACGAAACCGTAACAAGGTACTAGGCAATCATATCTATCATGGAGCTTAGACTATTATCACCGTAGGCTGTAGATGTGTGCTCAGATTTACACAAAGTGTACCTATTAAAAAGGTAAATAAGAAAAAATATGTATAAAAGTACATAATCTAAGAAGTGTTTAAAATCTCTATTTTAATTACAGAACTAATATCAAAACAGAAGAATAGTGCCTATAACGTGCACCTAAGAAAATTGTGTCATATGACAATTTTGGGGGGCATAAATTACAAAGCAAATGTTATTACGAGTATATATCGTGATTATTGCTTATTATGATGTATTAACACATGCGGTTTATATATGTAAATACGCGTAAAGATAATTATGTAGTGTAGATATTGGTATGCATCATACTACGCTGTAAGTATGTGAGTATTATGAGTATAAGTGATAAAAATGAATAATATTGTACTGATTGTATGTGTAAGGTGTTTTGACATTCGGTATCAATTTCACTTTTTCTACCAGGACCGCATAACAATCAAGAAGTAGTTGAATGGTAAAGAACTTTCAACTTATAAGAACGAATGAATGATTGGTTGATTTTATAAAACGGTATATTATTATGCAATAACTGCAAAATCTCACAATCCCCTGAAAGGGAAAATGAATCAATTAGCGAGGACCTACTATACTAGGTCCTCATAAGATGGAAGCGGTTAGCTAACGGCACGGACCAAACTCTGTTCAAAGTGTGTGAAAGAAAGGGACATAGATCGTCCTTGTCATCGAAGTTGCATCGAAAGTTCTGAAAAAGTTTTATGTATGTATGGTGCACCAATCCTAAAAGGCAAAAGAAATTAAACGTTATACCCTTGTGTGTAATTGCTTCTCGGGCTTCATCTGTTTGCAGACTGATTTTAATAGGAGAATTGAGTTGAATAATAGTTAGGTAATACCAAAGAAATATATCATTTTCGGTATCTGAATGGTGTGTCATCAACGTACGACAAAAATACCCAAAAAATATTCGCTAGGGGATTCGGCGGGCAGGGCTAAATAAAACAAGCCGCGTGGGCTGATGCAATTCAAAGGTTTTAAATTGGTCTAGTGGTTTTTAGTGTACAAATTTGGTGTTTATTTGTGCATTGAAGTGCCGCAAAATGATTTTAATAATAATATTAATTGCTGGATTGTAACGTTTTTAGCACTGTTATTGTGTCTCGAGTGAGTCGTGACAACATGCTTAGACCTAATAGAGTCTTAAAACCCGCGATTGCTTTTAGAGTGATATCCGCTGAATTCGAATTGATAAAACGTAAAACACCGGCGTTTTATTGAGTGACTGTGATTTTGACTGACTTCGACTGTTGACCACATACTTATTCTCAATAAGTTACTTGACATTGGCAAATTATCTTCAGGGTAGAGCCATATTAAAAAAAATGCTACTTTGAAGTAAATAGTTTTTTTTTTCGTAGTTGATTTAGAGTTGTGAACTGAGCGTTTGCTAACCTTTTGAGTTAGTTTAGGTACGTACGTTTATGAGTGTTTGTGGAAAGTATTTATAGGAATTTATCCTAAGTTGTTAGTGTTTAAGTGTGTATATGTTGTGTTGTGTTGTGTTGTGTTACCTTGGCGTCGTCGGGCGGGCGCGGCAGGCGCGCGGCGGCGAGGCGCGCGCGCTCCTTGCACTCGAGGCAGTTGCGCACGGCGCACGTGCACACCTACACACACGCACACGCAACTAGCTCAGCACTACAGACACTACACTACGAAACATTAAGGAAACGCCCAACTCCTTTTTTGTGGCCATGCTCGGTCCTTTTTGAATAAGGAACCTTTTTTGTTACTAGTTTTGTTTGTTCTTTTTTTACAGCCAGTCCCCGTGTTCGACCTTTATGATTTAAGTTTGAAATGGGATAGAGATATTGGTACACTTCTTGGTGATTCATGCTCTCCTGGTACTCAAATCGATAAGTGAACGGGTTAATCTCACCAAATGTCACGGTTATGTCACTTTGTGAAGCTTTAATGACTCTTGTATCCTGTTACTTGTAAATAAAAATCAAGTCCCACAGGAAATAATAAAAACATTTTGAGATGGAGTTTGAACGAGCGACCAAAGAAGCCAGATAGTGACTGATGATCGGTCGCCCAGCACTTAAGATGCTCTTTACAGACTCTAGAGTTAAAAGGTCATCTAAATAAAGGAGAAATCAAGTAATTTTTCATTAAATTAATTACTCAAAGGAGTTGGGCATTCACAATAGAAAGATATACTATTCTCTAAAGAAGTAGAAAGAAGTTACAGGAAACATACGAGTATCTACGGTCAGTTTCTAGTTATAGTTCACTATTTCTGTAAACTATGTCTGGGCTATAGATAGAAAAGTAAATGAAATTTTCTTACTTACTATGCATTCTGGTTATATGATATTTTAAATTATACAAAGATTTCTCTATGCCTTTGGTTATTTATAGAGTGATCTAAAGTTAAATGAAAATAATGGACAATTCAAAAACAGAAAGAAAGTACTAGATATAATAGTAAATAAATGAAAATGAATTATAAATATTTATTTCAAGGTTTTGTAGGGTATTATCTGATTTCAAAGATAACATACCATTATTAAAATTGCATCATTAATAATAAAACGACTCCTATATGTTGGTGTTTTTAAAATCGAGACAGTAAAAGACGAGGTATTGATTTTTTATAATATTTTTACGGCTTTGAATCTGTGCATGAAGCTAAATCTTTATCTCAGTCTCATTATTATCTTACTCTTAAGGTCTCAATTAACTTACGGGAGGACATGGAAAAAAGTTTTTATTCACGTTCAAAAATCAATGTCTTCGTGTTAAAATGACGAAACATATATTTTTCGTCATCTCGAATTTTGACATTTGAACATCAGGGGAGAAAAACCTTAACAGAATTCAGCAAAATCGTGTTTTGGCCGGATCTGGACTAAAACATTATTATGATAATCCGAGGATCACCTTTGCAAACAATCATCTCTATTTTAAAATCATCAAACCATACACGAGTCCCTAGCTACAGAAGACTCTATCTTCGCCCTATGAATTTATAAATTTACCTGAACCACAAAACCTTGAAACCAACCTCACCACTCGCACGCCACGCTCACTCACCAGCCTCAGGCACTGCCGCAGGATGCCGCCGCTGGACATGTTCTTCTCGGCCTCCAGCTCCGCGAAGTTGAGCGCGCTGGCGAAGATCAGCACGTCCGCCATGCTGACCAGCCGCTGCAGGAACGTCACGGCCACCTCCACCGGCATGCCTTGCGTGGGTTCGATGACGTCTAGTTCATTCTGCGTAGGAAAAGAAAGCTTTATAGTTATATCAGGTGAGCCGTCTGTTCATCTGCCTACCTATTACATAAAAAAAAATATGTTTTCAACTCTCATGATGACTAACATTAGAATAGAACCACTCGCAAGCGATTGTCATTCAATCCCCATCATCTCGTTGGATGGCGGTCTAATACCTGCGTTTCTCGCGGAACTTTCTACTACGTACCTCAGTTCTGTGGAACGGTTTGGCTGCGGGAGTATTTCCCGACGGCTACGACTTAGGTACCTTCACGAGAAGTGCGTACTATTTTTTAAAAAGGCTGGCAACTGATTAGCGGTCCCTCTGATTTCGTGGATGTTTATGGGCGGCGTTGATTACTTTCCATCAGGTGACTCGCTTGCTCGTTTTTCCGCCTCTAACTATAAAAAAAAAGTTATTTACGGGATTACCTACCATGCACTTTACTTTTGAATTTCGGATATTTTGGCACTGTTGCAAGCGCCATGGTCACGGAGTAACTGAAGTTATTGCGGGTAAGTTGTTACTGGCAGACAAATCGGTCTAACCTCCTTCGCAGTGCTTTGCTACGCGCACCTCAAAAATAAGGTACATGGTAGAAATCCCGTTAATAACTATTCTAATGCTTTATAGTTAGTTTCTAATTTCTTGCTAGCCTACACTTGCCTATCAGCAAATAGTAAAAACATTTCTAAACCGATTTTTTGTTATAACTGTATTAAATTGCAGGCCAAAAACACCACAACTGTAAAACGAACACATAGGGAGAAATATAGGAAAGATTGAAATGTATACGATTCACCCGTTAGGCAAATAATCACACTTAAAATTTCATCTCGTGTTCAGGCGGGATTCGAAACCACATCTTCCACAATCCGGGTGGCTGTCGTACCAATCAGAAACCAGTTTTTTTATGTGATAGGTGGCAGACGAGCAGACGGATCACCTGATGGTAAGCGATTGCCGCCGCCTATGGACACTCGCGACACCAGTGGAGTCACAAGTGCGCTACCAACCTTTAAACCCGCTTTTTCCCCGGATTGGGGCTTCCGGTACCCTCACTCACGCAGCGAAACATAGCACAGTAATAGTAAATACAATAAGTTGCCAGAAGCATTAAAGCATTTACCCATAAAAAAAATCAAAAATAGTTTATAAAAATGGTTGTGTGATAGATGTTTCTACAGTATTAAAGAATTTATGGAATGTAAGATTTAATTATTTTTTTGTTGGCATTATATTAATTATTTTTTGAGTGACTAATTCTTTGTATTGATTTTATTTTGACTATGTATTATTTTATTATAACTTAAGACAACGCTAACTCTCTGTTATTGCATGCCGATATTATTCGGTTAAATGTGAGAATCTAAACGATAATTATATGTAACTTACTGTAACCACATTTACCGCAATAAATGATTTCTGATTCTGATTCTGATTCTGACAGTGCTGCTTCACGCCGGTTTTCTGTGAGGCCGTGGTATCACTCCAGGTTGTGTGGCTCTACCAAGTTCCGTGTTTTTCCACATGACTTTCTTTCGTGGCGTGGACTCTACCTAGCTACTGATGTACTCACATTAGGCGATGTAGCAGACGCCAGCAACGGCAGTAGACCTCCGCACGCGATGATCAGGTTATCCGCCAGCTGGCTGATGAGGTGGACCGTGTTTACCACGAAGATCGCGTTCTCGCTGCTGTTCACGAAGTCGATCACTGACTTCGTCGAGTGACTACGCCACACCTGACAAGATCATTCAGGTTAAATAGCATGGTTGAAAAAGGGTTTTTTTTAAGCGGGCGGCTATGCAGGTCCTATTCAGACCAGTATCACTGCGACCAGTTTGATCTTTTGTGATGAAAAAGGGGTTGATTCGAGTACGAATGACAGAGACCTATCGAAGAAGAAGACATACTGCGCCTGATCCCAGATAACTTGCAAACAAGGGCAGAGAGCTGATGATGATTCAGGTAAAATTAAAGTAGATAAAATCGAAAGGTTAACCCAATATCCGTCAGTAAAACAATCAAATTTGTACGACGTTGATGATGCTGTAAGTATGTAAGTATCAGCCTATAATCCCACCGCAGGGTAAAGGCCTCCATCATAGAAATCCAGTTATCGCTACTATGATGGGATTAGGCTTAATCACCAGGCTTGCCAAATGCGGATTGGTGATCATAAACCCGAGATATGTTCGAAAAATTCGAAGCATACTTTTCGCTCGACCCGAGAATCGAACCCAGGACCACGAGATCACGGCCCGGTACTTTAACCACTAGACCAACAGGGCGCTTGGATAATGTAAATATACCATCAACAAACGTAACGCTTCGTCCATCCCGCTGCGTGTGCATTATTACCTAGCGCTAGTACACCGAAAAATTCGTCGACTGTACATTTGATACGTCCTCTCCTGGACTTAGGACTTAGGCACGCCACCGAACTCGGTTAGGGGCTTGGCGATCATATTTTTACTATAGTTATTTCAATTTTCAAAGCAATGACCACATACCTGTATATCAGTCTCAAGTGAAAACAGCACGTCGGAGAGCAGTCGCTGGTGTATGTAGGACCAGCGGAACTCTGGTATCCGGAAGGGCGGCCGCGTGGGCCCGGGGGAGAACATGGCCCGGGAACATTTCGACGGCCGCTTCGATTCTGTGGACAGGGTAGGGTTAAGAAAGTCAAAAATACGCCGGAGGGCGTTATGTTGGACTCAGGTTAAACTTTAACATAATTGGTCGTTCGTTAGTTTGTAAAATCGACAATAAGCAAACCCCTTGTGTGAAAAACCAAATGGACTTGAGTCCTAGAGTACCTACAATTGCGGAAGAATGATACACCGGGATCACTTTATAGAACTTTCACGATCGTACGCTATCTAGCGGATTTTCACACCATAGAAAATATTTTCTTTTGCCTCCTCATCTTAGCGAGTAATTCGGAGTTGCGTCCAATGCTGTCGCTTCGAAGTCAGGATTCGGGAAGTCTGGTGATAACATTTTGAAGCGACTGCGGTCTGACTTTCGCAACCCTTAGACAGGGGAGCCAGACCAACTGTATCACGGTTACACGCTCAGAATAATAATGTAAAATTATTGTAGAATATTTTGCTTACGATCGGGCTGTAACGAGCTATTTTAAATAAATCAATAAAATACAAGAATAAACAAGAAAATCTTACCAAAGTGGTTAGAGTCTACTTGTGTGCTCGTAGAGGCACTTCGCGGCCTCTTCGGCGAGCTGGAGGTATTCGTGCCTTGCGTGGACACACCTTCGCTCCTCGTGCCGTCCTGCTTCATCTCACCATCCCCCGGTAAGCTCACGCGTCTTTTCTCTCTTTCCTCCCTATTCCTTTCATCTTCACTTTCTTGTTCCTTCTTATTCGCCAGCGAAATGTTTTCACTTATCGTCGAAATCGGCGGAATTTCCGGCGTCTTTGGTTCCTGAGCTGGCATCTCTAATCTTTGGCTTTCATTCTTCGCGTTCTCCTCCGAAACTTCGTCATGCACTTCCTGCGCCTTCTCTTCTTCCTTCCGCGAATTGACTAAAAATTCCCCGTCTAGAGGCAAAACGTTCCCTTCGTGGGGATGGTCAGACGGTATGACCCTTTGAGGGCTGTTATCGTCTGTCACATTATTTATATTCTCACTCTCACTTTCAATTTCAATCTCAATCTTATCTTCCTCTTTCGAAACTATCGTTGAAATGATTTCGTTTACTAATTCGATCGCAATCGTCTCCGCCTGCCTCTTTTCGTCTATAATCTCTTCGATTTCCTGCTCAAAATCTTCTCGTCCATTTGGTGTGTTACCCTCTGAATGCTGACCCCCGGATATCGCACCGGAGTCAGTATCGTCGTCAGTTTTTAATCTTACCGTTTCTAGAGCGATCGTCAAAACGTCATTAACTATGTTTATCGCGACGTGTTTCGGATCGTCGCTGTCCTCGTCTGGAATGTGATCGTCAGTCTTATCTTGCGTTTTCTTAGGACTAGTAGCTTCGCTCGGCGTCAAGTACAACTCCGACGGGTCGGACAGCTCGGACTCCCTCTCGGTGACGACGTTCAGCTCCGCGACCCTCTCGGGGCTCGCCGTCTCGCTCGCCGAGAGACTCGAGGGGATTCCCTCGCTCTTATCCGTGTTGTCGTCCTTCGTCACCCCATCGCCTACATCTCGAACCGGGATGTAGTCCAAGCTCCCCTGTCGAGTGAGAGGCTTGTCCGTCCGCTCCGAATTTTCAATAGTTCCGATTCCCGACTCGGAGCTCTCCAGGAACTTGTTGTCGGTAATAATAGAGTCGAGCCGGTCCTCGTGGCGAGGGGAGGTTTTCTCCGGCTCCTCGTCGATGACGTGCTCGACCTCACTGTCTGTCTTAACACTATCACAACCTTCGGGGGGCACTTCGGTGTTTCTGGCGGGGCTATGCACTTTGCACACTTCACTGTACACGACTGTAGTCCGGTCGTCGGCGCAGCCGCAGGCCTCGACCTCGCGCAGGGACAGGCCCTTGCCGATCTCGGTCTGCGCGGCGTGGTGCACGAGCTGGTCGGGCGGCGCGCGCTCGTGGCGCTCCCAGCCCGAGATGGTGGAGATGGGGCGCTGCTGGCGCTCGGCCGGGTCCGTGATGTTGTCGGCGCGCCGCTGCTCGTAGTGCTCGTACATTTGGGCGAATTGCAGCTTGAATTCCTCGTAGGAGACCTGGAAATTGGAATTTCATTATTCACTTAAATCTACGTGCTTAACCAGCTTCCGTCTACTGTGTGAAAAGTCTATTACAGTAGTACAGAAAGAACAATCAATGAAGACCTATCCACATCATCACTTACCTTAAGGTGAGATTGTGGCCAAACGTCTGGCTATTCTTAACAATAAAAAAAAAAATTACAACCCTATTTAGGGTTGCTTTTTTTTCTTGATTTATATGAGACCAATTTTTCTACCGTTATGATAAGATTTTTTTATCAAATTTTGTATGGTTATCTATTTCGAGGTGTATTCGATTTATCAGAATCGGACTACCCAGTTAAAAATTATGCGTGATCAATAATCATACAAAAAATACTTATAAAAAGCTCTGTTGGTATAGAAAATTCTCCCAAAACCAAGCATAAGGGCTAGCACGAACTTTTCGAAGAATGATAGCGTATGCGTGTCGTAAGCAATTTGTATGAAAACTGAAAAGCTCCCTCTATCGTTCGTAAGCATAACTTTCATCTTTCTCCCTTGGAATTAAAAGGCAACCAAGTATAGCGTGGTCACACTACGATTACGTTACAAATTCCTTTAATAGATAGATAAATATACTCTTTATTGCCCAAAATACAAACTTAAAAATCAGGTAAGCACAGATCGAATGCACAATTTAGCTGGGAAAGATCTCTACTAGACAACCTTCTGGTAAAAAACATTCAATAGAAGAGGGGAGGGTGGTTTAATGTTTCTGCTAGCCCTTCAGATGTTGCTGGCATACCTTCGAGTAGCCTTCCAGATGATGCTGCCATACCTTCGAGTAGCCCTTCAGATGATGCTGAAATACCTCCGAGTAGCACTTCAGATGATGCTGGCATACCTTCGAGTAGCCCTTCAGATGATGCTGGAATACCTCCGATTAGCACTTCAGATGATGCTGGCATACCTTCGAGTAGCCCTTCAGATGATGCTGGAATACCTCCGAGTAGCCCATCAGATGATGCTGGCATACCTTTGAGTAGCCCTCCAGATGATGGTGGCATACCTTCGAGTGTACAATCGCCAGCGTGTCGACCCACACGCGCCAGCCACCGTACTCGTGCTTGATGGCGTGATGCAGCAGCATCCGGAACAGCGAGTACACCATGTCGGAGATCTTCTGCTCCTCCGCGTTCTTGGGGTGGATGTACGCCATTGCTATTAGCCATTCCTGTGGTGTTTCAAACAAACGTCTGTTAAATTTTTATCTATACTATTTATAAAGAGATAAATCCTACAGACACCGACAACGCTTATCGCGCTGAAATCTATACCTCTTGTCTGAAGCCCCCGTAAAAAAAAAGATTTCACTAGCACCATAGGTATTCATCATGACTGTTTGAAAGAAAGTAGAGTTTTTAGAAAGAGAGACAAAATTTGGGTACCGGGACACTGCAATATCAGAGGCAACGAAGTCGCTGACGTGCTAGCAAAGGCCGGGGCAGAGAGCCCACTACTCGGACCGGAACCAAAAAGTGGCGTTCCAGCCTGCATGGTCAGGTTGGAGTTAAAAGAATGGGAGCATAAGCAAAGCACTTAATTTTGGAAAAGACTACCTCGACTAGAACAGTCTAAGGCGTTGATACAGGCGTTCGATCAGAGCCGAGCTGTAGAAATAATAAAACTGAGTAGAGGACATGTTAGGGCACTCACTCGGACCCTCACAGGGCACTGCAAATTAAACAAGCACCTGCACAACATGGGCCTTTCAGATACCAAAATCTGCAGGTTCTGTCGCGAGGACGAGGAAACGATTATCCACGTCCTCGGTGAGTGCATAGCGCTGCACCACTGCAGAAGCCAGCACCTGGGAGCACACATGATCTCAGCAGACGAGATCAAGAGCTCCCCCATCAGCTCCATTATCGGGTTTATCCTGGAACTGGAGCTACATGAGGTGCTGTAATAGGTTACGGGGCTGCCACAATAGATCATCTACTGTTCGCAGTGGCTATGAGACGCAGGGCTCACCCCATTTCTATCAAATAATAATAAGAGAGACAAAAACAGTAAGTCGAAAAATATACACTTCCTGTGTTACCATGTTAACAAAATATAGCGAGTTGTTTCGATAAACGATAAATTTTTTCGCCTTCATCATCGACGTCATTCTCGGTATTATCATTATCACCACTATCATCACCCTCACCTGCCACACGGACATCTGCAGCACCGTCCGGCGGTTCTCGCGGTTGTTGCTGCACAGCAGCGTCATGTCCGACAGGAACAGCCTCTTCACCTCGAGCAGCTGTTCCGTTTGCTTCGACTGCCTGATCAAAGTCGCCACTACTTTCAGGATCACTGGAACCAGAAAGATGCAGGTGTTAAATAAAGATAAAACATGTACGCTCGGCCGGCTCGCTAATTGAGTGTATAAAAGAAATAAAGTAGAAATATCATCATCATCACTCACTTGGGTTCTCCAGCCTGAAGTGTGGCTGCGGCTCCGGGTGGCTGGTGTACAGGATCTGCTGGCCGACGTGCTCTGTCAGCAGTTCATACAGAGCGTTGTACACCGGCAGCGCCAGGCCCTCGCCGCACGCACTGAGCCGTGTCGCCAGCAGTGTGTACAGGTTGTGTGGAGACATCACGTCGTATTTCCGTCTGTGGGAAGAAGATATAGCTTATTAACGATTGACTTTATGAATTATCTTTATTTGGAACTATAACATAAGGTTAAGGGTCGAGCTCACGTTGTATGTGGCTTGTTTTATATAAATAAATATGTTTATCTTTATTTAATATTATCCCAACTTAAATGATTTTCAAATGAATAGTTAGCCTAAGTCCAAAAAATAGTGCACAATTCATAATAAAAAATATAAGTGTTTGCCAAGGTTCTGACTTCTAATTTAACTTAAAATCAAAACCAATAGGTATATTCTATTGAAATCGTAGGTAGGTATAACTCAGAGTAATTGCTATCCATACTAATATTATAAATGCGAAAGTAACTCTGTCTGTCTGTCTGTCTGTCTGTCTGTCTGTCTGTCTGCTACTCTTTCACGCCAAAACTACTCAACGGATTTAAATGAAATTTGGCATACAGATAATCTAGACCCTGAGAAAGGACATAGGCTACTTTTTATTGCGAAAAGGGGGTTGTAAGGGGTTGAAAGGGGGGTAAAAAGTTACTTTTCCACGCGGACGGAGTCGCGGGCGGCCGCTAGTAAAATAATAAATCGAAGAGATAGTTTCTAACTCTAAAGAATACTTTATATTAGTAAAACCTATGGTAGAACTAACAATGCCAAACTCAATATTAATCTTTTAGATAGCCTTGGAAACTTCGCCGTGAGCACCCTTGCAATACAGGGTGTATCAGTTTTCTAGTAGGTATTTATTAACTTTGAAGTTACTCGCTAGAGGGTGTCAGCAGTCTCTATATATATCAAAATCGGTTGGGATATTATTTGTATTCATAAGCGTTATGTGTGGACGTAATTTGGTAGTAAAAGTGTATTTTGATCTACACAAGTCTACTTCGAAATTTTCACTGAAAGAGCGTTTGCCAATTTCACCTAATGTACCATATTAATTCATGAGTACTGAAAGTAGGTGTTTAAATTGTAGAATCTTAGAACTGATTAGCACTGGGTACAACTTCAACCAGCTACCCAGCCCCAATAATGTCCTATGCTCTAAACCTCGCTCCAACAGTAAATACGTCACTGTTATAAGGGCTTAAAAAGTTGCAAAACCTTTCCCTCGTTTCAAAATTTAATTGCCAAGTGATTAAACTTGTCAAGGAGGGAATAACGGGCCCGTATTTACGGCCGAGTCACAATTCTGTAAGGATTTCGTCATTTGTCAACTAATGACTGCATTCGAAGTCTATATTGCATATCACAACCGATATGTACGTACCATATAGGGACAAGACATAGGACAAGGTACAATTGGCCCCTAATAAAAAAAATTGGACCAGTTTATGATATTTTTTCCAAATCAATATTATTTATATTGAATTGAGAATTTTTCTCTTTTATTAATTTTTTTTTATGAACACAGCCAAGTTAGGCATGAAGACTCATGCCTAACTTGCGAAGTGACTAGGCTGTCATAAAACGCAAAAGTTCTGCTATAAATCGTGAATATCAGCGGAGCCTGTATTTTAAGAGCTAGTTCTAATGCCTGGAATAATCCAGACGAGCCGAAAGGTCTCACAGGGGACCGTAAAATTTACCCGTGCAGAAAGTCGTCAACGCGTACACAAAAGACTAACTTAGGTATGTACATACAGACATTGTAGATGGGACCTAAATATCTAAAACTGGGATGGTAATTTCGGGACTGAGTCTTTAGGGAGGTATTATCTCAAATGTCGTCGTAAAGACATTTTGAGTTGAGTACCACTTTATGACAAAGATAAAAATAATCGAGAAATGGATACTTACTTGTGTGTACTTCTGCTGAGGAAGAAGCCTAATAGTTTTAGTGCTTGTAACCTAATGAGCTGACTCTCTGACGACAGGAGTTTGAAGATTGTCCTTACTCCACCCTGCAATATTAAAAAAACGATATTTTATACAGTTATCGAATTCTCGGAAATAGTTAGTCAATATTTGAACCAATAACCTAATTAACTCATAGTCTATAAGAACATAACATACGCTTACTTTGGCATCGAACGCTGGCACCATGGAGCTAGGGTGTTCTGACATTAGAGATATCAGCATTTGTAAAACGTCATGTAGGTTCTCATCCTGAAAAAAAAACACATCAATCATATCAAACTTGTATATTTTCTGTATTGTATAGTACTCATATGAAATCTTAACACAAGAAAATGTTTCTTCTGATTTAATTTAATATAATTTAACATTTAATGAATGATAGATAGATATACTTTATTGCACAGAAAACACAACTTAATTATTTTTTTTTATAACTGAAATCATTTAATTACCTAAAACAAATATTAATTTTACTCATATTACAAGCGAAAGAGATGCTCACCGATTCGGTTATATGAATAACTCTATATCTATCTACCAATGGAGCATAAAAAAGGGTTATTTATCAATATAAACCAATCAGTAGTACCAGGAGAGCATACCTCATGCATAGTAGTCAGGTAGTTGAGTATTGATTGCAGTTCGTCCTCCTTCACACCATTGCCGATCATAATCAGCTGCTTTAGAAAGAGAAGGATGTACGCCCGGATGGTTAAGATATCCTTGTGGGCGGGGCGCGGAGCGTCTGTGGATAAATACCTCTTTTGAGTTCTGCTGTCTCAGTGTATTTGGGTGCAGTGGACCGTGAAACCATTCAATCAAACATTGTTTAAGTTTTTTCTTAAGATTTCGTTTATATTGTGATAAGGGCCGGGCCCCTCAACTTTGTAAACGCTAAAAATATTTTTGGAACAACCAACCATGACAGGCTTTTTTGTGAGATTGTATAATTCTTTCGGGTTCTTATATCCTGGTAACCTTAAATGCAATGGACCGTGAATCATTTTAATCATTTCTTTTAATTCAACATAAAATAATGACGTCAATATTGTAAACACAATATAGGTAAGTAAGTAGGTACAAATTTTGAACATCCAACCATGGTAGACCTCAGATAAGTATTAGCTTGTTTGTATACAAGGTATCAAACTAAAATTACAAAGGCGACTTTAATAAAGCAAGACTAACGAATACTTCCCCGCTTAATTTTGTCTCTAAATAAACTGCGATCCCTAATGGTCTCCCACTTCATTATAAAATATTTTAATCTTTCCTAGCCTGATTTGTCTCTGTCTCGCGCAAAGTTCGCGATACCACCCATTATCTTGTTATTCTCGTTAACGACTGCTCTTTGCGACCGTTTAAGACTAAGATGTCTGAGACATCCCGGCTTCGGATTACTCGATTAAAAGTCGCTTTGGAAAACAAACTAAACGCCCCGCTTATGAGGCGGGAGTGCTGTTAATAAATCATAACAGACAGTAATTTTATAAATTTTATCTTTGATAGATTATTATTTAACGGTAATGAAGAAGTAAATTTGAGTATAATTTCCCATAAATTAGACTCGTCATTGAGTCACATTACGAGGCATGCATCTTCAACTTTCATTATTTTAAAGGCGAATTTTGGTCATCACGTTTAGTTATAGCAAGAAAGTAAGCAGGATATCGAAAAGAAGTTTTCAAAATATAAGAGGTCAGCTATAAATTAAAACTGCCGCATTCGTATTTCCAGTTTCGCATGTCTTTCTTAGATTACGGAAAAGTGTAGGTATCTATTGTTTATTTATATTATGTAGAAAAGATGTTATCATTTTTGAACGCCCAGCCTAAATACAAATGCAAAAACATACCAAGTCCCTTCGGCGTGATGCCACTCTTCGACCTCGGATTCACGACCCAATAGTAGAACTTCAGCGTGTGCACTGTCTGCAGGACTGTGCTGACCCTCCTCACGCTGCCGTAGATGTGCGCGTCAGCCAAGAAGTCCGTCGCGAGGTAGCAGTACAGCCTGGCTTGCACCGCAGCCGGCGTGTGGATCCACAGCGCCGGGTTGAACAGTATGTGGTCCAGCAGCTGCCAGGTCAAGAAGGATTGGCAGAAAGACTGAGGTTAGCGTTGACTTTTTACTGCCCGATGGTCGTAACGCGGTGCTCGCTTGCTTCTTATATCCTGGCGCTTATGCGCCCCTAGTACTTTTTGTGCATGTAATTATTAGATAATATTTTAAATTATTGAAGGTCCTAAAACTAAGTGAGTGTAAATCTAATTTTGAGTGGTTACTAAGCACTTACCTATTAAGATCACTTAGGTATTATTTTTCCAACAAAACAGTCATTATTTTTCATGAAACTCTCTCTAAGACTAGGCATATAAACTGTACTCGTTATAACTTTTAACAATTTTATGAGATCAAAAAAGTTGTCTAATTTCAGTAGCAAATTAATTTTAAAGTACAAAGTTGCCGTGCTTCCATTAAATTACCCGTTCGTGTCCCAGGTCCTTGAAGTATTTAAGAAGTTTCTAAAACTGCTAAGCTGGTCTAAGACTTAAGTGAATTTTGTACCAATATAGCCAGTGTGAATTGAACATAGTGAGCCCCTCATCAGGTGATGAAATTCGTAATGTGAAAGCTAAAACTACGAAGCATTTGTTTTTCCGTGTAATGTCCTCTCAATCCCCCATCAAGGCAATTTATAAAGTAGATTCTAGTGTTTTTTTCTGTGAAAATATGCAAGGGTTAGGGATACACTTGGAGAAAAGTATGACTAAAATGTCATTTAAAAGTTTTTCACATTGTCGGACTGCAAAGTGAAAGCTCCCAAATAGAATGTGCGAGAAACAAGCGCTGGACTTGGGAAATATAGCCGTGATCAATAAACTTTGAACAGTCGACGAAACAAGGTGGAAGTTGGGAGCGAATAATTTTGCGAACACGTGCAGCTACAATATTTTCTAAGTCGAAAACATTCGTTTCTCGTTAAGTTTGGCGTGTACAGAGAGCGAAGAGCGAAGGAAAATTCAATAGGTAGATACATATTTATGTTATGGATGAGGTAATAAATTATTTATATTAACTTTATGGCATGGAAAGTTAAATTAATAAGCAACCTACATTTAAGAGATAATAAGGTTTTTTATCCCGCACTAATTCTGCTCTCTATATTCCCAAATCAAAGTGCAAAGGTACATAGGTAGACGAACGTTGTGGGTGGTGTGGGTGTCGAAGCAAGGAGCATGCGTCAGCAACCATCGAAACAAAACGCAATCGTAAAGTAAACTTAACGTAAACGTAACTTAAACTACGTGAGAGTATCATCCGACTACTCAAACAGCTTTGATTTTTGGTAGGTGCTCAAACATCACGCTATCGCACAAGTCACTTTAAATAAAGAAAGAGACAACAATAAGCCTGTGCAGTTCTGAAAGTTACGAAGCTTTTGAGTATCCGGACGTAAGTGCTACTGTCCACGTAACGTATCTCAATAGTCAATTCGTCTGAGTACGCCCCCGTATAAGGTAGGCTCCTGCTTGCAGCTTGCATACAAAACTATATTAAGGGCCTT
Organism: Marasmia exigua; assembly: GCA_019059595.1. NCBI lineage: Eukaryota > Metazoa > Arthropoda > Insecta > Lepidoptera > Crambidae > Marasmia > Marasmia exigua. Next base: position 1,322,889 of record CM032481.1, on the reverse strand, counting down.
TTTACATTGCGACTTTTTGTAGCGATACAAACGCGCGTTTGACTGTCGCGCGACTGAATGCCATCGACGATGCCGTCATTGTATGTAAGCTGCAAATATGTAGGCGTAGGTACAGCCACATATCATATTACCCAAATTCTCTCTCATATTTTAATATTGAGCCAAACGTGTTTGACGATATCAATCGCAGAATCTTTACAGATTTGTATACACTGATATATGGCTGTCCTTGTTTTGGACGTATGTGACAAGTATGCGTCTATGAGGCTATGTTCCGTCGACTGGCACATACTTCATAATGGCGATGCGACCCGAGTTTCAACTAAATTGCGAGATTTTCTCTTTGATGTCTAAAATTTATCACAATTAAGTAATAAAAATGAAAAAGCGACGCTATTGGATGAACAAGGGCTTAACTCGGTTCATTAGAGTGGACAATTTCATCACTAGAGTAGGTAAAGTCGGCTGCAGAAAGATGTAAACGGTTTTATACTTTCTTATAGCTAACTGACTTTTACTTTCTTACAAAAGGAGTGTAGTAATTTTTACACAGCCGTAAAGTGTACATAATTATAATTATCTTTATGCAGCCGATTATATATTGTTATTTTTTATCGTATACTTCCCGAAAACCTAATAATAGAAATCGTGAATAAAGTCCATTTAGCATATTAGATCAAGAAAATAAGCGAAAAAAAATCAGCTGTTCCATACATTATTTCCGGGTGGATATTCTATTTTGTATGGAACTGTTTTTTTTCCCTTATTTTGTTGATCTAACATACTAAATGGACTTTATGCCCGTCACCTATTATGAGGTTTTTGGGATGAAAACGGTGTAGATACTTTTCGGATGTGACTTGTCAAAGTCGAGTCGAGTCGCACCGCTACACAATCAGTCACCGAGTAGACGTGCAATCCGAACTTAGTTTCTTTCCCGATCGACTTCCCTTAATTGAAAACTACCAGTGGGAAAAGTTTCCCCATCCCGAAATACTGCTCAAGTCTCTGTAGGGCTGCCACGACTACCTAAAGAGTGTTTACAAACAAAACATCAAAAGACCACCACCGATTGACGAACCCCAAGCCGAAGCCTTCATAACGGCATCTATCGGATTTTATATTTGTAAAACCCCTCATTAAAATCGCTTTAACAAATAGCGTACGAGTTGTAAAGTGTTGGTAATTACGCATTAGCGATCTCGATGATTTCCCGTATGTGAATGGGCGGCGATGATTGCTTTCCAACAGGTGACTCGCTTGCTCGTTTGTCGCCTCTAGCATAAAAAAAAATCTTGGTTCTCTCATTCTCTCATTTGTCAACTGTCTGTAAAATGTGGAGATAGTTTGAAGAAGAACTGAAAGTTTATATTTTTTCCAACATCAGAAAGAGCACACAATTAAGTAAGTAAATTAAAACACCAAAATCTCAAGTTTTTTAATAAAAATGACGCGGTATGCTTCATCAAGTTATACTTCTGACTTTACAAATGGTATGCTGTTTTTTCTGTCTATGAAACATAAATATACATTTAGATTAAAGGGGTTTATTTCGAAGGGTTTTGATAATTATTCTCCATAATTATGTTAAATATCAATATTATAGAGACGGTCGCTTGATTCAAAGGGATTTATCAAATAATTTGGCCGTTGCATTTTACATCATATTGTAACTTTTCAGGGTTTATACAGCGGAAGACGTTGGCAACCCTAGCAAAAGCTCAACAGCTGAGGGCTGTAGTAGTGCTAAATTAATTGAGAGTGTTGAAACTACCGACAATCTCTATCGGGAAAGAATCTCAAAGACAATTTAGACAAAAAGAGAGGGGACATCAGAAATCTGGTTTAGGGAACCATTTCAAGAGAAAAAATAACGTTCACTTTAATTTACAGTATTGTGTATATATTTTTTTTTCATTTGCACAGCGTATTTTTATTATTTTTTAAAGTTAAATCTCGTTTTTGTATAATACAACGCTGTGAAAATGATTTTAGTAAAAAGAAATCTTTCAAAATGGTTATGGTCGATTTCAACTTTACGGTATGTCTTTCAAAAATAAAATAAAAATTTAGAAGAAATTAAATTAGGTACTTCTAAAGATTCTTGTAAACTCCTATGTATTTTATTCTGAATTTCTAACCAGTAGTTTTTAAAGTGTACTAAGCATAAAAAATCAATAACATAACACGTTAACACCATACCGTAAAGTTGTACAAAGGGGATCGTAAATAATTTTACACATAATAACAATATGGGCGTAGAGTAATTTTCACCATCTTGGAACACGTCCGAAGTGCTATAAAGTGTAGCATAAAATTGGGAGTGTAAAATTTCAATAGCCAATTATACCTCCCTTAGGCGTAATATTACCTAAACAGAGTGTATAGGGTAACAGATAATTTGAAACAATAATTTACTAGGTAAGGGAAAATTCAAAATTATAAAATATTGTGTAACCAGGTGAACTAAATAAAATCTATATTTTGATGACATTAATTATGAAATTTAAACACTGTTTAACATTAAATTTCATACATATATCTATGCTTTTCTACTTAAAAAAGATCTGTAGCTGACAATAGATACGTATCAAATTACTTGCCACCCTGTATAAAAATGCTATACCGTGTGTGCACTTGCAGTGAGCGCATGATTTAGTGTACAATGTTTCCCATTCGTTGTGCAATTAAATGCACCAGTGCAATTTACATCCCTGGAACTATTTTTACAATGTAAACTAAATTGATTTGTTTTCCGGCCCCAACTATTGCAAAATACACCTTAACATTAGTCAAAAAGGTTCAATTTTGAATATTCTAAAAACTTTGTTTAACGTCTAATGGATGTGTTATGCAAGAAGAAGCCAAGTCATAAATTTTTAGTAAAAGCAATTTTCTTTCTGTTGCCGCGTTTAAACGACGAGAAATTATTAAAATGCCTTGTGGCCACGCTTAGAATGTTGAAATATTAATCTGAAGAGCAGAGGGTCCACAGCGAAGCCGTCCCGTATTGAATGAGAATATACCTGTCGCATCCAAAAAGACGCACAGAGCCTGTGTAAGTGACGGGGATAAAGATTAGCTCGCGAATTCAGTCTCAGTGTAGGCCCTCAGTAATGTTATTCAAGTATTCAACGCCTATTTATCTTGGTATCATACGAAAGCCAAAATCCCTGTTAATTTTAAGGCCGGTTGAGCCAACGGTCTTCTCTGATTTTTTATCTAGATATTTAAAATCTTTTTACTAGTCGTTTAGGACAACTTTTGATATCGGTACAACTTGGAAATTCGTTAAGGTAACAAGTTAAATCCAATAGAGATTAAGAAAATTATCATTTTAGAATTTGACACAACATATTGAATAAAACCAAGTTAACTTACAGTCCATAAAATGTTTGATTTGAATTACAGCCATAGGTGTGACAGGGAAATGATATCCAAAGTGATAAAAATCTATGAAATTAAACTTGATTAACCGGTAATACTTACGCCTATTGAAATAAAGGTATTTTTGTCAAAGGTCGTAATTTTACTTACTGTAATAAGAAATGTTTTTTAAGAGATGTAAGTGTCTTGCTGATGGACCTCAGTCCTATAGTATGCCAATGGACAATACGACAAAACCAAAATTCATCATCATCATTCATCATCAGCCCATTTAAGTCCCCACTGCTGGGGCACGGGCCTCCCTCAATCACATGAGGAGTAATTGCCATACTCACCACGCTTGGCAGACGGGTTGGCGAGGGTTTTGATATAAATGCAGAGTTTTCCTTCTCTGGGTGCTGATGATCATGCCAGCAGCTTTACCTTAGTCGCATTTTACGACACCTCGGTAAGAGTGAGGGTAGCCTATTCTACTCTGCCGGGACCACACGGCCCAAAACAAAATTAGGAATGAAAAATACTATTTCTAGATTAGAATCATAGAAATTAAGGTAAAATAATTTCATAATTTTTAACAGATATTTATAGAGAAAAAAAATTATAAAAATTCTCCCGTGACGTCATCACTCGCCATGACAAATTAATACCGCTTTTGCTCACGTTGATTAAAAAAAAGGAAAATCTCTGATCATGAAAATGACAAAACAAAATAATGACATTATGTGACCCTAACTTTTTTTATTGGACATATAGCACCGACATCACAATACGTTGAGCCTCAGGCTACGTCACCGTTACGGCGATTTAATTAATAATTAAAAAAAAAATATTTTATTAAAAACAAATATTTAACGATACCTAAAAATATGAGTCATCTTTTTTTTCTTTCTTTATTCGAAGAGCGTATAAAAATGCTTATATTTTTTTTGTCTATCCATTAGTTGTTTTTATAGTGGCACAGTTTATTGGGCTCTCCTCAGCCTGATGATAAGCAAGAGGAGGCCTACATTGCAATTACAACGGAATCAATTTTTCATAAGCGATAGTTGGACCTGAGGGCCTAATTTAAAGCACACGTTACGACCGAATCGGAGTCTTTCACACGCGCTGTGTCTCCTTTGTTTGGATGCGACAGTACATTCTCTTTCGTTACGGGACGGCTTCAAATTGAAGCCACCTGGGTGCCTACAAAACTAAGAGCTAAGATTTTCCATGTTCCAAAACCATTTCTATCATACCTGTTTCAGCAGCAGATCCGAGTTGGGCGAGCAACACGTCACCAGATGCTTGGTAAGGTGCAGGAACGAGGCGAGTGTATCCGGCGTGAGGTGGTCACGGCTGCAGCGCTGCAGCATGTGCGAGATGACGAGGAAGCCGCGGCACTGAAGCATGTGCTGCTGAACCGTGCTGCACGACTCCACCAGGGAGCAGACGAAGCCGAGCAGCTTGGAGCTGGGAGGAGACATATTGATTAGTTATCATCATCATCAGCTATAAATAAAGCTGTGGGGCACAGGCTCACCAGATAGAGAGAGGATTTTTAATTTTCTTATGTGATAGGTGGCAGACGAGCAGACGGAGCACCTGATGGTAAGAAATTGCTGTTCCCCATGGACACGCGCGGTACCAGTGGAGTCACAAGTGTGCCACCAACCTTTAAGCCCCTCTTTCCCCCGGATTGAGCCTCCGGTACCCTTACTCACGCAGCGAAACACAGCACAGTGCTGCTTTACGCCGGTTTTCTGTGAGGCCGTGGTATCCCTCCGGTCGAGCTGGCCTATTCATGCCGAAGCGTGGCTCTCCCACGGTCACTCAATATAAGGCGGAATTAAGCAATTTTTCTAAAATCTCATTTTATTTATTAATTTGATTTAGGAAAACTTACTGCTCACAATATTATGTAGGTATGTATCTAAAGTAATATAATTATTATAAGCGAATCACAAGTTTTCACATAAAACTAAATATATATATATTTTTTCTCGATCTTGAACTTTACCTTTACGCATCGTTCGTTTCCTACTAATAAAATTCTTTAATATTTTTTATTCAACTACAAGTCAATTTCTTAAAGGGCACATTTTTACCCACTTTTGTGAAGAATCCACCCTTAAGCTGCTCAACCGTGAACTTAGTAAACATTAATAACGCCCTCGACCTTTGTCCAGGATCTGATAACTACAACACCCTGTGTGATGACGCTCACACACCCTGTATAGATGACAATCCTTCTAAACTGATCTGTTATAGTAGCATCACAGTAGTACGGTAGCTCAGTGGTTCAGGACGCGCCTTCCATACGGGAGGGTTTGGATTAGAATCCAACCATGCACCTCTGTATTTTTAACCTCCGACGCAAAAACGACGGGGTGTTATAAGTTTGACGTGTCTGTGTGTATGTGTGTCTGTGTGTCTGTTTATGGCATCGTAGCTCCCGAAGAAATGAACCGATTTTGATTTTGTTTTTTTTAAAGATGAATAAGGAGGGAGTGTTCTAAGCTATGTTGGATAAAAATCGATCCAAGATGGCCGCCGTCACAAAGATTTGGATTTTATGTTTTAACATAACTCCCACAATATGGGTATCATATAAAAGGGCTTGAGTAGCAGAATATATTAATTGTGAAAAATTTCAAATCCAAGATGGCCGCCGTCAGAAAATGACGAATAACCTATTTGTTGTTCCAACTGCCTCAATATAGGTATCAAATGAAAGAGCTTTAGTTGTGTCGGGGGTTTTTGAAATTTTCAATTTAATTTTTATTTAAATCTACGACGTGATTCTACATTTAGCACGGCGGTGACGGAAAAAATTCTGAGGAAACCTACACGTTTCGGATAGTTTTTGAAATGCGTAACCATGATCCAGTTGGTCTGGTTCCCCTGTAAAGGGTTGCGAAGGTGAGACGGCAGTCGCTTCAGTATAATTATCAGACTGCCCAAATCGTGAATCGTGGCCTAAGCGTACCCCGGGCTCCAATGCGTCAGTCTCCAGTCTCAATTGGGAATAACACGCTGAGATGAGAAAAATGAGGATAGCTATAAAATAAATAGTCACAGAAGGTTCTCTAGATAATATTGATATGGAAGAGTTCGTTGACCTAAGCGCTAGGCCATTTATCGTAACGTGTCCCTACTACACACGTTTCGTATAGGCTATCTCTGTCCCACGCCGAATATTTCGTTACGGAACGGTTTCATAGCAAGACCGTGGGAGAGCTACGATTCGGCATGAATGGGCCGGCTCGACCGGAGTGATACCACAGCCTCACAGAAAACCAGCGTGAAGCAGCACTGTGCTGTGTTTCGCTGCGTGAGTGAGAGTACCGGAGGCTCAATCCAGAGAAAGAGTGGTTAAAAGGTTGGCAGGGCACTTGTGACTCCACTGGTTGTCCATGGGCGGCGGCAATTGCTAGTCTGCCACCTATCACATAACAAAAGGTATATGGTCAAACTGTGATATTCGTACATTTTAGAATAGAGATATAAAACACAACAGGATTTGTGTGAAACTTCTACAACAGGCCACAACTCAAATTGTAGGACCCGTGTAAGGTATACCGAGCCCGTCTAACAACCGTAGTCCAACCGAGCTGCAAACTACGGTCAATATTGCCAGGAGTTGAGAAGACTGACAAATATTGTAACATTTTTGGTAATTATAACTCCCATTGATTGACTACACGTAACGCTATTCATAGAGAAGCGCCTTGATTCGCATAAACTGGACGTTTATAAAAGAAAGCCGTATTAGTTACACTATTATAACTCATATATAACTCAAGAACACCTGGATCAATTTGGCTGAACATAGGTGGACAGGTAGCACTGAATCGGGGGACAGAACAAAAACGAATACCGAGCGGGCAGCGCCGCGGGTCAGCCTGTAGTTATGAAAGAAAGAAAGAAAGAAAAAATATTATTTTTTACATCACAACACTATATACGAGTACAACATTAGTTACAAAAGAACAAACAAACAAAAAAAATAGACACAGAAAAAAAAAAACAAAACAAAGGAAAAACAAAGTAATAAGGGTACAAATAGTTATGGTGACGGGTAGGGCACACTAGCGACGCCAATCGATTTTAATTTTTAGCTACTAAACCGGATCTATTTTAAACGATTTCGGAATTACAACCTCCCGGAAAACACTTGTACTATGTATTTATTAAATAACCAATAAAATATTTATTAAAAAACATGGCTCGTGCAAGGCAGTCTTTGCACCACGAGCCATGTTTTCGGGCGACATGACCAGCCCACTCCCACTTCAATTTCAAGATCCGTTTCGCAACGTCGCTTACTTTGCGCTGCTCTCTGACCCACTCATTTCTTCTACGATCTTTGAGTTTCACTCCTACCAGCCTCCTCTCGATTGCCCTTTGAGTAACCTGAAGTTTGTGGCGCCCAAGTTATGCTATTGTAATTTACCATACCATACCATACCAAATAGTTTTTTTACTAACTTTAACTACGATTTCCCTTGGCTATGAAATAAATTTCTCTACTGTCTGTGACCAGGTGGCTTACAATGAACACGTCCCGTAAAAAAACGAGAATATACCTGTCGCATCCAAATAAAGGAGACAGACGTCTCCAGGAGCTAACGTCAAGATCGTTGTAGGCCACCAGGTGAAAGTTTGATAATAAGACAAATGGCGGAAAGTTACTATTTTTCAGCCTCGCTTACTTTGAAATTAGTAATAAAATTGTACCACACTTTGAGCAGAATGCTTGTTCTAGAGATATTCACTGGTTCAACATCATCATTTCAGCCAATAGACGCCCACTGCTGGACATAGGCCTACCCCAATGTTCTCCACACAGATCGGTCCTGTGCCGCCCGCATCCAATGGATTCCCGCGACCTTCACCAGATCGGTCCACGTTGTGGGGGTCTGCGACTTCTTGTATGTGACCTCCACTCGGGGATCTTTCCGCCCTTTCAGCCGTCTGTTCTCCTCGCAATGTGTCTGCCTCTCAATGTATGAAATGTTGTAAATTGATTTATTATGTACTAAAGGATCAAAGTTTGCTTCTATTGACAATTTATGTAGATTTTATTCACAAAAGCTTCATTATTATTATATAAAAGATTTATTTCACAACAACCTGGCAACACTGACAGCGGCCAATGTTACTAGAGAGTAAGTGGAGTATTAGAATTAGAGTTTAATCCCCACAGAGTACGGAGGACGTGTGGAATTTGCCTAAACAAAGTTCTCCCTCTAGTTTCCAGTTTTACTAGTTAAACATACAAACTGCTTAGCGAAAGAGGGGATAACCCAGGGGTAAGTTTTGCTTTATAAATTACTTAGCATGAGTAGTATTAATCCTTTAGATAATCACTTTAATCTTCGATAAAATACTAGGGAAGAGCGTATACTCTGTGAATTCATTGCAGGTCAAGTCAAAGGAAGTCAAACCATAACTAATAAAAGATGAAAAGATCTTATTTGCGCTAAAACTTATTGTATTTCAGGCTCACTTTTATATAATATATTAAATGGTACCTTTAGTCCTGCATCCCTTTACTTTTGCCAAATGCAAGCGTACCCTCCATTATGCTCTACTTAACATGTCATATGATGATGCAGAGAAACTGCTTATTGTTTTGAAGTAGGTACAAGTAATTTATAAAAGTTGTCGTTCTCTTTAAGTTATTGTTCCTTAGTTGAATACTCTGTTATGTTTTAACTTTCTAGCCTGAAAAACAGGATCGCCTAGTTCAGGCATTTGTATTTATTTCTGATCTTATTGTAATAAGTTAACATATGTATTATTTGTGCAAAATTATTTTCTGAATAAACAAACTGACATTGAATTTAGTCGTAAAAATAATTGATGGCCACTTACATCATGAAGTATAAATAAATAAATATTTTCACAACATCGTATACATTGGTATGGTAACCCCATTGGTTATAAAACATGGTTACTACGTTAGATCCTCAATAATCCTCATTGTCACGACTTTTCTAACGCAGTATAGGTAGGCTGGAGCGTATCTGAGCTCGCACCTAGCTTAGCGGTGAGGGAAAACATCGTGAGGATACCTACACTTTTCGGAGAGTCTCTCAAAACTATTCTTTAGGATAATGATTTTGAACATGTAACCATAATCCAAAATGGTCTGGTTTCTCTGTCAAAGAGTTACGAACAAAGTCGGAGCCGAAACTTTTATATCTGAAACCAGTGGTCGAAACCCTTAGATCAAAAAGGTGACAAGTACCTACTTTTGTGTATCCGGTTACCTTATAAAGAACAAAGGCAAGAGAGGACCCTATTATAATAAATCCAAATAGGACAGGTGTGTTATTGATTTTTTGGTATTTCATACTCGACACTTAGTAACATATTTTTCAGAAAACAAAAAATTTTCTAAAAATTATTCTGGTTAAAGGCATTTTTTTGCATTTTGTTATCCACATTTTAATGTTATCTTGCATTACACGCATTTAACTTTTTATCAAACAGTTCTAGAAATATGATACAATCACATTTCTAGTTACGTGATTCGGGACGAATAAACGTAATATTTTCACTTTCCCACATTGCGTTATAACACGGTACTGTCAACAGCAGAAGTAACTGCACATTTCGCAGTTTGTAGTTCTTATTCCGAGGAGCATAAAAGTCACTAGCTGCGAAAAGTGTGCATCAACTTTTACTGTTGACTGTACCTCCACAACAAGGCTCTCTGCCTATCTTTAAATTACCCTTCTAAGTCATAATATTCTTGATTGAAATTTAATTCGCCATACCCATAACCGGAATCCACCTAACCGGAAACTGGTAAAATTAACAAATGGGCCCCTAAATTATCCGTATGTAAACTCTACGCTATTGAACCGTGCTTGAACAAGAAGTTTGGCCGGGGTTACCCGGAGCATCAGCAGTAGCTATACAGACGTTGAACTTTATTGCAATGGAATTAGAGTTGAGGGTAGTTGCGGGAGATTGTACTATTGGGCTTAGTGAGAATTTGCGAGTCCCCGTGCTAAGCCGGCGATTAATATTCCGAGTGGCCTCCGCGTTAGACGGCCAAATGCACTTTCACTGTTGAATATAGGGCTGTCTATTGCCACCTCCTAAAATTTAGGTATAAATACTGACACCTGCCTCCAAATACCTACTATGAGAAGCAAATCGAAGACTGAGAGCATAACTGCTCGTCACTAAAATCAAACAACTATCCTATATCCTATCTATTGCCTATCTATAGCTAGACGTACGCTTATCCTAAAAACCGCCAACCATATTGACCTGAGACACTATAAGAGGCCTAGGGAAAGCCATTTCTCTAATCTTAATAACAAAAGTACGGTATTCGGTTCAGGAATCTTCGTCCAGAAACTCGTAGAAGCCAAACTTTGTCGTTCTTCGACAGTTTTGTCGAAGTGTAAGTGTTCCACTATTTAGTTAGATAATACCATTTAGTTCCCACTTGAATATGCAGCCCTAGTACCGCGGCCGCTCCTCAAACTCTGCCACCACCGAAGTGGCCGGTTAATAGGAGCTATGAACTAACTCCCGCAACTCCTAATTGTCTGGTGTCGACTCCGGGCGTCATGATTTACTGGAATTTGCGGGGACAATTTATAATTTAAGCGTTGGGTTCACGTTTTGCGCTTATTAAATTAGGAATCTTTCATAACATTAATTATATTTGGACCCCTCAAGATTTATTGCGATTATTATTTGACTTAGGTGTTAATTAGTCGACCAGCTTAATTTTAACAACGCTTCCAATTGATGGTAAAATAAAATTAATATTTATTTGCTGAAGAAACAGGTTATTTTTTATTTACTTTCTACTCTATAATCTTCTTCTCAGTCGTACACTCTTGACGGAGTAGTCGTGATTATGGATTTGTCTGTATTTTGGGTAGCGGCTTTTGCGAGACTTCTCCATCGTTCTCTCTACTCTACAATACAAGAAACCAAAAAGCGAAAATACTAGTCGGTTGCGTTGGGTTCAATCAATGACCTTAGTAGAAAAAGTGTATTTACAATAAAATTTGCGCTACACACTGTTTTGAAGATCACATCACATCAAAGACGACGGATGAAATTTGTTCAGGCAATGTACATACTCTTGTCACTTAATGAGCACTGACTTAAGGAGAGCGAGGTGCGAAGCTTCGCACTCAATTAGGAGTCGTTTCATCTTTTATGTCTGAACGCTCCGTGATTTACTTTGATCCAAATTCACTCACACAAAATCATCTAACATAGGAGTACATCCCTAATCTAGAAACGGGTCATCAGGTAGGTGTTTAATGTACCTACTTGAGAAATAATCAACCAGTATTCCATACGCTGATTCGAAAAACAAATAGATTGATATAAGTCAAAAGTAAAGTAATAAAAAAGTATCCGCCTTTAAAAACTGTCCCACTGCAGGGCAAAGGCCTCCATCATAGAAATCAAGTCACAGCAGTACTCCTGATGGGATTAGGCTTAATCACCACGCTTACCTAAAGTGGATTGGTGATTATCGCAAACCCGAGCTATGTTTGAGAAATTCGAAACATACCATTGCTTGACACGGGAATCAAACCCAGAGGGCCTATTGTATGGACCAATGTATGAAATATCTAAATTCGACTTTAATGTCGAGTGCACAAGAATTGCCTCTCAGAATCTATATTGCTGCGCCTAACAAATGCTTCCACATTCGCACATTCACGTTTAAACAAATATTGTAACAGGCCAACATAAATACAAAGAAAGTTAACCAACAAATAATTCCGTTTTAAGTTAGTTCTTTCGACTACTATACACGTGTTTTCCCAAGAAGTTAAGAAATTGATCGCTTGGGTCTTCAGGAGTTGTCGTTTATGTGTTTTTAACCGACTCCATTATGTTTGGAATTTTACATCAAACTAGTGACTCGCCTTCACTTCGTTTCGGACTTCATTTCGCTTGCATAAAGTGTCTAAACAATATTTTTCTTCTTTTTGGAATATCGCGTCAAGGCCTGAACAAAGACTATTTTTCATACGTACTAGCTTTGACCACTCGTTTTACCCCTTTAGGGGGTGAATTTAAAAATTATTTCTTAGTAGTTATTCGATACGCTATAAAAGGAACTTTTGTGCAAAATTTCAAGTCTCTAACCCTTATAGTTTAGGCCCTGCGTTAATAGATCGGTCAGTCAGGTCGGATTCGATCAACATGACAGTTATAATTATTTGTAATTACATTATAAACTCAATCGCGTTCATATGAACGAATGACATAATAAACTGGCAAAATGTTAATTGTTTCGTGGATCATGATAATGACACCGGGATATTTTTGTTAAGTAGGGTTATACTGGTAATGTAAAAAATCTAAAACAGCTGTGACAATGACAACGCCATTATGAATTCCCTACGATTTTATAAATTCTGTCAAATAAACCTCCCATTTAATACTGTGTTGTCTATGTGTACGTTTTGTTTTGTTATAGGTGGTGATTTTCTAAAAAGAAAACTCAATTAACTAAGAAATAAACTCAAATCACCGGTCAATTCAATTCGTAATGTGTCTCTACTCACTTGACATTGGCAGAGTTGACTGCGTCTCTTACGTACAACACTACTAGCCATAAAAGAAAATGCTATTCTGTCAAAATTGGCGGCGATTTACCATTAGAATAGGTGTTAACTGTTGGCTGAGTTGGTAGTAGGATTTTTATTTTACACAGCATATCTGCGCTGTATTAGATTTATTGTTGGATAAAGATTGGACGAATCGGGTCTCAGTCAGCTTTCGCATAGATTAAGATAATTTGAGAGGCCTCCTTCAATAGAACCATACTTTGTCCAAGAAGCTTAAAAATAAATTTCGCAAAATTGTCACATCAAAGTACCAGGACAACATACCATAGCATAGGGTCTCTTTTGGGGTCTGCAGCGGGCGCATCATGTGGCAAGTCGAGTTGAGCGAACAACGGAAACAGAACCTGCACACCGCCTATTGAGTTCAACGCGCTGTGTATTGAATGCGTCACCACCGCTTTGACTTCCTGTGGGAAAAAGTACTGTTGTTAAATTTTGTGGAGGAGTTAAGTAGATCGTATAGTTACCAGGAATATATGGGTAACCTAGAGATTTTATCATAGCAGAATGCCTTTGTGCTATATTTTTTAAGAAAGATACCAAAATGTAAGCGAATAGAAAGAGTGGGTTCAACAAATGTCTCAGCTTATTTCATTTTCTCTCTCTTTCTCACTCATTGGTTCTTCTATTTTGGTTTACAACACTCATTACTTTACAAAGGAAAAATATTAATTTGTCAAAATACATACCTAAAACCACTTGCTTAGAAATACAAAACAACAATTATGCCAAACATTATTTATCGGTACATACTTACGTAAAGAAATAAAAAGAGGCACGTTTGTTCAAGAGTCGCCAATATACTGACAAGGTGAAAATAAACTTCAAATGGTTCTATACGATTTCTCACTAGAAATTGTATTTTTTATTAGTCATTAGTCTGTCTTATTAGGCTGTTAAATCTGTTTTCTTTTCTTACAGTTCAAGTAGGCGTTAAGTGGATTGTAAACTGACCAGGACGCCATAAACTAAGCAGAGACTATGATGCTGAGATACAATGAATAGTGTACATGTATGTACTTTCTTTTTGCATCAAAACACCAGCGACGCATCAGGTTGAAGAGGTATTCTGCACATGCCAAACCAGAAAATCAATATTTTTGCAAATCTACCAGGGCAGCATAAAGTTCGTAGAGCTAACCTGTAGCATCAGCGCGTGGGGCGTGTGCACAAAGTACGAGACATTCCCCTTCGGCGCCGACTGCAGGCACAGCTGTCCGTCCGTCGCCACCGGGTTGTACATGAACACTATGGCCGACGATAACTTGCCGTCGTAAAGCACCTGGATAATAAAGGCGGGATTAATAAATTGAAGATGCTCGAAGAAAACAAACATATTTGAAGATTGTTTCATCACTTATTAATCAACATATTTTTACAGTAGCAACAATAAATCTAAGAGAAGTACCTGATCACAATAGTTACCAACATTTTTAATTCAAGGTAAAGCTATGAATAAATCGTTAAACTAGATAATATGCTAGGATTGGAAGTTAATTAAGAGTTTACTAGGTATAAAAAGAAATAACTGACTTTAAAATAAATACTAAACCATTGGGACAAAGAATATTAGATCAGTAAGTAATGAAACAAATAAATGTGCAATAGTGACTTCAAGTAGCAAATATCATAAAGTAAAAATTATCGTTATAATGTCTCAAACGTCAAACTTGAATTTCAAAGACATAGTTAGTGACTACGATGATTATAATTATAATGAAAGACAATTTCACATTATGTACTATGTATATTAAACTAGAAAATTACGTACAAAGGGATAATTTTAATACGACTATAATACATACCTAATGAACATTTAATGACATTGTTTGAAGCTAAGATATTAACCCCAATTCCATAATATTCCATAATAATATGAATGTTCACAACGTACTAATTTGAATGTTCAAGTTTCACGTGCAAGACAAGATGGCTTGCGTGATTGCGGTTATTAGCCATACATTTACCTCAATTATACACAGATCAGAGTTACAAACATCAACCAACATGCAGGTAACATAACACAAATACTTCGTTCTAGCGAACATGTAACAGTTAGCTTCCATGCTACGTTTGTTTTCCTGGTACCCGATATGCATATTTGGAAAGTAAATGAAGAGGAAATCCTAGGAAACGGAAACATGCATTTTCATTTTACATAAATGTAATGTTTTACATAAAAGTAGTGTTCCTGTTTTTACAATAAGATCTACCTTTTGTTAGTAAAATGAGGATATTTTAAAATTTCCCTTAGAAATATCATGAAAAATAAAACAATTATGTTCATTTTGCAATTAGGAAAACAAATATTACAGCGACATAGTAAATATAGAGTAATTAATCAGAAAACATCTAAGATATAAGTAACATGGTTAGGAACGATACATTGTTATTATTTTAGCTAATAATAAGATATCTCATTAATTGAAGTGAGATGTATGTTTAATAACAAAGCAACTTGTTTATTAGGTCTAGCTGTATTTAGAATTTTAATATCGAGATCAAAGGTAAACTATCTTAGTTAAGTAAGATATGACAAGTAAGGCATGCATACGCTAGTACATATTTAATATACGATGTAAGATAAATATCTATAACGAATATTTATGTAATTGGGTTCATGCCGTTAACCTAATTATATTAACTAAATAAATAAAAATTATTCAAATTTTAACTAAACCGCGTCTAGCATGATCGATTTCTTGAGTTACGAATACAAGAAACACAGCAGTAAACTAAACATCAAATGTTTAGACACATCATCGTCTAAAACACTTAATTTCCATCTTGTCGCCTCAGTTATTTTTGCCTTCACGTCGAGACGAGGCGAAGACTAAAAGCATTTTTATTAAGGCGCTCGCCACGCCGCCAAGCCGCAATTTATACACTAAGCGCCTTAATATTGTTTGCATGCAGGCGGTAAGTAGAAAACGGCAGTGTGTAGATTTTGGGGCTGTTCCAATAATAGACGCTTAACATTATGCAGCCCGTAAAAATAACTTTTAATTAGAGTATTAAATTGCAATTTAATGCTCTCAGAGACATCAACTTTAGATACTTAAATACATCAAGCTTTCAGTGGTGTTTTGTTTGCATAAACCATAAAGTAAAATAATAATAGTCTGGCATAAACTAATTAATTTGACGTTAATAAAAGCAGCCAAAAGGATGTACCAATTAGTAATTTCGAGATCGCGACGACAATATAATTGAAAGAAACTTAATTATGAGAATAGTACCTACCAACTAAGATAGCTGTATGAATATATCAATCAATATATTTTATTGCGTGCTACATTGGGTATAAAGTAATCTATATACATAAAAGGAGAACCAATTCTCGTGTCTGTGATATTTTGAGAACAAGGCGGATATCACTTGAAAACCATACAAAAAAACTATGTTTAATTTATATATGTTGTATGAAAATAAATGTCACGAGCCCGAGAATGGGGCTCTAGGAATGCACGCACAGCCTAAACTACTTACTCTAGAAACTTGACATTTGGACAGGGAAAATAGTGAAAATGAGCACTAAGAAGGGATTTTTGAAAATTCAACACTTAAGGGGATAAAAAAGGGGGGTGAAAAGTTTGTATAAGAGTCCGCCATCTTTGATGATAGGGATGTGAAAATTTGTATTGAGACTAATAATTTGAAATAAAAAGTAACCCAATTTTTTTTATTTGGAAAATCCCACTTAATGGGGGTGAAATGCAGAATAGGGTTTATGCCATTTTTAAATTAAATCTTGAAATTCGCTATTCGGTCTCCTTATAATAAACCAAGAACAAGTTGTTTTAACATTTTTGGAAATTTAACCCTTAAGGGGTTGAAAAGGGGTTTGAAGTTTGTATGAAAATTCGTCATTTTTGATGTTAGGATAGTGAACATTTGTTTTTATACGTATAGTTCGAAATAACAAGAAATTCACTTCAAAGTTTTTGGAAAATCACCCATTGCTTAAGCAGTTTGGGAGACCTTATAGTGTAATTATTTTGTGTATCTTTGGAAAAAAATTGAAAATAAAAAAAAAACCAAAGACAACCGCTTACAGGTCAAGTACTCGTAAATGGAAAAATGTCAGTCAAAAAGACAAAAAACGCCAATCAGCCCGAAAATCTGGCACCGAGTTGGCAACACTGTGTGGCGCGCATCTTCGCTGATGGCGCGAACTACTTTGAAGTACGTGTTTCAGAGTAAGTAAGTAAGTTTGTTACTAAGTAAATTTACTTCACCATTAGACATAAAAAATATTAAAAACTCATTAAATAAATTAATCAATATTTCACAACATCACATACATTGATCAGTGTTACAGATATCAGTTACAATGAAGAGACTGCCGTCTGGCCTTCACAACCCTTTAACAGGGGAACTAGACGATCACGATTACACGTTTCAGAAACTTCCCAAAACCTGCACCGTACGGTTTGTCCATGTCTTCTCAGTAGAAATCGACATTCCGAACCATAAGTGTTTTTATGGACCTAAATTGAAGAACGATTTATTTAACTTTAATCTTTATCATCCTATAGCGACAAATGCAGTAAAGAATTCCTAGTATATACGTACTAACAAAGTAAGTACAAGACCAGACCGCCTGAAGATCAAATCGCTTGCGATTTGATCTTCAGCTGCAAGCAGCTTGCATAGTTTTTTGTTTGAAATGACGTCATTTTTGTATCGCGCATACAAGCGATTCTCGTTTGCAAGTGGTTATGTGGCATATTCCCCGACCGTACATAGCGCAATGTAAAACAAAATAATTACAACATGAACACTAAAATATTAATTAACTTAGTACGTATAAAATGGCTATACAGCGTGTATCTGTGAACATTTACATCCCTTCAACCAACCGTTCTGAACAACATTTGTTCTACGACTTTTCGAAATTCATCGAAAATGTAAATTTTCACAGATACACCCTGTATAGCGAGGGAGTCGGATCAAGCTATGAAGACAGGCGATCATCCGGGAAGCCCTATATGGTTTATGGATAGTGGTCGAGAAAGATCTCCGTCACCTACTAAAGCTGGATTGGCGACAGGTGGCTGAGAACAGAACAGAATGGCGAATTCTCGTGTCGGAGGCCAAGATTCACTTCGGATTGCTGAGCCAGAGTACTAAGTAAGTATATAATGGCCAGTATAGCAATGCTAACGGAAGTGATGCCATGCCATCGCGCCCGTTGTAACTGCGCCGTGGGCTTTCCTTTTGCAACTATCAGGCTAAAGCGAGCCAATACACTGTGCCACTATAAAAAAAAATTAAGTGACAGCCCTAGGTCGCATAAACCACAGGTCGTAACTCGACGAACAGCTACTAAACTCGCCTGAAACTTTCAACATCTGCTTTTATTCTGTGTATGTATGTACCTACCTACTAATTATTATTAATTAACGTGCTTTCATATAACATCCTGTATGTACTAATTTTATTATTAATCAATTTACTTTCATACAATACTATACTCACTCACCCATACTTATACGTTTACTCGGGTAAGTATACTCGTAGGTACTTATTTTATGACACGTTATGTGGCAGACGAGCAGACGGTTCACCTGATGATAAGTGATTGCCGCTCGCAAATCCAGTGGAGGGACAAGTGTGCTGGCAACCTGTAAACCCCTACCTAGGATTGGGCTTCCGCTATCCTCACTCACTAGGTGGAAACAAGAAACAAGTGCAAGCGCTGCTTTACGCCAGTTTTCGGTGAGGCCGTGGTTTCACTGCGGTTGAGCCTGCCCATTCATGGTGATACATGTCTCTCCCTGCATCCACCGAGATCCCTCTCTTCTAATGTCTGGTGCGTTTATTGATATTTTATTCGTCCGTCCGTCCGTATGTCAGAGTTGCTTTATTTTTAAGGATCTTATTCATAAATAAACCGCCCTGATGGTTTAGTGGGTTAAATACCGGGCCGTGATCTCGGGGTCCTGGGTTCGATTCCCGGGTCGAGCGAAAAGTATGTTTCGAGTTATTCCAACATAGCTCGGGTTTGTGATCACCAATCCGCATTTGGCATTTGGTGATTAAGCCTAATCCCATCATAGTAGCGATAACTTGATTTCTATGATGGAGGCCTTTGCCCTGCAGTGGGACTGTTTATAGGCTGATACTTTACTTTATTCATTAATGTTTGTTAGGTTTGTTTATATTCCTTTTTCGAAATTTTTTTATGTTTTTTTTTTGTTTCAAACGTCAAAACACCGTTTTAAACTAGCAAAGGTTTATCGAACGTTTATGATTAAAGCCCCTAAACTACAGCTGAAACTCTCACAACACCCTGTCCCACCGAACAAACTCAATCTCTCAACTTCCAAGTGCCGAGTTACTGCGATACTGTACAAATCTCGGACGAATTTAATATTAAAACACAAGACGACGCAAAACAATGGGGGGAGGGGGAGGGGGGATTATAGGGTTGGCAACTTTTGCCCCAAATTATGAGGCGAAGACGCTGGTTGACTCTTAAATATTGAAGAGAGATATTGAATTTAGGAGAGCCATGCCTCGGCATGAAATGAAGGGAAAGTTGGCAGCGCACTTTTAACTCCACTGGTGTTGCGGTTGTCTATGGGCGGCGGTAATCGTCAGTTCATAAGAACGTTCGCCTTCCGATCGGGGGGTCGGTTTCTATTGAGATTCTCTCCGATTTTGCATAATTTAAAGATTTTCCAAAGTATAATGCACAGTAATAACTACTAAATAATTCACATTCACACACACTAGAAACCTATTCTACACACACTACTATTTTTATTACGTCTTCCGTTTAAACAGTAGCACACACACTACGCACACATCACCAACACACCAATATAGTTTTTAATTTCGACTATGTAATAAGAACTAGAGTCCCGCATGTTTGTTTATTTCAATTTTACGTAAAATGTAACCATCGGTGTTGAGTTTACAATTGTTAAGTTTCTTTTTTGATATAAGTTTTAGCTTAAGTTTATTGTAAACTTGTTTGTGGTTCATTAAATAAATTAAAAAAAAAAAAAAAAAAAAAGTATTTCAAAAAATCAAGAAAAATGTACTGATTTGGCGAAGATACAAAAATATCAACGCCTTTTAGAGACCTTTTTTTGGACTACTGTACAAGGTCCTGGCCGAGTCTCCAAACAATTTTGGACATTACCTATGAATAAATATCGTACAACTGGCGGCCCTAAAGCCCATCTCATCTGGGAACGAACAAATATTAGTTTTCTCCAAAATCCACCTTCAGGCTACGACATCAAGCGCTTGCGAGTACACGGGTCGTGACGTCGAGATGGCTTCCCCCACTTCGTGTTCCAGGCGCCAGAGCATTCCCATTTGGGACATCCTTTTTAAATTATTGCACCTACGGCACTTAATTGTGTACCTACAGAGAAAATAATTAAGTAATTTAACATCTTAATTAGCGCAAGAGGTCCTGGGTTCGATCCCCGGGTCGAAAGTTTTCGTTAAGAAATTCTTAGTGTAAGCCCGGAGTCTGAAAGTTGACGTCTTGTACCCCCGTGCCTCGGAAAGCACTTCAAGCCGATGGTCCTGCGCCCAATCTCCGGTCGTGTCACGCTGATCTCCTATCGGAATATGAGGGTAAGGGAATAGAGAGTGCACTTGTGTTTGCGCAAACAATTGAGTACTATAAATATATCCTGCGTAGGTACTTGGCTGATCGTTGAGATTGGCCGCCATAGCCGTGATCGGTTGAAGGACTATTATTATCTTGAATAGTTTTTGGCCATTTTTTCCAAGAATTATTTGTGCAACCGGCTTTTAAATAATTAATTAATTAAATTATCTCACAACATCTCATACGTTGACCTGATTCCGTACTAAGTAGCTTAAGCACTTGTGTTACTGATATCAGACAACAGAGGAACACAAATATATACTTAAATACATATATTACACCCAGACATCGAACAAACACAAGTGTTCATCGCACGAATGTTTGACGTCCTTTGGGGTAAGAGGCAGGGTCACTACCAATTGCGCCATCCGGTCAGTCAATTGGCGGGCATAAGACCAAAAGCGTATCTTTCCGGTGGTGTCCATAGTTGTCGCTTCTGAACCCAGATCCGTTTTCCTGCTACATCTCCTCCACTTTTGCATGATGACGGTATTGGCACGAATATTATCTCTTAAGACGTTAAGCCAGGTCATTTTGGGTATGCCCGGAGTCAGGGATGTCGTCCCCCACCTGATACAGTAGTGCGGTGGCGAAGGGCAGCCCAGGATACTGCTCTGGGCGTCTGGCGGAGGCGGCTTGAGGGATCAGGTATTTCGGGTGCTGGATCTCGACGTCGGATCTTAGAGGCAGTTCAACCCATTCTGGACAGATGGATCGGACGACGGTGGGGGTCGATGAGCTACCGGCTAACACAGATCCTGTCAGGGCACGGTTGCTTTGGGAGGTATCTGTGTCTTGTCGCCGGTGCGGAATCAACCCGAGCATGCCACCATTGTGGCTGTACAGAGGACACAGCACAACACACAATGGTGGATTGCCCCGCGTGGGCTGGGCCGCGGACAACTCTAACCACGGCTCTGGGAGGTAGAGACTTGTCGTTGCCGACTGTCCTCGAAAAAATGATCAGCAGCGAAAGTGCTTGGATTGCAGTGGCTTCTTTCTGCGAGGAGGTGATGTTGCAGAAGGAAGCTGCTGAACGAGAGAGGGAGCGAGATCCGCTCTCTCTCCGACTCCGCCGGGGGCGAGGCAGAAGGGGGGCTCGTCAGGGAATTGCTTTGCCCGGAAGGTCTCGGGCGGCAGGTGCGGGGGCACCGGCTGACCTACAATGAGGTCTGACAGTGGAGGAAGGCGCCCTGCACGCCGGTGCGCATTCTAGGGGTAGGAGTGTGTGTAATTATTGCACATCTCTGAGGCGGTCTTCCATTTATACATGGGTGGACGTTGGCCGGAGGCGAGGTTTAACGGACTGATGAGTCACCGTGGACCTCGTCTATTATATCAACAGCGGCGGGCGTCGGAGGGTTTTTAGTGGGTAAACCTTTGGGGTTACCTCCCAGAGGGAGTCCCACACACCCTGTCAGGTCCCCCGACCTGATAGGACGGTGCGTAACGCATTTTCCCTCCGTGATCAAAAAAAAAAAAAAAAAAGTTCATTTTGGGTATGCCCCTATGACCGTGACCCGGCGCTGGTGGCATGGCATGGTTAGTCATTGGTCTTTCACCTAGCTGTGGTTTGAACCCCTTTAGTGTGTAATATATTAAATGTAACCCTCAATCCATCTACAACATCACTCTACACACTGGTGGCCACGGCAAGGTAGTCACAGTTATATTATTTATTGCTTTCATGTAGTACAATAGGTGTTAAAATTATTTACAATAGTTCTAAACATGAACTCCGCATGGGCACTGCAATGTATGTAAACGAAACGGACGCCCATAAACCAGATTGGCTGATGACATAAACATCATCATCATCATCAGCCTATCGCAATCCACTGCTGGACGTAGGCCTCTCGAATTGTTCGCCACTGTGATCTATCCATGGCTTCTCGCATCCAGCTCTTACCAGCCATCCTGCGCAGATCGTCCCTCCACCTAGCCAGAGGGCGCCCTACATTACGTTTGCCAAGACGCGGTCTCCACTCTAGAACTCGTTTACCCCATCGGTTGTCAGTTCTGCGGCTAATGGTCAGCCCACTGCCACTTAAGCTTGCTAATCCGGTGAGCAATGTCGATGACTTTGGTTCTCTGCCGGATCACCTCATTTCGGATTCGATCTCGGAGAGAGACGCCGAGCATTGCTCGTTCCATAGCTCGCTGAGCGACCTTTAACTTGTGGACCAGCCGTACCGTAACTGTCCACGTTTCGGCTCCGTATGTCATGACGGGTAGGACGCACTGATTGAAGACTTTCGTCTTAAGCATAAACATAACAGCGGTAAAAGCCTAGATGAGGCTGGCATAGGACCGTTCTGAGTGGCAAGCACAGGATGAGGCCTATACTGTAGTGAGATCAAGACAAAAGCTATAATGATGATGAACCCTCAATGATACCACACTATGTCTTTAAAAATGTCTTTGATGCTGATTTATTCACTACAAAACATACTACACTGTGATTCTCTTTGGTAAAGCGGAAGCTCGCCATTGCGACGATTTCCCACTTCCTCAATAAAAGTTGCGCTTAAGTTTGTTACCAAGTTATGGATGACTCGAGGGCCTCCGGACTCACTTTGAGGACTTACAAAACAGCCGGCGTGCTGAGGGGCAAAATCTTACTCCTCGTTCTGAGAGTTCCTTTAAACAGATGCAACGTTTGAACTCAATTTGTGATATAACCACTGTTCAAAATCTTTGGTCATTTGGAATATGAGTACATTAATCTGTAGCTTATTGGATAGTGGATTGCGCTGATAAGCAACGGCTGTCCTTGGGATCCTGAGTTCTATTAGCGTCAACCCCGTGCCTCGATAAACTGGTGGACTTATATCCATTCGCTCCGGTCGGATCAAACTGATTTATCATCGAAATATTAAGGTAACATAAACATGAATAAGATAACAGAGCAGTGTCAGGAACTGGACAGATAAAACATCCCTATATCAGAATTCATCGGCTATACAAAGTACAGTGCGACACAAAGATTTTTTGACCAAACAATGCTATTGACAGGGGGGCGTTGAACTGCAATAGATATTTTTATTGGGAAGTGTCAAAAGCCGCGTGATGAATGTGAAACCTTCTACGAAAACAGCATTCGTTCCAATTAACCATCTGTCCAAACCGAATTGTCACTTAATAAACATGTGTATAAGTATTTTAGATGATACTGCGGATCTGAAAGTAAATTGAAGATAAACTGTAAAGTTCTAAACTTCTCAATAGGGAACAAAATCATTTTCGGTAACGCCATCTCCGATCTTGCTACTTTATTAATCGGTCATCTAGATATGATCGCTAAATAAATTAGCAAGAAAAATAACAAGATAACCCTCATCATACCCCTATTATTCCCTCTCAAAACGGACCCAGCGCTAAAAATCCCAGTCAAATGAGTTGCAAATACGCCCCTCGATATAATGGGCTAAAGACAATAGTGGGCAGCCCATTTATTATTCGGGTGTCGTTAGCGAGGGTTAAGTATTCATTTGCATGGTAATTAAAAACGCCACTGGCTCGGGGATATCTACAAGGTTCTTTGAGATTGGCAGCTCAAGGGGGCAAAATAAATTTCAAATTATTTAGAACCGGGAGCGTCTGTGGTCAGATTATGTTCAACTTCCATTGGAATAGAGCTGCAGTTGAGTGTTTTGATGATACGTCGGTGGTAATCTCTCATTTTGAAAATACCACGTATCTAAAAAAATATCGAATTTGAATTATTGTGTACTACCCTTATTGGAAGTAAGAGCATGAGCGGAAGCTGTATTTATCACAGTATTTTATCATCACCAAATAAATAATTCAGTGAGGAAACATTCATACATGACTTTATTTTCTCTTCTTGTAGAAGTACTAATATTCTGTAGATACTTGGTAATGGCAAAGTGCTTATGCGGTATTGAACTGTCCCCAACGATAAGACTTTTTAGGATAAGGTTCTTTCAGCAGTTCAAAGTCTGGTGATTAAATTAACTAATAAACTTGGATAACATCAGTTTTCAAGAATAGTACGCGAGTAGGTACCCCTAAAATTCAGAATAAATACAATAAAATTCATTAATGTACTTTAAAAATAGTACCAGGATCACATAAACAAGAAGAGATGAAGCTAATCATATCTCAAGAGAAAAGTGAAAAAAATTACCATCTGTGCGGACCCTAATTAATCTTTTATATTCAATTGGCAAAGTTATAATGAAGTTTGAGAGCTCTTTTTAATAACGGTCGAACAATTAACAAATCAACTAAGCCGGATTTTGATGGTAATTTGGTTTTCTTGGACCTGAAGATTTGGAAAATTACAGCACGTTAATTTCGAAGTCTAACTAAAATAGAGCTAAAATCAAATCGTATAATAATAAAATGAAGTTACTGTCACTGACGAGTGTATTTTGCCATATTTCTATTAAAAAGAGAGGCTTTACTACATTTCTCTCCGGCAAACAATTTAGGAATTGGTTGAAATACATCTTTTCATTTTTAGTGAATATCGGGATCACATGAAATGCAGAAAATATGCTCGTTTGACGCTGCGAATATATTCGTATGAAAAGGTACTACTTCCAGAAATCGTAATTGGTAGAGCAAAAATAGCAAAAACTGATACTAAAATAATAATTTTCCTTAATATTTATTAAGGAAAATTATTATGCAAGTTTATGGCGAAAAGTTATAAGAACCATGTAATCGCCACCTACACTGCGTCGAAGTTGTATCGAAATTTAAGAATATACCCTGTAATAGTAAAACTAAATTTATGGAGTTATGTGATTTTCAAGGAAAACCTGGGAAAACTGTTAAGTTCAGGGTCTATTTATTCTATTTGAAAAAAAATCCGAATTATAGGCACGAACACAGATTATATTGTAGGTACGACTTTTATTTGCAGAGGACACACATAAAGGTTCTGTGACGACGACAAGAACCTTTGTGGTGATTGTAATCCGATACGATACCACAGCGTGACACGGCCGGAGACAGATCTGGTGCAGGACCAACGGCTTTACGTTCAAATATTACAATGGAAAAAATAGAATACTTCATGAATTTTGATGATAATACCAGGATCACATAACCGAGGAGAAGTAAAGCCAAAAGTGACTTTTTCGATAAAAAGTAGTTCCATAAAAAGGTTAGAAGGATGCAACTTTTCACCGATGTCCGAAACTCCCTGTTAACTGTAGCTTAGTTAGCATGTTATGATACGATAAAAGATTTGACATTTTACGTCCTTTACGATGAGTACTCCTTGGTAAATAACGTTATCTGTTTCGTGGATTTCTCTCTTTTGGTGTCTTCTATCTTCTCTAAACCAATTAGACCGACGAAGACAGACAGCCGCAGAAAAGACACAAATTCGCCGAGTGAAATAAATATTTAAAAGCTAACCTTCCTCAGGAATGTACAGCCCTGCACGTAAATATATATAGATAACAGCCTCATTAAGTTATACCTTATTGTATTGGCATAAGAGCTGAGGTTCCTCATTTCATTGCAGGCGACTGTACTTCAGGACGGAAGGTTCAGCCGTAAATATCTCACCTGTTTCCGTGCCGACGTAGACTAAGGACATAGGGCCAGGGCTGGCAGCTTAACAAAAATAAGTGCCGCCATACAAAACTGTTATAGCTTCATTTGCACTGAGGTATTTAAAAATTCAGAACAATATATGTGTTGTACATCCGAACCAGAAAAACGTGTACCCCTATTTTGTTTATTATGTATAACCTAATGGTTAAGATAGGACCTAGGTTGAATTCTATCAAATTATAGTAATAGTAAGAACTTGTAACTATAATTTGATAATATCAAGCGAAATATCGTGTCAGTCCGCGTAGATGCATTAACCGCTAGTTCCAGTTGGCCGTTCAGATCAAGATAACTAATCCCCAATTGATCTTATAGAGCATTTTCATCTTAAACGTTGTAGATAAAAAACATTACGTTATATAACTTTTATTACTATGGATGTTATTGTACATAATAAGAGAAAAAGGGATAAATGCCACTTACTTGGCCCCTTCCGTAATACTTGTACCAGTCTAGTATGGTATGAGCCCAACATCAAATTGACAATATATACGCCACATTTGCCACTTAAAGCCAAAATCAAAGGGCAACCTTAATTCATTTTATGAGAAGATCGGTCTAACTTAAATGTCAAAACTATTTCTGATTTTTTTTTGTAAAAAAGTACAGCCCTGTAAGCATTGGTTGGCTTATGTTAACGCCAAATCCTCTGCAATATTCATTTATCATTCTTACTTAGGCACTTATCTACATTAACAATTCATGGTCGAGTATTCCACTGACATACTTTTGTAAGAAATGTATTCTCTGTTGATCTGAACATGCTACAAAGTTATTTAAGAGTTTTGGTCAGTTAACTAAAATAGCGCAAGTCTGAATAACGGACCACGCGAATGAAGTGTTTTTAGCCAAATGTAATCCATATTGTTGGAACTTACTTATACAGGCAACACAATAAATTACCCGACTATTTCACAATGTGTTGAAGAAAGTCGTAGTCCAAAGTTATCCCGCATAATACTGCAAACTTAGCTCCACGTACCAGGGCAACATAACATGCAAAGCAGCAGACCCGACAATGCGCATCCGGCATCCGGCGCGAGTCCAAACTTGCTACTTGTGTTTAAAGGGTAAACTCCGCAACTGGCGCCACCTCCTTGTTTGTTCTTGCCCCTTGGTATATTACACCGAAGTCCTCCTTGTACACTCCCTTTTCAATAATAATTATAAGCAGCTTTGGTGGGTTGTCTCTAGATATTAATATGAATGTAATTCAAGCCAACAACTTCTTATGTTAATTACTTAAGAATAAATTGCAAAAGATTGCTATAAAAAGTATCAACTATTGCTTAAGCAGTCTCATCTTAACTGGTGGTCAAATATTTGTAATAATATTTCCACTGGATATTGTAAATATGCCTACAATATTGATGAGACTATCGACAGCTCATGTCGAATAAAGCACTTACAAATTTCGTCGGTTTACTAACGCGTTCAGTGGTCTAATTGGTAGAACATTCACCCGGATTGTGGAAGGTGTGGGTTCGAGTCCTGCCTGAACACGAGATGAAATATTTAAGCGTGTTATTTACTAAAGAATAAATTGCAAAATATTGCTATAAAAAATATCAACTAACGTCTTATGTGTTAGAAATATCAATAAGTTAACGAAACTTGCAGTCTAATCGATTTATTTATATGTTTACTCGTGTAAGATGGGACTTTTTATTCGATAACTCCATAAAAGATCTACATTACGTATTACGTGAGAGATCTCTCATAGTGATAAGAAGGGCCCCCTTCGTTGTACACATCCTGTAATACCTAGTTTTTATTTGAGTTTTCTTACTTTATTTTGAGTGCAATAAAAGTATATTCATTCATTCATTCATTCATAGGTATGCCCTGCGTAGCTCCCGCGTCGCGAATATATTATTTTTCGTGATGCGCAATTTTGAACAAAGTAGGTACCCTTAATTCTCTAAACTAAGCAATTTTTTCTTCAACTTATGAAATGAGTTTGAGATTTACGGAGCTAAAGTTTGTTATAAAGTTCTTTAGATATGATGAATAGAAATAAAAATGATTACCGCAGGCGAAGTTCATAAAAGAAAATCGTCAAGGAAGTTTTTCAATTAACTACAAGTATACTAGAATAGACAAGACTCGCAAACAAATTGAAATCGAGACAACCGCTTACTAGTTTAGCAAGGTATTTCTATTGCCAAAAAATATAATTTTTATTTTCCTAAGAGAATTCTCACTTGCCTCATTATTATAGAACTCGCCTAAAAGTGTAGCCTAGTTAGAGTTTCTACATAAGACTTAAAAGTTGACTTGAAAATTAATGTAGTCAAAACCACTTTTCTGATGTTTCGCAAGTCACAACTCCTTCTAATCAAGGCGATTAAGGCGCAAGTACAGTTGAATCACTTGAAAAGTTAGTTTTTTTGATTTTCGCGTTGCATTATAACTATAATTTATCAATACGGGGATTAACACGATATTTACTATGTGAAACAACATTGTGTACTCACATATTTGGCTCGACGTTTCGGCAGCCGTGGTCTCGAGCGTGGTCCGCTCGTGACCACCCCGTTAATCCCCGTATTGATACACTTGAAAAGTTTACAAAATTACAACTCAGTCTACGATTAGTCTTCTTGCCTAAATTACAGAGTTTCTTTTATCGGTAAATACATATTTAAAATAATATTTACCTCGTTGTTGGCACTAGTAAACACTCCACAAGTAGTTAGCTCTCTTAAGTTTTCTCCTTAAGTACTTATTCATTTAAGATAAAGTAAGTCGTTAATTTGTACCTGAAACTTTCTGAATCCCGGACTAATAATAACTTTACAGACGACACTTAACGTTGTAAGAGGCGTGCCTGAAATTTCAAATGACTTTTGTAAGTCAATAGTAATTTAGCCTTGTTAGTGATGTTTAAGAAAAATTAACTGAAAAGGGAAAAAAGATGATTCAATGGTGTTAGTGCCTGTGCTCTAAATAAACTCAAAAGCATGCTCTAAAACCGACCGACTAACTGGAATCTATCATCTTTTAATTTAAACAGGAAAATGTCTCACTCTTCATAAAATAATAACAAAATTATTCACCGTTTCTTGCAGGATTAAAAATATAAAGACGTCTTTTGTTGCTTGAGATTAACGATCCTTATTTATAATATCTAGCGAAATGACGTACAATTTATTTTCGTGTTACAAAATCCATCAGCATTTTAAATACACAAAACCTTTCATGCATTATTTTAAAATCTTCAAGGAAGTTAAGTACCCATTAAGATTTTCAAGGACCAGGACACCATAAAGTTAGTGAAATTACCACCGCAGTGTAATCCATTCACGCATATAAAGTGAACCGAATGCCTTACGTCATGGGTGTTCTGTGTGGGGTCGTAGACGAGGTCACCGTAGCGGTCTACGCGCAGGTCGGTGGACGGCAGCAAGGTCTGACACTCGGCATCGAAACGGAACTGACCCTGGCACCACACATGGATAGCGGACATTACGTGTTAATAGTACATAAAAACGTGACAATGTGATCGGAAACCTATTGCTTCACGAAAGCAGGTAAAGTAACTATTCAAATGAGAATATACTAGCGAAGGACTCGTTAATTACACATTTTTGTATCAAAAATAGCATTAGATTTTTGTTTTGTCAGAGTCAGAATCTGTGTCTTCTCATTTGAACCAGCTCTTTTCCAAAAGACAAAAAGAAGCGACACAAACATGTAACACTATTATAAGAGCGGCGGCGCGGCATGCTTACACGCTTGCATGCTTCAAGATCTACGAGCATGGAGGCATGGGCGGCGGCCACTTCGCGCGCCTCGTCGCACATGCGCCTCCCGCGCGGCGTCGCGTCCTCCTTCACAACTACGCATGCTTCTTCCGTTTCTGCTGCCTTGGTATCTTCTTCTTGCGAAGCGGGTTCTGGGGGTTCGGGATCAGGGAAGGGGATCTCGGGGTCAGGGTCAGCGCTGTCAAGCTTGGGAGCGAGCTCGCTCACCCTTTTGTGGTTCTCCGGTAAACTGATGTTGCATTCGTTGTCGAATCGGAACTGACTCTGTATCCATGGTTAGCAAGAAACAAAATGCACATTGGTTTGTTAGGTCTAACATTATTTTCTTTTCTATTCTTGTTAATTTACTTTATTTTAGCTAAAACATTGACTGAGATACTTTAAAGTTCACGTTGAATAAACGTTTGGTACGTTCCTAACTTTAGTCCATATAAAGGGGCAAAGAATTTTCTGTCATTCTAAAGAGTATGTTCTAGAAAATTAACTAATACATTTGAGTAACAGTGTTAAAGACAAAGGTTGAACTTTGATTTGTAAATACACGAAAATACGTGACTTATTATTTTGAAAACATTAAACTTCACTTAACATAATTTAAAAACGGAACATCAGAATGCAGAATTAAATGCTCTTTAAAGTAGACTTTATAAACTATCATAGTTTTAAGATAGTGGGACAGAACGTTTCGATAAGCACCGCTCTGGTACTCCTGTAAACTAAAGTTTGTCAAAACAGTGCTTGCTTCGATTATTGGTTCTGCAATAGTCCTATTGACAAAAGGACGGAAAATTCGCGGGTCAGCCGCAGCGTGTCACGCCACGATTTCTTGACCCTCTGATACTATAAGTCCAGCCACTAGATTTATTAACAATTTGATACTTATAAGCTGCTTATTAAATCGTCTTAAAAACTTTTCCAGGTCAATTGGGTTATTCTTGCAATTCGGTATGGGTAAGCAAATTTGTTTTTAAGATTTGACGCAATGCTTTGTGGGGAATAATGTTTGTTTTTCAGTATAATGCCCTCGTAAAAATTGTAAGACGATTAAAATAGGCACCCGTAAGTGTACTATCATCTACGTAGACGAATCGAGTAATCATACCTTATATCCCGGGCCGAGTCTATGCATGGCGCATATCTGGTGTGTCGTAAGCGCCTCTCCGAACAGGTATATCGCTGCCATCTGGCCGCAGAACACCCTCTCCTCATCCAGCTCAGCCGTCGCTCCGATGTAGCATTTGTCGAAAGGCTGTAACAAGAGCCATGGTTAGAAATATATTCCATTCAAACTATCTACTTTGGCGCAGAGAACTCTCATAATAAGAGCCGAATAAGAAAACTCTTATTAAGTTATCAAGGTCACCTCCTGCCAGTCATCGGCCAAGAGTTCGCGCCAATATTAACCTTACTAATACAATAAGAAATAATATAAATATGCTTTAAATCCTTTATCGATGTTTGAACCATAGCCATTTAGCGCTATTTTCAGCGCATTAAGATAAAATGGTTGCGGGTTCGATTCTTGCATCAAGAACATTTGCTGACGATGAAAAATATATTCCTTTGTGGTCTGAGACAGGTGTTCAATGTTATTTCTGTTACCTATAGTACGAAAATGCATACCTACATAACCAAACATATCATAAGAGTAACTAGGCCATTACATTAGCAAGGTAAATCCTCAGCACATTATAAAAATATATGTACCTCTAAATCCCGGCGCGGGCGGCAAACGACGTGAAAATGGGCCCTAATTCAAAATTAACCGTCGCACTTAGCCCCATTACGTGTGGAATTGCCCCGGACCATCGAAAACATTATGCATGGCCCCACACGGCATTATTTTAACGTACCCGTTTAGTGGTGTGAGTGACTTCAAAGACCCTGAAGTCTTATAATAAAATTTTGGAATTGAAATATTTTACTGCTTCTGAAAATATTTATATGGTGTAATGACGACTTCAAACTCTGATGAATGTGCTTAACATGAAAATATGTACGGCTTTGTGATTTTACTAATGCCGATTTCAGTGGACATTTCTGAAACTGGGTGTAGGACATTCTGAGCAGCCTTTTGAGTAAATTTCAAAAGACTACCAGTACCTTCCGGAGCTTGTGACTTGTTGACCTAAACTACAGCACTATTTGAAAATATGGCATAATTTAAAATTTCAAACTTCGCCTTATTTCGTGAGAAATTGCCCCGGACCATCGAAAACATGTTTATGCATGGCCCCACACCGTATTATTTTAAGGGCGGGTATATCGCCTACTAGCGCCGACATTATTCATAAATAAATATCGGACAACACCACTTACATCCTGTTTTCTAAGCGCTTCATAAAACCGGACTCGTTTATAAAAAAAAATAAAGGAGTTCTCCTTCTTTTTTCGAAAATTTTTATGGAGGAGCGTGATCCGCTCGTGACCACGGCTGCTGTAACGTAGCCGAAACGTCGAGTAAAATATGTGAGTACACAATGTTGTATCACATAATAAATATCGTGTTAATTCCCGTCTTGATTAATTATAGTTATAATGCAACGCGAAAATTAAAAAAAAACTATTGAACATATTTTGTTTCATATGTCAAAACTGCTCTTTAACACCGTTTTAGCTAACAAAGGTTTATTGAACGTTTATGAATAAAGCCCTAAGTTATAGCAGTAAGACGGCCTTGACGGACGGACGGAAAGATTTGATAATAAGAGTGATGTTTCATATTACTACCGTACCCTACACTTTGGGCATATAAGCGAGTGTATCTCCCAGTGATTAAACTCCATTTTTTTAAAGATAGAGTGAATAGACTACTTTGGGTAAGCTCGCTCCATCCTAGGTTTCTTCTCAACTCTAAGAGTTCAGTGTGAAGACATGAGCCAACCCATCATTAGTAAAAAAAAGTATATACACAAGACTGTTCGTGCACGGTTCCTGTAATTTTAAATTGCAAGAACTACATTACACTTAAATTCAAATAGAGTGGCGCTAGAGGTCGGTTACCATCCCGTCTCTTCGGCCATTTTAGTAAATATCCTTATTTTATGCGGCCTCGGTTGCGGGATATTTGAATGAGTTTTAGAAACATTTTCCAACTTTATTCAGGATACTGTGAATAATAAACATTGCTGCTCATGTTCTGCCTAAATTTTAAGGTTACCTTAAATTAGAACTCTCATTTGAAAACATTTCATTTCTATATTATGACGATAAAAGACATAGCAGTCATCACAACTGTGGCCACTGGTCCAACATTTAGCAAACTCATTTTCTTACACGTACATCTTAGCGTGCTATTCACAGTTGCATCCAAAGCTGTCGATTCGGAGCCCTGGGTACGCTTGGACCATGATCCAGGATATGGGAAGTCTGATAATAATAATAATAATCACACAACCACAATCATCACAATCAAGTCTTATTACCCCCACCACATCGCAATCAGATCCGTAGTGTAGGAATTGTACTTGGCCTAGGCCCGTACATTTCTGAAAAGCCAGCAAATAGCTGTGATACTCAGCGTATAAAGAACATAATAATAATAATAAACTTTATTGAAAAACCACGAGAACAATATAAATACTTATAATCTACTTATACTAAGGGCACAAATTTTAAGTTTGTTGCCTGAACTAGGAATATCCTGTATCTCAGGCAAAAACGAAAGAAAGAAAAGAACAAAATGAGCTTATCAATTTTAACAATAAACATTAAATTAAACTTAATCTAAATTTACCTAACCTAGCGCCCATGTAAATAATGAAAACTTAAAATAAATAAACCTGACAATGATTCAATATTAACCCAGTTAACAATTAATAACATTGAAACCTGCCGTCTGACCTTCGCAACCCTTAGACAGGGCAACCAGACCAACTGGATCACGGTTAATATCCACCATTTTGAGAAACTATTAGAGACGTTCAGATTTCTTCACAATGGTGGCATATAGATTTGAAAAATCGAAGGGTGCATGCTCGGATTCGACCCACGATTCGCCCATTCGGCAAACTATCGCTGCAAATTGCCTAGCAGTGACAAAGTAGGCTAAAAAGAATGCCATATTTTATGAGAAATAATAAAAAATATTTATTACATAACTAATCTTTTTTTATGTGATAGGTGACAGACGAGCATACGGATCACCTGATGGTAAACGATTGCCGCCGCCCATGGACACCCGTGACACCAGTGGAGTCACAAGTCCGCCGCCAACCTTTAAACCGCCCTTTTCCCCGGATTGGGCCTCCTGTACCCTCACTCACGCAGCGAAATAGCACAGTATTGCTTCACGCCGGTTTTCTGTGAGGCCGTGGTATCACTCCAGTCGGGCCGGCCCATTCGTGCCGAAACGTGGCTCTCCCACGATCAAATGACTTGGACCGGATGGCGCAATTGGTAGTGACCCTGCCTCTTACGCCAAAGGTCGTGGGTTCGATCCCCACCCTGGACAAACATTCGTGCGATGAACACTTGTGTTTGTTCGGTGTCTGGGTGTAATATATTTCTGATGCAGAGGAAGGACGCAGTGGAAAAAAGCCGGAATGATAGCCGCTAGAGTATCTAATTAATTACCTAGTTGTATTTAATAGGTTTTAGTATACATGGTATCTTGGTCACATGGAGACAGTCAGACATGATATATTGTTATAAACAAAGTATATACATTAAATTTAAATCAGTGTCAAAATATTGCCAGTGTCTGATCAGACAAAAAGCAGGTTTTACCTACACCTCCCCATAATCAGAACACTATATGTACACCCTGTATATAATACAATGTATGTACAAAAACGTTATATCCAAAGTACCTTAACACTAGCGCCTTATCAACTACTTAACCTAACTGTACAGACAACACAAAAACAAATGACACTATAAACAAAACACTAGTATAATCCTAAATTAGTTAGGCACTTGTAGTGTCTCAGCTTAGGCAGCGGTTTTGTGAGGATGTCTGCAGTTTGGTGAGCTGATGGAATGAAAACTACATTGACTTGATTGGTGAATATGGATTCACGGACGAAATGATGTCGGATGTCAATGTGTTTCGTGCGGGCGTGATAAGTGTTATTCTTAGTGAGTTTGATGGCACTTTGATTGTCGCACTGAATGGTGATGGGTGACGAAAGTGAAAAGATGTCGCTGATGAGTGAACGAATGTATATGGCTTCCTTACAGGCTTCACTGAGGGCCATGTACTCAGCCTCCGTCGTAGTTGTGGCCACGGTCCGCTGTTTCGGGACTCCCATGACACAGCTGAGCCACTCATTTGGAAAACGTATCCTGTATAGGATCGTCTGTCCACCAGATTACTACCGTAATCGGCATCAGCAAATCCGACTATGTCACCACTACTGTTGTAGGTCAACTTTTTATTTTTGGTGGCCTTTAGGTACCGAAGAACACGTTTTGCAGCTCTCCAATGTACCTCCCCATAATGTACGTTGAATTGACTCAAGGCAGACACGGTGTGAGCAATATCTGGCCTTGTGCCAATGGAAATGTACATTAGACTTCCAATGAGCTGCTGGTATGGAAGGTCAGGATTTTCCTCCGTTGGGTCAGGTAACGTAAGTCTCGTACCAGTCTCCATGGGAGTCGACACCGGGATGGCATCTGTCATTCCAAACTTATCGATGACTTGCTCGATGTACTTAGTTTGGTCGAGTGATAGATTACCATCTTGGCGTATGACGCGCATACCAAGGCAGTCCCTAAGGGGGCCTAAGTCCTTAATTACAAAGGACTTTTGAAGTTCATCTTTGAACTCTTGTTTCATCTTCGCATCGTTGCTGAAGATGAAAAAGTCGTCCACGAATACTGCTACTATTAGTAGCTTTGCATCTTTGTGTTTATAATAGATGCAATGTTCGTGTTCCGAACGACTAAAGTTAAGTCTGTCCATTGCTTCACAGACTTTTTTGTTCCACTGTCGTGGAGCTTGTTTTAGCCCATAAAGTGCCTTTTTTAGTAGGCACACTTTCGTCTTATCATTAGAAAAGCCTTCTGGCTGTTCCATGTATATTTCTTCCTCTAGGTCGCCATTGAGGAACGCTGTTTCGACGTCCAGGTGGTCGATGTCCAAGTTTAGCTTGGCAGCGTAGGCGAGTAGAAGGCGGATAGACGAAAGTCTTGCTACTGGCGAAAACACTTCGCCATAGTCTACACCATAGACTTGTGTAAAGCCCTTGGCGACTAACCGAGCTTTGTACTTAACAATATTCCCGTTGGTATCCCTCTTAACTTTATACACCCACTTACATCTAATAATTTTTCTATCTACAGGTCTATTAACAAGTGTCCATGTTCCATGCTTTTGCAATAAGTGATGTTCTGACTGCATTGCCTTTTGCCACTCAAGGCTGTGACTGTCCTTCAGAGCTTGTATGTAAGTCTGAGGCTCACAATCGATGCTCGTCAGGTTCACATTCTCCGAGTATTTCTCCGGAGGGCGTCTATCTCGAAGAGGATATCTTCGGGATGTACTGGGTTCTGGAGTATTAGCAGGGACAGGTTGATCCTGTGCATCTGCAAATAATTCAGGTTCCAGGTGAGGGACGGTATGCTCTGGAGTAGATGGTACAGGAGTATGTAGGTGTTCGCATGGACGGTCCATAACCTTCTGATGCAGAGGAAGGACGCAGTGGAAAAAAGCCGGAATGATAGCCGCTAGAGTATCTAATTAATTACCTAGTTGTATTTAATAGGTTTTAGTATACATGGTATCTTGGTCACATGGAGACAGTCAGACATGATATATTGTTTTAAACAAAGTATATACATTAAATTTAAATCAGTGTCAAAATATTGCCAGTGTCTGATTAGACAAAAAGCAGGTTTTACCTACACCTCCCCATAATCAGAACCTATATGTACACCCTGTATATAATACAATGTATGTACAAAAACGTTATATCCAAAGTACCTTAACACTAGCGCCTTATCAACTACTTAACCTAACTGTACAGACAACACAAAAACAAATGACACTATAAACAAAACACTAGATAATCCTAAATTAGTTAGGCACTTGTAGTGTCTCAGCTTAGGCAGCGGTTTTGTGAGGATGTCTGCAGTTTGGTGAGGCTGATGGAATGAAAACTACATGACTTGATTGGTGAATATGGATTCACGGACGAAATGATGTCGGATGTCAATGTGTTTCGTGCGGGCGTGATAAGTGTTATTCTTAGTGAGTTGATGGCACTTTGATTGTCGCACTGAATGGTGATGGGTGACGAAAGTGAAAAGATGTCGCTGATGAGTGAACGAATGTATATGGCTTCCTTAACAGGCTCACTGAGGGCCATGTACTCAGCCTCCGTCGTAGGATTGTGGCCACGGTCCGCTGTTTACGGGACTCCCCATGACACAGCTGAGCACTCATTTGAAAACGTATCCTGTATAGGATCGTCTGTCCACCAGATTACTACCGTAATCGGCATCAGCAAATCCGACTATGTCACCACTACTGTTGTAGGTCAACTTTTTTATTTTTGGTGGCCTTTAGGTACCGAAGAACACGTTTTGCAGCTCTCCAATGTACCTCCCCATAATGTACGTTGAATTGACTCAAGGCAGACACGGTTGTGAGCAATATCTGGCCTTGTGCCAATGGAAATGTACATTAGACTTCCAATGAGCTGCTGGTATGGAAGGTCAGGATTTTCCTCCGTTGGGTCAGGTAACGTAAGTCTCGTACCAGTCTCCATGGGAGTCGACACCGGGATGGCATCTGTCATTCCAAACTTATCGATGACTTGCTCGATGTACTTAGTTTGGTCGAGTGATAGATTACCATCTTGGCGTATGACGCGCATACCAAGGCAGTCCCTAAGGGGGCCTAAGTCCTTAAT
This sequence comes from Marasmia exigua, assembly GCA_019059595.1. NCBI lineage: Eukaryota > Metazoa > Arthropoda > Insecta > Lepidoptera > Crambidae > Marasmia > Marasmia exigua. The sequence continues at coordinate 1,285,034 of CM032481.1, read as the reverse complement.
TACAAAGGACTTTTGAAGTTCATCTTTGAACTCTTGTTCATCTTCGCGTCGTTGCTGAAGTGAAAAAGTCGTCCACGAATACTGCTACTATTAGTAGCTTTGCATCTTTGTGTTTATAATAGATGCAATGTTCGTGTTCCGAACGACTAAAGTTAAGTCTGTCCATTGCTTCACAGACTTTTTTGTTTCCACTGTCGTGGAGCTTGTTTTAGCCATTAAAGTGCCTTTTTTAGTAGCACACTTTCGTCTTATCATTAGAAAAAGCCTTCTGGCTGTTCCATGTATATTTCTTCCTCTAGGTCCGCCATTGAGGAACGCTGTTTCGACGTCCAGGTGGTCGATGTCCAAGTTTAGCTTGGCAGGTAGGCGAGTAGAAGGCGGATAGACGAAAGTCTTGCTACTGGCGAAAACACTCGCCATAGTCTACACCATAGGACTTGTGTAAAGCCCTTGGCGACTAACCGAGCTTTGTAGTTAACAATATTCCCGTTGGTATCCCTCTTAACTTTATACACCCCCTTACATCTAATAATTTTTCTATCTACAGGTCTATTAACAAGTGTCCATGTTCCATGCTTTTGCAATAAGTGATGTTCTGACTGCATTGCCTTTTGCCACTAAGGCTGTTGACTGTCCTTCAGAGCTTGTATGTAAGTCTGAGGCTCACAATCGATGCTCGTCAGGTTCACATTCTCCGAGTATTTCTCCGGAGGGGTCTATCTCGAAGAGGATATCTTCGGATGTACTGGGTTCTGGAGTATTAGCAGGGACAGTTGATCCTGTGCATCTGCAAATAATTCAGGTTCCAGGTGAGGGACGGTATGCTCTGAGTCGATGGTACAGGAGTATGTAGGTGTTCGCATGGACGGTCCATAACCTTCTGATGCAGAGAGAAGGACGCAGTGGAAAAAAGCCGGAATGATAGCCGCTAGAGTAATCTAATTAATTACCTAGTTGTATTTAATAGGTTTTAGTATACATGGTATCTGGTCACATGGAGACAGTCAGACATGATATATTGTTTAAACAAAGTATATACATTAAATTTAAATCAGTGTCAAAATATTGCCAGTGTCTGATTAGACAAAAAGCAGGTTTTACCTACATATATGCATTCAAGTATATATTTGTGTTCCTCTGTTGTCTGATATCTGTAACACAAGTGCTTAAGCTACTTAGTACGGAATCAGGTTAACGTATGAGAATTATTCTTATTAAATCTGTCACGAAGTCGTTGTGAAGGCTCCCAGTGGCTTTGTATTCAGCGAAGACCTTTTGGAAGGCAAGCGAACAACACGTAACTCGATTGTGCGTGATCATCGCCACCCAAAGGGTTACCCATGGGCGGTGATCAGTTACCATTATACAAGTTTTGGTTTGGTGAACAGATAAATACATGCCAATTACAAAATTATTATGACACTGCTCGTATATAAACATCGAATATCACTATATCACTGGAATGTATGTTCTGTTTGAATATTAGTTGCAATTACTCATGCCATTTGCAGTAGGTTGGTGTAAATGTGAAATTAAACTTGTACCATGTTTTTGGCAGCTTGCCAGTGCAATAATGTGCGTCCATTTTAATAATTTTCCAATATGAACTATTCTTTATGTTGCCTACATTATGGATAGGATGTTTACTTGGACATTAAGCTTAATGAGCCTGCATCTTCCTACAAGACTAGCAACTGATTGATTTCCAATACATCAATTTGGCGTTATGTATACAAGGCGTTCCACGACCGTGGGACATGAAGGGAAAGTTCCTTAAATCTTTAAGTAAGCATTTTTACTTAACGGGAACATCACTATTTTTTAAAAGAATCGAACCGGAAAATAATCGGTTTTTTATTCTAGCAATCGATACAGTCATTACTAACGAAAAAATTTCTCTAAGAAACCTTAGTTCTTACAATTGTCTGTCGTGAAAGATATCCTTAGTAGCACATAAAATCAATGCATCGATTTGACTCATTATATATATCAGCTTATATACTGTCCCACAGCAGGGCAAAAACCTCCATCATAGAAATCAGTTTATCGCTACTATGATGGGATTAGGCTTAATCACCACGCTTGCCTAATGCGGATTGGTGATCACAAACCCGAGCTATGTTCGAAAAATTCGAATCATACTTTTTGCTACACCCGGGAATCGAACATCGTCGTCGTCGTCGTCGTCAGCCCATTTAAGTCCCCACTGCTGGGGCACGGGCCTCCCTCAACCACATGAGGGGTGATTTCCATACTCACCACGCTTGGCAGACGGGTTGGCGAGGGTTTTGATATAAATGCAGAGTTTTCCTTCTCTGGGTGCTGATGATCATGCCAGCAGCTTTACCTTAGTCGCCTTTTACGACACCTCGGTAAGAGTGAGGTGGCCTATTCTACTCTGCCGGGGACCACACGGCACGACATAAAAGGATTTGAATCGAACATAGAATCCCGAAATCACGTCACGGCACTAAAACCATTTGACCAACAGGGCGTCATTACATGGACTTAGACTTAACACATTGGTTATTAATTGAAATTGTTTTTTATCTTAAGTCTTTTCTTCATGAGATTACAGGCGTAGACGCTGACCATTTGTAGTCATATTTCGTGAACCGATCTGTAGTAGTTGGCAGATTGATTTTTTATGATCTACTCGTAAAGGCCAACGTTTGACCACAATCTCACCTGATGAAAAGCAGAGTTCTAGGATGCAACGCGTTTGTCTAGCAGTTGCCTGTTCAATCTTGTCTTAAAAATGTCCAGATCTCGGTAAAGAGAAACAGACCTCGGTAAGAGTTCCATTTGTCAACAGTGGGTTTTAATGTGGACTGAGGTGATAATGATGAAATATAACTTATTTATAGGTAGGTGTCGATGTGCTTTCCAATGTGGACTATCGAGTGTAAAAAAATCATTATAATATTTAGTGTCATTCCTAAATAAGTAAAGTTCAACAAAAGCTGTGTGTCTATGAGAGATAAGATAAAGAAATAAACAAAGGCTTGCCGTCCCGGTTCTCAGACTTCATAAAAGCGGTAATTCGTTTGTTGGCTTAAGTATTAAGATATTTAATAAGATACCACAAAATGTCATTAACCTATCACTGGATAAGTTTAAGTCTCATATTAAAACCTGCCTAATGAAGAAAGGTTACTATAGTGTATAAGACTATTTAAATGATAAGGATTCTTGGTCATGATAATTGATTAATCTTTTGAGTTGTTATTCATAGTAGTCTATTAACTTTCATAATTGTATTTTTTTTCTCTTCTCAATTGAAACTCTGTAACATCATCAATATTTGAAAAGAGTAACTACTGAGTTTCTTGCTGGTGTCTTTTCAGTAGAAATCGACTTTCCGAACCGGCGGTAGATATTATGTAAGTATTTTGACATTCATAAGTGTTCTGTGTGGACCTAAATTGAATAAAGAACTTTTTATCATTTTTATCTTATCTTTTATGAGTGTCAAACTTTACTTTTCATTATAGTCCCTTGGGATATAAAAAGCCATAAAATGATAACATTCAAAACTAAACTTTACAAATGGCTTATTGACCAAAGAATTTACGACATAAAAGGATTTCTTGACCTCAGATAATTCAATAGATTTATTATTAATTATTCATTGATGACTATAATTTATACAATTTTCTATTGACATTTTTTAAATAATTATTTTATTGTTAATCTTAAATTGGAGTTATTGAATTTATATGTATAGCTCGCAATATCCCGTATAATCTAATGAACTAAATTTCAAAACTACCTTTATGGAAATAAATATTTGCATGCTAGAAGTATTGGCAAAACATGCGCAAAGTATTATATTATGTATCAACTTTATACCGTGTTTTAGCAAATAATAATTATGAATTATGAAAAATCCGCAATGTTGTTGTTCTTAAAGTATATTTCACATAGACCCTAACCAGACTGAATCTTTGCTTACAAAGCCATTCTTGAAAACTGCGCGACCTGTTAGTACTGAGCAGACGTGCTGGATGACATCCATTCTCTACCGCACCAGTATAGAGACGCATTAAAGCTGGTCGGTTGGATCTCTTTCACACTCTGTGACTTATTTTCCGAAAAAAGCACATTCCGATTAAAGGGCGCGATTTCTAGTTACATGATAATTCACATGCGCTCGCCCCCAATGACCAAAAACAAGTTTTTACAAACCAACCGAATTCAATTATCTACTTTATTATTACGGAAATATTTGATTAACAATTTCGAAACCACTGGAACTAATATGTAGGTAATTTTATTACATTATAATAAAAGAGATATTAAATTTCCGAAGCCCGGCGGGCGCGTTCGTTATTCAGATTATAATCATATTAATTGGTCTTTTCATGGATAACGTCTACTACGATAATAATTAAATATTTTAATTTTGGAATTAAATTATCTATCTATACTTACAACCAGTGCGGATAAAGAATGGGACACTTCTCGCTCGCACACTATTTGCAACTAGTGAGTGAACGAGAAGTGAATAGATGCGCCGCCATTTCTGATCCCATTCTTTATCCGCACGGTTTGTACTAGATGTTGAAAAAAAAAAACAAAAACTAAGAGGTTGGATCCCCTTGCAAATAACAAACAAACATTTAGTTGCAAAAAATACAGTGGCGGTCAAAAGTGTTTACCAGTTTTGAAATTTGACTCTATATCACACCATAGCCATAAAAAAACCTAATTTCTTTGAAACGACATAACATGACATGACTCTATTAACAGCTAGCTGTCAGCTGTCATATCATTAAAAAAGATACCATATCTATGAATAATATTATGTAATAGACTTATTACAGAACTTATCACTTACATGTGTGCGTGCGATTATGATCCTTAAGGTGGTAAAAACTTTTTGACCGCGACCGTACATTTGATACAGTTAAGATGAGAGAGTGAAAAAAATCTTGCGCAAATAGTCACACCAAGTGGCCTGAGGGCGTCCTCCACTACATTTGCTATGATCAGGGGCGGCTCTCAAGCCCAAGAAGCCCCGGGGTGGAATCAATCACCAGGCGCCCTCTTGTTTCAAAATGGAATGCTTACAACATGTAAGACTACCTATGGGCAGTCGCTTCATTGTAATTATCAGACATCCCCAATCCTGTATCATGGTCTAAGGGTACCCCGGTGGTTAGAAGCGACAGCATTGGACGCAACTGAGAATCACACGCTATGATGAGGAGAACGATCAGATCGCGTCCGCTCCTTATTGCGGAGCGTTACAGTGGAGGCTCTATTCGCAGCGAGGGCCTCTCGGCGCCCTCTAACTTCCGGCGGCCGGGTGCACCGTACCCCCTGCAATATAGGAAAGGCCCCCACTGGCTATGATCCAATTAGTCGGGTACATGTCAACGCATGATTAGTTTTAGTCGTAAAACAAACAGAATCATTCAGTATGCGAGCTAACGTCGCTAACGCCCCAGTTATGACGTCCCCGACGGGTGAACAAATGTTTGCGAGCTCACTAAAGCCGTAATTTAATAGCGGATCCATACTAGTCGCTATGGCCGTCAGTTTGATGTTATTTGATTCAATAGTTCAATTTCAATTGACAAATGCTCAGTCGTCTAAGCGTTAAGGTGACGGGTTGGGCACACTAGCGACGCAAATCGATTTTAATTTTTAGCTACTAAACCGGATCTATTTCAAACAATTTTGTAGTTACAACCTCTCGGCAAAGTGCCCGCTTTTGGCGTGAATCAATTTTTCGCTTACGGGTTCGACCCAACATTTTGTGCATGGTTATTTAATAAATAGTATATGTGTTTCCCGAGAGGTTGTCACCCCAAAATTGTTTAAAATAGATCCGGTTTAGTAGCTAAACATTAAAATCAATTGGCGTCGCTAGTGTGCCCTACCCGTCACCTTGAGGCGCTACATGAAAGTCAAAGTTAAAAAAATCTTTATTTGCATAGGTTTGGCTTACACAGCACTTTACAAATCGATATACATTTAAGTAATTTAAAACTATTTATAACTACTTATGTTATGATTAAGATATATATGTTGATACATAATATATACTAAAAAAATAAAGAAATATAATGCGATTCTACCACCGGCTCGGCATCGACGAAAGAAAAAAATATTGTTTTTTCCTTCGAGTATTTAAAGATGTACTTTTTTAATTCTCTCATAATTACCACAGTTAATATAAATCTACTGGCGGCGCCAGTTTCGTCGATGAAGCGCCTTAAGAAATGTGGTTACCACATCTGCGTGATTGCGTCTCAATTCTTCATTGTTTACCATTAAGGATTTGGACCTGAGGCTGTTTACAAGTTATTCCAATAAGGAAATTCTTTGTATCCGATCCTCCCTTCAATATATATTTTATTATCCTTTGATCTCATATATTCGTTACTCAAACTTCCATCAGGTGGATCGATATTATTATTCGTTTTTGTTACAAGTAACTTGCTATTCGACTAGCCCAATGGCGCATTTGGTAGTGATCTTCATATGCTAAAGGTCTTGGGTTCGATTCATTTCGATGGACCTCCGACCAACAGTCGGTTGATAAACACTTGAGTTTGTTCAGTGTCTGGGTGTAGTAATTTGTATATAACCTTCAAGAAAAGACCGTACCGACCGTCTTTTTTTTAAAAAGGCTGCTAGCACACTTGTGACTTCTTTTACGTTGCAGATGTTCATGGGCGGCGGTAACCACTTACCATCAGGTGATACGTCTCCTTGTCTGCTCCCTATATTATATATCATATTAAAATAAAAAAAAAGAATAACTTCAACTGTTGACTATGACTACACCTTCTAGAGACCAGGGATATTTTTAAGAATAAATCAGAACTTCTTTTAAAAGAGAGGTGGCAGACGAGCAGACGGATCACCTGATGGTAAGCAATTCCGCCGCTCAGGGACACCCGTAACACCAGTGGAGTCACAAGTGCTCTGCCAATCTTTTCCCCTTCCCCCATTGGGCCTCCGGTAACCTCACAGCGAAACACAGCGCAGGCGCTGCTGTACGTCTTCTGTGAGGCAGTGGTATCACTCCGGTATAACAAACTATAGAAAAATAATGAAAAAATCTTCTGCTTTTCCGGACTGATATTCTTTATGTGTCCACCTGAGTACAATGCAGACTTCTCGATGGAAACAAAGTTTATGAACTCGTGCGAGTACGGCTACTAGAAATACATAAATCCTAAAACACGTAGACTTTAACACTATTTTGTCGGTTTTAATATATAACCGATAAAATGACTATCGCATAAAATAGTTCAATCAAAATTTTTCATCAACCTCAAATTAAAAATGTTTTCACCGCAAAATGTAAAAATTCCACAAAGGCTTTCTCCGCTCGTACGGCCGGCACTAATCCGGCACTAAAGTTAGTGCTAGCACTACGAGTATGCACAATGCATATTCATCGCGCGTGGTCGCGCATAGTTTGCGAGAATGGGTGATGTGGTACGTCGTGACGTCTTGGTGTGGAATAGAGATGCCATAAGTTGCTTCGAAAAATGTAAAATTTGATTCTGATGTTATTTTGTATGTCTAATACATAGACAAAGGGGCGGATCACCTGATGGTAAATGATTGCCGCCGCCCATGGACACTCGCAAAACCAAAAAATATATGAAGTTTTTTTCATGTTAGTTTATCTCAAGAAACTTTCTTGCTTATGAAAATATAATTTAACTCTTTAACAATCTTATTCCACTAAACAGAAAGACATCAATCTATAATGAATTTAACTATAGCTATCTACATTTTAGAATGTTTAACAAAACTTCTGAAATATCCTGTTATATTTTCAAACGGTCCCGTAAAACCTTGTAGACTCTCACCTACACGTTCCTCAGATAAATCGCTTAGAAAACTCACACTTAAAACTTAAAGCAGCGAATAACTACCGACTCTTGAGCCCACTGGAGCGCTCTCAAGCCGGACAGTAATAGGCAAAGCTATCTGAGTTGAAAGTTATCCAGAACCAGTGCCCAAGTTCGAGGAGATCCTAAGTCTCAAGAGCTCGGTATCGGCGCTGGCGCGGCCACTTCACACTTCCGTTGGGAAGAAAAGTCTTTTGAACATTTATTGCAGGAGATCACGGTTCTAAGATCAAAGAGCTATTAATCGTTTAACAATACCTTTTCGGAGCTATTAAGACTGGCGCAAGATAAGATAAAGATAATTTATTTGCTCAAATACCTGTATGTAGATATCAGTATACTAAGAATAATAATAAGAAATAATTTATTCGACACTTAACATGGACATTAACAGACAAAATATCTTAAAAGCTAAGTGTCAAAACGGTCCCTACTCAGCATTTAGCTATGGCCTGAGCCATAGCGCTGATTTTCAGTAAAAACCGAATCGCATACAAATTTTTACTAACTTATTTTATTGCGCTTCATGCATACATGCTTAAAATTAACATTAAAGGCTCAAAAATGAAGATCTTTGTTATGACTAATTATTGTAGCATTAAAAGTATTAATGACACTTATAGAATTACATTAATAGTATTGCTGTTAATAGTATTACAGTAGTGACAGTATTGTATTAATAAGATCTTTCTTAAATGAATTATTACAGCGTTAATAGTATTCTATTTATACGTGCGTATCGTGCAGAATATGCAATGTTTATTTTTGTAAAATTGAACAGTTTGTCTGTGTCCTACCACATGACAATACTTGTGAAAGAAAAGAGTGTGTGCATAATGCACTTACTTAATATACGTATATTACACATTATGTAGTATGTTACTATTAAAAAGGTTTCAACATGCATTACGGTATTAAATTTAAGCTTCCTTATAAGTATATATAAGTATTAAGATTGCACCGCCCTATACCTTCATAGTGTCCTTTACCCAATGGTTGCCTAGAAGTGATCGCTCATAGTGATGAGGCCGTCCTCGTTGTACATCTCCTGTAATACATCATCATCTTCATCAGCCTATTGCTGTCCACTGCTGGACGTAGGCCTCTCCAATTGTTCGCCACCGTGATCTGTCCATGGCTTCTCGCATCCAGCTCTTGCCAGCCATCCATCGCAGATCGTCCCTTCACCTAGCCAGGGGTCGCCCTACATTACGTTTGCCAAGACGCGATCTCCACTCTAGAACTCGTTTACCCCATCGGTTGTCGATTCTGCGACTAATATGTTATGCTAATATGTTTTTATACTGTTTTTAGTGCAATAAAAGTATATTAATTCATTCATACGATGTACAAATTACAATAACAAGTTCAGTCTATTTCATCAAAATTCGATATGACGTGATTTATAGCGATGACGTAAGCAAAGAGATCGGGATCGAATGTCTGGTTATTATTAAAAACCTTGACAACTGGATAAGTATTTGGTAGAAATGCGGTCATAAAGTAATATCCGAGTATCCCGACTTATGCTACCCTATTTTACGTGAATTAGTAGAACCTTTGCGAATTATTGTAAATTGAAGAAAAGGTCTAAGTTCATAGACCATACATATGACGAGCATACATAGGTATATAAATGAGTAAACTTGATCAAGACATTGAAAAAACTGATTTGAACCTTAACCAAAATCTCAATACTATTGGAAAGGGATTACCCTGACTTACGCAAATTACACGTAATATGCAATATTAATTTATTGACTAGATTGGCAAAATAGACCTGGCAAAAACGTATCTTTCAAAAGATTGGAACATTTACATATGGATCAGTGCAGAGATGCGGAACAGTGAAACGCGTGATACGAATGAGCGGAATGAATCACGGTTTCATTCGGCTCACTCGGATCATTCCGCTCATTCGGATCATTCGGCTCATCGGATCATTCCGCTCATTCGGACCATTCGGCTCACTCGGATCATTAAGCTCATTCGGATCATTAGGTTCACTGGGACTCGAGATCCATTCGAATCGAATGATCTCGAGTCCTAGTGAACCCATTTGAGCGAATTGAATGAATCTATTTGAGCGAACATTAGAGATTCGGAACTCCAAAATGCTTTGCTGATTATCAATTACCATTCCTTTCTTTCAAATTTTCATTTAGTCCATCTCTTTCAGAATTCGAGTGATAAAAATATTTTACAGGAATTTCGAATTTGTATTTGGCGACAGACTCGTTAAGATTTTGGTTCAATCTCAGCTCGTTATTTTTTCGCCTGGCATTATCTTGAAAAAATGACTCCACGTCCCAATCTCGACCTCCAACATTGCCATGAAATCCGCGTACGACAGCCAGAATTTGCATCGCGTTACTTGTAATAAATTGCCATAACGACACGCACGTGACTTGTGACATCAGACTCGCAAGCATGTCCTTCGTAGATAACGAAATATATTATACTAAGCTCTCATCGAGTTATGAGCGCTTGGTATTAGCAGCCTGGATTATGGAGTTACATGAATAGCTTACAAAGTACCTCATAAGAAATGGATGAAGGTGTGTACGCTGAGTTATATTGTACTTCGGGGGTTAATACAATCTTATTATGGACGCAAAACAAGATTTTTAGTACGCAATATGAGTAAAAATAACCTACGTGTTTGCTAGCAAGGTAAGCACTTGCCATCATTAGATTGCGTTTATCCGTCATCGCTCCTTTAGCTTGAATAACTATACCTGGAGTTTGCACTTATATTATTTTTAAACCTCCTAGGATGCCATAAGAGCATCGAAGTCTTTATTTAAAAAATACTTCTAGAGATAACTTACGTCATTTGTTGAGACGAACCAGGCCATCTCCGTGCTGGACGCGAGTTGCCCGTTCACCAGGCATTTGATCTCGCTCTTCGTCCATCTGTTGTAGATGTACACAACTGCTATCGCGTACCATCTGAGAAAAAGCATATGAGGCATAAGTCTTCAAAGTAGTATACTCAGACAGAAATGCTAAAACTATGTACAGAACTAACAATTCAGGCACACGCAACCATCAGAAACCAAGACTAGTAGATATAACAAGAGGCCCCATATTCGATCCCCGGGTCGGGCCAAAAACTTGTACCTAAGTTTTCGGTAAGAAATTCTTAGTGTTAGCCCGGAGTCTGGAAGTTGGCGGTCTTGTTAAGCCGTTGGTCCTGCACCGGATCCGGATTTTGTAAGAGTATTTTTACGATAGTTTTATTAATATTATAGGTGTGTAATATCTACCTACAAATATCCAGTGGAAATATTGTTAGAAATATTTTACCACCAGTTAAGATGAAACTGCTTAATTCATTTGGTTTTCTTTTTGGAGATTAAACCCTATGTTCCTAGGGGAAAATATTTGGTACAATGCCCTCGAGGAGTTTCCCGGGTATTCTATAAATAACGGTATAGATTCCAAACTCACCTTCTTGGCTGGAACTCATACTTGACGCAGTGCTGGAACCCTTTCCCCCTGACCTTCATGGAGGTGAGGACGAGGCAGTTCCCGACGAAGTGCGCCGTGTACCCCACGCCTTTACTCGTCTTGAAACTACAACAAAAGAATCAATATCATTGACTTTCTAAGTTGGTAACAAATTGACTTTACTTTTCAGAAGAATCAATTTTATATATATTTTTCATATATAATAAATAGGTTTGCACTTGACCTCATCTCACCTGATGGAAAGTGACAATAAGGTCTAAGATGTAGCGTGCTTACGCAGAAACTGTCGAAAGAGTCATGTTTTTTAAATGATAGGTGGCAGACAATCACTTTTGATGATAAACGATTGCTGCCGCCCTCGGGTGCCCGTCATAATACCAGTGTTGTCACAAGTACAGTCACACCTTTTCCCCAGATGTAGCCTCCGGTACCGTCACTCACTTAACCCCACACAGTCTCCTGCTTCACGCCGGTTTTTTTTAGCCGTGGTATCACTCCGGTCGACCCATCCAATGCCGAACCGTGGCTCTCCCTTATTTTGTTGTACCAGATGAAACCATCATGGCCGTCACATTTGTCATACTCAGTCAAAGAGTCAAATCAATACATACGTTGTACGTTTGGAAACGCCCAAAGGGCTTATGTCAGAAAAAGAGGTCTTTTGTTCCCATTTCAGTGGTAATTCCGTAAAATGACCGTGGGAGAGCCACGTTTCGGCATGATACCACGGCCTCACAGAAAACCGGCGTGAAGCAGCAGCGTGCTGTGTTTCGCTGCGTGAGGGCACCAGAGGCACAATCCGGGAGTAAGAGGATTGGCAGCGCACTTGTCACTCCACTGGTGTCGCGGTCGTCCATGGGCAGCGGCAATCTCTTACCATCAGGTGATCGATCTACTCGTCCTGCTGCCTATCACAAAAAAAAATCCCAAGCTAACCCACTACCAACCTGTCCCGATGTAAAGTTACCTCGGTGGCCAGATAGCGAATCTAGTATATCAAACATTCAACGCCACTCCAATCGGATGGAAGTTACGCTACGCTCACGAAACATGAACCAATCCACAACACGTTATAAGGGCTAGTGTATCATCGGCCCGGGTGCTGTGACTAGGGTTTGGTATCGAAGTGGGACGCCTGTGATAATCAAATGTCCATGAGCGGCGGCAATCGTTTGCCATCGTGTAATCCGTCTGTGCGTCTGCAACCTATCACATAAACATTGATTTTAAATATTGATGATTTTGCGGATGTTCATGGGCGGCGATGAAAAACCACATAACCTACGAAGAATAGTTACTGCAAATCCTTTGTAGTAAATTTAATTTTATTTTGTAGAAACCAAAAAAAAAATGCAACTGCCCCCCTAGAGAGACTCCTTGGAATGCACACTACCTATCAGACTCATAATAAAAACCCTCAAATAACGCTTTGCAAAATTGGCCTCTTTAGTCACTAATATAGAGCCGCCTTAGCGAGGCTCTTTTTTCACTCGCCCACGTTTAGAGTAACCCTCGCTACGCCACGGTCAACACCCATTCAAAGGTTACTAATCTTTGGAATGAGTTAAACTAAAAATAATCTCATTTTTTTATGAGATATTGGGCAAACGAAGAGACGGAGCTACTGATTGTAAGCGACAACAGCCGCCCATGGACATTTGCAACAAGTGCGCAAGTGCGCCGCCAGCCTTTTTTTCTTTTGACAAAAAACAGATGAATATCATGTCAATGAAGTAAGGATCTATATTTTGCACTCTACACCCGAGTACAAAGCGGATGTTAAAAAGGTCGGAGAATTGCAGATTTGTTTTGAAAATAATTATGTACAAAATTTCAGCATAATAACTTTTTTTTGTTCTTATAGTTTTTCAAACTTAGACAGGGGATTAGGTATTTAAAAAAAACTACGTAAATAAGGTATATACCACTAGATAACTTATGCGAGTTAAAAAAAGCTTACCGAATCTGAAACATGACTGCGGGAAGTTGATTCCACAATGAGAAGGATTCATTCATCCGTTTCTAATTCATGAATCACCAATCACTCATCGTCATTCCTACTGAATCACTACGTATGGACAGATCGTGTATCCGCCGCTCAACACACTCGCCGACGATCAATGCGATTCGATTTTCGGCTCTGCGTACACAAATGGATTGTTATCAGTACATTAGTAGATTGGAAGCTGTGAACCCACGATACGTACTCACTTTTCATTTGGGTTTTTATTTTTGTGAAGCAGTCTGTATTCCCTAAACCCTTCTTGGTTTTCAAATGTATTTTATCAAAGGTCTTTTGTGGGAGGATATTTGAAATTCCCTTTTGAGGTACACTTTGTTTACACATTCTCTAAAAGATTGAAACTTGGTGTTTTATAAAGGTCATCTTATATTTAGCGTTTAGAGATAGTAAAGGTACTGTTTTCATACTTAGAGCATGCTACTTTTGAGCAAGTGCTGCTTAGTAGCATGTGTGGACGGACGTGCTACTTATAAATATGCAAACTTTAATAAGGAGGGTGTTTGTGTGTAGTATGCCTTTCGGTAGCTTCTTCCTCAAAGAACTATCCCAGATAAAGAGCGCCACATAAAAACCCATCCGCCCCCCGGCTACCCAAGACACTTAGGGGTCGGTGGCATTTTCATTGCGTCACCAAAAAAGGGACAGTGAGGGCGTAAATATAAATAAATATAGCCTTTTATTCAGGGGGGGGCTATTCTCGTGCACTCGACATTCAAGTCGAATAAAGAGATTTCATACATACGACTCTCTAATTCGACTTCAATGTCGAGTGGTCGAGTGGTCGAGAATAGGCCCTCAGATCATTCAAGTGCTCTTAAATTAGCTTCTGTAGACTAATATCTGTTTCTTGGTTAACATCTGTAGATCTCAGTCATTGTCAGATAATATCTAAAAGATATAATAATAACCCAATCCTATTTGAGCGCGAATTGCCTATGTGAGACTTAGCGATCTCTGAATGGTTTTAAGATCATCGTCTTGAAGAGCGAAGTATCCACTAAGCAATTGCTCACTTATATTTGTGCGGTAGATTTTGTTGATGATGATGATATTTTTATGAGATAGGGAAGGCAAACGAGCAAGCTTGCCTGATTGGAGATTTTGTTTTGATGCTTATATTGACTTACCCCTAACGCCCTGTTGGTCTAGTGGTTTAAGAGAAGAGAAGAGCGTACTCCTCTTTAAAAAGGCCGGCAACGCATTAACGATCTCTCTGATTTCGCGGATGTTAATGGGCGGCGATGATTGCTTTCCATCAGGTGACCTGCTTGCTCGTTTGTCACCTCTAGCATAACAAAAAAAGTACCTGGCCGTGATCTCAGGGTCCTGGGCTCGATTCTTGGGTCGAGCAAGAAGTATGTTTCGAATTTTCCGAACATAGCTCGGGTTTGTGATCACCAATCCGCATTTGGCAAGCGTGGTGATTAAGACTAATCCCATCATAGTAGCGATGACTTGATTTCTGTGATGGAAGCCTTTGCCCTGCAGTGGGACAGTATTAAGGCTGATTCTATATGCTATATATTGACTTACCAGTAAAGGTAGGGCTTTTCCCTCTCGATGTTGACAGAGTTGATGGGGTCCAGCCTGAACCAGGTGGTGAATGTGAACCCGTTCTCGTACGGCCACCTCGCCAGGGGTGGGAGAACGACCGCCTGTAACAAAGACAAAAAATGGTCAAGCTTTTACTGATAGCACAATGCTAAGACCCATAATTTCAGCCAATAAACGTCCACTGCTGGACAGAGGCCTCCCCCAATGTTCTCCACACAGATAGGTCCTGTGCCGCCCGCAAACAATGGATTCCCGCGATCTTCACCAGATGTCGGTCCACCTTGTGGGGGGGCCGACGATGCTAAGACCCGCCGAAATTCAATTCATGTATGCTGTATGTGCGGTGTTTCTCTGCGTGAGTGGGTATACCGGAGGCCCAATCCAAGGGAATTTGCCGTGTGGTCCCCGGCAGAGTAGAATAGGCCACCCTCACTCTTACCGAGGTGTCGTAAAAGGCGACTAAGGTAAAGCTGCTGGCATGATCATCAGCACCCAGAGAAGGAAAACTCTGCATCTATATCAAAACCCTCGCCAACCCGTCTGCCGCGCGTGGTGAGTATGGCAATTACCCCTCATGTGATTGAGGGACGGCCCGTGCCCCAGCTGTGGGGACTTAAATGGGCTGACGATGATGATGAATCCAAGGGAAAGTGGGGTTTAAAGGTTGGCAGCGCAGTGGTGATTCGACTGGTGTCGCGGGTGTTCTTGGGCGGTGGCCATCGCATACCATCAGTTGATCCGTCTACTCGTCTGCTACCTACATAAAATAATTGTATGTTTAGTAATTACTTAAAACAAAGTACTTGAAAATTAACTGCCAACGTAACCTGTCTCTACCAGGATAACAGAAGTGAGGTGGAATTAAACCCTTATGTGAGCCTCATTAATTACTATTCAAAGCGCGATTCTGGCCAAGAACCGTACAACTGGAGGAGTTGCTCGGGTCTCTCAATCCGTCACAGAAGTCCGAGGCTCATTCGGGCTCGACGCCCTCTATGAATACTAATAGTAAACTTTTGTACATACGTACAAATTAAGAGTTTTGTAGGTAAATCTACATAAGGTTCTCTTATATTGCCATCCCGGTACAAAAGATATAATATAGTACTCTTTCAGTTAATTGACTGTGCACTCCTGTGTTTTTAGCAAAGGGCACTATAGTTGTAGGTAGTTAATACATATTTCCGAAGAGAACAGTAAGGTGCAAAAGATCCGTTTTCATCCTTAAAGTAAGACCAACAAGATGAGCTGTGTTTCGCCGCTGAGTGAGGGTTTAAATTTGGCAGCGCACTTGTGACTCTACTGGTAACACGGGAGTCTATGGGCGGCGGCGATCGCTTACCATCAGACAATTCGTCTGCTCGTCTGCCACCTATCACATAAAAAAAGATAACCACTAGGGCTTAATTTTCGGGTCGTGATATAGATATCGAATTCGACATTTATATGGGAATCTCTGATTCGTTATCTATGTCGTGTGCACGAGAATAGCCCTCTAGTAATGACTGATTTCTTGTACCACGAAACTACACGCGACGACAAATTGTCGTTAATATGTACCTATTTATATTTTCTTAACATGAAAATAAAATTTTACAGCCAAAGTAACCAAGTTATACATTATACACAGACTTCCCGTCCCGTCCCGTTAATAGTCAATATCACTTATAAAAAAAAACATTGTAAATTCCCGTCCTTAAAAGGGTCGGTTAATGAAAAATGCTTCTCTGAAAATCCATATTAAACAAGTTATAAATCTACCCACACGATTTCCAATAGCTCCTATCAGATATCGGAAGCCAGCCTTATTTTATTTTCCACGGAAATTTATGTTAAAAGATATTTTGTTCTTGTTTATCGCATGCCAGCCACTTCGGCAGAAATATGCGACCGGAGGGGAATACGGCTAGCGGAATTTGGTTAAAAACGAACTTGCATATACCGCTCTCAGTAAACATATACTACAGATCTGGGATAAAGTTAGTTACATTACCACAGTGTTAGAAGTGACCAGGCATAACTTCTTTACACTGCAGAAATGTCATACATCGAATATTAAAACAAGATTGCTTCTCTGAATGGCTAATGGCTTTCTATCCACTGATCCAATAGATTATCTACCAGGGATTGCATAAAAATATAAATGGGCTACTTATTTTTGGATCAAGTCGAATGTTAAGTTACGACCGTACAGATAATTGCCGATTTTTTTTTATCATTTTAAAAAAAAAATCGGCATATATACAACCTGTGCGGATAAAGAATGGGATCAGAAATGGCGCGCATCTATTCACTTCTCGCTCGCACACTATTTGCGTCTATATTACGCACCCCACGAGTGCGAGTATAGACGCAAATAGTGTGCGAGCGAGAAGTGAATAGATGCACCGCCATTTCTGATCCCATTCTTTATCCGCACAGGTAGTATACACACACATAATAGAGCCATTGCTCTACCCGAAGATAATTCGCAAATGTCAAGTAACTTATTGAGAATAAGTAGGTAGTCAACAGTCAAGTCAGCCAAAGTCACAGTTACTCAATAAAACGCCGGTGTTTTAAGTTTTATCGACCTACGGATTTAGCGGATATCACTTTAAAAGCAATTGCGAGTTTTTAGACTCTATTAGGTTCAAGCAAGTTTTCACGAAACAACTCACTCGATACACAATAGCAGTGTTAAAAACGATACAATCCAACGATTCTCATTATTAGGATCACTTTGCGGCACTTCACTGCACAAATAAACACCAAACTTGCATACTAAAAACCACTAGACACTAATTTAAAACCTTTGAATTGCATCAGCCCACGCGGCTTCTTTTAGCCCTACCCGCCGAATCCTTCAAGTAACTTATTGAGAATAAGTAGGTAGTCAACGGTCAACTCAGCCAAAGTCACAGTCACTCAATAAAACGCCGGTGTTTTAAGTTTTATCGACCTACGGATTCAGCGGATATCACTCTAAAAGCAATCGCGGGTTTTAAGACTCTATTAGGTTCAAGCAAGTTGTCACGAAACAACTCACTCGATACACAATAGCAGTGTTAAAAACGATACAATCCAACGATTCTTATTATTAGGATCACTATGCGGCAGTTCACTGCACAAATAAACACCAAATTTGTATACTAAAACCCACTAGACACTAAAATAAAACCTTTGAATTGCATTAGCCCACGCGGCTTATTTTAGCCCTACCCGCCGAATCGTCGATTTTTTTATATTCATAGTGCCATCCATAGTGCTCCCTGATTGCTCTGACATGCTCTTTTTTAACGAGGTTTGACATGACTGTGCTCCGGCATCCTTGATGTCTATGAGCGGCGGTTACCATTTACCATGAGCCGGACCGCATGCTCGTCTGCCTATTTTTGGCAAAAAAAAAAGATTTCGCTTCTTGCGCGCAGATCCAGCGCGCGACATAAGTATACGTGCGCACTCCTTTATATAAATGTTATTATAGGAAAAATTGTTTTAGAGCTTGTAATAAATTCATTAGTAACTATAAGCATTTTTTTTTTATAAGAGAGGTGGCCGCCGAGCAGACGGTTCACCTGATGGTAAGCAATTCCGCCGCCCATGGACACACCCGCAACACCAGTGGAATCAAAAGTGCGCTGCCAACCTTTTCCCCTACGCCCCCGATTGAGCCACCGGTAACCTCACTCACACGGCGAAACACAGCGCAGGCGCTGCTTCACGCCGGTCTTCTGTGAGGCAGTGGTATCACTCCGGTCGAGCCGGTCCATTTATGCCTAAGCTTGGCTCTCCCACATTTAAAATAACAACATTTTTCATGATAACAGTTTAAAAAAAAACATTCATCTCGTGTTATACTACCTAGTAGGTATTTTAAGTACTATATACACCGCTTATTTTAAGTACTTAGTAGGTAGTACCTACTAAGTACTTAAAATAAGCGGTGTTCTCTGATCACATGTCCGTTATTAAACGAGGTTTGAAAAAAATTCTTCTTTCACGGTAGGCAGCGGCATGATTGTGCTTCGGTATTGTTTATGTCTATGAGCGGTGGTTACCGTTTAACATCAGGAGCCCAATTCTCGTGCTCGTGATATTTATTTTCATACGACATATATAACTAAAACATAGTTTTTTTGTATGGTTTTTAGATGATATCCGCCATGTTTTCAAAATATCACGAGCACGAGAATTGGGCTCCAGGTAAGCCGCAAGCTCGTTTAAATATGACAATGGCATTAAAGAAAATCTTCTTTTTTCGCATTATTTTGTATTTTGTATCACAACACTAAATGTATCAATTTGTAGTGCAAAATTTTAATTGCTAATGTATTATTTAAGTAATTTTAAGACAGATAACTATTTAAGAGCGGCATTTTTCCTTATTAAAGAAAATAACATTCTTTTTAGAGCTCCTTTAGCTCATTAATCAATTTCAAATTAACTGTCGAAATACTGAATGCTCGATGTTCGCTCACTTAGCGGAATGAGTTTGTAACTTTGCAGTTTGTGAGGAGAACTTGCAAAAGTTTAGGTTTCCTCGGTTTCATGCAGTGGAGTTTATGTGGTTCAAGTTCTTCTTCTTCATGGCCGTTTCATTACTGAAAATTGGCCGCCTGCGCGTTAAAACGTGGCTTACCCAATCCATGGCAAGCCTACGATTCATCATCATCATCATCAGCCCATTTGTCCCCACTGCTGGGGCACGGGCCTCCCTCAGTCACATGAGGGGTAATTGCCATACTCACCACGCTTGGCAGACGGGTTGGCGAGGGTTTCGATATAAATGCAGAGTTTTCCTTCTCTTGGTGCTGATGACCATGCCAGCAGCTTTACCTTAGTCGCCTTTTACGACACCTCGGTAAGAGTGAGGGTGGCCTATTTTACTCTGCCGGGGACCCACGGCGTCGGGGACCACACGGCGTTGGGGACCACACGGCGTCGGGGACCACACGGTTACGTTCCAAATATACATCATAGCCCATTCCATCACCTCACAATAAGGCGCGGCGAGGGGTTTCATCCATATACGTTGTTGGCATACCCCTTACCGCACGAAGTGATTTGCTGCCACGCTCATTATGCGGACAGGTAAGGAATGTTACACCTTTACAACGTCTATTTTTCGGGACAACTACAATCTGGACATCTTTAAGGCAAGAGTGAACAGGCATCTTCTAGGCGAACGCGTTACGTACTAGACCTCATAGTCACTTTCCATCAGGTGAGATTGAAGTCAAGCATTAGCCTATACCTAGTTCATAAAATATATATAATAAATAAAATTAATATTTCACAACATCACATACATTGATCTGACTCCGAGATAGGTAGCTCAAGCACCTGTGTTACGGATATTAGAATCAACAGTGGGATTACAAATATATACATATAATACTTTTCTTTTGTAAATACATACTTATAATACATAGCAAACAACCAGACCAATATAAACAAACATGTTCATGCACACAAATGTTTGTACTGTGCGGGGATCGAACCCGCAACCCTTGTATCAGAGGCAGCGTTCACTACCACTGTTCCAATCGGGTCGTCATAAACATAGACCTAAATAGAGCGATGGAAGCTCAGTGGATAAGAACGCGCCTTCCATACGGGGTGTCATGGTTCGAATTCGAGCATGCACCTCTCATATAAATTCTGGAACTAGTTTTTTTTCTGGTGAGTTTCCCTTGTACCAAGGCAAAAAATTGGGAAGACTACAAAATAAAATACGCCTTTTTTGGACTATAGGCTGCCTAAAAGATGCCTGTTCACTCTTGCCTTAAATATGCCTAACCGCAAAGCAAGTATTACTTAGCATGTATGTAGCTACAGCACCACAAAGTTTTATTTTATTGCGAATAATACGTAGACGAGCATGCGGCCCATCTGATGGTAAATGGTAACCGCCGCTCTGAGACATCAACAATGCCGGAGCACAGTCATGCCGCTGCCTACCGTGAAAGAAGAACTCTTTTCAAACCTCGTTTAAAAAAGGACATATCGTAGCGAACAGGGACCACTGCGGCTGGAAGCTCATTCCAAGTGGTAAAGCTCTCCCGATAAAACTTTTTTTTAAGAGATTTTTATACATTAAGCATTCAAAAATTGAATTTTCAAAATTCACGGCAACATTATCATACTCGTTTCGACGTCAAACCACAATAAACAATTAGTAACCCAATTTGACTCCTCAAAAAAAACACCCAAGAATTCATCATCTTTACGCCATATTTCTCAGAAACAAAGAGAAGAATTCCAATCTTTTATCTCGCCCCCTCAAAAGGCAACCCGGGGAACAATACATAGCGAAATTAATTAAAAACCCGGCTAGCCTGAAACTAAGGAATGATTCAATTTCGACCCGACGAGAAGCCGACTCGAGAAAATATTTTCCCGGCTCGCAAGTCGGAGAAGCCGGACTGGGAAAACATTTTCAAAGACAGGGAAAATCTCTTACCCTTGTACTGCATTGCTAAGGGATGGGAAAAATATGGGGAAACAATGTTGACCGAGTAAAGTTAGTTTAGATTGATTTTTGATACAAGGCCTTCACGAAAGTGCTTTTTTTTGGTCAATAGGCTAATGCTTGACCACAATCGCACCTGATGGAAATAGGTACCTATCTACCTACCTAAATAGGTACCTACTCAATAGTTTATTGCTTTCCATAAGGTTTGATATGTAATATTATAAAGAATTTTTGAAGTTAATGTTTGATCGTGGGAGAGATTCGTCATGAATGAGTCCGGCTCGGAGTGATACCACGGTCGTCACACAGAAAACCGGCGTGAAGCAACACTGTGCTGTGTTTCGTTGCGTGAGTGAGGGTACCGGAGGCCCAATCCAGGGGAAAGGGGAGTATAAAGGTTGGCAGCGCACTTGTGACCCCACTGGTGTCGCGGGTGTCTATGGGCGGCGGCAGTCGCTTACCATCTGACGTCTGCCACCTTTCACATAAAAAAAATGAAATTTTAAGAGTATTAGATTATTTTTACCTTTTTACGATTTAGTGGCGCCACTAACAAATTTTGTATTGCAATTAAACTGTATGGCTTGGTATGATGACACAACATTGTATGAAAGTTTGGCGATTAAAAAGAGTAACTGGCGAGTTTCTTACCGGATCTTCTCGACCAGAAACAACTTTCCAAGCCGGTGGTAGAATCGCATTATGTTTTTTTTTGTATATTTTATGTATCAACATATATATTTTTATTTATTTATTAACATATATTATTATATGTATTAACATGTTAATTATATATGTATATGTACTTATAAATATTTTTAAATCATTCAAATGTATGACGATATGTAAGTACTATGTACAAGCCTATGCAAATAGAGAATTATTTGAGTTTCAAGTTTGTCATAATCATCTCTAGCAAGATTATATAAAAAAGTGACCACTAAAACTAACATTTTTATGTTACTTTCATCATGCGATGGAGTGTGATCCATATACAACACTGTTCTTGCAACCTAGTGACGTATGCCAGCAACGTAAAATAGGGATTTATCGAGCTAATACCGTATTGGAACTCTTTTAGGGGTTGAAGTGTTATTGCAACAGTTTTCGTTTTAAAGTCCCCTTTTTATAAGAGTGCCAATCAGAAATACATCCTCAGGCAAAACTTACATACAAAGAAATTCTCCCTTTCAACACCTACTCTGATTTTGGGCAAAATAAAAAGTCACGATTCTGGATATAAAAATATTTAAATATGTTTGAGTATACTCGTGTATTCGATTGCTACCATCTGTCCTTTGATAGTGGAACCATAAAAATTGGATCATAATTACACATTCAACGTTGAAATGTGTTCTTTAAAAACGAAATGAAATAGATATTTTAGTGAGAGAGTAGCGAAATTGCGGTCGAGCGCAATTTTTCATAGAAACAACTATTTGATGCAAGAGAGACATTTGGCAGCATCTCTTTGTTGGGACTAGGTACTAGGTTTTTGTAAACGAACATTGAAATTTTATTCTCAAACAAAATAGTGCTTTATTGCCTAAATGAAAAATTCCACAAGCCTATCAGAGGAAAGCTTACGCAAATGACGAATCATAACCACATTAATTAACGGCCATAATAAACGTAAACCATATCCTTGGATTAGGTTCATCTTAAACAAAGATGAATGTAAGAAACTAATTACCCCTATTACAATGAGTGCTCCTCCGCTTAAGGATTACCAGGCCTACACAAAGCGATTAATAAACATAAATCACTTCACATGTACTAGGCAAGCAGAAGCCGCTAAGTAAGAAGCGTCAGTCCGCCGTCAGATCTGCAGATAAGCGTGACAGAGAGAAATGGACCGGCCGGGCGAGACGGCGATAAATAAGGAAAAAACGGACACACAGATAGCTGCATGTCGCTGGGATTACGCCCCCAAACGTATTTGAATAAGAATTTGCTATTAAGGACGGATAGGAACTCTCTGGACGTTATGCGACCCTGGTATCGATTTGAGATGGGCGTTGATTTATGACATTTGAAATTACGTCATCAGATTATGACAGGCGTCGATGCGCCATTTAAATGTCGTCAATCCTCCCGCTTTTTAATTTTTTTAAACGTTCATATCTATTTTTATTTCGTCCTGCTAATGACTTCAGGCAGTTTCGTCGTATTTCAAATAAGGTAAAGTTGACTTTAAGGTAAAGTTGACTTTAAGATTAGTTACGTATTGATGAGAGCTAAAATATCTTTACCTTTAAACAAGCGAACGTGACTTCAATCAAACCTCATCGAACTCAGCAATTTAAATTAAATTTAAGCGAAGGGTCTTGATAAACAAACTCTAGCACAAATTTTAATCTATTACAAAAGCTAAGTGCTCTCTACAAATTCGTCGTGTCTTTCAAAGTTAGTGTTTGAATGGGGTTTCAAATGAATTGGGTTATTGTCTAATTTATTAAACTTGTCTTTGATCAGTAAGTATTTTTTAGATTAAAAGTAATAATGATGAAAAAAATATTCAATATTAGTTTTTATCGTACTGTATTACAGTTAATTACTTTTTATTCTACAAAGCATTTTGCGTCTTAACTGTCATATTATCATTCATTATTGATGAATAAAATATATAATGAACAAGTTGATACAAAATATTAAATTTGCATTGAGTAATAACACTTTATTTCTATGGATTGTTCAAGTGCAACTTATTTTTAGCTAGAGGCGACCATCGAGCAATTGTGTCCCTGATTGCAAGTAATAACCGCCGCCCACGAACATCCGCGTGATGAGATGAGTCGGTAATCCGTTGCCGGCCTTTTAGTAAGGAGTTTGTTCTCACTGATCCCCTGCAGCGTGGCAGTCTCCACGTGTTGTTGGTGTGGAAGCGATTCTAAAGCGGAAACGTGGAAATGTGGACTTTAAATTCCATCCCGCTTGTATTGTGGATTCAATCCTGGAAACTTTGTCGTATTATAAACAGGCACGTGTTGAAGAGTTGGCGGGGACAGGGTTGCCAGACAATTTGAACTGGCAGATTCTAGAAATAATAATATTTCATTTGAGTTCCATTCTAGATTTACTATAAAAGCCCGCGGCTTAGTTCGCATCAGATCCCCCATTTCACCAATTTACGGCATCAGAGGCCTTACCATGAGTTTGAAATACTATCCTCGCTATCCAAAACTATTGCTCTGTCTCTTTTGCATGCACCACAATGAAAGGGACAAAGCGATAGTTTGTAAAGATACTGTTTGGAAAAACCCTTTATGAGCACTCGCCATACTCGCCTACGTCTTACTCAGCTAAATTCGGCGCAATATGTTGAGTGGTTTGAGCTGTACGTCGATAGATCAGTCACTAACACTAGCAGTTATATATATCCTGCTACAGGAGATGTACAATGACTAGTAATACCTACCTAGTTTTAAGTTTTCACAATGTTTTGAGTGCAATAAAAGTATGACGACCCGTTTGGACCAGTGGTAATGAACGCTGCCTTTGATCCATGGGTTGCGGGTTCGATCCCCGCACAGTACAAACATTTGTGTGCATGAACATCTCTGTTTGTATTGGTCTGGGTGTTTTATATGTATTGTAAGTATGTATTTACAAAAGAAAAGTATTATATGTATATATTTGTAATCCCACTGTTGATTCTGATATCCGTAACACAGGTGCTTGAGCTACCTATCTCGGAGTCAGATCAATGTATGTGATGTTGTGAAATATTTATTTATTTATTATATTTATTCATTCATTCTACTACTGAGTAACGGTTACTTTTTATTTATTCAGATTTCAGCTTCCAAAGTAGCTTAAACATGTAATGTAAAACAACCTGTAAACCTTAAACCTGCACTGATTAAATGGGCAGCGGTAATCATCATTCATCAATCATCTGGTGATGGTAAAGTGATTAAGTACTAGTGATAAGTCAAAACTCAAATAATTCAAACTCAAATAATTATTTATTTGCATAGACTTGTACACAGCACTTACATATGGTCATACATTTGAATGATTTAAAAATATTTATAAGTACATGTGTATAATTTACATGTTAATACATATGTATGTTGATATATAAAATGAACAAAAAAAACATATTGCGATTCTACCACCGGCTCGGAAAGTTGTTTCTGGTCGAGAAGATCCGGCATGAAACTTGCCGGTTACTCTTTTTAATCGCCAAACTTTCATACAATGTTGTGTCATCATCATACCAAGCCATACAGTTTAATTGTAACACAAAATAAAATAAAGGAAATAATAATAAAATAAATATTACGAGGTAAACCGAAGCAGACCAGTCCCCAAAGGTAGTACCTGTTCACAAGTAATGACGTATGTGTCAGCCATTATTTCACTCAACCATATTAGAGGACATGTAATGACCCGCCACATAGCGCCAACACCTCAGAGACATTTGAGTGAGCATGACTAGACTACTAAGGTTCCCCTCATAGGTCACAACTAGTAATAGTTACTTAATCCAATACTAATAAACTGCAGGACGAGTGTGCTCGTCTGTCCCCTATTTCAAGTAAGTTGTCTGTCTGTACTTTATTTTTATGCGTCGATAAAAAGTGTGTAAATCTTAAGAAAATAATATTGTTGTGACCCTTTTCTCAAGAACTGGCAACCCTAAGCTATCGTCAATGAGTTCGCGGCACAATATCGGGAAGTTACTCGGCGGTCTGGAGACACTGATTCAAATTCAAATTGTTAATTTCTAGAAATATACTTTTGCATTCCATTATGAGCCTATTAAATTTCAATAATTTTCTTATAAGGGTATGAACTCATATGAGACTCTTGCAACTTATACATACCTGTACCCTTACCATGAGTTTAAAAAACTGTTCTCGCTATCGCTTTGTCCCTTTCATGGTGGTGCATGTGGAAGAGACAAAGCAATAGGTTTGGATAGCAAGGATAGTATTTCAAACTCATGGTTAGGCTTCAGGTCTACGTTCGGGTGCGTAACGATGTTTGCTTGCTAAGGTTGCTAAATGCCTGTGGGCGGCTTATAATTGTACCCAATAGGTGGCCAAGGACCATGTGCTGATAATTATAATGTCCTCCAAATAACGGTGGCCAATCTCAACGATCAGCCACATATGCAGTATAGTATGTTGCTGCCCATGCATCACCATTTACACGTGCTGCACCAAGATTTGCGAGTATCGTGCGCGCCTGTCCGTCGCAGGTGATATGGGACGCCACCAACAGATTCATCGGGGTGCGCCCAGAACTGTGCTTCGTATTCCGAAGTGCCGTGCCGTTTTTGTGGAAAAATAAAATACTATTATAAATACTATTAAGTGCTCGAGTGTGTCCGCAAATACAATTGCACTATCTATTCCCCCACCCTCATACTCCAATAGGACACCAGTGTGACACGACCTAATGGCTTAACGTGCTTTTCATCATGACCGCCAACTTCCACACTCCGGGGAGATACTAAGAAATTCTAACCCAAAACTTAGGTACAAATGTTTGGAGACCTTAGCCGGGACCTCTTGCATAGCTGTCGCTTCAAAGTGCGACCCACTAACCACTACGCCCCACCGAGAAAAAATATGGTTTGACTATTTTTATAGGTATCTTGGACATACTTATAAAAATGGTCAAATCATATTTTTTCTAAAGTAAGGTTAGGGAACAATGGCGAAACTTGGGAATCTTTTGCCCAGCAGTAGGACTATTTATTAAACAATTGTGGCAAACATAGACCGCCACACTTCGGCATAAAAGGGCCGGCTTGACAGGAGTGGTATTCACGGTCTTATTGAAAACCGGCGTGAAGCAGCGTCTATGTGCTGTTTCGCTGCGTGAGTGATTTAACTGGTGTCGAAGGTGTCCAGGGCAGCGGCAATCGCTTACCATCAGATGATCCGTTTGCTCGTCTGCCACCAATCACATATAAAAACATAGTGACTATATGAAGGGACAATGGCTATATGAAGTCTGATATATAAATTTGTGATGCGATGAAGGCCTACCTTTAACAGTAAGCAAACATTGACTCATGAAAAGCACCCAACTAAAAAAAGAAACATCATCAATTTCAGACATCCAGATAATAAATTGTAGCCTAAAATCGGCGTCTCTATTCCAGGAAAAAATAAAACGATACTAATAGAGAATCATCAGTCTTCATCTGGCCCAAATATCGGCTACAGGATAAGTAATACCCACCAGGAGGTCCGAAATAATGGATCTATCTTTGGACCGAGACTGGAGACACAATAACAACATTAGGCGCGTCGCCCACACGACAGTTGCGGAGGACTCAGGTTGATGTCGAGGCGCGTTTTAGAATGGAGAATGGACACTAATTTTATTTTCTTGCACTCCTTAAACTAGGTTGAAAATTAAAATTATGATTAAAAAATTTACAACGATACGTCGTGTAGTTTCCGAGATATTTGATTCCAAAATACACGGGTTGTGAAGTGACGTAATCGGCGTCCCAGTACTTCGCAACACTAAATCAGTCCACTCGCGTGTCCCGGTAGGTAATACATGCATCGTATTTCCATCAACTTGGTTGAAAATAAAAAATATGTCTTAAAATATTATAACGATATGCCGTGTATTTCCCGAGATACATAATTAAAGAAAAAAAATATCTTACGATGACGTCACAATAGTAGCATCATTCGCGCGCCTGCGAAATTATTTTTTTCTGTATATTCATTAATACTTGGTCTTTTTTGATGAAACAAAAACTAGTGTATTTGTATAGATATGAGCTCTACTGGGATCATAGTTTCAAGCGATTTTGTACACCTGTTTACATTCTCTATTGGTCTCTATGTGAAGTCGAGGCGAGGGTACTATGCTTCCTTCTTATATTAAATCATCCATACGCATAAACACGACCAAGGCTGATGCGACCAACTCACGTCAATGCGAGCAAAACATGCTGCTAGCCCTCCACCCGTCAACTGGTCGTTTCGTTTGCCGCAAATGCGGACGAAGAGCACACTCGCGAATTGGCTTGATGCAGTGCCCTTACCAGAGTTACTACTCAAACATCTGACAAGATGTAAAAGGCTTATTATATATACGAATAGAAAAAATTACAAAATGGTGGCGGAGTCCGGGCCGCCGCCGCCTCAACGTCGCCCCACCTTCACCTCGCCCGTGCCGCGACTTGCAGTGTGTGAGCCGCACGCTACTTATTTTTTGAAGAAACCTTGGAGCGGCACGCCTCCGCCTCAACTCCAGCCCGCCTCGACTGTCGTGTGGGCGACCTGCCTTACTTTTTGAATATCACCACATACACAGGTCGTACCCTGTCACAATAACGTGTAGTAATGAAATCTACATCTCTATAAATAGGTACACTGTTTTTTTCCTTGTCTCTTCTTCCTTTTTTTATGTGGTCTGCTCTCTGGTCATTTATACCTATCTACAAGAAATATTTTTATTGAATTTTTGTTATAAATTTATCTATGTATATACTATTATTGGGTATGTATGTATTGTTTATTATTATTTATGTAATGGAATAATATTAATATATAAAATACTGTATATTTCTGCCATTCTCAATTTCATTTGTTAAACTACTTTGCACTGTCTTCCCTTATTATTACGAATACGATATTTCTTTCCTCTACCCAAAGGTTGTCTGGAAGAAATCGCTACAAGCGATAAGACCGCCTTATTGTACTGTCTGTTGCTGTTGTATCATGCTTGTATTTTATTTTTGTGCAATAAAGAATATCTATCTATCTATCTATCTACTTACGTATTATCATCCCACGATACACGGGAGATTTGGCATTGTGTCGAGGTGCTTAAGTGTTCAAATCTTTTTGGTGTCGATTGTACTATCGAAAAAAGCGGTGATAGCAGCAATGCCATAGCCCATCTTTCTAGAAGAAAAGTACAACACGCAAGTGATTGTCATTCCATCCTCATCATCTCGATGGATGGCGGTCTAATACTGTGCGTTTCTCGCGGAACTTTCTACCACGTACCTGAGGAACGGTTTGTCTGCAGGAGTATTTCCCGACTGTTACGACTAATGCATATCTTAGATTTCGCAGATTTCCATGGGCGGCGTTGATTATTTACCATCAGGTGACCCGCTTGCTCTTTGTCGCCTCTAGCATAAAAAAATAAGTTTTCAGTTTTAAAAACATTGAAATACCTTTTTGCATCCATCCGAGAAAAATGAAGGAGACTGTAATTATTTAATTATTAAAATAACAACCCCCAAGGCAGGAAGTTAATTAAATCATCTTCCTAATGGACCTCTTTGACCGTGTCTGTCGTTTTCTATAATATTACGTCCAGTTTGTATTTTGTCAAGTTTGCTAAGTTAAAAGCATTCAAATGCGCAAAGGAAGAAATTAAATTGAATTTGTTGGTATAAGGGTTTTCTTTATTGAACAATATCAAACACCATTATAAAAATGAGTTGCGCGGTTCCTTTTTATTAAGTGATTTCATATTTAAAAAAATCCGTTTCACCGCTCTTCAAAAGCTGAGTCGGATATATTTCTTTTTTTTTTAATTATGGCTGCTACTGTGTTGCCCACGGCGAACACTTATATAACTCTGCCAATGTCGAGCGATTAAAGAGACACGTTTTAATGGAAAATTGACCGGTGTAAGGATATTTTACTCATTCTGATTTGTATTTTTTAATTGAGGGTTACACCACCTATAACAAAATAATAAAACGTATACAAACAAACAAACACATATACAGCACAACATTATGAGGGAGATTCGGTTCGGATATATTTCATCATACTTAGTTATTCTGTCATATAAGTTGACACTTTTCCCACTACAATAATGTCAAAAACTATCCGAGACTAAAGAGTGGTCCTATCTCTTTCTGAAAGATATAAATTATCTTTTTGGATAGAAAAGGGATTTCTCGGGGATTTGTGAGATTACCAGGGTAACATAAAATATAGGCGCATAGAAAAATGGGAGCATCCAATTTTAACAGTTAATTTTGTTCTCACGGCTACCAGGATAGCTTAACTACGAAAGAGGTTTAAGAGAATATGAATTATTAGGGTACTCGCCAGATGATGATCCCAACTTTTTTATTAACCCTCTAGCGTTGGTTCAAGTAAAGCTGTTTAGGAAGTAAACTCTTAGTAACTTCAAAGTATTCATCTCAAGGGGAACGTTCCTTTTCTTTTGGAGTACTTGCATAGTCATAATTAATCTAGATTTAGTCTTCTAGCGAAAATTTAAGTGCTACAGAGGAACTATTCAAGATGTAACCGTGAACAAATAGCGCGGTCTTCGGGGCCCGCCCGCCAGTTCTAACAGTGGCGGGTTAATAACACCGCTTAATAACCTTCCACTGCTAACGGGTACAAATCGCACCGGGTAAATAAATAGTGTTTAATTTCGCCCGTCTCTATTGCAAGCGCCGAGAGTTGGATTAAAATCGCGGGTACCTATCTACTTGGGCTAAGCAAAATGTATTTGTAATAATTAATCCTTTTTCCCTCGCTTGTGCATACTCTGGAATGAGCTTCCAGCCGCAGTGTTCCCTGATCGCTATGACATGTCATTTTTTAAACGAGGTTTGAAAAGAGTTCTTCTCTCACGGTAGGCAGCGGCATGACTGTGCTCCGGCATTGTTGATGTCTGTGAGCGGCGGTTACCGTTTACCATCAGATGAGCCGCAAGCTCTTCTATCTACTATAAGCAATATTTTTTTTTAAATAAAAGTTTCATTTTAAGGGAAAAATAAAACATAGATAACGGGTACGGTCGGGAAATCTGAGAATTAATCACTTTCACACAAAAATGGTGTCATTTCAAATAAAAAAAAATGCAAGCTGCAAGCAATTCTTTCTCAGTGGTCATCTTTAAGTTCAATATAGAATGAAATAGGTACTCTACAAGGAAAGATAAATTGTTTTCTATCTTAATACAACTGCACTAATATTATTTAAATTAACCAAAAATTTATGTCGTCAAGAGGATTTAACTAAAAATAATATTTTAAAAACCATGAAAAATAAATCATTAACAGAGATGAATTCAATAATATCACATAAAAGTCACTCCAATTTAATTTATATTGTTCCAGATAATCAATGACTGCAATCAGTAAGTGAAAGGTGGCCTTAGGCGGGTGTGTCATAATAACATTACGTACGTGCGTTTGCGTCAAAACATTCGTATTATTTGTAGAACTAGTTTAGTACGAATATAGATGGATATTTTCAATATTTATATCAACGGGGGCGTAGCTCAGATGGTAGAGCGCTCGCTTAGCATGCGAGAGGTACCGGGATCGATACCCGGCGCCTCCAACAGGATATTTTTTTCTTATTAGATTATTCACTAGTGAGAAAAATAAGTCCGTCTAACGTCAAAAAGAGCAATAAAATCACTTTAGTTTTTTAATTTTTGATATATATTTGTTGCTTAAGCGGCAATAGACATACTTACATCATTTTTGAAAATTTCAACTTAGTAATAGGGTCGCGTTTTTGGCCTTTTGAAGCACGAAACCCTTAAAAATGAAACGGAAAGTCCCGCAGGATAAAATGCTTTTCTCATGTTTACCAAGACTACATAAAATGGATAGAACAACTAAGAAAAAGGGAGCAACCGTTTTGAAAGGGTTAAACGCATTCTCACGGATACCAGGATAATATAACCGCATAAAGGGGTTATAAGGGATAACAAATTCTTTGGGTACACACATTGGAAATGATCGCAGTTTTTTAGTCAACCCTTGAATGTTGGCGTCTGATTCCACAGACCATTTGATCCTATTTTTATAATAATGCCAAATTGTGTACTTAAAAGTTCGAATTTCTGACGGATAACCTAAGTTATTGATCTATTTTATCGGAAACAAGAAACATTTAGGACTTGTAACCTGCCTTTGTAAATCTGGCAGGTAAGATACCTTAAATTTTAATAGGATGTATTGCCAGGAGGCATACGGCCTATGGATGTAAAAGTATACCAGACATTACTATTCAACGCTATCCACTATATCACATCAAGAGGGGCGTAGCTCAGATGGTAGAGCGCTCGCTTAGCATGCGAGAGGTACCGGGTTGGATATCCGGCGCCTCTAATCAGTTTTCTTAAAATTTCTGTAGGGAACTTTTCACGAAAACACAAACATAAAAGATTGCCATTTTCGTTTGTTACTATTACAGAATTGTGTTTTTTTTTTAGTAAAGAACAAACGTCATTAAAATAGAACTGTACAGCAAAGAATTCAATTACAGTACCTCTACGTCTTAAATTTTCTCAAGTTCAAAAAAAATCCCATTTCAGGTAAACAAAGTTTCCCACAAGTACTAGGCGACTATGAAAAAGACAAACTTACGGGGCCGCTCCGGGACGATAAGAAATAAAGGGGTGGAACACTTCGAACCACTGTACCAGGAACAAAGAACTACTGAGAGAATAAACGAAAACGACAATAGAACACATGAATTGTCGGTAATAAAGCGTCGATTATCATGACATTTGCTTTGAGAGTATCATTTAGATTTAAAGTTTTCATTTAGAATTAGAGTTCATTTAGAATTCAGGTTTCAACCTGAAGCATGTAAGTGCTTTCGCTGTGTTTCATCGAGTGATTGAGAGTACCTACCGGATGCCCAATGAAGGATAAAGAGAGTTAAAACATTGTCAGCGCATTTGAGACTCCACTGGTGTTGCAGGCGTCCATGTGAGGTCGCAATCACTTACATCAGATGATCCGTCTGCTCGTCCGTCAGCTAACACATAAAACCAAAATTGTGTTGAACAAACTGGAGTTTAATATTTTCCATCCCTTAACAACCGTAGTCATCTTAAAAACTTTCCTGCATCGACAACTATAAAGTGAGCCGCCACTGGAGATACCGACCTCGCCCGGAGCTATGCAACTTATTAAACAAGTTCAGTGTTCTTGTACAAAGAGGCGACTAATTTCGACAAGCTAGAACACAGGGGGCGTAGCTCAGATGGTAGAGCGCTCGCTTAGCATGCGAGAGGTACCGGGATCGATACCCGGCGCCTCCAAGATAATGTTTTTATACAAAAAATACCCCCGCTCACATGAGACAATGCAGTGGAAAATTACATTTTATTTTAATGAATAAAATTCAGTCTTCTTTTGACAAATTTGAAATTGCATATATGAAAATAGTAGTAGCCGCCTTAAGAAATAGAAGTGACATTTGATGAAGAGATAATACTTAATGAATAATCTTCTCTCCTCCTTGATAGATCCGCAATTGCATTTATGAATACTAAGGCACAGGCGCCTTACGGCATATAATAGGCACCTTAATGAACTATAGAAGTAAGCAATAAGTTCTGTAAAATGTCAATGTCAATAATTAAGTGTCACTTATTGCCATTATTAATAAACCTAGATACTGGCTTGTCGAAATACACAAGATAAAAGTAAAAATACTTACGGAACCCTTCCGCCCGGGGAAACTGAAGAAAACGTCAGGTCCGTTCCGGTGTGGCATCTGGCGGAGAACGTTGAGCAGCTTGGCCGAGTGACGGGGCTGCAAAAAAATATAAAAAATTAAATATGCTCATTATAACCATTGTTTGTTTGGAAGGTAAACAAATAACGAAACAATATTGTTATTTCGAATTCAAAATACAATTCCAACAAAAATAATTCATATCCAAACAACTCCAACTTTCTAAAGCCAAAGCGAATTACGACATTCCACAAATCGCCCCCGCTCCAGGATAAAAAGTATATTTTCGGTATCAAGGCATATATTTGAACCGTTTTCGTTCTATGACTTTTTTTCATTCAACTGATATTTTCGGAGATATAGCCATTTCAAAAGTGTATGAAAATTCATGTCATTCTAGTTTAGAAGTCGATGATCGAAGAATACTTTCTTTGATCATCGATCACTAAACTAAAATTTCTGACTGATCCAGACCTCTTTAGATACGGATTATCATCACTGCACATCTGGATGGAATTGCATTCTGCATATAGCTTACAGATTGACGATAAAGACATGGGCTGTGAAGGGAGACACCAAAGGCATACAAGATGCTTTTAAAAATAGAATGGGACTTCTGATTGATGTTGTCAAACAAGGCCGTGGGTCCACCAATGACGGGAATACGGCTTTTTGCAAATGCAAACGTGACTGCTGAGATAACTGGTGTCAGTTAAGAATTAATTAGGCGGTTTCCAATAATTTTAGACACAATTTCATCGGGCAACCAAATTGACGCGAGAAAAATTTAAGAATATGCTCAAGCCACCATTAAACTGTACTTGGACTTATATATAGCTGGTGTTATATGCCTTCAAGTGTTCACAAAATTCTTATGCATGATGCAGATATCAAGTTTTGGTCTAGTACCAATTGGTCACCTATGAGAAGAAGCTGCCGAAGCAAGAAATGAAGACTTTCGTAGGTACCGATTCCAATGGTGTTGGCGGTACCTACGAAAGGAAATGCATCGGAACAGCTATAAATCAAGATATTTTAAATAATTTATTGATCAGCTCAGATCCACTTATTTCGACGAAACGCCACAAACTTCGCAGAAAACATAAAACTTAGTTAAAAGAAGCACTAAGTTTTAATTATTACACGGGAAGAAACATTTGATGATGACGAAACCGAAAGTGTGGTATTCGTTAATGTAAATACTTTTGACAGTGATTAAATTACAATAGTTATTAGCAGTGATAGTATTTTTTTGACAGTGATTGAATTAAAACAGTGATTAACAGTGATTATAATTTTTTGACAGTGATTTGAATAAAAACAGTGATTAGCATATTTGTGCTACTGAAGCGAGCTGTCAGGGCCATACACGGACTCAGGCCACGGGTCTCACTTAGAAATTTGTTCAAAGAAATTAACATCTTAACATTAGCATCACAGTACATATTTGACTGTATTATGTATATTTATAAAAATCTGGAATTTTTTCCTGAAAAATCTGATAAACATAGCCTGAATACCAGAAATAAACATAGGCTTGCTGTTCCAAATCTCAGACTTCATAAGGTTGGTAATTCATATGTCGGAATGAGTATTAAAATATTTAACAAGTTACCACAAAAGCTTGTTGACTTACTAATGCCTAAATTAAAACACAAATTAAAAATTATTTAATGGCAAAAGCCTATTCAACAGTTGATGATTATTTAAATGACAAGAATTTGTGGAAATGTAATGGATATATTTATTGTTGGACTTGAAATCGACTTATTTATGCAAGTAATATAGTAATAATAACTATGGTATTCAAATTTTTGGCGATTAAAAAGAATAACTGGCGAGTTTCTTGCCGGATCTTCTCGTGAGAATGAACTTTCCGATTCCGGTGGTAGAATCACATTAACTATGTTTATTCATTTCTTAGTATATTTTATGTATCGACATATATGTGTAATTACATGTATATTATACTTACAAATAAATAGTTATCATTTCTAATGTATAACGACTTGAAAGTGCTGTATGTATATAAGCCTATGCAAATAAAGATATTTTAAATTGAATTGAAGTGATTGTAATTTTTAGTATAGTGGAATAGGCCTACGGGTGGTGCCCACCACTACAAAAAAAACGCGCCTAGTTCTTAACCTCTAGGGTAGGTGTGGAATTAAGAAGCAAAGTTGAAATTGCGACCAAAACGAGAAAAATCGAAACCTGAAAATAGGCACTAAAATACGAAAAAAGTACGTACTACGCATACGAATTCTTTGAGAAAATTTTTGTTTCGCTTCATACAAAAAAAAACTTTGGAAATTTATAACGCCTTAAATAAAAGCTTTTAGAAAAACCGCTATAGTGATACTTTCTTATAAATCAATAGATGAATCCAAAACAATTTATTGATTTTCAAAACTTAACACTTTTTTTATTCTTAGTCGCTAAGACCACTACCGGCCCTTTTCGTTCCACAGACCAGTCCGAGGTACCAGGAGCGCATAAACGTAAGGTGGTGTCAGTGACAACGTTACGCGGCCGAGTACGAAAGCCCCGGCCGCCCTTACAATTAGTTCCGCCGTAAATGCATTTAGAATTCGAGCTGGGCAATCAATGCAATTAGACCCACCGCTAACACAGTTTTTATCCGTTACGGAGATCAAAATATTTTGGACAACAGTGTCCTTGCTGTCCAAAACAATATGAAACGCGGTTGAAAGGAGCTTGCAAACAATGTAAGGTTTTATTATTCTGGTCCACTATGACAACTGTCCAGATAATAGAAACCCACAGCAGTAAGGAATTTGTATGCATTGCGGAGGTTTTAAAATGTTGGCCATGTTTTAATACTGCCCATAATAATCTGACCTGCAGCTGCAAGGACTTAGTATTTGTTACGAGGTCTGAATTATTTGGGTTAAATGTCTTTGCGGGGTTGTATTTGGTGGCCGGCACGGTTAACCTCCTTTGTACTTATGCGTTCCTGGGAATTGGGAGCATGTGAGATCTTTTTGCATATCCCTTTTGGGAGTTGAAGCGGAAAGAGCGCTGTAAACTAATGAAATATTTAAAGAGTAAGTACAGCTACATCATCTTTACGGGTTCGACATTAAGGTCAGAATCGATTGAAGCCGATCTTTATTTAAATGGCAGCTTTTGTGTTGATCATCAGGACATAGCCTTGATCCTGTATTTAATCATTTTATTCGTAACGAGTAAGGTTAAACATGTCACAGACAGTCCAGGAGCCCAATTCTCGGGTTTGAGATATTTTGAAAACATGGCGGATATCACCTGAACCATACAAAAAAACTATGTTTTAGTGATATATGTCGTATGAAAATAAATGTCACGAGCCAAAGAATTGGGCTCCAGAGTGCAGCGACTCTTCAAAAGATTTCATAAACCCGAAAATTATGTTTAGGGCATACTAGCAACGCCAATCGATTTTAATTTTTAGCTACTAAACCGGATCTATTTTAAACAATTTCGGGGTTACAACCTCTAGGCAAACACTTATACCATTTATTTTTCTTTTGGTGTTTTTTTTTGAGGACGTCACTAACTTTCCTGGGCTAAAAGCTTCTTCATCATCATCATCAGCAACCCAAACTCATTCACTGCTGGACATAGGTCTCCCCTAATGCACGCCACTGCTCCCGATTTTCGGCCACTCTCATCCAGACCACACCAGCCAGCCTTCGAATGTCATTATCCCATCTTGTCGCAGGGCGTCCACCGAGCGCGCTTACCGAGTCCCGGTCTCCACTCAAGGACTTTACGGCTCCAACGGCTGTCAGTTCTGCGGCTAATATGACCAGCCCACTGCCACTTCAGTTTGCTAATTCGGTGGGCTATGTCGGTAACTCTGGTTCTCTGTCGGATTACATCATTTCTGATGCGGTCCTTCAGAGATACTCCGAGCATAGCGATTTCCATAGCTCTTTGAGCGACTTTGAACCGGTGGACTAGTCCTGCCGTGAGTGTCCACGTCTCGGCACCTAAAATGCTTCTTACTAAAGAGCAATGAACTGAAAATTGTAAACGCGCGGATAAAGCGTTATCGGACTTAAGGACTAAGGTTCGATTTTTCATCATACTATTTTTATGGACTATAGGCATAATCTCATCTGATGGAAAGCGACGATGAGGTCTAGGATGATACGCGTTTGCCTTGAAAATGCCTGTTCACTCTTGACTTAAAGATGTCCATATTATTGTGGTCAGGAATTTATTTATTTATTTATTTTATTTATACTCACCCACTTCCCGTTGACCGCCTTCATCGCGCTGAACAGCTGCTTTAGCTCCTTGACTGTGACACTGTAGCTGGCCAGCACGCCCAGCATCTCGATCAGGAGGTCTGCAACAATGACGTAGGCACATAAACTTATGACGTCAAGCAACCTTAAAAAAAATATGTTAATCAAATCACACCAGAGACCTTAACATGAGCTTGAAATACTATCCTCGCTATCCAAAACTATTGCTCTTTCTCTTTCACATGCACCACAAGGAAAAGGACAAAGCGATAGTTATCGATAGCGAGAACAGTTTTCCAAACTTATGGTTAGGGTACAGGAGTCTAGTCTCTAAGGGGGCCTATTCTCTTATACCAGACAATGAAGTCGAATTGAAATTCTTCCATACAAATGTAAAACTCGATATCAATGTCGCTTGCACGAGAATAGGCCACCTGAGAAACAATTCTTTTTGTTATTTAATAGTTGGCAGACGAGCAGACGGATCACCTGATGCCCATGGACACCCGCAACACCAGTGGAGTGACAAGTGCGCTGCCAACCTATAAATGCCTCAGCCCCCCCCCCCCCCCCACATTTTAATTACTAATACCTAGTAAACTTGATCAAAACGCTTGACTCAAGTTACCAGTAGTTAGTATTGATTGACCTCGTGCTAACCTGGATATGGAAGCCAACATACGACATATAAAATATAAAAGGATACAAACAGGACATTTTACAGACGTTTAATAATAAAAGTTCCAGTGAGAATTCCCAAGTCAATATTTAACCCAATGAAATGTAATGCCAATTCGACCAATATTATCCGTGGATACATCTATGGAAACGTCAAATTTTTATTGAATGACAGCGCTGTACCACAGATTTAGTATCGGAAAGAGTAAGATTGGTCGAATCGGCCCTAAATCAGCCAAAATACAAGATGGGAAGGATAAACTAGAAAATCGTAGTAGATTCTCCCCAGTTTGTATTCTGTAACTACTTTTAGTTCGGACGAAGGGTATAGGGATTCTATCTCCCGCCCTTACGTCTTAGTCAGATTTATTAATTACTACGTGTCCGTTAAACCCAACATGCTTGTACTAAACAAACAACCTTCTTACTCAGGAGATAGCACTACAAATTCTCTGTGGGCATTGTTGCGAATATCGGTCGTGTCGAACAAAGTACAAACTGCTAATGATTACACGGTACGAAGTTAGCCTCCCACTTGTTATGAGTTCCTGGTACAATCTCCAAGGTAAAGTCAGAATGCGATGGCGAAAAATGACACTTTAAAAGTTTTATAGTGCAGCGTAAGTAAACACACAGAGAAGCAAAGTGACGAATCGTGACATCTTATTCGGATGGGGCTGATGAAGAGCCCTGTATGTAGTTGTAAGTTTGTCCAAAGTACCTACCACTATAGATCAACTGTAACGGTGCCCTATAGATACATAGAGCGTCGGCACATTCTTGGCTTAATTTACTGGAGTAGAGTGATCGCCAAGTGGGGAAACGCAATGTTCGACGCCTTGCGGCGCGATGGACTGACGATTTGAGAAAGATGGCTGGTGTGAGCTGGATGCAGACCGCTCAGAATCGGGTTGGTTAGCGCTCTTTGGGGGAGGCCTACGTTCAGCAGTGGACGGCGATAGGCTGATTGAATGAACATTCTTGGCTGCCATTCAGTAAGTGTCTTCCACCTATTGTCCTAAATGGCGTTCCAACATCCACCAACCCTAGATCTAATACAGTTGAAGGAATCTACCTCACTGCATGTCCCTTGAGTACGTTTACAGTAAAAGTTGCGAAGACGCTGAGCGGCACATAACGATGACTAAGCAGAGTTTAAATAGTTTCACTCGAGACGAGCGACTCCGTCGAGTCGTGGACGGTGCGCGTTTTTCATGTTAACAACAGATCCCACTACGGAAGGGTTGAGTGTGAAGGAAAACAAAGTCAGAAGTTTTAAAGAACGATTAAGTTAGACATTTTTCATCGCTTTCTTTACGGAGCGTCTTGAAGTGAGGAGTTCTTTTGGACACTCAGTCCTTTCTCTTTCCCTCCTATCGGGCGGAATCGGTTCCAATATTGTTCTATCTCTTTTTGACACCCACAATCTCAATATGGCGATTTCGCTTTATATCTGTTCACGCGTTGGCCATTCTAATAACAATTTTCACATCAGAGAAATAAAGATATAAAAATGTATGAAGGAAACACTTAAGGTGACGGGCACACTAGCGACGCCAAT
The DNA here is from genome assembly GCA_019059595.1 of Marasmia exigua. Lineage (NCBI taxonomy): Eukaryota > Metazoa > Arthropoda > Insecta > Lepidoptera > Crambidae > Marasmia > Marasmia exigua. Next base: position 1,244,702 of record CM032481.1, on the reverse strand, counting down.
CGATTTTAATTTCTAGCTACTAAACAGGATCTATTATGAACAATTTCGGGGTTACAACCTCTCGGCAAACACTTATACTATTTATTAAATAGCTATGCACAAATGTACGCGTTTTGTACGCGAAAAATTGCGCCCCAACATTTATTCGCGAAAAATTGATTCACGCTAAAAGTGGCTCAATCAATTTTTTGCGTACAAAAACGGACCCAACATTTGTGCATGGTTAATTAATAAATAGTATAGGTACCCCGAAATCTTTTAAAATAGATCCGGTTTAGTAGCTAACAATTAAAAACGAATGGTGTCGCTAGTTAGGCTACCCCGCGTCGCCTTAAGTTACGGAGTAATTAACTCTTTGGCAAGGATTGTTAACTTTTTTATGACATGGGTGGCAGACGAGCAGACGGATCACCTGATGGTAAGCGATAGCCGCAGCCCATGGACACCCACAACACCAGTCGAGTCACAAGTGCGCTGCCAACCTTTAAACTCACCTTCCCCCCCGGATTGGGCCTCCGTCACCCTCACTGACGCAGCGAAACACAGCACAGTGCTGCTTCACGCCGGTATTCTGTGAGGCCGTGGTATCACTCCGGTCGAACCGACCCATTCATGCCAAATCGTGGCTCTCCCACGGCTTTATTCCCAATCACTCCTGACTCTTTTCAACGCCCCGTTGGTCTAGTGCTTTAAGTACCGGGCCGTGATCTCGGGGTCCGCGGTTCGATTCCCTGGTCGAGCAACGGTATGTTTCGAATTTTTCGAACATAACTCGAGTTTGTGATCAGCAATCTGCACTAGGCAAGCGTAGTGATTAAGCCTAATCCCATCATAGTAGCGATGACCTGATTTCTATGATGGAGGCCATTGCCCTGCAGAGGGACATTATACACTTTTTACCTGGATTGGTGAGTTACCTAACCTTCGCAAGAAAGGTCATATTCTACAGCAAGCCGATATAGGTATATATTGATTTGATTCCATTGTACTGTGTTATACTTGTTTATTCGTATAATGTGGTCTACCACTCTCGGTCTCGGTATATAACGTTGTTATTATTTTTTTGCAAACAATCATCCGTAAGATATCATCGAACACATCCATAATCAAAGGAAAAAATAAATAAACGAGCTTCTGTAATAAGACTCATTACTGAGACTCGCTTCGAACAGGAACAAAAAAAATACAGGTGATATCGAGGGGTATTGTTCGACAATGCCCCTCGAGATCACCTGTATTTTTTAAAAATTTATCTCTGTGATGTAATGCCATTTTTGTGAGATTTTGTACTAGGGACAAAGGCACAAAGACTATTGTCGAATGAAAAATGCGGCATTATTTAAGATACACAAATGTATTTATCAACACACTTCCGCTTCGGTCTTTAACATCGATAGCCTTTAAATTGATTCGACCAGGAATCAACTCACTTGCTCGCATTCACTTAGCCCACTACTCCATCAAGGACTTCTCTAAAATGAAGACATGTACAGCTAAACCGTTTGACCGTGGGAGAACCACGCTTCGGTATGAATGGGCCGGCTCGACCGGAGTGATACCACGGCCTCACAGAAAAACGGCGTGAAGCAGCACTGTGCTGTGTTCCGCTGCGTGAGTGAGGAGGCCCAAACCGGGGGTTTAAAGGTTGGCAGCGCACTTGTGACTCCACTGGTTTTGCAAAATTTCAGAAGTTTTTTCATAAATAAGTGAAAAAATTTAGAGGATTACAAGGATACTATTTTGATGAAAAAAAAATCGACCTGGAGGCGCCGGGTATCGATCCCGGTACCTCTCGCATGCTAAGCGAGCGCTCTACCATCTGAGCTACGCCCCCGTTGTGTATATGTATCGAATAACAGTATATCTTTTGCGCGCAAGATATACTGGCAAGGTCACAACTACCTTTCACTATACAGTTACGCGTACACGTAAAGTAAGAGAAAAGGATGTTAGAGGGAGAGCTAGCTAAGCAGAAAAACCACCAGACATTGGGATTAAAATAATATTCAGCAGAAAAAACTTAGACTATCGCGACATGGCTCCGATCACTCACATATGCTGTCTAAAAGACATTTTAGGTACCTTTCTTTTTGTTAACATCAAAAGAGGTTTGATGCGTTTATATATTTCCAACACTGGCCCTTAAACGCAAGCTTAACCTTAAATTGAAATAACAAAAATAATAATAACATTACAAGTTGTTGAAACACTCATATCTCATCAGTGAACAACGCTGCACAAGCTGGGTGGTGCTTATGACTGCCTCGGTGGCGCAGTGGTTAGTGGGTCGCACTTTAAAGCGACAGCTGCGCAAGAGGTCCCGGATTCGATACCCGGGTCGGGCAAAAATTAGTACCTAAGATTTCGTTAGAATTTTTTTAGTGTCAGTCCGGAGTCTGGAAGTTGGCGGTATTGTGCCTCCGTGCCTCGGAAAGTATGTTAAGCCGTTTGTTCTGCGCCACATCCCTCTCTGGTCGTGTGTCCCTGGTGTCCCATCGGAATAGATAGATAGATAGATAGATAGATATACTTTATTGCACAAAAAAAACCCAAATTTTAAAATCTAGGCATTACAGAAACTTAATTGTACAATTTCAGCGGTCTTATCGCTGGAAGCGATTTCTACCAGACAACCTTCAGGCAAAGGACATTTGATAGTAGAAGAGGGGTAGGTGGTGCAATATTGAAAAAAGGAAATAAAAGTGAAACGTATATATATATACGGAATTTGAGGGTAAGGGAATAATAGAGACTGCTCTTGTGTTTGCGCACACACTTAAGGACTATATATCATGCGTAAGTGGCTGATTGTTGAGATTGGCGGTCGTAGCCCTAATCGGATGGAGGATATTATTATTACGCCTACAAAATCATAATCGTAACAACTGCGGATACCCATAGTTTTGAGACACTATCAGAGATCCTCTATGGCTCGTGGTCCCCCTACAATGTTCCCCTGGGGGGATCACAAGTAATTCGCAATGGCTCGTGGTTCCCCCGACTCAAACTCGGCAAAAAGAAGCGTGGTATGTCAATGTACGTATATTGCTGCGGATAAAAGATAAAAATAAAAAAAAACTTTATCCAATTGAGGTTTATACAGAATATTTATGCATGTCAAAATAGGTACACATATTATCATCTACCGCTGTTTTGGAATGTTGACTTGTACTGAGAAGACACCAGCATGAAACTCAGTACAACCTGTGCGGATAAAGAATGGGATCAGAAATGGCGGCGAATCTATTCACTTCTCGCTCGCACACTATTTGCGTCTATACTCGTCGTACTCGTGGGGTGCGAGTATAGACGCAAATAGTGTGCGAGCGAGAAGTGAATAGATGCGCCGCCATTTCTGATCCCAAACTCTTTTCAAATATTCATGATATTACCGTTTCAATTGACAATAGAGAAAAAATTAGCATTATCAAAGTTAACAGCCTACTATGAAAAACAACTCAAAATACTAATCGAATAACAGGACCAAGAGTCCTTAGCAATTAAATAGTCTTTTACACTATAGTAACCTTTCTTCATTAGGCAGGTATTAATATGAGAGATTTTAGTGGGACTTTAAATTGACTTCTACTTTTGGAGTTCTGACTTTAACTTCCGGATCGGGTCAGCAGGGTTGATCCTAGGACTTCATTGTTTATAAACGCTTTTTCTTTTACCATCTTTAAAAATCTGCCTCGGTAAGACAGTCATCAATGTAGTGACGTCACACGTCATATTTCCCAGTCCAAAGGGATACATCACCAATTAAAATAAGTTCATTAAGCGCTTATTGTTGAGTCCAGAGCAAACAAATAATGGCGACATGACAGCTGTATCGCGGCATTTTAACAGCTGAATAAATAAGCACATTCTGTAAAGTCCGAAAATTTCGTCCAATTCTATTACATCCATGGACCGTGGGAGAGCTACGCTTCGGCTGGAGTGACTCCACGGTCTCACAGAAATTCGGCTTAAAGATGCTCTGTTTCACAAAGTGAGTGAGGGTACTGGAGGCCCAATCCGGAGGAAAGGGGGTTATAAGATTGACAGCGCACCTGTGAATTCGCTGATGTTGCCTTCCGTGGGCGGCGGCAATCGCCTACCATCAGGAGATCCATCCGCTCGTTTGCCACCTATCACATAAAAACCTAGTTGGGTCGTTTTTCTTTATTATTGCCAGTGAACAAAACTTACATATCAACATTTAACTTTTATATAACAGACTACAATGATAAATAGTATGCCCTAAATATTCGATAATGTACTATTTTACAGATGGACTATTACATGAAATATATAAAGCGACTGACCGGATGGCGCAATTGGTAGTGACCCTGCCTCTTACGCCAAAGGTCGTGGGTTCGATCCCCACCCTGGACAAACATTCATGCAATAAACACTTGTGTTTGTTCGGTGTCTGGGTGTAATATATGTATTTAAGTATATATTTGTGTTCCTCTGTTGTCTGATATCAGTAACACAAGTGCTTAAGCTACTTAGTACGGAATCAGGTCAATGTATGAGATGTTGTTTTTCTTTTTTAAATAATAAAAAAAAAATGATAAAGAATACTTTTTGATTGAAATGAACACCTCCGTCACGTCCCCCGAAATTAGTTCCATTTAAACCTCTGTCACGCTTTATTTATTTTTTTACATAGTTAAATCATGTTAAAGTACCTACGAGGTGATAAAACAATATAATTATTCCATGGTGAATTAGGAATATCTTGATGGTGTAACGTATATTTTTTTATATAATTAATTACATCATAAGTTACTGAGGACGGGCTCATTGTCGCTAAAAAAGAAGAACGACTCAGTTACCCTAGACCCTAGCTTTCATATCAAAGTAGCTTCCGCCCGCGTCGTTGCCCGCATATTATTAGTATTTATTTATCCCATAGGAACCTGACATTTCGGGATAAAAAGTTATGTCCTTCCCCTGGTCCTAAGCTACCTCTCGACCAATTTTCAGCCAAATCGGTCCAGCCATTCCTTTAGTTAAAAATATAGTACTAACATGACTTTCTTTTATAGATTTGTGAACCAGTAAATTAAATCTTAATTAGGATAAATAATTGAAAATAGCAATCGTGTAAACATAGCAGCCTCAAACCACCCGTTGCAATCCCGGATCCCGTGCCCCGGGATTAGCCCGATGTGGGATTAGCCCGGAACGCTACGCTCGCCACTAGCTGACAGACGGACTTGCCGACGTCACAGTGGATTACGAGGCAACGTAATTCGATAGTAAGAAAAACATTAGCCACCTTATTACAAAACGCAATCTAAGGCCGGCAGCGCACTTGTGACTCCTTTGACGTTGCTGGAGTCCATGGGCGGCTGTAATCACTTACCATCAGGTGATACGTCTGCTCGTCTACCTTCTATCGCATAAAAAAATTGTTCTGGAACAAAACTCGTGCGCCCTTTTAAACATTGCGTAATGGAACGAGTTAGCATTAGCTTTAGCACGGTAATAACTTTAGAACATTGAAGCAGTTTAGAAGCGATTTATAAGTGAAGCAGCATTGTGCTGTTTTTCGCTGCGTGAGTGAGGGCACCGGAGGCCCAATTCGGGGGAAAGGGTGGTTTAAGGGTGGACAGCGCACCTGTGACTCCACTGGTGTCGCGGGTGTCCGGCAATCGCTTACTATCAGGTGATCCGTCTGCTCGTCTGCCACTTACGACATATAAAAAAAACTCATGCCAGCCCTTTTAAACATTGCGTGTTCATGAGCTTTAGTATGATAATACCTTTAGAACCCGTTTTGTAGTAAGTTGTACTTGAATTAACTTTTTAGTGCCTAACTCTATGCTACTCTGGAAGGTTTGCGTAAAGCGTGACATGACAAGCCTTTGTCGTCTCATCTACTGGCTGGGAACAACTCGCTGCCGACCGTTTGCATTGGAAACGCACTGTATTGGAAGGAGTTGGCAAGCAGGTTGAGGTTAGGCTGGAAAAACTAGCTACCAACCGCGCCAAACGTCACGCTGGCAACCCAACAGTTATTATTATTTGTTAGAAATGGGGTGAGCCATGCGTCTCATAGCCACTGCGACCAGTAGATGATCTATTGTGGCAGCCCCGTAACCTATTACAGCACCTCATGTAGCTCCAGTTCCAGGATAAACCCGAGAATGGAGCTGATGGGGGAGCTTTTGATCTCGTCTGCTGAGATCATGTGTGCTCCCAGGTGCCGGCTTCTGCACCGGTGCAGCGCTATGCACTCGCCGAGGACGTGGATAATCGTTTCCTCGTCCTCGCGACAGAACCTGCAGATTTTGGTATCTGAAAGGCCCATGTTGTGCAGGTGCTTATTTAATTTGCAGTGCCCTGTGAGGGTCCGAGTGAGTGCCCTAACATGTCCTCTGCTCAGTTTTATTATTTCTACAGCTCGTCTCTGATCGAACGCCTGTATCAACGCCTTAGACTGTTCTAGTCGAGGTAGTCTTTTCCAATATTCAGTGCTTTGCTTATGCTCCCACTCTTTTAACTCGAACCTGACCATGCAGGCTGGAACGCCACTTATTGGTTCCGGTCCGAGTAGTGGGCTCTCTGCCCCGGCCTTTGCTAGCACGTCAGCGACTTCGTTGCCTCTGATATTGCAGTGTCCCGGTACCCAAATCAGATTTACGATGTTGGCATTGCCAAGCTGGTTTAGGAGCAGGACACACTCGCTAGTGAGTTTGGAGTCAAGTTCACAGGATGTTAACGCCTTGAGGGCAGCTTGACTATCTGAGAAGATGAATATCTTCTTATTCTGGAGATTCATTTGCAGACTCTCTTGGATACAGCCAATTATTGCGAAGACTTCTGCTTGGTACACTGTGGTATAGCGACCCAGGTTGGCGAATTTGCGTATTCTGAAGCGATCATTATAAAATCCCGCCCCGGATACGCCTTGCCTCCTGGAACCATCCGTATACCAAACGATGTCATTCTGCTTAACATTTCCGGGAGTTCCAGCCTCCCAGTCTTGTCTACTAGGTAACAAGACTGTAAACCGCTTATCGAAGCGGTATTCACGGATCATGGAGTCAGAGGGCATATCCATGACCGGAATTTTCATTAGTTCATTGTAGAGGTTACCTATGACCCTAGATTGCCATCTCGTCCTTCCTCTGATTTTTGCTCTCGTAATGGCCATCCTCGCTTCCATCTGCACGTGAATGTGCAGAGGTGGAATGTTCAGGAGGGCATCCAGTGCTGCAGAGGGAGAGGACGAAAGAGCGCCAGTGGCTATAAGGCAGGCTGTTCTTTGAACTTTGCTGAGGTTCTCCACGCAGTTGAGTTGGTGCGTCTTCTTATACCACACACAGCAGCCATAAGTGACGATCGGCCTCACTATGGTTTTATAAATCCAGAGTGCGGCCTTGGGCCGTAGCCCCCATTTTAGCCCCACCAACCTACTGCTTGCCCCCATCGCTATTTTTGCCTTTCTAGTAATGTAGTCGAGATGCTTGTTCCATGTTAGTTTTTGGTCTAGAAAGACTCCGAGATATTTGACCTCGTTGGACAAGCATAGCTTCGTACCAAGAAGTGTTGGGGCGTGAAGCGCCTCTAGTTTCCTTCTTTTGGTAAACGGGATTAAGACCGTCTTCCGTGCGTTGACTGTTAGCACGTGTCTTGTGCACCAGTTTTCTACTATTCGTAGGGCCCTTTGCATAAGACTGGAAATGGTGCTAGGACATTTTCCTATGACCATTATTACTATGTCATCTGCGTAACCCTGAGTCAGGAATCTGGCTTCATTGAGCTCACAGATGAGACTGTCAACAACCAATGACCATTGAAGGGGTGATAGGACTCCGCCCTGTGGACACCCTCTGGTCACTCTATAATGAAGAGTTTTATTCATCAACGTTGTTGTTGCAGTTCGATTTTGTAGCATGGATCCCATCCATCTCGTGGTGGTATCGTCGATTCCACGATTCACCATGCTACGTGTTATAACATCGAAGTTGGTGTTGTCAAAAGCCCCTTCGATGTCGAGAAAGGCACAGAGTGCAATTTCTTTGTCTTCTATGGCTTTCTCAATTCTGTCCACCAGATCAATAAGTGCCGTTTCCGTGGACTTGCCTGTTTGGTAGGCATGTTGTCTTGCACTCAGGGGTTTTTCAACGAGGTATGTTGCCCTGATGTGACTGTTTAACACCTTTTCCATCGTTTTTAGTAGGAATGAGGTGAGACTTATCGGTCTGTAGGACTTGGGCTGTGATTTGTCTTTGTCCCCTCCCTTGGGGATGTAAGTGACCCTCGCCCGAGTCCACGCTGATGGCAGATAACTCCAAGCAAAGCTTGCACGGTAAAGTTTTATCAGCGTTGAGATGATGATATCTTCGCCCCGTTGCAATATAGCCGGGAAAATACCATCGACCCCACCAGATTTATAAGGCTTGAAGCTCCTAATGGCCCAACTTATCTGTTGGGGACGAAAAATAACGGAAGCTCTCCTCCAGTCTTCATTCCGCGGTTTCCTGTCCGGAGACTTACTGTCCTGGAGTTCTCTTTCGTTATTAATGTACACGGATTCCGGAAAGTGCGTTTGAGCAAGCAGTCTCAGTGTTTCCTCCGGGGATTCCGTGAAAGATCCATCCGCTTTCCTTAGCAGGCCTAGATGGGATTCAGGTGTCTTGGCTAATATTTTGTGAATCCTGGCAGCTTGGGCAGTGTCTTTGATGGACCCGCAAAATTTTTGCCAGGATCTCCTTTTTGCTTTCCTGAGCTCCCTATTGAAGCGTGTTAGCGCCTTCCTGTAAGCATCCCAGTTCTTGTCTTTTTTTGCCTGATTAAATAAGGCACGGGCCTTTTGCCTCAGATGCTCCAGGTTTTTGTTCCACCAAGGCGCGTTCCTATTGCTCTTAGTGGTCTTAAGAGGACAATTTTCTAGATACGCTTTCATTAGGCTTCTGCCTAAGTCCTCTGCTGCGGCTTCCACTTGGTCCACAGTTTTAATGTATTTAAAATCTCCAAGGTATAACCTAAGGGAGTTCCTAAAGCCCTCCCAGTCTGTTCCCTTGGGGTCTCGGTACGTGTTCGGTTCCTTTGTTCCCGAGCATATTATGTCGTACCTAATATGGGTGTGGTCGGACAAGGACGGCTCATCTGAGACGTGCCAATTGGTTACTCGGTGTGCGAGATTACCTGAACACCATGTTATATCTAGTACTTCCTGCCTAGAACGTGTGGTAAAGGTTGGTTTGCTACCCACGTTAAGAACAAATTGATTGTTGGTGAGCAAGTAGTCAAACAAGGACTCACCTCTTGCGTTCGTGTCGGAGCTGCCCCATGATGTGTGGTGGGAGTTGCAGTCGGTACCCACCAGCAGCTGGGTTTCTCTCTCCAGACAATATTCCACTACCGGTGTCACCTTGTTCACCGGATCCTGGTCCTCTCCGGGTAGGTACATGGAGCTGACTATGAGTGTCTCTGCACCTTTCCCCCCGGGGAGGTCTATATACGCTGCAACAGCATCGTCTGTACACAGCGAAGGGATCGGGAGATAATTTATATCTCTCTTGAAGAGCATGCATGCTCTTGGCCTCACTCCGCAGGAGTTACTTAATATCTTACCTGCCGAGTTTAGCCCCATTACCGTGGTTTTGTTCACCCACGGTTCTTGGATCAAGGCGATGTCCAGGTCCTCAGAGAGGAATCTTTGGCAAAGGGCAGCTGTGGCTGCCTTTGAGTGCTGGAGGTTTACTTGTATCGCCTTAATCATTGTGTTGTTTTGGGGGACTGGGAGGGGAAGGGTTAGGGAATTTAGCTAAGACGGAGGGATGGGATAGGATTATATATAGGTGCCTAGGTTGTGTCTGTTTCTTTACGAAGGGGGGGGTTATGTGTTTTGTTAAGGATGCCACCCGAGCGCGGTTTGCATTCAATAAAGCTGGGGCCGTCACCATCGTCTGAGGTGTCCATACACTCCAAGATAGCACCTTGGAGCATTTCGACCCTCCCCTGGTCAATTTTACCCAGGGCGTCTATGATGCCGCACGTGACGGACCCAGCAACCTCCTTAAAGGTAGGCTTCGAGGTGGAAGGCTCGCCAAGTGTCGGTGCCTTGGTGGGATTACCTTGATTCGAGGTAGACGAGGTATTGAGAGGGCGCTTTGACGCCCGCTCCCTCGTTTCCCCCTCCTCTCGGGTCCTCTGCTTGGCCTTTTCACTCATGCGCAGTTCTAGCGCCTGCTCGAAGGTCATACCCTTCGCTACAAGCCGATATATTAGTTTTCTATCAGCTCCAGAGAGCTTAACCCTGGGTTTACTCTCTGGCCCCTTGGTCGACGTGTCCCTTTGGTGCTTTGCGCCCAGAGGGGTCGACTCTGCATTGGAAGTACCTGGTCCCTCAGTCCCAGGTGCTCCGGCAGTGTTCGTATGCTCCTCAGTATCGCTGCCAAGGAGCATAGCCTCGGAGGTACCTAGTACCTCTTCGGTAGAATTTAAATGGTCGTCTATTATGTCTACAATATCCATATAGTTCCCACAAGAAGCTAGGGAAGTAAAGGTCCACCCCTGCAGAGCCCCGCTTGCAGGGGTAAGGCTAAATAGACCTCGATTTCGCCTGGTTTCGAGGCCCCTCCGTTCGCGACCGAGCATCCCCTCGGCCATGCATCCATCGGCACGGATCGGATGACACCTTGGATTGGGGTTTTTGGAGACGAGGTTTCCTCCTCCAGGAAAAGAGGGGAGGGATGCGGTGATTAGGGTGGGGATGATTGGGAGGGATGGGGGGGGGGGAGCATGGGATTGAGGTTAACAGGAATGCTCCTAGCCTGGGATTGGGTTTTGGAGCAGCCATCTATTGTCCGGGGTCAACGTGACACCCTCTCCCGTCCTCATGAAAAGAGGTGGGAGTGGGGGAGGGCGAGCTATCCGCAACCTGCTCACCCGCTCGGTCGCATCAGATGACAACTGCGCAGGTCGCATACACTATCAATGGTCACTGGTCCCATAAACAGTGCATGCACTAACCTAACCTAACCTAACCTAACCCAACAGTGCTCGAGTTATGTGCATCAGCATTCTATACCGCATCTATCATGGAGAATGCTCTGAGAAACTGTTTATCTAATCCCTGAAGCTGAATCTCGTCCTTCAGTTTATTAGTATTGGATTAAGTAACTACTACTCTTTGTGACCTATGAGGGGAACCGAAGTAGTCATGCTCACTCAAATGTCTCTGAGGTGGTGGCGTTATGTGGCGGGTCATTACCTCTAATATGGTTGAGTGAAATGATGGCTGACACATACTTGTGAACAGGTGCCACCTTTGGGGACTGGTCCGCTTCGGTTTACCTCATATTTAGCTTTTAATTTGCTTCATTCTATTTTGTGTTGCATTAGACTGTATGACTTGGTATGAGGATAATAAACCATTGTAAAAAAGTTGGCGATTAAAAAGAGTAACTGGCGAGTTTCTTGCCGGATCTTCTCGACCAAAAACAACTTTCCGAGCCGGTGGTAGAATCGCATTATGTTTATTTATTTCTTTAGTATATTTTATGTATCAACATATATATGTATTAACATGTAAATTATACATAAGTACTTATAAATAGTTTTAAGTCATTCAAATGTATGACGATTTGTAAGTGCTGTGTACAAGCCTATGCAAATAAAGAATTATTTTTATTGAATGGAATTGAATTAAATCCCTACATCGAACCACACGCAAGCGATTGTCATTCCATCCCCATCATCTCGATGGATAGCGGTCTAATACTGTGCGTTTCTCGCGGAACTTTCTACCACGTACCTCAGTTCTGTGGAACGGTTTGGCTGCGGGAGTAATTCCCGACAGCTACGACTTAGGGACCTTCATGAGAAGAGCGTACTTCTTTTTAAAAAGGCCGGCTAGACATTAGCGGCAAGCATCTCTGATTTCGCGGATGTTCATGGGCGGCGAAGATCACTTTTTATCAGGTGACTCGCTTGCTCGTTTGTCGCCTAGCAAATAAATAAAATACTATACTAATATAAATACCGTAAAAGCCGGCATAAACCCATTAAAAAAGATAAAAGCTCATTATGACCGTAAATGCAGTCCCGCGCGGGATTAGGGCGGTCCGCGTCTGCGGGATTACCCAGGACACAACGGGCCATTAGTTGACAGATGGACTCGCCGCTAAGACGGGATAGTCCCCGGGGTTACGGGGTGAAATCATGTTGGGACAGCGAGCCACGATTTTATATGAGAAATATGGAAGAATTCGAAGCTATTCTGGAATGAAGAACATTTTTAAGAGCGCCTTATTGTATGCCTTTTTAAATATGGGCCGTGATATCGAGGTCCTTGATTCGATTTCCGGTTCAAAAATTATATTTCGAATTTTCCGATCAAAGCTCGGGTTTGTGCTCACCAATCCGCATTAGGCAAGCGTGGTGATTAAGCCTAATCCCATCATAGTAGCGATGACCTGATTTCTATGATGGAGGCCTTTGCCCGGCTGTGGGAAAATATACATACAGGGCGTCCCAAGAAGAAGAAAGTACCATAAATCCTTAAGTTACCATTTTTTCCTTAAACGAAACTTCATTTTATTTTTTAAAAGTAAAATAACTGCATTCAAAGTTTTTTTGGATTGTGCTTGTATTTCACGGGAATCGAACCAGAAAAAGAATTTAAAATTTATTATTTTTTTTATTCTCCCAATCGATAAAGTCATTACTAATGATGAAAATCTGTGCGTCATTGGAACGAAAATTGAAACTGGTAAATGAAGCACATAATGAAATAAATCTACATAATATTAATATGAGCGCCAAAATGAGATACGCTTTCAAGTGACAAATACTTGATATAATGCATGCCATAATGCATCCAACACTTACCCATTTTTTCTCACCCTGCTAACACAATGCGAAACGAGACCACTCCATATTTATGTTGCCCTAGTACTTCAAATGCGAATAATTTACATGATTCACCCCAGCAGAGCCGTCCGTCCGCACCCCCCGCTTAATCTAAAAAAATGGCTCAAATAAAAAACATACAGAATAAAGATATATCAAAGAATAATTATTTAAGCTAAGTGTTGAAAGCGGTTCCATCCATTTTTTGGCGGCGAAGAGACGTAATCGCATTATCTTCTTGGTGATACGCAATTTGCGCCAAAGGCAGAGTAGCTTTAAAAACAACATTCTTTAGATAAATGGCTACTAATAAATCACATTATTTAGGTACAAGTACGATGACAGCGTTAAATTACTCGTTTTGTTAATTCGAATTAGTGGGGACAGAACAAAGCATGCTAAATAAACAAAATAATAGTAAGTAAATTAGTTTACAACACATAATTGTTGGTCCTTCGAAAACTGGGCGTGACGAAAGGGTTAAAATGTCTCACGGTTACCAGGATAACAGAAATCAACAATGGTTCAAATAATCCCACGCATCCCTTCTCGTTCACACGCAATCCCCTTGAGGTTGTAACGTCAGGGTAGCAGGTAAATTAACATACATTCAAGGTGCAAAAAATGCATGCTTTTTATGACTTGCTTACAAGATGCGTAAGCAATGCGTAGGCCATACCAACTCCCGTTCGTGTCTACCGTCCTGGTAATCCTGAGAAACGTGTGTGTGTTATTTGTGGAATTTGAGAATAAAGTTATTCTGATCTTATAATCTCCACCTCAGGCATGCAGTCCTGGTAATCTTGAGAATATAATTAAATTTCAAACCTATTTTTAGTCAGAAGGTACGGGATTAAAAAAGTTAGATTAAAAATAAACACACAAGGCGAGAAAGGGTTAATGCATGTTTACTTTTATCATTAGGGTAGCAGAAACAAATAGATGTTAAAATTTCGTCCGTCCTTGTTCCTCATAGGGTACCAAGCAGGTAAATATAAGGACAAAAAACCGAAGCCTTTACTGTGAGCTACTGATATTATTAAATGGTATGAAACAGAAAATATAATATTTCCTTTAATGCGAGATTTTCTTGAATACATAATTGCTGTATTACCTCAAAATAAATCTTTAATCAATTTCTAAAATTAAAATTTAACAGGGCTCGGTCTCAACAATTTATACCAAAATTAATATTTAAATACCTTAAGCACCAGGCTAGCATGAGAGGCACGGATGTGTTTGTGAGCCATAATCTTATTACGTGTTCCATATTCCCAGAACACCGAAATGGAACGCTGCTGTCACAGCGTTATTTGGAACAAGTTCCACGTATAATATGACATGAGAATTAGACTCATACGACTTCATGAATGCTAGTAAACTTACCTGCTGCGAGTTTAGATTCCAGTCAGGTCAATTTCGGAAACTTTAGAGTAACTTAATCATAAGCCCCCTTTTGGATTTAATGGAAATGAGTCATGAACTAAGTTTCTTCCAATTATATAGTTATTTCTATATAGGAGTCGTAAAAGTAACACAAATATCGTGTACACATACAATGACATACGAGTGTAGAGTTCGCGCCACGAAAGAATCCCGCGGAAAAAACGGAATTAAAATTTGAGATTCTTTGTGTCTATGAGCATAAAGTTAAAATTTGAATGTTGATGGCGACTCGAGTGCGCTTTTCGTGGGACCTACTCACAAACTATTTATTTTCCTATTTGAAAATACATCTAGGTTTTGAAATACAGAAGATACAACTAAATGTAAACCATTCGTGCACGTTAATATATTAATGCAATAACCATATAATTATGCTCAGTGGTTCAGAACGCGCCTTCCATTCGGGACGTCCGAGTTCGAATCCGAGCATGCACCTCTGGATTTTCAAATCTATGTGCGTATTTCTACCATTAGCAATAAAGTATTTCTATCAATATATCTATCTAAACCAAAAAGTCATTGGAGGCGCCGGGTATCGATCCCGGTACCTCTCGCATGCTAAGCGAGCGCTCTACCATCTGAGCTACGCCCCCGTTGAAATAAGAAGCAAAATATAGCATATTATTTAAATATCTGTCGAGATATAACGTAGAGCAAGGGCATATGACGTATAAATAAATATATCGAACTTTTACTGTTGCAGGTACAGCCACAAGTCAGATTACTAAAAACACTATCAATCAAAACTAAACCTAACGTGTATGACATAAAGACGTGTATGACTTAAAGAAGATGAAGAAAGTATGACATATGACATAAAGTATGAGAAAAGATGACGAAAGAAGAAGTAATTCGATGGGTGGCTGCCCACTTTCAAATGGTTTTCATGGTTTCGAACCTTGAAGGAAACAAATTAAAGCCACATTTGGTCATTTCTACGACAATAAATAATAATAGTTGTTATTGCGGTAGATTCTTTAAGCGTGAACCCCCCTCATCTTAGCATGCAATGCCCACTTGCATCCCAAGCTGTCGTTTCGGAGCCCGGGGTATCCAGGATTCGGGAAGTCTGGTAATTACAATGATGCGACTGCCTCCTGACATTCGCAACACTTAGAGTAACCAGACAATATGGATAACAGTTACACGTTCAGAATCATTATCTCAAATTCAACCATTGAACTTTTGCAAAATATTTTGAACGCCTCGAGAGGCAGGTCATATGTATAAACATCATCATCATCTCGATGGCGGTCTAATACTGTACGTTTTTCTCGGAACTTTCTACCACGTACCTCAGTTCTGTGAAACTTGGGGACCTTCAAGAGAAGAGCGTACTCGTTTTTAAAAAGGCCGGCAACACATTAGCGATCTCTCTGATTTCGTGGATGTTTATGGGCGGCGAAGATTACTTTCCATCAGGTGACTCGCTTGCTCGTTTGTCGCCTCTAGCTATAAAAAAATACAACCTGTGTTCCACAGTAAATAATTATGATTATTACATTTCCAAACAAAAAAAAGATTTTCCTGATTGTACTCGTAAGCGAATATTGTCTTCCATGAACTCTTGTTTGAGATACAAGAGATCAAACGAGTCGCTCGCTTAGGTTGGAGTACCTACGCTCGACTCCCTAATCGCTTTCAAACATTCACGATTGACTCAAATATGACAGACGAAAATTTGACATGTTTCTTCATAGGCATTTCCACCAAAGATATGAGCAGTTTTCCAGTATTTTCGGGTGGTTTCTAAAAGCAACACCAGATGACGTTACTGTCACTACCAATTAAAGATCCTTATGCGTTAATGTGTTGCCGGCCTTTTTAAAAAGAGTACGCTCTTCTCTTAATGGTCCATAAGTCGTAGCATTGCCATTGTGACTTCACTAGTGTTGTGGGAGTGCATGATCGGCGGCAATCGCTTACCAACAGGTGATCCGTCTGCTCGTCAGCCACCTATCACATAATTTTCTATCCAGAATTCAGATTTTCAAACATTTGTGTGCATAAACATATCTGTTTGTATTGGTCTGGGTGTTTTCTATGTATTATAAGTATGTATTTACAAAAGAAAAGTATTATATGTATATATTTGTAATCCCACTGTTGATTCTGATATCCGTAACACAAGTGCTTGAGCTACCTATCTCGGAATCAGATCAATGTATGTGATGTTGTAAAAATACTTATTTTTTTACTGTTGGAGTAAGTTGACACTTCGAATGATTCAAAAATCCTTACAAGTCTAAATGGGAAATCAAAAAGGAATCTTTATGGAGGCGCCGGGTATCGATCCCGGTACCTCTCGCATGCTAAGCGAGCGCTCTACCATCTGAGCTACGCCCCCAACGATAAACCCGACGAAGTCTACAATACCTTCTTACTAAATACCAGTTCAATATTGCTCAACAAACACGTGTACTGCTGAGTGACATTGAAATTGTCTGCAATCGACATGACGTAATTTTACGTAAGCTGTTTTGTTGTTTAAGGCGACGGGTAGGGCATATTAGCGACGCCAATTGATTTTAATTTTTAGCTACTAACTTCAGTCTCTCGGCATACACCTAACTATTTATTTATTTATTAAAAATACAGCCACATGATACATATTACACAAACTTAGCTTAACTAAATCTATGAGCACATTCTCTGATATGTACCAAAATAACGGCGTACATATCACTACATTAAAATTTATTCATGAACATACATAGTAATCAAACCATACTCAATTACGGAGCGAATACTTACTAGGGTAGAGGCCTGATAAGTAAACCAAGACCAAACCCTTAAATTTATTTAATAACCATGCTCAAATGTTGGATCTGTTTTTGTACTCGAAAAATTGATTCACGCCAAAAGCGGGCGTTTTTGGCGGTAATCAAAAATTCGAGTGCAATAGCAGACCAAATAGTTAACTATAAGTATTCAATAAATAGTATAGGTGTTTGCCTCAACTTAACCCTAAACACCACAGTCTGTGATGCGATCCACGCGGCCGAGGATAGTGAGCTGCCGGAAGATAGTCCGGGACCGGGAGAAGTCGTGGTGACAGGTTTCGTACCTCACCCCACGACTTCTCCCACTATGGACGATGAGGGAGAGTCCCAGGAGTTCTAGTCGGAATGCCTCTGGCCGGCTTCTCGTTAGGAGAAGCCGTCGCCAGAGGAGAGTCCGACATAACCCATCCGTTTACAGACGGATGGGTATGCGTAACGCATTTCTCCTGGGTCACCAAAAAAAAAGGTAGTCCGGGAGAAAATTACTCATAGAGACCACGACCCTCAGCACTGAGGAAAAACGACGCAAGGAGGAGGAGGATAGGTGTTTGCCGAGAGACTGGAGCCCCCAATGTGTTTAAAATAGGCTGTTTCTTGTTTAGTAGCTAGCAATTAAAATCAATCGCTAGCCCTTCACCTTAAGGATTTGTGCGGAGTCTTGGCGGATGACTGGCAGGAAGTGGCGTAAGACCGTTCGATATGGAGGCTCTTCTCACTGTGCGCGAACCTAGTCAGTTAGTAAGGCTATATTTATAAACTTTCAATTAATCTTTGTTACCTAAAACGGTGTTGTAGAGTAGTTTTGACGTTTGAAAGAATAAAACATACTTCTTTTTTTTTTCTTTTTCTCTTCCTCTCCTTTTTACACACCCTTTAGTTAATTCTGACGGCCGAGAAGGGCTACTCTGAAACCAGCGCTTGGCCATTTAGCCGAACAAATGCTGAGACTAGTAGCTTTTGTCAATATTTGTACTACAGCCATACTTAGTTTATAGTTTTTGTTTATATTATTTTGTAGCCTTAGATTTATTGTAAGTTTGTGTCTACCTTTTTATTGACAATAAAGATCTTTTTACTTTACTTTAAAAAAAATCATAAAGAATGATAACTGGTTTTAACTAGCAAACGTTAAACAAACATAAATAAGAGACCCTTTCCCCCTTATTACACATACACGAACTAATAATAGTTTTGACCGTGGGAGAGCAACGCTTCGGCATGAATCCGGATCGACCGGAGCGATACCACGGCCTCACAGAAAACCGGCGTGAAGCAGCACTGTGCTGTGTTTCGCTGCGTGAGTGAGGGTACCGGAGGCCTAATCCGGGGGAAAGGGGGTTTAAAGGTTGGCAGCGCGCTTGTTACTCCACTGGTTTTCGCGGGTGTCTATGGGCGGCGACAATCGCTTACCATCAGGCGATGCGTCGGCACCTATCACAAAAATAATATCTTATTGTACTGTACAAATTAGATTTTTCGAATCCTGGATCATGGTCAAAGCGTACCCCAGGCTCCGAGCTTTGGACGTTACCAGGCTAAGATGAAGAGTTTAAAAAAAAAACTTAATTTGTATCTTGTATCTTGTCTATGCTCTCTACTAATTTACGTTAAAAAAACCCGCCGGCGAACGTAATCTCAAATTAATGGTCTTGTTACCGTAATTATATTGCGTTTCTTTTAAGTTTTCCTAATTAAATTTGATGAGCGTTTCGAGGTGTAGGTTTAACCTCGGCCATTTTAGACTGAATGAGGGGCGTTTAAAAATATAAAAATTCATAGTCAAGAAAACAAAATAAACATCTCCTGATGTACAAATAACGAATATAAATAGATGGCTTCATTGATGACTTTGACTATAGAAAGTGACAAGTTAATATTCTTATCTTTTTTTTTGAGTGGGTACTTAATTTTTAATAGCTTCAGTTAAACTTTCTTTAAATGGACATAACGAGCAAAACAGATCAAATTAGCCCAATTGACTTCAATTGTTTAGGCAGAATTCCCCTTATTAACATATCGCGCACTAAGGATAGTCCCAGAACAAAACTCGTGCCAGCCCCTTTTAACATTACGTGTTGGAACGGGAAAACATGAGTTTTAATACAGTAATAACTTTAGATCACGATTTTAATAAGGTGATATTTGATTTAGTGCAAGTAGTTTAAGCCTGCCTAAGAAAATCTTTGGCACCCAACGTGGTGGTATAATATCCTTATTTATTTTATTATTATCATATAAAAATGTGGTGTTATATTATCTATTAACTTATCACGTAAATATAACTTAAGTTTAGTCCAATATTCTTTATAATGCAAAATCCTTAAATACCAATAACATAAAAAAACTTGGAGGCGCCGGGTATCGATCCCGGTACCTCTCGCATGCTAAGGGAGCGCTCTACCATCTGAGCTACGCCCCCTGTTTAATGAAAGAACAAATTTCTACATGACTATCGAAGCCAAGAACGTATTAAATATTAAGCAACAAACAAGTAATGCAAGTGACATAATGAAAGTGCGCTTACGCATGGCACCTTGACCTTCGAGCAACGCTTGGTCCAACAGCGGTAGGCTTTATTTTTCTATAGGTAACCACTAAAAAATTGAATATAAATAAAAGAAAGAAACCTTCAAGATACAGAAATAAGAGCATTATGGGGGAGGCAGGGGGGCAGGGCAGCTGCCCTTTTCTCCCGCCTGCCATTCTCATTCAATACTAATGTCTAATGGGATTAGGCAAAACGGCCAGAAAATTCAAATTTTCTTGGTTAGTCTATCCGATTTCCCCTTCTGCCGAAGACCTGGGTAAGCCTAAATCCTTGGCTTTGTATATCCACACAAAAGATGAAATCAGTAAATCAAACAGCAACGAGAAGGTGCACTAAAATGCATAGGAATATCGTAGGTGCTCTCCTTCATTGTCATCATTGTAGTGTCATCAAGTCCTTCATAGTGCGTCCACAACTGTCGTGGGTTTCTTGTTATAGCAGCTCTGCATGAAATATTCAAAGTCAAAGTCAAAAGATTCTTTATTTGGACAGCACTTACAAATCGTCATACATTTAAGTATTTTAAAACGATTTATAAGTACTTATGTATAACTTACATGTTAATACAGATATATGTTGATACGTAAAATATAATAAAAAAATTAAATAAAATAATGCTATTCTACCACCAGCTCGGAAATATGTTTCTGGTCGAGAAGACCCGGCAAGAAACTCGCCAGTTACCCTTTTTCATCGCCAATTTTTTATACAATGGTTTATTATCCTCATACCAAGTCATACAGTCTAATGCAACACAAAATAGAATGAATCAAATTAGAAATTAAATATGAGGTAAACAGTCCCCAAAGGTGGCACCTGTTCACAAGTATGACGTATGTGTCAGCTATCATTTCACTCAACCATATTAGAGGGAATGTAATGACCCGCCACATAGCGCCACCACCTCAGGGACATTTGAGTGAGCGTGACTACTCAAGTTCCCCTCACAGGTTACAAATAATAGTACCTACTTATCTAATCCAATACTAATGAACTGTAGGACGAAGTGTACAGTAGTAGGTGGGTAGTATCTTGTCAATTTTTAAATTAATCTTAATGTCGTTCAACTCGGATATAAAATATTAAATGGTGCTTTGCCTATTATAAAAGTTTCATTATTTCAACTTACTACAAAAAGTTATAAATATACAAGTGTTCAGGCATGGAGTTTATACATTATGTCCATGAATCCTTATCATTCAGGTAATCTACTATTTTATAGTAAGTATCCCTTTTTCATTAAACAGGCTTTTACATGTGATTTAAATTTATGCATTGGTAAGTCAATAATATTTTGTGGCAACTTATTGTACATTTTAATACTTAGTCCAACAAATTAACTACCAATCTTTTAGGAGTTTCAATTTTGGATATTCATAGGCTACACGCAAGTCATACATTACGAAACGTCCAGCCTAAGAAATGTTTGGCACCCAACGTGGTAGTGGTAAAAAAATCATCCTATCCCATTATTTCAAAATAAAAATAAAACATTATAGAGCCAGATTCTTTTAAATAAAAGAAATGTAATAACAAAATGAAAAAGTTACTTTTTAATAATTTGCAAAAATCGAATTGGAGGCGCCGGGTATCGATCCCGGTACCTCTCGCATGCTAAGCGAGCGCTCTACCATCTGAGCTACGCCCCCTGTGTAAAAAAGAATGAATTTCTTTATCACTATCCATATCAGGCCATTCTTACGTGTTAAGTATTACGCAACAAACAAGTAATGAAAGTGCGCTTACGCATGAAACCTTGACCTTCAAGAGACACTTGAAGGTTCAACAGCGGCATATATATAATTCTATAGTATAAAATAAAGCAAGAAAATTAATCCAGGGCATTAGACATGGGGGTTTCTAGGGAGGGGGGAGATGAGGGGGCAGCGCCTTCCCCAATCCTTATGAGTTATTGGGCAAAAAGGGCTAACAAATCAAATTTGCCCGATATGCCTTGGCCCGATTTGTTGCTTGATTGAACGTCAGCGTTAGAAGTCAGTATTATGAAATACTAAGAAAAATGTTGGCGCCCAACGTGGTAGTGATCCAAATTACCATTTCATACTTAGCACATGACAATACTGAATAAATATTTAATCCAAAATTCTTTAAATAAAAGTTATGTTATGGATAAGACGATATTAATTAATCACGTTTTTTTTTACTTTAAAAATGTATTTTGGAGGCGCCGGGTATCGATCCCGGTACCTCTCGCATGCTAAGCGAGCGCTCTACCATCTGAGCTACGCCCCCGATGATTACACTTAACGAATTTATCCATTTCATTCGAAACAAGTACACTCATTGATAATCAAGTGACATTGTGACGATGTGATACGAAGGAGGCGACTTTCACTACGTAACCGCTGCCTAATAGCCTTGTTGGCCTAGTGGATAGCCGGTTGGATATGAATGGATTTAGATTACGGTGAGGTCTGGTGGCTATATTCATTAACTGGCACAAAATCGGTTAATATTTTAGGAAGAAATGCTTTTATATTCATAATGATATTAATTAAAACTGAAACACGTTTAAAAGAAAACTGAGGTTACTACTTATTGACAAATGTTATTATAATATGCACGAATTTTTCAGCGACAATTTATCACTTACATGATTTTCATTATAAAAATTTTAAATTAATAAAATAAATAAATACATTAACATTAAAATTAATATTATTAATCCATTTCACGTTCATAGGCTATGCCCAAAAGGGTAACATGATGTACAGGAATATAATTGTAACACCTTAACTTCATTCATGAATGCAATAAACGTAATTGACTATTGACTATTGACTATTGAATTTCCTATTATAGACAGATTAACTTAATTTGGCGTCCTCACTTAAGTTAGCGAAACTCGGTTCTATTTTTAAATATATTAGTTCCATACTGTACTCATAGATGCCTCTGGGCGTCGATTGCATCCCGCAAGTGAATCGTCGCTTCGGTTTACGTATAAGCCTCTTAATAAAAAAATTGTATACGGTTATGCTGGGGAATGCCTCCTTATGCATACTCTCTTGCCGGGGGGCAGGCGGGTTATGTCGGGCTCTCCTCCTTCTCCTAGCGAGAAGCCGGCCAGAGGCATACCGACTAAACCCCAGCGACGCTCCCACATGGCCAGAGTGGGGAGGGGACTGGTAGCCACCCCTGGCTATCATCATCTGGACTGGAACTAGCTTGCCCTGGCAAAGGCCTCCCTACCCACCTCCCAACATTTTCAGTCACGAGCCACAGTCGTCCAATCCTTTAGGTGGGAATCGAATTCGTCCCTCACATTAAATGTAGAATTTACCACACAAAAATAGGTTCTTCTTTTTATTTTGTCAACGAACGATAGAAGTCGTATAACTTAATATCCTCCAACCGACTACGGCTACGGCAGCCAATCTCAACGATCAGCCACGTACGCAGGATATATTACAAGTGCTCAAGTGTGTGCGCAAACACATGTGCACTCTCTATTCCCTTACTCTCATATCCCGATGCGACACTACTGTAACACGACCGGAGATAGATCAAGGTTACAAGACCGCCAGCTTCCAGATTCCGGGCTGCCATATTTTTGGCCTGACAAGGGGACCTCTTACGCAGCCGTCGCTTTAAAGTGCGACCCACTAACCACTGCGCTACCGAGGCAGACTTTGTCACAAACATCATGCATAACACACTGTGGTTTAATAAGAGCTCACGTTATGACCACACATTTCTAAACTCGTGCCTAAATTAAGTTCTAGTTTAAACAAAAGTTTCGCAATGCGGACATTTAATAATGCAGTCTGTCCTCGCCTGAGGCTATGCGACGTGAATACATTCCACCTGCATTTGCACAAAGTAGTGGATAAATTCGCTCGCTCCCTCAACGGGGGCGTAGCTCAGATGGTAGAGCGCTCGCTTAGCATGCGAGAGGTACCGGGATCGATACCCGGCGCCTCCAGCGAAAATCATTCTTTTAATTCCACGCTTCGGAGTGAATGGGCCGGCTCGACTAGAGAGATAACCCGCGTGAAGCAGCATTGTGCTGTGTTTCGCTGCGTGAGTGAGGGTACCGCAGACCCAACCTGGGGGAAAGGTAGAAAGGTTGGCAGCACACTTGTTGCCCACTGGTGTCCCGGGTGTCCATGGTCGGCGGCAATCGCTTACCATCAGGTGATCCGTCTGCTCGTCTGCTGTCACATACAATAAAAATTTACTATCAGTAGACTTAAGAACCTTTAGATATATTCACGATAGTTAGCTTAAAGTGAGGCATCAACATAACTAGCGCCGCCAATATATTTGTATCAATTGTAACGATTATGAAACCTATCAGAATCAGAATCTTTATTGCTTGTAACTGTAGGTATTACAATGATTGGAACATTTTTAAAATAAGTACAACGGTGAATCCATAAAAGAAAGAATTAAGATTTTTTTGAGACCAAAATTATGTCACAATTTTTTCCTTCATGTATTCAACTCGGCATATTTTTAAGAAATCAGGGTCTTTCAACTCTACCAGGCGAACGCACGACCCCAAAGAGATTAACAGGATCTTTACATGACTTGAACAACCTATCAACACGTTGGGCGCCATTCATATGTAAAACTCGGTCATACCTTTGCTAAAAACCTTTCAAGTCGACATTGAAAAGGTTATATCCGGGTCAACGTAAACCAACATCAATCTCTGTAGACCGCTTTTGAAGGAAAAAAGTAAAAAAGGAATTGGAGGCGCCGGGTATCGATCCCGGTACCTCTCGCATGCTAAGCGAGCGCTCTACCATCTGAGCTACGCCCCCTGTTAACTACTAGGATAAAATTAATAAATATATTCCAGCCATATACGACGTACATACGACGCGCGCGACCTTTAAAAAAAACTTTCAAAATTCTCCGTCACTTGAAAACACACTATATTACGAACACGTTAAGATCTGTTATTGAGTGGCAGTTTTTAAGAGTGACATGGTAGTAATAAAACAATATGAAGTAATGAGATTAAACAAGCCATCGCTATCAAAAGAAATCAATAAAATATGTAATGCGCGCATAAAAATATGTGTATTTATAACGCCAAACATTGGTAAGGTAAACATTGATTATATTGCTATCCTACTCGCAAAAATTCGTGGTTGACAGTAGTTTTTTTTTTATGTGATAGGTGGCAGACGAGCAGACGGATGGATTGATGGCAAGCGATTGCCGCTGCCCATGGACACCTGCGACACCAGTGGAGTCACACAAACACAGCACAGTGCTGCTTCACGCAGGTTTTCTGTTAAGCCGTGGTATCACTCCGGTCGAGCCGGCCCATTCATGCCGAAGCAAGGCTCTCCCCGATATGGGTTAACTGTTGTTGTACGGAATAATATGTTTTAATGTCACCCGCAAATTGTAATACCTACAGTTACTTACAAGCAAAAAAAAAATCTCGTCCTGATAGGTATATGCGATGGTAGCTCAGTGGATAAGAGCGCGCCGTCCATACGGGGGTCGTGGTTCGAACCCAAGCATAACCTCAGAATTTTTAAAATAAATGTGCATATTTCTACCATTAGCTCGACTGTGAGGAAAAAGGTCGCTAGGAAACCTACAAGTCTCAGGTAATGGATACCTAAAATATTTGAGAGAATAATTCTGAACGTGTAACCGTGATCCAGTTGATCTGGTTCTCCTGTCTAAGAGTTGTACTTACCCACACTTCCCGAATCCTGAATCGTGGTCTAAGCATATTTCGGGCTCCGAAGCGACAGCTTTTGACGCAAGTTGGAATTACACGCTAAGAAGAAGAGGTATATAGCGACGATGTCAATTATTGCATAGATTAATCTTAGTAGACAGCTATTATACATACTAACTTAAAGTATTGGTGCCAAAGTGAAAGGTCCGTCAAATGTCCTTGTCTAAATTGTTCTAGTTTTGAAGTGGTTCCATAGTTCGTTTGCTAATCCGACGGGGGCGTAGCTCAGATGGTAGAGCGCTCGCTTAGCATGCGAGAGGTACCGGGATCGATACCCGGCGCCTCCAATACATTTTGCGTTTCCGGTTTTTCATATTTTTGACATTTTATGCATTTAATACTTGAAGCAAATGTCCAGAATATTGCGTCACATTCATTCAGAATAACAGTGCACAACATTTATAAAATGGAAGCTAAAATTCCTTTTCAGAAACAAATGCAATTTCCTCTAACAACTGAATAACTCAAATTTATTTACATGCATGAAAGATGAAACTACCCCAGAAAATTACCTAACATCCCGTGATATGCACTAGGAACGCATAAAAGGACAACACGTCTTTCCCCCCCACGCGTCATTCTGTGCACACCTATTGTTATGCTATGCGCGCCTGGTACGTTTCTCCCTTGATTCGCTGCTCTTTCACGTCACCTTTGCTTACGGGACACACGGGAAAGAGGTCAATGTGTCTGCACTGAAATGAACATACGAGAAACGTGCCACAATTTTCGTACCTTTTTCACTTTTTACGGGAACGATTCTAATGATATCGTTAGTGATGAAAAGCATATTCATTTCGTTTGTTGAAAAAACTATTTTTTTTTTCGGAAATTAACCTGCCGTGAACAATATAATATGATAAGAGTATAAAAGCAAACTAAATAACGTAAATTAAGTCGGTAAGAAGTATAACGCCATGAGACAAAACAAAGCCAATTCATGATAATGCCAATGCAATACAGCTGAATCCCGTCTTCTTAACGAGTTTACAAACTACACCTAAAGGGAGGTGGGTAACGTACAACCTCCTATTAGTTTCTGATAGCCTAGTAGCTGTGAGAAATGGGAACAGGTTCAGGCACCATCTTAAACAGCTGCTGCCACCAACCTGCTTACAGAATCCGTTTGTTTACCGTCTTGCGACCGCTTTGCACTTTATGCTACCTTGGTAACCGTGAGAAAATTTTAACCCGTTTACTCTCACGTATTTCCTGCTTTTAAGAATTAAAATAATTATATTTCAATAATTTAATTAAAGGACATATCCAGGAACTTGCTAGGACATATAATACAGTATTCCGAAAAATCAAGAAAATTTTGCTGAATTCAGGAAAAATACCAAAAATTGATTTACGTGGCGGTCCGGTCGGTGCAAATCAGAACTGAATTTAAAAATTTTACACTGGCGTGAAGCAGCGCCTGCGCTGTGTTGCGCCGTGTGAGTGAGATTACCGGAGGCCCAATGGGGGGAAGGGGAAAAGGTTGGCAGCGCACTTGTGACTCCACTGGTGTTGCGGGTGTCCATGGGCGTCGGAACTGCTTACCATCGGGTGATCCGTCTGCTCGTCTGACACACAAAATTGACGTAACCAATATGTTTGTTTGTACTATCAAACTTAAAAGTTGACAAAAATATCCTACATCTCTATATGATATATTACCCCCCAAAATTCCCCGCCCTATAAACTTCCAATATTTATTAACTTTACCTTTTCCCCTTTATTTAAAAGATTTTTGTAAATATATAAGTATATCTATCTATCACAAAATGTGTTGGTAAGCGCATAACTCAACAACGACTGGACTAATTTGAGCAATTCCTTTTTTAAAATGTTCGTTGAAGTCCAAGGATGGCTCTTACGGCGAGAAAAAATCGAATAATTGTCGGGAAAACCCTAAAAACAGTCCTTTTCTTTTTCACATACAAACGTTTTCTAACTAAAACGTAGAATCAATTTGAGTTTTATTGCTATTATATAAAGTTCATATTTGTTGCCACATTACATTTTTTTTTGACAGGACGAAGTCTGTCGGGTCAGCTAGTATGATATAAAATTATAATTCTCTTCTTGTGTTATGTTTTTGTCTTTTATAGCTGTGCTTCTGCGTTATTGTGTCCTGTCGTCTGTGCTGTTTACATGTGCCGCTTTTGTTTGTTGTAGAATATAGATCGAACATTTGGCAAAATTAACAGTCAATTTTATATCGACGTGTCTCTCTTATACACTTGACATTGGCGGAAACACACGCGCGGCCGTAACCGTGCGCGGGATAAAACCATAAAAAAAAAGACGCCATTATCTAAATGTCATTCCCGCCGCGGAGGTTTTTGCTTTTATGTATTTCTATAATTTTCTGTGATTTTTATTTTTGCAACAGAAAACGAAGCCTTTACTTATAAAGAAATTAAATAGTGACAAAGTGTTGTAGGTATATTCGCCATTTTTTCGAACATCTGTACCAGGTCCAAGCCAAGCTTCCATATAATATAGAACAGCACCTTTGTATGACCAATTAATAAGGGTTTGTTATAGTTGTTAAGGTTGAAACGGATAAATGTTATATTGTTATATTGAGAAATAATCTTCAAATACGGATTGGAATACAGACTAGTAACTGTTTTACCTACAACAAAGACATAATAAAAACATCAAACCGGTTTCCCAACACACGATAAACGACATTATGTCCCACGTTTACCGATACGAGTCGTTGTTCAAAAAAGAGTCTTTAAAAAAGGGGAAATTCATAATATGGGGGAATATGATATGGAAATTATGAGTATGTTTGCGTTGCGTCTCTGTATTTTCCGCTGATAAAGTATTCATCGTGTTTAGGATTGATTTGTATTACGAATAATGAGTGCACTTGTTAGCTGTGTTTGTTTACTTATATGAGTATTTTTACCTCCAGCGATTGATGTTTGGTCCCTTCACCAAGGTATTATTACATTGCGTCTGGAGTGAGTTAATTATTTTTTTTCATCGAATACCCTATACGTCGAATTATGTCGAATACGGTATTGTACGAGATGAATCGAGCATGCGTGGGAAAAGACGTCTTGGCTCCTACAAAACTCTTGTTTCTCAAGATTACCAGGGCAACAAATTTTGGAGAGTGTTCGAATGACCTTCACGACCTGATACCACCTTCTCCTTTCTACCACCGGACATTACGGAAGACGACAGGAATCCATCCTTACACTGTGCAAGTTCCACCAGCTCGTACTAAGCGTTTCGCTTCCTCTTTCTTGGTACGAACTGCTAAGGAATGGAACAACTTGCCGGCTTCTGTATTCCCAGAGAGCTACAATTTGGGTGTCTTTAAGTCGAGAGTGAATAGGCACGCTACATCTTAGACCTTATTGTCACTTTCCATCAGGTGAAATGAGGTCAAGTGCAAACCCATTTAATATATAAAAAAAAAACAGAATTATTCGGGAGGTTGAGATTCAAAAGAACTACTTACCCCATACATAACAAGGACGGGAATCCTTTATAGCAGTTCTGCATCATGGGAAATCGTAAAACGTTTTGACACTATTTCACATTTTTTTTATTTGTTTCTCAAGATTATTGCGCCCTCACCTCTACATATTGCTGTAACATTGGTAACAATGGGGTATATTTCAATACGACAAAATTCAATTCTATCAAATAAATAATAAATAGAGTCCATAAATTTTATTAGATCTGGTGTATGTGCGTGTTTTAGGGATTATTGATTGAGGTACTAGTGGAAATATTATCAAAATCATTTATGTTTGTGTCATGTTGTTTTTAAAATAACTTCAAATAAGATAGTTAAGGAAATAATCGCGTCGGGTGGGATTTCTATATGTTTTACTAATTTGTGTTTCTCTAGTTGTCGACTTTACTGAACCCTTTCTTTTTATTTGCTGCCTTTCATCATGACATAAGAATATTAGAAAATAATTAAATAAATGTGCTTTCGCATCAATGTTAACATTTAGCAACCGATTTTTATTTCGAGTATAAAAAGCAAAACAGCGGCAGCCCCAAGCACCCTAAGCTCATTAATCATATCAATATATTTTATCAAAACAATATTTAAATTTTAGTCCCAAGAATACCAGGAGTGCATATTTAAACAGGAGATCGGTAGTATTTTTTCATTCGTCAGGGATCAACAGGTAGTTTAAGCCCGGGCATCATATTTTACTAACGCCCTTATTTCACACCTTTACCAATATATCATAAGATAAGAAGAGATGATATGGATTTAACCAGGAAGTTAATTTTAAGTTTGTACTGTTGTTCTTTAGTTTTATAATAATTTCCCAATATCAGTATAACGTGTGTCAGAGTCATTTACATGGCAAATTTTGCGAAAATGATGTAATGTTAGGGTGCGAAATAATAATAAGGACGAACGGAACTTAGTTTAAGGCCACTTTTCGGAATATTGCAGAAAAAAAAAGGAAAATACTTTTGATAGTTGAATTGACACTTTTGTCACTTGCGAGAAAATGTAACGGTTTTCTTCATTTTATTTCCTTCATTATGTTTGAAGGTTCAAACATAATGAATGTATTGAAGAGGTCAAAGTCAGTTTAACCACTGATCAAAGGACCTGTCTACCCTTTTTTAGAAGTGTTTGAGATGGATTTTCGTCGGGTTCTTACTATGTCTGTGAAATACAAAGGAAGTATGAGCTTTCTTGAAAACGAAGTGCCCCGTAACTGCAATATTTTTCACGTCTGATATAGATAGAAATCAAAATTGAAGGCATAGTATAAAAACTTTATTAATTAAGCTCGAGATAACAGGATATCACAAGATGGTTCATATTAGCAAAAGCATTGTTTAAACTCCACAGGCGTTAAAAGAGTGTTTTTGTTCACACGTCATACGAGAAAGAATAACGGATGGCATGGTCGGGCCCGAACGCCTGTCTACCTGCCGAGATATCCCAGTGATCAAAGAGGGCCTTGTAAGTTCAACCTCTGTAACTTTATGTTCCCCTAGTATTTGAAATTAAAATTGCTTAACTCTTTCAATCCCTATATCCTGGTTGCAAATTAATTTTGCACTGAAGATAAAGAAATTTTAGATGAAAAAAATGAAATTATTCAAACTGTTCATCATCATCCATCCATACTAATATTATAAATGCGAAAGTAACTCTGTCTGTCTGTCTGTCTGTCTGTCTGTCTGTCTGCTACTCTTTCACGCCAAAACTACTCAACGGATTTAAATGAAATTTGGTATACAGATAATCTAGACCCTGAGAAAGGACATAGGCTACTTTTTATTGCGAAAAGGGGGTTGTAAGGGGTTGAAAGGGGGGTAAAAAGTTACTTTTCCACACGGACGGAGTCGCGGGCGGCCGCTAGTGGGAAATAAAACAGAACCATGAGAGTTACGGATGTTTTCAAATCTGGGGCAGATAATCTCACGGTAACCAGGGTAACATAAGATGGATAGAGGTCACAACACCAATATCACCATCAATCTTCCCTTGATCTCAGGGATTTTATCAGGCGTGTCATAATATAAAAAAGGTTCTTACCTGCTATGACGTAAACGGCGGGAACTTAAGGCAGACAATAAACGGACCTATTTACATACTTCTATAAGCTTGTACGTAAATATTTTCATGTTCCCAATATTTTAAAACTATGTAAGCCATATTAAACGGAAATCTCAGTGATTTCGCGGAATAGCATTATGCAATGGATAGTGAAATTCCCGTATTCGCTTTAATGTTCCATGAAAATTGAATTTTCTCAGAAATATCACACACACTCACAGAAAAGGATTTACCTCTACAAAAATTCCGAGAGTTCAGTAGCAAAACAGTAAAGCGGGTAGTTTTTTTTTGTAACAGTCCGTTTGTGAGCATTCGTTATGCCATGGGAAACGTAACAGCCGACAACATGGGATTTTCGACCTCTTACTTTTATTGTGTGTGGAACGGTGTGTATAAAGAATAAGGTATGTATCAGAAAAATATCCCACAATAACTAGGATAGCAAACAGTAAAGGGAGCTAAAATTCCAATGAGATTGCTGCACTTTTTTATGTGATAGGTGACATACTGATCATCTGATGTAAAGCCATTTTCAACGTCCAAAACACCTGTGACCACCAGTGGAGTCCAGAGTTCATTTTTTTAATTCTAGAAAAAGTGGCCGCTTTTGGCGTGAAATTGTTTAAAATTGATCTCGTTTAGTAGCTAAAAATTAAAATCGATTGGCGTCGCTAGTGTGCCTTACCCGTCACCTTAACTATGTAGTTGTGTTGTAGTAAAACAAGTGACAATCAAGGCAGTGTATCTCATGCGAACCAGGGTAACATCGATCAAATGGAAGTTAAAATTGCCCTTGTTGTTACCGTTAAAGTTCCCATGGTTCCATAAACATTTGGACGCCTAGGGTTAATAAAAACTTGTTACCTGCTTGATTTAATTTTACTAACGGGCCGTGTCTCGAAAGCAGTGTATTCGTGGGAACTTTTTCGTTTTCTTTTTTTTTTTTTGATGACCCAGTGAAAATGCACCTTATGCACGCTGAGAGGGGCTCTCCTCCGGGTTAAGTCTCTGCTAATCAGAGACCGTCCGGAGGCATACCCAATAAAACACTGGGGCGTTTCCATCCCTCGCCCAGGAAACACTCAGACCGGGGTGAGGACTGCCACGGAGGTTTCATCCGTCGCCCGGTCAGGGCGAAGTGGCTCGCCAGCTCGGCCTCTCTCCCACTCAACCTCCCGGGTAGCACCCACGCTGCTGGATGCAGTGCAAGCACCACCGAGAGGAACTTTTTCGTTTCCTGATTGACCACACACAACAACACCATCTCTTCTTGTATCGCCTCTTCTGTTTGTATCAGTGTCGTGTCGTGTTATGCCTATTGTACATATTTACTTTTTCTGTGTTGTGACGGTCAATAAATGTATTTTTAAACGGTTTTATTTAGCTCACCCCGTTTGTTTTATTTATTATTATTTATTCTTGGTTCAAATTTAGTAATTCAAATTTCACCCTCTTCCTGTCAACCGATTAATCTGAATTTTTGTATACACTTTGGATTTTGGTGACAATACAATTGTATTGTATTGTCACCAAAAATCTATAATCTATAAACATAATTATGTTTATTCATTATCATTATAAATTCAAGATGGCCGCCGATACAAAATGGCGGATAAATTATGTTTTGTTAATCCCATCAATATGGGTATCAAATAAAAGGTCTCAACAAGCAGAATACAGTATACTATAAAAAATTTAAATCCAAGATGGCGGCCGCTACAAAATGGCGGATAACGTAGGTTTTATCAATCCCATCAATATGGGTATCAAATAAAAGTGATCAGCCAGTAGAATACAATTTACTATATAAAATTAAAATCCAAGATGGCGGCCTCTACAAAATGGCAGATAACTTAGGTTTTATCAATCCTATCAACATGGGTATCAAATGAAAGGTCTCAACAAATAGAATACAATTTACTATGAAAAATTGAAATCTAAGATGGCCGCCGCTACCAAATGGCTGATAACATTTTTTTATCAATCCCACCAATATGGGTATCAACAGCAGTTAAGGACCTCAGTGGGGGAGTTTTGGGATATGTTAATACTTTATGTTTTATTTGCAAGCTTGTCCCTAACCGCGTCATCGCCCCGGCGGATCGCCATTTTGAGGTTGTACTCGGTTATTTTTTCGATGGTAGCCTTCGATGCCATGGATATTAGGCGCGCTGTGGCGTCGTTATCTGTATAATATACACAAGTTCTTGTCTGGAGATGGCTACCACCGCTTGTGGGACACTTTGAAGGAGATGGGACTGTTTGGCAGTTGTTCTGACTATCGCAACGTTCTCGAACGTCTGTCCCTGGGCTTCGTGGATTGTCAGAGTGCACGATCCTTCGTCTGATCCGTACCCCTGGCTGATTAAGAGAGATTTAGAGAACAATAATAATTAATACTATAGAGATTACATATTGACTTATGTCACATTTAAAAATTCTTCAATAGAGTAAGGACTTTTTTCCTTCCCTTCAGTTTTTAAACGGTTTTATTTAGCTCGACCCGTACGGTATTTATTTATTTGGGTCAAAATTAGAAATTGAAATTTGAGTACCTTCCTGTTGTCAGATTTATCTTAAATTTGGTACACACCTTTAGTTCCGATGACAATACAATATAGTAGTATCAATAACGTTGTAAATCTAAGATGGCCGCCGGTGCAAAATGGCGGATTTCATATTCTTCCACAACCCCCTCAATATGGGCATCAAATGAAAGGGCTACACTACTACTACTAGTAGAATACTGTGATTACGACAAAATTTAAAATCCAAGATGGACGTGGTTACAAAATGGCATATTAGGTGAGGGCATGAGTAGTCGTGTCCAGAACAGTTATGTCCAAGATTGTGTGACGTTAAAAGGACAGATCAAGTCTCTGGAAGGGCTATGTTTGAGGAATTAGATTGTAATAAATTATCAGGTAAAAAACCATGTCATAATGATGCACTCAACGTAGGCATTTCCGTTAAATACTAAAAACTATAAAATAAAAAATCGGTAAAAAAACTTTTAAGTTAAACGGTTTTATCTCATGTGCACTGAAAACTAGAAAATAATAATAACAATTAGGTATTTTGATCTTCTAGTTCAGAAATATTTTAATACCAAGCAGAATAGCTTTTAGGCATATTAGACTAAAAAAAAATCGGTAAAAAAACTTTTAAGTTAAACGGTTTTATCTTATGTGCACTGAAAACTAGAAAATAATAACAACAATTAGGTACTTTGAACTTCTAGTTCAGAAATATTTTAATACCAAGCAGAATTGCTTTTAGGCATATTAGACTAAAATAAAAACGTGGGGCCCATTAACTATTGCTGTAATACTTTCTTCTATACTAAGTGTGGATTGCATCGACTTACTATAATCGTAACTGGAGATTTTGACAATCAATAACCAGCAGTAGCGGTTTCACCAGCGAACGCCCAGCTCATGATCTACCAAAGTATAAAGATATGCTTTGCCATAGGTAGGATTTCAGAGGGGCCCCACGTTTTTATTTTAGTCTAATATGCCTAAAAGCTATTCTGATTGGTATTAAAATATTTCTGAACTAGAAGATCAAAATACCTAATTGTTATTATTATTTTCTAGTTTTCAGTGCACATAAGATAAAACCGTTTAACTTAAAAGTTTTTTTACCGATTTTTTTCTTTCTTTCTTTTACCCTTCTTATAAAATCCCCTATTACGTCTATTATCAAGGAATATTAAGTTCTACGCCTCTTGTTAATAATGTATACAAATGCCCTTTTTGCAGGGCATTTGTTTACAATTGGAAAAACTTAGCAACGCTAAGTTAAATTTCACTTAAAAGAACAAAAAAGGGGCAGCAAGAATACCAGGAGTGCATATTTAAACAGGAGATCGGTAATATTTTTTCATTCGTCAGGGATCAACAGGTAGTTTTTATAAGGTTGAGCCCGGGCATCATATTTTACTAACGCCCTTATTTCACACCTTTACCAAGAAATCATAAGATAAGAAGAGATGACATGGATTTAACCAGGAAGTTAATTTTAAGTTTGTACTGTTGCATCCACTTTTCTTTAGTTTTATAATAATTTCCCAATAACAGTATAACATGTGTCAGAGTCATTTACATGGCAAATTTTGCGAAAATGTGTAATGTTAGGGTGCGAAATTCTGAATATTGCAGAAAAAAAAAGGAAAATACTTTTGATAGTTGAATTGACACTTTTGTCACTTGCGAGAAAATGTAACGGTTTTCTTCATTTTATTTCCTTCATTATGTTTGAAGGTTCAAACATAATGAATGTATTGAAGAGGTCAAAGTCAGTTTAACCACTGATCAAAGGACCTGTCTACCCTTTTTTAGAAGTGTTTGAGATGGAATTTTCGTCGGGTTCTTACTATGTTTGAGAAATACAAAGGAAGTATGAGCATTCTTTAAAACGAACTGCCCCGTAACTGCAATATTTTTCACGTCTGATATAGATAGAAATCAAAATTGAAGGCATAGTATGAAAACTTTATTTATTAAGCTCGAGATAACAGGATATCACAAGAATGGTTCATATTAGCAAAAACATTGTTTAAACTCCACAGGCGTTAAAAGAGTGTTTTTGTTCACACGTCATACGAGAAAGAATAACGGATGGCATGGTCGGGCCCGAACGCCTGTCTACCTGCCGAGATATCCCAGTGATCGAAAGAGGGCCTTGTAAGTTCAACCTCTGTAACTTTATGTTCCCCTAGTATTCGAAATTAAAATTGCTTAACTCTTTCAATCCCTATATCCTGGTTGCAAATTAATTTTGCACTGAAGATAAAGAAATTTTAGATGAAAAAAATGAAATTATTCTAACTGTTCATCATCATGGGAAATAAAACAGAACCATGAGAGTTACGGATGTTTTCAAATCTGGGGCAGATAATCTCACGGTAACCAGGGTAACATAAGATGGATAGAGGTCACAACACCAATATCACCATCAATCTTCCCTTGATCTCAGGGATTTTATCAGGCGTGTCATAATATAAAAAAGGTTCTTACCTGCTATGACGTAAACGGCGGGAACTTAAGGCAGACAATAAACGGACCTATTTACATACCTCTATAAGCTTGTACGTAAATACTTTCATGTTCCCAATATTTTAAAACTATGTAAGCGATATTAAACGGAAATCTCAGTGATTTCGCGGAATAGCATTATGCAATGGATAGTGAAATTCCCGTATTCGCTTTAATGTTCCATGAAAATTGAATTTTCTCAGAAATATCACACACACTCACAGAAAAGGATTTACCTCTACAAAAATTCCGAGAGTTCAGTAGCAAAACAGTAAATCGGGTAGTTTTTTTTTGTAACAGTCCGTTTGTGAGCATTCGTTATGTCATGGGAAACGTAACAGCCGACAACATGGGATTTTCGACCTCTTACTTTTATTGTGTGTGGAACGGTGTGCATAAAGAATAAGGTATGTATCAGAAAAATATCCCACAATAACTAGGATAGAATACAGTAAAGAGAGCTAAAATTCCAATGAGATTGCTGCACTTTTTTATGTGATAGGTGACATACTGATCATCTGATGTAAAGCGATTATCAACGTCCAAAGCATCCTGTGACCACCAATGGAGCCCCGAGTGCATTTTTTTAATTCTAGAAAAAGTGGCCGCTTTTGGCGTGAAATTGTTTTAAATTGATCTCGTTTAGTAGCTAAAAATTAAAAACGATTGGCGTCGCTAGTGTGCCTTACCCGTCACCTTAATTACTATGTAGTTGTGTTGTAGTAAAACAAGTGACAATCAAGGCAGTGTATCTCATGCGAACCAGGGTAACATCGATCAAATGGAAGTTAAAATTGCCCTTGTTGTTACCGTTAAAGTTCCCATGGTTCCATAAACATTTGGACGCCTAGGGTTGATAAAAACTTGTTACCTGCTTGATTTAAATTTTACTAACGGGCCGTGTCTCGAAGGCAGTGTATTCGTGGGAACTTTTTCGTTTCCTGATTGACCACACACAACCACACCATCTCTTCTTGTATCACCTCTTCTCTTTGTATCAGTGTCGTGTCGTGTTATGCCTATTGTACATATTTACTTTTTCTGTGTTGTGACGGTCAATAAATGTATTTTCTTTCTTTCTTTTACCTTTCTTATAAAACCCCCTATTACGTTTATAATCAAGGAATTAAGTTCTACGCCTCTTGTTAATAATATATACAAATGCCCTTTTTGCAGCAACGCTAAGTTAAATTTCACTTAATAAAGAACAAAAAAGGGGCAGCCATTTTCAAGCGGCGGAGTTTAAAAATCTGACAGTTAACAGTATCTACCTACGTTACCCCACGGGAATTATACCAAACGCATGGGAATTTAGTACCTGTAGTATTTATGCTATCCTAGTAGTCATAGAATCTACTACGATATTTATCATGGTACTTCGCTAATATTCTTGAGAGAGTATTTGGGTTTTTTAAGTTAATTAATGTTGGGTGGTTAATTTTCTTAAGATAAATTAGGCAGAATTTAACAACAATGTTATCTCACGGGTAACATCGGGCAAATAGTAGGAAAAATTACCCATGCTACTATTAAAGTTCCCAATGTATCTCATAAACATTTACGGATCCCAACGGTGGGCAAAAATGTTTTACGTGCTTGATTTGATGATTACTAACGGCTCGTGTGATTGAAGTGTGTAACTTTTTCATTTTACCATAGTATATAATCGTATATTTGTCTGGTTCCTTATTATATTACCTCCTGAGTTTTAAAACAAAATCCTGATTTTGTTTCTGCCTATAGTGTGGTATCATGCATGATCTTCAAATATGAAAAGAATCAAAATTGTGTTTTGTTTCGCTACGAATGTTATTAGTATGCTATAGCTTACTAAGACTTTATAGAAACACAGAAGATCTTTCTTGTAGAATCTCGGATCACGACCATAATAGAAGTAGTGTAGTAGGCCCATCTAAGCCTCTTTATCTAAGATTTAAAACCAAGTGGGGAGAACTTGGAAGGCACAATAATTAGAAAGGACGAAAAAGGTACGCAGCCATTCTCAAAAGGCGGAGTTTAAAAACATCGAATACTCTAACGCTTGACAGTGTCTACCTGCATCCTTGCGTTGCTTGCGCTTACCCCGTGGGAAGTATACCAAACGCATGGGAATTTAGTACCTTGTTGTACTTATGCTATCCTAGTAATCATGAGATCTATTACCATAGCTGTATCTACTACACTAATATATTTCTCATGAGAGAATGTGGTTTTTTAATTTTCTTGAGATAAAATTAGGCAGAAACAAACAACGATGTATCTCACGATCACCAGGGTAACATCGGCCAAATAGAAGTAAAATTTACCCATGCTACCGTTAAAGTTCCCATGGTTCCATAAACATTTTCGGATCCCAGCGGTTAGCACAAAAGTTTTACCTGCTTGATTTTAACTTTACCATTTTATTTTTTTGCTTCTTAGGATCTTAAATGTGTTGTGGGAACTTTTTTATTTCCGTCACACCTTCTATGTCCGTTTAGGGCCATATTACTGCAGAAAATTTTAACTTTATTCCTGTGGTTCTTAAACTATAGGTACTAACTATAATATGAAAAAAATAAAACGCGTATTTTAGTTTCGCCACGGTTGTTATTAGAATGCCACATTTTACTAAGATTTTATAGAAATACAGAAGGTCTTTCTTGTAGAATCTCAGATCACGGTTAGACACGGTAGAAAGTATTTTAGGCTCCATCTACGCCTCCAACTTCTCTATTAGTCTAAGATTTAACTTGGCAGTATCTACCTGCACACTTGACCCCATGGGAATTATGTCAAAAGCAGGGGAATTATAGTACCATTAGACATATGCTATCCTAGTAATCATGGGATCTTTTACCATGCTATATATACTGTACTAATATTCCCGTGAGTTGTTAATATTCTAAAGAATTAACGCATCAGAAGGAAACAATAATGTTAAAAAAGCACTGATCCCTACAGTTTATAAGTAAAACTAAATAGGAGCCCATCAGAGCAATATAATATCTCACGCCAACCAGGGTAACATAGGTCAAGTGGAATTAAAAGTTACCCATGGCTACGGTTAAAGTTCCCATGGTTCCATTAACATTTCCGGATCCCAACGGTTGGCAAAACATTTTACCTGCTTGATTTTAATTTTACTAACAATCCGTGTGATCTGAACCGTGCAACTGTGTGCAGTGGGAACTTTCTTATATTAACTCACCTCCTATGTCCTTCTAGTGCCTTATTACTCCAGAAAACTTTTATTTTGTTCCTGTGGTTATACTATGATAAGAAAAAAATGAAAAGAGTATTTTAGTCTCCGCCACGGTTGTTATTAAAATGTCACAGTTTACTAAGACTTTATAGAAATACAGAAGGTCTTTCTTGTAGAATCTCAGATCAAGGTCATAAAGAAAGTATTTTAGGCTCCATCTACACCTTTAACTTCTCTATTAATCTAAGATTTAAAAACTAGTGGGGAGAACTTAGAAAGAACAATATTATGTGAAAGGACAAAAAGGCACGCAGCCATTTTGAAATGGCGGAAATTAAGAACGTCAAATACTATTTTCGCTTGGAGTTGTATACTTGCACACTAGACCCCATGGGAATTATGCCAAACGCATGAGAATTTTAGTACCATTAGACTTATGCTATCCTAGTAATCATGGGATCTTTTACCATGCTATATATACTGTACTATTCCCGTGAATTTTTAATATTCTAAAGAATTAACGCATCAGAAGGAAACAATAATGTTAAAAAAGCACTGATCCCTACAGTTTATATTTAAGTAAAACTAAATATAGGAGCCCATCAGGGCAGTATAATATCTCACGCCAACCAGGGTAACATAGGTCAAGTGGAATTAAAAATTACCCATGCTACGGTTAAAGTTCCCATGGTTCCATTAACATTTCCGGATCCCAACGGTTGGCAAAAACATTTTAGCCTGCTTGATTTTAATTTTACTAACAATCCGTGTGATCTGAACCGTGCAGTGGGAACTTTCTTCTTTAAACTCACCTACTATGTCCTTCTAGTGCCTTATTAAAATGTCACAGTTTACTAAGACTTTATGGAAATACAGAAGGTCTTTCTTGTAGGAATCTCAGATCACGGTCTTAAATAAAGTATTTTAGGCTCCATCTACGCCTCTAACTTCTCTATTAATCTAAGATTTAAAAGCTAGTGGGGAGAACTTAGAAGGAACAATATTATGTGATAAGGACGAAAACGTCACGCAGCCATTATGAAAAGGCGGAAATTAAAAACGTCAAATACTATTACGCTTGGAGGTATCTACTTGTACACTGGATCCCATGGGAATTATGCCAAACGCATGAGAAATTATATGTAGTACCACTTAGACTTATGCTATCCTAGTTATCATTAACGAATTAGACTATTTTACCATGCCATATATACTGCACTAATATTCCCGTAAGTTTTTAATATTCTAAAGAATGAACGCATCAGAAGGAAACAATAATGTTAAAAAAGCACAGTTTCTATTTAAGTAAAACTAGGAGCCCATCAAGGCAATATAATATCTCACGCCAACCAGGGTAACATCGGTCAAGTGGAAGTAAAAATTACCCATGCTACGGTTAAAGTTCCCATGGTTCCATTAACATTTACGGATCCCAACGGTTGAGCAAAAAAGTTTTACCTGCTCGATTTGTACTAACAGTCCGTGTGATTTGAAACGTGCACTGGGAACTTTTTCACTTTACCACAGTACACAGACACTAACTACACCTCCTGTGTTCGTCTAGTGCCTTATTACTCCTGTGACAATCAGTGTCTTGGTTTCGCCATTAATATTATATTAGTATATGCCACAGTTTACCAACACATGGAAATAATACAGAAAGTGACATGGTGACACAACATTTTTTTTTCTTCTTTTAGGAATACGCCGTCGAGGCTCGAACATAGAAAATTAATAATGCCACCCCAATGCTTGTTTGAAAACCTACACACTTACATTCACCCCATGGGAAATATACCAGACGCATGAGAATTAAAGTACCTGTAGCTTCATACTATCCTAGTTATCATGGGATCTGTTACAATGCTATACATACTTGAATAGTTATACCACTATTCCCATGAAAGTGTGAATAAAAAGTTACGAATTACTCATGGGTTTTTCAAATTCTTATTAATTAAGCATCCGAAGTAAACGCCAATGGTGAAAGAGCATGATCCTAAATAAAACTAGACAAACTCGGCAGTGTATCTCACGGCAACCAGGGATAACATCGGTGAGATAGTAGTAAAAATTATCCATGCTACCGTTAAGCTTCCCATGGTTTCATAAAAAATCCTGAACCCGAACGGTTAACAGAAACATTTTTACCTGCTTTGCTTTTAATTTTACTAATGGCCTTACTTTCATATTTTTATATTTTACCATAATAATATAAATAGGTACTGAAAGTTTTATAGAGAAATGATAAAATAGTGTTGTATGGAAATGTCACATGGTATATCTGTTTGAATGTCAGAATACGGTCAGAAAAACGGACGGCGACTTTATTAAAGAAACGAAAGCTCGTTTCTAACTCTTATCTAATTGGTTGGTCTTATCTAATACCTAGTTTGAATCTTATGGGAATAGTGAATTTAAAACATTTGAAAAGAAAACATAGATAGAGCAAGATGTATAAGGACGAAAAGTCATGCGCAGCCATTTTGAAAAGGCGGGGTTTCTACAAAAATCGAGTATCCCAACACGTGTTTGTTACCTGTACACTTGCATTTACTCCATGGGAAATATGTCAGAGCCATGGGAATTACAGCACTTTTAGCTTTATGCTATCCTGGTAATTATGGGATCTTTTACGCGATATGATGTTATGCGACAATATATCAATATTCCCATGAACAGTGGTGTAAAATAAATTGCGATAGAGGTCCACGTGGCTTTTTAATATTCTCAAGATAACTAAGGCATTAGAAGGAAACAAGAATGTTGAAGACCTAATTTGAATATTGTCGCTCTTTTTATGTGTCTGAGAGACTTATAAAAAGAGCGACGAAGATGACGAAAATGTCTTGAAATATCCTTATAATTTTTAAAATTACCAGGTATTCATAAGATGGTTAGAGTTACGAAGACATCGTAAAAGAAGACTGTATAAATAATCAGAGGCGGGGTTTAAAATTGAATCAAAAAGCCCCAACCACACCGCCCCAAATTTTACCTGCACCCTTACAACTCGGCATCGTGTATCACCATGGTAAATATTCCTAATGCATGGGAGCTTTTTAGTGCCTTAGCACTCATGTTATCCTAGTCACCGTGGGACGTAATTACCATGATTTCACATAATTAAAATACACATCTTAGACATACCCCTACGGATTGAAGTTCTAATTAACTTCGTTAAAAACGAGATCTTAATGGTATATAAGAAGACTTTTCAAAATAATGCATAAAATAATAACAATCCATAATTTAATATACACTGAAAACAACATAACAATGCAGGGGTTTATTACAATTTTTTTTATATGAGGAGGGATCTTTTTGAGAAATAATGTATTTGATGGCGACACCTTGACTGATTGATGCTTATCTAAAAATCATATGGTTTGTTACCAAACAATTTTTAAAGAAAAAAGTAATTAAATATAATAAATATTCCCACGTTTACCAGAACTTCCACAAAGTACATAATGTAAGTATTTCATAAAATGAGCATGTTAGATCCCTTATTGACTGGCACTCATAAAAACGCAAAGAGCAAATTTATTGAAGATTTCTTAAATTTATCTTATTAATCTCAGATAAACCAGAGAAGTATAAATAAACAAGAGGTATGGAGCCGTAAAGACGTGTATGGCCATTTATAAGGCGGAGTTACCCAAGTATCACGTAACGCCCCAATCTTTTTACCTGCACTCTTCCGCTGACGAGATTTCCAAGTAGGGTTGAATTAAGAGGGTAAGCTTAAAATGTCTCAACAACATCCTAGGATTTCTGTTACCCTAGTAATCATGAGACGACGTTTTAACTCTTTAACATTGAAGATGTATTTGATATTTGATTAAAATATAAAGTTAAAAATAATCTGGTAACTCATTAAGGTATCACAAAAATTTACTTAAG
Organism: Marasmia exigua; assembly: GCA_019059595.1. Taxonomy (NCBI): domain Eukaryota; kingdom Metazoa; phylum Arthropoda; class Insecta; order Lepidoptera; family Crambidae; genus Marasmia; species Marasmia exigua. The sequence continues at coordinate 1,201,653 of CM032481.1, read as the reverse complement.
TTATTAATATGCCACAGTTCACTAAGGCGACAAAGCAATGCAAGAGGTCTTTAAGAATCTGGGTTGACAAGTATTGTGACAGCCATCTTGGAGGGTAACCTTTTTGTAAAAATAAACGAAAACCGACGCTCTAAAATTTACCTGTCAAAACTTCTTTGGATTGGACGTTACTATTAAGGAAGTTCATAATCCCTTTAGGGGACCAGGGCAACATAAATAAAAATAAGGTTTTAAGGTGTTGCACTTGAAGGAAAGTAGGAAGATTGAATCACGAAAAACTTTGATAAAACTTACCGGCAACGACGGTTTCAGCCCTCGGCAGTCTTTGCAGGACGTGGTGGATGAGCCCCACGTCGGTGCAGGCCTGCAGGTTGCGCACGCTCTTGCGCAGTATCGCGATGAACACCGACCATATCTCCGCCTGTAGACAAATGAGAGAATTGATCTAGTGTCTTCATACCACTTACTTTAACGCTATTAGCTTCGCTTTAAGTCTGTCAGATAGAAGTCGCTTCATTGTAAAGTCCGCGCCACCAAAGTTCCGTGAAAAGCGCGCTTGAGTCTTCTACAACATTCGAATTTGGAGCTTAATGCTTATATGAATAGACACTAGGAATCTCAAATTTTAGTTCAGTGTTTTTCCGCGGGACTTCTTATTACTGGACTTCCCATATCTTGGATCATGGTCTAAAAGTACCCCAGGCTCAGAGGCAGCAGCTTTGAACGCAACTGGAAACGACTCGCTGAAATGATGATTAACTACTGACTTACGTTATTCATTCGCAAAAGTCCACCCATTCATTCAATTTTGAAAGGTAACATTGCAATTCATTCACTAACTAACAGGTTAGCATAAACATGAATTCATAATAAACCCCACATACCAGTACAGCATTATTGGCGCGACCACAAACCCACCAACGAGGCTATTATTTCAAAGTTCAAAGTAAATACTTAATTCTCGGCAAAGGTCATGTAACTGGCCGCTTGGTCCATTCGGTAATGAACGGACGCCTGGACGGGGCGGACAGGCGACTGAAAGGGCCAGCAGACATTTCTCTTTTCCACTAGAAATTTTCACAATACTAAAATAAATTTTATGATCAAAATATTCGCAGAAGCTAAGTTACTGTAATACGAGGCAAGAGGTATTACGAGTACAACAAAGAAGATGTCACGAATCTTAAGCAACTATCCGATGTTTAGCTTCTTTTTCTAAAATCCATATTCGAGAAAATACGCAATCATAAGGAAATAAGAAAAACAATAACATAGTTAAATGTTCAAAAGAAAAGAGATATTCTTATTTTTGAAAAATATCGGACCTTTTCTATGTACAATTAATTATTCATAGATTTTTGTGCCATGGCCTGAAGGGCATGACCTAATACCAATTGCAGTAAGAACGCAGACAGTCTCACAAAACATTTTTAATGAAACCGTCTCGGGCCAGCCAGTAATTTTAATTTTGCACAGCAGCGTGCCCGTCGCTTAATCCTGCACTAATTTATGCTAGTGTACTGAGATGTTTACGGTACAACTCTTTAGCCCTTTGTTTTCCTGGTACATGTCGCTTGGTTTACTAGAAAAATAAACGTGTCCACGTTGTAACAAACAACAAAACTTTTTTTTTAATTTTTTTATATTCAATGGGTTTGCACTTGACCTCATCTCACCTGAAAGTAGAAAGAACAAAAAGGAAATATAGGATTGGTCGACCGATACTCAGAGAAAAATCTATTAATGCCTCAGCAACATACAGTGTACATAGTCTACATGGGGAATGACATCTGTTAAATAAAATTCAACTCTATTAGAGAAGCAAGTTTGGTAATGATCTATTTGAATTTATTCCGTATCAAAAGGCACTTAGCGATCAGTAATAATACGAATATCTTCTAAAAGCTGTGTGATCCTGGTAGAAATAGATCTCAATATCAAAGAAAAGGAATATTGCCAAAGAAATATTCCATCTTCGATTTAAATCTTTCCATTAATTAACTTTGTCAGGCCAATCTTTTCCTTTTGCACCATCATAAAAAAAACCATTAGTAATGAAATCAAATCCAATTCCATCAAAGCTCGTTCAAATTAACTGTGATGGCGATAAAAATCTCCCGGGTTCCGGATAATCCATGGACCAAAAAGTTAGGAGCCCATCCTGGAAACAATATGGTGGGATTAGCCGTAATCCACTTGTATTCAAGTTAAATCGTAGACGAACGCTAACAGGCGTTCCGTAATACCTTTAACTAACAGTGCAGGTAATTAATCAAAAGTCCAGAAAACGGTAGTTGTCTAAAAAAAGAATAAAATAACCATTACAAATTAAATATAATTTAAAATAGTCTTGTTATAAGATAGCTACGAATATAAAACTCGACATTTTGGATATTCCCTGAATTTACCTTACATGATTTAAGGAAAACGAGAAAGATATATATATAGCTTTTGATTAATGAGCCACAAACGGTTGCTTATTTGTCTTATCCTTTGCCCTATTCATCGACTATCTAGTCCGCTAAGTCCTCTTCATCATCTATGTAAAATTGCCTCAGAATTGATTTGATGCCTAAAACTCTGATAATACATACAAAAGCTTTATAAAAGTACGAAATAATTTCCAAAACATTGACGTAAGTATATTTTTCGTAGGACGATTATACCCAAAAGTTACACCAAATGGAGTCCCGTACCGCACATTCTTTAGTCTCAAACGTTTTTCGCAAAACCGCCGTCACGGATACTTACTTAAACTAATTTGTAGACAAAAATAGCGAACTAAACGCTTCTGTCTAGAGTTACTACTTTCAGTTAATTAGTTCGGGCAGAGTTCTAGCGATTGTCTTCATGCTTCCTTAGTTAAAGAACTACTTTAAGTTCTCACGTACGATGTTTATTCGGTGCTCCCGTATGGGAAAGTCTTTACCTATTAGACATTGCACTGTTAAAAGCCTTATAAATTGCTAGCTTGACTTTTCATTAAAAAGTTTTGTGTTATTTGACGTAACGGTTTCAGTCCGTTGCATAAGCATGACCTATATAAAAATAAACTTGGGAATTCACGTAACTCCCTAAGTCGGAATAACAAAATGGCTTCTTTTCCTTGTTATATTTTTAGGGCCATTCATTCCACCGACCGACCATTTTCCTTGTATTTTAGGCCTGAATCAAACACGCGAGCAGGCCGAAGTACTAAGACGGCAGAAAACGGGGGCGTTCGACACAAAGGCGTAACGATGCCGTTGTAATTATATTACATTCTTTGCAGTCCGCGGGAAATCTCGGACAAATTACAAGTTGGCGGGAATTCCGCAGCTCTCAGGGCAGGGTTGGCAGGGAATAATAGAGGGAAAACAATCCTAGATCGGTAACCTTATAGCTTACGTAAGTGCTTCTCAAGTAAGGCATAATGCCGCTCTATGCAGTTCACGTAACACGTACAATACTAATACGAAACAAATAGAGAAACCTGTTTTAGAAAGAGTTTTTTTTTGATGTCACAATCCTATAGTATAGTCCAAGAATAACTTTTCACCTTTTCTCAGTCTAACGCCATCTAGCGGATACACGCATCATTACAATAGGACGACCTGCTGAACATTCAATTGCCTCAACTGTACAAATAATTCCGATTTGTTGCTTATTTCAAATGCTCCAAGATTTTCACGTTCAAACGAAGTTTTGTTAATCTCCTTTCATCCACGTTAATACAAGTTTGTGTTCATTTCATTCTTTCTTCTCGAATAAAGTTAAACGAAAGCATTTATTCTTTCTCGATTGAATTTTGTGAAAAGGTTTATAACAAAACGTCGACTATTACAGATTTCCAATTTATTTTCTAGTTTGACAGCCCAACGTAATGTAATTGCGAACGTTGATAGACAAACTAAATAACGAGAATTTACAATTTATTTGTTTAAAATGTGTTTCGAAAATTCTCATTTTATACCGTCATTCAATATTCATTTTTCAATTCATTCAATTCTCGTGCTTTTGATATTTTGAAAACAAGACGATGTCACATGAAATCCACACAAAAAAATACTATGTTTTAGTGATATAATATTGTATGATGATAAACGTCACGAGCATGAGAATTGGGTTGCAGCAATTCTAGGGCTCGTGACATTTTGAAAACATGGCAGATATCGCCTGAAAACCATACAAAAAAGCTATGTTTTAGTGATATATGTCGTATGAAAACAAATGTCACGAGCCCCAGAATTGGGCTCCTGAACTGTATTAAAACCATATTTATGTTGTTGATGTTCAACATGATGTAAACGATAAAAAATAAAAGTGTATATGCCACCCAGTTAATTTTTATCGTTTACATCCTGAAAATCCCATAATAGGTATCGTGAGTGAAGTCCATTTAGCATGTTAGATCAACAGAGTAAGCGAACAAAAATCAGCCTGAGTTACGCAGTAAATAAGTAGTGGCCCCCAAGCGTGGAAGATTTCTGGTTCGTTTCCTAAAGGTGTCAATTTAGAAAACAATATTTTCTTTACTGTAAAGGTTTCGCTCGGGTATGCTAGAAAAACCGATTGGTTATCGTCATAATATCATATGTTTAGGCCTAAATCTAGGAACTGCCCCATTAATAGCAATAATGTTTCATTCTTGAATGTTTCTCCGAATTACTTGAGGAAAATATAATAAAAATTCATGAAAGTGGGTTATACGAGCGCAGGACACCGGTTGGATCATTTTGGCCCAAACTCAGTGAAATTATACCACTCTAATGAATCTGGCACCTACTTACCACCTTGTTTTGCATTCCGAACCCGCTCCTAACCATATTACACCCTAGGGATGTAGCACGATGGATGTATCGATAAACCAGTACTAAAAACAAAATAATTTGCTTATTCATTTCCATCCACACAATCAACGTATTTTATGTTTATTGCAGCGGCGCCCCCAAGTAATTCACATCATAATTATCTACTTCACGTCTTTACTGTAATCCGTATTAACATAGAGTATATTGTGATGTTCTTTGGTAATCCAAATAAATGAAATTTGACAACACAACCTATCTAATCCAACCTGTTTTTTTGGACATGGGAGGCAGACGAGCAAATCACCTGGTGGCAAGTTATTACTTGGACATGGACATCTAAACCAACTAATTACAAACTCATCAACATAAACAGAATGTATGTTTCCAGAAAATAAACACCCTTTCGGAACCCAGACGCTTATTCCGGCTCCATGTGTAAATAAATATATGTACTTAGTTGCTTTTTATAACCTAAACATTATGTGAAATAAGAATCCCTCGTTTATTACAGTGTCATTTAATTATCTTTAAACACGTCTATAAATAATTTAGGTACGGTTTATTGAATTTACTAAGAATTTTCTTATTCGTGAGATGCGATCTCAGACAAAACGGGTTCGGTACGTCTGAAAATTTGTCACGTTAAATTACGTCATTATCATAAGAAAAGTTTTATGATTATGACGTAATAATCATCACGGTTGATTTAGTTTTGAAACTGTGTAAATATAGTTAACAAGCTTATCGATGTTTCAATAAAGGCATCGATATTTTCGAAAACCATTCGATACCAACATCCCTTCAACCCAAACGGCAGTTTCGCACACGTACCGGCACGCATAACGAACCGGGCTAACTTGCCGCTTCCTGCGAAGTTACACGCAGGCGTGTGATCTCCTCACACTCATGTTGTCCTGGTAACGAGCCGAGTTACGCGACAAACAAATTAAGCCTATTTGCAAAGTTTTGCTGAATTTGCAGGTTTTATTCGCAGTTGAGATTGAGTTTCGATTGGGTATGCAGGAGAGGGTGAAATAAGTCCGACATTGAAACAAAAGAAAGAAAATTTTGAAAGGGCCGATGTGTATGGATCGTCGTATGTATTCAGTATCGTAGATTACTAAGGGCGTATTTACGACATCTTAATTCCAGTCAATTCGCTCCTTATATTGAACTGCCTTGCTTTACCGTATTGTGAACTCTGATCTAAGATATCAAATCCATACGAAACTGTCATCGCATTTGCCTAATTTCAGATACCTGTTATTCTAAATGGTGGTGTCGCAATATTCTACCAACATAATAAAAAAAATCTTCCGAGGCCAATTTCTTTTTAGAATAGGTACACATTTATTACACTCTGACAGACAGCTCGTAATAGCAATTTTACAAGATGACTATCCCAAACCTCCTAATAACAACGCTAATAGGACCCTCGTATAGTTGAGGGGCTTAAAATCGTCTCCTGACAGCCCCTATCAAGTCGCTTGAGAAAAACGTCTCATAAGATGACTCAGGGAATCCAGGGGGCCTAATTTAAAGCACACGTTACGACCGAATCGGAGTTATCCTCTCTTTCACACGCGCTATGTGTCTCTTTTGTTTGGATGCGACAGGTATATTCTCGTTCGTAACAGGGACGGCTTTAAATTAAGCCACCAGTTTCCGACGTACATCAATCGACATCCCAGCGCCTCTGAGGCTCTAGTACATACTCGATGCGGTCGAGCGAGCATGATTCGTATTTAAGTGCCTTAAATACTTTTCGTGTTTTTGCTGTCCTGGTACCTACATAACTGAAAAATGAATTCTAATCACCTAACGTCACCCGAGCACAATTTAATTTTGTAAAATTATGGAGCACGAAAATTTAAATAATCGTTATACATGCATACTGTACATACTTAGATTTTTTTATGTTATAGGGGGACAGACGAGCAGACGGATCATCTGATGGCAAGCGATTGCCGTTAACCATGAACACCTGTGACACCATTGGTGTCACAAGTGCAAGATTAAACCAAAATAGCGGAAGATACAGCACCTCCCTTAAATTAGACAACTGAAAACGGACATTCTTTTGACGGATTGTTTTGACATAGGCTTAAAGGAGTCATCAAACGTGCTACGCGCATGCTACCTCATTGATGCGGTCCACAAGGTAGAGACGAGTCACCTGTCGTCCGCTATTTTGATTTAATCTAAGTATACACAATTCAAATTCAAACACATTTCTACATACAATTCAAGTCTAATTGGGGTCACTTGTATGGCGATGCCAGAGTTATGGACGGGTCACAAATCGATAGTATTCCGACCAACAATTTAATGCGATAACCAATCAGCTTCAAGTAGGCGCCATTAGGAACAAAATAGGCCGTTAATTATAGCGGCGATTAAACCCCACACATAGTCCGAGTGCTATTTGTTACGGACTATGTTCTCGGGTGCTATGTTGCCGCTAAGTTGTTTATGGTCAGTATATGTACTCTTTATCGCCACCATTACCGAACTCTGTGTGCACAGTAAAATAGGTTAATAGTATGACGTAATGTGTTTATACCCTGTTTCGCCGAAAGATGTCGTGCCCGAGCTCGGTGCCCGCGTTCTAATGACTCCTCCGATTCGCGCGGTATTTAGCAACCAAGGTCCAAGGGAGGCTATTTCCAAGTCAAAGTCAAAAGATTCTTTATTTGCATAGGCTTGTACACAACACTTACAAATTGTCATACATTAACATCTTTCGCCGTGTGGTCCCCGGCAGAGTAGAATAGGCCACCCTCACTCTTACCGAGGTGTCGTAAAAGGCGACTAAGGTAAAGCTGCTGGCAGGATCATCAGCACCCAGAGAAGGAAAACTCTGCATTTATATCAAAACCCTCGCCAGCCCGTCTGCCAAGCGTGGTGAGTATGGCAATTACCCCTCATGTGATTGAGGGAGGCCCGTGCCCCAGCAGTGGGGACTTAAATGGGCTGACGATGAACATCTTTGGAAACTGTTAATAAGTATTCTGGTTTCCACTGGTACCTATGTGACTTTTTTTATTTTAAACCAGGAGAAGATGTTTTATTTTCACTTTTAATTATATCTCTTGTCCGCAAACATCCTCACATACACCACTGCTTGGGAAACCCTGCGCTATTCGCTTCCTCACTGCCATTAGGTCTATTTTGGCACATGCGCCTGGCACCCCGCCAGAGGTCGCCGCTGCACCAGCGCCAGATAAACGTTCGCCAATTATCGACAGTCGATAAACGTGACGTAACGGCTTTATTGCATTTTGTTTGGCGAACTGAGAGCCAACTAAATTGACAGTTTTCTCTGTCAAAATTGGAACTTTTAAAAACTTTTTGCCTTTAAAATTGGAATAAAAAGTGTCATCTCAATGGGATAATGGGATGAAGTGATTTCTACCACTAGCTCATCGGTGAGGAAAAATATAGCATGCTTTTGATTTTTAAAACTGTAAGTAACCCACAAATTATTAAGATTCTGAACGTATAACCGTGATATAGTTAGTCTGGTCACTGAATCGCACCCCCAGGTTCCAAATCGAAAATTTTGGCCGCATCAGGGAATAGCACGCACGCAATGTTCATTATGCACCAGAATCGCGAACTCTTATCGACCATCAAACAGAGAAAAGTTGTCTACTTAGACACACACGATAGAAACGAGTTGCTGTAATTTATTATGATGGGGAAAGTAGCTGGTAAGAGGCGTGTGGGTCGGAGGGAAAAATCATGGCTGCGTAGCATCCGGGAGTGGACGGGGATCGCGAGCGCTGCCGAGCTGTTTCGCCTCGCTAGAGTCCGAGAAGAATATGCTAGGCCAACCTTCGCTAGTCGGAGAGGCACTTTAAGAAGAAGAAGAATGTTCTTTATGAAATTATGACACCGACTGCCACGAGACTTTTCGTTCAGTTTCAGTATACTATTTATAAAGAGGTAAATTCTGAATACCACGACAAAGCTAAACCGAAAAAAGCAAAAATCTTGCGCGATGTTATCGACGTCCAACGACATCTATTGGTACGATTTGAAAATGTCCCGAAACGAAGTGAGGACGGATCACCAGTTTAATATTATAATCCATTCGGTATATGAAGCAGAATAGGACATTTCCATTTTGAATATAAAAGTGAGACGCGCCTTTAAAACCTAACCAATATTTTTAAGAATCGAGAATATTTTCTTTAGAAATCTTATCGATATGAGGAGAGACTTTTAATTTGTTTGATTTTTAATTTTTATTTAGCTCGAATCCATAGATGAAAATGTTATCTGGATCGAGAATATATTATCTATGTAAATATTTTTAGTAATACACACGCAATAAATCACAAATAATTAAATAATATGCATCTTATTCGTCTGAAAAATAACAACACTCGCTAGACGTGTCAGAACCACCTTCGTCACCAAAAGAAATTACTAGTTCTTGGTCCATAACACAGATTAGCATTTTCGTTTCTGACGTGTCCATAATGCAATCTATGCGGACATATTTTGTAGGAGACAATAATCGTGATTCGATGGTATGATGGTCGTCATAGCGATTACTGATTTATTGCGATTGTTTGTGTCAATCCCTATGAGCACAAAAAATCCGATAAGGGCATTGTGCAATTCATAAGATATTTTTTACAAATTTTATTTGGTAGTAACTATTTTAAGTTCTTGTTCGATTTATTGAGAAAGATTAATACTTGTCATTTTGGAAGAATAAGAACTGAAAAAGTTAATGATTTTTACAACTTAATATTTTTATTTGTAGAAAGTTGGATGCATGATACGAAACGTTTGAACTGTCCTATTCGTCCTATTCACCTTCAGATAGAGAATGTACTATAGTAAGCAAAAATAATCCTATAAGTACACCACCAAGTTAAGGTGAGACGGGTAGGGCGTGTTAGCGACACCAATCGATTTTAATTGTTAGCTACTAAACCGGATCTATATTAAACAATTTCGGGGTTACAACCGGCAATCACTTATACCATTTATTGAATAACCATGCACAAATGCGGACCCAACATTTGTACGCGAAAAATTAATTCACGGCAAAAGTAGCCACTTTTGGCGGTAATCAATTTTCCGCGTACAATAACGGACACAATATTTGTGCATGTTTGATTAGTAAATAGTATAAGTGTTTGCCGAGAGGTTGTAACCCCGAAATTGTTTAAAATAGATTCGGTTTAGTAGCTAACAATTAAAAACGAATGGTATCGCTAGTGTCCCCTACCCGTCGCCTTAACAGCAACATACGGCTCATTAGTAGAAGAGTGAACGAAATTTTGTAAATTTACAAAATTACGTAACAAAACCAGCATCCATTAATTAACTGAGGCAATTAGGGCTTACACGCTTAGCCATGCGCCATTTAGTGCGACCGACGGCTAAACATTGCATAATTTGCATTACTGGTTCTTGTGTCCAAGGAATAAGGTTTAGAATCGATTGCGAAAGTATCGCCTAAGTTAACTAATTTCGTTATAGTTTATTTGTCTAGAAGCATAGATAGATAGACAAATATTCTTGAATAGGGGTCGCCCGCGACTTCGCTCGCGTGGAATTCGGTTCGCCACAAAGTAGCCTATGTCAGTCTCCATTCCATCAACTCTCTCCACTTACACCAATACAAACAAATAATAATAATAAACAGACAAATAAACGGCGTGAAGCAACACTGTGCTGTTTCGCTGCGTGAGTGAGGGTACCGGAGGCCCGATCCGGGGGAATGTCTGATTTAAAGGTTGGCAGCGCACTTGTGACTCAACTGGTGTTCCATGGGCGGCGGCTATCCCTTAGCATTAGGTAATCCGTCTGTTCGTCTGCCACCTATCACATAAAAAAAGAGGCTGCCATCCTTCAAACTCCCTTACCGAGATAATGGGCAGACGAGCAGATGGATCACCGGATTGGGTCTCCATTAAGTACCCTACAAACACAACGCTGCGCTGGTTTGCATCGGTTTTATTTGAGGTCGTGGTATCGCTCCAGCCGAGCCGGCCCACTCATGCCAAAGCGTTGCTCACTCTAGGTTTTTTTATGTGATAGGTGGCAGACGGGCAGAAGGATCACCTGAAGGTTAGCGATTGCCGCCGCCCATGTACACCCGCAACACCAGTGGAGTCCCAAGTCCACTTCCAACCCATAAGTCCCCCTTTGCCCCGGATTGGGCCGGCGATTTACTCACGCAGCGAAACCAGCATAGTGCTGCTTCACGCCGGTTTTCTGTGAGGCCGTGGTATCGCTCCGGTCGAGCCGGCCCATTCATGCCGAAGCGTACCTCTTCCACATAACAATGCCATTATTATTGTTTGCGAGGAAGCCACACAATAAAACTTTCGCAATGATTTAATGGCGCCAAGAACGCGTGTTCGAATTTCAAAGAGCACACGTCTTTAGTTCTGTCAAAGTGTTACTTCTCCGACAGATAGATACTGTTTTTTTTTTATTGTTGCCTGTCCAAATTCTGCTGCGTCACGAGGTCACCTTTAAGATCATCTGCAACTGACAGATATCCAATAAGAAAACTAAATAAAACCGTATTAACGATACCAGGACACCATAACCAGCCTAGAGTCCGCGACAGCAAAGAAATCCAGTAAAAAAACGCGCTTCAGTTGCCATCAACATTCAAATTTGAGCTGTAAGTCTATAGACACAAGGAATCTTGAATTAGTACCGTATTTTGCCGCGGAACTTTTTTCGTGGCGGCGACTCTATCGTAATAATCCCGTAACGGTCCCGTACTAATAACAAAAGCCGGTCCCAGCTCTAAATATAATAAACAAAGAATAATCCTCTGGAACCCAATCGCTTGGCAAGCTCAGGAGGTCTATTACGAAACCAATCAACATTCAAATTTGAGCTTTATGTCTATCATCATCATCATCATTTCAGCCAATAGACGTCCACTGACATAGGCCTCCCCCAATGTTCTCCACACAGATCGGTCCTGTGCCACCCGCATCCAATGGATACCCGCGATCTTCACCAGATCATCGGTCCACCTTGTGGGGGGCCTGCCACGGCTGCGACTTCCTGTACGTGGCCTCCATTCGAGTACCTTTCCGCCCCAACGGCCGTCTGTTCGTCGCTATGTGCCTTGCCCATTGCCACTTGAGGCATGCAATCCTTTGGGCTATGTCTGTGACCTTAGTTCTCCTGCGGATCTCATCATTTCTGATACGATCACGCAGGGAGACTCCGAGCATAGCCCTCTCCATCGCTCTCTGGGTGACTTTGAGCCTCCTTAATCGGCACATAGTAAGCGGCAACGTTACGGTTCCGTATGTCGTCACTGGCACACACACGTATTGAAGCCTTTCGTCTTGAGACTATTGACACATGCTATATTTATGTCTATGGACACAAGGAATCTTGAATTAGTACCGTGTTTTGCGGCGGAACTTTTTTCGTGGCGGCGACTCTATCATAATAATCCTGTAACGGTATAAATATTCGAAAGACGTCAACCGTGGGAACCCGCGCTTCGCTCACTTTAAACCGGCGAGAAGCAGCGTCTGTGCTGTGTTTCGCTGCGTGAGTGAGGATACCGGGAAGGGCCCAATCTGGGGAAATGGTGGTATAAAAGTTGGCAGCACACTTGTTAGCGCCGGCAACCGCTTAACAACAGACGTTTCATCGGCTCATCTGCAACCTATCACAATAAAAAAAAAGATTCGCTCGCGAATTCCGTTTCGCTGCAGCCCCCTGGCTTGGCAGCGCTTCCCATCGCGGCCCGGTGGACAAATCGAGCCCCAATTATTGAAATGATAAGTCCGCCAAATAGAAGGGAAATCTATTGTTAATTTTTTTGCTTATCTCGTATTTTCTTATTGGTTTTGGAAATATATATAAAAGGAAAAAAGAAATTGATGGTGTTCCCTTTCGTTTATTCGCTTTGCTATCTTATAGATTACGTTAAAATTAGACAATATTGCAATCAAGGGCGGATACATGAGGGTATCATAGGGGTCATGAGTGGTCATGCCCAGGAGGAGCCCTGGCTTAGTCCAGGATGACCCAGCGCGGAATGGATTTTAAGTGTGAGTTGTAAGGTACATACTTAAAATATTTAGTCCAGGATGACCCAGCGCGGAATGGATTTTAAGTGTGAGTTGTACATACTTAAAATATTTCATCATCAGCATCATTTCAGCCAATAGACGTCCACTGCTGGACACAGGCCTCCCCCAATGTTCTCCACACAGATCGGTCCTGTGCCTCCCGCATCCAATGGATTCCCGCGATCTTCACCAGATCGTTAAAATATTTAATCAATGTAATATACTTTATCCTTTGTTGGAAGGAAAACACATTCGGGAACGAACGCATCGAAAATTTGACTTTCTCAATTATCAAAAATTAATCAAAACTTCTTATAACTTGATCACAAATATGTGACGCCATGGACACCCGCGACACCAGTTTAGTCATTAGTGCGCTGCCAACCTTAAAACTCCCCTTTCTCCCTGAATTGGCATGTATGGTATGTTATGGTACCCAATAACGAAACGTTAAAAAACAGCAAAACAATTCGTCTACAAGTAAATAACTAGAATAGCTCTGAAAATCAAAATTTTGAAGACAAATACCTTCTTTTTAAGGCGAGAATCATTATTTTGCCGTAACACAGTTTTTACTAGTACGGAAAGTAAAGAATCATTCGTTTTGTATTTACCTGCAATATTTAGTTATTATTATTAGCAAATATTTGTTTGTTTCCCTCTCTCATAAAAAAGCATGCATTTTTATAAACTAAAATGTACCCCAAAACTGTATCCTAAAGAGAAAATTCAATTTACCATCTCGCTAGTAGCTAAATCGAACTTAATTACGAGCTTGCACGAGACAGGATCTTAAGAGATTAGAGGAAGACGGCTAAGCCACAGTCAACTCGGTGAACAGTGAAAAAACGCTACTATATGTTTTATGTACTGTATGTATGTATGTGGATGAGTTCTGGCAAATAAAAAAAAACTTTTATCTTTATCTTCGGTCTTACATATATAACACCGAAAAATCTTCCAAGCAAAGCTCATAATTATGTTATTTGAATAATATTAAAGTACTGGGAGCCCAATCCGGAAGGGGGTAAGGGGGTTTAAAGGTTGGCAGCGCACTTGTGACTCTACTGGTGTCGCGGGTGTCCATGGTCGGCGCAATCGATTACCATCAGGTGATCCGTCTGCTCGTCTGCCACCTACACCTTAAAGATCGATTCTGAAACTATAGTCCATTCAGTATCTGAAGGTGAATTGGACAGTTCTATTTTGACATTAAAAGTGAGACGCTCCTTTCAAACCTAACCGATATTTTTAAGGATTGAGAATATTTTCTAAAGAAATCTAATCGACTTTTTATTTATTTAATTTTTTATTTCAGTCTACATTTTATTTATGAATTTGAATTATCTGGATATGGAATACAATATGTAAATATTCTTAGTGGTAGACACGCAAATTATTTAATTATTTGTGATCTATTGCGTGTGCATCTTATTCATCTGAAAAGTAACAACACTCGCTTGACGTGTCGGAACCACCTTCGTCACCAAAAGAAATTACTAGTTCTTGGTCCCTAATACAATCTATGCCTATTGCGACAGACGACACAAAAAGTTAATGATTTTTACAACTGAATATTTTCATTTCTACGTAGAAAGATAAATGCATGATACGAAACGTTTGAACTGTCTAATTCACCTTCAGATACTGAATGGACTATTAGTGCATGTGTGCAAAATTACCTCACGGCGCCTTCTGCACTGTGCCTCCAGGGTCGTTTCAGTGGAGGCGGTTAAGAGGCGCCTTGTTTCCGTTTTATGTACTTCTCTACGCTTCACCCCGGCTAATTACGCAAGTTTAATTATATTTTTATTAAAACATTTAGGGGCGCCGTACTTCGTAGGATAGATCTTATTAAAGCACCTTTATAAATGGCCTTATTAGGTAAGTATTTATGAATTTTGAGGATCATTTCAGAATAAATATCGCTCTTGGGGTTGCGAATTACGGGCTCTGGTGGTGTTTATTTGGGTTAATGTATCTTTAGACTATGTAAGTGTGTGCTTACCGTGAGGTGATAAAACCTGATAAAAATTGTCATGATAATTTACCGCGCTCATATTTAAATATTGAGACAACTATGCCAAACTTTTTTGAATAACACATTTCGAATACTTTTTTAAATTAAAATGATTTTTTTAGCTTACAAAAACACACATTAATGGACATATTTCAGTAAAAATAAAAAAACCGAATCATGTTTCCGCCCGGGATCGAACCGGGGGCCTTGTGCGTGTGAAGCACACGTGATAACCACTACACTACGGAAACTTGTAATCATGTAACGAAATATTGTATAAGTATCAACTCGGACTTTAATTGTCCATTACGCAGTATGTAATATAATTAATACCTTTCACTTATCAAAATGTATCGAGCACATACAAGTTGGTCTGGTTATCTTGACCTACTGTAGTATAAGAAACAATTGAATATAATAATAAAGTAATAAACAAAGATAATACAATTTATATCACAATACGCTTATAGAATATGACAAATAAAAAAAATTGCTTGATCATCCATTTTCAGCAATTCATATAATATTTTTTATTAAAGTTCTACATCGGCCAAACCAGCGCTGTCAATATATTTGAATTAATTGAATAGAATTGTGTAGAAATACTAATTAAAATCCCTCATAATCGTCACACAATCAGTATAAATTTATTGACAGCACTAGTTTCGTCGACAGAGCATTAAACTAGGCTTAACACTTGGCCAATATCTCCCGTGATGAAAATTGACGATGAGGTCTGTTAAGGTTTTTATGCCTGTTTAATCTTGCGTAAATAAAATAAGTAAATTCATAACCACGTTGTATTTATCATTTTGAACATTATTGAATGATTGACATTGGAACTGTCCGGGGTTTGAAACCTATTTATTTGCTATTATTTTGAATGACAAAGTCGTGTCTAAGCTAGTACTGTGGCACTCGGAGATATCAATTAAGCTAAATGTGCATTAACTTAACTATGTAAAGTATTTATGCGTACTTATTGAAGTAAGTGTCGATATTTTTTCTTAAATAACCATTAAAGTTAATTGGACGTCTCTGAGCGCGGCAGTTAGGCGATCACTGAAATTACTACTAAAAGAAATGATCCAAAGAAGTGTGGAAGCCTTTTTCATCTTTACTCAGACATCCGCTAGTCGGGTTTTTACAACCACCATTATATTTTTTGTACATAGGTACATAGTATATACTAAAAACCATTTTCTATGTTGTATAATAAATAATCTTCATCTCATAATCCCCTCCCACGCTGCACCTGCAAGCGATTCAAATCTCTCGCTACTAGGATCACATAAACGCGAGGAGAATGAACCGCGTTCGCGAGAAATGCTTAGGAGCAGGGAGCGATGACTTCGCTAGACGGGGCCGAGTCACCCAAGTTTTTAGTTTTCCAGATATCTTGCCGCAATAGAAGAAGGTAAACTATTTCAAAGTTTAAATATAACGTTACATAAATTTAAATGATTGGTAGACAATATTTAAGAGAGAACCTTCTACTAGGGCGATAAGTAGCTTCTAAAAAAGGATTTTCAAGGATGTGTTTAAGTATTGATAGAAGGCTTGAAAGAATTTACAACAATTTAATCAAAACTTTTCCCATAACCCTAACGAAATAAGATTAGAGCCTTCACAGTTTTGAGTAACTTGGAAAATTAATTTGTACTCAAGTTTCATTAACTTCGCAATAAAAAGGTACGATAATAATATGTTAAATTTAAATTCGATAACACAATATTAAAGCGTTATTTTAACAAAAATAAAAGAATCCTTAGGTATATCGATTTACCTTTGTACTAGAACTTTAAAAACGTTCATTACCTGCGTAAACACTTATCTGGGACAGTTTTAGTTTAAAGCCAAAGAACAAAGAGTTATCCAGACAAGATAATGAGAGTTCTAAAAATTAAGTATAATGAAAAAAAGCAAAAGCAATTTTGCAACTGAAGAAATTGCACGATTTTTTTCACTGAGGGCTTTCGCGTGTGTAAATTCCGTTAGATGGCGTACTCTTGGACTGAGGTCCAACATCAACCGAATTAGTTGTTTACTTTGTCAAATTGACATTTTGACAGATCACGTTTAAAAAAACCAATCAAATTGTATATGGACCTCACTCCTATAGTACTCCATCTAGCGGATTTTTCACACGCGAAAGCCCTCATTCAGTATTATCTTTTATGTTTACAATGAATGAGGAACATTTGCAAGTTCTGTGTAAAATACAAGGTAATCGATATGTTAAAAAATAAGCTTAACTTTTGCAAATGGAATGTCAATATTATCATTGTCATTCATTCGTTTGTCCTTTTTTTAATGAGCAGTTTTCCAGTAGGTATTTATTAACTTTGAAATTACTCGCGAGATGGTGTAAGCAGTCTCTATATATTTCTGGTGTTGGATGATATATCCTGTGCTCCCTAATTTATGGGAAAATTTCCCAGTGCTAGGTTTTTCACGTTTACCTAATATTTCAAAGTAACCATATGGTCGAAGCGTGGAAAAAAATATGGAAGCCTCATTCTTCGGACGGATATGTCATTATGAATCAATTTGTTTAGAGGATCGCAAAATAGTTACAGCAGAGTGTATATAATTGGCCTTTGCATCTTGTCAGATGTTTCAAGTATCAACTCGGGTAAGGGCACTGTATCTACGCTCGTAGATGTACAAGCCGATTCGCGAGTGTGCTCTTCGTCCGCATTTGCGTTAAACGAAACGACAGTTGACGGGTGGGGGGTAGGCAGCATGACGTTAACCGTGAAAAAAATATGGTAACCTCATTCTTCGGAAGGACATGTCATTATGAATCAATTTGATTAGAGGATCGCAAAATAGTTACAGCGGAGTGGTATACTAATAATTTTTTGCCACTTGTCGTGAAAAAAGTTTGGTAGAAACGAGCTTGCAGTGGGGTCCTCCTTCACCACGATAACGCCCCGTCGCACACCGCCAAGCAAACAATCGAGTATTTGGCGAAGTCCGGTCACCCGCCGTACCTATAGCCCTGACCTCGCACCCTGCGACTTTTATTTATTCCCAAAATTAAAAGAAAGACTTCGAGGAAAGCGTTTTATGGCCGCTGAAGTAGCAGTGGCTGCGTATCAAAAGGCCGTAGAAGAGACCCGTAAGGAAGAGTAGGCAAAGTGATTTTCTCAATGGTTTCATCGCATGCAGCGCTGTATTGATATGAAGGGACACTATTTGGAAAGATATTAAAAAAGTAATAACTTGATAGTTCGTTCAGTTTTTGATATTCTAAAAACTTTCAATGTCGCCTTCGTACAATTGATATGAACACTATCATGAAAAAAGCGTTAAACCCTTTTGTTGTCAGAATGCAATGCAATCACAGCATTCGAATCTATTCGATTTACCATCCACAATCGAAACTTTTAATTATGATTTATTCGAATCAAATAATAAATTTAAAATAAAATTTATTTAATTCGGACCCAGGTCTGTGCCTAATAGTGTTGATAACAAATTTATTATTAATATTAGAATGACTCTACATTTCAAGATAAAAGCAAAAACAATAAAATCGTATAATAATGTCCATTCTTTGAACATTATTTTACGTTCTCTAACATATTGGCTAGGACTATTACAAAAACGTTTGAGATCTCTATAAACTTCATTCGATTTATAATATATATTATATATTACAATTATCACCAATTATTTATTTTCAACGTAGTGATTTTAACAAAATAGGTATAATGAATTGTGATTAAATAAGTATTTATCTCGATATCTATTTAATATTTAACTAGGTAGATTGGAGTTCCAATCATAGTTTTAAACGATACGAACCGACCGTAATTGAATATTTAATTGGGCCATAAATGAATTGTACTTGAATCATTCATGTTATTTCATTTGGTATAGTAGATGAAATACCAGGTTAGCAGAAGAACAATAGACGTGAATTGTAAATGAGAACGAGCTCAATAATGAAGTGCATTGCATGTGCGGCGTGCAGAAACGGGAGATTAATAATTCAATAGTCAATTTCCTCGCGCCCCGAGTTGAATATCCACGAATATCAGAAAATATCAAGCTGATATTCGAGAATAGCAGGTGATATTACATATTTTCGGACAAAGGACGGCGAGGTAATTTCGCCGAACACATACTTTTTGCACGTAAATTACGTTCTGTTGGTAGCACAACAATCTCACTGCATGATAATGTGGACGCCATTTTGGCATTTATTAAATAAAAATTCGTTTCACGTCAGTTTGTGCTAGGGGATTAATGGAAATATGGAAGAGAGATGCTTATCGAACGGCATTAACTTGAAGACCACTTCATGATATTATTATGATTTCTAAATTCGACAAACTCCAAACAAAGATCTAAATTAGAATCTAATTAGAAGAATTAGACAATATAAATTATGGTGTACTCCGATAGATGCTTTTACGGCCGCACTCAGAGACGTCATTTAAGCTAATGTTCATTAACCTTAGTATCGGTAGTCTTTATGGTTATCAATTTTAGAGAACTAAAGTTTAAGTTCGCGCCACGTTACCTCTATTGAACACAGAATTCTGTGAAAGAAATAACGAGTATAAACCAGACAGAACACAAATCGAGATAATGACATGTAATTAATAAAAACATGCAAATTATTACGCAAACTCGTTCGCAAATGAGTTAAAGGGTTACTTTGATCCACTTTGTTACCAGGACCACATAACCAAGAGAAGCTACAAAATAGGACCCACTCAATGGTTAAAGAAAAAAAAATAAACAGCGAGCGAGTCCCGCCTCCGACAAAAAAGTCTCGGCAATCAGGAACCAATTCATTTTGCTGTCTCTTTCCTACAGAAGGCGCAAAACAGGTAAACATGATCTACAAATGCTTGTGTGTGGAATGGAAGATCGTAAAATATATAAAAGTGAAATAAGATAGATATAATAGGTATGCATAATATTAGTAAACATTTATTAGAACTGATTGGTGTTTTTCTCATCGTCAAAATATAATATTCCTGACCTCAAATAAGTAAATATTCTTTTAGCTACCAGTTTATAGATTGAATTCTACTCGTATGTTTATTTTTCATGCACATTGAGTTTTTGATTTGTCGATGTTTTATTTTATTTCAATAGAAACTATGCTAATACACTAGATAATAAAAATAACAGCTAATGGATATGACTCTAAAAATCGAGATATCGCAATAACATATTTGCAAAAACTCATTTTCACTAAATTGCTCAAATATCAAAAAGGTATTACGTTTTTCAATACGAAAACATAGTAAACAACTGTTGTTCTAAACAAATACAAATACACAGAGAAACTTTTCATATAAAACTTGCTGAATGAAGCTTAACTAAGCAAGCAGTTTATTCCGATTTCTATCAAAGTTTTAGTATTGTACAGAACTAAAATATTTATCTAAAATATTAAAAGCTGATGGTTCCATTTTTATAGCCTAACTATATGTTTTGAAATATTTTATTTTTAAAATTATTTTATACCTACCAAGTGGCCTGCTTCGTTCCGGGACATGAGTTCCAAGTTATACGCCATAGATGACGCTGTCCATTGCATCGCGTATTTTATTTTTCGATTTACCTTTATAAGACTTGTCGTTGTCTTTAGATAATTATCTTTATCTTTAACAGTTTGGCTTCCGCCAAAATAAATCAACAAACAAGGCAATCTTCGAATTGTTAAAACTGATCACTGACTCTATCGATAAAAAAAATTGCACTCAAAAACGCAATGATCCGTTGAAATTGGTTACTTTTAGTAAATCATTCTGACATGATGAGTAAACATCTAATCAGTAATACCTACATATAAGAATCAGAAACACTTTACTCCGGTACCTAAAGAAGATTTTATTTTTATTGAAATTTGTAAAATTCGTTAGACTTCAAATGTCGGCGTTACCAGACTGAAAAAGCCCTCTAAAATACTTTTGAAAAGTTTAACTTTCAATAAACAACCAAGGCTAGCAATAACTACCAGGCTGGTATAAAAAGCAAGAGTTTACCTGCAGGCTGGAAGGGCAGTGGTCCAGTAGTTCGAGCATGTGCTGAATATTCTGTGCATCCTGGATCACGAAGTTCAACTCCATATCGAACTCTCCGCCCACCAACTGTAACAAAAACAAATGTGTTAGTATGAGTATACAATAGGTAACCTTTTCTCTATCTCTGTTTTTAAAGTGGTCTGCTATAACCATGACGCTTGTTATACATAGTCCAGGATAAAGCCCATGGAGAGTTCATTTTAAAACATTAATGTTAGATTTTTCTCTTATCCTTCCTATCACGGAACAGAAATAACAAGTAATGTGTACCAGCGGAAACTTTACATTTTACCACGCTGGAAAAATATACCGAGGTTGTTAAATAAAAAAGAATCCTTTCAAGAACATTTCTCCATAAGAGTATACAAAAACAAGATAAATAATGTTGGCTACAATATTCCAGGGACAGGCAGTATTAAGAGGTTAGCAAAGGTATTTCACTCAGCTTACCGTTATTTCATGCCTAGAACCTATTAATCAACATCCTTTCTTAGCGCAGCATACATCTGATTCTGTCATAATAACAAAGGCACGTACAACCAACATACAACTATGCTTTCCTAGTATCAAGAATATCAATATCACGAGAACGTTCTACAATACTCTCTATAAGCATTCCATTGTGTCTTCAGTGTAAAATCCTTAAACATAATGCGAATTTAGACCCAAAAAACTCTTTAGGTTGGGTTGAGAAAAATTCACGCATGATTGGCTGCGAATGGGTGTTGTACGCGTCTTTTGGTTTCACTTGGCTTTCCTATCGTACATTTTGCCGACCCGGTGAAATATTGGCTGTATCTTGAAAAGCTAGCGGGACAATGGGGTGTTGTCCCCGCCGTGTTCGTCGGACATTCAATTTGCGCGATCGGTCAATCTCTCTATAGCCTCTGCGCGCCTGGTACCCGGACCTTTTGTGCGATTCAACAATGGCGTCCGCGGAGAACATGAAAAATCTAACAACTAACAAGCTACGTTTCTGTTTCATTTCAGCTGACCTGACCAGCACCAATACGCTGACTTACTGCGGGGCCTTTGTTCTAGGAGTATTTATTGTTTTGTTACTGCTGCCTGGTGTAATATATATTTTTTTTAAAAACATTTTTAAAATGCAGGTGAGTTTATTCATTATGTTTTTACACATACTCGTAACAGTTATACCTAACGTTGCTGTCATAACTAGGCCCTACAACGTACGTTATAAATTAATGAATGGTTTTTGTCCGTTTAAGGGCGTGGCTCCCATTCATGCACCGTTATGGGGTAACAACACCCTTCTCTTTTCAAAGTATACCCGTCCCGTCTCAGACCTCACCCTAATAAAAACCCATTTGTGGTGGCAAACAATGGCGGAACCACCCCTATGGTGTTAGTGTACTAGGCGATAATAAAAATAGTGAAGTTTACTTTCACCATACTGATCGTTCGATATCAGTTGTCAAACATGCCATGGGAAATTGGCTTTTTTGCAAATATTTGTGCTATACATAAGATAATCTATTGCAGAACTCGAATATCGAACTGTTATTCGATATTCCGGTATGCGAGTACGAATATGTTCCAAAAATATCTATTTTTCCTTACGTGAACATAAATAGGAAATGTTACAATATTTACAAACGTTAAGGAAATATAGGACGTGTGAGAAGTCAATCTGTATAAGTCACACACGTGTCTATGTGGGTAAAGTCACGTGTTATTGCAGCACGATGTACTAGGGCAGCAGAGGAACTCGAGAGATTTCTGGTAAGTCAACCCCTACGAGAAGGGTCGTATGACGTGAACGGATCGGTTCGATATCACCGGTACAACTACAATAGGGGTTACTAAATATGAAGTAAAAACTTTATATTAAAACATTAGCAATCTCTTTGATTTCGCGGATGTTCATAGGCGGCGTTGATTACTTTCCATTAGGTGACCTGTTTGCTCCTTTGTGTGCCTCAAGCAAAAAAAAACCTAGGTTTATGTTTGTTTAGTTGTCCGATTGACACTTTTGTTAGTGATCAGATCACACTGCATGCACCAAGTTTGTTGAATTTTAATAACATCTTTCATTAAGTATACAGGATGGAGTAAACATTTAGCCCTGTAGGGAAACTACCTTTAATAAAACGTGTTTACTTTTGAGGGTTTAATTTAAAGATATAAAAGTGTAGGTATGTATGTAGATATAACAAAAATTAAAACAAGAATTATCTGTTTTATGCCACAAATCAGCACAATAGTTTAAGCCTCAATATTTTGTAACGATGGATAACTCCTTCGTTGCTGGCCGTATAACATTATGGCCAATTATTTAAAAAGAAGAAATTGATTCGATTTATGATCAGTTTCTGTTATCAGAGGATTACCAAAAGAGCTAATGGTGGATCGTGCGTTAAGTAAATTAAGGCGACGGGTAGCCTAACTAGCGACACCATTCGTTTTTAATTGTAAACTACTAAAACGGATCTATTTTAAACAGTTTCGGGGTTACAACCTCTCGGCAAACACTATTTATTTACTTTATTAAATAACCATACGCAAATGTTGGGTCCGTTGTTGTGCATGGTTATTTAATAAATAGTATAAGTGTTTACCGAGAGGTTGTAACCCCGAAATTGTTTAAAATAGATCCGGTTTAGTAGCTATAAATTAAAATCGATTAGCATAGACAAGGTAGTTTGCATTGTTAACAACTAACAACTCGGATTGGGACTAAACTTGCTTCGTACCCTGCGGGTAGTAAAGCTTTTTGGTCTCTGGCTAAGGCGGTCGAATCGAACTTCTGCCGTCCCTCACTCCCACCACTGTTGAAACCTGATGGCTCACTTGCACATACCGCCAAAGAGAAAGCTGATTTATTCGCTACTCAATTTGCGGAGGCTTCGCGTCTGGATTCCGCGAGTGTACCACCTCCTAGTCTGCCGGATTGTGGGTGTTCCATGCCCGAAATACACATTCGCCAGACTGAGGTCCTGAAAACCCTGCGGAATCTAGACGTGAATAAAGCAGGTGGACCAGATGAGATTCCGGCGATAGTACTCAAAACCTGTGCGCCTGAGCTGGCTCCTGTACTTACGCGCCTCTTTCGCCTTTCCATGTCGTCTGGTATAGTACCAAAGTCATGGAAGCTTGCCAACGTGCAGCCCGTGCCTAAAAAAGGCAGTCGTGCCGACCCTACTAACTACAGGCCAATTTCGGTTACCTCCATACTCTGCAAGACTATGGAGCGTGTACTGAACAATAGGCTTTTGGCATACCTAGAATCGAACGACCTCCTCAGCGACCGACAATATGGCTTTCGCCGGAATCGGTCTACTGGGGATCTTCTAGCGTATGCCACTTACATCTGGGGCCAGGCCATTGAGAATCATGGGGAGGCTCTTGCAGTATCCCTTGATATCTCAAAGGCCTTCGACAGGGTCTGGCATGATAGCCTTATTGGTAAGCTTTCCGCGACTGGACTTCCCGCTGGCTTATGCACTTGGATTTCTGATTTCCTGAGGGGTAGGTCCTTAAGAGTGGTCATTGATGGCTGCTCTTCTGACCAACTGGCGATTAATGCTGGAGTCCCTCAGGGGTCTGTACTTTCTGCAACTCTCTTCTTGCTGCACATAAACGACCTGCTAAAACCCGGCATCTATGGGTATGCGGATGACAGCACAGTTGTAGAGAGTTACAATTCCAGTGCACGTGCCAAGCCGGCGGACATCCAGAGACATAGAGAGGCGATGGTCGAGCGCATGAACGAGACCTTGAAGGCGGTCTCCGACTGGGGAAATGCCAACCGAGTTTCGTTCAATGCAGCTAAGACCCAGGCGTGTCTGTTCTCTGCTAAACGGAGTCAATTCCAACTGACTCCCACTTTCCAGAATGTGTCCGTGCCGATTACTAGCCGTCTTGAGCTTCTTGGCATGTCTCTCACCCCTTCCCTCAACTTTGGCACGTACATCGAGTCCAAAGCTCAACTTGCCTCAAAAAAGCTCGGTATTCTGGCTAAAGTGAGGCAGTACTTTACGCCAGGACAGCTGCTTAACTTATATTAAGCGCAAGTCCGAGCCTGCATGGAGTACTTTTCTCATCTTTGGGATGGCTCAGCCAAATACCAGCTTGAAGCGTTAGAGAGTATTGAGAGAAGGGTCAAGAGGCTAATTGGCGACGACGAGCTTGTGGGTAAGAGGCTACAAAGCCTTGAACACCGACGCAGGGTAGCAAGCTTATCGGTCTTCTATCGGATACATTTTGGAGAGTGCGCCACGGAACTGTACAATGCCATTGGAGCATCTCCGTTCTTCCACTACTCCACCAGGCAGACCCTCAATCGACACCGGTACATGGTAGAAATACCAAAAGTCCGCACAAGGAGGTTTGAATCCTGTTTTCTTATTCGTACTGCGAAACAGTGGAATCAGTTGCCTGAAGAGGTGTTCCCTAGTGGCTACAATTTGGGGGTTTTCAAAGCGCGAGTGAATAGGTATCTTCTAGGTAATCGTGCTACATCTTAGACCATATTATCACTTACCATCAGGTGAAATATGGTCAAACGCTTACCTATCTACAGTAAAAAAAAAAAAAAAAAAAAAACAACTAGACTAGTACCTTCAAAATGATGTGCATGGAGAAAATGTATAACCTTTTTTTGAATAAACAAATTTTTGAATTGAATTGAATTGATTGACGTCGCTAGGGTTGCCCTACCCGTCATCTTAACATATTTTTTTATGTGATAGGAGGCAGACGAGCAGATGGATCACGTGATGGTTAGCGATTGCCGCCACCCATGGACACCCGCGTCACAAGTGCGTTGCCAAACTTTAACCCCCCTTTCGCCCGAATTGAGCCTCCGTTCCTCACTCACGCAGCAAACACAGCACAGTGCTGCTTCTCGCCAGTTTTCTGTGAGGCCGTGGTATCATTCCAGTCTAGCCGGCCGTCGAAGCGTGGAATGAAACGTGGCTGTCCCGCGGTCATCTAAACCCATCATCGGGGTTTCATTCAGCGAGAACGATCCCATGCTCCAGGCATAAGCGCAACAATATACATAAGATGTTAGAGATACCCTGTATTCCAGAAGGCTGGGCCTCAAGGCTATGTCTTTAGTATTGGCTAGTGATTGATGGTCGACCCGCTTTGCCTAAAATGCGCCATCGATTCAGTCGTAACAAAACACCCTTTACTAAGATACATGGCGGCATTTTTTGGGA
This sequence comes from Marasmia exigua, assembly GCA_019059595.1. Taxonomy (NCBI): domain Eukaryota; kingdom Metazoa; phylum Arthropoda; class Insecta; order Lepidoptera; family Crambidae; genus Marasmia; species Marasmia exigua. The sequence continues at coordinate 1,175,523 of CM032481.1, read as the reverse complement.
TGAAAAGAGCGTTTTTGGTTAAAATGTTAACGAGGCAAGAGAAAAAGAGCGGTTATGTGAATAATGTCTTTTTCTGCGTTACTTTTAGCGTTATTCATTAGGTGTCAAAAAAAGGACGTGTACAGACTTTTATGCAAGAACTAAATGTTTGCACCCTTAAATTTGCCTAAATAATTTAATATAAACAGTTCACCCGTTTAAAACAACAAAATTGGAATAAATGTATTTCTACAATGAAAACCAACAGACCCAAAATTCGACAGAAACAAATTACTTGGGTGCAAATAATATTCAATTTAATGGAAGGGTTTCCTTTAAGTGAAATTAAGACAACAAACAATTTTTCCAATCCAAAGAGGTAAATAAAAAATACCTCGTTATAAAAATAGAGCCCGCCCTCGCGGTTTTATACCAGGCCAACAGAAACGCATGTCGGTAATTTTATTAAGAAGGGGTGAGCGGGGTGAAGAGGGTGAGGTGCAAACTGGGGTTTTCGTCATCACGACTCCCTAGACACAGTTGCAATCAAATTAACCACAGTGAACCGAGTCTGGACATTTCTAATGTTGTATATCCGACCGACCGATCCGAGGTGATCGCATCCGTGAATCGTAGCTAAAAGTAATACAACAGTATTAAACACTTTAAAACTTAAGCTTTATATGGTATTTATAGGATCTTAAAGTAAATAGAAGCAGTGTGGTCTTTACAGATGATTTTTAGGGCAAATACTGTGTGCTATGAGAATCGAATACGGATTTGATACGGATCTGATAATATCGCACCAGTTATCGATATATTGAGATTTTAACAATGGTAGGTAAGAAACATTCAAGACTCATACGATTTTATTCTTCATTGTTATCATCGACAATTTGACATTAAGTAAGTCTCTTTTAAATAGAACTTTCGTTATAACCTGACTGGCTGGTCTTCACTACAGCCAGATATCAAGTTGTGGGATAACCGGTTACGACAAGGGAGAGTCAAACAGAAAACTGGCGCGAAGCAGCACCAGCGCTGTGTTTTACCGCATGAGTTAAAACACCAGAGGCCCAAACCAGGAAGGAAGAACAAAGTTGGCAGCGCACTTGTGACTTCCCTGATGTTGCGGCTGTCCATGGGTAATGGCAATTCTTCAGCAGCTGATCCGTCTGCTCTTATGCCGCCTATTACAAAAAAAGGATCATCGTTGGAGACATAAGTTGTTAGTTCACCGACTTAAGATTACACTGTGCCGATTGTCCCACGAGACTAAACCCGGTGGACGTTGGATATTTTAGGGAATAAAAACAAACTTCTTACTCGGGAATTATATTTTGCGGGTAGAATTACAAAACCGGGTATCTTCAGGAATGTAGATGAGGTGGAATAAATACATTTGCTCGGGTAAAGTACACTGCAGATGTTTGTTTTAATATGCCTTTTCTTTAGCGTAGAATGTAAGCCGGATTCTGGTTAAAGCAAAAAACTAATTTCAACTAATATGTAGTGTATAATAAATTCACTGAATTAGCAAAACGGTTTTTACAAGACTTTCATACATGACATAGGTGGCAGACAAGCAGACAGATCACCTGATGGTAAGCATTACCACCGCCCATGTACTCTCACTTGACTCCCTCTGTCTTTTGTGCGTGTTTAAAAACGCTCGAATTTGTCCACACATCTTTCAATATATATTACACGTGTATATACTTATAGCTATTTATTTACTCATACACTCACTCGCAACCAGGTCCCACCATATCGACCTGAGGTCAGGACCTGGTTGACCACACACAACCACACCATCTCTTCTTGTATCGCCTCTCCTCTTTGTTGTGATGGTCAATAAATGTATTTTCTTTCTTCCTTTTTTTCTTTCTAAGTATATATGCGCAAAAAAATAACCGTACTTACTACGAGTAGGTATGTGACAGACGAGCAGACGGATCACCTGATGGTAAGCGATTGCCGCCACCCATGGACACCCGCGACACCAGTAGAGTCCGGCCGGCCGTCCGGCCGGGAATGGGCCGGCACGACCGAAGTGATATCACGGCCTCACAAGAAACCGGCGTGAAGCAGCACCGTGCTGTGTTTCGCTGCGTGAGTGAGGGTACCGGCGGCCCATTCGGGGGGTAAGGGGGTTTAAAGGTTGGCAGCGCACTTGTGACTCCACTGGTGTCGCGGGTGTCCATGGGCGGCGGCAATCGCTTACCATCAGGTGATCCGTCTGCTCCTCTGCCACCTATCACATAAAAAAACAAAATCCACGCGAGCAAAATTGTATTTGGGAAGATACCGATTATTTTATCGATAAAAAATCAGCAGATAATCCAGAAGAGGAAAAAAAGGCACCAAAGGAAAAAATGGTGCAATTAAAACCACTTCCCGCGCAAACCACATTTAATTGGACAAAAAAAAGATAAAAGGAACGTGATTATATTAAGCACCATCACTTTTAGGGACAAATCCCGTTAAAGCAAATGAGAGTTCCATAAACGAGAGGTTTTTAAAAATTCCTTTTAATAAAATCTAAACAAAGACCTCCGTAAAAGATGATAAGTTAATCCCGGAGGTAAGGGGGAGGGAAAGGGGGGTTAAACGCCACTTAAGCCCAAAATGCAAAATATTAAATTTGTGACCCGGATAAAAATTCATGTCCGATATGCCCCTGCATATGTTTTAAAATGATGCATGTAAACAAGTGCATAAAATACTTGCTTCCATGTATCATTTTCAGAAGCCTCCAAAGCCGTTTCTTTTGAGCAGGGGGACGGGTTTCCAAAGCCTATATCGTTTCAGTCTGGCAACGGACTGAAATCGACTAGGATTTGTAGTGACATTTCTTCCTACACAAAAATTTCAATCGTGAATTAAATTAAAAGTTAAAATTGTAAATGTCTGGAATCCAGTGATTCGAAAATGTAATAAATATAAAAATAAGGTACATGGTAGAAATCTCCTAAGTAACTATTGTAACATTTCTTCCTGTCTTAGGATTGCGAAGGTCAGACGGTAGTCGCTTCATTGTACAGTCAAAGAACGAAAAGGTTCATCAGTTTTCAAATTGATCCGTTTGATATGCTATGAGCACTTATTACCTTTCGTAAAGGACAATGGGCAAATTTGTATAGAGCTTGGTCCAAGAGCCTCTACAATTGAGACATATGCCAATTTCATGGCCCATTTACTTACTTCAAAGAGATAAAAATTGCATCAAAATTGGTTCGAGTGTTTATGGGAAAAGGATAATTTTGAGTTCATCTTGTAAAGTAAACTAAGTCCCGATAGCTCGGGATCCGCTTTCCTCCTGCAACACTTCCACTTCGCACGGTCTTGGGTATCATCATCATTGGTCAGTAGAACCATTTAAATAAATATTTTGTAAACTAGCTTTCGCCCGCTGCGTTTCTCACGTAGTCCTTCTCGTCTTTACTAGTAGGGCACACTAGCGACGCCAATTGATTTTAATTTGTAGCTACTAAACCGAATCTATTTTAAACGATTTCGGGGTTACAACCTCTCGGCAAACACTTATACTATTTATTAAATAACCATGCACAAACGTTGGGTCCAACGCGTACGCGAAAAATCGATTCACGCTAAAAATGGTCACTTTGGTGTGAATCATATTTCCGCCTACAAAAACGGACCAAACGTTGGCGTCGCTATTAGGTCCTACCCGTCACCTTAACTGTTAGATCAGAAAGTTCAGATTTGCTTGTAGCAACATTGATTTCTTTTGATGTAAAGAAAATTTAAAGAACGTTGGCAGATCTTTTTAAAACGGTATGTTGGTATAACTGATTCTTGCTGTGCAAGGGAAAATTTACCTTAAGGTGACGAATCTTTTAATTCTCTGTACAGTACTTACCAGACTTTCCGAATCAAGGACCAAGCATACCCCGGGCTGCGAAGCGACAGGTGCTATTTTTATAGCAATCTCTGGCACACGAGATGAAATTTTTAAGTGTGTTATTCACTTTCCGAAGGGACAGCTTTGGACGCAAATGGGAACCACACGCTAATATGAGGAGGAGATTTAGATAACGTGGAAAATATATGGTAAAATATATCATGAATATATCATAAATTTCGTAATTAAATTGCTTCCGCAACAACTAACTAACTTTGCACTTGCGTAGACAATTTCACCGAAGGCGATAAAAATCGATTACCGGATAACCGGATCATTCTGCAAGTTTCAAACGCGATTAATCTAGTTTGCAAAGGTATTCTCTATGGCTTTCGCTCGTATACTCAACGATTTTTAGCTTTAGATAGATAGATAGACAGATATACTTTATTGCACAAAAAAAAACACAACTTAAAAGGCATTACAGAAACTTAATTGCACAATTTCGGCGGTCTTATCGCTGGAAGCGATTTCTACCAGACAACCTAAGGCAAAGGACATCTGATAGTAGAGGAGGGGTAGGTGGTGCAATATTGAAAAAGGGAAATAACTTAAACTTTAGGCACTGCTCAAACATTTAATTTTTTATTTATGCTAGAGGCGACAAATGAGCAAGCGGTTCACTTGATGTCATAGGAATTCTGCGAGATTAGATGACTCGCTGATGCGTTGCCGACCTTTTAGAAAGGAGTACCAAGGTACGCTTGATTCTTAAAGTATTTTTTTTTTCACCAATCTTAGTGTAGAAATATTTTTATAATGAAAATTACTACAACTACCATAGTTTTTGATCTTTATTACTTCTCCATCACTGTCACTAAACACCCTGTTGGTCGAGGGTAACACATAACCAGACAATGGATGATACGGGACCACCAGATTTTAAACTTTGTTCAATTCAGTTAAGATTGAAAACCATTGATGTCTAGTTGCCTGGTGAAGGGTTAAATACCGGGCCGTAATCTCGGAGTCAAATTTCCGAGTAGAGCGAAAAGTAGATTTCAAATTTTTCGGACATAGCTCGGTTTGTGATCACTATCATTATCGCATTTGTCAAGCGTGGTGATTAAGCTTAATCCCATTATAGTAGCGATAACTTGATTTCTATGATGGAAACCTTTTATAGCATTATACTTTACTATCAGTACATAGTATAAATATTTCTACGAAAAAAAACCGCCTTCAAAAACCACGAACTAAAAAGTGTTAAATAATATTTGTAATACTTCATATACATTTGATAACATTTTATAACAATACACTCGAGAAAAGATGTTACCGAAGTCGGCGCCCAATGCCTACTATCTAGATACTAATCTTGTAATACATTCAATTATTCAACAGGGATTAGGCGCCGACATCAGAGTAAATAGATAGAGTAGGTAATTCAAGATGAAGGTTTATATGTATAATAATATACGTGAATAATATTGCACCTGTGTGAAGCCGGGGCAGGTCGCTAGTCAAAACTCACAAGATTCACAGCAAACACACGTACCCTAAATTCACTGGAGGCAATAAAAAATCTCAACCCGGATAAACGGATCACCCAGTCTGTCAGTTCCAAACGCGATTATTACCGGCAACCGGGCGCGCCGGTAACTCGATTGCGGCCCGGTTATTATTGTGCCGACCGAGTATCCGGACGGATTACGTTAGCGCCTTAATGAGGCTGGCTTCGTCGCCATTTGCGATCAAACTATCCAACCAATAACTAGTCTATTTACCCGACTGCCAAAGAAGGAGGGTAATGTTTTTCGAGTGTATGTATGTATGTATGTCTTTTCCTTTGTGACCTCCTGTAGCCTAAACGGCTTGATGGATTTTGATGTATGAGGTATCGTTAGATTTGTCTTGATTACGGGAGTGTCATAGGATACATTTTATCCTAAAAGTCCCACGGGATAAAGACATAATAATATTTTTTCTAAATTTCCCTTTAAAAAAATATGTATGCGGTATCATTAGATTCATTTCAATCACGGGAGTAATTAATATAGGATACGTTTTTTCTCAAAATTCCCACGGGAACATGTTAATTCTGCGTCAACGCAAAGCAACTCATGCGTTAGCAAGCAAAAAGATAGGGCGTGGCCTGGCATGCGGCGCGCGGCGCGGTGCGGAGGGGGATATGCTCGAGTATACAGCCCGAATGCGGGCACACGCATAAGGGCACACGTCGTTGACGGTCGTCTCTAAATAGCGATTTTTTCGATACTTCGTCGTCTGACGCGAAACTTACCAGATTGGCGGTAAATTTATGTTGCGGAGTAACATCACTCGTAATCTAAAGCCAAATGTGGTCGAAATAATTTAAAATGGTACTTACATATAGGTACATAGTCTTCTACATCTACAACATTTTCGTTAAATAAAAACAGCTAAAAAGTTATAAATAAAAAAAATTATTATTAAAAAAACAAAATACCCGACTGCACACTAAAAAAAGAGTAAAACAAGCCCCACAATAATATTGATCAATCAAATGCTAAAAACTAATTATGTGATACCGTTTAAACAATACCTATATTAAAATACACTACAATATGTGTTCGTAATCGATAGTTAAATAAACAGAAACTTATTTTGAATACAAATTTACTGAATATAATTTATAAATGTTGATGGAAAGCATCGCAGGCGGGGACCACCTTGACCGCCACCAACGAAAATTCTGCTAAATGGTGCACAACCGAAATGACTATAAATAAGCCTCTGTTGGTAAGCCTCTGTTGGTCCCCGCCTGCGATGTTTTCCATCAACATTTATAAATTATATTCAGTAAATTTGTATTCAAAATAAGTTTCTGTTTATTTAACTATCGATTACGAACACATATTGTAGTGTATTTTAATATAGGTATTGTTTAAACGGTATCACATAATTAGTTTTTAGCATTTGATTGATCAATATTATTGTGGGGCTTGTTTTACTCTTTTTTTAGTGTGCAGTCGGGTATTTTGTTTTTTTAATAATAATTTTTTTTTTTACTAACGACCTGACAGTTATGACTTAGGAACACCTTACCAAAACATTGGCAACGCATCAGTGACTCCAATCTCGTTGATATTTACGGGCGGCGGTTGTCATATAATATTAGCTTGTTTGCATAATATAAAAAAATAGCACGTATATTTTTTTTCAATTTCGTAATAACTAAAAAGTATTTTCATTTTATTTTTCCTACGCATCCTCTGAACAGTCTAAATTAGAATAAAGAACATTGGCCAGAGACGCGCGATAGCACCCCGTCACCTACGCAAATCAACCGATCTTTGGTACCAGGCTTACAGAAACCACTAAGAGACTACTTAGAATGTGGATGAATGCTATTCGATGCTCTTGCATACTCCTAGTTTCCCAGGGACAATAGTTTCATTTGGTTGTATTAGGTTAACAGAAAAACGAGAAGTTAAATTTATATTATTCCAACCGATCATTTGAATTTTATTATATGATTAATGATGTTTATTTATAATTCATTGTAGTAAGTATTGGAAACCGTGGTTTGAATCCGGGCATGCACCTCTAGACTTTTCTATGTGCATTTGGCTTGGCGGTGAGGGAAACTATCGTGAGGAAACCTGCATGTCTCGGATAGTTTCTCAAAATAGTGATTATGAGATAATGATTCCGCGCGTGCAACCGTGATCCAGTTGGTTTCTCTGTCTAAGGTTGCGAATTGCGAAGGTCAGACGGCAGTCGCTTCATTGTAATTACCAGATTTCCCGAATCCTGGATCATGGCCCAAGTGTTACCGCGGGCTCCGAAGCGGCAGCTGGGAATTACACGATATGACATGGTAAGGTTGTGTGAAAATCCTAGGTGGCAGCTGAGCAGACGGATCACCGGATGGTAAGCGATTGCCGCCGCCCATGGACACCCGCGACACCAGAGGAGTCACAAGTGCGCTGCTAACCTTTAAACCCCCCTTTTACCCCGGATTGCGCCTCCGATACCCTCTCTCACGCAGCGAACCACAGAGCAGTGTTGCTTCACGCCGGTTTTCTATCACTCCGGTTGAGCAGGGCCATTCATGCCGAAGCGTGGCTCTCCCACGGTCTCCCGCGGTTTGTAGCTAGATTTTAAAAAATCCTGAAAATAGTAAGAAAGAACTACTAGAGTTTTGTGTTGAACTTGGCAAACATTTATATGAAGTACGCATATTTCTATATTTACGAAAAATTTGTTCAGAATTTTAGGAACTCGGTCGTGACTCGACGACCGAGTTTCATTAAGTAGAGGGCTATATTTTTCCGGGCATAATTCGGTTTGCCTGCGGCGAGCGCGGGCCGCTCTCGTTACTTTAATTTGCAATATCAACAGCACGTGCGTTTTGCACGTGTGTTATGCCTGCCTACTTTGACGAGATAAATACAAATTAATTTGTTGGGCGGTTTTGCTATAAAAATGAACCTAGTCAGGATGCCAATTATCGGAACGTGCTATTTTGTCATCATACTATATACGAGGATGTCGCAAAAACATAGTATTTTTGCATTCAATCAATCAATAGACCGCAATGTCATCACGGCCTCACAGAAAACCGGTGTGTGGCAGCACTGTGCTGTTTCGCTGCGGGAGTGAGGGTAACGGGGGAGTTTATAGGTTGGCAGCGCACTTGTAACTCCACTGGTGTTGTGGGTGTCCATGGGCGGCTTCGCAATTCAATCAATTCAATTTCAATCGCTTACCATCAGGTGATCCGTCTGCTCGTCTGCCACCCCATGTCATATAAAAAAACTAGTCAGGATGTCAATTCTTGAGACGTGATATTTTGTCAGCATACGATATATATCACGAAAACACAGTATTTTTGTATCAATCAATCAATCAGAAAATTCTATATTTGCATAATAAACTTGTACATAGCACTTACAATCATACATTTAAATATTTTAAAACTGTAAGTACTTACGTATTATTTACAACTTGTGCGGCTAAAGAATGGGATCAGAAATGGCGGCGCATCTATTCATTTCTCGCTCGCACACTATTTGCGTCTATAATCGCACTCGTGGGTGTGCGAGCGAGAAGTGAATATATGCGCCGCCATTTCTGATCCCATTCTTTATCCGCACAGGTTGTACATAAAGTATGTAGGTCATCGTCATCATCGTCAGCCCATTTAAGTCCCCACTGCTGGGGCACGGGCCTCCCTCAATCACATGAGGGGTAATTGCCATACTCACCACGCTTGGCAGACGGGTTGGCGAAGGTTTTGATATAAATACAGAGTTTTCCTTCTCTGGGTGCTGATGATCATGCCAGCAGCTTTACCTTAGTCGCCTTTTACGACACCTCGGTGAGAGTGAGGGTGGCCTATTCTACTCTGCCGGGACCACACGGCTAGTATGTAGGTATACACCGTTATTATTTATCCTTTACATCTCGAAAACCTTGATATTGTTGATCTAACATGCTAAATGGAATTTATTCACGATATCTCTTATGAGCTTTTCGGGATGTAAACGATAAAAAAAAGAATTAAAAAAATAAATAAACATAATGCGATTATACCAACGGCTCGGAAAGATAGAGAAGATCCGGCGAGAAACTTGCCAGGCCTATACAGGTTTTCATGCGACATCCGTCATGTGTGTTCACATTGAAAATGCTGAGAATTGGGCTCGATTTTTTATTTTACTCACCGTGGCAGAGGAACGCTTCGGCATGAATAGGAACGCTCGACCGGAGTGATACCACGGCCTCACAGAAAACCGGCGTGTAGCGGCACTGTGCTGTGTTTCGCTGCGTGAGTGAGGGTACCGAAGGGCCGTAATTGAGTTTAAAGGTTGGCAGCGTACTTGTGACTCCACTTGTATTGCGGTTGTCCATGAGCGGCGACAATCGCTTACCATTAGGTGATCCGTCTGCTTGTCTGCCACCTATGTCATAAAAAAAAAGTGACAATTACGTATTAAGCGAGTGAGACGCTCGCTTAATATGTAATTATCGACATTGCTCACCGGATTAGCAAGCTTAAGTGGCAGTGGGCTGGCCATATTAGCCGCAGAACCGACAACCGATGGGGTAAACGAGTTCTGGAGTGGAGAGCGCGTCTTGGCAAACGTAATGTAGGGCGCCCTCTGGCTAGGTGGGGGGACGATCTGCGCAGGATGGCTGGCAAGAGCTGGATGCGAGAAGCCATGGATAGATCACAGTGGCGAACAATTGGAGAGGCCTACGTCCAACAGTGGACTGCGATAGGCTGATGATGATGATGAGTGAGACGCTAGAGTTCACCAAAGAAGTACCGTGAAAAGTGCGCTTGAGACGCCATCAACATTCAAATTTTGAGCTTTATACTTAAAGACACGAGGAATCTATAATTTTACTTCGTGTTTTTCGGCGTGGTAAGGCTCTACTTCGACATCGAATCTATAGTTTTTTAGTATGGAGAATATTTTATCGCTTATTTATCAACAAATGTGGAGATATCTTGTAAGGTATAAATAACATCATCTCCAAACAATAAATCGAAATTAAGTCTCATAAAACGTATTTTTTCCGATCCCTTGAACGGGAAGAAAGCAAAAAGGCGTGTGTGTACGGACATCAGTTACTCGGGCAACAGACCGGATGTGAAGGTTTCGCAGAAATGTCGCCGTGACAAATCGAGCAACGGACTGCAGAGATGTAGTGTGCGGGACAAGCAATAAGGCTTCATAATGTATCTGGAAATATCTAAGAAAACCATTACTATGGTAGAGAGATCCAACAAAAAAAGTTGATAAATTCTATCTACTTCTCTTTGCTCATGATAGCTTAGTCATCTTAAAAAGGTGATCATTACATTTATCAGCAAAATTCCAAAAGTGGATATGAATAATGAGTTAATTAAGTTATTGTAACTTAATACGAATTTCATATTCATTAATTAAATGAAGTAGAGATGTGAAAAAGGCCACAGTCCAGTTTGAAACGCCTGTACTCATTCGGTCCAAATGCGTTACCTACGAATTATAGAAGCAATTTTCTTAGTAATTCACTATTGGAACCGAAAGATCAGTAACTGTTAGAATGTTAGCTAGGAATATTCTAGAAGTTTAAAATCCTCCATCTTATAACTTGCGCCGTCCCCCAACACTAATGGGACGAATCTCTCTCGAGGCATAGTGGCGCTCGTCCGAAAAATGGGACATAAACAAATAAAATCACGGGCTCGTTTTAACATTATATTGCTTTCGTTAGCATTTCTTCCGGGAGAAACGGCCTGGAGACAATCAAATAAATAACAGTGGCTATTTAGCCATGATACGTAAGCACCGGATATTACCCAGCTTTTGATGTAAAACGTAAATCTGCTCAATTTGAATACACTGTTTGTCTAGATAGGTAATTTTTGCAGTTAATCAGATTTTTCAATTTCACCCCAGCAGTACAGAAAATTATTGTTCAGTACCAGGCTCTCATGGGCACCAAAGAGCAGAAAACTCGATTTCTAAAATGGCCTAGCCAGTCCCATTCGCCCTTGAACAATCAAAGCGTACCACACATAGGTACATAGAGATTGCAGAAAACTCAAAGCGCGTATAGAAGTCTTCGTAGATCGCAAAAGTTAAATAAAACCAAAATTAATTCACATAACAATCAATGAACCAAATAATGAGGGTCATCCAGGAACACCAAAGGGTTGTTAAATAATGAAAACATCCCGACCGGACGGCATTTTCCGACCCTTCCGGCCCGGAGGTCCGAAGCCCAAGGATCCACTTCACCAGCTCTTGATCACCAATTACATTACTAAAAACTTGCATACTAAATAAGTCTAGCTCGATGGCGCAGTGGCTAAGGTATGGCGCTCTAGCGTGGAAGGAAAACTAACTGACTGTCTCGGGTGTGTAAGACGTCCCCAGCTGACTATCGGCATTAAACCATTGGGCCCCCGGATTGGGCCTCCGGTACCATCACTCACGCAGTGAAACACAGCACAGTGCTGCTTCAAGCCGTTTTTTTGTGAGGGTCACTCACGGTCAGTCCGGTCGAGCCACCCCATTCATGCTGAAGCGTGGCTCTCCCACGGTTTCACGGTCCCAAAAATCTACCTACTCACAAGATTCCTTTATTTTGGAGAGCGCATAACACTTACATTCTACTTCCATCCCCAACCGACACGCCACATTTAAAAGTGCAATAAAAGGCGTCACCCCTTATTGCTTTTTGTGAAAGATCCCCTATGGGCGTAGCATACTAATAGTTCACCTCCATTGTGTCTCTGCTGCCCTGGTACTACGGCTTAGATAGCGCTTTGTTACGCACAGCCCATAAATTGATGATAGAATAGGAAAAGGACAGGATACGTTTACTTTTATGTGTCCTTGTCTATTCATGGTACAAAATGAAATTACAGTTATCGCTTATCTTTTGTGCGTGGAAAATAACAAGGACGAAGCGACAATGCAGCTTTTTTAGGTTAGACAAATTAGTTTTTAATGACATGTTTAGTTAGTTAATTCCCTGTTGTGAAAACGAACGTAAAGGGTTGAAAGTGTGAACGTAAGCACCAGGAATACAGGGTTGCGCTAGAGGTCAAATACACTGCCTTGACTTTAATGCATCCAATGAAGAAAAGAACGGGATCAGAGTCCCGAGGGATATTATAAATTCAGATAACTATTAGGCGAGCAGACTTCGTGTGGAAGTTTCCAAACAGTGGCATCATAGATACTGTTTTGTAAAATAAGTTGGGATGGAAAAAAGTAGCCAATGACAAATTGAATGTTTATTTTTCCAAACGGAATGAAATGCAAAAATCCCACCTCATTTCACTTTCAAAATGTTTGCGAAAACTAAAACCGCCATGAATATGCAATAAAAGTACCAGGGCGACATAGAGCTAAAGAAGTCAGTTCGCGATAAGGGATGCTGCATAACAACGCAACCCCCTGCGGTTAGGGATAGGGGCGACGAATTCGTAAGTGTAGGGTGCAGATTCATCCCACCGAGGCGCCCATACGTCGGGTCATTCATCTCGCGGGGGTTTTAAAACGAACTATTTATCATGCTGTTGAACGGTTCGTTTAAGTTAACTTTCCAGATTTTTCAAAATGAATGGGAAGAACTAGGATCATTGTGATTGATGATGATGATGATAGCTTTACTTTATCAACACGTCAATATTTATCTATCCTATACTAGCGAATCTAGATGTGAATCGTAATATTATACATATTTTTGTTAACTTTCCATTGAGCGAAAAATAAACAGTAATTATATTAAAAAATAAGGTTTTAACGCAATTTTGTTTTTCTTTCAAATATTAGTAATTAATATAATTAAATTTATGTAAGTTGTTTTGTAGATCGTCACAACGCATAAGTTTATAGGCGTGGTCACAATTATAGATCGATAGATACTCTTTGTTGCACAACATACAAAACTTACATACAAAGCTAGGTATACAGAGATACAATGTATTATTTAACTAACTCAATTTTGCAAAAAAAAATTAACGTTTAATATATAGAAGGTTCGACTGCTCGCAACTCGCCATAATAAGTTTGTTATTACCTCTACTAATACCCGTTAAAGGTCTACGGACCGCAAGCATAAAGGAGTCGGCCCAACGAGAATCGACCCACTTGAGAACCCGTCCACCTGGGAGCTATTTTCTCACCTCTACTGTGGCGAAATTACCTGCCCTAACCGCTTCCATTGTACTCTCTGTACCTGCACTTAACGAAGCCCAGTTCCCGATACAGAATGAAAGCACTCGTCGATTCGGTCCATTCCGACCTTAATTGGCTCCGGTCAAGCAATTCTCTTTTATAGGCCCAAGTAATTATGAGCACAAAAACAAGTACCCCGTTGCAATTATTCCCTTTAAGCGAGCGCGGGTTGAGCCATCCCTCCAGCCGTCCCAGCCAATGGAATACGCCGCTTCATAAAACCCCTTTGATGTACACGTGTTTTATCTGATAGGATAAACTCGTTTCGTTTGACGCATCTATTTGGAATACAAAAAACTGTATTCCTTTGATGTTCTAAGATAACATGTTCATTTTTTTAATACCAAATAATGCTACCCAAATACGAGTCAACAAAAAATACTATTAAAAGCAAGTGGGTGGGTATGGACTAGACCCCACCCTCCGAGCGCGTGTTGACACGCTTACCGCCTCGTAACTATCATCTCCTGGTACCTCGCGCGGGTGCGTATGACGTAACACAATAGCATCTGATAACTCCCGCGGGACGAGTACACCTACATCGTACAAGTCAGAAGAAAAATTCATCAGACTTGCTTGTAAAATGGATGTTTTGTAATACTTTTAAGAACATAGAGCAATAATGTTATGTTACTCCCGCGGGAGGTACGAGTATATACCTACCCCCCATTTAAGACGAGTGACCTTCAATCTCCCATTCGGAAGGCGCACGATTTTTATCCACTGAGCTACCATAGCTGTACTTACTCGACTTACTCTGTATCCCGTGCATAACGACCAATTCCGCTCCCTTGTAACCTCATGTAGGTACGGTACTCCCTTGTTTTCTCGTAAAATAATGAAATCGTCCCGTTCACTAGATGTAAACTTCGGTATAATGGTCGAGTACCGTTTAATTTTTGCGATCTCTCTCGTGCCTATGAGAACCTAGTATTCTGCGCGAGTGTCCTGACAATGATATTTAATAGTTCCCGAGGGATGTTTGCTAGCTTGGAGGGTAACTTTTTATGAATGGAACGATCAACAAAGGCTCTTTTGGGCTTGCTTGCATGTTCATATTTCGTTACACACCCTCGGGTAGTATGATTTCCTGGTAGTTCATAAAAAGTTTACACACCCACCCACGCCTAGTTTAGAATACAACAACCGTTTTCAAATTATGAAAACGGGGGTTGTATTCTAAACAAGAGAATAATCATTTACATGTTTACTAGAGTATTAAAAAATTCTGATACTGTTGCTAAATATGTCGCAGCCATCTGGCTAAATTTGCCATCCAACTAGACGCCTAGGGCGTACGTTAAGCGCCGGCATCCAATTAAAAAGGGCTTAAGTACAACTAGCCATTTCATTGACTGCAACTTTTAACTGGATGGCTGAGCGTTAAGTAAACCAGATGGCTGCGACATATACATACATACTTTCAATTAAATGAAGAAACTTCATACAATTTTCTAAGAGCATTTTCTACATTCATTTTAAACTTGTACTTAACTATGGGAGTTACAGTTGTTAGAACATCGCTTAGGACTCGCTTGCGGGGACGTTATTATTATTTTAATAGTTGGAACTGGAATAAAAAGGAATTTTTGTGTATTCTTTTATCAAAATAACATCTATACTTTTAATAAATAGGTAACACGACGGATGATTGACTGACAGACTGACTGACTGATCTATCAACGCATAGCCCGAAACTACTGGACCGAAAATTATGAAAATTGGAACATAGGTAGGTACTTTTTGACTATGTAGCCGGGCACTAAGAACAGATTTTTTATTTCAACCCTTAAAGGGGTGAAATGGGGTGTTAGCTTTAGTATAAAAGTCTGTAATTTTTGATGTTAGAGTTTTAAAAATTCGGATTATGTTTATTGATAAAAAAAAAATTACCTGCTTCAGTTTATTTTTAATTCAACCCCTAAAAGGGTGAAATGGGGGTAAAAACATTATATGGAAAATTAGTAATTTTTAGAGTTCCGTAGCCAAATGGCAAAAAACGGAACCCTTATAGATTCGTCATGTCTCTGTCTCTGTCTGTCCATCTGTCCATCTGTCCGTATGTCACAGCCACAATTTTTCCGAAACTATAAGAACTATACTATATAAACTTGGTAAATAAATGTCAACCAGAGTTGGTTAACTACAAATTAAGTTCGTATAGAAAAATACAATCTCTAAGTGTTTTGTTTTAAAATAAAATTACCTAATAATTACAGTCCAACAGTACGCCATCTAGAGGATTTTTCACACGCGAAAACCCTCATTAGAAGACAGCACATAAAACCACAGTGGTTTTTCTTCTACTAATGTGAGCTATTAGTTTTACAAACTTGTTTACTAAGGCCCGATTTGTCCAATCTTTATCCAACGATAAATCTATGGTATAGCGCTGTTATATACAATGTAAAAAAATCAGTTCTACCAACTACTCATCCAAAAGTCAAAGCCTTTTCTAATGGTAAATCCTTATATCGCCAATTTTGATAGAATAACTAAAATTTTAAATGGAGTTGTCATTGTCACAGCTGTTTGACATTACCTGTATACGGTGGCATTACGATCAACCACAAAACAATACACAGGGTGTACTACCTGTGCGGATAAAGAATGGGATTATAAAGGCGGCGCATCTATTCACTTCTCGCTCGCACACTATTTGCGTCTATACTCGCACTCGTGAGTACTGACTGCAAAAAAAAAATCTGCGTTCCCTTTCCTGTCGCATCAGTCAGGTTTCGCAATTTTGTGAGCTAGACGCGTTGTCTGTTTTTCCGTGGTTTTGAACCTTTCGTTATTTTGTCATTTGTTATTGTTTGTTGTTATAGTTTATTATTAATTTGTATGTTAAATAATTGTTTTGTTAGTTATTTATTGAGTATAGATAGTGTTTTATTAAGATATAGTTACAATAGGATATAGATATAGTTAAGATATACTTATTACAATCTTTTATTTTATGTATAAATCATAAACTGTTCTAACGCAATCTATATTTAATACTAATATTATTAGCTAAAGAGTTTGTTTGCACGCGATGAACTCAGGATCTACTGGACCGATTTCAATAATTCTTTCTCCATAGGAAAGGTACGTTAGGTAGTCATAGGCTATGTATGTACCACGGGCGAACCCGGGGCGGACCGCTAGTAAATACATATTTACTTGAGAACAAATTCGTTTATAAATGCCATAACATTATATAATCTGCAATCTGAATAATTTTCATACATTTTTTATATACACTCAAAAAGACTCCAAAATAATAAAACCTATAAAACATACTCGTACATTAATAGTATTTTAATTAATAACATTTATTAATTTATTTAAAAAAAAAACTAAACAGTTTCAACGGTAATGATATTTTATACTGAAAAACGTCAGTTATAAGTTTTCAAACCGTCTATGCTGACGCGCCGCCATTTCTAATCCCATTCTTTATCCGCACGGATAGTATCTGTGAACATTTACATCCCTTTAACCACCACCATTATGAACAACATTTGTTCTAAGACTATTGGAAATCTGCATGTAAAAATTTAAACTTTTCATACAAACTTGGTCACGTGACTTGGTCATTTTGTATGGGGAGTCGAAAAAATTTTCGATGAATTTCGAAAAGTCGTCTAACATATGTTGTTCAGAATGTTTGGTAGAACACGTGGTTAAAGGGATGTGTAAATGTTCACAGATACTCCCTATATTGTTTTTGACGGTTTATAATGTCATTCGTTTATTCACTCGTGAGATACGGTACGGATATCTATGCCGGTTTTGGACGAACACAATTGAGTTCATTACGAAAATAAAGTAATGGTGTAAATTGTCCTGTATTCCCTTATAACTGTCAAGTTGGTCGAATCCGCCATTGCCGTCAATTATAGAAGTGTAGGTATTTTAACTTACTCTTTTTCCGTAAAATCTTTTTTTAGTTTTTAGTCATGTCATTTTTGACCAATATTTTTCATCAAACTAATATTTTTGCCAAATATCTTATTTTATTAATGTTTTATTATTATCTAGTAAAAAATCTAAACATAGACATTTTCAAAAATCTCTCCCCAGACATTTTCAATGCCACCCACAAACACAAAAATAGCGAAATGGAACAATATGCCAAGTAGTTATAGAATGTAGCCCTGTCACTGAAATGGAGCGTAGTGATGTGACACGTTCAATTTAGTCAATTCAGTATCACTCAAAATCCACCTAGCAGTTGAGTCAGTCAAAGTCAGGCTGTGGGGTATTGCAATTACACTCAAATGAACAGTTAGGGTTAGTATTTCTTTCTATGTGATAGGTGGCAGACGAGCAGACGGATCATCTGATGGTAAGCGATTGCCGCCGCCCATAGACACCCGCGACACCAGTGGCGTCACTAGTGCGCTGCCAACCTTTAAACCCCCCTTTCTCCCTGGATTGGGCCTCTGGTACCCTCACTCATGCAGCGAAACACAGCACAATGCTGCTTCATGCCGGTTTTCTGTGAGGCCCTGGTTTCACTCCGGTCGAGCCGGCCCATTCATGCCGAAGCGTGGCTATCCCACGGTAGAAGTATTTTAGTTAGGGTTAGAGTCCTATATACCAACTTGTTACGGCCTTTCCCCTGTGACAATAAAAAATATCATGTGGCTGTCTTATAAAACAGACACACAGGCAATCAAAAATGTTGTAAGAATGTTTATTTAGCCATTTGATGCCATAATAGTAACAAAACTTCAGATTCAAAATTTGAGTATTGGCATTAATTTTTTACCACGAGAGAGAGGGAAAGTGAAAACTAATTCTATTTAACTTCAATTTATTGTTGCATGATATTCCTCAAATGACTCGAATCTCATGAGGAGTGACAGTCGTATCGTGTAGCATCACTAATGGACATAAAAGTCGGCACGGCTTGCAAACGGATACTTCATCAATTTTGCAAGACTTTGTCTTCCAAAAAGCTTTCATATACTCGTATAACACAGAGCTGTAATATGAACATACCGGGAGGAGTATGTACATACGAGTTACGAGTATTTTTACCTGTCAGGGAGAAATGTTGGTCTGATTTATGTGGTAAATGTTTAAGTAACAACTTCGTTTTGAGGGACCAGCAAGAAACACGTACACTCCTCCATGGAAATTATGAAGAAAAAACAACTCTATAAACAGAAGTTATGTAAAATTTCAATACGTATGTTTGATTTTCCATTATCTATTTTTACAAAATAAAATATTGCCCTAACGCATGTACTCATAAATATTTGTGTGTATTCGTACATGGACATGATTGATATAAAAGCGAAGGGTCGGAAGGTCGCGAAATATTTATTCAAACCAGGGGATCATGAGAAAAGTAGAAAAACACGGCTATAATGGATACCAGATTAGTGGATAAGAACTCATTGTATAAAAACGTGAGCGTATTTTTACCAATTTTGGCTTGAGCGGTGCGATGAGAGAAAAGCATTGTGCATTGTTAAGAAACCAGCAGATTTCGGATGATTTCACAATTCATGAGAAAATTATTCTGAAAGTGTAATCATGTTCCAATTGGTCTGATTCCCCTGTTTAAGGGTTGCGAAGGTCAGACTTCTGAACCTTGACGGACCTCGGCCTTGGATGGAATTAGGAATGACACGTTGAGATGACGAAGAAAGTAGAACAGATAACTACGTTTGCAGAGATATGGTAGAAAAGTGTGAAAGTGCTGATCACGCAACTTTAATTCTTTGTGACGTTTCTTGTTTTTCCCCTATACCCTTCGTATTGAAACGGAAATTAGGCGGAAGAAGATGACTACAGAAAATAGGTACGCTACTCGAGTTAATTTTCAAAAGCATCAGTCAAGTCGTAACAGTAAGTATTTCCTTCGTCCAAATTTAAGTTCAAACGAAGTGTGAAGCAACATCTTACGGGCCAATATGTCAGTGCCAAAGGATGTTGTAATTGACAAAATGACAAGAAATCATTATCCGAAAAGAAAAATACTGTTTCTAGATTAGACTCAAAGAAATTGAAAAAAAATAATTTCAGAATTATTGAAAAGTCCTCCTGTGACCTTATCACTCGGCATGAGAAATTAAATTAAAGCGTTAATAACGCTTTTGCTCACGTTAATTAAAAAAAAGTAAAATCTCTGATCATAAAATGACAAGACAAAGTAATGACAGTGACAGTAACTTAAACTTTAGTAAGTCACCTAAACTTTTTTTATTGGACATATAGCACCGACATCACAACACGTTGGATAAAAATATGGGTCGCCGTGTGGTCCCCGGCAGAGTAGAATAGGCCACCCTCACTCTTACCGAGGTGTCGTAAAAGGCGACTAAGGTAAAGCTGCTGGCATGATCATCAGCACCCAGAGAAGGAAAACTCTGCATTTATATCAAAACCCTCGCCAACCCGTCTGCCGAGCGTGGTGAGTATGGCAACTACCCCTCATGTGATTGAGGGAGGCCCGTGCCCCAGCAGTGGGGACTTAAAAGGGCTGACGATGGGTCATCTTTTTTCTCTTTCTTTATTCGAAGAGGATCCGAGGAGCATAAGACTCACTAGCTGCGAAAAGTTTACATCAACTTTTGCTTTGCAACTGTACCATGTCAGTATAAAAATACCTACCTCTTTCTACAACATACTCAGTTCCTTACCCACTTACGAATAACACAATCACCACTTCTTGTATTATGCATGATTAAAGCGAATTACTTCCCCGTGGGACAAACGCGGCTGTCCCGGCGTACGAGTAATTCCGTATTCTTATTCATGAGATATTTATCGAGCGTCCCACTCCCGACAGGGGAATAAAGAATTCCGAGATAGATGTATACTAAAACCTGTTTGTTGGATGTAATTGCTTTTTCTTTGGTACTGGTAGCTTACAATTCCGTTGTCATCATCCGTGCGTGTTTTTTTTATGATATAGGGGGCAGACGAGCAGATGTATCCCCTGATGGTAAGCGATTACCGCCGCCCATGGACACTTGTCACGTCAACGAAGTCACAGGTGCGCTGGCGGCCTTTTTAAAAGGGAGTACGCTCTTTTCTTGAAGGTGTGCAGGTCGTATCGGATATTCCTAAGCTGTCACTTTGGCAATCGGAGTACGCTTAGACCGTTATTTAATCCAGTATTTGGGAAGTTTGGTAATTACAATGAAGCGACTACCGTCAGTACACAGTGAAAACAGGACAAATGAATCACGGTTACACGTTCAAAATCATTATCTCAACAAGTGTTGACCGTGGGAGAGACCACGCTTCGGCATGAATAGTCCGGCTCGACCGGAGTGATACCACGGCCTCTCAGAAAACCGGCGTGACGCAGCACAGTGCTGTGTTGCGCTGCGTGAGAGAGGGTACCGGAGGGCCAATCCTGGGGAAAGGGGGGTTTAAAGGTTAGCAGCGCACTTGTGACTGCACTGGTGTCGTGAGTGTCCATTGGCGGCGGCAATTGCTTACCATCAGGTGATCTGTCAGCACGTCTAACACCTATGATATAAAAAGTTGTGAATATTAAATTTTGAGAAACTATCCAAAATGTGCAGGTTTCATCACCGCCGAGGTTTTTTTTTTTGCAATGGGGGGCAGACGAGCAGACGTATTCATCATCATCATCAGCAACCCACACTCGTCCACTGCTGGACATAGGTCTCTCCTAATGCACGCCACTGCTCCCGATTTTCGGCCACTCTCATCCAGCCCACACCAGCCAGCCTTCGAATGTCATCATCCCATCTTGTCGCAGGGCGTCCTACACTACGCTTACCGAGTCGCGGTCTCCACTCAAGGACTTTACGTTCTGCGGCTAATATGATCAGCCCACTGCCACTTCAGTTTGCTAGTTCGGTGGGCTATGGCGGTGACTCTGGTTCTCTGTCGGATTACATCATTTCTGATGCGGTCCTTCAGAGATACTCCGAGCATAGCCCTTTCCATAGCTCTTTGAGCGACTTTGAACCGGTGGACTAGTCCAGCCGTGAGTGTCCACGTCTCGGCACCGTAAGTCATGAGCAGACGTATTACTTGATGGTAAATTATTACCGCCACTCATGGACACATGCAGCACCAGGAGTCACACGAGCGCTGCCAGCTTTTTAAAAATTATGTCAATGCAATGGTAGAAATATGCTCGGATTCGAACCATTGACGATACTGAATGAGCCTGTTATTTCCCCCAGTGTTATCACTTATGAAAAGAAGGATATTGAAGAACATCTTGAGCGAGTCGGACACTTCGACCCTGAGACCCGAGTGAAGTTGACAGCAGATTAGCTCATACCCAACTTCACTATAAAGGAAAGCGTCGACTACCTCGCTTGGAAGGTGCACGAATCCACTCTACTACCAATGCTCGCCAAACATGCAAAGTAATATCAGCTATAGATCCCTAAGTTCTTCAAAAGTAGTCAATTGTTCCTTGACCACGTCAGAACAGATGAAGAAGAAACGTTTTCAAAATTCCGGCCATCATTTACAAATAGGACAGAACCATTCATTCGGAAACATCTTTTCATCCTTCCATTGGATCAATGGGTCCCTCCCTCACCCCTTCCCCCCACTCGACAACTCACACAGTTTTGTTTAAACTCCAGTCCTTCACGAGACCCATATCACTTGACAGCCTCAAAACTTCTTTGACACACGTCGCGTCGGAAGTACAAAGTTTCTTTTCGCCTTTAAACGGTCGTCCAAAGAGTTATTGTCAACAAATTCTTTCGGAGTGTTTTGAAATTGTTTGCGAATTCCTTTTCGATTTCGAGTCGTTAACGATGAGTGAGACTCTTTTATCCTCTTTTATTTGAGCAATATAAAGCTTGAGGAAATCTGCATACGTTGTGCGAATAAGTTTTCACCGCAGAGGAACCACGATTCGACAAGAATGGGCCTCGAATGATACGAGTAACTACGGCCTCACAAAAGACCGGCGGAAGCCTTCGCTGTTTTTTTCTGAGTGAGGGAGGATACCGAAGGCCCAATCCAAGGAGTTTAAAGGTTGGCCACTTGTGACTTCATTGGCGGTGAAAAGGTTCCAGAGAGTCCGTTGTAGAATTGTAAACTCGTAAAATGGAAGAACTTTTTGTCCGAGGCAGATGTACTCGTCTACAACTTCCAGTGAAGAGCTTCCAACCTTTACCAGAGTGGGTACGACATGGGGATTCGACATAATTTTCGTCTTGTCCATGTTCATGTGATCGTATCAGAAATGATGAGATCCGCAGGAGAACTAAGGTCGCAGACGTAGCCAAAAGGATTGCATGCTTCAAGTGGCAATGGGCAGGGCACATAGCAAGGAGAACAGACGGCCGTTGGGGCGGAAAGGTCCTCGAGTGGAGGCCACGTACAGGAAGTCGCAGCCGTGGCAGGCCTCCTACAAGGTGGATCGACGATCTGGTGAAGATCGCGGGAATCCATTGGATGCGGGCGGCACAGGACCGATCTGTGTGGAGAACATTGGGAGAGGCCTATGTCCAGCAGTGGACGTCTATTGGCTGAAATGATGATGATGATGATGAAAATGGAAGAATAAAAATATTTATTGTCTAAAAACAACAACAGGCACGCCAAATGGCAACAGGAGAAGAGAGTTAATTAAAAACAGCATGCGCTATAATTGGCTGGCGCAGTGGCGCCATCCAGTGACATGTATTACCAACTAGCTGTCGGTATGGCAGCATCTGTTTACATATTTACCAGGAGGCAATCGCTAATTATCAGGTGATTAGTCTACTCGTCTACAAATCACAAAAAAAAAAACGTTACTCAATGTTAAGAAGTATTTGCGTATTTGGGCGTGTGTAGTTAGCAAACTGACACATTTCCAACAAAGTTGCGAACTACAGTCGAAAATAACCGGTACCATCAAACTTTTAGATGAAACCGGGACTAAACGCGGCCGGGCGATGACCGGAAACGAATTCAGGATGCACCCGTTTCCTGAAACTGAAATCTTTCACTCTATCGACATTATACAGGATGTATCTGTGAACATTTACATCAAATTTTGTTGTTTATAATGGTTTGGTAGTACGTGGTTAAAGGGACGTAAATCTTAAGTAAATACGGTACATAAAAAATCTTCGCGTGTTCAGATGAAAATCGAACCCACGACCTTCCACGGATGGGTGGATGTTCTTCCAACTGAACTACCGGACGCGATAGTAAGTCGACATATTTTTGTAAGTAACTTGTTGTTTTAAAGTCGTTTTACTGTATATTGTTAAACTTATACCACCATATTTTTAAGTTATTACCGTATTAAAACTCATGTCATCCCGTTCCTACACGCAATGTTAAAAGGGACTGGCACGAATTTTGTTCCGAGACTATTCTTAGTTCGCAATTTGTAATAAGGGGGCTATAGCCACTAACATTAGAATAACTAGTTTTTTTACGTGGTTTCTATCATGTAGGGGAGGCTGGGGCTGGAAGTAACTGGGGTAAGTTGTTCCAGCGCATAATATTGAAAACTTAAGATAAATATACAATCATGGTATGTCGCGTAATGCTGAACAGGAACAGGTACAGGAGATGATTGCGTATCTAACTCTTACTGTTTTAGATTTTTGCGCTGGAACATCTTACCCCTACTCAGCCCTTTCCTCCTATACCTTTTTTATCTTAAACATTGAACTGATTCTGTAATACGTAACCGTATCTTTGAATTCCCTATATAGGTTCAAAGACATTTATTCTCATAAGAATTACATAAATTCACTTAAATGAGAAATACATTAAAAAAACAAAATATAAGAACGTAGTGATAATTTATCTTCACCGAGCGTGTCAAGCGATTTGTAATGCACAAGAATAATTATTACACAGGCCAACACGAACTAGCAACGCATGAGGGTAGAAGAGTGTACCATTGTGACAGGATCGGTCACTATGCAACTATGCAACACTAGATGTGGCCAAAATAACATTGTAATATGAATTGAATGTTGCAATTTACTAGTGTTTATAAAGGTGTTCTGTTAATGATTTGGTTTTATTTTCTTTATAGGAGTCACTTGTATTTTTTTTTTCGGGGCTATTGCAAGCATTACAGGGTGACTGAAGTTTCTCGCTTGCTTATTGGCTACATACCGATCTTGTAGTGATATTGTACTGGCTGACATACCGATCTACCCCTTCTCTAAGTCATAAATAAATGATATACTATGCATGTATCTTAGTTTTACATTTCATAGTACAATGTCTCCCAGTTAATGTAATTTCCAGCCAATATAATCGTATAGCACTGTACTTCCACCTACTTTCTTTGCTAACTAAAACAAAAACTACCATCTAAATAGGAGCCACCTCTAGGTTAAAGCCAAAATTTAATAAAACAACCCCGACTTTAATTTGGGCGACACACTGAAACACGCGAAGGAATATTTGGTACGTGACCCGCCTGCCAAACGGCGAGTTTATTGGCAAAAAAATACACTCGACCCAATATTTAATCTGCCTCACAATATCGCGAGAGCCATCTGGGCAAACATTGTGGAATAGCTGGCTTTTAGCGTTAAGCGGCGTCTATTCATCTTAGCCGAAGTTACCCCGGGAAGGCAAAAACTACAGAACCCATTCAGGGAAATATGTGGTGGGGGCAAGTTTTTGCCCCATTATAAGAGCGTAGATTAGGCGCGGGGCAGCGCCTTCAGGCGGTTTTTCTTTCATACGTGTGAACGTGAGAACAATTTTTCCGGAGCACCGTTTAGGGATGGCGCTCAGTGGCCGCGCCATGCGAAGCTATGTAGGTTTTTATAATACATTTTTTTTGTATAAAGTATCACCTGCGGTGTTTCCGGACCGATATGACGTGCAAACCTTCAAGAAAATAGCGTACTCCCTTTTAAAAAGGCCGCCAGCGCACCTGTGACTCCTTTGGCAGGTGTCCATGGGCGGCGGTAATCGTACCATCAGGTGATACGTCTGCTCGTCTGCCCCCTATATCATAAAAAAATACAAGAATCTCATACTGAAGCTACTGTTACACATGCTCAATTTTAGCATGCTTAAAAAATATGCCAAATATGAGCATGCTTAATAATCTGTCTACATTTGCTATCAATAAGCATGCTATTAATAGTTAATATTTTGATAGCAATCTTATGCGATTTATTCTTAAGTAAATAACACACTTAAAAATTTCATCTCGTGTCCCGCCTGAACACGAGATAAATTTGAAGTGTGATAATACTTAAGTATGCTATTACCCATCTATTAGTATGCTTAAAAATAAGCAAACCTGTCTACACGTGCTAAAGCACTCCACCACACTCCCCCTAACACCCGCACTACAGGTAGCATGCTTAAGGATCGACCAGCGTGCGATTTTTGATTATGCTCAAAATTCGCTTGCTTATTAGTAGCACGTCCGTCCACACATGCTCCTAAGTAGCTCTTGCTCAAATGAAATTAGGCATGTGTAACAGTACCTTTAGTGTTCGACAGTCGTGGGACTTGGCAAATTGTAGATGAGCCATGCTCTGGAATCAATGGGCTCTACCGAAGCGATACCACGGCCTTAAACAAAACTTGAGTGATGCAGCGTCTGCGCTATGTTTCAAGTGAGTGAGTGTACCAGAGGCCTAAATATGGGAGGAAGGAAGACTCGTTGGTACACTGGTGGGCGGCAGCGATCATTTTCCATCAAGGGATCTCTGCTTGTTTGCCATTTTCTATTTCATAAAAAAATACAAGAAAAACACACAGTGTGTCGTTATGCTTCAGTCAGGGAGGTCTGTCTCAGCGCCAATGTATGACTACTGTGCCCGCAAGAACGAAGAAAATGTTTTGGCTTCTTTAAATTTCCGTTTACAGGGCGAATGGGCCCGCCTAAGACGTCATGGGCAGACTCGCTTAAACATACCCGCTGCTGAGTGGCGGGTTATGGGGGCCTCCTATGGCCGTGGCCTAAAGGTATAGCCACAGAAATACCAGAATCAGAAGCCCTTTATTGCGGTAAATGTGGTTACAATAAGGTACATACATTTGTTTAGTTTGCATTGTGTACCAGGCGAGCAGAAAGAAGCAGGTAGTGGAAAACTAACCTAACCCTCGCCCACGTCTCGCCTATGAATATTAACAGAGTACGCAGGGTTATTAACGGGCCCGTGACAAAGAGGGCGACATAGGCGCCGAAACAATATTTCAAGCTAAGTATTATGTGATTGAGGCCAAATCGGTATACTGTGAAGTGAGTGTGCTCAACACTTCAATCACTCATTGTTACCTCAGGAATTCACTAAAAGCCGGAACTTGAGGAGCGACGTCTATTTTTATGGTTTTCGGGGAAAATCTGATTTGCGCCTCAGACAAACTTTGTCAATAGTGTTGGCTTTCTGTCAAGGATCATCAAATTTGTTACACTTCAAATTCAAACTCAAATAATTCTTTATTTGCATAGGCTTGTACACAGCACTTACAAATCGTCATACATTTGAATGACTTATAACTATTTATAAGTACTTACGTATAATTTATATGTTAATACATATATATGTTGATACTTAAATATACTAAAGAAATAAATAAACATAATGCGATTCTACCACCGGCTCGGAGAGTTGTTTCTGGTCGAGAAGATCCGGCAAGAAAATCGCCAGTTACTCTTTTCAGTTCAGTTGGTCGATAATGAGAGGAAGGTAGGGTAGGGTGGACTGGGTGTTCTGAGAGCCCACAACAAAACGGAATCCACGACCGAATTGTAATGCCCGTTACTTTCACAAGCGCTATTTCTCTTGGATGCGGAAGTATCCCTTTAAGAACCAGCGTGTTATTCCCGGTTGCTTCAAAAGGCATCGCATTGGAGCATGGGATCCGCTTTAGCCATGATTTAGGATTTGGTGAAGATGATGGTAACTACAACGAAGCGACTGCCGTCTAATCTTTGCGACCCTTAAGTCAGGGAACCAGGCCAACGGAATCGGTTACTCGTTTCATAAAACTGACCTAACTTCTTACCTTGTGTTATTCCCTCACTGCCGAGCTAGATATAGGTAGAAATATGCACAGCGAAAAAACTAGTGGCGCATACTTAGATTGGAACCTACGATCTCCCGTTAAGAAGGCACACCTTATCCACTGAGTTACCATCGCTCAATAATCGAACCAAAATCACAGTAGATATACATATACGCTAAAGCAGTATGGACACTCCGCCATTTTCATGAGAGAGTCCAGGGTTATCCCTTTAATTTTCGTAAAATTGAATTATATGTTTTTGTTTAACGCTCTTATTTAGCTTCAGCTTTAGTCAGACATTTTTAGATAGGTAGCTACTTTTGATTATAGCATTGGAGTTGTCACTATTTCATTTTTTTAAGATTTAAATCATAGTGGCTGTATGAATAAACGTGCAATAAACTTTTGTTAGCTAAAACGATGTTAAGGAGCAGTTTTGACGTTTGAAACAAAAACTATTCTACAAAATTTTCGAAAAAATAATGAAAATTACTTTATAACACCTTTATTAACAAAGGTTTAACAAACATTTATGAATAAGACCCTTAAAACACTTGGCATTTTAAAATATTCCAAGAGATTTAGGTACTTAATAAACAAAATTGTGAAGGTAGGTAATAAAAAAAAATGTTTTGACGCATTAATATTGTTTATTTTGTAATAAAAATTTACAAAAACGGTACTGAATTTTATTAAATAGATCTAAATATTACTTTTTCATTAGCATCGATCATATCGATTCGAATCTTATTCCTTAGGTTGTTTGTTCTGTAAGACACTTCACTAAGTTGGCGGTACCTGTCAAGAAAACATGATATTTGTGTTGTATATTTCTTCGAGAAATGGAAGCGATAATTTATGGGTATGAGACATGTATACTGATTACTGATTTTAGTTCCTGCGAATGTACTCCGATGGGACCTTAGAAGCTGTGTAAAACTTGCGTCTGTGTGCGTGCGTATTTTGAGCTTTGTTTCGTAGTGTCTATAGGTACTGCTTAGCAGTATATATCTACTGTGCCAATATCTTCCATCTGTATTCCTACTGGTTGATGTCACTTAACTATTCATAAAGAGGTAACTTTGTAACAATGACAAGGTTTAAGGTAAAGAGAAAACACTAGCGCGATGCAACCGACGCCTAGCGCCATCTATGAATTTAATTTTGAACTAATACATTGGAACCGATACGAAGTGAGGGCGGACGATAATTCAAAGCAAGAATATGTCATTTTTTTCTAATATTGACTTTCTTAAGACCAGGCTTACATAACAGCTGTTTACTTAGCTCAAACAAACGAGACATTATCACTATATCTCTAAAAGCATATACTGTATGCAAATCCGAAGACGTGACTTGAATTACTCTGTATTATTATTCAAAGCAATTTTCCACTGCGTCAGACATTGTTACAAAGGCTCAAGCTCAAAGTGACTTTCGACCCTAAAATTAGCTCCCAGGGTACAAGGCAAAGTGACACTAATTTACAGAGGTATTCAAATAGATCTAGGATAGAGGGTAAGAAATTGCAATTGCGTGACCAGGGTGTCAAGGATATTATTTTTTATTTTTATGTGTTAGAAAAAAAGACGAGCAAACGGGTCACCTGATTAATGGTAAGCGTTTACATCAGGGTGTCATAAGTGCGTCGGCTGTTAAAAAACAATGTAAGCGCTTTTCCTTTGTCTTTCTTCGTATTGTTATTTGTTAAGATATCCATTCTTGTTTCAAATATGGAATGCGTTTGGTTTCAAAAGAAGTATAATGTAAAATAATTGGAGTTGATTTTATAACGTGAGTGTATTCTTGATTACCACTTCCGTCCAGTCCTGCTAG
The DNA here is from genome assembly GCA_019059595.1 of Marasmia exigua. Lineage (NCBI taxonomy): Eukaryota > Metazoa > Arthropoda > Insecta > Lepidoptera > Crambidae > Marasmia > Marasmia exigua. The sequence continues at coordinate 1,146,168 of CM032481.1, read as the reverse complement.
TTCTAAGTATAATAAATGTATAGAGAAATTTAACGTAAGTGGTGGAAATGCCGCCGGCTCACTGACAGGAGCCGACGTCGGCGCCGGTTGGTCGGCGCCGCCCTTATGCACACCCGGCCGCTGGGAGTCGACCGGGTAGTGTGGGGCTCTCCCCTGGATTAGGCCTCTGCTAATCAGAGGCCGTCCAAGGGCATACCCACTAAAACCACCGGGGCTTTTCCCATTCCACCGCCCGCTAAGTCGGGACGGAGCGCGGGATTACCTCCAGGCTACCACCGCGAACCGCCCTGGGCGAAGAGGCTCGCCAGCACGGCCTCTAACCAAAACGCTGGTCCTTCGGACCCAGGGCCTCTCCCACGGCCCACCATCTCCACCCCCCTAATGGCATCCACACTGCTGGCTGCAGTGCAGAATACCACCGTGAGGGGGACTGCAGGTACCCCTCCCCACCCATACACTGCTGGTTGCAGTGCAGAGTGGGTTGGGGAAACAAACCTGCAGGTTTCAAAAACGAAGCCGCCGCAAGTCCTAACTCCGCTGGATGCGGAGCCAGGAAAATTGGCAACGCCGGACTGCCGCCGAGCCACTCTGGCTGAGAAACTCGACGCAGAACCTCCGATACACGGCCTTTCGGCCACCGAGCCCGCGGGCTCTCCCTACCGGAAGGGGTGGCACAAGGCAAGGCGTGGCCAGAGTGGGAGGGCTGGACTGGGCACTGAAGCCCTCAGTCGTCCGACATCCCCCCAACTGCCACTGGTCCTGCACCACCTTAAGTGCGCGGACAAATTGGGCACAACCACTTTCGTGGACAGTGCCGAGGGCCTCCACCGGTCAGAGACGGCATGTTACCGGATAACCGCCGGTGAGAGACCCAGGTCCGCGCACAACCAACCAAAATTCCGAGGGTGGCAAAACACCCCCCACCAAACGCCTCGCTCCAGAAGGAGCGGTCCACTCAAAGACCTAGCAATAGGTCCGTAGGGGGGGTTACGAACCCTAACCCCCCCTCCATGTGTGCAGCCGTCGGCCGTCGAATTTCCAATAACCTGTTCTAATATAAGAGAAGTACGTTTCATGAAAGAAGTCATTGAATAAATTAATCAACCAATTTATTATTTTTCTCTACCCTTCCGAGAATTTGTATGTTAACATACAACGTCTACCACATTATTTAAATACATAATCCCACATAAATGAGAGTACCCCAGTTCCTTAATCAGACATTCTAAATTCCCCTGCAGCCACGACAATGTACCAAGAGAGCAGAAACGAACAGATCACGTCCGTATAATTACACTCGGGTTTTAACGACCGCCTCGGCTAATGTGGCCCATTATAGTGAAATCCTTGTTTATTCTGATCGACCTACATAATGTTTATGCAGTACTGGTACTCAGTCTGACGAATGTAAAATAATATTCTATATAGTTAGCTGCTTCACATGGCCTGGAAGAAACGCACCAGTCTGGTGCAGTAACGAGTCATGGACTTGGCAAGGTACAACCTGTGCGAAGAATGGGATCAGAAATGGCGGCGGATCTATTCACTTCTCGCTCGCACACCACCGAGTGTGAGTATAGACGCAAATAGTGTGCGAGCCAGAAGTGAATAGATGCGCAGCCATTTCTAATCCCATTCTTTATCCGCACAGGCTATATGCATGACTTGGAAAGTGAGATTATCGGTACGCTCCTTAAGGATTCTGGTTAGCACACCACCTTGTACCATACAATATTTGACAAAATGACGGCTGTGGCGGGGTTTCCCTCCCTCCTTGCGTAGTTTGTCCTCAATATTGTGGGTCGTGGTTTCGTTGGATGATTTCGTAGACTATTTTCTGTCTTCTCACACTATTCTGGATCACATGGATCGCATCACAAACTGTGGTGTATAGGGCAGAGCAGATTTGAACAGTCCAAACGCATTGGGCTTCTGTCTCTAGGCCTTCTTCCGAAAATTCCGGACATTTTCCTCCACACCTACGACTTTTTAACGCGTCAAGCCATTTACCTAAAGGACACCAAAAATAGAGTGTAATCAGTTTAAGCAGCAAGCAAATGGGCTGGTACCCCATTATTACAAATCGCGATCTAAGAATAGTTCCGGAAAAAATGCTTGTGCCCCTTTTAATATTGCGTGTTGGAACGGGTTGGACGTTTTGTAATAAGGTGGTTTAAAGTCTCAACCGGCACTCACACGTTAAAACGGTCGTGAATTGAAAATACGCATTTGCTACTAAATTTTTATATCAACGTAAATATATTTAAAAACTCTTAAAAAATCATCCACATAAAATGTGAACCCGACATCTGCCTCGGATGTGACCAGACCGCTTCCCTCGGGATCGTAATTACCCCACTTTGCGAGATCTTTCCCCGACTAACGTTACGTAGCTTGTCAGTAAATAATATTCCAAACAGCTTTTAAAGTCGTCTAGCTCGTAAACCCCACATCCGCAGATATGACCGGAACACAGGAACCAGACAGGTTTCCTGCGGGACGTCGCTGAGTTAATAACCCTGCTTTCTCTCTATATATCGACCAGGGTTACGTAGTTTGTCATGAATCATATTTAGAATATCTTTTTAAGTCGTCTAGATAAAAATAAGAGTGTAAGGGTCTTTACGAGTGTGTGTATCCAGTGATGACATACGGAACCGAAACGTGGCCGCTTACAATGTGCCGATTAGGGAGGCTCAAAGTCACCCAGAGAGCAATGGAGAGGGCTATACTCGGAATCTCCTTGCGTGATCGTATCAGAAATGATGAGATCCATAAGAGAAGAAAGGTCACAGACATAGCCCAAAGGATTGCATGCCTCAAATGGCAATGGGCAAGGCACACAGAGAGGAGAACAGACGGCCGTTGTGGTGGAATGGTCCTCGAGTGGAGGCCACGTACAGGAAGTCGCAGCCGTGACAGGCCCCCCACAAGTAGACCGACGATCTGGTGAAGGTCGCGGGAATCCATTGGATGTGGGCGGCACATGACCGATCTATGTGGAGAACATTGTGGGAGGCCTATCTCCATTGTCTATTGGCTGCAATGATGATGATGAGATAAAAATAACAGAAAATTAACAACTAGATCGACGTCCCTGTGGAACACTGCATTTTGGTTGTTACCTAGCTTTGCGAGATATTTCCACAGATAATGCAAGACTTATGTAGCTTGTCATTAAGAGCAATTTTACGGTCCAGTGGTGACGCCAACAATTTTTTGATTGATTGTAATGAAATTAATACTCAAAAAATGCTCAAGACATTTGAAATAAAAAAGTATTTGTGAATTTTGCACACGTCATTCATGTCACAATCATTTCAGCATAATTAAAAAAATGGCATTATTGATTGAAATCAAATTGTCATAATTTTATTAAAATCAATAAAAATCGGTTGGCAACTCCATATATCCCGTAAAAGGGCCGTATTTTTTCCTATGTTTTTGTTTTCAGAAATTAGTACTTCACTTGCGATTGGATACAAAACATGTAATTTTCGGTATTCTAGTAAGATATGTTTCACTGATAATGTGGATTGCACTGTTGTTAATTCATATAACATACCTAAATAAAATTAATAAATATTATGTTATGGGTAATATAATAAATACATCCTCATTAATTTATTAAATTCTTTGAGGATACTGAAAATATAGTTAATGAAGGCAATGAATGAGTCTCCAGTTGTCTATTTTTAATGACATTTGAGAATGTGAATGGTGAGACTCTAAGCATAAAGCAGATGTTCTCAAAGCCGTTAAGTCACTATATAAGTAATACATTAACCCTACATCTGTAGATATGGCCGGAAACAGCGACTGTTTCCATGCATGACGTCACTAAGGGGTTCGTAATTACCCCACTTTGTTTAATGTTTTTCCTGATGGATGACGAATGTAAGGGTTGCATAGCTTTTTACATTTCCCATGACAAGATAAGATCTTCCGCCGAGCAGTGTGGTATAGGTATGGTCCATGGTCCGATGCACTATCTTGTGTTTTTTTTTCGAATAGCCAGACATTTCGCCACAATCTCATCAGAGGACAATCACTAAAACATAGTTTTCTTGTATGGATTTCATGTGCCGTCATGAAGTTATCACGAACAGGAGAATTGGGCTCCTGGTTTCAAGTAATTATGATGATACCCTCTTTGAAGGTATACCCACTTTTTAAAGAAAGAGAAATAAATAATAATAATAAATATTTCACAACATCACATACATTGATCTGACTCCGAGATAGGTAGCTCAAGCACCTGTGTTACATTATATATTATATGCCTATTCCATAGGCTACTTCCAATCGGAATCAAAAGAGAAAGGTTTTTTTGGTTGATGAGTTCCAGTGACCACGATCCTCCGTAATGAGAGGATCGACTAGAGAGAGAGAGGGACAGAGTATATTCCAAGTAGGTATACTTGGAGTGGAGCAGCGGCTTCGGCCACTGCAGCAAATGCTGAGATTGAGCCTTGTTGGCTACATAAATGTCACTCGTGTTTAAATGTGTGTTCTGTGGCCAATAAAGAGTATCTTTTATCTTTATAAGTAAACTAGCATAAGTATGCACATTCATCGAATATCATTTACCATCATCATCAGCCCATTTAAGTGCCCCACTGCTGGGGCACGGGCCTCCCTCAATCACATGAGGGGTAATTGCCATACTCACCACGCTTGGCAGACGGGTTGGCGAGGGTTTTGATATAAATGCAGAGTTTTCCTTCTCTGGGTGCTGATGATCATGCCAGCAGCTTTACCTTAGTCGCCTTTTACGACGCCTCGGTAAGAGTGAGGGTGGCCTATTCTACTCTGCCGGGGACCACACGGTCATTTACCATCAATCAGCGCTATACCATAGGTTGGTAGGTACGTACACACATCAAAGTATATAAAACTGTCTAAATTCTTTTTTTATGCTAGAGGCGGACAAACGAGCAAGCGAGTCACATGATGAAAAGTACCTAAGCAAAGCCGCCGATGAACCTCCGCGAAATCAGAGAGATCGCTAATGTGTTGCCGGCGTTTTTTAAAAAAGAGTACGCTCTTCTCTTGAAGGTCCCAAGTCGTAGCCGTCGGGAAATACTCCTGCAGCCAAACCGTTCCACAGATCTGAGGTACGTGGTAGCAAGTTCCGCGAGAAACGCACAGTATTAGACCGCTATCCATCGAGATGATGGGGATGGAATGATAATCGCTTGCGTGTGCGTATTCAGTCGATTCTCACCTTAATGTCAAACATATTAGGCTTCATATCAATTGAGGAATTTTGTAATAGGTACCCATAACATATCTACTTACGGTCGGTACAAGAGACTGGGACACGCGCTCTATTATGTATACTCACAAGCAACACACGTTAAGCTCGTTAAAGCACCTTAATCTGTTGGTCCTGCGCCCGATACCTCTCCGGTCGTGTCACAGTAGTGTCCCATCGGAATATCAGGGTAAGGGAATAGAGAGGCACTTGTGTTTGCGCACACACTTGAACACTATAATATATCCTGCGTATGTGGCTGATCGTTGAGACTGGCCGCCGTAGCCGTAATCGTTTGGAGGATATTATTATATGTATACTTTCAAGAGTGACACAGTATACCTATTGGCTCTTCTTAGCCTAATCGTAAGCTAAGAGTTACGCTTCATTTGAAGGACGGAGGAAAACACATGCGCCAGCTTGCCATGCAATGAAAGGTGAATGAAAGGAAATAGGAGGTGCTAAACTTTTTAGCCCGTGATAATTTTCAAACATCTTCTGAAGACCTTACCTGAACAATTTAGTTTGTTCCTCGTTGCGATGTTTAAAATGTATGACTTCTGGAACTTACCTGCAATAAAAACAACTATCCGTTAAAAATTGAAAACAGTATTTTTTATTTATGGAAAACACAGGCAAACGAGCAAGCGTGTCACTTGATGGTAAGATATCACCGGGAGGAATGCAGTTGCATTGCGGGCCTTAGGAATATCTAGACTATAATTAATTAAGACGGGAATTAACACGAAATTTTTTATGTGATATAACATTACGTACTCACATATTTTGCTCGACGTTTTGGCTACTGAGTCCGCTTGTGACCACGGCTGCTGTAATATAGCCAAAACGTCGAGCAAAATATGTGCTTACATGATGTTGTATAATGTCACTTTATTTCAAGACCCGATTGGAACAGTGGTAGTGAACGCTGCCTCTGATCCAAGGATTGCGGGTTCAATCGCCGCACAGTATTTATTATTATTATTTAATTTATTTATAACCACCTTGTTTTTTAACCGTTTTACCAACTTCTCAATGGCATTATATGTTAAAAACCAAAATTATCCCTCACAGAATTTGGAGACAAATCTAAAAAAAAATACAATGAATTGAAACGGCAATGCAAGTCAATCATAAGATGACATTGCAGCAAGAACATTGTTGTTATATCAACACAGCTACCAGCATTATAAAAGATTTTGACTTTACAACCGCGCCATTGATACTAAAGTTGAAATTGAGACAACTCATCTCCCAGTTGAAACATCACAATGGCGCAAAATAATTAATAGAAGCCTGGCTCCACGTTGACCCAAATCAGTAGCAGACAGACCGACGCAACAAACAAAAGATGAAAGGGACGCCGCTGAAGGTGAACCGCCTTTATTAACAGCAAGATCAAGATTTACTGAGGGTCCCAAATATGAAATGATCGTTAATGTCAATCTAAATCTACAGATTTGAATGTCTGTCAGTGATGATGATGTTGCCTTCCCAGCCGATTTCGGCTACAGTGACCACTTTTTGAAAGCATCGTCCAAAAACAAGATTTCAAGTAGTATTCTCCGGCCCGACCGGAGTTATACCACGGCCTCGCGACTCGCACTTGTGTGACTCCACTGCTGTCGCGGGTGTCCATAGGCGGTGGCAGTCGCTTAACATCAGGTGATCCGTCTGCTCACACCAGTGGATTTACAAGTGGGCGGCCATAATTTAAACCCCCCTTCCCCCGGATTGGGCCTCCAGTGTCCTCACTCACGCAGCGAAACAGCACAGTGCTGCTTCACGCCAGTATTATGTGAGGCCGTGATATCATTCCGATCGAGCCGGCCCATTCATGCCGAAGCGTGTCTATGAGCGGCGGCTGTCGCTTACCATCAGGTGATCCGTCTGCTCGTCTGCCACCTATCACATAAAAAAAAGTATTGTGGACCACCATTATGACTTCAAAGACCAAAATTTAGCGAGAGTCCTAAATACGGAACGTTCAGCCGTCAACGTCAATATCTAACGTATGATTGACACTACAGGTTGAGTGTGTGTCTATATTGTATGTGACAAGATAAAGATTTTAAATAGTATTGTGGACCACCAATATGATTATAAAGACCAAACATTTTAACAAAGGTTCCAAATACGGAACGTTCAGTTGTCAACGTCTATCCCCAATGATTGATTGAAACTACGGATTGATCAATGTAGGTCAAGACTCGAAAACTATTATATTTAAAGGCTGTGATTTTGCCTGAAGGAGGCCTACGTTCAGTAGACGTAGGCCGACGTCAGTGGACAGAAACGGGCTGTTTCTTGATAAATCAAAAATGGTACAACACATGCAAATTAATGAGTTACCTTCGTCTTTGTAGATGGGTGCATCTAATAGTTCAATTTAAAATAAGTACAAAATACAAATACAAAATCATTTATGGCATGTCACATGAAAATAGGTTGTTACAAATATGGATAGATACAATGTGACGCCCTGTAAGGGCATATCAACATAACAAAGGGCCCACTAAGTAAATCCAATTAGCAGCCTGATTTTGAAGCAATATAATATCAACGATTTAGATGGATCGCTCCGAACTTGACACTATATTAGAATTGTAGATAGAAGAAACTACCACTTCCTCAATTTGGAACGAAAAATGTAGAACTTTAAAATTTTAAGTATTTCTTAAAAAAGTGTGTGTTGTGCAATAAAGAATATCCATCTATTCTGATCTTTTAAAATATTTGATTTGAACGTTTCAAAAACACGATATGCTTACTTGAATAATGAACAGTTGTTTGTTTAAAGGAGCCGTTTTCTTCATAACTCAAATCACCTAACAGAAATCAGACAGCAAACTTTCACCGCACACAACGCAAACTTACCAGGATAGCAGAACCGCACTGGAGTCAATAAAATTGCAGTCTGGGCGTCGACAATAGCGTTAAATTGCCCCGCGCGAATTAGACGAGGGGCGCGTCCCAACCACTCGGACGCAATTTGTGGCACTTTCACGCGTCTATGTCAGCCTGGTTTGGGGTAATAAAAATGCCATATTATATTGATTTGTTGGGACAGTTAAATTCCTGTTATGTTAGTGATATTATTGACATGACCAGAGATATGGCTATGTATGATATTGAACAAAATAACTGACTACTCTTTCAAATTAATTATCGAAACACTTGTGCTTAAAGAAAATAATATGTGTTTCCACTGGACACTACATTTGATACTGACAATATACGTACACATCGATCACTTAGACGCAAACTACACATTCATATTGCTAGGTACTGATACTGACTGATTTTGTTCAGTAACTTAACGAATTCAATACAAATCATATTTACTAACTCATTAGTCAAATAACTAAGTTAAGGCTATCGCTGTTAACAGATTGCCTGTGTACTCTGTGAAGTTTAACTTGAAATCCTTAGAGAACCCCACGGATCTTACAAATTCTTCCCAAAACTTGGCCACCAAACACTACAAAACTGCCTAGCCGACCCTTAAAGCTTTATTACTCGCCAAGATTTACTCAATCTCCCTGGTTCGACTCCCGGCGAGGCTAACAGGATTAATGGAGGTACTTTGCAAACTGATCTGGTTATGGAGCGCTTCAATTTTGTCTTCAGTCAACAAGTGGATTAATTGGGAAGGGCTTGAAGAAATAATTCAGCGTTTGGTAATAAATAACTTCTTGAATTTTGACCGGGAAATTAAGTTAGTAAATCTCCAACAGAGAGCAATTTCTAACGGATTTACGGAATATTGCTAAGATCAAACTTTTAGACTTATTATGGTCGACTTTTCCAATTCATTAATTAGTCGGCACAGAATAAGGGAAATCCGTGAAACATGTCCGTGTAATTTTGATGACAATAGCAACTTACTTATTGCTATTGCCATAATATGGTATGTGAGATATTATTTAGACACAGTACAAAATTTCACTTTCTCAACCAACGAGCTCAGATTTACTATAAAATAATTTGGCTAAACGAGCTCCAATGAGGATTGAAGCCCAGCCAACAGAGGTGTTTAATTATAGCCCGGGGCCCACGTTGGCCAGTAATTGCGGATATAGGCGTGTGTTTGGTTGGGCCCGAGCCCAACTAAGAATACTAGCGCCCCAAACTAGTTGGAACCTACAAGGATGAGCTTTTTGCCTAGAAACTGGGTCTGGCCTACCTTTTTATACAAATACAACAACAAATACAAATTAATTTACATCAAAAATATTACAATTTTACAACTTTTAGCAGGTCCTCACACTAGGCTAAGCCTGTCCTGTGAGGAGCAGTTATCGATTTCCCAAAATAACATTATAGGCACAGGTACATAATATTCCAGAGAAAGGTAATATAAAAATAATGTGAACATAGATACAAATTGACGAGTTCAAAATCTAAAAACATAGTGGCAATTTAAAGCAAAAGTTGAGGTTCTATAAATTTTCATATGTTGAAATTGAATTTTTTTGGAAATATGGGCATTGTGTGGTTGAATGTGTGTGTAGGTATATGGGTAGTTGGTTATTTGCATTCCATTTCCTTCAGATTGATTATAACTCCACTTGCAACATTTTTGTCGTCAGTAAACGTTTTTGAATCCCAAACTTTCACTGCATAAATCATAAAAATACTAGGATGCCAGAATAACAGAAGATGTAAGTTCACCAGTTCACCACTCACCCAGAGCGCATAGCAAGTGAACTCAATAAATAAATGTCTACCGCATAAATCACAGTTTGTTCAATAGGAAACCGAAAACGAATTTCGGCAACGGTGTCTATTTAGCCTTGCGCTAGGAAAAGGTAGCGCAACAAGGCCTTATCTTATAGACGGCATGTACACAATAAAAAAAAACTTTTTTCATAAGCGCACATCTGTTTTGGAAGGGAAACCCCACCAATAAAGGTGCCCCAGAAACAAGATCCCGTGGGAAAAGTTTACTTAGTAACATGCGCCAAACATACCAGGATAACATAATTCAGTAAGCGGTATTTTTGAGCAGTTTAATAAGTAGAGAGGGACTTGTTTGAGAGAAAAAATGTAATAAAAGATTATCCATACATAGTGTTTCAGTAAACAAAGAATCAATAAAATTGAGAGCGCTCCCCCGTAAGACGTCAAAGAAACAAAAAGATGTCGTTGACATGTCTTGGCTCGTACCAGGATAGCATAAAACTGCGAGCCGTATAAAGGAAATACGCAGCAAAAGATGGCCGACCTTAAAACTAGGGCAGGCAACGTCCCCTTGCATTGACGCCTACTTTGCTAAAAAATAAAAAATAATCGCAACGCTTCGTAGTAGGTTAAAAACTTGAAATAATACATTTTAAAATAAGATGGCGTTAGTTAGTGGAGAAACGGTTTTAAAAAGCAATTTAACGGCCCTTAAAACAAAAGAGTAACAGGGACATTTCTTGAAAACTACTGAGGCAACATAAGGCGCGTGGAGGTCGCTGCATAATGTCAAGGGACTGAATGCTAGGGGACCGGTTGGGGCGTGGCCACGAAAGGGACGGCAAACTAAGTTGAGATGTAAACATCCGTTTAAAAAAGGGGTACACTGCTTGCATTATTCATAATGGAATGGCAGGTCTTAAAAAGTGCAGAGAAAAAGACGGAATAGGTAAGTTTATTGTTTCCGCGGCAACCGCTCGAGAGAACAATCGTGAATGAGAATTTCTCGAAATAAAGAACAGTGTTTGTCGACAATTAACAAATTCGTTTGCGCATTTTGGCCGGCGTCAATGGAATTGAGTATTGTTTTGTTTGACATGGTTTCACTTCATTGGAGGGAGACGAGGGGGACATTGAATCGTTTGTACAAACAGGTAGGCTTTGATATGTAAAGTAATAATGAATACAGTTGTCTGAAAAACACGAGCCCTTTTGGGTTTGTACTTGTTTGCATTTCACGTGGAGAAAAAAGGTTTTCTTGTGTTGAGAATCTAAATACTTAATTCAAACACGAACGCTTATGTCAGATGATGTCACTCAGTACATAGTACAAGGCACACGTAGGCTTATATTCTTTATTAGGGTTCCGTACTCAAAGAGTTTCCGTCTCGCAAAAGATAAATAGAAGTTCAAGAAACTGGCGGCCAACCTTCAAGACTGAAGAGGTAGCCGAAGAGAAGACCCAAAATAAGGGTATAGACCCTATTATTAAGACTTTGCTGTCCGTCTGTCTGTCTCGAGGCTGTATCTCAATAACCGCGATAGATAGACAATTACAGCCAATTAAGTATCTTATGTTTTTCCATTTACAAGAATTAAGTGATGATTGTTATTGGGGCGGCTATAAGTCACGGAATGTTGAGTTGAATATACTCAATATAGATTAAAGACTAACAAAATAAATCTTAGTGAGATATATAATTGAGAAAATGAGCTTAATGATATACCGAAAACATTTTTTAAAGTGATTGTACTTGTTTGAAATTGCAAATGAAAAAGAATCTAAAACCAAATTTTGAGATATTTGACTCTCTATAAATCAAATACTTAAACGAGGGTCTCAAAATTTTGAAACAGGATTCATAATCAGAGAGTGCAATTTAGTAAAATTGTGGACTTGTTTTTGTTACGAAAAAAAGTTTAAAATTTGTTGACTAGTGTTATTAAGACCTTGCTGTCCGTCTGTCTGTCTCGAGGCTGTATCTCAAGAACCGCGACAGCTAGACATTTGAAATTTACTCAAATTTTGAGTTTCTGTTGCCGCTATAATTTACATAGATGTCCTAGACGGCGGTAAATGATCACCGCCGTCTAGGACATCTGCAAAACCTATGGCATGCTTTGTCGGCTCTTAAGGATAGAAGAAGCTAATTTCTTACTAAAAGGTACTCTCTTTACAACGCGAGCGATGACAGACCATTGGGGCAGTGATATATGTGCGTAATACGCTCAGCGTTATTAAAATAATAAAAAGTAGGTAACATTGTACGCGAGCAGCGCGGGCGCGCAGCCATACCTCGCCCCGCGCGCACGCGTGTGTGTGTGTGACTCTCGACTTTGTTGCTTGTACCTTTACCCGCGTCATACTTACAAACTAAACAGGCAATAATCATGGTTCGAATTAGATCATGCACATTTGCTGGATTTATCAAATCTATATACGTATTTCAACCATTAGCTCGCCGGTGAGGGAAATCAACGTGAAAAAACCTGCGCTACGGACATATTTTTTCAAACAAGTAGCTATGTTTCAGTTGGTCTGGTTCCCCTGTTAAGGGGTTGCGAAGGTCCGAGTGCCGTCGTTTCATTGTAATTACCAGACTCCCCTAATTCTGAATCATGGACTAAGTGTATCCTGGGCTTCGAAGCGGGAATTATATGCTAAGATGAAGGCTCTCTCTGTAATATATCTAAATAACAATAATAATAAAAATCGTTTAATGTCCCTTATTAACCAAAATAGAAGGTTAACATTATGCAATAGTAGTAAGGAAAAACAGTACATTCACAATAGCTAATTTGGCAGGGTGAAAATACAAAGGGATAAAGTTCAGCTCATGCTGCCGCGAGGGAAACCTCTCGGTCAGTGCTCACACATCGGTGATAACATCAAGGTGAGAAACGAATGAAGGAACTTTACAAGCCAACATGTGTTTGTCTGTACAAGTACACCTTCGTCTTATGGTGCAGTCTCCTTCATAATGATATATTCAATTTATTTTTAAAATATTCATGTACTTATTTAAGTCGTACATGCGTCACATTAGGGCTCACATAAAACCAGCGCCATGGCCTGAAGGTACTCCTACCTAAAGCCATGGCCGAAGCTGAGTGAGCTTCTTTTCACTGATCATCCCGACACACCATATACACACACCTGTATGCAGATACTTATTGCCCGGCTTGAGCAGCCAAATGTATCAATACTTTCTTGTTTTTTCTTATTTTTTATCTCCTCTTTTCTTATGTTTGTTGTTTTTGTTTATATTTGTTTCTTTTCTGTATGTTTGAATGTAGTATAATAATACTTGTTGTGTCCATTCGTTCCTCTCAAATGTGATGTGTTGTATTCTCAGTGAATAAATGTTTGTATCTATTTAGCAATGATTAGGGCAATTTGCAATCTGGACACCGCCGCACGGAAGAGCGATATAGTGATTTCACAGCTAAGAAATCTTCAACAATTAGGCAACATAAGTAAGTACCTACACACATAAATTCTATTTGCACTAAGGAACAAAAGTGGGTTACAAAATAAGCAGTGATTCACAACTCCAGGGGAAAGCTATAAAATATTTCATAGGCTTTTCGTACATATTTACGATTACATTAATATTCGTTCCATTACTACTGCAAATGAAGCGGGAAGCGAGAGTTACGATGCGGCCTTAATTCAATACGGTTTGAATTTATTTGTTCGCTTTCCATTGGTTTTTGCGGGGCTTAAAGTTGTGATTTAATGAAGGTTAAGAAACAACGTATAAAATGTTTCTGCAATTAAGTCGTATTGAGGTAGGTAATGCTTCCCCGAATTTACACATGTCGTTGCAATTAGAGTGCAAATACTGACATACTAGCTCATCCTAGGTTAATACATTGAAGCAATTGCCGACTGACCTTCACAGGCCTAAAACAGACATTACATATCTATAAATACCGAAAAACTCACAAATGAATCCCATTCAACTCACGTAATTTGAAGGCTATTCAGACCGTTTTGACAAAATTATGATATGTATCAATTTACATAAAAAGGCCTATGTTTGCCCTCCGCTTGTAAAATACATTTACGTCAATATTTGCCGACGGACAAATACGGTAACAGTATTGAACTGACGGGAAAAGAATAAAACGTATTCGCTGTCTACAACACTTTTTAGTACCTAACCCCTCTACTATTGATAAATTTTCATTTACCTGAAAGCTGTATGATAAAAATCGTTTGCACAAAATCTTAAAACTTGTTCTTGTGAAATAAAGTATTTTTATCTAACTACCAAACCTTTTATTTTCATTCGCTGTCCCCTGTCCTTAAATGGACAGATATATTTTGCATGTCTACTGTGGACGTAAATGATAGAAACTTTAATGTGGAAAGTGTAAGTGTGATATATTATAAAAGCCCTCATTCAGAATCCAGTTGAATAGGTCATGACCACATTTAAAAAATGCGTTCAGAATATTGCCCAAGTATGAATTCATTATTTACGCAAATATTTGTTGAGTACCTAGATAACAAAATTAGTTTTACCAAGAGAAAACCGTCTCAAAACATGAGTGTGTAAGAACATTTTTGACAACCCTACTCAAACAAGGTTGTATTTAAAATACACCTCTGGGCATAATTTCGCTCCAAAATGAAATTAATTTTTTTTATTCCATTTTACAAAACTACGCATTTCCCCAAGGAAACACTTACCAACTTAAAACAGCGGAATTAAATCAGGAGGGTAATGCCCGGCTCCTCTCCTTGTAAGAGGATTTCACGGAGCGGACATTTTAAATACCGTCGAGTGAATGCAGCGAATGGATGCGAGGGAGGAGGAGCGTCCGCGACTTAGTGAGACCTCTTCACCGATGCTAATTGCCTGGTACTTGAGCCTACAATTTGTAAAGAATAAATTTTATTTCTCGCAAGAGCCTTCTTGATGAGGGCGACAGCAAAATACATAAAATACGGTGGCTCTTTTAATATAATCCCACTTAATACTTTATTCCGAAGCAGATTATAATAATATGGTCCCGCTTAAATATATTGAAAAGGGATTACAAATTAAAATTAAACGCCATACAACGATAATGATTTTAATTTTAAACGGAATGCCTTTTTCACTCTGTGATGAAAGTGCCTAAATATATTTAATAATGATCTCTTTGCTGATCATAACAATTTGTTGGCCTACAACGAACCTGAAGTTACGACCGAATCGGAGATTCCCTTCCTTTCTTACGCGCATTGTGTATCCTTTATTTGGATGCGACAGGTATATTCTCGTTTGTTACAGGACGGGTTCGTTGTGAACCAATTGAGGACCAGTTCCTCCATTATACACTTTGACACATCTTACTAACATCTCCCACTAGTGGATTTCAAAATACACTTCATATATTTCTCTACTCAATAAAATATCTGAAATTAAAAAAAATAGCGATTGTATATATATTGTCACAGTTTGAACAAGCCTAGCTACATCTTTTGAAAGTAATCCTTTGTGTATTCTGTCAGTGAAAATCTGATACCGCGTTGCTCTCGAAGTGTTCGTCATGCAATCCACCCGAACAAATTTATTTTAACATAGGATGATATCCAATATGTTAACAAAGGTTTAAATTCTCGTTCACGTTGGAGCCTAATACAGAGACATTAATATAATTTATCGTGAAATTGGTTTGGAAATCTCGTTTGTGACCATTTCGCGAGTTTTGACCAATTGCATTGTTAAAACATTGTTCGTATCTGCATTCATTTCAGTATGTTTTGACAGGCATAATGTACTTAATGTTACATTAAGCTAATCATTAGAGATCAGTGAACGGTTTGTTATTATAATGCTGCACGAGTTTTGAGTAGTGAACATCAATATGTTTGGAGACGAATTCTCAAGACTTTAGATATGAATTTCGTGGTTTTCGCAAAATACAAAAATGCTGTTTTTGCGATTTATATCGATTTTATTAATATAACAAGCACGAGATTTAGGCTCTTGGTACAAGGAGAAATCAGTAGTAGCAGTAGTAATCTGCATGGTAACGAATGAACTATTTATATTATTTATAAAGAAATTATTTATATAGACAACCACAGCTTTAAAGTAACCCGAAAAGACAACAACACACATCAACCCATTAATTAACACCCAGCACCATATGTTGACTAAGTTTTAGAACTAACAGCAAGATTAACTTCCGAAACAAAAAGAGAGATAGATGGATAGAAAAAGATAGAAAATATTTATTCAGGAAACAAAAACTTACAAATAATTACATTTTAATAGCTAATAAATATTTTGTGCCGAAAAGGTGACTCTCAGCATAATGACAAGATATAGATAATGCCGAGGCGCTGGTTTTCAGGGGCTAAGGGACAGAGGCACTAAGAATAAAATTACTAACATAACTGGAATGTACAACAACACATAAAACAGAGGTGTAGAACAGTACGGTTAATGAGACGAGAGAATTAGAAAACGAGATGTTTAAATACGGCAATTAATAAAAACAATTACATATTTACTAAGTTTTAAAAACTATAACAAATAATTTTAACAAAATAATATAGCAGCTGTTGCTTTTTAAGATTTTTGTAAATATCGCTTACCATCTTGTGATCCGTCTGCTCGTCTGCCACCTATCACATAAAAAAAAAACAAAGAAGATACTGTTAAGTTTATAGCCTCGAACAGGTGGTGGCAAATTATTAGAGGGCAAGCCATTATATCATTTTTATGGGTGGCTTCAGATTAGCGATGTATTTTTTTTTATGTCATAGTTGGCAGACGAGCAGACGGATCACCTGATGGTAAGCGACTGCCACCTCCCGTGGACACCCGCGACACCAGTGGAATTACAAGTGCGCTGCCAACCTTTACACTCCCCTTTCCCCCGGATTGGACCACCGGTACCCTCACACATGCAGCGAAACCAGTTCACGCCAGTTTTCTGTGAGGCCGGCTATCACTCCAGTCGAGCCCGAAAAAGCTGTAGGCCCGCCTATTGGCACACACTCAACTCGTACGACCATTGCCGCGCTTTTAAGCTCGTATAAGCGCAAGCCGTCAGAATCCATGCTGATGCTGACAAGACACCACTAAGTACCGATTCGAACGAACATGCCGAAATATGTTCGTATACGCGCGTACAGTTTTTTGAAGCGCGGGTAAGCGCGTATGCTGAAACGACCGACTCGCAGACAAACGCTAATATGAACAAACAAGCGTATTATACGAGTACAACACGGAAACAGTTCCACTAAGATATTATTTATCAAAAACAGACCCCCTTTTTCACGTCAGCAAGGAAATACGGTTTCGTTCAACCGTACATAAATCAGTATCAGACGGTGTCAGGAATCGTCCCACGCAGATACTCGTATAGTAAGTACCTGGTGATAGTGGCGGGACATAGTCATTAAATAGGGACTGCCCTATCCTATTTCTTTCCCCCGTGTAAATCAATATTCCACGGGGGACATGTGTAATGAATGGGCTTAGTTTGGTTACGACATAGGATAGAGATATACTCTTTATTGCACAACATACAAAACTTAAAAGCTAGGTAAATAGGGATCATCATCATTTCAGCCAATAGACGTCCACTGTTGGACATAGGCCTCCCCCAATGTTCTCTAGACAGATCGGTTCTGTACCGCCTGCATGTAATGGATTCCCGCGAACTTCACCAGATCGTCGATCCACCTTGTGGGGTGTTTGCCACGGCTGCGACTTCCTTACGTGGCCACCACTCGAGGGATACAATACACAATTTAGGCGGATATCTACCAGACAACCTTCAGGTATAGGACATTAGATAAAATAGGGGAGGTTGGTGTAATCCTTCTGATATATCAACATTGATTAAAGAAATTAGACATAGCAAGTGCATATTAAAAAGAAAGAAAAAGAAAAGAAGATTGAAAAGTAAACTAGGCCTGATTAACCCCAAATAATTATTTTCTTAGCTGAGATAAGTAAACGGTGGATATAAAAACGCAACAGTAAAAATGTAGGTCATAATAACATGATGGTAATGATAATGAATGACGCATTTAACAAAAAATGCCTAGTTAGTCTCGTACAACGACTACGAGTACTGATGAGGATTACAGAAGAATTAAAAAAAGATATTACGACAAGATCAGGTCGGTTTGCTTCTTAAACCAGCATTTTATAAATGTCATTAAAAAGGCATGTTAAAGATAAGATGTCCCGCCTTAGTGGGCACCACGTGGCAACACTAACTCGCCAGCCGGCTCTGGCCGCGTCGCATCAATATTGCACAGTGTCGTCCGCAGAACGGAGCGCCTCCTCCGCTCTCTGCTCCCCTGGTACCCCTATACTCGTACCTTTCCTGCCGGCTTATTTCGAATAGTTTGCGCAAAAATGTGCATTTTTAACGGGTTTTGCTTGAACGATGTAATTTTGTTTAATTTTGAGAAACTTGACCCTTTTGGTTCCGAAGGGCTTTCCTGTCCCATATGAATTAATTTAAGTTTAATGAACTCTGGCAGACCAGTGTTTAAATTTGTTTACCAAATACATATTTCTTTTAGAATGATTTCTTTCATGCTCGCTCAGGCGTTTAGAGCTTCGAAACAAACAATGAGATTACAGTAAATACAAAGCAGACCCGTACTAAAAACATTAAGTGATGTGTCTTTAAAAGGAACCAATACTCAACTCGACAATGTTACTTTACTGCTTAATACTGCAATAGTATTCTTGAGACTGACTTCTGGTCGAGAGTCTTCAGAATTTATGATAGTAAATAGAAGAGCATACTCGTACAATATTACAAACCTCTTTCACGGCTCTTGGGACCAAATATCTTCATTCCATTCCATGACGTGCGGGTCGGAATTGCATATCACATGCTCCAATCAAATTATATCCAGATAATATTTCAGTACAATTTCCTTTACACAAACTACATGAAGATCAACAAATGTGTTCTGGATTTCGCTTTGACCGATATTACGAGAAATCCTTTAGATCTGCATCCCTGCATGAATAAGCATCCCTTTGAGTTCACGTTCAAAGATATTTGCATTAAGTGTGGAAATGTTTGTTTTATAAAAAAAGCGAACATTTCAGAGATTATATTATAGAAGTTATTTTTTGAAAGAAAATCATTCATTGCATAACTTTAAACTTAAACCAGCTAGGAAACTAACTTATTTTCATCGACTAAAAAAAGGAGGAGGTTCTATGTTCGACTGAATGTTTATTCTTAATTTTTTTTATGTATGTTCTTCGATTTCTACGCCAATAGTTGATCGATTTGCACAATTTTATTTGAAAGAACACACTTCCAAGTTGGTCCCATTTTCATCATGTCAGGATCTGATTAAGGGATCCCAGAGACAACCCTCAAATTTTATATGCACATGAAATGTTTTTGTATTTTTTTTAAAGCTGTACCAGGATTTACGCCTGATTATATTATTTTTGTGGGTCAGATGGAAGGTCAACTACCGAAAACTGAAATACTAAAAAGCATGAAAAAAAATATTCTACGAAACAAAAAACCGCCTTCGAAAACCACGAACTAAAAAATGTAAAATAATCATTTTAACACTTTTATAAATAATATTTTATAACAGTACAGTGGCGGACAGGTCAAGCTATACAAAACTGTCAAATTTCCTCAATCGAATTCGAACTCAATGTGTAACAATATAAGGTTTATAATCGAATGAAGAAATTTGACAGTTTTGTATAGCTTGATGTGTCCGCCACTGTACATTCGAGAAAAGGTGTTATTAAAGTCGGCGCCTAATCCCTGTTGAATAATTTAATGAATTATTACAAGACAGTCTTGGGGCGCCCAAGACTTTCTTGTAATAATTTTTTGACTTAGAATAATTTGTTGACTTCAATATAAATATTATTTATAAAAGTGTTAAAATGTACTTTGTAGTTCGTGTTTTTGAAGGCGGTTGTTATTCACAACAGTTTTGTCATAAACTTTAAAGTCTGTTGACAAGGACAGCATGGATTCGTGAGAGTTGGCATAAAAATTTCGACAAATTCCGGTTAAATGTCGTTTTTGTCACAGCATCTGTTGTAAAGCTACCAGGACAACAGAAAGCTTGTGCAGATATGTACGAGTATATCTCGTAGCGCGTACAAAGTACCTGTACCTGTGCGGATAAAGAATGGGATCAGAAATGGCGGCGCATCTACATCGCACACTATTTGCGTCTATACTCGCACTCGTGGGTGTGCGAGCGAGAAGTGAATAGATGCGCCGCCATTTCTGATCCCATTCTTTATCCGCACAGGTTATACATGTATACCTGTTAACAGTAATTAACCTACCAGTCGCGACACAAAAGCACAGAATAGTCGATGGAACTGACAAAAGGCACACAGCGAACACCGGACCCATGGCACAACGATATAAATGCAGTGAGGTGTGTCGTTTTTTAGTGGGTAACTGACGCTACTAAGTAAAAAATATCATACGGTAGTCGAACTAATATATTTTTAAGAAAATTTACTTAATTTAGCGCTTACGTATTTGTTTTAGGCTCAATTATGCAGTAGAACGAATTGAACTTAACTTGTACATAGGTAAAATACAGACAGGCATATGTCAGAGACAATCTGCATTTACTTATGATATTGAGCCAGATGTGTTTGACTTTAAGCTTTTTTTTTTGTATGGGATAGGTGGCAGACGAGGCCGACGGATCACCTGATGGTAAGCAATTGCCGCCGCACAAAGTACGCTGCCAACTTTTAAACCCCTCTTTCCCCCGGATTGGGCCTCCAGTACCCTCACTCACGCAGCGAAACACAGCACAGAGCTGCTTTACGTCGGTTTTCTGTGAGGCCGTGGTATCACTCCGGTCGAGCCGGCTCATTAATGCCGAAGCGTGGCTCTCCCACGGTTAAAAAGAATCAATTGAAGAAAGACAGATTTGGCTACCTCAGACTTATGGCTATTGCTGTACGTACATTAAAAGTAATAAATTAATACCAGGCTTAAACCGTCAAGTACGGTACGAGTAAGGATTCCATTCGGTTTGACTATACGAGTTATTTTGAACTCAACTCCGACGAGGCTCTTAGGAAAACAAAACAACTCGGATATTGAAAACATATACTTTACTAGCAAGCACCCTATTTACTGTGTCCGGCCATCAATAAGGTCCGCGTTTCCGATGGCAGATAATGGACGCTTCCGTGCGAACAGCAACACCGGGATTAGGGCGTCAGACGCAGCGCCTGGGACAGCCGGGGAAACCCGGGTGAAACTGTTAGGTTAATGGCTGGGTGAAATTAATTGACCATAGCCTACTGTGCAAACGGTTTGTACGGATGGGTATTATACCTATACTGTATCTACACTAAACTGGTTCATGTTATTTCCTGTCTGTTATTGGATGGATACCAAGGGGCAGAAAGAGGATTGTGAGTTTTCGAGACACCTCAACTTGTTTTTATTTCATTGAAAATCACTTCGTTTTTATAGAAAATTGTCCACCTTCTTGTCTTTGAAGGGAGATTGCAGCCAAAATAGCCCATGAAGTGCCATTTTTTTCTTGATTATGAAAGCTTAGAGTCTGGGGAAGTTTTTAGATTTAGTTAGAAATCATGTAATCACCTTTTAAAATTTAGAGCTGCAAGTTGCAAATTGTAATCGTAAGTTCCGCGACGTTAATTGTACACTTTGGACTAAGATTTTCATGATTTCTATTAAATTTATTAATCTGATCATTTTATTCATAAATGGTACACTAATAAAGATTACCTTGCAAAAAAGATAAGTTAAAAAAGTATTTTTGTTTTTTTTTTCTAGAAAGTTTTTACGCTGTTAAGGCAGAGAATTCTCCAAAATTCGAAAAAATGTTGACAACTCCTGAATTGAAACAAAAAATCGTATAACATACATGGGGGTGTTTCGGGTGTCCCAAAGGATGCACTATCCATGGTCTTCCGCTGGACATCCTACATGAAACATCCTGTATCTTATTGCTGAAGAAAATGAATAAGAAGACTTCATTAGTACTTAGTAACTATTGAAGATGATGATATCTTTTTCCAATTCTTACAACAAACCTGTTCGTAATGGTTTTAAGGCAAATCCGGTTTACCTCTATTTTTTACGCATACAACATAATATTGTGTCATAAAAACGCATGTGGCGTGTGTCATCATTATCTTTTCATCCTATTTTCATAGCCCAATAAGGAAAAACCTTCAAAATGTCTCGCCGAAGTACCAAGGCGCCATAACGCAACATAACGCTTAGAGCTAAACCGTTGCGGCTAAGGCTAGCCACTTCCGGTGGGACCAGACGTCTCCATCAATATGGCGACCCGGCTGTATCCGGCCTGACTACAGCTCTACGACTTTCAGAATCTCGCAGATATCGGAAGTTAGATGTTTAAATTTTAGTTATAGGTGTATCGAGAAATACATTTAAATTTGAGTTTTAGTAATGTAACCTACATTTCCCAATGTGTTATAGATATCAGACGCCCCCTATCACATTAAGGGCCGATTCGACCAATCTTATTCCGATACTAGGGGCCGATTTTTTGATCCGTACTAACTGAACGAATGGTTTCAAAAAGTAACAAGTCGTTTTTTTGCTTAACCAACAGTTATATTACACAGAACTACGTCACTTTGACGCTGTCACTTTAACTATTAGTTAGACAGTGAACTTTAGTTAATTTAACCTAAAGGTAACCGACCGCGAGAGACGTCCAACGATCCGAGATGAAATAAAAAGAGCTGATGCCAACACTCTCTATGATAACCCCCCAGAACTCCCCGAACACCTCTTGACCTCAATAAAAACCCCCTCAACCCTATCCCTCACATAAATCTTTCCTCTTCTAAATGAACTAAACTCCAGATCCCTAAAAACCTCCAGCAATCTAAAACCCCAGTAAACCACCCAAAAACTATCCCCACTTCTTCTACCCCTCTGTATCCTACCTCTCCGTCGTCCTAGTCCCCCCTTTCAAAATTCCAAAAATTTCTTCCTCTTTGGTAACAAAGCAGCTAAAAAATAAATCAGCAAATACAGTCCTGGGTTACCATGCCTGGGGGACTAGCGGACTTCTCCTCGCGAGAAGTAAAAAAAAAACCTAAAGGTAACTATGGATAAAAAACCCTTGTTCTATGTTATGATCATTTTATATAAATCCGACGTTATACCATTAGTGTATGGACGGGTAAAGATTGGCCATTTTTTTTAGATGACTTGAAAAACCACTAAATTTTAAGTTTAGATATATTTAAATTAGTCATTTGAAATTTTGCTAATATTATAAACGCAAAAGTGTGTGAGGAGGTATGTATGTAAGTACTAGCCGCGCTCCGCGGTTTCACAATTTTTTCTACTTACTTTTGACGCCATAAACGCATGAAATCTGAACCATGTGAAATGAAAAATCTCCCATTTTACGGAAACCATAAATTCCCTCCCATATTTTATGTCACTGGACCTCCAACCCTTTGTTGTATTGGAAAATATCCGCCTACCAATAAGTTATTATTGAGATTCATATTTTTCCCTTCCGTCCCACATTTGGGCAATTTTTCAAGTTAACCCGTTATTGATGGGTGTCCGCGATGAGGGTGACGCGAGTGATGACTGGCCGTTTGTACCCCTGGCACAGTGGATTCAATAACAGTGTATTATATCAATATCATTCGCAGAAAAAGAACGAGTCAGTATTGCCCACCGATGGTTCCATACCAAGGATTCAGAAATCGCGTAGGTTTTTGTACATTCAAACACCTGGTACCATCACCATGCTGCCTGCGCGCGAACACAGCGTACAAGCACTAAATATTATATTTTATAAGTACTATTTTGCGCGATAAAGTGGATTTACTATCTCACGTAAGTAGTTTCTTTTTTATTTTATTCTCAATTACTTCAATGAACTATATTGGTGTCGTCTCTTCGCTGTACCTACATGGACAGTTTACAGCCATAAGTCGTTACACCCCACCGCAAATGAAAAACGCTGAGCGAACGGTGAGGATCCAAATGCTCATATACCGACATACCGTAAAAAAAATTAAAGCACAGGAAGTGCTTTAATTATTGGACATTCTCATTTCTGACACATCATGGCAAAAAGAGTTACAAAAAATGTTTTTTTTCTTGGTCATTCCGGTAATTACAATGAAGGGATTGCCGTCTGAATTTCGCTAACCTTACAAAGGAGAATCAGACGCACTAGATCACAAAAAATCCCATTATTATCCCACAGATTGAGACATCTCTTCAAAATAAAAGCGATCAATAAAACGTGTGTAATAGACACGTGGACCAATATCGGTACTATTACTTAGTACTTCAGTTTTGTGACACGTACCAGAAAGTGACTAACCGTAACAACGTCTCGTCACTTTTTTTCCAAACGTCAGTCCAAATAGAATTGACGGATCGGAACACCTAACTCTCAACTTTTGAATACCAGGAACACAGAGCTTTGGGGGAAGTGTCGGGGGATTGCGAGTGAGTTTGTTAACTCAAGGGGCGTGTGAATAGAACAGCGAATTAATCAACACCTGTGTTTTTACTGTTAACCTGATAACTAAAATAAAATTGATGTATGTCTCTCAATAGATTACCTAATGCCAGTGATTATACTTACTCCGATGGCTCAGCGACCCGAAGTGTGTCTTGGCCTCCGATACAAGACTCCTCCGCTGGCCTCGATCATTCGCGGTTTCACGCCAGTTGCTGACTCGCAGCTCGCAAAGATCTGCCTGCACGACGACATCCCAGCGATATCTGGGGTTGGCCGGCCCAGATAGGCTTTCTTGACACCGCGATCCTCACCCATCCTTTCCATATGGCCAATACATCGGAGTCTGTGAGCTTTTGTTTCTCCGATTATGTTACGCTCACACACAAGCTCCGCGAACTCGGTATTTTTGAGAACTCTCCTACTACCATTAGCTCTAAGGACGAGCCCGAGGACGCACACGCACACGCACACGCACACGCACACGCACACGCACACGCACACGCACACGCACACGCACACGCACACGCACACGCACACGCACACGCACACGCACACGCACACGCACACGCACACGCACACGCACACGCACACGCACACGCACACGCACACGCACACGCACGCACACGCACACGCACACGCACATGCACACGCACATGCACACGCATATGCGCACACGCACACGCGCACACACACACACACGCTTGTTTAGGTTATTATAAAAAAGGTATAAAATGTATAATTCTTAGTATAAATTGATTTTATTTACTGATAGCTATATAAATCTCCTAGTCAATTATAGCCCTCATACCTACCCAGCTCTCACCTAACACATAAAGAGAGGAAGGTGTGACTGAAAACCAGCGCTTCGCAGGCTTCTGCCCTGCGACAGCATAAGCTGAGTCATGATCCTTTGCTCAACCCATATGTTGATTTGTATGTTTTCTATATGTCTATGTTTTTGGTTTGTCTTGCTTATTCATAGGAAAAACAAATATTGTAAAGACTATTTAACTGTTTTTTGAGCAATAAATTGATTTTTATGTATTTATTTATTTAATTTAATCAAAGCATTCTGCCGTAACTAGATATTATTGCCTCCTCAGGAGCCGGCACTGCCTCATGTGTTGCCAATGTCCATAGGCACTTATCATCTTTATACTATAAAGATGATAAGATGCGAGGCAAAATAATAAAAGTAAATATTTATATCACATTCAGCCCAATGGCAGGAGCGCTGGTCGATCAACGACAAACGAAGAGAGTTGTCGCAGTTTTTCCCAGATGTAGAAATGAGATTATCGGCCGGTTGGGTGGAACCAGACTACGCCGTGTCACAAATACTTACAGGACATGGGAGTTTTAACAGCAGACTGCACGCGATGACTCTCTGTGAGTCACCTGTATGTCCCTGCGGAGAAGCTGATGAAACTCGGGACCATGTGCTGTGGGAATGTCAGCTGTATGAAGAAGAGCGGCAACAGATGCTGAATGACTGGAACAGGAACGAGATAGGACCAGTATACCATCAAGAGATGGTCAACTCTGCAGAAGGTGCTGGCATGATCATCAGCACCCAGAGAAGGAAATCTCTGCATTTATATCAAAACCCTCACCAACCCGTCTGCCAAGCGTGGTGAGTATGGCAATTACCCCTCATGTGATTGAAGGAGGCCCGTGCCCCAGCAGTGGGGACTTAAATGGCTGATGATGATGATGAATATATTTTTTCATGCAATACCGTTTGAAAAACAGTTTTTTAATATACGATCCGTTTGTCCATTAGACCCGTTTGGAGCAGTGGTAGTGAACGCTGCCTCTGGTGCAAGGGGTTCGATCCGGGTTCGATCCCCGCGCAGTATAAATATTTTTGTGAATAAACATGTCTGTTTGTATTGGTCTGGGTGTTTTCTATAAGTATGTATTTACAAAAGAAAAGTATTATATGTATATATTTGTAATCCTACTGTTGATTCTGATATCCGTAACACAGGTGCTTGAGCTACCTATCTCGGAGTCAGATCAATGTATGTATGTGATGTTGTGAAATATTTATTTATTTTATTTAATGTAGACTAACAATAGGATTGCACCACCCTCCCATCTTCTACCTAATATCCTTTTCCTGAAGGTTGTCTGGTAGAGATCGCTCCCAGCGATAAGACCGCCTAAATTGTACGTTTTTATCTATGTATAGCTAGCTTTTAAGTGTTGTATGTTGTGCAATAAAGAGTGTCTATCTATCCATTCTTTTCCAGTATGTGAAAAAAGAACCCATGGCTTTTTAGATTTTTTTTTACATTTTTTCCGCTTTGATGCCAAAGCAGAATCAATGGGCGGTTCGTCCAATTCATAAAGTACCTAACAGATACCGCGTATGGCTTTTAAAATAGGAATTTTTGAATAGCTCTCTTTATGGTCACAAATAGAAAAAATCCGAAGGCAAAAATTTTCCGGACTTTTGTTATTCTGAATCCAATTGCACGATTGGAATATTGAATCGTATAAAATGTATTTTTCGAGATTCTCTTTTGGATGTTTTTTCAACGAGTTCAATTTTTAGCCGCCGTCCTTTTTTATTTGAATTCGCTGGCTGGTAATTAGAGATAAGCAAGGCATCTTTTTAAGATATCACTATTGTTAACAAGAAGATACAAATTGTAGTGGAAGTATGAAAAATAAAATAGTATTTTAGTCAACCGACAACTTTAAAGGCGTTGGTAGCCATTCGAAAAGTAAGCAGTAGCTTGAACTCTTATTTGATTAAATACCGACTTGCAAATACTTTTCTTTTATAGTGGCGCAATATATTGGCTCTCCTCAGCCTGATGGTGCAAGAGAAGAACCCAAGTTGCAATTACACCGGAAGCGATGTTAAGGCATCACCTGCGTTAGCACCGCCATACTGGCCCGCGAGATGCTTCTTCACGCTTCGTTTGAAGGAATCCATGTTGTAGGAAGGGTTCCCCCAGGAACTCGTTGCCGGCGCATGTATTTATATGCGCCGGCGACGAGTTCCATTTCTTGATGGTGCGGCAGAAATAAGAATTGCCAAATTTTTTAGTCCATGATTGGATGTTTTCCACTGTGAAGCGGTGTCGGCGTTGTCCGGTGCGTGTAGTTTTGTGACGGAATGGGGCAGGTGGGATGAGGGAGAAAAGCTCTATAGAGCATTCACCGTGGTATAGACGGGAAAAGACGCTAAGCGACCCGATGTTTCTATTTCGTTGAAGAAGATCGAGGGAATTGGTGACCTCTTCGTCACCTATAATACGTACAGCCCGTCGCTGCAATCTGTCGAGAGCATCGATGAGGTATTTAGCGGAGCCATCCCAGAGATGCGAGCAATACTCCACGCATGACATATATCGTCGCTGCGCCTGAAAATCCGACAAATGTTTCTTTTTTTGCAAAAATGAGTTTTTTGGGAATCTTACATAACAAATGTGTATGAATCTAACATGAAAACGGTGTATCCTTATCAGCTGACGCTGCGGCGCGTCGTGTCCCGATTACTTCGTTACCGAAAACATATTGTCGCGTCATGACCAGCAACGGCCGAGTCTTATATAAAAGACGGAGTATGTCCGGCGTGAAGAACTCACTCACTCAAGAAACACTCTGTTCACTACCGAATTTATTCGTCCCAACGTCTCATCTAACAAACTTCAACTTAATCAAAACTAGAATAGGAAAACAAACGTAACTCGGTAATAAAACTTCGAAGGTAAAACACGAAAGTACTCCGTAAAAAAAATAAGCAGTGTTTTTAGTACTCCGCAGTGCGGCAGCACCGTAGCCGTAACAATTACACATGTAATACCGGATAGCGACGATAAAACGCACGGAAAGAGCGGTGCCAGCCCTGAACCGCTTTACAGCGTCCGCTGCCCTCGCTGTAAATCAGCGAATGGGGGAGCGTTAAAAAGGAAACTTCCACTTGGACTATAAAATTTTAATTAGGGAATGTACCGATTGGTTTGGTGGTCTTAAGGTGACGGGTGGGGCACACTAGCGACGCTACATTTTTAGCTACTAAACCGGATCAGAGATCGGAGCCGAATCGGCAGAGTAGAATAGGCCACCCTCACTCTTACCGAGGTGTCGTAAAAGGCGACTAAGGTAAAGCTGCTGGCATGATCATCAGCACCCAGAGAAGGAAAACTCTGCATTTATATTTAAACCCTCGCCAACCCGTCTGCCAAGCGTGGTGATGGTGAGTATGGCAATTACCCCTCATGTGATTGAGGGAGGCCCGTGCCCCAGCAGTGGGGACTTAAATGGGCTGATGATGATGATGATGAAACCGGATCTATGTTAAACAATTTGGGGGTTACAACCTCTCGGCAAACACTTATAACTATTTATTTAATAACCATGCACAAATGTTGGGTCCGTTTTTGTAAGCGAAAAATAGATTCACGCCAAAAGTGGCCGCTTTTGGCGTGAATCAATTTAACGCGTACGCGTTGGTCCAATCATTTTTGCATGGTTATTTAATAAATAGTATACGTGTTTGTCGAGAGGTTGTAACTCCGAAATTGTTTAAAATAGATCCAGTTTAGTAGTTAAAAATTAAAATCGATTGGCGTCGCTAGTGTGCCCTACCTGTCACCTTAAGGGTTTTGGGATGTGATTCGCTTGGCTTTATGATGCCCTGGTAGCCGAGTTTCAATGAAAGAGAAAATCTACTAGGTAGTTCATTCATGTATAAAAAACCAAGCGCGGAATGTTTCTGGTTCGATTCTCAGTCAATTTAGAAAATAACTAATTTAAAATTCTGTCTGGTTTAGGAAAAATCAAAAACGTCTTTCTTGCAGTAGAAATTTGAAATCAAATCTAAAAAATGAGCAAGCTCTGAAATTATGTAAATACAACTCACAAAGTATTTTTACTGACCGTGGGAGAGCCACGCTTCGGAATGAATGACTCACAGAAAACCGGCGTGAAGCAGCACTGTGCTGTGTTTCGCTGCGTGAGGGCACCGGAGGCCCAATCCGGGGGAACGGGGGTTTAAAGGTTGGCATTTGTGCGATTGCCGCCGCCCATGGACACCTGCGACACTAGTGGTTGCGGGTGTCCAACCGGCGTGAAGCAATGCCTGCGATGTGTTTCGCTGCGTGAGTGAGAGTACCGGAGGCCCAATCCAGGGGAAAGGGGAGTCGCGAGTGTCCATGGGCAGTGGCAATCGCTTACCATCAGGTGATCCGTCTGCTCGTCTGCCACCTATGACATAAAAAAAAGAATAGTTACTGAGTTAAGTATTTTAAAATTCCTTGCCATTAAGGATCTTAACATTGCTAAAAGGATACGATCCAAATAACCTCTTATATCTTCACTTATTTCAGGTAGATTTTCAACGAAGGTAGTTTTAAACAAAACGAATATAGACGATTCGAAAACGGCGTTGAATCCAGCTTCAACAGACAAAGTGGGAGCTTTGGCAAAGCAGACTATAACCGTAGAGAAGCTAGAAGTCACACACAAGCTTCACCCGTATCTGTTTAAAAACTTGTATAGAACGCCCGCTCCAATGACCTGATACGGAAAACGGATGTGTATTTAAGATGCCTAAGGCTAAGTACAAGCTTGTCCAGGTTGCACGTTAGTTTTACGCGTAATATGTAGTTTATGGCTCTTTAGTCTTAGCGTGTAATGGGCTATGGGAACAATTTTTTCAAGTATAGTTGTAATATATTTTTCCAATGCCTTTTACAATTTTAAGTAACTAGTATGAATATTTTTTTAAAATAGCAGATAAATATTTTTTTATAAATTTTCAGTAATTTTTAGTCCGAAGCGTATTTGTGACCTCATAAATACGCTTAGTGTTACCATATGTCATTTTCCCCAATTTATCGTAAGAAAAAATAACATACTTCTAAAAACGCCTTTTGATCGGGAAAAATTTAAATTACTATCTGGTAACATTACGGTAAACAAAATAAAGACGGCCCACTGTCTTAGTTTTGGTGTCACCCTGAAAATAAACGTTAAACTAGCGCCATCTGTTACTTGGTCCGGGTGAATAAGTCACTGAGACATTGTTGTCACCGCGAAGTTATACTAATGTAATCTTCTGAATACAACACGACTAGCGCCATCTGTTACTTGGTTCGGGTGAATAAGTCACTGAGACATTGTTGTCACCTAAATGTAGTATTCTGAATACAACCTGTCTGAATAGCTAGCGTATTTAGGGTCAAATGAAGGTCAACGCTATTTTATTAAAAAGATCTTTGATCCAGTGGTTTTAAATTTTAAAAATATTAAAATATGTTATGAAATACAAATGCTTCGAAACGGTTTTCAGTTTAGAAATTGTTTATTTTTTTCCCATATCCAATTCCCGGTTGCGTCCACTACTGTCTCTTTGGAGCCTGGAGTACGCCGGACCATGATCCAGGATTCGGTAAGTCTGGTTATTACAATGAAGCGACTGCCGTCTGACCTTCGTAGTAACCCTTTTGACAGGGGAACCAGATCAACTGAATCAAGATTACAGGTTTCAGAAACTATCCGAAATGGGCAGGTTTCCTCACGATGTTTTCCCTCACCTTCGAGCGAATGGTGCCGCTTCGCAGCTACACATACGAGTGTCTTACTCGATCTCTTGCTAGATGGCAAAGCTGTGAGGCACTGGCGTTCTCTGTCCATTCACTGATATTACGCAACCATGATTTTTTCTCCAATTAACTGCTCATATTCCCGCCACTTTGCCAATCATGATCAGCTGCAAGAGTTCGTATCTATCGTGCCTCACCACGTGATCCAAATATACAATTTTTCTACTTTGATAATTCTTAGAGTAAATATTTAAATTAACTTTGAGAATTGATTTGTTAAGGTTATGTTTAGCTTCAAGTCTATGTGCGTATTTCTATATTTTGAGTGTCCGAGATGAAGAAAAAGTGTACCCCATATTGAAATACGACTCAGTACAGATTAGCTGAGTTGTTCTTTCAGAGCCTGTAATACTGTAGGATTATCTTATGTCGCGAAAGATTCAAAACGTAAGCATCGCCAGAGCAGCTCACCAGACAGAGCTTAAGGTAATTCGTTTTTTATCTCCAAATAAGGTTGCCACTATAGACTAAGTTAAGAGCACATTACATTTACACAAGGTACAGTCACCTGCAATGAAATTTAAACGCCTCGACTCTTAAGACGGAACAATAACGTTCATATTTGAATAAGGTCGCATACTTATCAGTCCAAGTGGCTGTCATCATTTATTTTAACTGTGATGTCATTATTTCTTCGTGATTTTTTTGGCTCTGTTCAGCCCGATGGTAAGCAATAGAAGAGTCCAAGTTGCAATTACAACGGAAGCGATGTCAAGGCATCACCTATATTGGCACCGCCAGACTGGCCCGCGAGATTCTTCACACTTCGTTTGAAGGAATCCATATTGTAGGAGGAGGAAATACATACGTCGGCAATGAGTTCCATTTCTTGATGGTGCGGTACAAACAGGTGCGTGATACACTGAATAAATATTTTTCTTTCTTTCTTTTATTGTTACGTCTTAAAAGCCGGAGTAATCAAATAGTTTAACCGGTCGTTTGAGTAACACAGCGGACAGCCTAAGTTCCAATTATAGTTTACACATTTTTTCTTATGCTAGAGGCGAAAACGAGCAAGGGGATCATCTGATGGTCCGTAATCAACGACGCCCATGAACATCTGCGAAATCCGAGAGATCACTAATGTGTTGCCGACCTTTTAAAAAGGAGTATGTTTTTATTTTGAAGGTTCTTAAGTCGTAGCCGTCGGGAAACACTCCTGCAGCCAAACCGTTGCACAGAACTGAGGTACACGGTAGAAAGTTCCGCGAGAAACGCACAGTAGGTACTAGACCGCCATCCATCGCGATGATGAGGACTTGTAAATATATGAATTTCTTTATCTCTCGCTTCATGGCGCTTCAACATACTCGTACAAGGTACTTGTGTAGCAGTAGCAAACACATTACAAATGTGAGAGAAATGTTTAAATTTGAAAAGCCTAGCAAAAACGAGACAGATTGTAACGGACCTTATTCGTCCGGACCAGCAACCAAAAAAAGTGTATCTCTGGCTTTATCCACATAAGTGGCAACCCTGTCTCCGAACGAAATGCGAGCTTAAGCTTGTATAGTGCTATATTTAGTCCGAAATTTAAATTGTGGACTTATCTTAAAAGTAGCGAATTGTATACTAATACGGGATTGTAATGAAACTTTATTTTAATTCTGATTGTATTAGAAAATATTCTTAAGGTGACGGGTATGGCACATTATTGACGCCAATTGATTTAAATTGATAGCAACTAAACCGGATATCTTAACAATTTCGAAGCTGCAGCCCCTCATACTTATACTATTTCATCATCATCATCATCATCAGCCTATCGCAGTCCACTGCTGGACGTAGGCCTCTCCAATTGTTCCCCACCGTGATCTATCCATGACCATCTTGCGCAGATCGAACCCCACCTAGCCAGAGGGCGCCCTACATTCATTAGCCAAGACGTGGTCTCCACTCTAGAACTCGTTATACTATTTATTAAAAACTTTTACTTTACTTTTGGGTCTGCTTTTGTACTCTAAATTTGAATTACCGCCAAAAACGGCCACTTACGGCGTTAATCCAAATTTCGATTGGAAAAACAGGTCAAAAAGTAGTGCACAATTATTAAATAAATAGAGATTAAAGTTTGCTTAGAGACTACCGCCCCGAAATTGTTAAAATAGTCTTGATCATACTTCGAGCTCGAAGTATGATCAAGAATTTTTTTTTTTTTTTACTGTAGATAGGTAAGCATTTGACCATATTTCACCTGATGGTAAGTGATAATATGGTCTAAGATGTAGCACGATTACCTAGAAGATACCTATTCACTCGCGCTTTAAAAACCCCCAAATTGTAGCCACTAGGGAACACCTCCTGAGGCAACTGATTCCACTGTTTCGCAGTACGAATAAGAAAACAGGATTCAAAATTCAATGATTATATTGTTTATATCGTGATGTTTGCTATAGACCGTTCACAAAAGTTATGTTGATAAAATGTAAGTCCGTTATTGGCTGTAAGAAAAATATGTTTACTGTAATTATTATATTTAAGAGCTGTGGATTTTGTAAGAATAAATAAATAAATAAAAATAAATAAACCTCTTTGTGCGGACTTTTGGTATTTCTACCATGTACCGGTGTCGATTGAGGGTCTGCCTGGTCGAGTAGTGGAAGAACGGAGATGCTCCAATGGCATTGTACAGTTCCGTGGCGCACTCTCCAAAATGTATCCGATAGAAGACCGATAAGCTTGCTACCTTGCGTCGGTGTTCAAGGCTTTGTAGCCTCTTACCCACAAGCTCGTCGTCGCCAATTAGCCTCTTAGCCCTTCTCTCAATACTCTCTAACGCCTCAAGCTGGTATTTGGCTTAGCCATCCCAAAGATGAGAACAGTACTCCATGCAGGCTCGGACTTGCGTTTGATATAAGTTAAGCAGCTGTCCTGGCGTAAAGTACTGCCTCACTTTAGCCAGAATACCGAGCTTTTTTGACGCAAGTTGAGCTTTGGACTCGATGTACGTGCCAAAGTTGAGGGAAGGGGTGAGAGACATGCCAAGAAGCTCAAGACGGCTAGAATCGGCACGGACACATTCTGGAAAGTGGGAGTCAGTTGGAATTGACTCCGTTTAGCAGAGAACAGACACGCCTGGGTCTTAGCTGCATTGAACGAAACTCGAAAAATATATTATTAAATCGACGGGTACCCCTTACTAGCGACACCAAACGATTTCAATTATTAGCTACTAAATCTGATCTATTTTAAACAATTTCGGGGACGGCAGTCTCTAAGCAAACGTTTAAACTATTTATTTAATACCTAATTGTGCACTACTTTTTGATCCGTTTGATCTGTTTGCAATCGAAATTTGGATTAACGCCGTAATTGGCCGTTTTTAGCGGTAATTCAAATTTCGAGTATAAAAGACGATACATAATTCCTCTTAAAACTTCTTAGGAAAATTTGAACACACATCAGTAATTCCCCTTCAAGCAATAAATAACAAAGATATGAGGATCTTAATAGCTATTTACGAACGTAAAGCTAAAATTATTGGGTTAATATCAGCATCAAATTGCTGTACTCAATATAATATGATCGTGTTTTTAGCTATGGTATTGGCTGAAGACGTATAACTTAACGTTATTTCTAATATTAATAAGTTCTAATTTTATTTATTAGTTTCTAAAGTTGAGTGTTTTGTGCAATAAATTATTTGTACATAGATATTTAATCAGCACAGTGACTGGTTCTTTTATTTATTAAATTTGAGACGGAGGCAAGTATTCTTGATTCCCTAAAAGTCCTGAGAGCAATTTGACCTGTCTTTTGTACCTATGCATCATTCCTAACCTTCTTTTACGTGGACGTACGTATTATTAACTCAGTGACAGTTAATAAATTGGCTGCAGCAGTGTTATGTTAACCTGGTACCGCAATCTCTAACATCAGATCAGTGATGTACGAACGGACACCTCAGATGACGTCACGCCACACCAACGCTCATAAAATCATTAGCTGGCTCATTTTGGTCTAAGCTATAATTTAAATAGAACTCTATAAGTATTTACTTAGTAAATACATTCAAAATGGTAAAACTATGAAACAACGTGATAATTCCGCCCCTGTCTGTCATTGTTCTCACGATTGACATAAATCAATGTATCGAGCTAATAAAGCTCCGGCATGCAAGCCCCTGAATAAGTTTTCGGACAATGTTAAATGAAGCTGGCTCACTTTCGAACTGTTAACACAATTTTGGAGTTCCAGCGGAGTTATGCACGCCTGGTGGCTCGCACCTCACCGCACGAACTTCAATGGATGGGCAACGCAAACAGTGGCATAGTTGCCGTGATGAAGTTGCAAAATGGGTGTGGGATAACTTTGCCACCATGAACTAAGCGTAGTTGACTATACATAATGAGTTTCTGGACAGATATGTATGCCTGGTAACTTACACCTCGCCGTAGGGACTTCAATGGATGCAATGTAAACAGCGGCATAGTTAGTCAGTTCGGTCAGTAGCTGTGACTTGTGCACCATAAAACTATGGGATGTCACCATTTTCTTAAGATATTTCTGAATCACCCGTATTTGTTTGCAAATAAATTATTGTTTCGCTGTTTGTTTGTAAACTAAATAAATATATTATATTAACATTTCGACCGTGGGAGAACCACGCTTTGGCATGAGTGACCGTGGGAGAGCCACGCTGCGGAATGAAGGATGGCTCGACCGGAGTGATACCACGGCCTCACAGAAATCCAGCGTGAGGCAGTGCTGTGTTTCGCTGCGTGAGTGAGGGGGTTTTAAGGTTGGCAGCGCACTTGTGACTCCACTGGTGTTGCTGTGTCCATGGGCGGCGGCAATCGCCATCAGGTGCTCCGTCTGCTCGTCTGCCATACAACAGTAAAAAAAGATATAACGCAGAGAGGTGAAGAAGGTGTTTCAAAGAAATTTTTAGTGAGATCCACTTTAGGTCGTTAAAATATTTGCCTAACAGAATGAAACCGACGCGAAGGAGTCAGTTAATGTAATTAAGAGCCTTTACCCAAAATTATTTAAGCTTTAGTACCTCACACATGCCGCTGGCATTTTTCGCATGATGCAACAACGATGCACAAAATGAATTACCCGCTGGTAGCTCCCCCTGCACAAAATATGATGTAACGCGCAAACGTGTTGAGTTAATTTACCAAATTAATTCACATACATTTTCTCTCTATCTAGTGATGCGCCTCATGAGCCATTTGAATTAAGACATTAATCGATAGTTTTTTTTTGTCCAGATATTGTTGGGATGATGTCGTGCAAGCAGATTTTTGCGAGCTGCAAGTCGGCGAATAGCATGAAACCTTGAAAGATCGGAACCAGTGGAGGAGTCTTATATCAGATGCCAAGACACATTTTGGGCGATGAGCCATCGATGTATTTTGGCCTCTGATATAAGACTCCTCCGCTGGTTCCGATCTTTCAAGGTTTCGTGCTAGTCGCCGACTTGCAGCTCGCAAAGAGACACATTTTGGGTCGATGAGCCATCGGAGTATTAAATAAATGCTTATATTGCTACATAAGCATCACATACAATACGTAATACTTGACAATCAAAGACAAAAATAACAAAACATATTTTTCGTATAGATGGTAAATGTTCAGTGATTATCACCGCCAAGTTCACGTAGTTATTATATTATCTTTGAGTCACACCAGAAGACACGCAAATGCGTTGCCAACCACTTAGGAATATATGAGGATTATATCACGTTTACAAACCTTAGTACTATGGCAATATGCTAATACAATGTAAGCGGTCTTATCTCTAACAGCATCTCTACAAGACCGCCTCTTACCTTGAAGATGTAGGCTAGTTTCAAAAAGTAACAACTGAATATCTAGCTGATTTTAATAGCCCCAACCCTTACCTCGAATCTATGTCAATCACATTGATTTTTTACTACTCGAATACTTACGTATGATTTTTGCGATTTTATTCCAATAAAAACTGATTCATGTCACATCACTATCTTCCAACAAACTAGCATACGACCGAGAAAATAAACACACACCGAACGTTTTATTTAAGTTACGAAAACACGGTGCATTTTACGGCAGGCCACTTATTTTGTTGATGTCTGTACAAATGAAAATAGCTTAGAATTACAATCTTATTACTCATTATTCAAATACGAATATTCTGTATACAAAACTGACATTCTTGACTAAGAAGTTTTCATCTACTCTGTGGCAAGGAATAGGAACAAAACACACTGTGCCCAACTTAAAATAATGATTTCACAACGCAACGCGACTTTAGCAGCTGATTTTTTTCAGTTTTGTAACTCTCGATATCGCATCATTTTGAGCATAAACTGCCACTAAATCGACTGGTTCATTTAAATCAACCCTAGTGTTTCAAATTCAAATCATTTGTTGTAAGTCACATTACATAACAAAAGACGTTTAGTATAAAGGCAGTATACACGTGACCCTGTGAGGGCATGACATTAATATTTAGGTACAGTAACAATCATCATGTAAGGGCCTATTATTGGAGATTTACATTTAGAGGGGTATAAAGGTCGACTAACATTAATAGTACAAATGGTACATACAAGACCAAAACATATTTTGTGCTCTACTACAACCAACATATAGTATTACAGAGTCACCACCTAATGACACCCATAGATTTGATTAGCTTAGCGTTTGCGGTCAGATGCAAATCGGAGGAGACATCTACGCTACTACATACTATAAATCGGTATATGTGTGTTTCAAATGGCTTGCTAATTTCTCATTAGCGTATAGGTTATTCCATTTCGAATTCAGTATTAGATAGTAAGTGGACTTAGATTGGCAATAAATAGTTGTATTAACGTGCTATTAGTGAAGTTATATTATTTTTGGATTTCCATTTCCCATGCGATGTTTCGAAGTTCCAAAGCTTTTAATCATCATATAAACAACTTGTTTAATGCTCGATACAATAATCTAAATCTCTCATATTCCTAGTAGAAACCACTGGAGCTACTAGGGCGACATGGAAATGAACTGCACATTATTACGTCACACAACGGCAGGCGATATATCTC
This sequence comes from Marasmia exigua, assembly GCA_019059595.1. Taxonomy (NCBI): domain Eukaryota; kingdom Metazoa; phylum Arthropoda; class Insecta; order Lepidoptera; family Crambidae; genus Marasmia; species Marasmia exigua. Next base: position 1,108,083 of record CM032481.1, on the reverse strand, counting down.
ACAACAATTACTGCGACCGCAGAGGCGTAGACCGCAGTCCCACGGGACATCTGCTGTCACTTCGGTACGCTCTCAGCGTTTATTATTTCCTGGTACCTCATAATGTTATCATCACTGGATGTTAAAATCTTAATTTATATAACATACATAATGTTCTTATAATATGTTTATACGAGTTCATACGAGTTATAAAAATCTATATTCTAGAATATAAACGTTTAACTTACATTATATCAGTGTAAATATATTGGCATTTTGATTGGCCTTACCAACCACTTAGATCTGGATTCCAAAGACTTTGCAAGTCTTCAAACTATTTTACACTTATAAAGTTTCGCTGCTGGGCGGAGTACACTTCAGATAGTATCTGAAGAAATTACACGAACTAATTTCAACATTGCTGTGTTGAACGAAGAGTTTAGCTAAACACTTCTCCGTTGTTGGTATCTAGCTAACAAAATTTTCAAGGCTGTAATTTAAAGCTAAAATATTATGGTACCCATTCGGGTGCGATACAGATCTGTTGTCGAACTTTAAAGGGGTACCATCCAATTCCACTTTAGTCTGCATTTACATATTATTTTGACAGGCGTCCCTAATAAGCGGCTTAGCGCCCTATCTTCGAGTACTCCTCATCTGTTAGATACGCGCTATTGACATTAGTCGCTCGGTAACAGAAGTGCGCGCGATGTAAATGAGATGTAAACACCGCTCCGCGTTAATTGAAGCACCCAGAGATGTTTGCTCGGGCCGAAGGTTATTGCTTCCCGGAGACCACTGAACACAGGCCCTTTTTTACCCACACGAATCCAAAACGGGACTACTGAACGAAGAAGATAGACGTATTGCGGTCATTATACAGGGTGTATCTGTGGACATTTATATCCCTTTAACCACGTGTTCTAACAACTTTTCTAAACAACATTTGTTCTACGACTTTTCGAAATTAGTCGAAAATTTTTTCGAATCCCCATACAAAACGACCAAGTCACGTGACGGACTTTGTATGAGAAGTCAAATTATTTTTATGCGAATTTCCAAAAGTCATAGAACAAAGGTTGTTCAGAATGGTTGATAGAACACGTGGTTAAAGGGATGTAAATGTTCACAGATACATTCTGTATACACACATAGTTTGAACATTACCTGTACTCTGTATTAAAATTTTACATAAGTGAGAATCAGTAAGTATACAGTCACTTTATTCTTTTTTTTGTCATAAGAAACATTAACGTCATACTTTGTTTCAACCTTGAAACTCCTCAACTTAGAGAGTAATTCCCGGTAGTATCCAGAGCACCTAGACCCCGGGAACGCTTGGACCATGGTTCAGGATTTGGGGAGTCTGGTATTTACAATGAAGCGACTGCGTCTGATCTTCGCAACCCTTTAACAGGGGAACCAGGCCAACTGATCGTACACACTTCAGAAACTATCCGAACCGTGCAGGTTTCCTGCTAATGGTAGAAATACGCACATACATAGACTTGAAAAATGAAAAATCCAGTGGTCCATGCTCAGATTCAAACAGCGCCCCTCTGTATGGAAAGCGCGCTCTGAACCATGAGCTACCATCGCTCAAAAATACAATTGACTACTCGTAGTACACGTATTAAACTAAAATACTTTCTTTCTTTCTTACTTATTCGTTTGAGTAATGTCCTCCATAAGCCGATATTTCGTCATGGAGCATAATCTCAGCATACAAGTATTTGCGCAAGACACAAGTTCACTCTCTATTCCTGGACCCTCTTATTTCGATGGGACACTATTGTGACACGACCGAAGAGGGATTAGGGGCAAGACCAACGGCTTAACGTGCTTTCCGAGCACGGGGGTACAAGACCGCCAACTTCCAGACTTCGGGCTTCCACTCAGAATTTCTTAACAGAAAAACTTAGGTACAAATTTTGGCCCCGACCCGGGGATCGAACCCGGGACCCCAGGCGCAACCGTCGCTTTAAAGTGCGACCCACTAACCATTGCGCCACCGAGGCAGTCTCAGTCACGTTTGAGTAAGCTCTGTTTGTCAAAGAGATTGTAAACACGGGAAGAACTAATTAAATACTAGAACATAATTTTGCTGAGTCTATAGTAATTTTAGCTTTTGATGGGAGAATGAAGATGATGCAGGATATTAGTTTCCTGCAATTTCTAATTACCACATCTTCACATAACGGAAAATTACTTAGTTCATTAACATTATAATTTCATTACGTAAATCTCAAATAGTTTCGCTACAAAATACCAGAGCAATATAAACGGCGGCAGGTGAACACATAATTGAGGTTAGCGGTCCTCTAACTGATGAAGGCCTGAGGATTCGGGACAACATAATGCTTCGGTCAGGGCAGACTGATCGCTTAACGCAGTCATTTCACGACAATCAACTATTATTGTTGTTGCTTAGGGAAAACCGATGTTGTAAATTCGTTGCTTATACGTACGCTTATACGTTAAATAACGCGGACAAAAATTGAGAAAGTTCATTTAGGATTATATCCCATCATAGTGGCGATAATTTGATTTCTATGATGGAGGCCTTTGCTCTGCAGTGGGACAGTATATAGGCTGATACTTTACTTTACGATTAAAGCCTATAAGGAATAATGTTGGTTGCTCTGTGTCAACAACTGCTACAAAGTCTCGAAATTGTAACTAGGATAATTCTTTAAATTGGACAGCTAAGCCAGGGTTTTAATGGATTAATTCATTTTGTGGATAAAAGGAAATAACTGTCAAACCGAATCCGACTACATAATTTAGTACCAGGAGTTAATAAACGGTGAGAGGATCACAACAGGTGATTTACAGCGGTTCGTGGTCTGCGGTGGAGCTCACTCACACTGGTTGACAAGAGCGAGGGAGTAGAGAAATCTATCAGATTTTGCTGAAGTTAAAATTGATAGGGACGCCAGCAATCGCTTTCAGGCGACGGGTAGGGCACATTAGCGACGCCAATTGATTTTAATTTTTAGCTACTAAACCTGATCTATTTTAAGCAATTTCATAAATATCGGCAAACACTTGCACTATTTATTTAATAACCAAACTCAAATGATGGGTCCGTTTTTGAAAAACGGAAATCAATTTGATTCACTTGGCTGCGTCTTAGCTGAGATCAGTCATTTCGAATAGGCTAACTTTCAATACTCCGGACTTATATGCTCAACGTTGAGTAATTTTAGTTCTAACAACTATCAGCCTAGGTATCCCTTCGGATGCCGGCTTTTCAGGAACGCCCTAGTCTTTTTTTTTTGGTCAATAGGCTAACGCTTGACCACAATCGCACCTGACGGAAAACGACGATGAGAATGAAAAGATGCCTGTTCACTCTTGCCTTGTCGTCCAATTGGATGGCTAATTTATCCAGATGGCTGCGACATCTACACTTACAAAATTATTTTAACATTAACGTTATGATGAGCCTTGGTTTTTGTATAGGATCATCTTCCAAGAGTGTTTTCTTACTCAAATTGAGCTTGGCTGTTATTTTCCTTTCTCCCTCGAACTTACCTGGAACAGAAACAATATGAGATTAGTAAAAAATATGAACAAGATCCTCCTCATCTTAGCGATAGTTCCCGGTTGTAAGTAAGTAAGTAAACGTTTACTGGCTACATACAAAAATTACAGGGATAGGACAGAAATATTAAATTGATATTGCACAGTAATATATAGGAAAGAAATAGTCAAACACGAACAAATAAAATAAATAATACATAAACAAGTGACTAAGGAAGAAAAACGGAACCAAGTGAAGTGATCAACAAGGTCGAAGCTCAGCACGTGCTGCAGCGATTTGGACCTTGAGTGGCGAGATCAATTTTTGTCTTGTTTTGGTTGCGTCTAGAGCTGTCGCTTTGAAACCCACGGTACGCTTAGACCATGATTCAGGATTTGGGGAGTCAGGCGGTATATTAAGTCGACTGCTATCTGCCCTTCATAATCCATTTAAGCCTTCCATTACGGGGTTCGTGTATCGATTTTGAGGCATGTACCTCTGGATTTTTCAAATCTATGTGCAAATTTCTACCATTTTTATTTATTTATATACTTAACTATCATAAATAAAAGTTATGCTTTAACTTAGTTTACCTTATCAACTTAAAGTTTATTAAAGTTCATACGGCCACACACTCGGCCACCACAATCCGCCGAAATTCCCCAATCGACACTGAACCGATAGAGTTTGACATTAAGGTGCGAATCGCATGAGGAAATCCGACAGCTCTGCATACCCCGATGTGTGGTCGTGCGGCCAGTAGGTATTATAATATTATGGAGGCATTCACTTACTGGAATGACAAGCACATTGTGTAGTCAACCCGCAAACATATAGATATTTTTTATAATGTAGCCCGCAACATTAGGGCGTTTAATTATTATTAACAAACCTAAAGAAGAAATCAAAATATTATTCTAATCTAATCTAAAAACCATTAGCTTTAAGGTGAGGGCAAACATCGTAAGGAAACCTGCACGTTTCGGATTGATTCTGAAACGTGTAACCATGAACAGTTGGTCTAGTTCTCCTATTAAAGAGTTGCAAAAGTCAGACGGCACTCACTTCATTGTAATTACCAGTCTACCCAAATCTAGCATCATGGTCCAAGTGTACCCTGGGCTTCAAAGCGTCAGCTATGGATGCAACCGGGAATTACACGATAAGATGAATTGAAGATGGATTTTACATAGAAATACTTTTTCCCATCCAATATTTTGCGGTGGGTACATTTATGTCCAAAATTATCCACATCCCCTAAATTAAATAAAACGCTAAAAACCTTTTGCACCCTTTGAAAGTCCACAGTTTACGAATTAAAATTCATTTGTGAACAAAAATGACTGCTAAAATTTTACGTTGAAATATTTAAAGTATCTTTAACGCGTTGAATTAATTAAAACTTCAGGACAACTTGTTAAGATTCTAAAGAGGTCTGCTTTGGAAACCGGAAAAGTGTATGTCAATTTTGCTAGGTGAGTTCCGTTAGTTTGTCAAAAGGTAGGTAATTTGACATTGACAGTTTTGATGCAACTGGAAAGCTTTATCACATGTTTTTTAGAGGAACTCATGATGTAAGCTAAGTTAGTTTCCAGCAGAGATCCTGCCACAAACATATACTGCGCAGAAAAAAGGGAGATAGGTACTCTGTTGTTTATAAAGATGACAGAAGGCTGATAATTCAGTCAAAATAGATATTTCACGTGGGACAAATTCGGATTGAACTGAAAATTGGTGTAGATGTTAAAATAAACCAATTAACTATAAATGAAATAGTAAAAGTCCCCGTCGATGCGAATTTATCCAGATTTATAGCATATTTTGTTGAGTGTGATCGGAGTGTCAGTTTTTATTTATATTGAGAAAAAGCTGAGTATAACAATTTTCCTAAGCTTAATTTGATACTAAATCTATGGTAAAGCGCTGTCATTCCGTACAAATCTGACTTTATACCATAGATTAATCCACGGGTAAACAAGTGATTGCGACATGATATGCCTAAACAATATAACGTTAACTACTTGAAATAATCAACAAACATTAAGAACGGAATATCGCAAACACAATGGGTACTTTGTTAGTTCTTTTGTGCCTGTCAGAATCATATTTGGATTTCACGGCCGCATACGATCAGGCGGAGTGAGGTCATCCTGATTGGCCTTTCTTTAAAAAAAAATCGCTCGACATAGTGAAATAGCCTCCCTATCCGATACTAAATCTAGCGTATAACGCTGTCATTTCATACAAATCCATCCATTTCATACCATAGATTAATCGTCACCTACTTGAAACAATCAACATGTGGTTTTCTATAAAAACATTTAGAATGGCATTTCTCTCGGCATAACGAAATAGCCTTGTTGGTTTACAAAACGTAATCTTAACTTTAGTTAGCACGAGTGGAATGCAAACCCGTTTTAATAGTAGGTATAGGTGAGCCCTGTATTAAATAATCGCGTTATCTGTAATTTATTTCGCATAGCTGACACAATTTTAACTCGTTAAAATTAAGTGTCAAGAACATACAAATCTGACATATGCTAAAGCATAGCTACCCTTGTTCAACACTCATTGCCATCTGCATACATACAAATCTTATCAACACTACAATGGAAATAAACATTAAATGAAAATGTTCGTTTTAACATCTTCAGAACGGAACCCTAGCCGGGTCCCCGCAAAGTTGCTTTCTAATCTATGTACTTAAAACCATTTACCGCTATATGACATTGTTTCGCGAAAAACTTTTACACGCCCGAAAGCGGTTTTGTGTGTCGGCTTAAACAATGGACGTTTAATGAAAACGGATGCTTTGTGCGTCTCTACGTAGCTTTCAGTTGTTCCCGCTGAAATATGTTGCCATTGTATACGAACGGTTTAATTCAAATTTATACGTTCTAAAAGTTTTTGATGCCCTGACCATATATGCGTTCATGTTTTGTTCGGTGTAATCTGCATGTGTGCGGTGAATTTATTATAGTATTTATTGTTAAAAGTGAAATGTCATTTTACGATATTGTGATTACTATATATACTGTAATGATGGCAAACTTCTTCGTTGCTGGCCGTTTTAACACTATGGCCAATTATTTAAAAGAAGGAAGTCTTTCAACCTTTAAAGAGTGGAGGTTGTCAATGTGATTACCAACGGATGGCGCTTAGTCACTATCGGAGGAGTCGCGTCCGCTGTGCTATTATTGTGGTAATCCTTTTATTGCAGATTTCCTTGAACAAATGTATATCTGTTTTTTTCCTGCCATCGCAGTGCGACAACACCTAAAAAATAGAGTGAATTTCCGAGATGGCAAGGCATCAGACATATTTAAGCAAAAATAAAATCAGATTCAGAAAAGTATACACTTGTCTATAAATAATACTAGAAAGTGTTTTAATCATATCAACTCAAAAGATATATTATAATAAGAAAAGCATACGTAACATTATCTCGATCAGGACTCCATTAGTCCGGAGACATCGATTATGATGTCAAAGTGCGCATTGCTGCCGCATGGGCAAAATGGCATGAGGTCAAAGGCGTCACCTGTGACCCGAAAATGCCGGTTAAGTTGAAGGGACAGTATAGTCCACCATTAAACATTCTTTCGTATGGAAGTGAGACTTGGCCTGTACATGAGCGACACAAACAGGAGTTGCATGACACGAAGATGAAGATGCTGCGGTGGATATGTGGAGTTACGCGGAAAGACCGCGTGAGAAAGAGAGTCGTCTGCGTTGGTACGGCCATGTCCTGCGAAAACCGGACAGCTACGTGGGAAATAAATGTCTGGACATGCCACCACTACCGGGTCTCGGCAAAAGGGGTAGACCTAAAAAGGCTTGACGTCGTAAGGGATGACATGCGTGCCAATAAATTGACCACATTGGATGCTCAAGATCGTGCGAAGTAGAGGAGTAGAATCAGGAAAACGGACCCCGGGCTCCGGAGCAACAGCTTGAGACACAACCTGGACAAAACGCTAAGATAATGATAATGATGACATAACATTATCTCGAATTAATTCAAAATCCTAAAAGCAACTCTATTAAAATCCACGTCAAATGAAACTTCAAATAACGTAAGCAAACAAACGCCTTCTCAAATTACTCGTTAATTCAGCGAGACTGTTGAACGCGCGATTTGAATAATTTGCGGTACCAGGCGGGCATACGACGCTGGAGGTGATTGGGCTAATATCCAGAACGCCTACCCGCCAAATTAAATTAACATGCGGGGCGTACAGTGAGACACGGAGGGTGTCCTCGGTGTGGTGCATAATTCAAGACATTTGTCAATAAGGCTGTGTTAACACTGGAGACGGTATTCTTTCCTATTTTCAAACACAAATTATGCTTTAACACCTGATTAGATGTGGTGGATATTAAAAATTACTGATAACTTCTGTAGACTTAGTGACATAGGCCGATCGAAATCTGATTGCCTAGCGTTTAACGCCCTTAATATGCTGAAGTTGCAGGTAAAACATAAATCCAAGCGAATCAGGATCAAAAAGAAGCTTAAGTGATATCAGACCTACATTTAAAAGAGAAAGTCAGGAGTCCATCGAATGACAGCGTCAAAGACTAAGCTATCTAAAACCGCGGTCTCTAAGACTACAATGCATAAAAATGTATGCACAAGTATAATGATGTAGGTACTCGTCGGCTACATTCGCCAGGCTTAAACTCTGAGGATATGCTTCGAAGCGTTGCAGTGGTGACTATCTGTTCGATCATCTCTATCGACAAGCCCTTCATAGAATTACTTCCAAAGCATTCTGGCACTTCTGACAGTCATTGCCTGGTCGCGGCTGCCGCGTCGTAACTGCAGTGCAAATATTCGAATGTAGTCGAATATCCCGCGAACGTGCGCTCGCCCTATCTCCCTATAGGTTTTGGCTTCCTGGTACATTACAGCGCTCACAAAGGGCGGGAAGCACTGTTTGCTAAACCAGCCTTATCAATTACTCCCTAATCTATCAAGCTCAAGAGATATGTATATGAGATTAGACAGTGGTGTAGAGCGTTTTGCTTGTCATTTGCTTTAATCTTATTGCGACAAGACAATTTCCTTGACTTTGGGCCAACCAGCGAAGATCTGTGTCTGTGCCAGCAACCGTCGGCATACGACTGATTTTTGGATTGGTCAACTCTGCGAACCCGGCGTCCCGCGAGCGAGCCATGGGAAGGTCGACTTTGCGGCGGTAGAATAATAGCCTAGTTTTGAAGTGTTATAATAAACTAATGTTTATTTTAACGATATATCACTGACAGATTAAATATTAGTCTGGAATGAGCCTGTGATGTTCGACGATTGTCATCATCGTCATCGTCAGCCCATTTAAGTCCCCACTGCTGGGGCACGCGCCTCCCTCAATTACATGAGGGGTAATTGCCATACTCACCACGCTTGGCAGACGGGTTGGCGAGGGTTTTGATATAAATGCAGAGTTTTCCTTCTCTGGGTGCTGATGATCATGCCAGCAGCTTTACCTTAGTCGCCTTTTACGACACCTCGGTAAGAGTGAGGGTGGCCTATTCTACTCTGCCGGGGACCACACGGCTGACGATTGTGATGCCATGTAATGGCGTCCGTGGTAATTGCAACGCTGGCTCTCCTTTCTCTTATATAATCAAGCTGATGTAAGCAAATGTACTGTGCCACTTTAAAAAAATATTGTTAGTAAATATTTAAGACCAAGTAAATGTAAATCCATGACATGGTTTGGTTTTCCAATCAAATTACTACAAAATAAACAACCCTTCAACATAAGTAATAAAAATACAGTAAATGTATAAAATAAAATCTATGAATACACCGAATTACTTTTAAATACATAAAAGGCTTAAAAAACTGTTCTCATCAAAAGGACTTCGGCGAACGCAATAAAATCTTAATAACCACGTATGATCAAAGTCTGCTTGAAATGAGAACCTTTGAGACTAGAAAAGTGGTTTCCAAACTTTTAGGAAAGGCTCTAGTTATAAAAGTCACTATAAAAAGGTGAAAAGGTAACCCTTTACAATGTTATAACTATAATACAGTTGGTCACATTGTTTCAGGATATTAGTTCCACTTTGTACCAATAGATGGCGGTAGGTGTTTATTACATCGCGGTAGCGATTCGCGTTTTCGGATTACAGCGTTGCCGCTGTCTGTGGGATATCTCTTTATCTAATATATAAAATTCTCGTGTCACAGTTTTCGTTGCCATACTCCTCCGAAACGGCTTGACCGATTTTGATGAAATTTTTTGTGCTTATCCGGTATCTATGAGAATCGGCCAACATCTATTTTTCATCCCCCTAAATGTTAGGGGTAGTCCACCCCTAAATTTTTATTTTTATTTTTTAGACAAAATTTTTAATTTCTCTTTTTTTATGATACAACATACAAAAATACATACAATCCTCAATTTTCACCCTTCTACGATCAACCCTTTTATTTATATGGCAAAACAACGTTTGCCGGGTCAGCTAGTAAATAGTATAAAATGGATGAAATATGAAACAGTATTCAGATTGATAATTGTGTGTAGAAGAGGAAGCTAAACAAAATGTTATTGAATTATCAAGTAATTTATGATTGTTCTTCTGAAAATAATATATACTTTTTTATATTTTGCTGTTACTTTTTTCTACCTACCGTTTCGTTTTACCTTTTTTCTGCTGTTTCGTCGTTTTAGATTGTGCATTTTTTTCACTCGCACAGGCAGGCGAGTGGCCCATCTGATGGTAAATGTTAACCGCCGGTCTTAGACATCAACAATGCCGGGGCACAGTAATGCCGCTGCCTACCTTGGAAGGAGAATTCTTTTCAAACCTCGTTCAATAAGGACATGTCAAAGCGATCAGGGAACACCGAGAGAGCTTATACCAGAGTTTCCCAATACTATCGAACTTTTCCTGTGTCGCAGCAAGACTCGGAAACTTTTAGAATCCCCAGAACTAGTATGTACATTTGCTCAAGCGCTCGTCTGACATGGAATCCAATAAAAATGATAATATTGTACGTACTCAGCTCGTATCGGATAACTCCGTACATTTTCTATTCATTACGTTACATTTCAGATGGATTCGTTCACTATTTCATTCACGAGTGAATTTCTTTGATAAATAATTCTTATTGACCATGGCGCAGCAAAATATACACATGGCATACATATTTACGTTTACGTACGTACTTAGCTGGCTCAACGATCCAAAGTCGATCTTGGAAGTGAGCCATGCATTCTACAGACTCCATACATCAGGGGGCCTAATTTAAAGCAGATGTTACGACCGAATCAGAATTTCCCTCTCTTTCACACGCGGTGTATGTCTCCTTTGTTAGGATGCGACAGGTATAATTCTCGTTCGTTCCGGGACTATTTTAAGGTGACGGGTAGGGCTCACTAGCGACGCAAAGCGATTTTAATTTTTAGCTACTAAACCGGATCTATTTTAAATAATTTCGGGGTGGACGTAGACGCCCTCCACTCCATCTAGAGGACATTTCTCAACGTTAAGTCAATGTAATTAAATTTTTGTTATTGCAAAAAATAGGCAGACGAGCATGCGGCCTATCTGATAGTAAATGGTGTTCTTCTTCATCTTAGCGTGTGATTCCCGGTTGCGTCTAAAGCTGTCGCTTTAGAGCCCAGGGTACGCTTAGACCATGATTCAGGATTGGGGGGGGCTCCTAATTACAATGAAGCGACTACCGTCTGACCTTCGCAACCCTTTAACAGGAGAACCAGACCGACTGAATCACGGTTACACGTTTCAGAAACTTTTTCCGAAACGTACAGGTTTCCTCACGATATTTTTCCTCACAGCCGAGCAGATGGTAAAGGTAGAAATACGCACATAGATTTGAAAAAACCATAGGTGCATGGTGCATCGAACCGGGTAAATGGTAACCACAGCTAATAGACATCAACAATGTCGCGGAGCACAGTCATGCCGCTGACTATCGGAAAAGAAGAACTCTTTCCAAACGTTGTTTTAAAAGGACATATTGTAGCGATCAGGGAACACCACGACTGGAAACTCATTCCATAGTTAGCACGAGCGTGGGAAAATGAGCGCTGGAAACATTAATGCTAAATATATTTTAGCCGTGTGGTCCCCGGCAGAGTAGAATAGACCACCCTCACTCTTACCGAGGTGTCGTAAAAGGCGACTAAGGTAAAGCTGCTGGCATGATCATCAGCCACCAGAGAAGGAAAACTCTGCATTTATATCAAAACCCTCGCCAACCCGTCTGCCAAGCGTGGTGAGTATGGCAATTACCCCTCATGTAATTGAGGGAGCAGCAGCAGTGGGGACTTAAATGGGCTGACGATATTTAAAAAAATATTCTAAATGCCTTTGCGCATAATGAAACTTGACACTGATTATTCCCAATGTCAATCATGTTTCATTATGCACAGTATCCTCCCATCTAAATACTATAACAGCCGTCTAGACTAATACTTAGCAACTCTTATAAAATGTTTTGTGTCTCTGAAGGCGATTATATTGATTAATAACGTTTAAACGAAATTAACTAGGATTTGAATTTCGGATTGCTTAGGCTCTCTGTTCCATTAGTCACAATCAGCTAGTACAATTTTCGGCTATTAATTTTCAGAATAGAAATTCTCTTTTAAAATACCTACTGTACATTAAGGCTAACAAGTGGAGTCAAAAATGAAAATAAAGTTTCAGAGGATCAAAATGTTGAATTTAAATTTAGGATCACTACTCAGAAAATGGTGATCCTGGTCCTGAGTTCAATTCCGGGGTCGAGCAAAAAGTATGTTTCGATTTTTTAAATTAATTAATTATTAATTTATTAATAATTAATCCTCACAAAATCTCATACATTGACCTGATTCCGTAATAAGTAGCTTAAGCACTTGTGTTACAGATATCAGACAACAGAGGAACACAAATATATACTTAAACACATATATTACACCCAGACACTGAACAAACACAAGTGTTCATTGCACGAATGTTTGTCCGGGGTGGGGATCGAACCCACGACCTTTGGCGTCAGAGGCAGGGTCACTACCAATTGCGCCATCCGGTCAGTCATCATTTTATTGAACATACCTCGGGTTTTGTGATGACCAATCCGCACTAGGCAAGTGTATTGATTAAGCCTAATCCCATCTTAGTAGCTATGACTTCATTCCTATGATGGAGGCTTTTGCAGTGGGACAGCTGTATTTAAGCTGATACTTTACTCTTACTCAGAGAAGCAAATATTGTTCATAAAAAAGGCGGGCCTAAATGTAGTCAACTGCGACTTTTTGTTTTCGCAAAAAACTACTTACCACAAATATGACAAACTCGACTAAAGGCATGAGTTACGACCGGCGCGGGAGTGCACTCGATAAATCTAAGTTACCGCGACCCTCCCGCTCGGGTGGCCCTCTGACGATAACGTCACATTAGGTTTCCTTAAACAATTTAAGTGACTCTTAGGAAAGACTAACATTTGAGTTAACTTCAGAATACATGCAGAACGTGGGAAACCCACGGTTTGGCAGTAACGGGTGGGCTCGCCGGAGTGATACCACGGCCTCACAGAAATCCGGCGAGAAGTAGTGCCTGCGCTGTGTTGACGCAAAACAGTTTTTCTTTTTTTTTAGGACATAAAGAAAATACAATTATTCCTTTAAACACCACAACGCATTTGATACAAACAAATTACACACATCAATTGCAAACACAGAAAAAAAAAATAACTAATAAATAGTGGATTGTGTCGGGTGCGTTTTGTGATAAACCAAATCACAAGCAAGTGTAGAACACATTACTAATACCGTGGACTAATTTTAGTCCATGCCAATAGTAAGAATAACATTTCATATGGGCTCAAATGTGTAGATGTGTGTTAATAAAAGCTAAATTTGACAAGAAATTGACGGTTGAAGCTGCAAACAGGGCTGTCTACTTAAAAGATAGATCTGACATCAATTTAAATGTTCAAAACACCTTAATTAGGGCAATATCGAAAGCCCAAAACGGGGAAGGGGAGTTTTAAGGTAGGCAGGGACTTGTTACTCCTGGTTATGCAGGTGCTCCGTCAGTCAAGCTTAACACAAGGCAAGAAGCTATGGCAAAATTTTATGTCGGAGGCTAAGAAGATTCACTTTGGGTCGCAGAACCAGCGAAGTAAAAGGAACTTAGGATCAATCAATCAAAAATAATAATTATTAAATAACTAGGTAACTGTCTACCACTTATGATAGATAAATTATTATAACATTTATAACTAATATTGTGTGCAGGCATACACACACCTCCAGTCACGCACGAACACACATACACACATACGAGTACATAACAATTATTGTATCTTCAACTTCAATTGAAATTACTTAATTTAAGTGATTTTAGTCTATTGTCACTGTTATGGAAGAGCGGTGTTGCCTATCACAAGCTAATAACATTAATAGGGAGCATCACACACAAAATATTGTATTTGACTAAGTGACTGACCGGATGGCGCAATTGGTAGTGACCCTGCCTCTTACGCCAAAGGTCGTGGGTTCGATCCCCACCCTGGACAAACATTCGTGCGATGAACACTTGTGTTTGTTCAGTGTCTGGGTGTAATATATGTATTTAAGTATATATTTGTGTTCCTCTGTTGTCTGATATCTGTAACACAAGTGCTTAAGCTACTTAGTACGGAATCAGGTCAACATATGAGATGTTGTGAGAATTGTGAATATCCGGTAATTGACACCAAAATCAACTCATTTAACCTAATTAAATTTAATTTCTCTAATACATATTTGTAATTTTTTTTGTAATTAAGTATACAAACATTAATGACAGCCTGTCGGAACAGAGGCCTTAACGCGAAGTAGTCCCGTAAAGGACGAGACATATATCCTGTCACATGAGAAAACACAGCGCGAGTGAAAGGCAGGGGATACAGTAGATATACTTTATTGCACAAAATAGACAACTTAAAAAAAACTAGGAATTACATAAACTTAAATCTCCGATTCGGTCAGTAGCGTCCGGATCGCGTTGAGGCCCCAGGATCAGTAACACGCGAACATTTCTACTCACACCGCGTAACATCATTACGTAATTCGTGTTCCTGCATTATTGATGCAGGTGAATAAATAACGCCGGATCGCATTAGTGCTGTCAAAGTATCGATAGATTGACTATTAGATTATTTTAGGGCCTATTCGACCAATATTAATAAGATACCGATGGCGCTGTCATTCTATACAAATGTGACGTATATGATGCCATAGATTTGTCCACGGATAATTATTGGTCGTATCGAGCCTAAAGGGTAATATTTACCACAATGGCATCAGAAGGGCTAGCACGAACTTTTCGAAAAATCGTAGCATTTTCATATTGTTAGCAATTCATACGTAAGCGTAATAATTATCTTCTCTTTCACTTGTAATTAAACGGTGATAAAAAATTACGTGGGTACGCTACGAACTCTTTGAATTTTCGTGCTAACCACTCAGATGAAAGCGATATCCGGTCTAGGATGTTATGTTACGCGATTGCCTAGAAGATATCTCTTTACTCTTGGCTTATGGAGATCCAGATTATAATTATTAGATACATAGATAGATATTATTTAATAAGGTTACATACAACAGATCATTGTACATACAAAAAGGCATTCTTGACGCTAGTAGAGATTACTCGCCTTGCGACTGCTTGGAATTCAGTTACACAGTTCGGGCCGGAGTCACCTCCTGAACTTGAGCGCTACCAAATCAGCTGTGCTATCGGCCCTTAGGCTCTATGAAGACATACGCACAAAATAAATAAGGTCAGGTCTAGCTAACATTGATAAAGAAGAGTTCGCAGACCAACGCGGTAGGTAGTACATATACCGTATTCTGTATCTCCTACACACGTTCCATACAGTTTATCACGGTCTCACGCCCAACTACGCCGAGACCAATGTACGCGCGCATGTATGTGAGCGTAGCCTGTTTAGCAAGCGATATAGGCGCCCCTTTATATGTTTAGCTAGATAAAGGTAGCAAGTCACCTTGTGCTTATAATAAACTTGACTGTATCTATTCTATCGATAGCTAACACTCGCAATTATTTCGAAACACTAGTTCGCATCCCGTCCGTTTGTAAACCGATATGTATATTACCTGCAGCGATATACCTCGACTGTTATGCTGTTGTAATAAGGTTCACAATCCAATGTTTACTTACACCGTGTTAGTGGTTGTACATTAGGTGTGCAAATGTGGTTATATGAGAGGGAATGCGTTATAAGCCGGTCAAATGGACCGCTTTACCTATATCGCATTGCTGTTTGAATTTGTACCAAAGTACATATGCCCAAGGGGTATAATATGTAACTGAACTTTATTAACATGGTTACGCGTCAACAGACAAATGAAATCCCTAGGGAAACACGAGGTTAAGTAATATACGTAATTTTGTAATTCATTATTACCTATTTGATGAAATTATCCATAATAATAATTGAGATTGGTGATCAGATGCAGCAGGATATATATCCTGTAATATTACAACAATACCAGCGCCATGGCCTATAGGAAGGTACCCACCCCTTACCTAATGTCGTGGCTTTAGCTGAGTGAGCTCCTTTTTGTTAGGCACTGCGACACACCTGGACACAATATATTGCCTGGCCGAATTATTTAAACTTGTGGGTACTTCTTCTTCTTTCTTTTATCGTCTATTTAATCTTTCATTTTCCTTTGTTTTATGTGTTGTTTTTACTTTTGTTTTCATTTCCCAAGTTTGTTTTTTTTATTTGTATTGTCGTGTGATCGTGTGTGTTGAACAAATAAATGTTTTTATCTATCTTATATTACACTGGAAAATTTCTAATCTGAAAAAGACAGGTACAAGTTTTTGGCTCGACCGGAGGATCGAACCTGGAACCGCAAGCATAGCCGTCGCTTTAAAGTGCGACCCACTAGCCGTACAAATGGTGGCCAGGACAACTCGCACAATGGACCAATGAAGAGGAGACCATATTGCATTACATTAAGTTACATATCTGTGATTCTCTGAACAATCGGCAAAGAACAGAGAACAAACGCAACACCAGAGTTCAGACCAAACAAAAGCCGACTACTTATATTTCCTTACACTACTTAATAAACTCGATAAAAGACCGTAATGAACGAAACAAGTGGACCAAGAAAAGATAAAAGTTGTTTGGAGCACTTGTCCCAGCTCTTTTGTAACTTCAAACACTGCAGACTGAGGAAAATAGATCTTATTTCATTGTATTATGATTACACTTAGATAAATAACGTGTTGGTAAGAATATTAAACATATTAAATGTAAAGTATCAACCTATATACTGTCCCACTGCAGCGAAAAGACCTGCATCATAAAAATCAAGTCATCGCTACATCACTGGGATTGGGCTTGAACACCACGCTTGCCTAATGCGGATTGGTGATCACAAACCCTTTCTATTTTCGTAGTTCGTTATGTTGGTTTTCGAATCAATATATAATGTAGAAGAAAAGTAATCATAGTCTTGAGAGAAGAAAGACCTCGATCTACAAACGCGCCAATTACGACCGTGGGAAAGCCACACTTCGGCATGAATGGGCCGGCTCGACCGTAGTGATACCACAGCCTCACAGAAAACCGGCGTGAAGCAGCATTGTACTGTTTCGCTGCGTGAGTGAGGGTACCGGAGGCCATCGGCTTACCATCAGGTGATGCGTCTGCTCGTCTGCCACCTATCACAATAAAAACCAATCTGCCAATGTAACTTTTGCTGTATTTCAAATACAAGTAAGATGCATTTCCACAAAATGATGGATTGGATCTGGAGTAAACATGTTGATTTGAAATATCTTCGCGGTTAAATGCCATTTTTCTAATGATTTTCCCCATTATATTCACATTACATTTTCACTTTATTTAACGGTTCAATTCTGCTTTCAAATTGCAATTGTTGCTACGTTTAAACTTGCTGTCATAGTTTCCGATACCGATGTTCAAATAGTTGCAATTCGACTGTTTAATGTGTGGTTCTATCGGTATTTCTCGTGGTAGCCCCTGATTATAGAAACATTACCTTAAAAACAATCAGCTCCTTTCACAATAATATTGTATATTCCACCAGTTAGGGTTACGTAGACGACATACATAGGCATGATTATAATTTTGTAACCAACTATGTATTTTATAAAATAAGATTTCCACCTGACCACATTTTAAGGTTGAAGAGATCAGATTGAAATCTAGCCCTGGCTAAAACAAACTACAGAAAACTTCAATATCAATGTTAATTCTAATCTAATAAAAGTTTAGAAAGCGTTCAAACGGGTCGGATCACCAGGACATCATAGAACACTGAAGCTCAGCCGGAATTGTCTGAATACCTAAACCGGATCTTTTTCATTAGCAAATTATTCCTACGCAATCGGTTAATTTGATACCGGTTATTTTTTTTATATGAGTATTTTTTACCATTCATTTTACAAATGCGCTAGACAAATACGCTTATACGAATAGATTTGAGAAAAGTGCACATTCGACCTCCCGATAGGCGTACGTTCTTATACACTGAGCTACATCATCATCATCTGACTCATCATTAGGCCAATCAATCATTATCGTTAACCGCCTCCGTTTCTATGCACCAATCATTCTTCCGTTAAACCATTTAATGAGCGCAAAGCGCAGGGAATAACTTCCCATAAATCATCCAGCGATAATTGGCGAAATCCGCAACTTGCTGGCGAGCGAGTTGGCCGATGAGAGTTTAATACACTATTGACGGGTATCGGGAAATGGTGAGAGCGGTTGGGTTTTCACTAATTACGAGTTCAACTTTAACTGAGTGAAAATACGCGTATATAAAATATTTTAACCGTTTACTTACTTGCTAACTGTCACTAATCTAAGGACAAAAATAGTAGCTTAGGTGATTGAGGAGAGGTGTTTGTAAAGAGCGTATAGTTTGTTTCCAACTATCCGATTTTAGTTCGACGGGTGTATTTTGAAAGTTCTATTGTTACTATTCTTGCTTCTTAATCTTACTTAATAAAAATCATTTTAGAGACAGATAAGTAAAAGCACTTTCGTGTAAGTGACTAACAAGTAGCCCATTTCGGTGAAGAGGGCTTTGTAGAAACAACCTAATTACCTGGAGCGTAACGAGGACCATCAAGGAAAAACTCAATAGGCTTCATTTTATTGCAATTCAATGAATTTCCTAATAGCCTAAAAAAGCATATCCATATCACGTCCTCCCCATTCATAATATTTTTTAATCAGTGAAAAAATCATTTCCATTTCCCTTTAAAACCTGAAAGAAACCACCAGGCGGTTATAAGTTATCTCGGAACACAAAGTGAGCACTCTCAGCATTACTTCTGACCGATTGCGCGGGAGTAATTCGCTAATGAAAGAGTTACCGAGCCGGCTAAACATCTCTGTTGTTCTATGATCCCCTGGTAATAAAAACGTTTTGAAAAAGGAAATCCGTGTTCATTTGTGGATAAATTATTAAGAAATTATTTTAATATTTTGCGACTTTATCAAAAAGGGTTTATTTTTGAAGAGCACATTACTTGTTGAACTTTAGAGAATATATTGATAAAATTGTGACAATGATGTTTTGGCGTCTGGCGAAAATAGAGCTAGGAGTAAATATGTTTTGATAGGACGTGGTTTTTGACATGTCTCAATATACATTTTGCAGTAATTTGCACGTTTTTAGGCTTAAAGCATACAGCCCGGAAATGGTATCGAAGTAGGTAATTCCACGATTCAAAACTCATCTATAAGCTTTAAGCTACATAGTAGAAACTATGAGGATTCTGATAAACATTTCTCTTATATAATCTGTATTTTCCACGTAATTCTTCTTTAATCGGAAGAAGGCGATCCTAGTTATGCGGATATCTATCGGTTGTCATGACGACGCGCTTCCGCGAGAACTTTGATGCCTCGTTTGATAATAAAAAAGTAACTTGCTGATATTTCAGGAGAGTGTTCCGAGGAATTGTTAATACCCAAGATTCACCACCGTGTTAATCGAAGATAATTTCTACGAAAAAAGAACCGACTTCAGAAACCAAGAACTAAAACGTGCAAGATAATATTTTTAACACTTCAGATAACATTTTATAACAGTACACTCGCAAAAAGATATTACCAACGTAGGCGTCCAATACTATTTACATATGAATCTTGTAATACATCTAGTGATGCAAAGTTTTTAAAAATATCGATACATCGATATTTTTTTCTTTGAAGCTAAATCAATTCACAATGTTAGATCTTTAGGTAAATTATAATATTAATAAATAAAATCGCTGGAATGAATGTGTTTTATGAATTTATTGAAAAAAAGAACCTATCTAAACTCTGACTTTTAATTATGCAGACTAAACTGACAGATGCAAATGTCAAGTTTCTATACATTTTGACATCTGTCAAAATGAGTGATAATGTACTGGGACAAAATACTGGAATGTTTACTCTACATTACTCTAATATAAATTTATACTTACCGTTGCGATTTATTAGAAGATTTTTCAGAATCATCACATTCTTCTGGATGTTTGTGTTTCATACAGCGTGTATCTGTGAACATTTACATCCCTTTAACCATGTATTCTACTAACCATTATGAACAAAATTAGTTCTATAACTTTTGGAAATTCGCTTGAAAAAATTTCAACTTTTCATACAAAGTCGGTCAGTTGTATGGGGAAGTCGGAAAAATATTCGATGAATTTTGAAAAGTTGTTGAACAAATGTTGTTCAGAATGGTTGGTAGAACACGTGGTTAAAGGGATGTAAATGTTCACAGATACACCTTGTATTTTTTTTTCATTTATTTATTAAATGTGTGTGATGCTAAATTAGTTGTATTTCCACATGTTATAATTTTTTTATTACACATAGTGTACCGGCATCATTAACAGATTCTTTTTTGAAATACGACCACAATTTGCTCCTTTTCATATCGTGAATGCAATTTTCATTTATTTTAAACACCAAAAAATCAGAACGAATAACAATGCAACGCGCGTTAGTCTGAAGTTAGGCAACGTTCGTTCGTTTGCACCATGAAGTTGCGCGAGAGCAAACCCAGCGTTGCCTGTTAGGGTCCTAACTAAAGGACTTGAAATAAAAGGTGGACTGTAGATTTAAATTATGTTTATTGCTGGCAAAAAAGGGAGACGCGCCTATTGCCTAGCCTGTCGGATCGCGGAGTGTCGGTGGTGGCAGACGCGTAGGCGCCGGGCGTCCCCGCGCTCCCCGCGGAGTCCCCGCGGCGCGTTGGTTGGTGCGATGCTGTCCGAGGGTCGCCGATTCGACCCGAGAGCGCTCGCGCGCCAACATTGCCAATAATATAATTTTACCCGATGTTGTGGGTGTCTCATATAAAGCGGAGCTTTCGATATTTCGCTTCGATATTTAAGATTTTTTCGATTACGATATATCGATTTCGGTGGTTCATCGATATCGATAAATACCGAAACTTTATAGGGTCGATATATCGATATTTATCGGGTTTTCGATATATCGTTGCATCGCTAATTCAAATATTCAACAGGGATTATGCGCCGACTTCAGTAACACCTTTTTCGAGTGTACTGTTATCTAAAGTGTTAAAAATATTATTTTACACTTTTTAGTTCGTGGTTTTTTTAAGTAGAAATATTTTTTTCACACTTTTTAGTGTCTCATTTTTCGGCAGCTTGCTCTATATTAGTTCGCGCACTAAGCAACAGCTTTTTACACAACTGCGTATCGCTAATATGATGATGATGATTTATTTAAGGCTATCATAAGACCAAACATAAGTTATAATAACTTCAATTTATTCGTGGTGTGTCCTATCGTAATTCGGTGACGTGAGTGAACGCAGCACAAGCCCGTGACGTCACGGGACGCCCGTCGTCGCGGCGCCGTCCCGCTTCCGCCCGGTTGTTTGTCCCGGCATCAACGTGTGCTTAATGCTCAGATGCTTCATCGATTAGCAGTTCATGCTTCAGGATACGAGAGGTACTGAGCTGTGATAATTAATGCCGTAGCTAAATTATAACAGACGGGTAATATCACTTTGACGCTGAGTGTGTTTTGTTATCACAAGACCTAATTGTATTACTACACAGTTCAAAATAGAGTCGATCTCGCTGTCTTTCCGTATTACCTTTCATCATCCTCCTACCCTTTCGGGTCGGGTCGGGTCGGCGCAGTATGTTTTCCTTTTCCATACGTCCCTGTCATTCGTCATCGAATAATCCAACCCTTTTCCCATCATGTCATTCTGCACACAATCCATCCATCTCTTTTTCGTCCGTCGTCTGTTCCACCCACTTACATTTAAACTCATCACTTTTTTGGTTACATGTTCTTCCCTCTTTTCATTACATGGCCATACCTTTTACCTGACCTTTTACCTCATCATCAGCAACCCACACTCGTCCACTGCTGGACATAGGTCTCCCCTAATGCACGCCACTGCTCCCGATTTTCGGCCACTCTCATCCAGCCCACACCAGCCAGCCTTCGAATGTCATCATCCCATCTTGTTGCAGGGCGTCCTACACTACGCGATCGAGTCGCGGTCTCCACTCAAGAACTTTACGGCTCCAATGGCTGTCAGTTCTGCGGCTAATATGACCAGCCCACTGCCAATTCAGTTTGCTAATTCTGTGGGCTATGTCGGTGACGCTGGTTCTCTGTCGGATTACATCATTTCTGATGCGGTCCTTCAGAAATACTCCGAGCATAGCCCTTTCCATAGCTCTTTGAGCGACTTTGAACCGGTGGAGTAGTCCAGCCGTAGACCATTTACCTACCTATACCTTTTACCTACCTATATTTTGATGCGAATAAACGTTTTATCTATCTATCTATCTACCTTAAAACCCCACAATCCTCCTCATATTAGCGGGTAATCATGTTACGTCCCAATTCCCAGTTACGTCCGAAGCTATCGCTTTGTAAGCCGGACCATGATCCAGGATTCGCGAAGTCTGGTAATTACAGTGAAGCGACTGCCGTCTGACCTTCGCAACTCTTAGACAGGGGAACCTGACCAATTGGATCAAGGTTACACTTTGTTTTTTTATGTGATAGGTGGCAGACGAGCAGACAGTTCTCCTGATGGTAAGCCGCTTTTGCGCCGATTGCCGCCGCCCATGGACACCCGCGACACCAGAGTGGAGTCACAAGTGCGCTGCCAACCTTTGAACCCCTCTTTCCCCCGGATTGGGCCTCCGGTACCCTCACTCAGCTACACACATCACAGTGCTGCTTCACGCCGGTTTTCTGTGAGGCCGTGGTATCACTCCTGCCGAGCCAGCTCATTCACGCCGAAGCGTGGCTATCCCACAGTCGAAACGTTTACAAACATTATCTCAATATCATTGCGCACGTTTCAAAAGTCGTGCAAATTTCAACTTGGTAGTTGAGCCTTCGCTTAGGCCTGAAATCTTTCATGTCTCCAGGAGGAATGGAAGCAATTCCGTTAAAATCCTTCCGCGTAATGTACGGTCGGCAAAGGAAATGGAAATTCCTTTTGAAAAATATTTCTACATCTTTCATATTCTAAGTGTATTGAAGTAAGAAATCTTTCCTATGGTTGGTGGAAATGTACGAAATTTCTAATTCTGATTTGTTGTGTTATTTATTCCTGAGTTTTTAGCATATTGCGGTTTTCTAGTCTAGGCTCGATTCGACCAATCTTTACCCGTGGATAAATCTATGGTATAATGTCAGATTCGTAGGGAATGACTGCGCTATACCATAGATTTAGTATCGGAATAAGGTTGGTCGGATAGACCCTTAGTTGGATATTGTAGCCGCAGCGTATGTATGTGGTCTAGGGTGCTAAAGCCTTTTCGGAATCCGGTTTGTTCGGGAGGCTGGAAGTCGTTGAACCTGCGTACGAGACGATTCGTCATAACTCTCGAAAACAGCTTATATATTTGGCTCAGCAGCGTGATAGGCCTGTAGTTCTTCAATTGAGATTTGTCACCCTTTTTGAAGGAAAGCCTTACCACGCCAGAGTGCCATGCTTTGGGTGTCTTTCCCTCGATGATGATGGAGTTGAAAAGCCTCTGAAGGGCTTTTAGGACAGGTCGTCCACCTGCTTTCAGAAGCTCCGCTGGGACACCATCATCACCCGTTGCCTTACCGTTCTTAAGCTGTTTGAGAACTATGCTGATCTCGTATAGGTTGACGTCCGGCATATCTTCAGTGTAGTGCCGGGTTAATTTGACTCTTCGTTCAACGTCCTGAATGACAGGTGCGCATGATTTCGCCTAAAGCATCGGTCTCTAGGAAAGGTCAAAGTTGAACTTTAAATCGACCAATGTTCAAATTTACGAATAAAGCTTTTTCTTATGGTTTAGGGGAATTCGGTGTCGTTACCTTTATCACTGCTTTACACACTTACACTTTTTACATATTATTATTTTAATTTTGAAAGACATGACAATTGTATAGTGTGTCTCTGAGAATTGTATGGATTTTTCTCTGCTATCCTTACGGACCTGATATTCCTCATGAAACTGATATTTCGAGAAAGATTTGGTTTTTTATTGGCACAACTCTATATTTGCGAGAAATATATGAATTTTTCCCCTTTGAAATTTCGCTTTAAGGATGTCAGATTTTTCTATTCTTACAACCCAATAAATAATAAAAAGTTATTGAATAACGAGAATCTATTTGTGGTTACGAGTGACGGTCAATCTTTTTCCCAATTATTGTAATTAATAGATAAGTAGTAGTTGCGCAGATTTTATATCGGCATTTTTTTTTCAGATGTCCCTACGGTTTTGGAATAAATTCTCTTAATTATGATCTCTGATCATCTTCATTATAGTCCGTAAAATATAGCTTGATTCATAAGTAAAGAATGCACATATAAAAAATTCGGCAGTCTTTGGGTGGGACTCGAACCCACGATCTTTCTATCATCAGCTGACGGCGAAGAAAGAAGCAATTACAAAATTCTTCGACGTACCAAGGTCCCCAGTAGCTTAGTCGGTAAAGCAGTTGCCCGGTTAGCAAAATCGTGGGGTCGGGTCCCACCCGAAGACTGACGAAAAAATATTTACTTAAGAATAAAATGCAAAAATTTGCTATACTCAAAAAAAATCATAGCTTGATTCAAATGACAGCTCTTGATGTCACAGAAAAATTATCTTTATCGCAATAGTAATAAAACTCTATGGAACAGACATTGACAAACCTGTCATTCTAATCAAACTATATTTTACGGACTATAGATCATATGAACTTTCGTAGATAGAAAAACCTTGGCTAAATTACTACATATATATCTTTAGCTGAAACTCGATGCTCTACTCATATGTTAGTTACAAATGAGCTGATATTACCTTCGCCCATTCATTGTAATTTCGCTAAAGCAAGTTATTAAGGTAATTAGGCGTAATTAGATACACTATTGTTTACACCAAACAAAACCTGGATGTCAAACATCTATTGCTGGCTGGAATATTAAGCACGTTCTCTTTGTCTCTGTGCCCCTGGTAATTACAGATCCATTACTTGTCTTATCACTAGATTAAGCAAATAATTAATATTCATGATAGGTCTGAAGGTCTTACCAAATAAAGTCTTAATTATTTCAGACACGTCGCAAAAGTTACTCATATGAGCGAAAAGTTTTGTTTGCGAAAATAATTAAGATTAAGTCCTAGATTAAATCTGAAGATATTCTTAGGCTTCGATTCCACTAATCTTTATTCCGAGCATAAACTATGGTATAACCATGTCATACCAGACGATTCAGTAGCGACGAATAGTCTGGTATGACAGCGTTATACCATAGATTTATTCTCGGATAAAGATTGATATATTACAAGTACTTTTTTTCTTTTTTTTTTCCTTTTATTTATGGCATTGGTGTTGCTCTTATGAGACAACTCTGCCAATGTCAAGTGATTAAAGAGACACATTTTATTTTTCAATTAGACAAGTAAGGTTCAAACTTTGTCAAGTGAAAATAAAAGCCGTTGGATTCCATTTTGGAAATTAACTAATATAGAGTGTCATTTTGTTTTTTGTTTTCTATTGCCATCCTAACACGATTGAATAGTGAAATGATTAGGATATAAATCGAATAATTAATTTTTATTTCTATAAGTCTAGTCAAAATCTCTCTACGTTTTTCTTCATCATCATCACAATTCGCAGCGTCTGATAAAATCCCTGTCAAATTAATTCTACAAAACAATTACTCAACTGTCCGATTTCAAGATGAAAGAGAATTTCGGCAAAAATTACCAGGCGCACAGACCAACCTAGTTTGCTTGTTTCGTTCCCCCGATATTCTAATTGAACCCATTTGTTAAGGGCCCGTTAATTATAATATTAACGGCCTCGTTTGTAGATTAGTTTAATTTAGTCCAAGCCCCTAACTTGGATTTCGGGCTAAGATTTGAATATTGGAAAAGGATTCCACAATGAAGCCTCTTAAAAGTTTATGAGGTCTTGGTAAAACGGGTGGTTGTCCTAAGCTGTTTCCATCATTCATTACAGTCATTCCAACTAAAGTTAAGTAGTTGTCTAAAAAATATTGTATTAAATCAAATTTGTATGGTTATTGACAAAAGGATGACCTTACACTTAACAAAATCTTCTCTAAAATACTATACATTCTCGTAATTTATTTGTACGTTGTTTTATTTATTATCATAATGTTTCTCTAAAAAGTAAATTTAGTTATGTATTTAAAGTCAAATCAACTTCATTTTAAGTTATTATTTTCATGACTTTGCTTTTTGAATATGTATGTACATACCAAAAAAAGTGTTATGAGCAAAAGGATTGAATATTTTTTTGAAATAAAGGCAACGGCCGAACTTTATAAATAACGCTTTTATTCACGGTTCAATTTACAAAACGCGGCCCCACAGAAAACCGGCATGGAGCAGCACTGTGCTGTGATTCGGGGGTAAGGGGAGTTTAAAGGTTGGCAGCGCACAAGTGCCACAATTGGTGTCGCGAGTACCCATGGGCGGCGGCAATCGATTACCATCAGACGATCCGTCTGCTCGTCTGCCACCTATCACATAAAAAAAGCTGTCCAGTAAAGTTATTTCAATTTTGAGATTGTATGTACTTACTCGTATTACGCAACTCTCTTAATAATAGAAAATTATTACTAAACCCTCCTTTGCCGGAGAAGTTAATCGAAAGACGCTACGTGCTTCCCATATAAACTTACGTGAACTCGGTCGTCCGAGACGTCACACGTGTCTCGCCTCGATCGACTCGATACCTCCTCCGCGATCGTGTTGCCCTGGTACCGTGCGCATTCAACCGTGAAATTTGTATTGATTTTTAAGAAATTATTCAAATATGGGCGGAGTCCATTTGTAAAAAAAAAAACTCGTCACTTTTTTATACTCTTTTATAAAAGCAAATATCAACATGTTTTATTTTACCAAGAACTGGTTCATATGAAACAGAATTATACTTGCTGTCCTTCTCTTTGAAGGAGGCAGGACAGAGTATCCCCATTGGATGGAAAGACGATAACGGATGATTAATAGTTTTAAGGCAGGGGATAATAGTATAAGTCACTATAAGTGGAGTGCTGCAGTAATTTACAGCTTAAGATTAACATAATTTAAAACAAAAATATTTTCATTGTTTAAAATGAAATGATTGCATGCCTATTTGTAGTCGGTAAGTAAGTTAATAAGTCGTCCAATTCATTAATTTTCTTTTTTCTTATGTGATAGGTGGCAGACGAGCAGACGGATCACCTGATGGTAAGCGATTGCCACCGCCCACGGATATCCGCGAAACCGGTGGAGCCACTAGCGCTGCCAACTTTTAAACCCCTCTTTCCCCGGATTGGGCCTCCAGTCAATCGCGCAGCGAAACACACCACAGCGCTGCTTCACGCCGGTTTTTTGTGAGGCCGTGGTATCACTCCGGTCGAGTTGGCCCATTTATGCCCAAGCGTGGCTCTCCCACTGAAATGAATCCCAGTTGCGTCGAAAGCTGTCGCTTCGGAGCTTGGGGTACGATTGGAAAATTATCCAGGATTCTCCAAGTCTGGTAATTGTGATGAAACGACTGCCGTATGACCTTCGTAATCCTTACACAGGGGAACGGTTTTTCCCATGGTTATTTCTACTTTTTTTATAGGATTATGAACATACACAAAAGAAAGGACGCCCTGTTGGTCTAGTGTTTTAAGTAACGGGCCGTGATCTCGGGGTCCTGGGTTCGATTCCCGGGTCGAGCGAAAAGTATGTTTCGATTTCATAGCTCGGGTTTGAGATCACCAATCCGCATTTGGCAAGCGTGGTGATTAAGCCTATTCCCATCACAGTAGCGATGATTTGATTTCTATGATGGAGGCCTTTGCCCTGCAGTGGGACTGTTTATAGGTTGATACTTTTATGTACATACATAATGCTATTGAAAAGTTTTCTAATCAAAAAGGTAATCTTGTTTATTTGCTATTGTAAGCTGCAATATCTGAAAAAATCCTTTTCGTATCTCTTTTTATTGCGAGAACATAAAACCAAACAGCCATCACAGTTGGAAATAACAACTTCGGTACGTGTGAAGCGATATTAAAACCATTTATCAAAAAGTCACATTTACTTTGAACATACAGTCAATATTAGTCCGAAACTACGAGCACTTGGAACTATTGAAACATAGAACGAACTTCAGTAGATCTAGGTATACCACTTATAACAAATCGCGAACTGAGCATAGTCCCAGGACATAATTCATGCCAGCCCGGCTTAACATTGCGTGTTGCAACAGGATAACACGAGCTTTAGTGCGGTAGTAACTTTAGATAGCGATTTGTAATAAGCCCTATAGTTTCATAACCAGCGCGGCCCAACATATCGCAGGCTTCAAGAACACCATTTGGTTTTTATTAATTGGGATGAATTTTCGACATTTATAGCAACAAGTTCATTATATAACTGTGTATTTTACCTACCTATCGTCTGTTGTCGTACTCACCTTTGTCTGTATTTTTAATGTGTCAATGTTACCTATGTTTTCTAATGAGTGTTCATTGTTAAATTATTTATTGTGATGGTCAATAAAATGTTTCTTTCTCTCTTTCTTTCTTTTAACATTCTATTTGTCAGGTACTGTAAAAAAGTCATTTTTGGAACTAATTTCGTCATCATCATCATTATCATCATCAGCAACCCTCACTCCTCCACTGCTGGACATAGGTCTCCCCTAATGCACGCCACTGCTCACGATTTTCGGCCACTCTCATCCAGCCCACACCAGCCAGCCTTCGAATGTGATCATCCCATCTTGTCGCAGGGCGTCCAACACTACGCTTACCGAGTCGCGGTCTCCACTCAAGGACTTTACTAATTTTTAACCGCCGACGCAAAAACGGCGGGGTGTTATAAGTTTGACGTGTCTTTGTGTGTGTGTGTGTGTGTGTGTGTTTGTGTGTGTTTGTCTATGGCATCGTAGCTCCCGAACAAATGAACCGATTTTGATTTTGTTTTTTTTTTGTTTGCAAGATGAATAAGGAGGGAGTGATCTTAGCTATGTTGGATAAAAATCGATCCAAGATGGCCGCCGTCACAAATATTTGGATTTTATGTTTTAACACAACTCCCACAATATGGGTATCATATAAAAGGGCTTGAGTAGCAGAATATATTAATTGTGAAAAATTTCAAATCCAAGATGGCCGCCGTCAGAAAATGACGAATAACCTATTTGTTGTTCCAACTGCCTCAATATAGGTATCAAATGAAAGAGCTTTAGTTGTGTCGGGGGTTTTTTAAATTTTCAATTTTATTATATTTAACTACCCTATTTTGTACCTACTCGTTATTCATGTTACAAATGTCAAAACCATCACGTTCGTTAAAACTTTGTATATACGGACCGCGAGAACACAACTATTTGCACTGCAGTTACACGAAAAAATCCTTTGTTATTTCATTGATAACATTTGTTTTATCATTCATATACCTAAAACACAGTACGGCTCGCGTTGGTCCATTCATTTCCACGAAACAAGCGCCAAAAATAGATTTATATTGATTGTGACGGATATGACCCTCTGATGTGGTTGATGTCCATGGGCGGCGGTGATCGCTTACCATCAGGTAACTCGCTTGCTCAGTTTGCCTCCTTTCTCATAAAAAATGTTTTTTTTTATTGTAACAAGTAACAATCATCTTCATAATTGCTCAATGTTACCTTACTTTTACTTGGTACTTGTAGGAAGAAATTATTAAGTTTGTATCAAAAAAGTATTATAATACTTTCTTCAAGTATTTAAAAAAAATTTTTTTTAATCTTTCATAATCCTTACAATCAATATAAATATATATTTACTTAGCTCAACATTGGCAAAACTAGCGCCGCCAATATAGAACCTTCTTCATCATCATCATTTCAGCCAATAGACGCCCACAGCTGGACATAGGCCTCCCCCAAAGTTGGATTCCCGTGATCTTTACCAGATCGTCGGTCCACCTTGTTGCGGACCTTAATCGTATACTTATAAAATAAGCGAAATAACATTATAGATATAATCCATTACTTTAAAATAAAATACCTACAATATTGATGAGACTATCGACAGCTCATGTCGAATCAAGCACTTACAAATTTCATCGGCTTAGTGCGTTACTGAGTTCAGTGGTCTAATTGGTAGAACATTCACCCGGATTGTGGAAGGTGTGAGTTCAAGTTCCGCCTGAACACGAGATGAAATTTTTAAGTGCGTTATTTACTTAAGAATAAATGGTCTGCGACATTAGGATACCAAAATCAGGTGACAGAACCACACTACTCTCAAGGCTCTTTCCATCCATATTTACAAATCCAAGTCGCGATCACAGGAGATATAAGCAAACAGTTCCCGGCAGAGGTCGCCACTCTCCGGCTTTTTGCTAAACAAACACCCTGTAAGTGGTCCCCGGCTTTGCGTAGTGTTGTTTGTTGCTAATGCGTTAGTTAACATCGAAAATAATCTATCGATAAATTAGGTGCCTATCGTGTCCCATTGCTTGGCAAAGACCTCCCTACCCTTTCTATGTACACAAATCTCGATTTTGAGCGACATTGGTACAGGTCTGTCGATAGTTCCCTTCCAGCCACATTGGCAACTAAGGTTCACAACCAGTTGCCGAAGAACTAATATTCTTGCTACTCAACCAGCTGCCAAAGACGATATTTTTTTCTTTTTAGGGTTCTGTAGCCAAATGGCAAAAAACGGAACCCTTATAGATTCATCATGTCTGTCTGTCCGTCAGTCCGTCCGTCCGTATGTCACAGCCACTTTTATCCGAAGCTATAAGAACTACAATAATAAAACTTGGTATATAGATGTATTTTGTCCCCATACTTACGTGTGGGGTATCTATGAATAGGTCTTCAAAAAAAAAACTAAAACCCAACTACGACAAAAAACGTCGCTGAAAAAGTATAAAACAAGCCTTCGTTGTCAATTTATGCAATATTCACTATGTAGAGATAAAATTTCATGTTTGGAAAGGCGTAGTCACACGTTAAATATACTACCCTTTGACAACGTGTGACTGCGGATTTCCAAACATGAAATTTTATCTCTACATAGTGAATATTGCATAAATTGACAACGAAGGCTTGTTTTATACTTTTTCAGCGACGTTTTTTGTCGTAGTTGGGTTTTAGTTTTTTTACTTTTATTTTATTTGTACTATTTTGGTGTCCAAGTGCTAGTAATATA
Source organism: Marasmia exigua (assembly GCA_019059595.1). Classification (NCBI taxonomy): domain Eukaryota; kingdom Metazoa; phylum Arthropoda; class Insecta; order Lepidoptera; family Crambidae; genus Marasmia; species Marasmia exigua. Next base: position 1,076,865 of record CM032481.1, on the reverse strand, counting down.
TATATATATATTCAAAATGTACAAGTCAAGCGCTTTCAAATGATACCAAACACGGCATATTTATCATAACTTTATTTTTTTACTCTGTATGTTTTGTCCGCTAGAGGGCGCCACATTAGATTTTGTGAAACTTCATATAGCCTATAACCATCGGACGATCAAGACGCTTATAATGATATGTCATTTGTCGAATTCTGATAAGTAGTTAAGAAGTTACGTGGAAACAGATGAACATACATACATACATACATACATACATACATAGCCTGTCAAAATCATAACCCTCCTTTTGCTTTGCCGTAGTCGGGTAAAAATAATGTTGAGGTTTCAAATATATTTTTTTGTAAGCTTAATACTTTGCGCAAGAGACGCTCCCAAAGTGGTAAAATGCCTGAACTTGAAGTTCTATAACAAAAGATGTATAAAACTAAAAAAATAAAAATTAAAACTAACAACGGAAATTAGTTTGAACTAGACGTAGCAAATCGTTTTTTTTGATACGTTATAAACCGTAAACCGCAATTTACCTTCCATATATCTTGGTTTCGTTTTTTCACAATTGGCTGGTTGTGAAACTCACAGTTGCTAAAGAAGAACTAACTTTCTTGCAACTCAGCCATATTAGCATAATTAAAACATAACTCAGTTGTTATTATTAAATTTCAATTCTTTTCTTTCTAATGTGGTTGACATTATTTTTTACATAAGTAGTGTACGGTTCTGCTGATGTTATATAAGTACTATATAAATTGCAATATCAGTTCATTAATTCTATCGAAAATATCGATATCCTGCAATCCTGTCAATACTATCGTAATATCGTCATCTGTATTAGGGAAATAAATAAAACACAACAACAAACGTAACATTGACAACGCCCCATAGATATACTCGTAGGTACACCGTGACTTTTTCAATACCCCAGAAATTTCTCAAGGCCATTATACTAATAAAAACAAACATTTTCCCCCAAGGAGCATAGGGTCGAATCTCAAACCAATGAAGTATCACCTTCTTTTAGTGATCAGCTGGCCTTGTGTGTGTTGCTGATCAGCTGATGCAATCGTTTTAGCAACTAATTTTATTATATGAATAAGTTTTAATTTAATTTATTCCCAGGATACTATCGACAGATACTCGCTATCACAACAGCTACAACACTATGCCTAGCCTCAGGCTGATGTATCGAACCCCGATATTCGCTGAAAGGACCATTTGCCTATATCCTATTGGTGGGCGATTCGATTTGACGTGGTTTTGGGTTAGCTTTCTGGTGAAGGCAAAATCATCATACAAAATGGCCTTCTGGATTACAATGTTAAATAGATGGCGCCACCAAAGAAGTTCCATGAAGAGCGCGCTTGAGTCGCCATCAACATTCAAATTTGAGCCATATGTTCATAGACACAAGAAATCTAAATCTTTAGTTCCGTGTTTTGCCGCGGTACCTACTTCTTTCGTGGCGCGGTCTCTAAATAAAATATTTTTATGTCATAAGTGGTAGACGAGTAAACGGATAATCTGATGGTAAGCGATTGCCGCCCGTATACATCATACGGGCCGGCAGCGTTTTTATCTAGACACAATAAAATGTATAACTCCTTCAATAAGCAAAAAGTCACCTTACAATAATTTTATTTTGATTTAAGATTATATTTTAAGGTTTATTTTAAATAGAGATCAGATATCATTGTTTGTGATGCATAAAAAAATCTAAAATCGGCTTTTTTTTACTTGGCAGAATTTACATTTTTATCAATAATATATATTTTTTCTGAAGAACTATCCTACACCTTCCCAAACGTTGTCCATTGTACAGTTAATTATGGAGTAGTAGCATTAATAGTTACTATCCAAATGAAAAAAAAGTTAGTATGGAAAATACAACTTCTAAGATAGCCATACAAGCCATACAAAACGGCTATTTCATAGGCCTAATACGAGTATTATAATTTATGAAGGCTCGAGTTGATACCAATAGAATATTTCGTGCCAAACGTACAAGTTTCCGTAGTGTAGCGGTTATCACGTGTGCTTCACACGCACAAGGCCCCCGGTTCGAACCCGGGCGGAAACATGAAATGAACTTTTGAATTTTTAATATGTAAATATTCTTTTCTTTTTTTTTTTACATGAGAGGTGGCAGACGAGCAGACGGATCACCTGATGGTAAGCAATTCTGCCGCCCATGGACACCCGCAACACCAGTGGAATCACAAGTGCGCTGCCAACCTTTTCCCCTTCCCCCCATTGGGCCTCCGGTAACCTCACTCACACGGCGAAACACAGCGTAGGCAGCAGCGCCGGTCTTCTGTGAGGCAGTGGTATCACTCCGGTCGAGCCGGCCCATTCATGCCTAAGCGTGGCTCTCCCACATTTATTCCCACACTATTTTCTTTCTTTATTAAAAACCACATATAGGAAAAACAATTTTAAATTTTTGTTCCGATATCAAAGCTTGCCTAGAACCCAAGTCAGACATCCAGACCCGCGACCCGCAAACATCCAGATCAAAAACGATCATCCATTGGTGCGGTAATAGAACCATGTGAAACATGGATCATCGTCAGCCCATTTAAGTCCCCACTGCTGGGGCACGGGCCTCCCTCAATCACATGAGGGGTAATTGCCATACTCACCACGCTTGGCAGACGGGTTGGCGAGGGTTTTGATATAAATGCAGAGTTTTCCTTCTCTGGGTGCTGATGATCATGCCAGCAGTTTTACCTTAGTCGCCTTTTACGACACCTCGGTAAGAGTGAGTGAAACATGGATGCATGCATCTAATGATATATCAAATCAAACCAAAAAAATGTTTATTTAAATTAACTCTGAGTAATATAGGGCGAGCTTCTTACCTTTCCGTAAAACAGTCCTCGACTAACACGGAAGGTAAAAAACTATTGTTCTGTATACCGCGATAATAGTTTATATTATTTTGTTTCTTGCTTAATATTGATAATCTATTATAAACGTGTTAGTGGTTTGTCCATAGTAAGGAGTGTAATGTGCAATGAGTGCATCGTCATTTTATAATCATTCCTTTGTTAATAAGCTAATAAATAAATTGATCAATAATAAATCAAAAATGTAAACAAAGTTTAAAACAATATAATGTAAATAAAATAATTGAAAACACTCTCTCTCGTGATTATTAGTAAGTAAGTACCTTATTAATTCTAATGAGTTGTAATATAAATTATTATATCTTAGGTGGTTTAGTATTGTGCTGTATATTGTGTGACAATAAATATTTTCTATTTCTAATTAATTACTAAGACGGGAATTAATTTTACTTTGTTTTTTCTAAAATTTTGTATTTTTTTTTGTTTCAAATATCAATACTGCACTATTACACCGTTGCAGCTAACAAAGGTTTATTGTAAGTTTATGAATAAAGCCCTAGGACTACAGTTGAAACGTACCAATTGAAATATCGCGACACACAATCCATACAGAAACGACTAAAAACAGAAGGTGACGCCAACTTCGCCCCTCAACGTAGATTCCATATTCCTTCCCGTCCCTTAAGAGTATGTCCCAAAAACTTCTACACGAATAGTTGTAGTTCTACGAGACTCCGCGAGGGGGCGCCAACTCCGCGGGGGGGCGGAAGAGACTTCGCAGCTACAGCCAGTGTTGCCAGCACGATAAAACAAATGTGATAAGGTGCAAGTTTGTTGAAAACAAAAAAACCGGCGTGAAGCAGCACTGTGCTGTGTTTCGCTGCGTGAGTGAGTGTACCGGAGGCCCAATCCGGGGGAAAAGGGGGTTTAAAGGTTGGCAGCGCACTTGTGACTCCACTAGTGTCTCGGGTGTCAATGGGCGGCGGCAATCGCTTACCATCAGGCGATCCATCAGCTTAGCTGCCACCTATCATATAAAAAAAAATGTTAACCATCTAATGATTAAGTACCATAAAAATCACATACACAACTGCAGAAATAATGTAGAAAAGCAGTCCTGGAATCATGAAACATTTTAAACACCGTTGGAGAGCGCTTCGGCATGTATGGGTCGGCCGAAAACCAACGTGACCGACTTACGCTGTTTCGCCGCGTGAGCACCGGAGACCCAATACGGGGGGAGGGAAGTTAAAACGGTGGCAACGCATTTGATGACTCCACTTTTGCTGCATCAGGCGATCCACCTCCTCGCCTGCTATTATGCCATACAAATGATTCATATAATAATTTCTTGTAGGTGGCTAGTGCACTGTTTTTGACAACAAACGTAAAACGTAATTTAGTAATTAAGGTTTTCATATGCATAAGGAACATGTTTGGCGAATTAGGGAAACTGTGAATTAAGGTGACGGGTAGAGCACACTAGCGACGCCAATTGATTTAAATTTTTAGCAACTAAACAGGATATCTTTTTAATAATTTCTAAGGTGCAGCTTCTCAGAAAACACTTACACTATTTATTTAATACTCATACTCAACTTTTAGGTCTGCTTTTGTGCTCGAAATTTGAATGACCGCCAAAAACGGCCACATATGGCGTTAATCCAAATTTCGAGTGCAAAATCAGATCAAAAAGTAGTGCACAATTATTAAATACCTAGTATACATTTTTGCTTAGAGTCTACCGCTCCGAAATTGTTTAAAATAGGCCCGTCGCCATAAATAAATAATAGTCCATGATGCCAAAATAGTGCTAAAAGTACTCATGCTTATGAAATTATGAGTTAGTGTGTGTGCTTATGAAAATAGTGCTAAGTCTAGCACCAAAAGTGCTATGTTGGCACCGCTGAGTCCGGGGCGGGTGGGAAAAGACCCACCCATCTTCATGTACAATGAGTTCGGGTGATTTACTGCTCCGATTGTTGAAGCAACTTTATTTTGGCACGCAAAGAACTTACTATGACACATAGTTAAATCCCCGTAAGATTCTGATATACCTACTGTGATTTATATATTTGTCCGTAAGTTTTCTTATTGACAAAATCTTGCTTTCAGAATTTTATTCCGTTAAATCCGTTTAAACTGGCAACTGTTAGGATCTTAAAGACCTAACTAAAGGACTTATACTAAAAGGTAGACTGTGATTTTAAATACGGTTTATTCGTATTGCTGGATGCAGGCCAAGGGTCACCGAGTTGACCCGAGAGCACTCGCGCGCTAGCAGGGAACACTGAATGAATGTATGAATAATTTCTTTATTCGGCACAATACATAACAATGTAACTTACGGGTAGGGGGCACACTAGCGACGCCAATCGATTTTAATTACCCTCCATGATGCTCTATTTAACATGTCACATGACGATACAGAGAAACTGCTTATTGTTTTGAAGTAGGTAATTTATAAAAGTTGTTGTTTTTTTTTACTTCGTATTCTCTTAGATAAATATTTTTGTCATTATTTATGAGTACTTACTGTTATGTTTTAACTTTTTAGCCTGAGAAACAAGTTCGCCTAGTTCAGGCATTGTATTTATTTCTGACCTTATTGTAATAGGTTTACATAATTTGTCACAAATTTACACAATTAATACATATTATGTATTAATTGTGTAAATTATTATCTGAATAAATTGATTTGATTTGATTTGAATTTTTAGCTACTAAACTATTTATTAAATAACCATGCACAAATGCGGACCCAACATTTGTACGCGCAAAAATGATTCACGCTAAAAGTGGCCGCTTTTGGCGGTAATCAATTTTTCGCGAACAAAAACGAACACAGCATTTGTGCATGGTTATTTAATAAATAGTAAAAGTGTTTGCCGAGAGGTTGTAACCCCGAAATTATTTAAAATAAATCCGGTTTAGTAGCTAACATTTAAAAACGAATGATGTCGCTAGTTAGGGCTACCCGTCGCCTTAATTAGAAACATAAGGAAGTAAAATAAAGTATCAGCCAATAACCCTCCACTGCAGAGCAAAGGGCTCCATCATAGAAATCAAGTCATCGCTACTATGATGGGATTAGGCTTAATCACCGCGCTTGCCAAATGCGGATTGGTGATCACAAAACAGAGCTATGTTCGAAAAATTCGAAACACACTTTTTGCTCGACCCAGGAATCAAACCCAGGACGAGATCACGGCCCAGTACCTAAACCACTAGACCAACAGGGCGAGTATTAGAAAAGTAGGATAACATTATCCCTGTATGTGGCAAACAGGCGGCCGCTCAGCAATAGTCGGTGCTGATCCAAGAGACAATCCCCCACACTAGTTTTCAGCGACTACCATACTACTTGGACCAAGATCAAAGAAGATTTTATTTTCGTGGTAATACTTGACTAGCGAGCAAATGGATTACCATCGTAATAGATTGCCACCGCCAATGGTCACCCGCCGCATCACCAGTGGACTCACTAATGTGCTAGAAAACTTTTAAATCCCCAAGCTCCCCCTGGATTGGCCCGCCGGTGCCCTCACTCACTCACAGCGCAGCAGCAGCGCATATCTTTGGTCGAGCCGGTCCATTCATGCCCAAGCGTGGCATTCCCATGCATTTGAAAAGTTCGATTAAATTAAACCGTCTGACCTTAATAATAAAGACAACAAAGATTTATTTGTTAAGCACTAAGATGAAGTTTAGTTGAAGATGTCCAGGACGGCGGTAATTACTTACCATCAGGTGAACAGCCTGCTCGTTTGACCGCTATAATGGAAAAAAAAACACACACACGACACAACAACCCAAATTACAAAAAAAAAATGCAAAAAAAAAACCCGGAAGTGCTCGGATTCGAATCTACGACCTCCCGTTCCGAAGACCAACGTTGTTATCCATTAAGCTACTGGTACTGGCAATATAAACTGTAATATCATCAAATGACAACATAATATTATTACTAATCAGTATGATTAATTATTTTATTACAGTTGATAACTAGAGCAATAAATTTGAACTAAGTGAAAGGAGAAACAGTCACGTGCACTAATAATTATACAACTTCATCCGAATATGAACCTTATTGTTCGGCCTTATGAGTCGAGGTGTTTACAAATCATTGCAGGCGACTGTACCTATATTATATTTAGACGAGCGCCGAGTTGGAAACCAATTAGGTATTTCGTCGCAACTTCATAAGTTTCCGTAGTGTAGCGGTTATCACGTGTGCTTCACACGCACAAGGCCCCCGGTTCGATCCCGGGCGGAAACAGACTTTCTTTTGTTATTTTTCTGAGTTACCTATTATAGAAACAAGCATATTTTAGTCACAATTCACGGAATCAATAAATTGCCATGAATATTTGTCGACTTTTTTTTAGTTTAAGGGCCACTGTATTGTCGCGTGACGCTTTGTCGACTCATAAGACTTAAGGGTCCCTTTGCCATAGTAGTTTTAGGGATCAGTGGCGCCAAATTTTTATTGATTGTAATGAAATGAGAACAATAATTAAAAAAAATATATATCAAGAGATTAAAAATAAAAAAGGATTTATGATCTTTCAAGCTCATTTTGCACACGTTATTCATGTAAAGCGACGGCTGCGCTTGGGGTCTTGGGTGCGATCTCCAGGTCGGGCCAAAATTTGTAACATGCGTTTTTCTGTTAAGAAATTCTTAGTATCAGCTCGTAGTCTGGAAGTTGGAGGTCTTGTACCCCCGTGCATCGGAAAGCACGTTAAGCCATTGGTCCTGCGCCCGATCCCTCTCCGGTCGTGTCACACTGTTAGTCCGATCGTAATATGAGGGCAAGGGAATAGGGAGTGCACTTGTGTTTGCGCGCAGACTTGAACACTATAATATATCCTGCATAAGTGGCTGATCGTTGAGATTGGCCGCCTTAGCCGAATACAGTTGGAGGATATTAAAAGTGGCCACTATTTTTATTTTCTTTATTGTAAGGAAACATACAGTACTTAAAATAACATTATTTAACACACAAAAACTACTACTATAAAACTTAAATCATCCTCGAGAATGATTGTTCAACATGAGCGGCATGTGCAAATTTCTTTAAGTGTCTTCATTTCTCTTGCCACGCAGAAAAACGCAGGCGAATCCGTTGCGCAGCCGCGATGTATTACGCTGCGTCGTCGCCCCACTTTGAATACGCTTAAGATTCGCCAATATTGCAACTCCCTTAAGAATCGACAAAGCGACAACACAGGATGTCATTCCCATATCAGTGAGGCATCTCAATCCATTTTAATTGCATTAGCACCAAAGGCAAACACTTGATCTAAATTGTAGAGATCCACGTATATCCGAATTTATCCGACAATTCCGACCGATCGGAGAACCGTATTAATGACAACTAGGGATGTGGAAAATACCGGCGGTAAATATGATCGATAGATAGTTATATAACCTGAATCCTGAATCATAATCTAAGAGATCCCCGGGCTCCGAAGCGACAGCTTTGGACGCAACTGAGAATTTCCATCAGGTGACCCGCTTGCTGGTTTGTCGCCTCTAGCATTACAAAAATTATATGCTAAAACGAGACTTTATGATGATTATTTGCACAATAAATACACAAAACTTAAAAGGAATACAGAAAAAAGGTAGGTAGCTCAGTTTGTGCCTTCTAATAGGAAGGTCGACGGTGGACTTTCTAATCCATGAGAATTTTACCACTTGATCAGCGATCAAGGCAAAAATCGTGACAAAACTTTAACGTTTCTGATAAGAATAAGAAGAAATTTTGATAGTACTAAACTGTGGATACTCAAAATTGTGATTCTCAAAACTACATTGGTATTAAATAAACTGTTATATGAGCATAACGGTTAAATCTGTTAAAATAATTACTGTTTACGTTTTCCAGCATTCTCCTTACACATCGAAACAATTTTACATGTACTGACACATCCCTAACGACAGAGTCGTCGATACTATCACGATAATTCGTATTTGAACTCAATCCATTACCGCTGTTATAAGCCGAGCGAAATGCGTGCTACAGTCAGGAACGACAACGGAACTGCATAGTTCGATAACTGTTGACTCTTATGTCGTGAGCAATAAGATCGAAAAAACTTTTTACAAAAGAGGGATTGCAGACTCTGTCGGCTGTACGTTCCCAATTCTGTAAAGAATGTATGGAAATCTCAGATGTAATTTAGATCTTTCGTATCATTTTCATTCAAGATCAGTTGAGACATGCTTTCCTTAGATTGTTGTTTTTAGTGTTGCATCCTGGAGAAATGCCTACAAACTAATTGTGGTTAGTAGGCATTTTTCTGTTCATTGGAACAGTGACACCTTAGCTGTTTGTGATAGATAGCGTAATATTTATTTCTTTCACATACAGTTTAATCCGGTTTCTGTATGTTTGGACTATGATCCAGAATTAGGAAATGAAACTGACATAAAACCCTGCTAGGAATAGTTTTCACTGTTCACTTCTTGCTACTTCCTGCTGCTCTTGTACATTCTTCACTTAATTGCAAGGAAAAGTAGCTTTAAACCAAAGAGATTTCTTAGAAGCACTAAAACCATTTGAAACATTTACTTATGTAACCTTAATTTCCTTTTGTCCTTCGGGTAAGAGAAAAATTTTACAAACAAAAGGCGAAACAGTTAAACCTTTGTTCCCGTCTCAACAGTGAACAAATAGCTCCGTTTGTACCGTCCACCGCAAAGTAAATCGACAAGCAAAACTAAAAACGACATTCAACAACAAACAACTAACGGAATAAATAAAACAGTTGGACGGATAGTTCTGGAACGGACTAGATTCAATAAAACCAAAAGACATAATTCTCTGTAGGGCTATAAAAGTTTACTTTCGTTCCGGTCCGGCTGTAGTGGGCCTAAAGTTGGTGGCGCGAGTACCAGGCCTGTGCGAAGACTGTGCGAAGAGATAGCCAACAAAAATAATCTCGGAACTTTTTTAATTATTGCTTCTAAACGTAGCTTCCTACGATTTATCAGTACGTGACCAGTTTCGGGAAAGGATGTCTGTACTGAATTGCTATGGTATAAGATATTTTTTTCGACTTACGAGTATTTAACTATGACTACTCTGAGGACGAGTTTCAAGACTTCTTCTGATCGGCCACCATGATAATATTTTACTAACGAATTACAAAACTAGTACAAGTCAATAAAATAACAAATAGGTACCAGGAATAAATAACTCAGCAAGAGGTAACTGATAACCATTTAACCAAATAAAGCAAGAGTAAGTATTCTATATCTATATATATATAAAAGGAGAGTTAAGTGACTAAGAATGCACGCACAGCTGAAACTACTTAACCTAGAAACTTGAAATTTGGAACGGGGAATCCCTTAATAGTGAAAGTATAACACTATAAAGGGATTTTTGGGGGTTAAAAGTTTGTATGAAAGTCCGCCATCTTTGATGATAGGAATTTGAAAATTTGTATTGGGACTAATAATTTAAAATAAAAAGTAACCTAATTATGTTTTTTTTGGAAAATCGCCCTTAAAGGGGGTAAATTAGGGAGTGAAATGCAGTATGGGGGTTTTACCATTTTAATGTTGGAAATCGCTAATTCGGTCTCCTTATACCTATTAAACCAAGAACAAGTTGTTTTAACATTATTGGAAATTTAACCCTTAAGGGGGTGAGAAGGGGGGTTGAAATTTGTACGGAAATCTGTCATCTTTGATGTTAGGATAGTGAAAGTTTGTATTCATACGTATAATTTGAAAAGTTCACTTTAATGTTTATGTAAAATCACCCTTTTGAGGGGTACAATGCAGTATCCCCTTGTAGCTAATTAGTAAAGTAAGAAACTCAAAATTGATGTTTGGATGGGTTTTGAATAAAAAAGTGACTTTTGAACTTTCCGCCACTAAGGGATAGTAACCCTGCCTCATATGCTTAAAGTCGTATGGGTGCGATCTGCACTATGGCTAAACATTCGTGTAATATTCATTATGTATGTGTGTATGATGAGTTCCTAGTACGGAGTCAGGTCAACGTATGTGATGTTGTATGTTTTATAAAAATAATCTTCAAACTTTTTTAATTACGGGTTTATCCGGCGCGTTCCGTTCCCGGCTTTCTGAAATGATTTACTCCCATTGTTCACGGCTAGTTCGTATCTCGCGAAATGAAACATCCTTTTTGTTACAGTCGTAACAGTTATGACGTCATATGGGCGGATTATGGCTTGCCGCGGGATGATTGCAGATAAAGCTGGAAGCTGTAGAGTAACACGGTCACGTTTTTGTGAGATGTATCTACACACGTGTTATCGTTAAGCGAATGCAATTTAGCACGTGAGCTAATCAACTGCATTATATTCATTTTGTTAAATGATTCCTTCATACAAATGAAATGAGACACGCACAAGCGTACAGTTTTAACAACATCCATTACAAATATGCAACCCTGGTAGAATAACTCTAAATGAATGGACCGAATGACAATCAAAGTTAGTTTATAATACTTTACAATGGCTTAGGACCGTTTTTTTACTACTAAAAGTAAAACTAATTTGTTTTATTCTAACTCGAAATTCGGCTTAAGGCAAGTGGTACGGTCAGCATCAACAATTATCTTAACACTTTAGTACCATGTCGAAGTAACATTTTTTCGTACCCCTTAGAAACTCACTATACTGCCTATTATAGTTACTTTGACATGGTACTTAAAGTGTTAAGCTACTTTTGATGCTGACCGTACAAGTGGCCTTAAATCTTACTCTCGTCTAAGAGATAGACAAACCCGTCAGCATAAATTCTAAAAAAGCGACACTCCCGTTTCAATTCCGACAATTATTGCCCCAAACGAAATCGGTAAAAGTAAATTGAAGCCAAACCCGATTATTGTTGGGGAGACACGTATTGTCCCAGAAATGGCGGAGTATCGCCGGAACAAATTACGAAATAATGTTGTTAGTTCCATTTTGAATTTAGGCAAAGATAAAGACGCTTGGAATTTGCAAGAAGTTGAAACATTCTGAGACATTCAGACCGTAGCCGAATATAATTTTGCCAGAGGCAGAAATTGAGTCTACAAACTATTTGGAAACAGAATAACTTATGTACACTAAACACAGGATAACATAAAAAGATGCTGAAGAGGAGAATTTGTCTGAAGTTTTATATTACAAAAAAAAACCTTTTCGTACTGCGATCATGTTGAGACCTGTGCAGTGTAATATTTTATTTTCGTTTGCGCAATAAAGAATATCTTTCCCATCCACACATCTTGATACATTTCAGTTCTCAACGACATTCCGTTTATCACATACGAGTGGCAAGGTGTCGTTTCCCGGAGATCGGCAGGATTGCGCGCGCTCACTCGTGAAATGGAACGTAACGCAAACGCGGGAGGGAATCTGGATAGCTAGACGCTTGTTACACAGGTTAGTTTTGTAGTCTTGTTGATATATCTTTTCAAAAAAGACCTAAAGGGTCTTTTCCAGAAAATAAAAAGAAATCCATACAACATCTCATACACTGATCTGTACTAAATAGCTCAAGAAAACACGCACCACGCACCTCCTAGTTTCCGAACCGCTACGAAATTGATATCTTCAAGAAACGAGCCTATATCTTCCTAAAAGGCTGGCAGCGCGTCTCCACTCTTTCTGGTGTGGTTGATAGTCCAATGGGCGGCGGTAATCCATCACATACCACTAGGTGACTCGCTTTCTCGTTTGCCTCGCATTCCTTATAAAAAAACTGAACTCATTCTAGCATTTCAGTAATAAATTTTTTGGAGCAGTTTTTTTTTTGTTTTTGAAGTCAAATAAAATCATATTGCTCTTAATTAGTATATTTGTTAATTAATGATAGCTAATAGGTTTCAAATAGTTTGTAACGAAGTGTTTCGTTGCTTAAATAAGTTTATATTGACACGCCATCCAGTCGGATTGACTTCGGAATTAGTTGTCAGTGTTGCCAGTCATTGGAGTGTGTTTAAATGTAAACACGATGACGCAGTTTGTTGTACAGTAAAATAAATAGAGAGAAAGAGAGAGAGAGATAAAGAAAAAACGCTTTATCCAATCAAGAACAGAAAGAACATTAGGGCTGAGGAAAATAAAAATACCTAGCAACTAAAAACTCGATAAAAAGATAAAATTACAGTGAGGCAAAAAAAAGACAAGAGTCTTTTGAAGAAATTTACTTCGGAATCCCATAAAATAGTATCAGTCATATTATCATAGCAACTAATATTTTCTTCGTCATTTCTTTCATGCTAGAGGTTACAAACGAGAAAATGGGTCACCTGGTTGTAAATAATCAACGACGCCCATGAACATCTGCGAAACAACACATTTGCATGTGATGTGATATTTTTTTTATTCAGTGGCTGCTACTGGTGTTGCCCGTGGCGAACACATAATAACTCTGCCAATGTCGAGTGATTAGAGAGACACGTTATTTTTATGGTTATTGACCGGTGGGGCGAGTTTAAATCCTTTTAATATTTATTTTAATTGAGTTGATGAGTTATTATGTCAGCAGAATGACTGAAAAGTGATGCGAATAACGACAAAAAATGATAGTCTTTCGCGAGTTTGCCATCGACGAAATCTATTTTCCGACTTCCAGGGGTTGCCAAAAAAGTATACCCTAAAAAGCTTGAAAAAAATTTTCTTCGATAAAAACCGCCTTTAAAAACCACGAATTAAAAAGTGTAAAATAACATTTTTAACACTATACACTTCAAATAACATTTTATAACAGTACACTCGAGAAAAGATTTTACCGAATATTAAAAATATTATTTTACACTTTTTAGTTCGTGCTTTTTGAAGGCGGTTTTTTATTATATAAGTATATTGGCTCTCCTACGCCTGATGGTGAGCAAGATAACAATATTCAAAGACGCTTAAAGATTATGTTATTCCTTAATTCAATATGAAGAGCCTTCACTGGTAACATTTAATTGTGTCTACCTGTGTTTGTTGAAGGTAAACTTTAGATAGTGTGGCCGTAAGTAAACATGTGTTCTACTATTATCTAGTGAAACATTTCTACTGAAACACGTCCCAATCGTTCGAGCACATCAACAGAATTTTCGATCGCTATGTCATAAACCAGAACATGACTCAATTAGTATTTGAATTGGCAGCCTTATCAAGTAAAAATCTAACCAGTTGATTAAATTAAAACTGATGTTCTCAAAACTCTCCGCTGTAAAATGTAAGAAAAGTATTTTTTTTGCGCGGAAAAACATAACTATAAGCAAGCAAACAAACTCTGTAACTACCAGCAAACAACGAGTCCCGAGTCGGTAGTATGTAATTAAGCATTAAAACTCTCCGCTGTGATTTGACAGCTAAACAACATTCTCCTCGTGTCTTATTCGTCACACAAGTGTAAACAGGAACAGCGCTAAAGAGATTACCCCAAAAACGGCAAATTGCCAACGAAGCAGCATAAACAGGGGTAGCACTAACTCCTGAAAGGTGGCACTTTACACCGTCGCGAAGAATGGCCGTAATACCTACCCGAGTGGAAGTTTATTTGGGCAACACATAGACTGAGGCAACAATGCCAGTCAATGCCTCTCCAAAAGAGGTAAATCTGGCCCGCTCAAGGCATTAAATAAAAGGCGGCAAAGGTTACGGCCCGTGAACAGGTTATAAAAATGGTGATTTTATTGGGGTCGCATGAGTATCGAGGAGGTTAGCGCAGAAATGCGCGGACCGCTCAGGTGGAACGCGCCCTATAAATAATAGCAGACGTGTTCCGTGTTACGTGCTCAGGATTTCTGGAATCCTGGTACTGAGGTGTGGGTGATGTATGTTTTCTGGGGTAAGAAGGTGTGGAAGGAGGAAATACGGAAATCGGTTTTTTTAGAAGCAGCCAGCAGTGTAGCTTTTCAACACCGTATTTAATAAGCTCACAAAACGCAATTAATGTTCTTCCCAATTTCAGTAAAATTTTAAAACTACACACTCACTAGTAGTATTTTCACTTCATATTTGTTTTTGATTCCTAGTCGATCGATTGGTAAGTCAAAATCAGTCCAATTAATTTATGGATTCCTAGTACAAAGAATTCATTAATTAAGAGTGCAAGGTGCAGCTTAACTCCAAACTTGTTTGAAGCTCACAAACGGTTACATTTAAGATAAAAAAGCGGCCAAGTTGCACTTTTAAAGAAGTAGAAAACTGAGCGTCGATTCACGCGTCCTAATTGAAACAAACTCAGCTAAAAGTTCCACAAAGGCACCAGACGAGGTTAGTGTTGAGCAACAATCGATACAATTTATAGATCAGTTTTAAGGTTAAACAAATTTAAAAGCCAACTGAAAATATTGCTGCTTATAAAAGAAACTGGCAAAAGTACCAGACTTGTCGATCTTATATTGATGATCTTATTATGATTACTTTTTCTTTTCCTGTTTAATGTAGGTACATGAATTCCTAAAAGCTTTTAAATGCTGTACTTCAGTCACCCAAGTGAATGAAGTCCATAGAATGCTGTAGAAATCATCTATATTGAATATAGACATTATCGTCCTGCAAAGTTCTTCTAATCCAAAAGATACAGCTTAAACTGACGACACACCAAGCCAATAATCCAATAATCTAGTTAATATGTTGCAAAATTGATTCACGCCAAAAGTGGACCCAACATTTGTGCATGGTTGTTAATAAATAGTAAAAATGTTTGCCGAGAGATAGTAACCCCGAAATTATTTGAAATAGATAAGTAAGTAGCTAAAAATTAAAATCGATTGTCGTCGCTAATGTGCCCTACCCATGACCTTAGAAGGTTAATTCTATCAACGACGGAAGGCCTTATAGGTAATTCAAACAGGCAAAACACTTGCGCGATGTATTCGACACCCAGCACCATCTATTGGAAAAGTAAAAAAACGAAAAGTAAAATTAATAATAATAATAAAATAATCAATTCATACAACAACTCACACATTGACCTGATTTCATACTAAGTGGCTTATTCAATTAATTAAATTAATTAATCCCCAAAACGAAGTAAGGATGGGCCACCTGTAAGAAATAAAAAAGACTATCGACATTAAGCTACCAATGTACAGCACTAGGCCGAGCGAGTCGGAAAAAACGGGCGTTCCATAGGGGGCTCCATTCCGCCACTTCTGAACGATGATTTACTAAAGAGATTTTTCGCGCTTCCCAACTCTTCTAATAAATAGTCGCTGAATCGAATATTGGCCCATTGGCCTAGTATACGAGTAGCTAAAATTCAAGTCCCGAGTTAAAGATCACTTCCCATCTTCCTAAACCTGTGTAGTGTGTGTGTTCATTGTCCCCTATTCTCTGGTTACGTGTCTATCAATCCAATAAACTGTTAGTATGTATGTTTTTTGTTTGTTTGTTTTGTAATTTATTATTATGTATGTATGAGTATTTAAAAAAGTCGCCGGTCCAAAATGGACCCGAACTGCAAAAGACAGGAACAAATGGAAGTCCTTGAAGGAGGCCTTTGAAGAAGGACAAGCTGTTGAAGAACAAACCTAAATGTAACTTAGATAATTGTGTGATGTAGAATAACTGCAATAAGGGCTTATTTTATTTATTTATTTTATTTATTAGTAGTTATAGTTAGTACATATTTATTTAATACAATGTATGCATAGATGATATTTTTTATAGCAATATTTTGCAATTTATTCTTAAGTAAATAACACACTAACAAATTCATCTCGGGGTTCAGGCGAGACCGAAATGTATGTAATACTATAATTATACAATTTATTTTTTTCTTTTCTGACTTGCCACTGCCTTACCCTTTTTCAATTCCGACTATATTTTCCTCACCTGAGGTGTCTTGAAGAGATCGCTATAGATAAGACGCCTACATTGTACTAGTAATTCAATAGACTAAGATCTAGTGAATTTGTCGCAATAAAGGTATCTATCTATTTTTGATGAGACAGTATTGCTTTCCTCAGCAAGAGAAGAGCCCCACGTTCCAATTACAACGGAAGCAAGTCCGGCATCCACCTCCGGTTGGGACTGCCATTATGGCCCGCGAGAAGCTTCTTCACGCTTCATTGAAGAAATCCATATTGTAGGAAGGAGGAAATACATGCGCCGGCAAAGAGTTCCATTTTTGATAGTGCGGCAGAAATAGGAACTGATTTTTTTTTAGTCCGTGATGGAATGTTTTCCATTGTGAAGCGGTGACATCGTTGTCCGGCGCGTGTAGTTCTGTGACGGAAAAGGGAAGGTGGGATAAGGCAGAAAAGCTCTTCAGAGCATTCACCGTGATATAGACGGTAAAAGACCTATGTGATACCTACTATGTAATATGTACACACTTACCCATCCTCCTCATCTTAGCGTGTAATTCTCAGTTGCGTCCTAAGCTGTTCGCTCTGGAGCCCGGGGTACGCTTGGACCATGATTCAGAATTTGACTTGACTGCCGTCTGACCTTCGCAACCCTTTACAGGGGAACCAGGTCAACTGAATCATGGTTACAATTTTCAGAAACTATCCGAAACGAGCAGGTTTCCTCACGATGTTTTCCCTTACTGCCGAGCTAATGGTAGAAATACGCACACGAAGTTACCCTTGTTGGACCGTCAATATGTGTTGTGGGGCACGAGCTATTTTTAATTGGGGGGTAATAAACGACTAACGTCATATGTACTAGTGGTACTATAGAAAAAAAAGACGCCGCTCGTTAAAGCGACCTACGAGAATTGTTTAGGCTACTGATCTCAATACTCTGGCCATACTCCCGATTTCAGTTCAAAACCCAGCGGGCCAACAATCAAACCGGTAACTAGCAAGAAACCAACCTGTCACAAACATAAGAAACGGACAGCGCGTTTGAAAGGAACGGGAATAAAATTTGGTCCGGATCTCCATTTCGTTATAGGCCCTCAGAACATCGCCTTACACTCGGATGGAACGCAAATCGCTCTCATTCCCTTTATCTGGCAAAATCAGCGTTATTAGTCCGAGGTGTAAGCGAGAAAGAATATAAGAAAATTACCGTTCATCTTCGGAACGAGGGGGCAAGGTATCTCCACAGATAGTGTCAAGATACAAGAGTCAGCTTTTACTCGAGTGATGACTCGAAGTCACTCGTCGACAAAATTTATCGTAGGCAGTCACTTTATCCAGGGGAGAAGGGAAAGTGCTTTTACGCCTATGTTTTTAAACGTAAAACGTGAGTTCTATGACTCCCAAAGCCGATTGTGACTCGAGTTGCAAACATTCAGAGTGGGAAAGTTTAGCTAGAGTGGGAAAAGTTTAGCTAAGTGGGTAAGTTTAGCTAGAGTGGGTAAGTTTCACTAAAGTGGGAAAGGTTGACTAGAGTGATTTAGTTTGACTATAGTGGGAAACTATGACTAGAGTAGCAAAGTTTGATTAGAATGGGTAAGTTTGACTAGAATGGGTAGTCTACAAAATGGCAAGCAAAAGATTTGACTAATGTAGCAAAGTTTGACTAGTGCAGCAAAGTTTGATTAGAGTAGCAAAGTTTGACTAGAGTAGCAAAGTTTGACTAGAGTGGAAAATTCTGAGTAGAGTGGCAAAGTCTCACTTGAGTGGCCAATTCTGACTAGAGTGGCAAAGTCTGGCTAGAGTGGCAAAGTTTGACTTTAGTAGAAATAGGATGAAAAAAATGGTAAATAGTAAATTTTAACGAGAGCAGAAAAATGACTCGAGTCGCAACATTTGCCTCGAGTGCCATCACTAGCGGGACGTCAGTTATCTCCATAAATAGTATCTGCATGATTTATGCCAAGCCAGGAGTTCGAGAGTGGCCAGAGACAAATGAGGTCCGCGTGCTGCGCCTAAATTTTAAACTTATTTCTGAGCTGTGTTGCCACAGTATAACGGCAGATGTAAGGAAAGTAGTTCGACGAAGACATCTAGACAGGCGATAGTGCCGGGAGTGCGGGTTGGTGACGCGGGCAGGGAGGAAGCCTAAGCTACTTACTTCGAAGTCGGTTAGTATATTGGGCACTCTTCTAGGGCTATCCGCGTTTTAATGAACAGTTTTCCCAAGGATCTTGAACTTCAACTTACTCACTAGATCGTGGTGTAGTCCAGTCTATTTAACTTTATGAAGTGGTTTTATGATTTATTTTTTTGTTTGTTGGTAATAGGAGCAAATGGATTCATTAGGATGATCCAGCTGTGGTAAGCGATTACCGCCGGCCCCCATGGACCCACTAAAGTCACAAATGCACTGCCAACCTTTAAACCTCCCTTTCCCCCGGATTGGGCAACCGGTATGTACCGCCCCACTCACGTAGAGAAACATCAGTACATCTGGCTTCAGGCCGGTTCAAGGCGTGGTATCAACTCCGTAGAGTTCGCCTCGTATACCTTCCTTGAAAGGTTTGCCGGTCATTTCGCATATTATGCTGCGCCTGTGTTTCGCTGCGTGAGTGAGGGTACCGGAGGCCCAATCCAGGGGAAGGGGGGGTTAACAAGGTAAGCAGCGCACTTGTGACACCACTGGTGTTTGCAGGCGTCCATGGGCGGCGGTAATCGCTTACCATCAGGTGATCCGTCTGCTCGTCTGCCACCTATATCAATAAAAAAAAAAAAAAAAGTTGTATGGAAATACGGCAGGCGATAGTCCATACCATAAATTAGGCAGGTAGAAAATTTCTTGAGAAATGCACAGTTGAAAGACTGCGGCCATCTAAATGTTCCGTTAAAGTGGCTCTTGTGTACGTGCTACTCAACTGGGACACCTTATGTTGGCAAATTCTACTTTCCAATGCAAAATGTTTCATATTATTTTAAACTCAAAACGTCAAGATGTGAGTATTATTATTTGCTCATTAAAAATAATCGCGTTTATTCCCGGTTCTATCTATTATTTTCAAATTGTTTCGTTTGTTTGTGGAAAGGTCTGCTATTTTTTACGTGAAAAGGAGTAGGTAGCTGGTACAGTATTCTACTTGTTTATAAGAATAGCATGCGTTTTCATTATTTTTCTCTCTTATGTAGTCTTTGTCTGATATTGTCAATGATGTTGTTTATCTTGTCTGTGCTAAATAAATAAATGTTTAATGTTTCCTTACCTATTGTCAAAAAACGGGAATGAGCTAGGTTACGGAGCCTTAGTCACTAAAAAGGACCATTAAAGACCTTAAGGGGACGGTGTAGGGCACACTAGCGACGCCAATGGATTTTAATTTTTAGCAACTAAACAGCATCTATTTTAATAATTTCGGGGATCGAAAAACTTCGCAATACTATTACTATATTCAATACTTATAGTTAACTGTTTGGTCTGCTTTTGCATCCGAATTTTGGATTACCGCCGAAAGTGGCCGCTGATGGTGTGAATCAATTTTTCGCGTAAAAAAACGGACCCAACATTGTGCATGGTGATTAATAAATAGTATAAATGTATGCCGAGAGATTGTAACCCCGAAATTATTTGAAATAGATCCTAAGTAGCTAAAAATTAAAATCGATTGGCGTCGCTAATGTGCCCTACCCGTCACCTTAAGAGGTTAATTCTATCAACGACGGAAGTCCTTATAGGTAATTCAAACAGGCAAAACACTTGCGCGATGTATTCGACACCCAGCGCCATCTATTGGAAAAGTAAAAAAACGAAAAGTAAAATTAATAATAATAATAAAATAATCAATTCATACAACAACTCACACATTGTCCGATTTCATACTAAGTGGCTTATTCAATTAATTCAATTAATTAAGCTCCAAAACGAAGTAAGGGTGGGCCACCTGTAGGAAATAAAAAAGACTATCGACATTAAGCTACCAATGCACAGCATTAGGCCGAGCGAGTCGGCAAAAACGGGCGTTCCATAGGGGGCTCGCTATTTTTCGCGCTTCCCAACTCTTTTAATAAATAGTCGCTGAATCGAATATTGGCCCATTGGCCTAGTATACGTGTAGCTAAAATTCAAGTCCCGAGTTAAAGATCACTTCCCATCTTCCTAAACCTGTGTAGTGTGTGTGTTCATTGTCCCCTATTCTCTGGTTACGTGTCTATCAATCCAATAAACTGTTAGTATGTATGTTTTTTATTTCTTTGTTTTGTAATTTATTATTATGTATGTACATATTAGTATTTAAAAAAGTCGCCGGTCCAAAATGGACCCGAACTGCAAAAGACAGGAACGCTTAGACCATGATTCAGATTTTGACTTGACTGCCGTCTGACCTTCGCAACCCTTTGCAGGGGAACCAGGTCAACTGAATCATGGTTACAATTTTCAGAAACTATCTGAAACGAGCAGGTTTCCTCACGATGTTTTCCCTTACTGCCGAGCTAATGGTAGAAATACGCACACGAAGTTACCCTTGTTGGACCGTCAATATGTGTTGTGGGGCACGAGCTATTTTTTCACTGGGGGGTAATAACGACCTAACATCATATGTACTAGTGGTACTATAGAAGAAAAATAGACGCCGCTCGTCAAAGCGACCTACGAGAATGGACAACATTTCAAAATTGCTAAGCGCTGAAACAAAAAATACCATTTCTTTATTTACTTTTCCGCTGCACGAATATATGTTTATTAATTTTTTATGTTGCTTATTTACTGAGAAAAAAATTAAAAACTAAAAAACGTAAGATGACGTCATCGGACGGCAGAATGTAAAATATTTCTTTGCTTAGCACATTATAGTTTTAAATTTACGAAATGCCAAACCCATGACATGCAACTGTCAAAAAAAAGACAACTTGTCATCGTTGAATGAATGAATGACGTTGACAATGTTGACACTAGTATTATTTACCTTTGACAGTAGTACCTTTTTTTTATTAAAACAATGATAAGCAAAAGAATATCGCTGTATTCAGCCGTCCGATGACGTCATTTGGCGCTTACGTCTATTTAGAATATAAAGAATTTTAATAATTATTTTATGCATGAAAATGGACAAATTTTGAAAAAAGAAAAAATATGGGTCCGTTCATTTTATGTCTATTTTCATATAAAAAAACAATATGGACATGTTAAAAATATGAAATGTTGTCCATTTTTTAGGCTACTGATCTCAATACTCTGGCCATACTCCCGATTTCAGTTCAAAACCCAGCGGGCCAACAATCAAACCGGTAACTAGCAAGAAACCAACCTGTCACAAACATAAGAAACGGACAGCGCGTTTGAAAGGAACGGGAATAAAATTTGGTCCGGATCTCCATTTCGTTATAGGCCCTCAGAACATCGCCTTACACTCGGATTGGCAACGCAAATCGCTCTCATTCCCTTTATCTGGCAAAATCAGCGTTATTAGTCCGAGGTGTAAGCGAGAAAGAATATAAGAAAATTACCGTTCATCTTCGGAACGAGGGGGCAAGGTATCTCCACAGATAGTGTCAAGATACAAGAGTCAGCTTTTACTCGAGTGATGACTCGAAGTCACTCGTCGACAAAATTTATCGTAGCAGTCACTTTATCCAGGGGAGAAGGGAAAGTGCTTTTACGCCTATGTTTTTAAACGTAAAACGTGAGTTCTATGACTCCCAAAGCCGATTTTGACTCGAGTTGCAAAACATTCAGAGTGGGAAAGTTTAGCTAGAGTGGGAAAGTTTAGCTAAAGTGGGTAAGTTTAGCTAGAGTGGGTAAGTTTCACTAAAGTGGGAAAGGTTGACTAGAGTGATTTAGTTTGACTAGAGTGGGAAACTATGACTAGAGTAGCAAAGTTTGATTAGAGTGGGTAAGTTTGACTAGAGTGGGTAAGTCTGACAAGAATGGCAAAATTTGACTAGTCAAATAGTCTAGTTTGCTGCACTAGTGTAGCAAAGTTTGACTAGAGTAGCAAAGTTTGTTTGAGTAGCAAAGTTTGACTAGAGTGGCAAAGTCTGACTAGAGTGACAAAGTCTCACTTGAGTGGCCAATTCTGACTAGAGTGGCAAATTCTGACTAGAGTGGCAAAGTTTGACTATAGTAGAAATAGGATGGAAAAAATAGTACGTAGTAAATTTTGACGAGAGCAGAAAAATGAATCAAGTCGCAACATTTGCCTCGAGTGCCATCACTAGCGGGACGTCAGTTATCTCCATAAATAGTATCTGCATGATTTATGCCAAGCCAGGAGTTCGAGAGTGGCCAGAGACAAATGAGCTCCGCGTGCTGCGCCTAAATTTTAAACTTATTTCTGAGCTGTGTTGCCACAGTATAACGGCAGATGCAAGGAAAGTAGTTCGACGAAGACATCTAGACAGGGCGATAGTGCCGGGAGTGCGGGGTGTGACTCGGGCAGGAGGAGCCTAAGCTACTTACTTCGAAGTCGTTAGTATATTGGCACTCTTCTAGGGCTATCGCGTTTTAATGAACAGTTTTCCCCAAGGTCTTGAACTTCCAACTTACTCACTAGATGGTGTAGTCAGTCTTTTTAACTTTTATAAGTGGTTTTATGATTTATTTTTTTGTTTGTGGTATATGAGCAAATGGATCATTAGATGATCCAGCTGTGGTAAGCGATTACCGCCGCCCATGGACCAATAAAGTCACAAATGCACTGCCAACCTTTAAACCTCCCTTTCCCCCGGATTGGGCAACCGGTATGTACCCCCCACTCACGTAGAGAAACACAGTACTGCTTCAGGCCGGTTTTCTGTAAGGCCGGTAGAGTTCGCTCGTATACGCTCTTTTCTTGAAGGTTTGCAGGTCATATTTGTATGGAAATACGGCAGGCGATAGTCCATACCATAGTTTTGCCGTAGCAGGTAGAAAATTTCTCGAGAAATGCACAGTTGTAAGACTGCTGGCCATCTAAATGTTCCGTTAAGTGGCTCTTGTGTACGTGCTACTCAACTGGGGACACCTTATGTTGGCAAATTCTACTTTCCAATGCAAATTGTTTCATATTATTTTAAACTCAAAACGTCAAGATGTGAGTATTATTATTTGCGTGAAAAGGAGTAGGTAGCTGGTACAGTATTCTACTTGTTTATAAGAATAGCATGCGTTTTCATTATTTTTCTCTCTTATGTAGTCTTTGTCTGATATTGTCAATGTATTGTTTGTTGAACTTGTCTGTGCTAAATAAATAAATGTTTAATGTTTTCTTCTACAATGTGTCAAAACTGGCATGAGCTTATGTTACGGAGCCCTAGTCACTAAAAAACCATCTAAAGCCTTAAGGTGACGGGTAGGGCACACTAGCGACGCCAATGGATTTTAATTTTTAGCAACTAAACCGCATCTATTTTAAACAATTTCGGGGTTACAATCTCTCGGCAAACACCTATACTATTACTATATTCAATACTTATAGTTAACTGTTTGGTCTGCTTTTGCACTCGAATTTTGGATTACCGCCGAAAGTGGCCGCTGATGGTGTGAATCAATTTTTCGCGTAAAAAAACGGACCCAACACTTGTGCATGGTGATTTAATAAATAGTATGAAAGTTTGCTGAGATATTGTAATCCCGAAATTGTTTAAAATAGATCCGGTTCAGTAGCTAATAATTAAAATCGATTGGCGTCGCTAGTGTGCCCTACCCGTCACCCTTAAGACACCACAAACCGGAATGGCACCACAACATTCAATAAACTTTACCCTACATTCATAAAACGATATTCCATCAAAGCTTCAGTTAGATTGCAGAAGCCGTAATAAATCTTATCGATGGAAAGTTATTTCAATCAGAGAATGCCGCGAGCGGATGCAATTACTGCATTTTCAATTGCCTTCTTATACTTACTTAATAGACAATAAGTTAGTGCAAATTTATTAACAATAGCAAATTAGGTACATTTTGTTGTTTCACATTTAAGTACCTACTCATAAACGTACGAGTACTATGAAATTAAATGAAATGAAATATTTTTTATTCAATTTAAGTCCATACGGAACACTTATAACTGTAAAATATGTTATATACTGCTGATTATAAAGCAGAGCCAACCAGCAAGAAACTCGGAAATATAACTGCCTGGACATGACCGAGTATATTTCTCTTATTTCTCTTTATTTGTATGTATGTCTACAATAATTAACGCAAATGCTTAGACTTCATCTTTCCAGCGGTATCTTGGACGGCCGACTGGTCTTCGCCCATTAAGACGTTCCAGGTACAGGTCCAGGTAGGTAGGCAGAACGAAAGATCTGGAAGAGGATACTGGGACCTGTACAAACACCGGTGATGATGCCTGGAGGAGGCTCAAAAACATGGAGCTGGTAAACCAGGTTGGCTAGCCTAACATCATTGGCGAGACTAACGCTGATCACCTTCGCTGGCTCGGCCACCTCGAGAGAATGGGAGAAGACCGTACAGTAAAGAGAGTTACTTTTGATAAGTAAAAAAGTGAAATGGGAATAAAATAATAAAATAAGGGGAGTACATGTTCTTATCCACCATGGCAACACCAGCCGCCATCTTAGCGAATCAAGGTGCTACATCGGTGACGTTAGCCACGCCATCTTGTAGATTTAAATTGCATGTGGCGATTATGAGAGATTATTTAATAACTACAATCTTAAAGAATAGGAGGAAAGAAAAATCAATTTTTTGAGTACATGTTCTTATCCACCATGGCAACACCAGCCGCCATCTTAGCGACTCAAGGTGCTACATCGGTGACATTAGCCACGTCATCTAGTAGATTTAAATTGATTGTGGCGATTATGAGAGATTATTTAATAACTACAATCTTAAAGAATAGGAGGAAAGAAAAATCTATTTTTTGAGACGCAAAACAATGATTTTTACCCGCGACAAGTAACAATAATCTGTAGGAAGAAATAATTTCATAAGTTTCTCTCAAAAACCGTTAATACATTCCTCCAAGTCTTTAAGATTGTACTTTTTTCAATAATGTCTCATAATCGCCACAATCAATTTAAATCTGCTGGCGGCGCTAGTTTTGCCGATGTAGCACCTTAAGGTGACGGGTAGGGCATACTAGCGACGCCATTCGATTTTAATTTTGAGCTACTTAACCGTATCTATTTTAAACGATTTCGGGGTAACTAAGTGTTTGCCGAGAGGTTGTAACCCCAAAACTGTTTAAAATAGATCCGGTTTAGTAGCTAAAAATTAAAAGCGATTGGCGTCGCCCGTGCGCGTGCCCTACCCGTCACCTGAAGTCTTACAAAACGGAATCTACGCTGCGTAATCTTTGGCACAAACAACTTTATACCTCATTAAATTATGGTAAATGGGGTAAAGGCTATATTGAATTTTCAAGTTTCCCTTCGAGGTGAAACTGTGTACCAGATGTTGCTAAGAGGTAACGTTAGAGGTGAATGTGCAAGTAAAAGTTATAAAGTATGCCAGCTTTGTGTGGAACGTGTCAAAAACAGCGGCGAAGTTTCAAGCGTAGTATTTTAAGTTATAATTAAAATATAAACGAATATGTAATTAAATAGAATGAGGAGGAAATAAGTTTTCAATCCCAAATTTAATACCGCATTATTTTATACAGTGTTCTATGAACGGGAAGTGAATAAGAATAAGTGGCGCTGTGAGTGAGGGTACCGGAGGCACTCGGGGGTAAGGTTGGTACATTGGTCACACCAATAGAGTTGCGGATGTCCATAGGCGGCGATAATCACTCTACTACGCGCACTATCAGGTGATCCGTCAGCTCGTTTCCCACCTATCGCATAATATAAGTTGCTTTTGGCGATAAAAATCAACGTACCAAAAATTTTTCTGGAAGAAATCGCTACCAGTGATAAAATCGCCTTATTGTACTTTCTGTTGTTATTGAATAATACTTATATTTGGGTTTTGTGCAATAAAGAATCTTTTTTATCTAGAGTTCACGCTACTAAAGTGAAAAGGGCACTTGAGTCGCCATCAGAATTCCAATTTGAGCTTTATGCCGTTAGACACAAGCCACGTTATTATGAATCGCGATCTAAAGTTATTAACGTACTAAAGCTCATGTCATCCCGTTCCAACACGACATGTTAAAAAAGGATAGCACAAGTTTTGTTCCGGGACTATCCTTAGTCCGCGATTTGTAATAAGGGGGAAGGAATCTCAATTTTAATGTTCTGTGATTTTCCGCGGGACCTCTTTCCTGGCGTGGATCTTCTTATTTTAACTGTTAGGGGCCATTTTCATGGAGCACGTCGACCCTAAGGAATCTTTTGTACCTCCCCTATCCTTTGCACTCCTACTCAAGAAAGATTCGTTTCATCAGCGTCACGATTTCGGATTGAAGTGCCTCTAGTCTTCTGTTATAGGATAAGCGTTACCTAGAAGACACATTCTGCCTCTGGCTAGTGAGTCGCATTCACATAAAAGACGTTCTATGGTTTCCGTCTCCTTCTTGCATGCTCTGCAGTCGCTGTTCGATGTTATGTTCATATTCATCAGCATTTTGTTCGTTTCATATGTCATGTTAACGCTCCTATGAGCTTCCTTGTCTGTTGCCTCCAAGAGGATGTTTTTTTTACTAGGACTCGATCTTACTTTACCATCCGTTACTACGGTATATATCAGAGTCATACGTTCCGCAGGTCACTAGGGCGTCAGAAGGCGGGCGCAGTCGTCTGTCAAAATTACTACGTGAGTGTGTTTTGTTCGGAATGAAAACACCGCCAACGAATACGAATGTGCGAGTATGAACCGAGCCTTGGGGTGTGTATTAAAATGTAACTTTACAAAACAAAGCGTGAGGAAATGTTTAAGGTTACGTTATGAATTTGTAAGCGAACAAATAGATTTCACGATTCTTTAGATTATCGGGCTGAATTTTAACTACTAATCACAAGGCAACAGATATTTTGTTGCTTTACTTTTATGATGTATTCAAAGTTTATTTCCCACCAGGTCCAATATTTACAGCTGTTTTCGCTGCAAACGCCTTAATTGTTTTGATGATTACTGCAGTAGAGAAGAGCGGAAATAAATTTGAGTGACTCGGCTGAGTTTAGATCAGTCATTTGGAACAGGCTAATTTTCTATACGCCAAGCTGATAAACGTTGAGTGATTTTAGTTCTAACAACTAATTGGCCTAGGCATATTTGCTTCGGCTTTTAACAAACGCCCTATGCGTCCAATTGGATGGCTAATTTAACCAGGTGGCTGCGACACATATACTGATACAAGTTGAGGATTCTGAGTACAAGGAGTGCATGAATCTATGAAGGAATCTTACAGCGTCGCTTAGTTGGAATAAGAATGCCCGATAGTATCAATTATCCTACGATTTTTGGCAGCCAAGCCAAAACGCTGCGGCACTAAGTCGGAAGTACTCTGTAGTAATTCCCAACCGACCAGGGCATAAGGTTCATAATACTGAACCGCTTTAGAATTCAAAGTTAGCACATTAAGTCAACCTAATAAATACCGACTTTTCCAGCTTTCAATTCCCATCTATTACTGTAAAGAAAACTATGATTCATGTCGCAAGCAGCTCGCCAAGGTCTTAAATAACACTTAAATTGCACTTAAGTTATTCAGCGGGTGCGCTCGGGGTACTAAAGATATTCTAGAACACCTTACTGGAGCCACTATAGGAGCAATAGTGTTGGATGAAGGTACTCAAGCGAACGGCTCGGCTATTTCACGTTTTAATAAAACTAAAATGGTTACAGTAAATACATAAACCGCAACCGACGGAGCGGTATATGTGGCTTTTATTAGAAAAATCGAGAGAGAAAGAGAAGAGAAATTTTATGGGACTCCGTGAATGCAGTAGAAAGGTGGTTTATTACAGTATATACTAGTAGCCCGTCCTCACTTTGTTTTGGGACATTAATTCCATTTTGAACCAATAGATGGCGCTAGGTGTCGATTACATCACGCAAGCGTTTCGTGTTTTCAGATTACCTATAAGCGTTGCCGCTGTCTGTTTGATTTACCTCTTTATAAACAATATTACATTATAGTATTTCTTCCCAAATCTTTTGTTCACGTGATAGGTGGTAGATGAGCAGACGGATCACCTGATGGTAAGCGATTGCCGCCGCCCAAGCAATAGAGTCACAAGTGCGTTGCCAACCTTTAAAACCCCCTTTCTCCCGGATTGTGCCTCCGGTACCCTCACTCACGCAGCGAAACACAGCACATTGCTGCTTCACGCTGGTTTTCTGTGAGGCCGTGGTATCACTCCGGTGGAGCCGGCTCATACATTCCGAAGCCTGACTCTCCTACACGGTCGATGTTTTAGATTTTTCCATTAATACCCTTATTTAGATCACTTTCACTCCAATATTTTCTCAGCGTGTAACAATGCGTTCAAAGCAGCTGGTTTCGGGATCTCATTAGAATCATTCATATTCAAATACGAGTAGGTCATATTTTCTTATGTGATTGGACTTTTCTATTGCAAATTCGCCATCGCAGTTCAAAACCGCGAACCGGCCGTGAAACCCATGAAACTCATTAATGTGCCTTTGTAATTCCTCGTACGATGTAAACTCCTCCCCCCATTGTTTGGAAACTGCGTGAGACATGAAACATCGCGTCGGAACAATCTCGCTTCCATGCAAACTTAACGTTATTTCTCTGCAGGAAAAGATGGCGCGCCGCAGTATTCCCACTAACAACAGACCGACAAGGATCAGAAGGCACTTCAGTGACATTGACATGGGGGCGCTGTACTATATTTTTCCCATGGGATAATGGCGTTAGTTATTTACTACTACTAGTTGCTTTTGCCACGTGCCAAATAACCGTGATTGTACTATTAACAGCAGTAAGAATTACCTATTTGCTCATCAAAAATACCAATTGCACATCCAAGTATGATTTTGATGTGTCATTTGTATTGTATGGTGTTCAATTTATTAATTTTGAGAAAATATTAAATACAACCTTTTTTTTCTATATTTAGAGTCCATTATAGACAAAAAGGTTGTGAATTTGCAAATGTCAAGTAAAAATATTTTATTAATGTGGGTAGTCAACAATCGAAGTCAGTAAGAGTCAATCAATGACACGCCGGTGCAGTGTTAAGCATTTTAACAACCCACGGATTCCGTCCAGACTACTGATTAATTTAAATTTTTAGTGGTCACTTTTATCTCAGATAAATCATACTCAATTTAACATGTGCAAAATTAGCTTTAAGAATCGCAAAACTAAAAAAAAGTAAAACTTTTAAAAGTAAAATTTGTAGAACAGTTTTTAATTTGGACGACCTATTTGGATCAGTGGTAGTGTATACTGCCTACTGGTGCAAGGGTTGCGGGTTCGATCCCCGCACAGTACAAACATTTGTGTGCATGAACATGTCTGTTTGTATTGGTTTGGGCGTTTTCTATGCATTATTTGAGTATGTATTTACAAAAGAAAAGTATTTTATGGACATATTTGTAATTCCATAGTTGGTTCTTATATCCGTAACACAGGTGCTGAGCTACCTGTCTCGGAGTCTGATCAATGTATGTGAAATATTTATTTAAAAAGAAAAATGTCTTAAATTACAATTGATAAAAACCAAATGGCAGCGCCTTTGGCCTTAACGAAGGCCTAATCGGGCGTTTTTTTTAAATAATCGATGTCCGAATATAAGATCTTCCATTAGACAACACACTTTATATGTGTCGCGTAGCTTGTCAATAGCTTTTTGATATTTTTGTTATTGTTATCTTTTCATGTTAAGCTGTTAGCTAAAAAATAGATACTTACCTAATTTATTTCACTTGACATTGGCAATTGCCATAGTAAAAAAAAACAAAAATAATCGATAGTCATATAATCTATTTATGATGCTACTGGTACACCGCATAACTCACATACTTGTTCCCGTGGCATTGCAATTACTTAACTCAATAACTTATTCAGAGCAAACATGGTTTTTATTACCTGGCTAACAGTGCGCAGTCTCGGAATAGCAAATATATTTGATTATGTCGGGAGCGTTTGTTTAGGACCGCGACTGCTAAATTAGCCAAAACTTCGGGAACAAAAACAGGTATTTGATTAGCATGCGAGCCATAAGACGCGAGGCACAGTGGGAGAGAGAATTTAATCTGTATTGATGATGTTTCATCTCGAGAGATTTCTATGTTTTTTACTCTCTAAATGTACCTATGATAAAAAATCGGCCATAAAAATCTGAATCCCACACAATTACCGTGGGAGAGCCACGCTTCGGCATGAATGGGCCGGCTCGACCAGAATGATACCACGGCCTCCGTGAAGCAGCACTACCGGAGGCCCAATCCGGGGAAACGGAGGTTTAACGGTGTGCATGGGCGGCAGCAATCGCTTACTATCAGGTGATCCGTATGCTCGTCTGCCGCCTATCACATTAAAAATCTTACTTACTGCTAAGGAATCATCGTGGTTTCTTACTGTATACTGCTGTAGTTCACTTACCTGAAACAATTTTCAATCAATTAACAAACCTTACACACACACACACACACACCTGTACGCAAATACTTAGTGCCCGGCTTGAGAAGCCGTATTATTACTTTGTTTTTTTTTCTCTCTGTTTGTCTCCTTTTATATTTGTAATGTTGTGTTTGCTGTTTTAGTTTGTATTTGATTTGATTATACTTGTTGCGTTATTATCTGTAAAATGTGGTGTATCGTATTTTCCAGTGAATAAATGTTTCTATCTATCTAAATAAACAAGCATGACCTAACAATCTTGAGGATGTTCAAGAGAAGAGCGTACTCTTTTTGAAAAGGCCGGCAACACATTAGTGATCTTTCTGATTTCGCGGATGTTCATGGGCGTCGTTGATTACTTTGTGACTCGCTTGTTCGTTTGTCGCCTCTAGTGAAACGTTTAGGGGTTTGCGGTGAAATAAAAGAGGTTCTTTCACCGACAAACTATATTTCACGAAGAGAAGGAGAAGTGGGTTCTATTGAGTACACACAAAGTAGACCCCTTACTAACTAGGACTCCCCTGATCTCAATAGGATGTCGCGGCGGCCGTGAGTCTCCTTCCCGGTGAGTCCAGTGACGGAGAAAGAGCCCGGCAATAGAAGAGGTGTTCCGAGGGATCGTCCAATTGGAGTTAGTTCGGGAGAACTCGTTCCAGAAGTCTCCTCTAGTAAAAAAAACTCCTCCAAGAAGAACCCGCAATTGAAATCCTGCGGGTCTTTTCTGGAAGATTTTAAGTATAGCAGGCACTAACACGACCTGAATTCTAGAAGTCAGCGAAGATGGCTGAACTGTGGAGAATATTCATTCACAGATAATGCGCTCGTAGTTGAGAGTCGAATGAGGCGGCGCGCCCGTCTGTTGTTTTATGCGACGGTAAGATGGAAGGAGCAGAACACCGTTAGCTTTTGGCTATTGCCTTATAAGGCCGTGGAGTCGACCCGTTGTCGGAGCGTCCGTAAGCAGTGCCCTGATTGGTCACATATTCAAGTACCAACGGCTTATTACGTTCCGTTTCATTTACTAAGTGTTTTGTATAGCGTATGCTACGCTATACTAGCATAAAAAATGTACTGTTTTTTATTACTAAAAAAATATGGGACACACATAAGAAATAAGAAAGAACGAGTCTCATAACAAACCTATATTAAAAGAATAAAAATTTTGTTTATTTTTACATGGACTCTTTGTTTCGCATTATTTGAAACGAAAATAGTGGCTTAATTTCAAATTGTAGATTGTTCACTGGTCGCTAATACACTGTGCCACTCACAGGATAAAAACGTCAATGGTTAGACCTTAGGTTAGACAAACAATTAAGGCGCCTGATTTTAGTAGAAAAATATGCCTATGTAAATGAGTAACAAAGTCATTTCATTCTACGAACCCGTATTTGATCTTCGCCTTGCCTCATTAAATTTGATAATAGTCTTTATTAAAATAAATATTCTCTGGTACAACAAACCAAATTAGTAAACGCGAAATAATTTATTGGACAAAAGAACAAAAACACAAGAAAATTAAGACAATAACTGAGAAATAAAATTAAGCTAAAAGTAAATAAAAAGTTAAGTTAAAACAAAGTAGGTCCCCGTGGCAATGTCCCCAAAATGCTGGCAGCATTACCCCGCTGGATCGCGATAGGAAATTCGCTGGGCGAGGTGGCTGCCAGCCTTTGGCTCTCCCGTGACTTCGACTAGACGCTTAGCTAAGTCACGGAAGAAAGAGAGAGCGTCGGAACCCCACGGGCCCAGTGTTTCAACACCGAAAGCTACAAAGTGGTAGGCACCAGATAGATGCCTATACTTTGCAGCTTTCAGTCTCTCTGCCGCGTCAGCCGTAGCTCCGGCACTCCTCGTAGTCCCGGGAAGATGGGGCCAGTGTCGACGCAGGTAGCATCCCATACGAGAGCACGTCCCATCTTCCAAGGGATGAGAGACATTCCGTCTGGTCTCTTGCCATCATCACGTGAAATGCCGTTCGGCAAATATATAAATAAATAAATAAAAATAAAAAAATATAAACGCGAAATACGTTTTCGCTGGTAATAACTTTTACAAGACATATTGTATACCATATCATGGTTACATAGTTAGTGGCTGAACTTTATTATATACCTACCAAGTATTCTCAAGGGCCAACTCAGTGGCTAGATAGGTGTAGAGGCCAGAATGTCTCAGGTTACTAGTCAATCAATTCGTTCTAGAAGGTTGAATGCTACATAATATTTGGAAAGCACAAAAGCGGCTTATTACACAAAGACGAACGTCATACGATATCCTTGATAGATAGATAGGTAGATACTTAGAGATTAGGCGTTTCTATGAGAGTTATTGTGCTATCTATTCTCTTTCGTCTTATCTCATTAGCCTCAAAGCTATTACATAAGTAAGATAATTGGTTATTTCAACCTAAAGATAGTCTCATCCAATTAGTAATGCCATGTAAAAGAATATCATTATGAAATCAAATTATTTTTAGCGCTTTTGAATTTTCTAAATACGACGATATTTTTCTTAAAATTATGTCTTTGTCGAACCTAAATACCAGATAATTAAGACGTAGTCAAAAGAAACTTATTTAAACAAAGGAAAAACCTCTAAAATCGCCTCTCGTCTCGATCTATTGTACCAGGCACATAGCAGCCCGAGGAGTTGTACACCACAAAAGACCTACACGCGGACAAAGGACTCGAACATCTATTCAAATGTAATGACTCGTAGCGGTGCCCGAGCCGGCTACTTGTCTCGCTGCAATCTGTGGTACCAATCTACGTGACGTTTATGAGCACACCGCCTATTATGCTCTGGAGTCCTGGTACGCGAATTTTGGGAGCGAAAATTTTATTGCTACGATAATGCGGTCGACGAATTCTGTAGTCCCGATACTCGCTGGTTTACATTTTTAATAAGTTCGAATACGAAGAATTATCAATGTGGTTTCAGTTTCTTAGTAATTTTGAAATACTAATCATCCCCATCTTAGTATTCTCGTGTATGTAATATAATTTCCGAATGCGTCCAAAGCTGTGGAGCCCGGGTTCACTTGGACCATGATTCAGTATTTAGGGAGTCTGGAAATTACAATGAAGCGACTGCCGTCTGGCCTTCACAACCCTATAACACCGGAATCAGACAACTGAATCATGGTTACACGTTTGAGAAACTATCGGAAACAGGTATCCTTACGATGTTTTCCCTCACCGCCGAGTTAATGGTAAAAATACGTGTCGGGATAAATGGATTTGAAAAATCCAGAGGTACATGCTCGGATTCGAACCACGATCTCCCGTATAGAAGGCGGGTTAGGAACCACTTAAATACCATCGCTCTCAAGTTCAAGTTATGATTAATTAAGAAGAAGAGACTCTCAAGAGTTATGGATTTTCTTATTTTTCAGTTTGTCACAGTTTGTCTTTTTCTAGTTAACTCGTTTTTTATGATATAGGGGGCAGACGAGCAGAGGTATCACCTGTTGGTAAGCGATTACCGCCGCCCATGGACACTTGTCACGTCAACGAAGTCACAGGTGCGCTGCCGGCCTTATTAATAAGGGGTACGTTTTTTTCTTGACGGTAGATAGTATCAACATCATCATCAGCCCATTTAAGTCCCCACTGCTGGGGCACGGGCCTTCCTCAATCACATGAGGGGTAATTGCCATACTCACCACGCTTGGCAGACGGGTTGGCGAGGGTTTTGATATAAATGCTGAGTTTTCCTTCTCTGGGTGCTTATGATCATGCCAGCAGCTTTACCTTAGTCGCCTTTTACGACACCTCGGTACGAGTGAGGGTGGCCTATTCTACTCTGCCGGGGACCACACGGCTTTCTGCCGGGGACCACACGGCTTTCTGCCGGGGACCACACGGTAGATAGGAATCCTTGAAAATGAAAAAGATTCAACTTGAAAATGAAGAAGAAATGTAACAGCTTACATAGGCATAACACAGGTATCATCTAACAAACAAGTTATAACTATGTCAAAACAAACGTCTCGGCTTGTCGGTATTGGCGCCGCGTATTTGTCTCCCGCTTTTTGTTTGCAAAGGTCCCCTGATCTAGCATTAAACTACTAGACGACGAATTTGTGAGTCAAGATGCGTAACACGAGTTTTAGGAAATTGTATGTGGTTCCGTATAGCTCCTTTTTTGCTTGTATGTGGTAGTATTAGTTTAGTAATATTAAGTAATTTACATGATACATGGATGTGACTGCTAATCTTTTCGTTCAATTGGTGGGTCAAAGAATAGAAAATAATATACTTCAGGTAGTAAAACTGTGGAATCAGCTACCAACGATGCTGGTGTTTCCGAACAGATCTCTTGGTGATCTTCAAGAAAATTCTTCCCTTAAGAGCCGGCAATCATCTGTGATGCCTCATGTGTTGCTGATGTCCATGGGCGGCGGTAATTGCGGCGGCTTACCATCGGGTGGGCCGTCTGCTCATTTGTCCGCCATAATGTAAAAAAAAACTTCCTTATTAAGGAAAGGGATGAAAGCATAGTTCATTCACTATTACCTACTTTTTTATGAGGTAATGAGGAAAGACGAGCATACGGATCACCTGATGGTAAGCAACTATGCAAGCCCATGGACATCTGCAACACCAGAGGTCACCGGTGTGCTGCAGGCCTTTAAAAATCTTTCCTCTCTTTTTTTAAGGTCTGCAGGTCACATTAATCCGGAAATACCGATAAATGATAACAGATGATTAACGACAAAGAACAAAGAACTCTTTATCCATTCTAATCCTGGTAACGGAACCCTAAAAATATTTTCCCCGCTTTATCGAATTTGTGTCAGTGTCGATAGGTATATAACCGAGGTTTCCGTGGATCCGTCGCCCGAGGCGGGAATCGAATTTAGAACCCCGAGCAACCCAAATTGATTTACCCTTACCCTACCGCTGCGGCTCTCACACGTGAAATCCGTGTGATTTCAGGTAAAGCGGTGTCAACGCAACATACGCCGCGTCTTCAATTATTTGTGCACGATTTACCTCTATTAGTTTTCTGTTGTCCTGGTAATCAATTAAACGTGAAACTACCTATGTCTTAAACGTATTTTTTCGGAATCTAAAATTAGCCTCGACTATTCTCTGCTATCTTGATAGCAACTTTTCTAGTACTAAAATGCATTTTTTTCTGTATACTACATATACTGGGATTATCTTTGAACATTTACATCCCTTTAACCACGTGTTCTATCAACCATTCTGAACATCATTTGTTCTATGACTTTAGGAAATTCGCATTAAAAAATTTCAACTTCTCATACAAAGTCGGTCACGCACGTGACTTAGTAATTCTGTATGATGAGTCGAAAAAAATTTCGACTAATTTCGAAAAGTCGTAGAACAACTGTTGTTCAGAACGGTTGGTAAAACACGTGGTTAAAGGTATGAAAATGTCCACAGATACACCCTGTATGTACCTACATGTAAATAAAATTGACTCAACTCTCACTCACTCACTAAAGCGATCCCGAAAGCGATTTGATAAAAAATGAAAGTATAATCAATATAAATACTATTAATTGAAATCAGTTTAGTAGCTCAGTGGATAAGAACGTGCACTTTCAAGGTGCAAATCCGAGCAAGTTCGAATTTTTCTAGTCGACGGAAAACCTCTGCAAATCATGTACGATGCCAATGGTAACCACGAGCGAACTTTGGTGCGAGCGCGTGCAACACTTTGCAAAATCCCTTTGAGTTCATAACGAGAAAATACTAATGAAAATACACATTTGAAATGACAAAGTTCAAATACCACTATAAACGACGCCCGTCATTCCATTTCGTCATTTCCATCGCTGATGCGACATGCTCGTCAGATATTGCGCGTCGTCACTCGCCAAGCATGCGGCTAACAGCAGCAATTAG
Organism: Marasmia exigua; assembly: GCA_019059595.1. Classification (NCBI taxonomy): domain Eukaryota; kingdom Metazoa; phylum Arthropoda; class Insecta; order Lepidoptera; family Crambidae; genus Marasmia; species Marasmia exigua. The sequence continues at coordinate 1,039,874 of CM032481.1, read as the reverse complement.
TTCGCTAATAAGCCATCATTGCGATGCAGATATCGAGTGGATGTATCGATTTTATGTTGCGATACAAATCATTGCTAGATTTTGCTAGCCATTTCGTGTATCTGCTCGTCAAACGCCTCGTCAATTGAAAAAGCTACGAAGGTTTCGATGCATATATGAAATGAAACGATGAATATCAAATGAATCGATATGTCGCAGGGAAATAAGGAAAACAGAGATTTCGAGAGATTTTCGAGTATACCGTGGGAGAGCCACGCCGCGGTATGAATGAGCCCGGCTCGACCGGAGTGATACCACGGCCTCACAGAAAAGCGGCCTGAAGCAGCACGTGTTTCACTGCGTAAGTGAAGGTACCGGAGTGCCAATTCGGGGGAAAGAGGGGTTTAAAGGATGGAAGCCCACTGTGACTCCACTGGTGTCGCGTGTGTTTATGGGCGGCGGCAATGGCTTACCATCAGGCGATCCGTCTGCTCGTCTGCCACCTATCACATAAAAAAAATATTAGATAGCGAATATGCTGGTTCAGTGCTTCTTACTTTACTACTGGGCAAAGGTCTCCTCCAGACCCCTCCATCGATACCTGCCCGCGGCCATTACCGACACGTGCGTATGTATATCCTGGGGTAGACGCGCCATTTTTTCTACCTTATTAATTCATGTTGTTATTTTTATTTCACCTTTCAGGGCCCATTTACCCCATACTTTCGTTCCACAGTTAACTAGCACCTGTTTTTTTTTCGTTATGCCGTCAGCATTATGTTATTGTGAGTCTTTTGTTAAGCCATCCAAAATGAAGACCATGCATAGAAAGCACAAACAAACATGTTTGTTTACCCGCGGTCGGTTTACACGTGACGAAATTACGGCTGTGTTGACGCCCCGGCCAGAGAGGCAATATAACCGGTAATTCTCGCAATTCACCATATTTCAAAATCAAATTAAAAGTGCTTACTGATGAAATGCACAGTTATTTTTCTGAATTGCCGTAAAAATTTGCCGTAAAAGAAAAATGTTTTATTGTTTATGGCTTGTGTTTTACATTTACATTGACAACATTTCATATTAGTAGGTACGATGGCTTGTTTCTGCGCCCGTATGTTTGTTCGTAGTCTCATTACAACAATGCCCTGTTTCTCCGACTTTTTGAATTCGATGTAACGTTACTTCGAAAAATATATGAAATTATTTTTCTGTATTTCAGAATAAAACAAAGCCGATTTCGCAGTCTGATAAAGATTTTTTTATTGGACACAGAACACAAATTTAAACACGGGTGACATAAATACACACACAGGACAAATTCTGTAGCCAACAAGGCCTAATTACAGCATTTGCTACTGTGGCCGAAGCCGCTATAGCGCTGGTTTTCAGGCGGAACCATGGGCGACGTATGTACATACATATATACAACAGGAGAAATACAAAACAATATTAATAGGATAAAATAAGTTAATAATAGTCTACAAGTAACATGAAACAAAGATACACTTAGTAATAAAAATAAAGAGGATTGTAAAGGTGTAATAAAATAATATTTATAAAATTACGCTTAGATCTTTAAAACTACGCAACGGATTTTGATGCGGATTTTTTTAAATAGATAGAGTAATTGAAGAGAAAGAACAATATAATACACGTATAATATCACACCCGTGCGGAGCCGGGGCAGGTCACTAGTACTATAAAATTTCCATTCACCATCATCATCGTCATTTCAGCCAATAGACGTCCACAGCTGGACATATGCCTCCCCCAATGTTCTCCACAAAGATCGGTCCTGCGACGCCCGCATCAATGGATTCCCGCGATCTTCACCAGATCGTTGGTCCACCTTGTGGGGAGCCTGCCACGGCTGCGACTTCCTCTACGTGGCCTTCACTCGAGGACCTTTCCGCCCCAACGGCCGTCTGTTCTCCTAGCAAAATTCTATTAAGAACAATTATTTCGTATGAAAATCAAAGATTGATCGCAGACTTTTCTTGATGTGTACGCGTACGAAGTCACAACCGCCGCTTGTATATTATGAAGGCAACTACTATGTAATACTGTAAATACACGTCACGCATCAAAAGCACAAACATGTTTACCCGCGGTTGGAATGCACGTGACGTAATTAACGTTGTTGACGTTGCTGGCGAGCGGCATTATAACTGATCGCTGATTGGTCGCTCGAATGGTATTGACGGAGACTGAAGAGTGTTTTCATGTACGCAAAGGGGCTTATAGCGAGTGAAAAACAAGCCATGCTCTTTCGCTAAAGAATGCGTGCCTATAATAATACTAATGCTCACAACATCTCATACGTTGACCTGATTCCGTACTAAGTAGCTTAAGCACTTATGTTACAGATATCAGACAACAGAGGAACATAAATATATACTTAAATACATATATTACACCCAGACACCGAACAAACACAAGTATTCATCGCACGAGTGTTTGTGCAGGGTGGGGATCGAACCCACGACCTTTGGCGTAAGAGGCAGGGTCACTACCAATTGCGCCATCCGGTCAGTCCATTCTGATTGGTCGCTCGAATGGTATTGACGGAGACTGAAGAGCGTTTACATATACGCAAAGGGGCTTATAGCGAGTGAAAAACAAGCCATGCTCTTTCGCTAAAGAATGCGTGCCTTTAATAATAAAATCCTCCAACCGATTTCGGCTAAGGCGGCCAATCTCAACGATCAGCCACTTACGCAGGATATATTATAGTGCTCAAGTGTGTATAGCGCAAACACAAGTGCACTCTCCATGGGACACCAGTATGACACGACCAGAGAGGGATCGGGCACACCCAAGGGATTTTCTCGACCTAGATCGTGGGTCGGTTGTGGGGGGCCTACCACGGCTGCGACTTCCTGTACGCGGCCTCCACTAGAGAACCTTTACAATGTGCCCTGGACATTGCCACTTTCGGCATGCAATCCTTTGGGCTATGTCTGACCTTAGTTCTCCTGCATATCTCATCATTTCTGATCCGATCACACAAGGAAATTCCGAGCAAATTCCTCGTCATTGCCCTTTGGGTGCCTTGAGACTTTAAGGTGACGGGTAGGGCACACTAGTGCGCACCAACATCTAAATATCTCCCTGACTCGAGTAATGATGCGACTATTTGTATTTTGGGTGTAACTTGGTCACTCAGTATCAGACTTTTCTTGAATCTTGATTAAGGTGACGGGTAGGGCACACTAGCGACGCCAATCGATTTTAATTTTTAGCTACTAAGCCGGGTCTATTTTAAACAATTTCGGGGTTACAAGCTTTCGGCAAACACTTACACTATTCATTAAAAAACCATGCAAAAATTTTGGGTCCTACGCGTACCCGAAAAATTGATTCACGCCAAAAGCGGCCACTTTTGGCGTGAATCAATTTGTCGCGTACAAAAACGGAAACAACATTTGTGCATGGTTATTTAATAAATAGTATAAGTGTTTGCCGAAAGGTTGTAACCCCAAAATTGTTTAAAATAGATCCGGTTTAGTAGCTAAAACTTAAAATCGATAGCGAGCCCTACCCGTCAGGTTAAGCGGCACTGTTAGTTTCGGTTCTTTATGTCATTATTGGCAAACACACACGCGTTAAAGAATTTTGTCTTAAGACACTGCGGTAGAAGGGCCAAAAAACCATGAAGAAAACACTGCTTACAAATTAACGTTTTATTTTCAATATATAATGTGATAATAAATTAATTAATAAGATACAATATGCAGCTTAGCGCTTATGTCAACAATTTCAGCTAGACCCGACCTTCCGAATCTACTTTAGATTTTAGTGATTAGCAAGCGAGACTCAAATACGAGTATATACTAGGAGTTCAGAAGTGGCAAGAAGGCGGGCGCAGTAATTATTCCGAATCACGTCAAATGCACGACAAGTCGTAGATATGTATGCAAATACGATCCACCCTTAATCAGAACTTCGGCGGCCACAATAGCTCGTTACGACTCATATCACAAGGGAATAGGGTTCAAAATGTATTTGAATCGGTTTCGACTTGGCGTTTAAATTAAAGGAGAACGGTTCAGATTCGTGCGAAATAATGACAGTCGTTTTGTCGATAAAAAATAATTAAGAAGTAAACAACACCTCATACAACTTTACCTGATTCGGTATTCACTGGGATATCAGACAATAGAGGAGTTACATAAATATAATTTAGCGTTATATACTTACTCAAATGTTTGTTTGTTTGCGCTTATCTTGGATATTAAAGAACGGATTCTAATGAATATTTTTTGGCGTATAAATGTTAAGCCTAGGTAACATATAGATTTACGATTTACGAGTATATTGAATATATCGTTTAGTGAAACCGACTTTCACGCGACGGGAGTTGCTAGTAAAATATACATCAACATGACTACACACTGCCAATTTTTTTTTCTTTCTAGTGGCCAACATTTAGCCGCAATCTCATTCGATGGTAAGAGATAATGTAGCCGAGTATCTGTCTGTCGACCGACATGATTATACTGTGATATCGATATTACACTACTACTGTTACTAGACATAGTAAGTATAGTACAAGCCAAGGCTTGGACTGCCTCATTGGCGCAGTGGGTGGTGCGTCGCACTTTATAGCGCCGACTGCTCTTCGAACCCTGGGTTGGGTCAAAATTTGTACCTGAGTTTTTCTGTTGAGAAATTCTCAGTGTCAGCCCGGAGTCTGGAAGTTCGCTGTCTTGTACCCCCGTGCCTCTGAAAGCACGTTAAGTCGTTGGTCCAGCGCCCGATCCCTCTCCGGTTGTGTCGGACTGGTGTCCTACTGCATTATAAGGGCAAGGGAAAAGAGAGTGCACTTGTGTTTGCGCACACACTTGAGCACTATAATCCTGCGTTAGTGGCTGATCGTTGAGATTGGCCGCCTCAGCCGCAATCGGTTGGAGGATATAATTAAAATTATTCCTTGGCACCCCTTGTTTAAATCCAAAACGCCAGTTCTAAACAGAACAGGCTCATTCGCCCCGAATTCAATCAGAATTCGCCAGCAAATAATCACGAAGGACAAGTTGGGGCCACGCAGTTCGCGGGTGCCACGGAGGTGAGGGTTGGGCCACTAAGATCGCATGCCATGAATCAGCGCGGAGACAGATGACGCACATTTGTATTCTGATAATTGATCGTTTCTGTTTTTGGGTTTAAATTGGGTTCTTAAATAGAAATGGGTATGGCAAATCTAGTTTTGCCAATTTAGATCTTAAATGTATTTCGTTACGGACCTGATTATTACCCGTATGTAAGACTACCTACCTATGTATATCCACCGCCGCCGCGGCGGGTACAACCTGGCGGGCTGCCTTTTCTGTATCAAAAATGCTTTCAAAATAATTGATAACTCCTACAGCCGCCGGCCTTGCCCGCCGACTTGCCGTGGGTCTTTGGTGTGCAGATGACACCTTTAAGCTTTATACGTTTTACACTCAGAAACGATCTTTTAGAATTAAGGAAGACTTAACGTTTATACCCTGTTTCGGTAAGCATAATAGGCCGATGGTTTCACGCCCGATTCCTGTCCGGTCTTGTCATCATGGTATCTTATCGACTTATGCGGCATTTATGTCCTATTCTTGATTGAACGCTAAAGTTGGCTGCTATTAAAGCTGAAACATCTGATTAAGGACTGAATTAAATAAATGAAATACACACAATTTTTTTTTAAATAAAACAAAAACTTTCAGCATCATACAGTGACACAGAAGCGATTATTAGCACACTGAGCTGACCTAACACACGCTTATGTTGCACACATACTAAACGAACAAACACACACACACACACACACACACATACCTAAAGTGGTACTATTACAACTCAATGTTCCTAAATATTATTTATAAAAAAAAATGTTTTATCAAGGTTCAAATTTGTTACTTAACTATTTTATTTGTTTTTCTTTCGTTACTTTCCTTTCTTGACTACGAACTGGTGTCTGTAATACCTAAATGTTACTGTAAAACAATACGGTTTCGTTCGGCGATACAAGCCTCGTGCTTAGTGCAGAAACCAACGGCATTATTGCTATATGTACAAATTTTACTGGTCAATAAATTTATTTCTATTTCTACAAATAACAAAAATATCTATACCTAAAATACTTACATGCAATTCGACATACACCATTCATAAATTACTAGTCAGTTTGTCCGTACAGCCGCCTCATTGTACGGTCAGCATCAAAAGCAGCTTAACACATTAAGCTTAATATGTCAGAGTATATTTTTTACGTTACCCCTTAGAAACTGTCTATAATAGGCAGAACAGTTACTTTGACATGTTACTAAAGTGTTAAGGCGACGGGCAGCCCTAACTAGCGACACCATTAGTTTTTAATTGCTAGCTACTATACCGGATCTATTTTAAACAATTTTGGGGTTACAACCTCTCGGCATACACTTATACAATTTATTAAATAACCATGCACAAATGTTGGGTGCGTTTTTGTATGTGAAAAATTGATTACCGACAAAAGCGGCCACTCTTAGCGTGAATCAATTTTTCGCGTACAAATATTGGGTCCGCATTTGTGCATGGTTATTTAATAAATAGTTTAAGTGTTTACCGAGAGGTTGTAACCCCGAACTTGTTTAAATTAGAACCGGTTTCGTAGCTAAAAATTAAAATCGATTGGCGTCGCTAGTGTGCCCTACCCGTCACCTTAAGCTACTTTTAATGCTGACCGTACTGTCTGTTGTTATTGTATCTTACTTGTATTTTGTTTTTGTGCAATAAAGAACATCCATCTATATATCTATCTATAGCGATGGCGGATCCAGAACTCCAAAGCGACAGCTTGGGAACGCAACCGAAATATAGGGCTATGGCATTACCGCTACAAAGTCGACCTTCCCACGGTCAGCGGGACGCGGGGGGCAGTGCTTGTTGAATCGAAACAGTTCTCTTTGGAGCTCGCGCAGTCACAAGGTATGCTTTCAATTGGTCACGAACAATCCGCCCACCGCTGATTGGCCCAAACAGAAAATAAACTATTTCTATTTGTCAAGCGTACTTCGCCCCCGAGTCCCGCAGACCATGGGAAGATCGACTTTATAGCGGTAAAGCTTTAAAACGAAATAGTTAAAAAATTACATCGCGTTAATTCCCGTGATCGTTAACCGAAGAAGGAGACTGTCTGTTCAGTTCGCACCCAAACGAGTTCACTCATACAAAGTTCACTATATTGTCAATGGCAGCGAACTCAAACACTATGTATGAGTTATTATCTCTTACTCTGTAATTAACTCATCTAAAGTCGAAAGTGTCAGAACTTGCTAACTGCTCGTGTAACAAAGTAACTTAAGCACTAGACATGTAAAAGGGATCTTTACAACGTACGATCTATGGTTTCTATATTATATTTTGCGGTGGTAGCTCATTGGGTAAGAACGCACCTTCCATGTGTGGGTCCAACCCGAGCATGCACCTCTGGATTTCTCAAATCTTTGTGCGTATTTCTATCACTCGCTCTTCAAGCTTCAGCTCGGCGGTGACCTGCACGTTTCGGATAGTTTCTGAATGACATGCTCCCTCGCGTCACTTTAATGTAGATAAATTTGATTAACATGAAATAATTGAATTCGCCGTGTGGACCCGGCAGAGTAGAAAAGGCCACCCTCACTCTGCTCTGCACCCTCAAGCTGCTGGCATGATCATCAGCACCCAGAGAAGGAAAACTCTGCATTTATATCAAAACCCCCGCCAACCCGTCTGCCAAGCGTGGTGAGTATGGCAATTACCCCTCATGTGATTGAGGGAGGCTGATGATGATGAATTGTATAAGATTGTAGTCCTAATTAAAAAAAAATTTGTTTATTGTTTTGTTATTAATTTTAAATCAAAGTGGGCACAGGACCTTCCTGAATGTCGCAGAAGGAAGCCAATATACCGCTATGAGAAGTAGCGACTATTCATAATTATGAATCGAGCACATAATAAACATATGTAACCAATGGATATTATTTACAATAGTTACGGGAGTATTTCGCGACGGCTACGACTTAGGGTTCTTCAAGAGAAGAAAACATTACATTAGTGATCTCTCTGATGGGCGCCGTTAATTACTTTCCTTCAGGTGGTTCGCTTGCTCTTTTGTCCGCCTCTAGGATAAAAAAAGACTAGAGGCTGTTCTATATTTATAAAAGAAAAAAAAATCGTGTTAGTTACACTATTACTCAAGAATGGCTCGACCGATTTAGCTGAAAATTGGTGGAGGAAGAAAGAGGAAGGTCATAGGATAATTGTTATCCCGTGCCTGTGGGATAAACAAAACCGAATACTACGCGGGAACAACGCCGCGGGCGAAAGTTAGTTTGAATTAAAGCCGATCGTGAGGAAATCGTATCATATTAGGGGTCCTTGACAGTTGGAGAACATTACTCACTTATACGATACGACGTTGCGCTCCGCCAAAAACTCTAGTTTGCATCCTTTTAACGGCTATGTTTTGTATCTGAACCCTTAACTAGGCAACTAGACAGCATTTATTTCATTGGCTTTCAACCTTATCCCATCTGCACAAAGTTCGAAATCTGATGGTCCCGTATGGTTTGCTTGGATAAACGTTAAAATGAATATTTTAGTTTTAGAAAGTTCAAGTGTATTTGAAAATTTTATGCATTTTACTGTAGTTCTACCAACAGAGATATATCTGCTCTTTTTAGCTCAGCTTTGAATATCAATCAAGTCTTTTTTTTCTGTGGGAGAGCAACGGCATGGATGGGCCGGTTCGACCAGAGTCATACCACGGCCTGGCAGAAAAAGGCGTGAAACAGACGGCGATGACGATGTAGTTGATACGAGCCGCCAGGGGACTACCTGTCCCCATCACAAACAACCTGGACAAACATTCGTGCGATGAACACTTGTGTTTGTTCAGTTTCTGGGCGTAATATATGTATTTAAGTATATATTTGTGTTCCTCTGTTGTCTTACATCTGTAACACAAGTGCTTAAGCTACTTAGTATGGAATCAAGTCAACGTATGAGATGTTGTGAGAATCATATTATTATTATTTATCACGTTTTGAGTCAAATCTCAGGATTTTTTTCAATTCCGTCAAGTAAAGCTTAGTTTTATTTATGCTGAAGACGAACGCAAGCGGGTCACCTTATGGAAAGTAATCAACGACGCCCATGAACATCAGCGAAATCAGAGATATCGCTAATGTGTTGCCGGCTTTTTTAAAGAATTAGTAAGAGAAAATAAATACATTTTGAATTGAATTGAATATTCAAAATTCTACGCTGTATCAGTAACCGCAGATTTCCTGGACCAAACGGTATTGGGAACGTTTGTCATTCAGGGTGTCCGCGGTAGGGCTCCAAATCGGCCCTTTGTGCCGTAAACAAACATCTACGCGCCCTTCGGCACATTAAAGGGGGCTATGAACCAAAAAGGGGGGAGTCATTATGCTCATCTGGATATTTTTTTTGGCGATTAAAAGATCCTTAATATTGACGAAACGTCTCATGTCAAATGTACAATGGATCAAAAGAGCGTCTTAATGAGGAAAAAGGGAGCCCACCTTTTATAGGCACTAATCAATGTTTTCCTAACAGATATTTTCCGTCAGGTCTTTGTTCTAATGGCGCTTCGACGGCCGCTGTCACGGTTCGCTCGCTTCGCTCGCTCGTTTCGCTTTCTTTAGGGTCACCAGTTCTAATCTAACATTACCTATTTTTAACCTAAACATGACTATATGTAAAAGTCTCCGGCTAAACTTAACATTAACAGAATAACAAAGAACTGATGGCAAAAGATTTTGTTGAAACGTTCTGTTGGCGTAACGTTTATGGAATGACGGGACAAATGGTATTACCATAATGTATTTTTTTATTCTTATTATTCGACATATAAAACAATTAAAAATTAATGCTCATGGCGCCATCATTTCACATTACCAGATATGTAAAGATGGCGCCACTGACGTACTATTTTTTTTTTATGTGGCATGACATTTAGATAGATAGATAGTAGATCTACTGTATTGCACAAAAAAAAAACACAACTTTAAAAGGCATTACAGAAAAACTTAATTGTTACCAATTTCGGCGCGGCTTATCGCTGGAAGCGATTTCTACCAGACAACCTTCAGGCAAAGGGACTTTGATAGTAGAGGAGGTGTAGGTGGAGCAATATTGGAAAAAGGAAAGAAGAGTGAATGTTATAATATATTAGATATGTATAATGCTAATACATAAACAAACAAAACATATATATAAGTCCCCCACTTTAATAAATAAATATGTTAGGCTGGATAAAATTAATATAAGTACTAGGTTATAACATTCCGTATAAATATTAGGAATCTTAGACGGACCATCGACTACTACCGATGACTGGACCTGTAAAAACTTAAAGGATGCAATTTATTTATTTAAAAGGTGAGTTTTGACTCGGGCTTTAAAAATGGTTAATGATGGAGACTGTCTTATTGATAGGGGTAGGGAGTTCCATAGACGGATGGACTGGAGTAGGCTCCCTTGTTTTCATGGTACGAAGGAAAATCTTAGTTTGGAACAAGGGTAATGTATGCATGCCGAAGCCCATTGGCATTCAAACGATGCACAAATAACGGTGTATATAAAAATATTGTTGTCACACTTTAAAAAATAACTTCACTGCAATGCTGAGTTTATCTTAGAGTCTTCACAAACAAGTCAAGCGCAGTGTGTAAATGAAATAACTCTTAAATTTGCGTACCCATAATAGCCCATTCTCATCAAGTTGCGGGCCCCCATAAAATATTATCCAAATCCACCCCTGTCAGGGGCTTTGATAAAACGCGCCTCTCAATTTAAATGCGGGCTGCGGTCGGCCAGGGCCGCATTCAGCGCCTAACATTAGTAACCGTCGTGTGGTCACCGCAGTCCATTTGTCGATGGGAAAATTTAATCAAGGATTTCAAAAAGAAATACAAAGACGAGACGAGAGCGAGCGAGAGAGAAAATCGAGAGAGAAAATTAACTGCAATTACTGTATTTTTTCCTTTCTTCCTCAGGAGTGCGACTAGAATAATTTCCGCTAGCATTGGAAACTTTATTATACAAATTTAAAAACAGCAATATTGAATATTGAATAATGAATATCCAATTACATGAGATTTGAAAAGAGTTCTTTCACAGTAGCGGCATGACTTGGCTTCGACATTTTAGATGTCTACATGTGGCATTACCATTTACTATCAATTGGATTGCATGCTTGTCTGCTTATTTAAGAATTTATTTAAAAAAAATAGTCCTCTCATTTTTTTATAGGTAGCAGACGAGCAGACGGATCACCTGATGGTAGCGATTACCGCCGCCCATGGACACCCGCGACACCAGTGGAGTCACAAGTGCGCTGCCAACCTTTAAACCATCTTTTCCCCGGAAATCGGGCCTCCAGTACCCACACTCACGCAGCGAAACAGCACAGTGGTGCTTTACGCCGGTTTTTTGTGAGGCCGTGGTAACACGCCGGTCGAGCTGGCCCATTCATGCCGAAGCGTGGCTCTCCCACGGTCAATATCCTCCTAAGTCCTCCTAATCCAAGCGTGAAATTTGGTTGCGTCCAAAGCTGTCGCTTCGAAGCCCGGGGAACACTTGGATCACGATCCAGGAAGCCTGATAATTACAATGAAGCGGGTCCGTCTGACCTTCTCAACACTTAGACAGGGGAATCAGATCAACTATATCAAGGTTACACGTTCGGAATCACTATCTCAAATATTGCAGGTATCCATATTTTTTAGAAACTATAAAAGATGTGTAGGTTTCTTCACCATGTTCTCCCACGCCGCCGAGCTAATGGTAGAAATGTGCACATAGATTTGAATAATCCGGAGGTGCACGCTTGGATTCAAACCGCGACCCCCGAAGCGTGTTCATATCCACTGAGTTACCATTTTTTTTGTTGACCCAGGGAAATGCATTACGCATACCCGTCAGACGGGGGGAGGACGGATTATGTCGGACTCCCCCACAGCGGCGGGGGTTTACTTGAGAATGAGAGGTCCTGGCTGACCCTGAATATCCTCCAACCGATTACGGCTACGATTGGCGAATCTCAATGATCAGTGACGTACGCAGGTTACTATTATAGTGCTACAAGACGTGTGTGCGCAAACACAAGTGCACTCTCTAGTCCCTTTCTCTCATATTCCGATGGGACACTACTGTGACAGGACCGGGTCAGGCGCAGGACCAACAGCTTAACGTGCTTTCCGAGGCACGGGGGTACAAGACCGCCTACTTCCAGACTCCGGGCTGCCACTAAGAATTTCTTATCGAAAACTTAGGCACAAATTTATGGCCCCACCCGGGACCTCTTGCGCAGCGGTCGCTTTAAAGTGCGACCCACTAACCACTGCGCCATCGAAGCAGTCTCATCCATGGAGGTTAGCATGCTTATTTTAATAGCACGTCCTACTAAGTAGCACTTGCTCAAAAGTAGCATGTTTGAAGCATGAAAATAAGCATGTGAATCAGTAGGTCTTCACGTTTTGAAGGATACCTTTGATACATACACCAGTTGATAAAATCGACGTGACCTTATCTGAATACTTCGAAAGTTTGAAGTCACAGAGTGAATATTTGCTACTATATTATACAAGTACAAACAACATCAAAGCGGCCAAACGTTGTCTGTTGACATTGAAGTTCTGATAACATCTTCGGTTTCCTCATATTTCCTAAATTCAAATATTCTTGACCCGCCGAGAACTCGCTACTTTTGCCAACTTACAAATAACAAACAATATTAAAGAGCTTTTTAAGATGAACGAGAGTTAAATTTGTTGGGAGATGTTTTCGACGAAAGTTTGTTTTAAACCTTCATTAAATTACCACAAAATAACGAAGATGATTTATCAACTTCGAAAGAAGAGCAACGGTAGCTTATTCGATAAGAACGTGTGCATTCCGCACGGGAGATCATCATCATCATCATCATTTCAGCCAATAGACGTCCACTGCTGGACATAGGCCTCCCCCAATATTCTCCACACAGATGGGTCATGTGCCGCCCGCATCCAATGGATTCCCGCGATCTTCACCAGATCGTCGGTCCACCTTTTGGGGGCATGCCACGGCTGCGACTTCCTTTACGTGGCCTCCTACTCGAAGGACCTTTCCGATAGTAATTTCGATGTCCTATAGTAGGCACGGGAGATAGTAGGTTCGAATTCCAGCTATGCTCCTAGAACTTGTGGGAGACTATTGTAAAATTTAAAGTTTATAAAAAGCTTCGATCAGCAATATTCTTGTCACTTTTCTAACTACCGTGGGAGAGCTACGCTTCGGCATGAATGGGCTGGCTAGACCGGAAGTGATACCACGGCCTCATAGAAATCCGGCGCGAAGCAGCACTGTGCTGTGTTTCGCTTCGTGAGTGTAGGTACCGGAGGACCAATCCGGGGGAAGCGGGTTTCGCGAGTGTCCATGGGCGGCGGCAATTGCTTACCATCAGGTGATCCGTCTGTTGGTCTACTGGCAAAATTGACGCCGTGGAACGGCTTTAAAATACAAATTATTTCTAGACGCTTCCGAGACGAAATTGCTACTACAATTTTGAAAGTGAAAAATGATCTGAGTCTCTCGGAGATAGTCCGGCGCAGGTGTCGCCATCTGGTGGGCATGATATATGAGGTAGCCGGCGCTAGTTTCCTTCCGTCCCGTGACGTCACAGATGCATGACTAATATCGAAGAGTGAAACTAACGGATAGACTAGACATTAGCCCACTTATTTCAAATCGCGGACTAAGAAAAGTTCTGGAACTAAACTCGTGCCCTGCCGCTTTCAACATTATGTATTGGAACGGGACAGCTTGAGCTTTAGTAAGGTAATAATTTAAGAGCGGCCAGCGCTACAATTACCTGTACCTACCTATTGTCATGATTTTCAATAATTAATTGATGTAATTTTAGGATTCACACGGAGTAGAATAGGCCACCCTCACTCTTACCGAGGTGTCGTAAAAGGCGACTAAGTTAAAGCTGCTGGCATGATCATCAGCACCCAGAGAAGGAAAACTCTGCATTTATATCAATACTCTCGCCAACCCGTCTGCCAAGCGTGGTGAGTATGGCAATTACCCCTCATGTGATTGAGTGAGGCCCGTGTCCCAGCAGTGGGGACTTAAATGGGCTGACGATGATGACGATGACGATGAATTTTAGGATTCCAGTAATTTAGTAGTGTTTGATTTGACTATTGACGGTTTTGAGAACTAAATTAAGGATTGTTGTAACCGGAAACGCATCGATAAATCGATAGGCCTGAAAACCGGTATATTGACTTGTCGGTTGACGGGCGAACGGACAGTTTGATTTGAGCAGCCGTCTGGTACGGACGTTTCAAAAAAGGTCTCGTAAGCGTGATGTATTTGTGAATATCTGTAAGTGCAAATTACGGAATAAATGATATGAGAAGCGGACTCTGGAGTTTCATTATACTATGTCTGGTACTTAATTACAACTCCATCGAAAACATTTCAATGTGAAAAGTAAAACGTTCAATCTTAGACAGGAAAACCAGACCAGCCTTACATCGACATTTTTGATTATTTTTTCGCTTATTTAGTTGATCTAACATGCTAAATGGACTTTCTTCAAGATTCCTATTATGAGGTTTAAAATGAAGCTGCTTCTTAAGTATGAGCTCAAAATACACTTGAGTCCATTTTTTTTATTTGATAGATGGCAGACGAGCAGACGGATTACCTGATGGTAAGCGATTGCCGTCGCCCATTGACACCCGTGACACTAGTGGCCTCCGGTACCCTCACTCACGCAGCGAAACAGCACATTGCTGCTTCACGCCGGTTTTCTGTCAGGCCGTAGTATCACTCTGGTCGAGCCGGCTCATTCATGCCGAAGCGTGGCTCGCGACTCTCCCACGGTCCATAATAATAGATCATTTTGATTTCAGATTGAACAAAAAAAAACGAAGTCCTTTACAATATTACGCAGCGAATAACGTTAAAAGAAAGCATTTACTCGCACGCGTGTTCTGTTTAACGACGCATACTCGATTTAACACGATACGGTGACGTCAGAAATAAAGAATAATATGTAAATAAGTGCTCAGACGATTCTCAGCCTGGGTACAAAGATTTGATAAAGAGTTTTTAGATATACTCATGAATATCCAGGTACATTAAATATTTTTTTAATGTCTAGACTGAATCAATATATTTCTTCTATAAAAAGACGTAACATTTTTTACTTATACATTAAACGGTTTGATGGATATGAAAATTCGTTCACTGATATAAAATGATTGAAATTAACGGGAATAGACACGAAGTTATAAAATTATATTTTATTGCTTTATATCAATATTTCCTTGGTGGTTCGACCGTCGTCATGGTGATTTGTACGGAATTTATATTGCAAGCTTTAGATCATTTACGATAAGAAGAGTAACTCACGACTACTGCAAAGAGAAGGTTTCTTTCTTTCTTTCTTCTATTTTTTTATTTTTAATACGGCTCTACCCGAAGATAATTTGCCAATGTCAAGTAACCTATTGAGAATAAGTAGGTAGTCAACAGTCGAAGTCAGTCAAAGTCACAGTCACTCAATAAAACGCCGGTGTTTTACGTTCTATCGACCTACGGATTCAGCGGATATCACTCTAAAAGCAATCGCGGGTTTTAAGACTCTATTAGGTCCAAGTAAGTTGTCACGAGACAACTCACTCGACACACAATAGCAGTGTTGAAAAAGATACAATCCAACGATTCTTATTATTAGGATAACTTTGCGACACTTCACTGCACAAATAAACACCAAATTGGTACAATAAAAACCACTTGGCACTAATTTAAAACCTTTGAATTGCATCAGCCCACGCGGATTGTTTTAGCCCTACCCGCTGAATCTTCTTTCTTCTTCTTGGGTAAAATACTTGTAATACGTGTTGGCAGTGGTGTGACTTGCCACATACCTAGGTGGCAGACGAGTAGACGGATGACCTGATGGTAAGCGATTGCCACCGCCCATGGACACCCGCAACACCAATGGAGTCACAAATGCGCTGCCGACCTTTAAACCCCGCTTTCCCCCGGATTGGGCCTCCGGTACCCTCACTATCGCAGCGAAACAGAACACAGTGCTGCTTCACGCCGGTTTTCTGTGAGGCCGTGGTATCACTCCAGTCGAGCCGGCCCATTCATGCCGAAGCGTGGTTCTCCCACGGTAGTTTTAGAAGGGACAAGAATATATAGCTGATCAAAAGCTTTAATAAACATTACATTTTGCACATACGAGTAGTCTGAACATGGATCCGTATCACCCAGGACTACATAAACCCGAAGGACACATTATCTACGCCCTATCCGTCCGTCTGTCGGACACATAATTGCATCATCAGTCCCCTCGATAAGAATCAAGCGGATTCCGACCGCGGCCGTACATCACGCGTCCGGAGCCGGACATCGCCCGTACGAGCTTGTCCGGCTGATAAGGGTGGCCGAGAAAAATGGCGGGACAAAGTCACAAATAAAAATGGCCATTTTCGGAAGAGGCTAATTCGCAAATTGTGATGGACATATACAAATTGACATTGACGGTGTTTTTGAACAATTTCTAATTATTTAATTTTTTTTCTTACATTTGCAGCGCTTTGCTATGTACGATCCGAATCTGACACAATAACGGTTCAGAAAACTCGAACTAAAACCGATATTGTTCAAGAATTATTTATTTTAGTTTTACTATACGTTATATTACCGTAGACGTTATCTTTAATAATTAAGGTGATTCACAATTCAATGACAATTAAAGTCAAAACCGCCGTGTGGTCCCCGGCAGAGTAGAATAGGCCACCCTCACTCTTACCGAGGTGTCGTTAAAGGCGACTAAGGTAAAGCTGCTGGCATGATCATCAGCACCCAGAGAAGGAAAACTCTGCATTTATATCAAAACCCTCGCCAGCCCGTCTGCCAAGCGTGGTGAGTATGGCAATTACCCCTCATGTGATTGAGGGGGGCCCGTGCCCCAGCAGTGGGGACTTAAATGGGGTGATGATTATGAAAGTCAAAAATAAAAATTAGGATAAAGTGGGAAAACGATTATGGCGGCCTACCGCCAAGTCAAACTCCCTAGTCTTGACTCCTAAGTCAAAGACTCCGAGTGGTAATTAGTATCTAGTGAAGTAGGGTTTTTAGTGAACAAATTTGGTGTTCTGGTGGCGCAAATAATGCGCAGTGAAGTGCCGCGAAGTGATTCTGATCATAAGAATCGTTGAATCATTTTTAACACTGCTATAGTGTGTCGAGTGAGTTGTCACGGGCAACTTCCTTGGACCTAATAGTCTTAAAACTCGCGATTTTGTTTAGAGTGGTATCGGCAGAATCCGTAGGTCGATAAAATGTAAACTTTGACTGACTTCGACTATTGACTACCCACTTATTCTCATTAAGTTATTTGACATTGGCAAGATGTCATCGGGTAGAGGCATAATCTAAAAAAAAGTGCGTTAACTACTGATCATAGTTCCACCACTACTCCGGATCGTTTAGTCTTTTTTTTTACGGAATCAGTTCGGATTCGAACCGGACAGATAGCAAAATCTCTAAGTTTCCCCTTACATGGCCACCAAAGCGGCTATCGTTAATACGTTCTACGTCTTGATATGTATCTTTATCTTGTGAACCGAGCATATTCATTAAACCGTCCATACGTCAGTTCGTCACCAGCGTTGGGCCCAAAACGCCCATTCCCTCTGTTTACGACCACCACCCGGACGCGTTTGTTTACGACTCATACGTCTCTCGGACGCGTTCGGACGTTAGCCTCCACTTTATGGGGTAGATAAACACGTCATGGGGACCGAATTGAGTATAAAACGATCAACGTATTTCAGGGACGTTCTGCTTTCATGATAACGTAAGAGCCGATGTCATGCTCGTAGATGGATAACAAAAACGGGTTGTTCTAATCATCGTCAGCCCATTTATGTCCCCACTGCTGGGGCACGAGCCTTCCTCAATCACATGAGGGGTAATTGCCATACTCACCAAGCTTGGCAGACGGGTTGGCGAGGGTTTTGATATCAATGCAGAGTTTTCCTTCTCTGGGTGCTGATGATCATGCCAGCAGCTTTACCTTAGTTGCCTTTTACGACACCTCGGTAAGAGTGATGGTGGCCTATTCTACTCTGCCGGGGACCACACGGCCAACGGTTGTCCTAATTACTGTTGCTAAATTTAGGCGTTGACAACTGATAAAAAAAAACCCTTGTTCTAAATAACATGCGTCAAAATCATATGTTATAATCGTTAACGATTCAGCAAATTATGACAAAATTATTTAGCTCTTCGCGCTGTGATTTAAGGTGGGAAGAGTTAAATTATTTCAAGATAATTAAATAGAGTGTGCGAAATCTGGTGGCCCAATTTCAGTGGTGTAAAAAAATGTTTAGACACTTTAGAACGAGCCTCATCTGAATGATGAAACGACGGCGCGGCCCATGAAAGTTTTTTTTTTATGAGAGGTGGCAGATGAGCAGACGGATCACCTGATGGTAAGCAATTCCGCCGCCCATAGACACCCGCAACACTAGTGGAGTCAAAAGTGTGCTGCCAACATTTTCCCCTTCCCCCCATTGGGCATCCGGTAACCTCACTAACACGGCGAAACACAACGCAGGCGCTGCTTCACGCCGGTCTTCTGTGAGGCAATGGTATCACTCCGGTCGAGCCGGCCCATTCATGCCAAAGCGTGGCTCTCCCACATTTAAAGTTCCGTGGTTGTATGTGCATATTTTAGAAAAAAAAGCATAGTTATAGTATGAAAATTTACGGTCAGACGACGTTTAATGTTTTTATGTCAGGAGTAAGAAATATCAGGAATAACACAATACGAAAATTACAGAATTTTAGTATAAAATTTCTACGGCATGCGATTTTTACCATATCGCCTCCTGGCAAAGGACATTTTATTGTTTTTTCTAATAAACTGAGCAAATCCACTAAAACCTCAAAATTTTTACATTATCAGAATAACCATTATATCCTTTTTCTTCTTCTCTACGTATTATTCCCTGTGGCGTACCCAATAACCCTGGCCTTTATTGCACGAAAACAGATTATAAAAAAATAATACATCATCATATATTTTGGACCATCGAAGGTAGGTAGTAAGAAAATATAAAATATAAGCGAGAGGTAATACGGACGGGTAAGATATCCCCTACTCACAACACATCAGTCTCCCGATAAAAAAACTACATTTTTTATCCCAGAACGGGTCCAAAAACGTTAAGCGAGGGTACGCGTAAGATCCCAAAGTCCCAGCCCATATTTTTGGGCAATATATTTCTTAACCCGATATGCAAAATAAAATATACTTGTTATCAAATTTCCTGAGTCACGGCCCCCCAAATGAGATGACGCGCCGCTGCTCACAGCGAGAAATTAAAATAGGGGATCACGAGGCGTGCGGCGGAGTTAACTCGATACGTGGCGACGCGAGGAGATACCGATTCAATCAAGACGCCATTACTGGCATAGGGATGGGAACTTGAGATATCGAGAGAAGAAGATAAAAAACAATTTTTGATCAGAATTGTCACTCAGTGTTGAGATGCGGTCCACCTCTTATTCTACAATCTTAACGATCAGCTGTTATAACCGACCCTCAAGTCACGCTGGACCAGAGTGATACCACGGCCTCACAGAAAAAAAAGCGTGAAGCAGCACTGCGTGAGTGAGGGTACCGGAGGCCCAAAACGGGGGAAAGGGGCCTTAAAGGTTGGCAGCGCACTTGTGACTGAACGGGTGTCCATGGGCGGCGGCAATCCCTTAGCATCAGGTGATGGTGATGGACCATCAACCGTCTGCTCAGCTGCCACGTATAACATGACTCTATATCCTTTACCTTAAATTTCGATAGGACATGAAAGTGACACACGCGACCAAACTGGGATCAGACGCAGGACCAACGACGTAACGTGCTTTTCGAGGCACGAGGGAATAAAATCGCCAACTTCCAGACTTCGGCTTGTTATTGACAATTCCTTAAAAGAAAAACCAAGGTACACTATTTTGGCCGTACCAGTCCGTATCCTTTGATAGGAATAATAAGACTCAGATTTCATACAAATAGTCTCTTTACAATGAACAATACAGTTAAGTAATACTTACGACTATTATTATGGAATAGCCTAAACACTCACTAGGAAGTTGAGGTTATCATCTCACGAGACAGTAATCATAATTCTCGTTAAGGCGACGGGTAGCCTTACCAATCGTTTTAAATTGTCAGCTACTAAACCAAATCTATTTTAAACAATTTTAAGGTTACAACCTCTCGGCAAACACTTATACTATTTATTTAATAACCATGCACAAATGTTGGGTCCAACGCGTAGGCGAAAAATTGTTTCCCCGAAATTGTTTAAAATACATCCGGTTTAGTAGCTAAAAATTAGTGCCCTACCCGTCACCTTAAACAAAAATGGAACCTCACTCGTAAGATACCCTATTCTATCAGATGCATATTATATTGTATCGACAAAGTCGATTTTTGGCTGCGCCCTTTTTATATTGCCATTCGGCCGCCCGCGGCGAGCTACCCTCTCCGAGCCGATATATTGCGAATGTGCAATTCCTTGCGCTCATGCCGCCCTGGTACCTTTATTGCATAAATATTTGTTTACTTGCCAATTTCGTTGCGGTTTTCCTCTAAGGTGACTTACCTGTGAAAATGAAAATATTTGCTTTAGTATGCAGTTTCATATTTTAGAGCTTGGCAGTTTCTGACTCAATCAATTTGACATTATCTTCTATAAGAATATTTTATGGTGGAATCCCTGCAGAGAGACGGAAATTTTGTAAAAATAAATAAATAAATATTTCACAACATCACATACATTGATCTGACTCCGAGATAGGTAGCTCAAGCACCTGTGTTACGGATATCAGAATCAACAGTGGGATTACAAATATATACTTTTAGATTCAGAAATGGAAATGAAAAAAAAGACAATTTGAACGAATAGTTTTTATTTGAATTAAGTAATTTTAAATAAACATCAAAATATGAGAAAACGTTTATAATTCCACCAAATATCATTTGAAACCACTGAAACTGCGATTGCACACTTGCTATGAAGTTTACATAAGTAAAGGTAATAATGGACTAAAGAATAATCTGAACATAGCTTAGACAATGAATGACTTATCCAACAATGATTGAATCAATGACTCGAATAATGACTGACTGAAATAATGTCTCGCATGACTGATTCCTAGATCCGTGCGCTCTGAGCGCCGATAAGCAAATGGGCTGCTGTCCCATTGGCTCGTCTATTTATGGGCTTCTTGCTGTCCGTAGCGGCTTGGGTGGGGATACCGCTAACAATACATATAATAATTTTCTTTTGTAAACACATACTTATAATATATAGAAAACACCCAGACCAATACAAACAAACATGTTCATGCACACAAATGTTTGTACTGTGCGGGTATCGCACCCGCAACCCTTGTATCAAAAAGGAGATTAGATTAAAATATTACAAATTCATTGCTTGAATATAGCCAGCCATATTACACGTGTTGGTGACCTAATGGAAACAAGACTAATACGGCCTTTGTACCCTAGTCCCAAGTATTCTTGTTTGGCTCTGTTAAGATCATTTATAAAACTAAACGTAAGATTTGAGACGAAAACACCCAGTCACTGTTTTACCTTAACAAATTTCTACAGAATATGTTGTCTCACCTAATGGAATGTAAGTGAAAATAGTGATGACCAACGTTCAATAAAACATTACGAGAAGAAAAGCCATGATGTGCGTTTTCTACAGAAAATATATGTTACTTGTATTATGTACCTTCGTTTTAAGAATTAAATACTTGAAACTGGTACATACATAGTCGAAAGTGAAACTTTTGAATACGGATTGACAGGCCATTGTGTACAAGTATTATAAAGAGATATTGCAATATGGAGTCGAGTGCAATAATCAAATTTCAATTCGATTCAATAACAAACATATCCAGAGCATGACTGAAAAACGATAATATGCTTGCCAATTATACCTCGCATTTTGAAAAAGTTATTTGAATGATCCCGCGTTTCCGGTACCTAATTGTATCGATGTTGAATTCGTAGACTAACATTTTTTTTTGTATTCATATTAAAATGGAAGGTGCGTGCAATGAATATACTTATTGTGTGAACAATGAACAGTTTTTTAGATTTTCGCGTTGCATTATCAATAGAATGTAAAGTTGTATCACATAATAAATATCGTGTTAATACCCGCCTTGATACATTCTACTGAACAATGAACAGTTCAAATAAGTGCATTAGTTAGTACGTATATGTTACTAAGTGGATAGGTTTAAAATAGCGGAGCAGTATTTCACGCCAGCTTATAGATTTCAGCTTTTTATGATACAAGTTCGGTCCGTTACGGAATAATTGGGCTGAATCACCTCAGTGCCAACTTCTTCCTTTTGACCGCATACAACGTAGGCTGACTTGATTTATTCTGCGGGAAAAAGCTATCCTCGCCAATTCTTTACCGCATTTATAACGAAGAGTAGGTATTCTGAGGAACTGTTCGATCTTCTTCCTGCTGTAAAATTCTCACATCGAACCTCATACAAATACCATAAATCAAATCAGAAAGTGATGAAAGATTTAGTTGATATGGGGTGACACTTTTAAAATTACAACACTATCTTGGTACACCAGGATAATATTCATTTTAAAAGTGTCACACTGCACTGCATGAAAAACGACTGAATCAAAATGATGGTTAATTTCGCCCACGTCATACTTACACAAGTGTGTACCAGGGTAGTAGAAGCACGTAAGAGCATCATCTATAAATGTCCCTTACTTTAAATAAATGTTGAATCGCCAACCTTATACTTAAATCTCAGAAGTATGCGAACCAACACATGAGTCAGCAAACTGTCTCAAGCGACATAATGTATGCGGCGCGAGTGTGCCGAGGTACCAGGGTCACAAAGTCACGTAAGAGTGTCGCAGTGCAGGCGACCATTGTCCGGGGAACGTATGCAATCGTTGCAGTTTTCTAGTTCTTTACCTTCTTTGAATTTACTTTGGTGTTCGTTGGAAATGTTAAATTATTACACAAACTACTATTATAGAACCTATTATACGAGTTGACGCACCGTATTCTGCTAAAGTCATATGCACTTTTGGTTTGAACTTTTGCTTTTATTGTAGCCTCTAGTGAAAAGTAATTTGAGATTAACAATTTCACTAGAAAAAGTCCGTTATGCCTCCGTATCACATCCCGCTCCGGAGCGGCGTAGAGAAAGAAAAAACCAATTAGAAAATGAGTCCACTCGCTATACGGTGATTTTCAGAAAATCCCAATACATTTCAGACACCTGTGAAACCAGTGTTCGGAGAACGAAATATGAGTCGGACACTTCTGTGTGGCTTTAATTAAAATCTTGTTAATCCAAGTGGGCTGAATTTCACAGCAAATAAAGGAACATTTAATATGATCCAAGTACTGGTACCACTAAAGAAAACAAAAAAAGCAATCACCCAATTGAATACTAATATATACTAAATAAATAAACAAAAATACGTTTATTGCTTTCTCATAAAATACTAAACTATGTTTTAAACAATTCATCATCATCATCTCAACATTCCCAGCTGCGTCCAAAGCTGTTGCTTTGAAGAACACTCGGACTTTGCTGTTTCATAAAGGATTTTAATAATGTGAAGCAAATAAAAAGTTAAGCAAATATCAAATGAACCGAAGCAGACCCCAAAGGTGGCGCTTGTTCACAAGTATTACGTATGCGCCAGCCATCATTTCACTCAACCATGTTAGACAATGAAGCGACTGTCTGACCTTCGCAACCCTTTAACAGACCAACTGAACCATGATTACAGAATATTTAAGTAACTATCCAAAAGGTGCAGGTTTCGGTTATTTACACGCAAGGACTCGTGGCAGACCATAGGCTGTTTCATTTTTCAATTATGAATGAAACATGGCACCGATTACGACGAGTCTTTCGCTCGAGTATCCATTACTTACCTTTGATGCTACTGACCATTTTGAAGAACTTGACTTTCATATTTTACAATTCTAATAATTAATGATATACTCTACTGTCTGCCGCGAGTCCTTACGTTTACTATAGTTCTATTAACAAGTAAATCTAATAAACCCTTACTTCAGTACTAGGACAACATAAGAATGCAATAAATTTAGTTTCTGCTAACAAGAGAGCTTACTTACCGTCAATACTCGCAATACCAAGCAAGAAAATAAAATGCAATAAAATGCAGCGGAATACTTGCAGTCTGATATTGGCACTAATTATCACGATCGGATCAGATATCTTTGCGCTTGCCTAGTTTAATTGGCAAAATGAATATTTCTATAAGCAACAGCGTATCGTTAACTGTTGTTTATAAAACATTTCATTTGCAACGAGAAATGCAAATAGACTGATCGCATTTTCCAACCAAAATGTATAATGAAGATCCTCGGACTTCCATACATTTTTGGTTCAAGTGCCGGCCAAAAAAAATTTTTTTTTATGGGAGAGGGAGGCAAACAACAAGCGAGTCCATCAGGTGACTAAGCGATCACCGCTGCCCATGGACATCAGCTACACCAGAGGGAATGGAGATGCGTTGCCGGCCTCTTAGGATGTGTATGTATTCTGTTAGGATTTGTCCACCTGATGTTCAAATGCCAAGATTTAGCATGATACGACCTGCAAACCTACAAGAAAAGAGCGTACTCCCTTTTAAAAAGGCCGGCAGCGCACCTGTGACTGTTTTGACGTAATCGCTAATTAATCGTAATCGCTTACCACCAGGTGATACGTCTGCTCGTCTGCATATCATAAAAAAATGAAAAAAAAAAACGATTTTGTTAGTTAATTCACTAAAATGTATGAAGATGTTAATAGTTAATATTTTTATGGCAATCTTTTGCAATTTATTCTTAAGGTGACGGGTAGGGCACACTATGCCAATCGGTTTTAATTTTCAGCTACTAGGATCTATTTTAAATCATTTCGGGTTTAGTAGTTAGATCCGGTTTAGTAGCTAAAAATTAAAGCCGATTGGCGTCGCTAATGTGCCCTACCCGTCACCTTAAGTAAATAACACACTTAATCCCGCCTGAAAACGAGATGAAAATTTTAAGTGTGTTATTTACATAAGATGTTAAGTATTTGAACTCAAATAAAACCAAGGATATTGACCCTACATCTTTGGTGCCATAATAACAAAATCTCGAAGAAACCAGTATAATGCATAGTAAGTGGATGGCGCAATTGGTAGAGACCCTGCCTCTTACGCCAAAGGTCGAGGTTCGATCCCCACCCTGGACAAACATTCGTGCGATGAACACTTGTGTTTGTTCAGTTCGGTTCATTTAGTTATAATGAATAAAATAAAAAGAAAGATTGAAAGAACATTTCTTCAAATAATATTGAAGACGATATTCAATATTACATTCGACGGCATATAGGACCATTACGCTCGAGGCGTAATAAAACCGTTATTCAAAAAGGAGCCCCAAATGAAAAAAAGCGCGACATCGAGTCAACCGTAAGCGTGACGTTTTAATTTAAACATCGTAAAATAAAGCGTTCAACTCGGTTTTATTAATCCGAGCAATCAAGGCCGGTGTTTTTCGCCGTAGACCCGCCCTTCTGCAGGGTTGTCACCTGTCTTATTAAGGTGACGGGCAGGGCACACAAGCGACGCCAATCAATTTAATTTTTTAGCTACTAAACCGGATCTATTTTAAACAATTAAATAACCATGCATAAATGTTGGCTCCAACGCGTACGCGAAAAATTGATTTACCCCAAAAGCGGCCACTTTTGGCGTGAATCAATTTTTAGCGTACAAAAACGGATCCAACATTTGTGCATGGTTATTTAATAAATAGAATAAGTGTTTGCCTAGAGGTTGTAACCCCGAAATTGTTTAAAATAGATCCGGTTTAGTAGCTAAAAATTAAAATCGATTGGCGTCGCTAGTGAGCCCTACTCGTCACTTTAATAAAAACAGGGTCCTCTGTCGTATGTGATATTTTTGTGTCGGCTGGTGTAATTATGATTATGACTGTACCAGTAGGGAATTAATGTAGTATGATTGGTATGACATAAGTGGCAGACGAGCGATCGAATAAAATCGATTGGCATCGCTGCACTGGTGTGCCCTACCCGACACCTTAACGACTTATACTATAATATCACATACATCGACCTAATTCCATAGTGAGCACTTGTTTTATTCTGATGACCATGGGCGGCGGCAATCACTTACTTGGTGATCTGTTTGCTCGTCTGCCATCTATCATATAAAAAAGGAACAGTTTTAAGTGACTGGCGATAGCGCAATTGTATTGTCAAAAAATATTTTTTTGAAAAGTTCATGGCTTAATCAATGTATTTTTGCTAATGATGTTGTGTCCAATAAGAGTATAATCATACTAGCTTTTACCCGCGGCTTCGCTCGAGTTAGAAAGAGACAAAAAGTAGCGTATGTTATTTACTACCCCTTCAACTATGTTCGGACAGACAGACAGACCAACAAACTTTCACATTTATAATAGATATTTGTATAGATATTTTTTTTATGTAATAGATGGTAAGCGATTGCCGCCGCCCATGGACACCCGCGACACCAGTGGAGTCACAAGTACGCTGTCAACCTTTAAACCCCCCTTTCCCCCGGATTGGGCCTCCGGTACCCTGACTCGCGCAGCGAAACAGCACAGTGCTGCTTCACGCCGGTTTTCTATGAGGCTATGGTATCACTCCAGTCGAGACGGCCCATTCATGCCGAAGCGTGGCTCTCCCGCAGTCAAATTTGGTATACAAACCAATTTTAACGCTTCTCAGTACTCTTATGTTGTTATAGTTTATTATGTGGTGTATCTTTATCTTATGTTATACAAAATAAATATTTTTATTCGTATTTATTTTCACGATAAGATGTTTAGCGTTTATTGGTCGCGCCCTAACAGACGCTTCATAGCTCGGAGTCCGCTTACCTACATATCCACTTCGCACGGTCTTTGTCACCGAAAGATAAATAAAACCTTGCCTAATATACAAAGTTTTCCATGCGAAACCTGTCAACCCTGCTCCGCCGTAATCTCCTCGAGCCGTCGAAAGAGACCCCTGCATTCAGGCGAGGTTTTCAGCTAAATATAAATAAGAGTAGATACGCTCCTAAATAATCTTCAGGTCACACGACGTCTAATCACGATTTATTCACGTCATTTAAAGAGTACATTTTTAAAGCAAAATTCGTTAAGAGAGTTTACGTCGTCCATGCGCAAACCTACTATCCAGACCCGTTTTTCACCATCACTCGCTGTTAAAATTTAAGTAAATTACAGAAATATTAAGGAAAATTCTTAGTCTTAAAATATAGGGGACTACATTTTTCGATTTATACAATTTTTATACCTTTTATCAAGATAACTTTAAGAGGGCATATTTTTTTTCCTTTAAGCATCAGATATCAGCCTCTAAAGTAAGTCTAAAAACTACGAATATACTTACATAATCTAGTAATCAAATTCAATTTATCAATACAGTTAATACCCTGAGGAAAAAATATAGGGGCATAGAATTTGAGATTTAATTATAAATTACAAAAAGAAAAAATATTCAAAAATTAGGGAAACATTCACAAATTAAATTGTTTTTAACCAATAATGCCGAAATATAATATAATAATGTCTTCTTTATAACATAAACTAATATATGAAACCAAACAATAGAAAAAAAAACATAACCTAATAATTTAGTTTTCATCTTTTGTAATTAATAATTATTTCAACACTACTCTAAAAAGCTCCGCGCGACTCAATTCAAGTGAGTGGGGTCGGGAGGGGCAGGGCGAGGTGTAAAACCGACCAACACCTCGTCTTACTCGATTTTGTATACACGGTAAAATTTAGTCATTTTAATGTTGCGAGGGCCACGGCAATAAAATTACTAAATATTTTAATATGCATATCGCGGATTAAGTCCTTTTAACGAGTTAGGTGTTCCAAAGAAAATGAAATGCCTACTGGGCAAATCCCGCAATAATCTTTCATCCTCCTCCCCTTTCTAAGGTACTAACAAGGACATACCGGATATTTATGCATATACTCGTAATGGCAGTCCCAACGGAGGCGATGCGTCGACATCGCGTCCGTTGTAATTGCAAAGTGGACTCTTCTCTTGCTTACCATCAGGCTGAGGAGAACCAATATACTGTGTCACTATAAAAAAGAAATCGTGATGCAGCGTCAGTGTCTCGCTGTGTAAGTGAGGGTAAGTGGGCCTCCCACTCCGAGGGAAATAGGAGTTTTAGGTTAGGGTAGGTTAGGTTGACAGCGCCTTTGACTTCACTGGTGTTGCGAGTGTCTATGGGCGGCGGCAATCGTTTACCATTGTCCGGTGATCAGGTGATCGTCTACTCGTCTGACAGCTTCACATAAAAAAAAAGACGCGTGGTCTTCTTATTTATACGTTGTGAGATTCTCAGACAGAAAGCCGGCTCTGTCTGACATTGATATTGAAGAGTTCGTTTTAGATACAGCAATATAACGTATCATCTCTCCCGCAAGTCTGTCTCTGTTCACGCCGAAACACGCCGAGATCACTGTAAGCGTGCATACATGTGTGCGTAGCCAGTTTAGCTCGCGATGTAAGCAGTGTAGCTCGCGATCCGTTCTGGCTCTAATCATTTTGTAGTTATACGGTAATCGGTAGGCCTGCCACTCGAATGAAACAGAATTTCTGCGCACTGTTTTGGCAACCTGACCAAAACTAAATGAACTTCCCGTACACAAACCCACTAGAGCCGCCTTAGTCGA
This sequence comes from Marasmia exigua, assembly GCA_019059595.1. NCBI lineage: Eukaryota > Metazoa > Arthropoda > Insecta > Lepidoptera > Crambidae > Marasmia > Marasmia exigua. Next base: position 1,011,027 of record CM032481.1, on the reverse strand, counting down.
AATGTGACCTATCTTTTACTGCAGGAGTAATTTACCCTTGTATACTTGCAGTAGACCACGCGACGCCAAAGTTTAATAAGTTTGTTTGAATAATTGAAAACAGATGCGCTTGCAGCTCTGTCCGGGGTACAATGGAACAAAATGTAAAAGTTTTCAAATCATATGTTTTCATATTTATGAGGGTATTCAAATGCAAATGATGATTTGTTTGTCATGCTTCTTTAGATTTAGTCGATGCCAATGATAAATAGATTTCTCGTAAGTTAGTATGCCGATGACGGTGCCGAGACGTGGACACTCACGGCTGGACTAGTCCACCGGTTCAAAGTCGCTCAAAGAGCTATGGAAAGGGCTATGCTCGGAGTATCTCTGAAGGACCACATCAGAAATGATGTAATCCGACAGAGAACTAGAGTCACCGACATAGCCCACCGAATTAGCAAACTGAAGTGGCAGTGGGCTGGTCATATTAGCCGCAGAACTGACAGCCGTTGGAGCCGTAAAATCCTTGAGTGAAGACCGCGACGCGGTAAGCGTAGTGTAGGACGCCCTGCGACAAGATGGGATGATGAAATTCGAAGGCTGGCTGGTGTGGGCTGGATGACAGTGGCCGAAAATCGGGAGCAGTGGCGTGCATTAGGGGAGACCCATGTCCAGCAGTGGACGAGTGTGGGTTGCTGATGATGAAGTTAGTACCTATGTAGATATATTATTTAGTGCATGAAACAAATATATACAGAGTTACAGCAGATTAAAGTACACACACATGTTCATGCAGATGCTACTAACCACAGTAGAGAACAACTTTCTTCAGACAAGGTTTTGGTAGAATTTAGACGAGTCACATTATATTTTAAAGTTTTAAGTTAAAATGAGATATCTCGCGTGTGGCTGGCGCAGTCGCTACTTTTCGGGATTTGTTAAGGTCATATTTATATAAGTTACTCAACACATAATAGCAGGGCTAAAAACGTTTTGACTCAACGAATGTTATATCTTCTACCGTAGGAGAGCCACGTTTCGGCATTAATGGACCGGCTTGACCGGAGTGATACCACAGCCTCATAGAAAACCGACGTGACGCAGCATCGTGCTGTGTCGCTGTGTGAGTGAGGGTACCGGAGGCCCAATGCGGGGGAAAGGGAGGTTTAAAGGATGGCAGCGCACTTGTGACTCCACTGGTGTCGCTAGTATTTATGGGCGGCGGCAATACCAACAGGTGATCCGTCTGCTTGTCTGCTACCTATCACATAAAAATAAAATCAATATCACTTCTTTATTTACACTACACAAATAACTGTACACTGTTTGAAACCTTCATATTACATTATTATGACAGGTCACGTTTCTAGCGACCTCCACAGAATTATAGTCCTTCATCTTGAGATAAAGTGATTCTTAAGCAGAAAAAATATATTCTACAGAATGAAGCAATCAAACCTAGAAATCTAGCATCTCCGTCTCTATTGCTGCAGAAAATAATGCAATCGCCGGCGAATCGCATTACTGTCTGAGAAGCGATTTCTATCCAATGATAGGAATCCTAGCCTCGGCATTTTTTCTGCTTCTTTGCATCTGGAACGAGCTTACAAAAATACGTCATTTGATATCCACGGTATTTTGATTTTGCGCTGTGTGAGAATATAACGTTGCACAAATTCTAAAATCGTGAACGTAAAATTCATCCGATTTTTGCCAATGCAAAAACTAATACTGACCGGATGGCGCAATTGGTAGTGACCCTGCCTCTTACGCCAAAGGTCGTGGGTTCGATCCCCACCCTGGACAAACATTCGTGCGATGAACACTTGTGTTTGTTCAGTGTCTGGGTGTAATATATGTATGTAAGTATATATTTGTGTTCCTCTGTTGTCTGATATCTGTAACACAAGTGCTTAAGCTACTTAGTATGGAATCAGGTCAACGTATGAGATGTTGTGAGAATTATTATAAATAATTTGAAATAATTAATAACGGAACTGGATTTTTTATTACTAAGGCACTTGAAACTTGACCATCTTTTTACTTTTTACGTTTCCATAACACCACTTTTTAATGGCTATTCCCCAAGAGGAAAATGTATGGATATTATGAACTGCGGATTGGAAGAGTTCTCCTTTTTAACATGTGCAGGTTCCCTTGCGACTTCACCGAAAAACTAAAAATCACCTATAAAAGCACTAATATGAAGATGTACGACTGCAATTAACTTATACGCTTCGATATCTGCAATTTAAACCTTATCCATCCTTCCGAACAATACCCAAAAATGGCCTTAAAGAGATCACTCAGAGTGATAAGGCCGCCTTCGTTGTACATATCCTAGTTTTTAAGTTTGCAAACGTTATTTTGAGTGCAATAAAAGTACGTCATTCATTTACTATAGCTTTGTTATTCAATAACGTCTCTCAAAATAGAAAGCCTTGTCCTAAATTGCAAATTTGCATCAGGCGCTAAATTAAAAACAAGGGATAAACTTAATTTAGCATGCGTCTAAGATACCAGGAAATCAGGATCGCCGGAGAGGTTCACACAATATCGCTAGCCGCACGTCCGACCCTCGTCACAATCAGGGCCATATGACCATAACAACGTAAAAATACCAATAAACCAAATTGCGACATAGTGGAGGATGAGAGAGGGGAGTGAGAGGGGATCGAGATTCTATTAACGCGTTTTCCTGGTGGGTTGTCGATAAAATAAATTATCATAAACTTCCTATACCTGTTTTATATATATCTGATCAAATTATAATGGCGGCATAAACATTCCCTAGAAAAGGCCATACCTTACATAAGTATGCCATTATTTACGGATATCACAGATCTTATTAAATGCAATAACATTGTACGTGCGTAGGAATAAAGCTTTAGCTTTTTAATTACTTAAGGAGACAGGTAGAACACCCTAGCGACGGCTATCGATTTTAATTTTTAGCTACTAAACCGGAACTATTTTAAATAATTTCGGGGTTACACTCTCTCGGCAAACACTTATACTATTTATTAAATAGGCGTAGGGTAGTGTGTCTTTCGGTCTTTGGCAGGTTGCATTTTGGAGAGTGTGTAAAGGAATTACATGATCTAATTCCACCGGCCCCCTTTCATCAACGGGACACAAGACTGAGAAGGGGTTACCACCCTTATGTGATAGAAATACCGGCAATACGTACCAAACGGTTCAAAGGTACATTCATGCTGCGTACGGCTAAGAAATGGAACTCTCTGCCGGAAGATGTGTTCCCTGAACGATATGATCAGGACATATTCAAGAAAAAAGTGAATAGGCTGTTAATAGACAGACATAATCCATCCTCGGCCACGTCATCACTTATCATACGGTGAGATTGTGGGCAAATGCCTGGCTATTCTAATAAAATAACAATAATAACCAAGCACAAATTTTGGGTTCGTTTTTGTAGACGAAAAATTGATTCACGCCAAAAGTAGCCGCTTTTGGTGTGAATAAATTTTTCGCGTACGTGTTGGACCCAACATTTGTGCATGGTTATTTAATAAATAGTATAAGTGTTTGCTGAGAGATAGTAACCCCGAAAACGTTTAAAATAGATCCGGTTTAGTAGCTAAAAATTAAAATCGATTGGCGTCGCTAGTGTGCCCTACCCGTCACCTTAATAAATAGCAAACGACAAGCGCATATTACGATAACGTCGCACAAAACATTACTTGTCTACAAACTGCAGTGAATAAAGTTGAAGACACCATTATGGTACACTCAGATGCTTTTTAATCCGCACCTCTGCAATACATTACGCGCGACTAGTGATGAGAAAAAACATTAAAATATTTAATATTTATATATTCTTTATTGCACGAATTAAAAAGTACAATTGGCGGACATAATGCCCTACAGCATTATTAATTACCAAAATTTTTAAAGCCCGTAAATATTTTAATTTTGCAATCCCAGTTATCTGTCAAAAACCTTAATAGCAGCAAAGCAGGTGATGAAGGGCTCTTATTAGGGTTTCGTAGACGAATGACAAAAAACTCTTTTAGAATGGTTATGTCTGTCCATCCGTTTATCTCGCATCAACGTTACTATAGCAGCTATATAGTAGAGACCTAGTAGGATGTAGGTACTCAGTAAACCGTTTTACGATATTCATACAAAAAATTATAAAAATGACCTACCTACCTACGCCTGGAATGGAAATTAAACTATAAAACATCTAACTACACTCCGCACGCACTTGGCTGTCTTAAGTATAAGATTAAAATCTGGAAATAAAGTTAATATAGAGTAGATAACGGTTATCAATCATACATTTCAATTTAGTAGGCACTTACAAACATGAACACATGTTATTCAGAATTGTTTTTAAGCCGGTGTTATAGGGATGTAAATGTTAACCTATACACTTCGCATGTAATGCAAATAAATAAATAAAATATTTTTTTCAGCTATTGGTATAACCGGATTAAACGATATATTTGGACGTTTAATACATCACTGGCCACGGCAGGGCGCACTTCTGTTTCCAATTATTTAGATCCGCGCGACAAACTCATCTAACTTCAGAGCCACACGTGAATAATTCGATGGAATTTGACGCGGAGCGCCGAGATATTCCGTTTTGTTCACAACTTTTTGGGGTACCACACGAGCGTGGAATAGAATCGGTAAAGGGAATATGGAATGGAATTTGACAGTTTCACAGATTATGTTGTGATTGTCAAAGGCAATGGTAACTTTTCGTGTGAAGAAGTAACAAGATTCTTTTAGATAGCACATAAACGTGTACAGCGTATTACCTAAAGGGTGTAATTCCCGAGCCTTGGGCCTTCGGAGCCGGGAGAACGCCTGGACCATATCCAGGATCTGGGATTTCTGTTATTTGTGTTCTTTTTTTATGATATAGGGGACAGGCGAGCAAACGTATCACCTGACGATAGGCGATTACCGCCGCCCATGGACACTTGCCACGTCAATGGAGTCACGGGAGCGCTGCCGGTCTTTTTAAAAGGGAGTAATTTCTGTAGAAAAATAAAAAAATATTTGGTACAAACTCGCGTTAATTAAAAAAAATATATCTTTTTCTATTCCTCTCATCCATTCTATCCAGGAATTCTGGCCAGTGTTCACTTTCAATTCACAGATACATCCATCCAACACACGCGCTAATGACTAGTTCGTCGCTCGCAAACCCGCCATGACTGATGGATTGGCTCCACCGGTCACCCACCCAGTCAATCGCTGTATTTGTTGCTTCGCTTTTTTAATATTTTCACTGCAACCAGAGGGTATACAACAAAACCATCCCGTAACGAATGAGAATATACCTGTCGCATCCAAACAAAAGAGATGCACAGCGCGATTGGAGAGACGGCAAATGCTTCAGACGTGGATTCCCTTTTATTGTAAACTCTCTGTTAACTGGATATTTGCCGAAAATAAACAATTCAAGGCAGATAACTTCCCGAAAAATAATACAATGGTTTTCAGATTGGGTTACGAAGAATTTTACTGAAGGCAAACTGGAAGATTTACTGAAAATACCGATTATTATCGAAGAAAGTTTCTCGCGGATCTTTCTACCACGTACCTCAGTTCTGTGGATTGGTTTGGCTGCAGGAGTATTTCCGGACGGCTACGACTTAGGGACCTTCAAGAGAAGAGCGTACTCTTTTTTAAAAAGGCCGGCAACATATTAGCGATCTCTCTGATTCTCTCTGATCTCTTTCCTTCAGGTGACTCGCTAGCTCGTTTGTCCACCTCTGGCATAAAAAAAACTGTTCAATCTCTATGTGTATTATGTTTTTAAGGATTGGACTTGTAATTCTTCTGTTTTCTGATATCCGTAACACAAGTATTTTTAAACTTACTTCGGACTCAAGTCAATTTAAGGAGATGTTGTAGCGTTTTGTTTCCAGTTCTCGGATGTTTAAGAAGTTGAATGAATATATAAACAAAGTAAAAACGCTTTTCGGAAAATACCAGGGGTTCAGCAAAGTAATGGAGCTAGATTTGAATTTCCGAAGGTTCCGAAGGCGCACATTCATAACCACACACAAGTTTTTCGCTTACAAGTACATACTACTTGCTGCTTTATATAGGTATGTAGGTACGTCTACTTACATTTGTTTGTTTTTGTACCCGTCAGCATTCTAGTTGGCAAGAGCTAATAAAAAGTGCCTGCTGAGACACTGACTGACGAGCTCCGTGGATTTATCGCCGAGTGGATTGGAAAATGCGGACGACAGAGCGACGGACGCAGGACTATAAATAATAAAAAAGTCCACCAAACGCGACTAGACAACGGCTGGTCCCCTCTTTATGTAAGAATCTTTATATGGTGCTTGCTGGAAGGAACAAAATGTAATGCTCAATAAAAACATAACCTGTTCTCACACGCGTTAAAACATGGCCTTTTCCACCAACGCTGCCAAAGGGCTTATTCTCGTGCACTCCACATTGAAATCGAATAAGAGATTTATACTGTGCTGTGTTTCGCTGCGTGAGTGAGGGTACCGGAGGCCTAATCCCGGGAAGAGGGGGGTTTAAAGATTGGCAGCGCACTTGTGAGTCCACTGGTGTCACGAGTGTCTATTTGCGGCGGCAATCGCTTACCATCAGGTGATCCGTCTGCTCGTCTGCCATCTTTTAATTCGACTTGAATTAAAAGATGGCAATGAATAACAAAAGTAAACAATGAGCATTATACAGGAATAATAAAAACTTAAAAAAAATGATAGTAAGGGGGTGTGTAATTATGTGTGTGATTTAATGCTGTACAGCGGGTATATGTAGTAACATATACCTATTAGTAGTATATACGTTATTTAGTAGAATATATTAAAAAAAACTTCTGCATCCTGGAAAGAGTGGGACACAAGCCAAGTAAATTTTTACGCCCATTGGCTATAAGTCAGTTGGTAAATCTGGATAGGTTTATTTACTTAAGAATAACAAACTGCTAAAAGAAAATAAAATGTTTTTTGCTGCTGGTTTTTATTGTGAGTCTCCAAATAAGCAAAGTTAAAAAAATTACATAAACATCCAATTAAATGAAGCAAAAATAGCAATGTTCACAATGACTCTCTTAACCACATAATAATAACGTAATTACATAAATAGGTCATCCGTTTGAGCGGTCTGTCTGTCCATTCCTCTTTATTTGATTACGTTGCGAATTCCCGCGGCCTGATGGGGGGAGGGGGGGTGTCTGTGACAAGTGGGGGTGTTTTTCATGTTTTGTTGTGCCGGCAGTTTGTGAGATATGAAATTGTTGGCCCTGTTGTCCTGAAGGGGATGAATTTGTTGTTTTCTGATTTGAATGAATTCATTAGGAGTTTGGTGTCATTTTTTAAAAAAGGAGAACGGTGTAACTATAAAAGAAAGTATTAAGATTTTTTATTATTATCTTCGTACAAGTAACCATAATTCTAATTACGTAAAGTGGCCACTTTTAGCAATACTGGATACTTGTTGGAAGAAATTAATACATAATTTTGTCTCAAAAAATATTAATTCTTTCCTTTATGGATTAACCGATTGTACTTTTTTTAATAAATGTCTCAGAATCGCCACAATTACTGCAAATATATTGGCGTCGCTAGTTTCGTCGATGCGTCACCTTAATACGTTTTTTGTGGTAGCCGACGAGCAGACAGATAACCTCATGGTATGGGCCAGAATATCGGATTGGTGAGGGACCAAACCCATCGCACCTCTACCGGCCAAATCTATTGGCGGCGCTAGTTTCGTCGAAGCGTCACCTTAATACGTTTTTTGTGGTGGCAGCCGAGCAGACAGATAACCTCATGGTATGTACCTGAATATCGGATTGGAGAGGGACCAACCCAATGGTATGTACCTGAATATCGGATTGGAGAGGGACAAACCCATCGCACCTCTACCGGCCAAATCTATTGGCGGCGCTAGTTTCGTCGAAGCGTCACCTTAATACGTTTTTTGTGGTGGCAGCCGAGCAGACAGATAACCTCATGGTATGTACCTGAATATCGGATTGGAGAGGGACCAAACCCATCGCACCTCTACCGGCCAAATCTATTGGCGGCGCTAGTTTCGTCGAAGCGTCACCTTAATACGTTTTTTGTGGTGGCAGCCGAGCAGACAGATAACCTCATGGTATGTACCTGAATATCGGATTGGAGAGGGACCAAACCCATCGCACCTCTACCGGCCAAATCTATTGGCGGCGCTAGTTTCGTCGATGCGTCACCTTAATACGTGTTTTGTGGTGACGAGCAGACAGATAACCTCATGGTATGGACCTGAAATCTGATTGATGAGGGATCGAACCCGCGACCATCGCATCTCTACCGGCGTTTGAAGCACTACGCTAAACGGGCCGTGTAATTCCCAGTTGCATCCAAAGCTGTCGCTTCGGAGCCCGGGTTACGCTTGGACCATGATCCAGGATTCGGGAAGTCTAGTAATTATAATGAAGTGACTGCCGTCTGATCTTTGCAACCCTTAGGGCCGATTTCGCCGTCGAAATTGAACGCGATCAACGCTTAAACGCGATCAATGCGAGCGAAAACAAAGGAACGGAACTCAGTTTAGCGCGTAAACCGAGTTCAAGTGAATTCAAGTGAATTGATCGCGTTCAATTTCAACGGTGAAATCGGCCTTTAGACAGGGGAACCTGACCAACTGGATCACGGTCATACGTTTATAAATCTCATATATAAGTTAAACACAATTTTGAAAAACCATCCGAGACGAGCAGGTTTCCTCATGATGTTTTCCCACCGAACTAATGGTAGAAATATAATAAAATAAATAAATGTTTCACAACATCACATACATTGATCTGACTCCGAGATAAGTAGCTCAAGCCAGGTGCTTGAGCTACCTACCTCGGAGTCAGTTACGTTACGTTATATAAAACACATAGATTCGAAAACTGGAGAGAAACCACGGCCTCACAGAAAACCGGCGTGAAGAAGCATTGTGCTGTGTTTCGCTGCGAGAGTGAGGGTACCGGGGGCCCAATCCAGGGGAATGAGGGGTTTAAAGGTTGGCAGCTCACTTGTGGCTCCACTGGTGTCGCAGGTGTCCATGGGCGGCGGCAATTGCTCACCATCAGGTGATGCGTCTGCTCGTCTGCCAACTATCATATAAAAAAAAGAGGTGCTTGCTCGGGTTCGAACCACGACCCCCGTATGGATGGTGCGTTTGAACACGTATGTATGCTAACAACAATATAAATAGCCGAGTACGAGATTCAAGGAAATTGTTTTCAACTGTTCCGAGTCAAACGGATGCATTAGAAAACGGGGTGGATCCGGGACCGTTGAACTGTGTGTCCGGGTGTATCCTGCGAACTTCATTTGAAGTGGGTCATATTCAAAATCACAACTTGAAGGGTGATTCCACAAGACCCTTTTGTAGGTCCGATAATCGGTCCGACAAAATGTCGGTCATGATAAAAAATATTTATTCAATTAAGGTCCAGAACACTTATGAATGTCATAAAAATAAAGTTTAAAAACTAAAACACGACTACCAAAAAACACGCTCTAAAAAGTACGAATCACCGTGGTCAGTATGCCAGATTGATTTTATTTTATTATTGTAATGAATCTGTTTTGCTACAGTAAGTGTAGGTTCGATTAGCCCTTTGAGTTGTTATTCATAGTAATCAATAACAACTCAAAAGACTAATCGATTAACATGACCAAGAATCTTTATCATTTAACGTTTAGCCAGGTATTGATCATACGGGATCACCAGATTTTGGACTTTGTGCGGATGAGATAAGGTTAAAACCAATGTAATAAATTATGTCTAGTTGCCTGGTTAAGGGTTAAATAGTCTTGTACACTATAGTAACCTTTCTTCATTAGGCAGGTTTTAATATGAGACTTAACACAGACTTATCCAGTGATAGGTTAATGTCATTTTGTCGTAGCTTATTGAATATCTTAATATTTAAACCAACAAATGAATTAAGTACCGATTTTATGAAGTCTGAGGTCTGAAGTCTAAGTTATGTGGCATCACCCTAATAGGATTAAATTAAAAAACTCATCTCAGCGTGTAATTCCCCGTTGCGTCCAAAGCTGTCGCTTCGGACCCCGGGGTACGCTTAGGCCATGATTCGAGATGTCGGGAGTCTAGAAATTACAATGAAGAGACTGCCGCCTGACCTTCGCAATCCTTAAACAAGGGAATCAGAACAACTGAATCATAGTTACACGTTTCATAAACTAATAATAAATATTTAAATATTTCACATCACATACATTGATCTGACTCCGAGATAGGTAGCTCAAGCACCTGTGTTACGGATATCAGAATCAACAGTGGGATTGCAAATAAATACATATAATACTTTTCTTTTGTAAATACATACTTATAATACATAGCAAATACCCAGACAACAACAAACATGTTCATGCACACAAATGTTTGTACTGTGCGGGGATCAAACCCGCAACCCTTGTATCAGAGGCAGCGTTCACTACCACTGTTCCAATCGGGTCGTCAATAAACTATCCGAAACGTGCAGGTTTCTCAACTATGTTTTCCCTCACCACCGAAATGCGCATAGCTACAAAACATCCCGAGAAGCATGCTCAGATTCAAACCGTGACCTGTTAAGAAGGCGAAAGTTCTTATACACTAAGCTACCATGGCTCTCCCGAGTTTGACACCCATCTAAACCTATTTTTTTTAATTTAATTTATTTATTTCTATTCGTATGATTTCCATAATTTGAAAGCAAAAATTAACACCATTTTCATCTTTCCGTTCAACTTATTCTGAATTTTCCATCCATTTCAAATTCATAAGATCCCGCACGAGTAAAGCCAAGATAAAGGTTCATGGAGGAAAACCGAGAAAATACACAACTTCATTAGAAGAACCCTAATGTAACATCATAATTCAATGTTACAGGGTCAGGTCGTCAGGTACTCCGTACCCGAGGAAAGCTCTGTACAGTCACGTGTAATACTAATAAGTATACAATTTCATTCAAATTTGAACCTTAATGTTTCGACTAAAGAGTCGAGGTGTTTACATTTCATTGCAGGTGACTGTGCTTCAACGAAACCGACCCGTAACGAACGTGTATTTACGTGTCTCACTCGAACAAAAGAAACACACAGCGCGTGTTAAAGGAGCGGAGGAAAAAGATTGGGAAGCGAATTCATTTCGTTGTAGACCCTTTGGGTCATTCTACTTTGTCTGAACTTACATTCTGGATGTCTAAAATTGTTGAGAACATGATTCTGAACGTGAAGCCAAGCTCCAGAATTGTTTAAATTGTTAGCTACTAAACTGGATATATTTTAAACAATTTCAAAGCTCTAGTATCTAAGCAAACCTTCAAACCATTTATTTAATTACTGTGCACTACTTTTTTACCTGTTTGCGCACTCAAAATTTGGATTAACGCCATAAGTGGGCGTTTTAAGCGGTAATTCAAATTTCGAGTATAAAAGCAGACCAAAAAGTTAAGTATAGGTATAACATAAACAGTATAAGTGCTTTCCTTTCGGTTGGAGCTTGGAAATAGTTTAAACGATATCAGGTCTAGTTGCTAACAATTTAAATAAAATGGCGTCGCTAGTGTGACCTACCCGACACGAAGATCAGACGGTAGTAACTTTTTTGTTATTACCAGACTCATCAAATCCTGGATCATGGTCAAAGCCAAACGACGATGGACGCAGACGCAACCGAGAATGTTAGGAAATGTTACGAACGAGCAAACTGTTCTATCGTCACGATATGTATGCTCAGACATATGAATCCCACTTTTTGCTCGATCTGGAAATCGAACGCGGGGCCGCGAGATCACGGACTGGTTTAACCACTAGACCAACAGTACCTTTAGATTTACGATTGGAAGTTTTTCCCTGCGATGATGGTTTAAAGGATGATTTAAAGTTAATAATTTATTTTAACGAAATTGAAACCAATTGTTAGTAAAGAAACGCTAATGCTGGAAAAATTATACTTTAAATTAAACTTCGAAAGGGAGAATAACCCTCCTACAGGGACCTACCTACTGTATGGACCCAAAATTTAGGCAGTATAGGGGGCAGATGTTCAAGGCTGTTGTTTTAAACTTTTATCACCGTAGTTAAAAAATTAAGGGACTCGCTAATGCGCCATAATGGTTGCATAATTTGCGCCTAAAGTGTCTTTTTGTTGACATCTGAGTAGGGAAAAAAGAATCGAAACACAAGTAGATGTACCCACAGGTACATCTAATTGTTTGAAATGTATTTCCATTTTCCTAACGTCCTGTTGGTCTAGTGGTCTAAGTACTGGGCCGTGATCTCGGGTTCCTAGGTTCGATTCCCGGGGTCGAGCGAAAAGTAAGTAGGCTTCGAATTTTATCGACATAGCTCGTGTTTGTAATCACAAATCCGCATTAGGCAGGCGTGGTGATTAAGCCAAATCCCATCATAGTAGCAATAACTTAATTTCTATGATGGAGGCCTTTGCCCTGTAGTGGGTCAGTTTAAAGGCTGATACTTTACTTTTTTTAATATTTCCTCATGAATTTTTACTTTAGGTACTTGCAATTTATTTTTGATGCACATAAAAATCTTCTGTCTTTGAGTTGGATTTGCACTTACGACTCTTTATGGACAATTGTACCCATTGAATCTGCCATCCTCACCCTGATCAAATTCATCTCATCTCATCTTACCAAATTCGTCGACTTAAGGCCTTCAATGGCTCAGTTGGCCAGAGCATTATTTGTCGATAATTTTAAATGCAAATAATCAAAAATATTCTAGTATTTTAATTTTTATGCCTTCGTTGTACACATCCTGTAATACCTAGTGTTTAAGTTTTCATACATTATTTTGAGTGCATTAAAAGAATATTCATTCATTTGAAAATTGGAAGTAGCTAAACATAACAATTCACCGATGGTAAGTCATCACCCCCATCATTGCCGAAGGCGAATTCAATTAACCATATTTCAATAAGCTCCATTGTTCCAGCCTCGCTTTTTTAATTTATTAAAGATGTTTGGCAATTTTTCTATAGAGCCTGGCCCACGTGGCTCATGAACGAAACCTTATAAAATCGATAGATCACGATAAAATCGAGAATAAACTGAGGCAAAACCTTGTAAAGCGTCAGGTTATCCAGCAATACGCTGATAAAGATAGAAAGAAAGAAACATTTTATTGACCATCACAATACATATTTAACAATTAACACTCTTTTAGAATGCACAGGTAACTTTCACACATTAAAACATTACAGATAAAGGTGAATACGAAAACAGTAAGTAGGTAAGACATAGTTCATTGATGAAAATATTCGAAATAAATAGGCGTGTGTCAATCAGGCCTTGTCCTCAGCATGTTGCTGCCACGACACCGACAGATGAAAAAAATTAACAAATTGACACTCGACGACTACCAACAATTTTTTTTTATGAAGTTACTTATACTTCGTAATCTTGTTGCCACGCGTGGACCACGTCCATTACGTCTTAATAAGTTTATAACTCGAAAACCTGGCCCTTAACAAGATTTGAGAAAAGAACCATGCTGAATAAAAATACTTCTAAAAGTAACCCACAAAAAAACCATACAAAGTCTTCTTATCATCCACAATCGCTTTGCATTCATACCGCCAACATACAAATTCAATTACAACGGAAGTTCCTTCACAAACTTCGGATCGGTCCTTGAAAAACTTCCGGAGATGACGAAACAAGATTACAACGCTCCGATGACTCAATACATTGTTAATGTGATATATTATTCTGATAAACAATTTTGCGTAATGTAAATTATATCTGGACTATAGATGTTTGCGAATTTCATTTCGTAAGATTTATGATAAAAACTTCTTTTTGAGAAGACGAATAAATAATACAAATGAGAGCGGTGGTAGCTCATGAGAGCGGTGCTCAGTGGATAAGAACGCGCCTTGCAAACGGAGGGTCGTGGTTCGAATCCAGAGATTTGAACCGACTCACTCTACTGAAGTCTACAACACGACTCGATCTGTGGATCCTCTGGATTTTTCAAATCTATGTCCATATTTCTACCAATAGCTCGGTGAGGGAAAAAATAGTGAGAAAATCTGTACGTTTCGGATAGTTTCTGAAACGTGTAACCACGATTTAGTTGGTCTGATTTTTTTTATGATTGGTTTCAGACGGATCACCTGTTGGTAAACGATTGCCGTCGCCCATGGACACCCGCGACACCAGTGGAGTCACAACCGTTTCCCCTAGATTGGGTTTCTGGTACCCACCCTCACTTACGCAGCGAAACACAGAACAGTCCTGCTTCACGCCGGTTTGTGTGAAGCCGTGGTATCTATTATCACACCGGTCGAGCCACCATTTATGCCGAAGTGTGGCTTTCCCACGCTAAAAATGGTTGTCGAAAGGTCAGACCGCAGTCGCTTCATTGTAATTACCCGTACCCTGGGCTCCTGTAACTGTAAATTCAGCATGGCCGGAGGCCTACGTTCAGAAGTGGTCTCAGGCTGCTGATACGTACTTGTGAATATTGGAAGGTTTTAGGATAAGATTAACCCTTAATTTGGCGCAGGTTTTAAACATCGAGTTTGTAATAAATTGATGTAAATTTGTTATAATGGGACAATATTTGAAGTAAAAAAAATCATGAAAAAAATCTGAAGTAATCAGTTTTTCAGGAAACCAATGTTCATCACAGTGAACGTTGCGAAAAACGCAATGAACTACCAATATTTTGTAATGTTCTCTGTGGTGAACATGGTCAAATTAGGTCATAAATGAAAACAACTATACATACAAGACAAAGTTATTTATTTAGCATGAAAGTTTAAAAAACAATTGCGTGCATTTTTTCCCGTAACAAAACAAAGTCGCGCATCACATTTTATGCAAAAAACTGTCGTATTTTTCAGACAGAATTTGCACCGTCCCATGTCTATTTTCACATCAGGAAAGTGGCCAACATTATCGAAACGTATGGGGCTGGTAGGCCTGGCTGACTTAGGGTTTTTTATTTTACATTCTACTTTTTCCATAGGCACAGATCTATTACATTTGGTCAAATTTTGGAAAATTTCATAACGAAACATTTTTAGTGGCTTTTTTTTGCATGTCTCTGATTTTCTTTGTGCTATCCAGGCATTATTTATACAATATACCTTTTTTTATACCTTTTTTTGTTGCATATCAACGACCTGCTTATGCCCGGTATCTTTGGGTACGCAGATGATAGCACAGTTGCAGAGAGATACATGTCCGACGCAAGGGCTGGTTCGGCTGAAATCCATGCATGCAGAGAAAGAATGGTTGGACGGGTGAACGCGATCCTGGAAGCAGTCTCCGATTGGGGGGAAACTAACAGAGTCGTGTTCAACGCTTCCAAAACACAGGCATGTCTCTTCAGCTCTAAGCGGACCGCTTTCACCTTGTCCCCCACTTTTCAAAACGTGTCCTTGCCTGTTGCAGACACTCTAAGTCTACTAGGTATGGACCTAACCTCCAACCTTAACTTCGGTCGCTCTATTGAGACCAAGGCAGCCACTGCTGCTAAAAAACTTGGTATCCTATGCAAGGTTAGGCGATACTTCACGCCGGAACAGGTTCTTAAACTCTATGAAGCTCAAGTTCGGTCGTGCATGGAGTATTGCAGTCACCTATGGGATGGCTCTGCCAAGTATCAGCTGGCTGCACTCGACTCGATTGAGCGTCGAGCCATGAGGTTAGTTGGTGACGCAGAATTAGTGGATGGTAAATCCCAAAGCCTCGCTCACCGACGTAGAGTGGCCTGTCTATCGGTTTTTTATAGGATGCATTTTGGAGAGTGTTCGAATGAGCTTCACGACCTGATACCACCTTCTCCTTTCTACCACCGGACATTACGGAAGACGACAGGAATCCACCCTTACACTGTGCAAGTTCCATCAGCTCGTACTAAGCGTTTCGCTTCCTCTTTCTTGGTACGAACTGCTAAGGAATGGAACAGCTTGCCGGCTTCTGTGTTCCCAGAGAGCTACAATTTGGGTGTCTTTAAGTCGAGAGTGAATAGGCTTCTTCTGGGTAAGCACGCTACATCTTAGACCTTATTGTCACTTTCCATCAGGTGAAATGAGGTCAAGTGCAAACCCATTTAATATATATAAAAAAAAAAAAAAAAAAAAAAAAAAAACAAATGTCTAATAACTGGCAAAAAATACCGATGTACCACCTTCTAGACTTAAATGGAATTTTATACAATGATATTAGCATGTCAGCCAGGTCTACTCCCCCCATATGTTTGTTGTATTCCCGAACTATATCTGGACAATCGACATCTATTTTTTTCTTCAATTCCTTGCAATATCTTTTTATTTTATGCATAGGTTCAGATCCAGCATAGGTGCTGATAAGAGTGACTGGCTTGTTGTCATTCCAACGTACAACAGCGAGTTTATTTTTGTCGCAGACAGCCTGACGACAAGCGCCTCTCGCCTTTTTTTTCATTGCTTTTTCACTTGGCAAACATTCTTCAGCACCTCTGATCCTATTACCACGAATAGTTCCAAGACCGAATATACCGTAATTTTCTTTCAGAATGTAAAGCAGTTCTGGTGATGTAAAGAAATTGTCACAGAAGACAGTTGCTGGTTTGTTTTGAATAGTTTTGCACAGAGCTATAACTATTTTGGCACCAAATCCAAGGGATTCTTCTTGGTCTGTGAACGCATGATTACGAAATGTATCATCTCCGGCATATAGAATGAAATCGTAAATCATGCCGCTCACACCTGCTCGCACGTAATTTTTAAATCCCCATTTGTTCGGTTTGTCTTTCATGTATTGTTTCCTGTACAAGCAAGTACCTGGTGAGCGTCTCCCAAGATTCGGTCCGTATGCCGAGACGGTAGGAAGGACCATGGGCTGGTGGAGGGACTGTGTCTATTGTTTCCTGTTTCCAGCCTTCCTTCCTTTATAAGGAATCATCATTTCATCTACACTGAACCTATTCTCGTTTTCTGTTCGCATACAATTTTCTCTCACTTTTTCTACTATAGGGCGTACTTTGTAATAACGGTCGGAATCTGTTAGACTATTGTCAACAAAATGGATATACCTGCGAATTTGCTGGTAACGTTTCAGACTCATTAGGTCGGCTATCGGTGCATAACGAAATCTGTTGCTCCAATAATCAAGGTAACTTGGCATTTCAACAATTCCCATAAGGATATGGATGGCAATGAAGTCACGAATTTCATTTTCAGTAACTTGTATAGACTTGCCAGTTATCTGTACGGAGTACAGATTTGTGTGTTCTGTTATATCAACCACTATATCCGGCGAGAAAAACTTATAAAAGCAATCGAGAGAGTCGTCATTCGGCAAATTAGTCAAGGTTTCATAGTTTTCTTCTATTATGGCACGGTGACGAAATGATTTACTTTTTTTCCACCGATAGGTAAGGACAAATTTGGGAGGTTTCTTCTGTCTTTTAGCAACTGGGACAAGTTGGCGTTTGGCTCTGGTTTTTCTCGGATTTGGAATCTTGGGCGTTGATTGTGGTGTTACTGAAGGAAGAGATGGTATAGATGACAAAGAAGGTATGTTTTCATAATTAGGTTCCCTTGAAGGTGTACTCGGGCAAATTTCTTCTACAATCGGCGTCAAAGGAATCCTTTCGAACTGATCATCAGGTTGGTGATTCTCATCGCCGTCATCAGACTGAGTTTCAGGTTCGGGGCTGCTCAATAAGTGCATGCGTTCTAGAGAAGAGTTTATGGATGGCGGCGTAGATGAAGCAGTACTTGGGGAATAACATGCTTGTGTTTCAATGTCACTTATGTCTGATTTGTCGCTAGTATCCGAGGGTGCATGCTCAATGGGGACAAGCGATAAAATTTTCCCAATACGACCGTGCTGTTGGCAAGCAAAAAAACACAATTTGTAGGCAAAAAAAACCATAACCAAAGTTATAACCTCAAAATTAAACAAAAATAAGCGTTAATATTTAGGTATGAAAAAAGCACCTAGTATTTGGCATTGTGCACCGGGATAAACATTACATTTTAGGGGTGGTTAGTGGGGTATTTGGCAACGTTCATCACGATGAACATGCAACTTAATCAACACGTAATTATTCAGACATTGTGTAAAAGTATACACTTACTACCAAAAACTATTGCACAAATGTTTATTTAGTTAGTAAACGCATAAAAACAATAAAATATCTACTAAATTCAATTAAAATATTTATAATTACCTTGCGGAGAATAGAAAGCTTGCGGCTCGTCGACATTTTGCCTTGTCAATGACAGATAGAGTGTTGCCAGTGGTGTAAAATATTTTCTTCCAAAAAAAACATACCCTCGTCTTTAACTTTAGAAAATTAAATTGCAAAATTTAGAAGAAAATACCAATTAATATTTTTTTATTTTAAATGTTTACTACGGTGAACAAAATCAAATAAAGGGTTAATAATAAAAAAAATATTTAGTGCTTAATACAGGTTAAAAATTATAATTCTCACAACATCTCATACGTTGACCGGATTCCGTAGTAAGTAGATTAAGCGTTGTGTTACAGATATCAGACAACAGAGGAACACAAATATATACCTAAATACATATATTACACCCAGACACCGAACAAACACAAGTGTTCATCGCACGAATGTTTGTCCAGGGTGGGGATCGAACCCACGACCTTTGGCGTAAGAGGCAGGTTCACTACCAATTGCGCCATCCGGTCAGTCAAAAAATTATAGAACACAAGAAAAACATAACACTTTGATGACACAGTTTAAACAAATCAAGCACTAAAAGGACTTCCACTCAGCATGATGCCAAGGTGCTCAGAGGAACATCTCGACGCTGATCTTTCGTGGATACCAGGTGTGATAAATGCCGCTACTGCGCGCACTAGTCGATATTTTTCCTATCGATAGTTGTCCTCAAAAATCATTCAGACTTTCTATTGGTCAAAACTATCGATAATATAGAATATAGATAATATAGTAAAATTTGATTTGTATTTGATAACGCCAATACTATCGATTGTTTAAAGCCCGACATTACCGACAGTATTGTGTTTCTATCGATAGTCAGCTATGGTTTCGACAGTATTGCTGCCTGATTAAATTAGTCCGATACTATCGATAGTATTGGACATTAAACAATCGATAGCATCGATATTATGAGCGTTATCTATAGTATTGATCTCATTTTACTATCCATAGTATCGATACTATTGACAACCAGCAATATTATCGCTAGACTATCGATTGTGGACTATCGATAAGCAACACTAGCGCGCACCAACATATAGATCTCTCCCTGACTCGCGTAATGTTGCGACCTTTTGCGTTCTCTCTACTCACACTTTTGATGTTCTTGCAGCTTCATACAAACGAGATGAAGCCGTAAGCCGTAACTTACCTGAAACAAAATAAAATGAAGATTTTAAAATAATGTTAATATAAAAATACATAGTCTAAGTATGTACTTTGTAATGTATTATTAACCATGTTATGCAATCCATGTAACGCCCTGTGAATGGTTGAAGTGCCGTGATCTCGGCGTCCTGGGCTCAATTTTCGGGTCAAGCAAAAAGTATGTATCGAATTTTTCGAACATAGCTCGGGATTGTGATCACCAATCCGCATTTGGCAAGTGTGGTGATTAGGCCTAATCCCATCATAGTAGCGATGACTTCATTTCTATGATGGAGGCCTTTGCCTTGCGGTAGGACAATATATAAGCTGATACTTTACTATGCAAAATGCAAAAACCAAATTATCAAGAGACAAAATCAGGAGGAGAGTCGTCTCAAGGGTCGCTCTGGATCATGGTCCAAGCTTACCCCGAGTTTCGAAGCGACAGCTTTGGAAGCACCTGGGGATTACACACTGAGATGATGATCGGAGACGTATCGAGTAAAGCAGAAGGGATCACGTCTTCCAGCAATGAGGAAAATATCTTGAGGTGGAGGATAGCAACGTAGAAAGAGCGAGACGCACGACATTTCCATAACTGCGCATTACATTATGGCTATATCGGTAACGATGCGAGATAAGGCGCCCGATTCGGACTGGATACTCTTAAAGGAATTATGCTAGGGCTGCCTCATAGACGGGCCCAATGGAACATCGGCTAGTAGACCCTGCCTCATACGCTAAAGGTCGTGGGTTCGATCTGCGAACTGGACAAACATTCGTATCATGATTGTGTTTTTTAAACTAGAGTTAACAAAAAAAGCAAGCGGGGTCACCTGATGGTAAATTATCACCGTACCAGCTCAACGTTGCACTTGAGGACGAAAATGCTACGCCTATCGTCATAATACCTCAATTTCTTAAGAAATAAGCATAATACTAGCCTACAATATTCGTACACAAAGGTACACAAAATGATTCCTAAAGTTGCAAAAAGCTACGCAAAGATACATAAAATTAGACATACTTTTCATAACGTTTTGTTTCGTTACTTGGAAACCCCGTTAAGGTATAGGTCATGCACCCGATCGCTCGGGCCAAGACACATTGAGGTCCTACGATCCCCCAATCTCCATCTCCGACCCCCCAAAATGTAATTGTGATCGTAACTCGGAAATTACAGCAAACAGTAAATTTCGACTAAAATAGAAATAACGCTCCTTAGAAACACCACTTACCTTAACATAACATACATAATAATGTATCTACTTATTTAAAACCAAAATAAAGTAAGCGACACTCGAGTAAAACCGACAACCCTGAATTCAGTTCCTACGATTGTACTCCGATGGGACCTTAGAATCCGTGTAAATTGTTCGTCTGTGTGCGTGCGTAATCGAGCGTTTGTTCGTAGTGTCCATACTGCTTGCGTATATATTTACTGTGCCGGAGCGACGTCGTACTAGTATGTAAGGCATAATTTTTATACGGTGCGTCAAAATATTGCGTTCAAAATTAACAGTAATTTCATTGCCATTCGTAAAAAAGGTTCCATATTCTTAATAACGGTAATCACGGTTTAAATTTTGAGCCTAATAACTTTTTATGCTAATGGAGAGATAATTAAAAGTTAAACACTTAAGTCTTAGTGGGCAACCCTACTTATCATTACCGCATGAAACGACCGAGGATCGCGGGATAATGACGTCTAGTATAGGACGAGTGCCCGGACATCGGCCTTGGACCCGACAGCGGCCTTGAGTGCGGGCACACCCGTCTGGGTGTAACTTGGTCACAGTCCCCCTTATTACAAATCACGAACTAAGAATAGTCCCGGAACAAAATTCGTTCGATCCCCTTTTAACATTGCATGCTGGAACGGGATGACATGACATTTAGTACGGTAATAACTTTAGATCGCGATTTAGAATAAGGTGGTCAGTGATCAGACTTTTCTAAAATCTTGATTAAGCATCCAAACTAATATTATAAATGTGAAAAAGTGTGTCTGTCCGTCTTTCACGGCAAAAGGACAAGATAGCGACGAATTGATGTGATGTTTTTAGTTGAAGGAATGGAGAGAAACATACGCGTCGACCTAATTCTAAAAGGACGTATCTCATTTTTTTACTTTAATTTGGGCACCTGGAGCCCAATTCTCGGCTCGTGGCATTTATCATCATACGAATATGTATCACCAATACAAAGTTTTTTTTGTATGGTTTTCATGTGACATCTGCCATGTTTTTTCATATCAAAAATCCCGAGAATTCTGCTCCAGAAGCCCAATGATAAAAAATGTGATACGTCCTATTAGAATTAGGTCGACGTGTCTACTGTTGGTCTCTTTCTAACGCCAACGCCGTGTTGGTCTAGTGGTTTAAGTACCGGATCGTGATCTCAGGGTCCTGGGATCGATTCCCGGGTCAAGCGAAAAGTATGTTTCGAATTTTTCGAACATAGCTCGGGTTTGTGATCACCAATCCGCATTTGGCAAGCGTGGTGATTAAGCCTAATCCCATCATAGTAGCGATGACTTTATTTCTATAATGGAGGCCTTTGCCCTGCAGTGGTAGGCTTGCCAGACCGCCGGGAAAACCGGGATTGTCCCGGAATCCTGCCTCTTGTCCCGTGTCCAGTAAATAGCGCTTATTGTCCCGGATTCCGAAAAGTTATTATTTTTTAAACAAAATATACTGACCGCTGTTTGACTCTTTCATGTTTAAAATTTTTGATGATAGCGTCTTATTATTACTCTTTTTTTTCTGCAGTTTATGATTATTTAATTTGTTATTTAGTTTCCATTGTCTACGGAAGTTTAAATTTGCTAATTTAAGCGAAGTACTCAAATCTATAATAGTTTAACGTGTGATTTACTACCACAGTGCTTCATCTTACAATTATAACTGGCAGTAAGTAAATACTTTTAAATGAATCCTTTGAAAAAAAAAATTGCGATTATAGCCATGACCCGACATTTTTCTATTGTTTTCTAAAACTGTCCCGGATTTGATAAGTTACTTTCTGGCAACCCTTAGTGGGACAGTTTATAGGCTGATACTTTTTTTTTTAGTAGGTATTTTTGTTTATTTTAGAAAATGTTTAAGCTATTGACAGTTACATGGGGAGTTGCGGGTGCTCAACTCGTATTGACTTGACTTCTATTTGACACCCTACATGACCCTACGTCATTCAATCACTCACACTTTTGTCTCCAACCATTGCATGCAACATGATAATACTATTTAAATGATAATGATTCTTGGATATGTTCATCGATTAGTATTCTTAGTTATTCAGTCTGTCAACTTCGATGATTGTATATTTTTCTCTTCTCAAAGGAAACTTTAACACCATTTAACACCATCAATATTTGAAAAGAGTAGAGTTGGTGTCTTCTCAGTAGATATCAACATTCCAAACCTATTTTGACATTCGTAAGTATTCTTGTCTTTATATTTAAGATCGGGACTTTATACACTCGCCTTCTCCAGTTTCCCAGTAAAAGGGTGAGAACCTTAAGGAACACCGTATTAGGGAGTTGAGCCTCTGTCCCTCAGAGCAGGGTTGCCAGACCTTCAAAGCATAAAGCCGAGTAGTAAGGTATACCTAATACCTACCAACATCATCACATCCTTTAAGTCAGTCGCATATGCACTTCTGTATTTAATTATTTTTATGTCATAGTAGGCAGAAAAGCATACGGATCACCTAATGGTAAGCGATTACCGCCGCATAGACATCTGTAACACCAGTGGAGTTACAAGTACTACTCCAATCTATTCTCCTTCACCCCAAATTGGGCCTCCGGTACCCTCACTCGATGAACAGCTGTACAGCACAGTACAAGAACTACTTCACGACGGTTTTCTGTAAGATCGTGGTACCTACTACTAAGATCTAGTCGGTCCATTCATGCCGAAGCGTGGCCCTCCCACGTTAAAATAAGTAAGCAGACGCTTAATACTTTTATAATGGGAGAGCTAACCTTATGTATGTACTTAAAAATTGCCAATAGGAAGTTGTAAAATTATTTTTTTTGTGCAATAAGGTTTTTTTTTTAATCCATACTAATATTATTAAAAATAAAGTTTAAAAACTTAAGCCCGACTAACAAAAAACACGCTCTAAAAAGTACGAAACAAGAAAATTGTCTCTGCTAAAATTATTATGCCGTATCGCCGTGGTCGTATTTTTTGTTTTTTGTTAGTCGGGTTTTAGTTTATAAACTTTATTTTTATTTAACATATTTTAGTTATACAATTATTATTACATATTTGAAAAGCACTTTCATTTGATACCCCACACGATACCGTCAAGCAAATTATTTTTAGTTCCTTACTTTAAGTCCCTTAGAGGGAGCTGTAGTCAATTTTACGTGACGTCATGTCACCTACAACCAGAAGACAATCAAGACGCTTCTAATGACACCTCATTTGTTCAAATATTTATAACTAGTTTAGAAGTTATGAGGGAACAGATTAACAACCATACATAAATACAGGTCAAAATCATAACTATCCTTTTTGCTTCGCCGTAGTCGGGTAAAAATGTGAAAGTGTGTGTGATTATCTGTCTGTTTGTAGAGACTAGCATAGGCTACTGTTTGTCTCCTTCTAACGCGAGCGATGAAGCGGGCAGCTAGTAGCGGAAGAAGCTAGTACTTATTGATAATTCATTACGATGATGAGATGACCCACAACTATCGGATATTAAAAGACTTCAGGGGTTTATTGATAAACGTTCAAAAAACCATTGTTACCTAAAAGGCTGTTTTGACGTTTGAAATCAAAAATGTTCGTACAAAATTTTCTAAAAAAAGAATGAACTGTTTTTAACACAGTTTTAGTTAACAAAGGTTTAACAAACATGTATGAATAAGACCCATAGTTTTTTTTTTTCAAGTAATTGGTTGCAGACGAGCAGACGGAGCACCTGATGGAAATCAATTGCCGCCGCCCATGGTCACACGCGCTACCAGTGGAGTCACAAGTGCGCTGCCAACAGCGCACTTGTGACCACTTGTGACCCAATCCAGCCGAATTGGGGGTTTAAAGGTTGGCCTTTAAACCCCCAATTCGGCTGGATTGGGCCTCCACTACCCTCATTCACACAGCGAAACACAGCACAGCGCTGCTTCACGCCGGTTTTCTGTGAGGCTGTGGTATCACTCCGGTCGAGCCGGCCCATTGATGTCGTAGCGTGGCTCTTCCACGGTTAAATGTATCTACCCCTATGTAATGTAAAGTTTTGTGGCTTTACACTTCATAGGGAGGTAGTCAGACTTGAAAATAAAAAAATAACTGGGTCCGCCTTTTTCGGGCCTTCCGGGTCTGCCAACCCTCGCTAAAGGCCTGATGACTCAAAAACTTTTCCAATTGGGACGAAAGTCTTGATGGCTTTTGAGAAAATTTTATCTCACGCTTAATAATGGTACAATAGGCGACTTGAAACTTCCGAATTAGGGATAAAAAAATCCTAGGGAAATTTTGCGGATAACTGTACTTGTTATGTTTCGAATATGTGCTATTTAAACCACCTTTCACTGCCTTGGTGGCGTAGTGGTTAGCGGAATGCACTATAAAGCGACGGCTGTGCAAGAGGTCCCGGGTTCGATCCCCGGGTCGAGCTAAAATTTGTAAGTACCTAAGTTTTCGGTAAAAAAATCTTAATATCATACCGGAGTCTGCAAGTTAGCGGTCTTGTACCCCAGTGTTTCGTTCCTCTCCGGTCGTATCACACTGCGGAATATGAGGGTAAGGGAATAAAGAGTGCATTTGAATAATATTGAGCACTATAATATATACTGCGTACGTGGTTGATCGTTGAGATTCGCCGCTGTAGCCGTAATCGGTTGGAGGATATTATTTAAACCATACAAAAACTGCAGGGTTTAGGTTAAACGATTAAACTTAGTTTGTAAACTACAAAAAATCGAAGATGCTCTATCCGTGGCCTTCCGCTTGATACCCTTAATTAATTACGTATATTGTGGTAATGTGTCGTCGCTACGTCGTGATGGGGATGATCCACTTATACATAATAATGAGACGAGTGTTCGGTGTGGTATCAACATATTTATTAATTACTCTACAGCTTATATACTAACTAATACGTGCTAAGGAGTGAGATGCCTTCGGTATCTATGTAGTAAGGTATCACGTATGTGGACGTGACTTACCTTACCACACCTCCCCTGAAACGTTAGGCGTCCCTCCCCTGAAAAGAAGGTCCCTAACTTAAAAACTTCTAATTACAATTATGAAAGTAACTAAGAACAATATAATATAATATCTACATAGCCTTGTATTTTGGGTCCATACAATTAAAATACTTATAAATAAACAATACAAACATTTTAATCTATACCTACAGCTCGTTGGTCATATCTCTCTTTAAATAATACATCTTTAAAACTATGTTTCCGATTTATGACTGATTTATTGTCATATAATACATATTTGTTATTAACTCTTTTAATATTATTAGTTGTAATCATATTCAATACATTATTGGTTTTCTTTTTCAACATACTGTGAACGATTAACTTGGGTAATGTAATATTATATTTATCTATTAATTTATTAACCCTTTTTACATCCTTTTCATTTACAATTAATGCTTTTACTCGTAAATCGTTACAAAATGTTTCTACATCATTAGCTAATCGTTTTTCATCTGATACCGACGTATCATTTAAATACATAGTACATTTCAATGGTACATAGACACATAACTTATTATTAGACTCAACATGAGCATATTTATCATAATCGCACTTAAAAGAATCGTTAAAAATAACGTCTACGTAACGATAAGCCTTTACATCTGCTTTCTTTGCAGGAATATCAATATTAACCGCATTAATGTCAAAACTATTAAACTTGCGTTGTTTCTTCCGTTTCCTAGACGGGTTCACAATATCCACTTGCGCATTTTTGTCCTCACCTTTATAAATCTTTTTATCATAATAATGGCTTGGTTCTACAAAAAAATCGTCTAACTTTAAATTATCTAAACACTCGTCATTAAGACTATAATTAGACTTACATACGTAATCATTAGTATTACGAGTATATGAACAAACTGTGTCACCTCGAGCACATGATTGCTGACCAAGCAAAACTTGAGAACTACGCGCATCGCGATAATAATCAAACGTATCACGTTTTACACTCATTGTACGTGTATTAATTGCTATTTCATTATTACAGTATTTATAATAACCATCACGCGGCTTATTCGACCTAACAAAATAACATTTCTCAAACTTATTTTCCCTTCTGTTTGAAAATGTGGCCTCTGCTTCTAAAGCTACTAGAATTGCATCTCTTAAAAATTCGACTTGCCTACACTCCACAATAATGCTTGTTCGAGTACTATTTAAACCTCTAATAAAACATCTTATGGCGAGTTTCTCATTAATTGGAAGTAGTATTCTTGATTTTTGTTCACCATTTTCCGCTTGACTATCCGTCAACTCATACAATAAATTGTCTATTTCATAACCAAATATTTCTACAGATCTACTACCTTGTTTACAATTAAATAATTTATTTTGAATGGAATATGGGCATTTCTTAGGTACAAGATATTTTCTAATGTCACTGATTAAAGTCTCTACATCATCATAACTTGAATCTAGATAAAGTTTTGAGAATTCGGACAGTGTAATTTTTAACACAAAATCAATTAATTTTTTTTGTGAATTATCATCGATAATACTTCTGTAAAATTCAATTTTACCTATTAAGTGTTTTATATCATTTCTGTCTATTATTCTAGGTAGCAACAAAATCGCGCTTTCTAACTCGAATTTACTCATATTGTAAAAAAAACTTTACTAAAAATTAAATTAATAAATGCAACATAAATAAGAAAATTGTTACAAAATTACATAACAAACCAGTCAACGAGAATAAACAAAATCGTAAGCGAAATTTTCAAAGTCAATGCTATATCTAATTACTGCAACAGCGTTCTTACCAAATTGTTTAACTTGCACTTTAAATTAACATGGAATAAATATAATGAAGATTCTTCATATTTGACTTCTGTATCACTTCAACACGATTGCTTGATATTTTCAATAACGTCGAAAAACTGTAGGTAGCTCGGCCATCAACATCTTCTTTAGAATAACTTGCGGACTAACCCTTCAGGGTCTTTGTGGTCCTTGTAGAAATATAATTTGTAGGACTTACATGGACTTCGTCCAGCAGCACGCTCTTCTACGTCACGGTCACCATGTGGTAATGTGTCGTCGCTACGTCGTGATGGGGATGATCCACTTATACATAATAATGAGACGAGTGTTCGGTGTGGTATCAACATATTTATTAATTACTCTACAGCTTATATACTAACTAATACGTGCTAAGGAGTGAGATGCCTTCGGTATCTATGTAGTAAGGTATCACGTATGTGGACGTGACTTACCTTACCACAATATTCGTAACTCCTCATTGCGTGTAAATCAAAGAGGTAAGATTGTTCCAGGGTTATTTATTCAGGCGGGTTTAATCAACTATTTAAGCTCAGACCCTTCATTAAATTTCAAGGACTATGGTAATTGTTTTATTCTATACTTAGACACCTTTTTAATTGTGTTTAATTAGTACTAAATAAATAAAATTGTTAAAATTTAAAACAAGCCCCGGTAATCATCATCATTATTATTTAAATGTATGATTCCAGTTATCGTCAAAAGTTTAGATCATGATTAGAATAAAGCAAGACCGATCCATAAAGAAAGCGGCTGTTCCAGTGGCGATCTTCGGAATAAAATCATCCACCAGGCAGACCCCAAAAGCGTTGGGACATCGATAAAACAGAACCGCGGCGAAAAAGTCGACCTAGAATCCACTACTTCCTGGTGGGGATTGAAGGAGGCCCATACAAAGATTACAATCAGGCTGGTGAGAGAGAAAGAACTGCCGACTGACTTTTGCAAGAGAAAATCATGGTAACACCTTGTCAATCTCAACAGTTATCAAACCCAGTGATCGAACCTGGGACCTATTGCGCAGTCATCGCTTTACAGTGCGACCTACCAACCACTTCGCCACCAAGGCATCAGTCAAATGAAGAGTAAATTACACATAAGTTCTGGCTGAACACCAGGCAAGCATGAACATTCAGTGACCTTAATCACACATGTCTTATTATATCAGCGCTTACCTCAGCCAATCAATTGAACCTCCCCTAAGCTACGGGGAAATTAATTTCCTGGTATTACTGTGGACAGCATCATTACCTGAATTGATGACCCTGTAAGATAATCACCTGTCACAACTCTATTAAGCACGCATCCATCAGTGTGGGATGGATTTCGTAACTGTATCGACACGCAGTAACCGTAGTGATAATATAATCAAACCAGTGCCACATAACAATGATAATATACTAAGTTCGCTCTTGTTTGGAGTACTGCTGCCACCTTTGAGATGTATCTGCCCAATACCAGTTAGACGTTCTGTACCCTTACAATGAGTTTGAATAACTGTTCTCGCTATCGAAAACTATCGCTTTGTCCCTTTCATTGCGATGCATGTGAAAGAGACAGAGCAATAGTTTTGGATAGCGAGGATAGTATTTCAACCTCAAGGTCAGGCCTCTGGACTCAATAAAGCGTCGTGCGAGGAGGCTCAATGGCGATGACTCACTCACTCCCTGATGCTGGCCTACAGAGCCTTGACCACCGCACACGTATAATCTTCTACCGGATACATTTTTTATGAGATGGGGCAGACGATCATATAGATTACCTGGTGTTAAGCAATTTGCAATCCTAGAGAAGTCACATCTGGCATGCCACATGTGATCTACTAGGACAACAGAAATCAATAGAACATAAACACTCTTGCGCGCTTATGTTCTATTAATGAACGATTGCGTTCTAAGGTGCCTCATATGCCTCTACACATATTTCATCAGTACTCAAGTCCAAGTAAATAAAATTATGAAAGACCTGGTCATATTTTGACTCACAAAACATTAATCTCATTAAATGACCCTTCCACTACATCGATCTAGTTTAGCTAGCCTCCACGGTTCGCTAGGTTACACGCCAAATTTGGTTACAATCCGGTAAATAATGTGTGGAGGGCATTTTCTGAGAATTCTAAAATAAATGCTTTGCCTGAATATGAGTGTCAGGTGGCAACTAACATAGAGGTAGAAGTTTTCCGAAATCAAGGGATCTTCCAAGCGAAAACTTATAGTTACGTACTGTTTCGGTGCGCCGAACAGTTAAGAGCACTTCGATCATTTCGAGCTGAGCAAAGTGAATCCGTTTTTTTTTTGTATTTTTTTTTTGCCTAAAAACATGCGACGGCTACCAATACATCTATGAGTACACAAAACCCTTAAACCCTATAACTTAAGGGTGAATATCGCCTTACACTCCACATTCACAATCGCTCAACGTCACTATTCGTCACTACGAATTACGATGACGTAGCCTAAACTTGATACCCCCTTACTATAATCAGACATACGTAGGTGATCACTTACCATTAGGTGAGGCACTCACTTACCTCGGTTAGTGCATGCACTGTTTATGGGACCAGTGACCATTGATAGTGTATGCGACCTGCGCAGTTGTCATCTGATGCGACCGAGCGGGTGAGCAGGTTGCGGATAGCTCGCCCTCCCCCACTCCCACCTCTTTTCATGAGGACGGGAGAGGGTGTCACGTTGACCCCGGACAATAGATGGCTGCTCCAAAACCCAATCCCAGGCTAGGAGCATTCCCGTTAACCTCAATCCCATGCTCCCCTCCCCATCCCTCCCAATCATCCCCACCCTAATCACCGCATCCCTCCCCTCTTTTCCTGGAGGAGGAAACCTCGTCTCCAAAAACCCCAATCCAAGGTGTCATCCGATCCGTGCCGATGGATGCATGGCCGAGGGGATGCTCGGTCGCGAACGGAGGGGCCTCGAAACCAGGCGAAATCGAGGTCTATTTAGCCTTACCCCTGCAAGCGGGGCTCTGCAGGGGTGGACCTTTACTTCCCTAGCTTCTTGTGGGAACTATATGGATATTGTAGACATAATAGACGACCATTTAAATTCTACCGAAGAGGTACTAGGTACCTCCGAGGCTATGCTCCTTGGCAGCGATACTGAGGAGCATACGAACACTGCCGGAGCACCTGGGACTGAGGGACCAGGTACTTCCAATGCAGAGTCGACCCCTCTGGGCGCAAAGCACCAAAGGGACACGTCGACCAAGGGGCCAGAGAGTAAACCCAGGGTTAAGCTCTCTGGAGCTGATAGAAAACTAATATATCGGCTTGTAGCGAAGGGTATGACCTTCGAGCAGGCGCTAGAACTGCGCATGAGTGAAAAGGCCAAGCAGAGGACCCGAGAGGAGGGGGAAACGAGGGAGCGGGCGTCAAAGCGCCCTCTCAATACCTCGTCTACCTCGAATCAAGGTAATCCCACCAAGACACCGACACTTGGCGAGCCTTTCACCTCGAAGCCTACCTTTAAGGAGGTTACTGGGTCCGTCACGTGCGGCATCATAGACGCCCTGGGTAAAATTGACCAGGGGAGGGTCGAAATGCTCCAAGGTGCTATCTTGGAGTGTATTGACACCTCAGACGATGGTGACGGCCCCAGCTTTATTGAATGCAAACCGCGCTCGGGTGGCATCCTTAACAAAACACATAACCCCCCCCTTCGTAAAGAAACAGACACAACCTAGGCACCTATATATAATCCTATCCCATCCCTCCGTCTTAGCTAAATTCCCTAACCCTTCCCCTCCCAGTCCCCCAAAACAACACAATGATTAAGGCGATACAAGTAAACCTCCAGCACTCAAAGGCAGCCACAGCTGCCCTTTGCCAAAGATTCCTCTCTGAGGACCTGGACATCGCCTTGATCCAAGAACCGTGGGTGAACAAAACCACGGTAATGGGGCTAAACTCGGCAGGTAAGATATTAAGTAACTCCTGCGGAGTGAGGCCAAGAGCATGCATGCTCTTCAAGAGAGATATAAATTACCTCCCGATCCCTTCGCTGTGTACAGACGATGCTGTTGCAGCGTATATAGACCTCCCCGGGGGGAAAGGTGCAGAGACACTCATAGTCAGCTCCATGTACCTACCCGGAGAGGACCAGGATCCGGTGAACAAGGTGACACCGGTAGTGGAATATTGTCTGGAGAGAGAAACCCAGCTGCTGGTGGGTACCGACTGCAACTCCCACCACACATCATGGGGCAGCTCCGACACGAACGCAAGAGGTGAGTCCTTGTTTGACTACTTGCTCACCAACAATCAATTTGTTCTTAACGTGGGTAGCAAACCAACCTTTACCACACGTTCTAGGCAGGAAGTACTAGATATAACATGGTGTTCAGGTAATCTCGCACACCGAGTAACTAATTGGCACGTCTCAGATGAGCCGTCCTTGTCCGACCACACCCATATTAGGTACGACATACTATGCTCGGGAACAAAGGAACCGAACACGTACCGAGACCCCAAGGGAACAGACTGGGAGGGCTTTAGGAACTCCCTTAGGTTATACCTTGGAGATTTTAAATACATTAAAACTGTGGACCAAGTGGAAGCCGCAGCAGAGGACTTAGGCAGAAGCCTAATGAAAGCGTATCTAGAAAATTGTCCTCTTAAGACCACTAAGAGCAATAGGAACGCGCCTTGGTGGAACAAAAACCTGGAGCATCTGAGGCAAAAGGCCCGTGCCTTATTTAATCAGGCAAAAAAAGACAAGAACTGGGATGCTTACAGGAAGGCGCTAACACGCTTCAATAGGGAGCTCAGGAAAGCAAAAAGGAGATCCTGGCAAAAATTTTGCGGGTCCATCAAAGACACTGCCCAAGCTGCCAGGATCCACAAAATATTAGCCAAGACACCTGAATCCCATCTAGGCCTGCTAAGGAAAGCGGACGGATCTTTCACGGAATCCCCGGAGGAAACACTGAGACTGCTTGCTCAAACGCACTTTCCGGAATCCGTGTACATTAATAACGAAAGAGAACTCCAGGACAGTAAGTCTCCGGACAGGAGACCGCGGAATGAAGACTGGAGGAGAGCTTCCGTTATTTTTCGTCCCCAACAGATAAGTTGGGCCATTAGGAGCTTCAAGCCTTATAAATCTGGTGGGGTCGATGGTATTTTCCCGGCTATATTGCAACGGGGCGAAGATATCATCATCTCAACGCTGATAAAACTTTACCGTGCAAGCTTTGCTTGGAGTTATCTGCCATCAGCGTGGACTCGGGCGAGGGTCACTTACATCCCCAAGGGAGGGGACAAAGACAAATCACAGCCCAAGTCCTACAGACCGATAAGTCTCACCTCATTCCTACTAAAAACGATGGAAAAGGTGTTAAACAGTCACATCAGGGCAACATACCTCGTTGAAAAACCCCTGAGTGCAAGACAACATGCCTACCAAACAGGCAAGTCCACGGAAACGGCACTTATTGATCTGGTGGACAGAATTGAGAAAGCCATAGAAGACAAAGAAATTGCACTCTGTGCCTTTCTCGACATCGAAGGGGCTTTTGACAACACCAACTTCGATGTTATAACACGTAGCATGGTGAATCGTGGAATCGACGATACCACCACCAGATGGATGGCATCCATGCTACAAAATCGAACTGCAACAACAACGTTGATGAATAAAACTCTTCATTATAGAGTGACCAGAGGGTGTCCACAGGGCGGAGTCCTATCACCCCTTCAATGGTCATTGGTTGTTGACAGTCTCATCTGTGAGCTCAATGAAGCCAGATTCCTGACTCAGGGTTACGCAGATGACATAGTAATAATGGTCATAGGAAAATGTCCTAGCACCATTTCCAGTCTTATGCAAAGGGCCCTACGAATAGTAGAAAACTGGTGCACAAGACACGTGCTAACAGTCAACGCACGGAAGACGGTCTTAATCCCGTTTACCAAAAGAAGGAAACTAGAGGCGCTTCACGCCCCAACACTTCTTGGTACGAAGCTATGCTTGTCCAACGAGGTCAAATATCTCGGAGTCTTTCTAGACCAAAAACTAACATGGAACAAGCATCTCGACTACATTACTAGAAAGGCAAAAATAGCGATGGGGGCAAGCAGTAGGTTGGTGGGGCTAAAATGGGGGCTACGGCCCAAGGCCGCACTCTGGATTTATAAAACCATAGTGAGGCCGATCGTCACTTATGGCTGCTGTGTGTGGTATAAGAAGACGCACCAACTCAACTGCGTGGAGAACCTCAGCAAAGTTCAAAGAACAGCCTGCCTTATAGCCACTGGCGCTCTTTCGTCCTCTCCCTCTGCAGCACTGGATGCCCTCCTGAACATTCCACCTCTGCACATTCACGTGCAGATGGAAGCGAGGATGGCCATTACGAGAGCAAAAATCAGAGGAAGGACGAGATGGCAATCTAGGGTCATAGGTAACCTCTACAATGAACTAATGAAAATTCCGGTCATGGATATGCCCTCTGACTCCATGATCCGTGAATACCGCTTCGATAAGCGGTTTACAGTCTTGTTACCTAGTAGACAAGACTGGGAGGCTGGAACTCCCGGAAATGTTAACCAGAATGACATCGTTTGGTATACGGATGGTTCCAGGAGGCAAGGCGTATCCGGGGCGGGATTTTGTAATGATCGCTTCAGAATACGCAAATTCGCCAACCTGGGTCGCTATACCACAGTGTACCAAGCAGAAGTCTTCGCAATAATTGGCTGTGTCCAAGAGAGTCTGCAAATGAATCTCCAGAATAAGAAGATATTCATCTTCTCAGATAGTCAAGCTGCCCTCAAGGCGTTAACATCCTGTGAACTTGACTCCAAACTCACTAGCGAGTGTGTCCTGCTCCTAAACCAGCTTGGCAATGCCAACATCGTAAATCTGATTTGGGTACCGGGACACTGCAATATCAGAGGCAACGAAGTCGCTGACGTGCTAGCAAAGGCCGGGGCAGAGAGCCCACTACTCGGACCGGAACCAATAAGTGGCGTTCCAGCCTGCATGGTCAGGTTCGAGTTAAAAGAGTGGGAGCATAAGCAAAGCACTGAATATTGGAAAAGACTACCTCGACTAGAACAGTCTAAGGCGTTGATACAGGCGTTCGATCAGAGACGAGCTGTAGAAATAATAAAACTGAGCAGAGGACATGTTAGGGCACTCACTCGGACCCTCACAGGGCACTGCAAATTAAATAAGCACCTGCACAACATGGGCCTTTCAGATACCAAAATCTGCAGGTTCTGTCGCGAGGACGAGGAAACGATTATCCACGTCCTCGGCGAGTGCATAGCGCTGCACCGGTGCAGAAGCCGGCACCTGGGAGCACACATGATCTCAGCAGACGAGATCAAAAGCTCCCCCATCAGCTCCATTCTCGGGTTTATCCTGGAACTGGAGCTACATGAGGTGCTGTAATAGGTTACGGGGCTGCCACAATAGATCATCTACTGGTCGCAGTGGCTATGAGACGCAGGGCTCACCCCATTTCTAACAAATAATAAACAATAATAAAATAGGTGAGGCACTTGCTCGTATGTTAAAATAGGACATTTTTTTATGTCATAGAAGGCAGACGAGCAGACAGAACACCTGATGGTAAGCGATTGCCGCCACCCATGGGCACCCGCGACACCAGGGAGTCACAAGTGCGCTGCAAACCTTTAAACTCCCCATTCCCCTGGATTGTGCATCCAGTACCCTCACACACGCAGCGAAACACACAGCACAGTACTGCTTCGCGCCGGTTTTCTGTGAGGCCGTGGTATCACTGCGTTCGAGCCAGCCCATTCATGCCGTAGCGTGGCTCTCCCACGGTTAAATGTATCTCCCCCTATCTAGTGTACATTTTTGTGGCCCTATGTAGTGTAAAGTTTTGTGGCCCTATATATCTGTTTAGTGGCTTTACACTTCTTCATACTGAGCGACACGCACACACACGCAGCGAAACACAGCACAGTGTTGCTTCACATCAGTTTTGGACAGGACATTTTGACAGACGTACAGTTAGTGCTCGCTGGCACAGTCAATTGAGGACTACCAAAAAGTATCGTAAAAAACCGATTCAAGCAAATACGGGGCCCCAATCGCTCAATAAAGAAAACAGCGGGTCCGGAACAGAATTCCGGACAACAATTCGAACCAATAATTTTGCTCAAACGAGCAGCAAATTAAAAAATGTTATATTAAAACCCATGGACTGAAATGATACCAATTATCTTGACGAACTTCAAATAAAAAAAATATTATAAAACCACCCATGTACAAAGACTCGACATTTCCAATAATACACGCTCCAAATGTACCAGGAGCGCATAATGAAGAAGGAACTTTAGTTCTATTTTGCGATTTTTTAATTTAATTGTACTCTTACTCGTAATTGATTCGTTACTAACTGAAAATAACACTTGCTTTGGATTTGGAATTCCTTATCTATCAACTAACAATGTTTATCATGAGTATTCAGCAGACTTGATATTGTTATTAATCTAGAATCATGATAGCAATTACTCTCTGCATTAATAATTAGTATTATCCTCTATATTCTCTATTGTCTTATCGTCTATGCTTTCTTACATAAAATTGATTTATTACATTGTCGAGATCAATCGACAAATTCATCAGTTCTCTCGCTTGACAGGTCTATGCGATTGAAGGTTCTGATAGCTATCATGTTGCTTTTATACCTTCAAAGAAAACATGGAAACGTGATAATCTGGCAATCATGTTCCTGGAACTCTCAAAACTAATTTACTGTTGTCAGTTTCATAACAATAAATTTCATCCAGTGGAGGTCATCCTACCTAACTCAATGTTTCTTTTTAACAGCTATTTTCATAGTAATTCTGCTATTAGGAAAGGAATCCAACTTAAGGCAAAATAACTTTTTGTAATTTTTTTTGGAAAAATGTTTAAAAAGCACCGGAAAAGATTCACAATCGATGAAAACCTTCAAATATTTACCAGGAGCGCATAACGGGAGAGGAGGTACTCTATTGTCGGGGCGCTTATCGGGTACGGATTAGCCGAATGTTCGCAAAGCCGGTCTAATTGCATCCTTACTTAATTTTAAGGGGTCCCCTATCTCGGAAGTTGGAAGATTTTGAATTTGCACGGATATTCTTGGCAGCGTTACACTGAGCTTAAGCGATTCTAAAACAATTTGCAAAGTATCAACATTAGCTTAAGCTCTGCACTAAATACAAATTGCATCATGCTCGGATTTAAAGAAGGCACTTACTTTAAGTTTAAAATCAACAGCTCTTTCTTTCTAAATGTTTAAGGAGTAAGGACCCAGGTAATAACCAGAGAATATGTAAATATGAGATACAGATTCTAACTAAAACATATATCTTTCCGCTGTCACAAGCTTATGAAATCTTATTCTTAACTACCTTACTTCAGTCTCAAAATAATAAGGATGTGAGAAAATGAAGACAAAAATAATCTTTAATAAATTTATTCTATACATTTTCCTTTGCAAATTCTTTTGCAAAATACACAGGTTTTTCCGTTTAGCCACAAAAACAAAGCTTGTACGTGAGGAATATATTCTCAATGTTCTTTCGCTAAAATCATTTTCGTTTTGTTTTACCTTCCATAAAAGCCTTTTCGTGATGTATCGCTTACATAATAGTATACACAATAATTATTAATATAATGTATACCTACCTTCTAAAATTTCTACTTTTAGAAGGTAGGTATACATTATATTAATAATTGTTGAGTTGATCTAAAACCTCTATTAAATTTTAACTTATAGTAAATCCTCCTCATCTTAGCGTGTTATTCCCCGTTGCGTCCAAATCTGTCGCTCTAGAGCCCGGGGTACGCTGAGACTATGATTCAAGATTTGGCAATTACAATGAAGTAACTGCCGTGTGGCAATGGGCAGGGCACATAGCGAGGAGAACAGACGGCCGTTGGGGCGGAAAGGTCCTCGAGTGGAGGCCACGTACAGAAAGTCGCAGCCGTGGCAGGCAAGGTGGGCCAACGAATCTGGTAAAGTTCGCGGGAATCCATTGGATGCGGGCGGCACAGAACCGATCTGTGTGGAGAATATTGGTGGAGGCCTATGTCCAGCAGTGGACGTCTATTGGCTGAAATGATGATGATGCTGAAGTGCCGTCTGACCTTAGCAACCCTATAACATTGGAACCAGACCAACTGAATCCTGGCTACATTTACATGTTTCAGAAACAATCCGAAAAATGCAGTTTTAGCTTACGGTAAATAAACATCTTAAAATTGCATATTTGCACTTGAACATATAATATTAATTTTGAAAAAGACTGCGAGACTGCGATCGTATGCGATTGGTCGAGACTCGATCAAAATGGCACCTATGTGCGAGTACATTTAAAATGCCTACAATGATAAATTTCTGTGTCGAAATTTTACTCTCTGACCGTCGACACTCCAAAGAAGTGTACATTTATGACATTAATACAAGAACGAACGGTCAGTGACAAACTGTAGTGGTAACCTTACAAAAAAAAACTAAACTTAATTAGGCTACTATTTTCAGGTTGGTGCTCGGAAATCGAGGTAATTTTTGTCAAATCTTTAGGCTAACATTACCAATTTCACCATCCAGTACTAAGTAAGTTGGCCGAGTGGCTAAGGTAACGGGGTCTGAAATCTAAAGATTGATGTTTTTACGATACAGGTAGCAGACGAGCAGACGGATCACCTGATGGTAAGCGATTACCGCCGCCCATGGACGCCTGCAACACCAGTGGTGTCACAAGTGCGCTGCTTACCTTTTAACCCCCCTTCCCCTGGATTGGGCCTCCGGTACCCTCACTCACGCAGCGAAACACAGCGCATGCACTGCTTCACGCCGGTTTTCTGTGAGGACGTGGTATTACGCCGGCCCATTCATGCCGAAGCGTGGCTCTCTCACTGTGTAAGTGGTTCAAAACAAAGTGGGCATTGGACTTTTTAACTTTAATTAATTTTTTGAGTTAATAGATAGAGTTACAGCGCCATCTAAAGAAGTATTTTAAGATTAACTACTCAAATGTTCATTCTGTTCTGATGGTTGGTATATAATTGGTTTTAAGCATAAGCAGGCTGGTTAAAAGTTAACCACCAGATATTTTTGACAGAACTGACAGACAAGTACCGACTCTTACAACGTAGTTATTATGTTCTCTTTGATTACTCTCACGAAGCTCATCAAAAATATTTTGTAATTATATTTCCTGTAAACTCAAAGGCGCTATTCCATCACTTCCACAACTTCCTCCATGTTTATTTATGGAAGCAAAAAGCCGATGGCGACATCAGCTGATGAATATTTCAGCAGCCGAAGTATCGGAAATCTAATAATAATCTACGATATACTAGTACGGTAAACAGGGGCTAACAACTTGTATGGATAATGATAATGACTGAAAGGAACATTAATCAGGGACACGTAATATTGAGCGGTAAGAGCGATGGTAGCTCAGTGGATAAGAACGCTCCTTTGATACGGGAAGGCGTATCGGAGCATGCCTCTGGATTTTTCAACACTATGTGCACATTTCTACCATTAGCTCGGCGGTGACGGAAAACATCGAGAAGAAACCTGCCCGTTTCGGAGAGCTCTTCAAAATTGTGGATACCTACAATATTTGAGATAATAATTGCGAAAGTGTAACCGTGATTGAATTGGTCTGGTTCCCCTGTTAACGGGCTGCGAAGGTCAGACGGCAATCGCTTCATTTTAATCACCAGACTCCCCAAATGTTGAATCAGGGTCCAAGCGTACCCCGGGCTCCAGAGCGACACCTTTGGACGCAACTGGGAATTAGAGACTAAGATGAGAAGGGGAACAATATCTTATCATTAATCAATCTGCTTAAACATGATATCATGATATGGAAAAACAGTCGATTATTATATGAACATGCGACCATTTCGTGGAATTATCGAGCGAATTTACGATATGGCTACGACATCCACATCACAATCAACACTCCTTATTCCGTATTTCCCATCCACATCCTTCACCTAAGCCGAAACACACAGAAGATTACATTAATAATGAAATATTCATGCGGCACAATCTGCTGATGCTACGCCAACGATGAACTGCGTAAACCCACCTCTGTGAGGAGGGGAATGCAATATGACCCTGGACCCCAATTCTCGAGCTCGTGCCATTTATTTTCATACGACATATATCACTAAAACATAGTTATTTTGTATGGTTTTCAGGTGATATCCGCCATGTTTACAAAATATCACGAACCCGAGAATTGGGCTCCTGGCGTTTTGCTAATAAGGGTCAGTATCAGTGAGATAAGTAGGTACAAGGGGTAGCACAAGTCGAGGTGTAGTGAATATTTA
This sequence comes from Marasmia exigua, assembly GCA_019059595.1. Lineage (NCBI taxonomy): Eukaryota > Metazoa > Arthropoda > Insecta > Lepidoptera > Crambidae > Marasmia > Marasmia exigua. The sequence goes on along the minus strand of CM032481.1, from coordinate 971,323 downwards.
CCTCCCAGTAATTTCTGATGTCCCGGTGAAATTTGACTTTCTTATTACCTATTTTGTGCGAAAAGGAAAGCAAATGATGGAACTCGATGTTTTGTTTGCAAGTTAGGTTTACGTGTATTGCCACGAATCAAAACTTGGTGCCTGTCTCTTTGTGATTTCTGCAGTCTTAGTGCTTTTAACTCTGTGACAAACGATTTGAATATAACATTGTCATCGATTTCATTCATACAATGAGTAAAGGTCTAATAGAGCCTATCCGAACATTGTAGAATTTTAACATTAATTATTTATAATTTGACGTTTTATATCAAAAAACACCTGCAATTTATAAATCTAATCTTTAGGAGCAGATTTTGAGCAGAACTTGGGCAAAAAAGGTGGGCTTGATACTAAGCACTTTTGTCAACTTAATTTACGAAGTCGGCTCTTAACAAACTTTTCCTTTTCATTTAATAAATTAATTTGTATTTATGTCGTGAAAAAGACATACCAGGGCCAACCCGTGGGCCGACGCCCAGTTGGGCGACCTAGGCATCGCTGAAAGGACGTCGTCGAGACTGATCTTCGCGAGCTCCTGGTCAATAACTGGCAAGAAGTAGCGCAGGATCGACCGAAGTGGCGATCTCTTGTTTCGGAGGCCAAGACTCTGTTTGGCTCGCTGAGCCAGCGGAGTAGTATTTATGTGCCGTTGTACTCATCAATGATTTCCCCTGTATCTTAGCTTTCTTGCCATCCTTCGTCGTACATTACTCCTGTAATATCTAGTTTTTATATTATTTTTTGCAATAAAAGTATGTTCATTCATTAATTCCTGCTCATATGGGCCGAGCACACGAGCTAAGCCGCATAACAATACGCATAATCAAAACGGCCCGGATTTGTTCGCGGCAGCTTTACGCTCGTGTAACCGCAGGCCTAGTGCCACAGACTATATACAGTGTGTGAGTAAGTCAATTTTATCGACAAATCCACTGTCAAAAAATTGTTTTTCGTAATAAAAAAAAGATGACGGCCATTTTATTTTTTGTTGGTACTGAGTGGGTTTAATTGGCATAATGTGTTTTGTCCTAAAATGGATTGGCATAATGAAATTGGCTATAATTTATTTAGCATGATATTAATTTGGCCGAATTTGGTTTTAGCATAATATGTACGGTGGCATAATTATTATTTAGCATAATGCATTTATGCATATTTTTTTGGCACATTAGGCATTCATGGTTGTTTGAATCTGAAAAATAAAAAAGTAAGTAAGTAACCAGTATTTCCTATATTATATAGAGTAAAAGTAGGTTTAGGTTCGGCGGGGGTGGCCCTTGGGCCATTCGTAAGCCGTTTTTTAATGACTTATGGTTAATTATTTTATGCTTAATCATGTTTATGCTTATTGCATTTATGCTAAAAACTGTTGTGCTTATTAGTGTTATGCGAAATCATCATTAGTAGTAGGTAATTACATTATGCTAACTTATTTTATGCTTCTTGACAGTGAACCCTACTGAGTCCGGGTAAGTTCATTAATTTGGCAATATCTTCTGATGTAGAGGAGTAACTTGTATAAAAGAAAATAATATGTTTGATAGCTTACTTTTGTCCCGTATACATCAATTATTTGTCAACATCTACTATATAAAGGCTCCGCTAATTTAACCGTTTCAAACTGAATTGTCGAAACTCAAATGTACGAGTATTGTTTGCGGCCAAGTTAGTGAGGCGATATGGCCGGGACGGTTATCAAATGGAGTTATATTGTAATAATATTTTACAGTTTCTACTATCCCATTGTTTGTGGCACGAACTAGTTACGGCTCGGGGTTGTGTCGTGTACTAATCTATTCGGAAACTACGAAATTAGGTCTACACGTGCCGCTTAGTTGGTTTACAACTTTACGAGGGCATTAAAGTATCGCCGATCCTTGGGTTTGTCTACAATATAGGATCCTATAACTTACATAAATAAATTAAGAAATTCATACTACATATCATATACTGGCCTGATCTGAGGCCTGCCGCACTCAGAGAAGCCAATTTTTTTTTCATATTATGGCTCTACTCAAACATATCTTGATAATGTCAAGTAACTTAATGAGAATAGAATAGGTAGTCCAAGGTCTGTTATTACTGACCACAATAATCTGGACATCTTTAAGGCAAGAGTGAACAGGCATATTCTAGGCATACGCGTATCATCCTAGACCTAATCGAAGCTTTCCATCAGGTGCGATTGTGGTCAAGCGTTAGCTAATTGACAAAAAGAAAGTCAACAGTCGAAGTCAGTCAAAGTCAGAGACATTTAATAAAACGCCGGTGTTTTACGTTTTATCGACCTACGCGGATTCTGCTGAAACCACTCTAGACATAATCACGGGTTTTAAGACCGGGGTCCAAGCAAGCGACGTGATAACTCACTCGACACACAACAGCAATGTTGAAAACGATAAAATTCATCTTATTATCAGGATCAATTCGCGGAACTTCAACTAATTTAAAACTATTTAATTGCATCAGCCCACGAGGAGTATTTGACTACTACCAAAGAGTCCCAATTGAACTTTATTTAAGTAAATAACACACTTAAAAATTTCATCTCGTGTTCAGGTTAACTTTACTTGTTATTCATAATAAAGATGGGCGTACTCCATCTTAACAGGCCGGCAGCACATTTGTGACTCTTTTGGTATTGCAGATGTCCATGGGCGGCGGTGATCACCCGGCCATCAAGTGGTACGTCTGTTCGTCTGCCCCTATTTGATACAAAAAATATTTGCTGATGCGTATACCAAGCACATCACTATGAGCGAGCTAAAGACTAAATACTCCGCGCTGTGATTTCTCTCAGTCGATCGCTGGCTTGTGGACCGGTGTGCAGTGAAACCGATACTGATGACTAAACTGCGCATGCACAATGGACAACATTTCATATTTTTAACATGTCCATATTGTTTCTTTATATGAAAATAGACATGAAATGATCAGACCCTTATTTTTTCTTTTTTCAAAATTTTGCCATTTTCATACTTAAAATAGTTATTAAAATTCTTTATATTCTAAATAGACATAAGCGCCAAATGACGTCATCGGACGGCTGAATATAGCGATATTCGTTTGCCTTATCATTGCTTTAATAAAAAAAGGTACCTACTGTCAGCGGTAAAGAATACTAGTGTCAACATTGTCAACGCCATTCATTCATTCAACGTTGACAAGTAGTCTTCTTTTTTTGACAGTTGCATGTCATGGGTTAGTCATTTCGTAAATTTAAAACTATAATGTGCTAAGCAAAGAAATATTTTATATTCTGCCGTCCGATGACGTCATCTTACGTTTTGTAGTTTTTATTTTTTTCTCAGTAAATAAGCAATATAAAAAATAAATAAATATATATTCGAGAAACGGAAAAGTAAATGAAGAATTGGTATTTTTTGTTTCATAGTTCAGCAATTTTGAAATGTTGTACATTGAAAAGATATTTTTTATTCTATTTCCTGCGCTATCAAATTTCCGCTCTTGTGTTGTTTTCAAACTGTCAGTCTAAATAACCTGGAAAAAATATCTATTGAAGCTTATGCAGACTGAAAGCTGAACAAACGCAGTTCTGCTAAGCTTGCATAGCGGTCATAGTTTTTTATAACATTATTTTTAGTGTGATAGCTAGCAAACGAGCGGACGGATCACCTATTGGTAAGCGATTGCCGCCGCCCATAGCCATACGCAACACCAGCGGAGCCACAAGTGCGCTGCCAATTTTAAACTCTCTTTCCCACGGATTGGGCCTCCGGTATCCCCACTCACGCAGCGAAACACAGCAGGGACGCTGCTTCACGCCGGTTGGCTGTGAGGCCGGTTACCGTGAAAGACGGACAAACAGACAGACACATTTTCACATTTATAATGTTATATGAATGGATGACAGTTACTCAAGCCAAAGAATCGTGGCAGTCGGTGTCATAATTACTGAATGAAATAGTCTACCCTCTGACGCGAGTCTGCGTTTATTATAATAGGTCTACCTATGATTTTTTTTTGCTACAATAAGATGTATAACTTCTTTAATAAGCAAAAAGTCACCATACTGCAATTTTATTTTGATTTAAGTCATCATCATCATCGTCAGCCCATTTAAGTCCCCACTGCTGGGGCACGGGCCTCCCTCAATCACATGAGGGGTAATTGCCATACTCACCACGCTTGGCAGACGGGTTGGCGAGGGTTTTGGTATAAATGCCGAGTTTTCCTTCTCTGGGTGCTGATGATCATGCCAGCAGCTTTACCTTAGTCGCCTTTTACAACACCTCGGTAAGAGTGAGGGTGGCCTATTCTCCTCTGCTGGGGACCACACGGCACTAATTAACACTATACTGTTAAGTTTATATTAAATTACGAGTCTTTTTTACTAGGCAGAATTGACTTTTTTTATCAATAATCACCGTTTAATTTATACTTTTTTTTGTAAAACTATTCAACGCATTCCTAAACGTTCTCCATTAAAGTACAGTTAATTATGGAGTAGTAGTATTAATAGTCACTCAACAAATTAAAAAAAAAGCATGTATGGGAAATATAACTTCAAAGAAAATCGCCATAAGAACGGCAATTTCATACCTATGACATAGGTAATGTATAAAGCCATTGTAAATATTATGTAAGTAAAATGGCGCCTAACTAAAATGTAAAGGACACGGTAGTTCTATGCGGCCGCCAACAGATGGCGCTAGTTAAAACGATGTCGACTAAACAATGAAAATCGCGATGACGAGATTTTTATTTGTTAATACTTATAGGCTCAAGAACTTACGTAATTAAACTCTTTTATTCGTCACCTAAATTGGCTTTATTCTTTACTTTAATATTAGCCACGAGTTGCAGCTGAGGATCCGTGGTTTGTTCAGGTAAAGACCTAATAATATTGATTTCTGCATTTTCTGCGAATTTGTAAATAGTATATCGAATGAAATTATATTGAATTAATTAAATCCCAAAATTTTGTGAACACAAATCACAATCCCAAAAACCCTTCCATTGTTAACACTAGGATCTAACTATAGAGAACCAAAATATTAGTAAAGAGGACTGAAGAGGGCTTGAAAGAGGATAAGCGGAGGCTTCGAGTGGAGGGCTAATTGGGCCTAAGCCCGCCTCGCCGGAGAGGCCCTCCCGATTAGATACGCGAGCGGAATCGATAGACTCACGTTTTTACAGGAGTTTTACATTTTTTACATACTGATACTCATATGTTAAGGTGACGGGTAGGGCACACTAGCGACTTTAATCGATTTTAATTATTTGCTACTAAACCGGATCTATTTTAAACAATTTCGGGGTTACAGCCTCTCGGCAAACACTGATATTATTTATTAAATAACCATGCACAAGTGTTGGGTCCGTTTTTTTAAGCGAAAAATTGAATCACGCCAAAAGCGGCCACTTTTGGCGGTAATCCAAAATTCGAGTGCAAAAGCAAACCAAACAGTTCACTAGAAGGATTAAATAAATAGTCTAGGTGTTTGCCGAGAGGTTGTTACACCGAAATTGTTTAAAATAGATCCGGTTTAGTTGCTAAAAATTAAAATCGATTGGCGTCGCTAGTGTGCCCTACCCGTCATCTTAATACCTAACGCCTAGATGGATAGTCTTCATGGGCGTTGTCACGGTGGGGCTGGGTGGGACGCTTGTCATCATATTTAAGAAACATTATTGTTTAGGTATTAACTACAACTTGACCGTGGGAGAGCCGCGCTTCGGCATGAATACGGCTACGACTTAGGGACCTTCAAGAGAAGAGAGTATTCCTTTTTAAAAAGGCCGGCAACTCATTAGCGATCTCTCTGATTTCGCGGATGTTAATGGGCGGTGATGATTGCTTTCCATCAGGTGACTCGCTTGCTCGTTTGTCGCCTCTAGCATAAAAAAAATGAATGAGCCGGCTCGACCGGAGTGATACGAACGGCCTCACAGAAAACCGACGTGAAGCAGCACTGTGCTGTGTTTCGTTGCGTGAGTGAAGGTACCGAAGGCCCGATTCGGGGGAAAGGGGGTCAAAAGGCAGCGCGCTTGTGACTCCATTGTTACTACTGTACCTTAGTATCCTCGTTCTTTTTAACCAACTTAAAAAAAAAGAGGTTCTCAATTCGACATGTATATATATATATATTTTTCTTATATTTGTTCGCCTGTTTTAGTTGGAAAGTAGATAGTCCCGGGGGTTGTCAAAAAATGAGACACTAAAAGGCTTGAAAAAAAAAATTTATGTAAAAAAAAACCGCCTTTAATAACCACGATCTAACGAACCTACATCTAAAAAGTGTAAAATAATATTTTTAACACTTTATACACCTCAAATAACTACTTATTGTTATAAGTAGTACATTCGAGAAAAGGTTTTACCGAAGTCGGCGCCTAATCCCTGTTGAATAATTAAATGTTGTATTAAATTACAAGATAGTATTGGGCGCCGACTTCGGTAACACCTTTTCTCGAATGTACTGTTATAAGATGTTATTTGAGGTGTATAAATAAAGTGTTAAAAATATTATTTTACAATTTTTAGATCGTGGACCTTATTAAAGGCGGTTTTTTTTGGCAGAATTTTTTTTGTTGTCTTTTATTATTTTTCACATTTCATGTATCTGTCACATTCAAAATTGATTTCGTCAGTCACCCAAGGTCCAAGCTGAAAACCAGCCCGTCAGAGGCTGAGAGTGTGTGTGTGTGTGTGTGTGTGTGTGTGTGTGTGTGTGTGTGTGTGTGTGTGTGTGTGTGTCTGTGCCTGTGTGTCTGTCTATGTCATCGTAGCTCCCGAACAAATGAACCGATTTTGATTTTGTTTTTTTTTTGTTTGAAAGATGAAGAAGGAGTTCTTGATACAGGAGCTATGTTGTATAAAATTCGATCCTAGATGGCCGCCGTCACAAAGATGGATATCATATAAAAGGGCTTGAGTAGCAGAATATATTAATTGTGAAAAATTTCAAATCCAAGATGGCCGCCGTCAGAAAATGACGAATAACCTATTTGTTGTTCCAACTGCCTCAATATAGGTATCAAATGAAAGAGCTTTAGTTGTGTCGGGGGTTTTTTAAAATTTTCAATTTTTTGTTTTTGTTTAAAAATTTATTTCCTATGTATTACTGTGCAATCTTCTCATGTTTATGTTATGTGTCCTAATATGTAATTCTTGTATGTGGTCAGTAAAAGTTGACTTACTTATATAAAAAAAAGTATGCGTTTATCCTAACTGTACTTCAGTTAAGGCGAAGCGTGTATCAAACGGGGAGGGCCACTTAGCCAAGAGCCCTCTAGTTTAGGGCCAATTAAGCAGCCCCTCGAAGCGAAGCCTTATCTTCTCCAGGGATATTTGCCAGTATTTTGAGCTGTTTGGAAAAAGTTCCATTTATCTTCCTGCAATTTTGGATAGAGAGCCTCTCTGATCTCATTTTTATAGGCGGCGGTTATTGCTCACAATCAGGTGACGCCCTTGCTCGTTTGTTACTTCTAGCATATTTTTTTTTCATGTCATAGGTGGCAAACGAATCACCTTATAGTAAGCGATTGATGACAGTCATAGAAAAAGAATAGGCATAAAAAAGACCTTTTAAAAATTGTTATTTGGCTTTATTTATTTATTAAATATAAATAAGAGCTAGTTTTTTTAGTTCATAGGTTAATAAATCGTCAACTAAAGGCACAAAAATTCTGCTCACACACACACACACACTCTTTTAGTTAGATATGAACTGAGAATCAAAATTCCTTTTACGTAACCATAATCATAAAATTTTATTATTCTTTGTAGGCAACTACTTGTGAAAAAAGAAAAATCTATCGTCTTTGACAGCTGATTGAGTAGTAAGTAATTAAGTATGTTAGTTCTTTTTCGGCAACTGGTTGTGAATCTTAGTTGCCAATGTGGCCGGAGGGGTTTAAGCATTTAGTTGTTCAAGTTAAATTAATGCTTGAAATTTTTTCTTTGGACTTTTTTTGCTAAAAAAAATTATATATATATGTTATAGGTTCTATTGATCGGAGGAATGCCGAAACCAACAAATCAACGATTACTAAAATTGATCCAGCCGTTAATGAGTTACAAATAGTGTGAGTAACACAACTTTTTCCAACAAATATTATAAATACAAAGTTTAAAATAAATAAATAATACCCGAATCGGTTTAAAAGCAACTAAATCCCGTTGGTGCGGGGCTCACACTAGAGTGTTAAAAGCTTATGATTTAAGTACTTAAAAAGCTGCGATGGTTTCACTAGTGCAAGGAATGTCCTAGTTTAAGAAGAGAATGTTTCATGGAAATCTTTTAGCAATCCAGGGGAAATGGGGGGTTTAATGATGACTTCGCACTTCTTCGGAAATCGGTCGCCGTCTGTTCGTCTGAAAAATAAATATATTTTAACCTAACTAGTATTTGCCCAGCAATGGGACAGTTTAAGCTAACCAAAAAATCTTAAGTACATAACACTTCGAAAAATATACATAGCTCGGGTTTGTGATCACCAATCCTTACTTACAACCGGACCGGAAGGTACCGGAGCAAATTAATCATTAGCACAACTTATTATATTCACTCATAGTTAGTGCGATACAGGTCTGCGAGCCTAGTGCAATAACTAATGTAACTCGATACTTGTAAGTGCTTTCATGAAATAAACATTTTATTATTTTTTATTACATAACACTTAAAAGTATTAAAGCGATATCATGACGATATGGCGCCGCCAAGTGATTTATATTGTTTGAAGCATATAGGAGAATTTTTTTTAATAAGGAAATGATTTAAAAATGTTTGCGATACACTTATAATAATTCATTAAATTTCTTCCTACAAGTAGCTTTTAGAAATTATCAAGATTAATCTTAATAACAGGAAGACATTATCACATAAGTTTGTCTCAAAAAAATGTAAATCGTCATTTCCTTCAAGTATTTGTTGCACACTTTTTTAAAAACTGACTCCTATTCACAATCAATATAAATCACTTGGCGGCGCTAGTATCATCGTAGTATGGCCTTAAAAAGTTCTCGCCGTCACTGGCTACAAAATTCGTTCTTTTGAAAGCACCTCCACTCTTAGAAATCTTAACTGCAAAATTGGCTCCTCAAGTTAAACCTGATGAAGATTTCCAGTTCGCTCTCAGACGCCACGCCTCGAGTGAGCGTGAGAGGCCGAGAGCCCTTCCTAATTGGCCCGACGACCCTCTGCCCGAGCGCCCTCGCCTCTGATACACACACGTGAGTGGCAGGCGTTTAACGCTTTAGCGCAGCCTTAAGATACCTCGTAGCACTCATAATAGTCTTAATACCAGAAATTTAATAATAATAATATTTAATAATTCTTACAACATCTCATACGTTGACCTGATTCCATACTAAGTAGCTTAAGTACTTGTGTTACAGATATCAGACAACAGAGGAACACAAATATATACTTAAATACATATATTACACCCAGACACTGAACAAACAAGTGTTCATCGCACGAATATTTGTCCACGGCGGGAATCGAACCCACGACCTTTGGCGCAAGAGGCAGGGTCACTACCAATTGCGCCATCCGGTCAGTCAGTAATGATAGTGTCTTTCTTGAAATGCCTTTACTGAGGCGGTCATTTTAATGTCACATTAAAATGCCATTATTATTATATTACTAAATAAATAAATAAACATAGACTTGCCGTCCCAGTCCTCAGATTTCACAAAATCGGTAATTCATTTGTTGGCTTAAGTATTAAAATATTCAATAAGCTACCACAAAATATCATTAAAAGTTTAAAGTCTCATATTAAGACCTGCGAAATGAAGAAAGGTTACTGTAGTGTACAAGACTATTTAAATGATAAGGATCCTTGGTCATGTTATTCGATTAGTCTTTTGAGTTGTTATTTATAGTATGTAGTTTTAACTTTGATAATTGTATTATTTTTTCTCTTCTCGATTGAAACTCTGTAAAATCATCAATATTTGAAAAGTGTGACAACTGAGTTTCTCGCTGGTGTCTTTTCAGTAGAAATCGACATTCCGAGCAGCATTAGATAATATGTGTTCCTATTTTGACATTCATAAGTGTTCTGTATGGACTCAAATTGAATAAAGATTTTTTTTTTTTTTTTTTTAAATATACCTAATGGCTGCTACTGTGTCTTTCGACACATCTATAATTCTGCCAATGTCGAGTGATTAGAGAGACACGTTAATTAATAGGTTGACCGGTGTGACAAGTGGAATCTGTTTTCAAGATTATCAAGAGGTAAAAAATGGTGATGCCTGTCACTTGATAACTTGAACTTGGCTTGACACGCTAACACGTGGCTCAGGCGAGTCCAGATGTCACGCCTATTTACAATATTTCAGCTCTTATGCCCATCGCAGGACATATTAATCCTACCGACTGCGACATATTGAAGTGTTAACTTGTGAAAGGCCTGTTAGATGCAAACTGATGTATTGAACAAATCACCCTACCCTCAATATACATATATTTATTATTTATCTTACATATCATGACACCCAGTGCTCCGAAGCGACAACTTTGGACCCAATTGGAAATTGCATGAGAAGGATTATTACCTACGTGTGTGTGTGTAGACACAAGTGCACTTTTTATTCCCTTCATCATCATCATTTCAGCCATTAGACGTCCACTCTGGACATAGGCCTCCCCCAATGTAGTCCATACAGATCGGTCCTGTGTCGCCTCATTATTTATTCCCTTACCCTTAAATAATTATATGTACCTACATACACCAGGGTGACTCAAGACCGGTGAAGAGTTAACTTGAATTCCAATTCTCTTGATTCAGTATGAATAATTTTATGTTCACAAACAGGTAGGTAACTTTTAACTTCATGCAAGAATTAAACATTAACAATAAATTCTACCTTCAGACAGTTCCCTCTAGACTAACATTTCATAAAGTAAACATCTAAATCAAAGGAAGTTTCTCATTTCACCTACTCCTTATATAATACCAAAGAAATCATCTCACTTAGCTCTAAGTAATCTTATTGGAAAAGTGTCATATCGTGTAGAATTTCCACCGCTTGGTTAATGAATAATGCAAAGATGTCACGACAACCTCTCCTCGAGACCTGGTGCCCTGGTAACTCGTCCACTCAGAGGCTAATGAAGAATGGGCTTCTAATACATAAATTCTTATCAAATATGACATTATTTGCTTCTGTATAAATAATGTACGAGATGAGTTTTTGATAGGTGGCAGACGAGCAGACGTTTATTCAGACGTTCAGAACAGAAATTCATGTAAGACTTGGGTCACTTCAGAAATATTTTACATTCGCTACGTAGCGACTGGCGTCGCTAGTGTGCCATTTACGTCGCCTTAAGGTTGCAGCGACGACCTCCACAAACGCGTTGATGCCCTGCGAACAGGACTGGGTAAAAGCTAACGAAATAAATTAAGTTGATAAATCGTCTCCTCACAGTTGTTTGTTAGATGTAACACGAGTTTCATAAGATCTATGATATTTGTACGTGGGAGATTGACCGTGGAAGAGCCACGCTTCGGCATGAATACCAAGGCCTCACAGAAAACCGGAGTGAAGCAGCACTGTGCTGTGTTTCGCTGCGTGAGCGAGGGTACCGAAAGGGGGGTTTAAAGCGGGTATCTATGGGCAGCGGCAATCGCTTACGATCAGTCGATCCGTCTGCTCACCTGTAACCTATCATACAAAAAAAATGAACAGTCAGTTACACAATAATTGAAAGTGTTGAACTTCGATTTGTAGGAACTGTGTACAAGCCTTTGTAAATAAAGAATATTTTATTTTAACTTTGACCTTTTTTGAAGAAATAATAGTCAGCAGTGTTTAATGCGTATTTTATTAAGATCTATCAATCACTTTTCGCATAAACCAAATATTATGGTAACATTAATGACTTTCCTAAAAATGCGCCCTTTCAGAATTCCGACAGCCGGCATTCTTCAATCTGACCTTTAACTTCTTGATGATAAGAGTTACATTACATATTCCTATCACGATTTAATGCAAGTGAGTAAATGTTTGGTATGTCGAAGATATGTCTCCTTCAACGTTGACGTGAAGCATTAAGTATTGTCAAGTGACGTTATGATGATAAATGCTCGTAGGAGCTAAGAGGTTCCACAATGGGGGGGTAATGATCTAAGCTAAGATTTCGAAGATTATGGCATTTTAAGGAGGCTTGAAAGTGAATGGGAAAATGGTAATGACACAATCTTTATCGTGAGAAACGAAGAATATGTGCATATTTTTACCCGACTACGGCGAAGCAAAAAGGAGGGTTATGATTTTTAAAATAAAATCAATGTGGTATACGACCACGGCGATACGGCATAATACCTAATTTCAGCAGAGACAATTTTCGTGTTACGTACTTTTAAGAGCGTGTTTTTTTAGTAGTCGGGTTTTAGTTTTTAATTTATTTTTATTATAAAAATGGTATTCTTGCGACTTGAATCGTCGACTGCCAAAATATTTCCAATCGGCTTGACACCTTGGCACTGCGTAGAGATGTAGCCTCGCTATGTATGTTTATTCTACATCTATGGGGAATGCTCTGAGGATTTTTTTTTCAGACTGATTCCTGGGGCTTCATTTCGCTCGTCAACAGTTCCGTGTCCATAATTTAGATGGTTGGCAGTCTTCAACTGTGCGTTTTTCGAGAAGCTGTCTACTTCATACGACAAAACGGTGGAATGAACTGTCGCCTGCAATGGTTCCGGACTGATACGACCTGACCTGGAAACCTTCTAGAAAGGAGCGTAGGTACTCCTTTCTAAAAGGCTGGCAGCGCACTTGTGACACCTTCGACGTTGCCGGTGTGTTCATGGGCGGCGGATCATAAAAATGCTATTTAATAGAGCACTGGCAGCTTGGTAAATAAAAACCTACATCTTCTAAACGGAAGGCAGCAGCCTCAAATCTGACCTTTACCTCAGCATTATGGAAATCTATGCGCGTGTTTGCTTTATAAAGGGCGGTAAGGGAAAAAGCATTGTAAAGAAATTTGCACAAGTCGGAGAGTTTCTCAAATTATTTCTGAACGTGTAAACACGAAGTTTTTCCTGTCTTAGGGTTTCGAGGGTCAGACAAGAAATATCTTCATTGTAATTACCAGACTTTCCAAATACGAGATTCAGCTCAGTGCTTCAGCTCTATTTCCGTTTAGTATTCAATTTATACTTAGCTCAGTTACACAAAAGCATTGCTATTTTTGGAAGTAAATCTACCCACGCACGGGTGATATTCTCAAGGGGAACAAAATCCCTTTTAATAATAAACTTTATCGCCTCAGCTATCAACAACTCCGCCCAACAATCGTTTGTAGTGATGTGAAACAACAATTTATACCATTTATAAAGAGTTTATTTTTGATTCAACAAACACAAGGCTTATAGGTAACATGAAAAGGCAAAACACTTGCGCGATGCAACTGACACCCAGTGCCGTCTATTGGTAAAATTTGGAATTACTTAATTAAGTACGAAAAGTAAGTGAGGCCATCCACTAGCTAGTCGCTTATAAAAAAGTAACGAAGACAGACTTCTGTCAATAATTATCTATGTTAAAAAACTTTTAGGTAATTGGATGTAAGAATATCTTTTGCATTTTAATATTACACCCATAAAATGTTATCAATATATTTCTTAGATAAATATATTTAATCATAATATTTACTGCAAAATAATACATTACTTTATTCTAGCAATTTTGGAAAGCGTTGTCACATTATTTATGAAATTGATAAATACTAGACATAATATAATAGATAAAAGTAATTAGGTTGAGCACTTGTGTTTTCATAAGCATCAGAACCAACGACTTTTATGTGGTTGGGGCAGACGATCAGACAGATCATCTAATCTTGACATTATCATAAAATATACATTAGAAAAGATACCACCTAGATGTCTCGACAAGTAAAAAAGACAAGAGTTAATCATAGGGTTGCAAAATAAGAATGGACAGCAATAGGACAAAAAAAATGCATTTTTAAGCGTATTTTCGAATAAAGAAAGAGAAAAAATATAAATATTTTTTAGTATTCATTAAATGTGTTTTTTTTTAATATTTATTTTGTAAATTATTATTTAATATGCCGGATGTGACGTAGTCCTGAGGCTCAACGTATTGTGATGTTGGTGCAATATTTCCAAGAAAAAAGTTTAGGTAACTTTAAGCTACTTACTGTCACTGTCATTATTGTGTCTTATCATTTTATGATCAGCGATTTTACTTTTTTTTTAAATCAGCGTGGGAAAATGCGATATTAATTTGTCATTCCGAGTGATGAAGTCACAGGAGGATTTATACATTTTATTTTTTTGTCCTTAAAAATGTCAAGAAATCGAAATTTCTTTTCTTAAATTTCTATGACTCTAAAAATAATACATTTCATTTCGGAAAATGTTTTTTAAGTATTGTCCAATATAGACCGGCGGTTCACGGGAGCTTTGGGAACGATTCACATTTACGGGATGCAGAGGAGTACCCAAATGCAAATGAGCTTTGTCAGCCTGTAGTGGAAATCACTGAGATATAAGGCAATTAAGATCTGTCTTATTTTGCAATCTGAAACATAAACAAGGTATATACAACTTTTTATTTAGAATGTCCACATTCACAACCCTACGGTTTGTATTTAGATTCAAAGCGACGCATCCGCCTCATTAAAATTCCGGACATATTTGCAAAAATCCCGCCGGACGCAGGCGGACGGGGGCGGACACGCCTAAAGAGCGGATTACGTCCGGACATCGGCTCCGTGTGTCACGCCATGAAAATGAACACCATTCAAACCTGCGGTAGGGGCATACAGGGCTACCACCTGCCCCACTCTGGTCAAGACAATTTCCCATGCAATTAAAGTGACTATCGCAAATCATAAACAGGGGTGTCAAGTGAATCATCGTGACCACTTTCAGAATCATTATTTCATCATTTGGGCCAACAACAATCTCATGGACGTTTTACCTTTGGCCATAAATAATAATAAAAAAAAACAGAAATGAGTGCTCTTGGTGCCTATTTATAAAATTCGAAAAAGGTTTTTTACTGAAGTTGGCGCCAAAAGGTATTACGAAATCGTTAAATTATAATAGTTCTATTAGAATCTAACGATTTCGTACGACGACGACATCGGTAACAACTTCTTTCGAGTGTTCGTATAATATAAAAATATTATACGAAGTCTTAAAAATATTAATTTACATTTTTTAGATTGTGGTTTTTGAAGGCGACTCTTTTTTTCACAGAGCGACCAACGATATTTCATACGGTACAACTGGCACATTTTCTTTTGTATTCACAGACTAATTTCACATTCGTAAACAAAGAGATTAAATTTTTGACATTCATTAGTCAACAGAAAAAAATATTATGAATAATTTATATTCCGATTAGCGTTACTAACTAAGGCTTAGTAAGATATTTTTCTTTCAGAAATTTGAAACTAATTTGAATCAAATTAAAATATGTACACATTAAAAGGTGTATTTTTATAAATCAAAGTCAAAGGTAACCAATGGTTTTTTTTCTTAATTAGAGCAAACTCATTAGTTCGGCGGTGAGGTAAAACATCGTGAGAAATCCTGCTCGTTTCGGCTAATTTCTGAAACGTGTGATCTATTAGGGAGGTGAGACGGCACTCCCCAGATCCTTGAAACATGGTCTAAGTGTACCCTGGTCTCCAAAACGACAGCTTTGTACGCACCTGGGAACTACACGCTAAGATAAGACTCTTACAAAATATACCATTAATTTTATTAATTAGTCACAGTAGGTACATAAGTACATTGAAAATCGAAAATATAAAATTACTGGTATTACATATGTCTATTTAATAATGTATTAAGTTTTTTTTAAATTCTAAATTTAAATTATCAAGCCAGCGGCAGCCCTACCCATCACCCGTCTCTGCACGAGACATCCCAATCGATATCAAATTGATAGCTTTATAGTTCCACTCGATGACGTCACGCCTTTGTCGTAATCAAATCAGCTCTCCGCCCGTAGCCCCGTAATGGACCCTGTAATTATTCATTTGTCCGATATACTGTCACAGAGATGTGGACATAGAGTTGATATAACCAGGCCGGAATGCTATAAAATTCTTTGGCCTATGTCGTAAGGGATGACATGCATGCTAATAAGCCACACCACGTAGACCGCTAAATTTTCATAGATTTTTGGGGAGTCGAATCCTACGCTGAATGGGAAAATATTATAACCTCTGTTAAGTAATTTGCAAAATGTACAAACATTGCACATATCGAATAAAAATTATGTAAATTGAAAAATAGTCCTAATTCTTTCTGTACTTAATTAACGTATATTGGAATTTATCTCTCATTTTCATGGGCGGCGTTGATAACTTCCCATCAAGGTGACCCGCTTGCTCTTTTCTCACCTCAAAATATATAACGAGTGATCGTGATAAACGGGTGTGAATAGTACGGTTTTCCGCATTGACGACAAAAAGGCTTTTCAGGACCTTCACATACTGCAACTGGTGTGACTCCATCAGGCAATCCGTCTGCTCGTCTACCACTTATGTCATACTAAACATACTACATTTCCCTACTGGTACAGTCATAATCATAATTACACTAGCCGGCACAAATAAATCACATACGTCATAGGACCCTGTTTTTATTAAGGTGGCGAGTAGGGCTCACTAGCGACGCCAATCGATTTTAATTTTTAGCTACTAAACCGCATCTATTTTAAACAATTTTGGGGTTACAACCTCTCGGCAAACACTTATGCTATTTATTAAATAACCATGTACAAATGTTGGACCCAACGTGTACGCGAAAAATTGATTCACGCCAAAAGCGGCCACTTATGGCATGAATCAATTTTTCGCGTAGTCACCTTAAATGGCAGTCTCTGAACATAAATCTGTAATCAGATTTTTTTTAATCACTGCTTATTTTTGGAGTATTAGTGGATCAAATATATGACAAATTTATTAAATATATTGTTTTTTGGAATTTATTTATATAGTAACCAATTGGAAGGTTACAAATTTTGATGCCTATATTCTAAAAGTAAATAGCCTAAATAATGAAATACTTTTTAAATTATATAATGGTTTCCCTGCGACGTTAAAGGAAATTAAGGAATAATATTTTTTTCCATACTAAAATTAAGCGCTGAAACATATGAGCTTATCGTACATGGATGTTGAAATTTATTTTTCACCATAGATAGACTGTAAATGTTATTGATACATAAAATTGAGGATAAGAGCTTTTCTGGTGAATCAAAAATGAAATGATCCTAGTACTTTTTTGAAATTGCCAGTGAAAAAGACCCTAAAAGCCATTTTTGAGATATTCAACCCACTATGACTAAAAAACTAGACGTGTCACCAAAATTCTGATAACAGAATCATAATCAACAACTTCAATTTAGTAAAAATATGGACCACTGACATTTGTAATGAAAAAAAGTTGAAAATTTGTAGACTAGTGTTATCTTATAATTAAAGCACACGGGACAAAACAACTATCTCAATCGCTTCACGTACTACTCTCGTGTGGTAATGACGATCAGTGGAGAGGATTTTAGGGCCGTGGTACTCCATCCAATATTAACACCGCTTTCCAGCAGGTGTTCTGCTACAGCCGACTTGTTAATTTGTCTGTTTTTTACAGCTGCGATGTTTTCTTTGACACGTTCAGCGATTGTACGCTTTGTCTGTCCGATGTATGAACTACCACAGCTGCAATCAATTCTATATACACACGGAGTCTGAATCTTATATAATAAACCGATAGTGTTATCTTAGCGTTCAAACCAACCAATAATATTTCTTGTAACCCATGCATCGATGATTTTGTGCAAGTAAAGAATATCTATCTATCTTTTTTGTGATTTTACTTACGTTTCACACCTAACGATCATTCACAGTAGGCTTGAGTTCAAAAGCGACGCAGTATCTGATGTTATAATCCTATTACCTTTGTCACACAAGCTGAAGATGTGCGCAGTTGTTAGAAAGAAAGTATCTTATTTCTCTAAGATTTGATAGACACAAGGTGTGCGATGTCAAATCAAAGTAAATCCAGAAAGATAATACGGAAACGAAATACAGATATTCCCTTGTAAAGTAGAATATAAAAGACAAGTGGATTCTTTGAAACGAAGTTATTCGCGGGTCAGCGTGGCAGTGCCATGCCATGTCATGCAATCACGTCCGTTGTAATTTCAACGTATATTTTTACCATCAGGATAAGGTAAACCAATAAACTGAGCCAATAGACCTGGCAAAAACATATCTTTCAAAAGATTTGAACATTTGCACCTGGATCAGTGCAGAGATGCGGAACAGTGAAACGCTTCATTTAGAACATCGACTCTCAGATAAATCCGTGATTCATTGCGCTTATTCGGGTCATTCCCGTGTGGACGTGTTCCGAAGCCGTGTGGTCCCCGACAGAGTAGAATAGGCTACCCTCACTCTTACCGAGGTGTCGTAAAAAGCGACTTAAGGTAAAGCTGCTGGAATGATCATCGGCACCCAGAGATGGAAAAGTCTGCATTTATATAAAAACCCTCGCCAACCCGTCTGCCAAGCGTGGTGAGTATGGCAATTACCCCTCATGTGATTGAGGGAGGCCCGTGCCCCAGCAGTGGGGACTTAAATGGGCTGACGATGACGATGATTCGGATCATTCGGCTCACTCGCATCATTCATTCAGCACATTCGGATCATTCGGCTCATCGGATCATTCAGCTCATTCGGATCATTCTGCTCGCTCGGATCATTCGGTTCACTCGTTCTCGAGATCCATTTAAGTCGAATGATACATTAGGAGTGAACATTAGTGATTCGGAATAGTGTATCATTTGGCTGAGTCGGATCACTTACGTTTCAGGAAAGAGTTACACACGGGCCACTATAGAATAAACTGCAATTGTGTGTACTTTTGCAATTGAGCGGACAGGTACGCTTAGACCATTCACATAAATGGGGAATCTCGTAAATACAATCAAGCGGCTGCCGTCCGACCTTCGCAACCTTTATCATCGGAACCAGACCAACTGAATCATGGTTACACGTTTCAGAAACTATCCGAAACGTGGTTTCTTCACGATGTTTCGCACACTCGACATCGCACATAGATTTCAGAAAAATCCAGAGGGACATTCTCGGATTCAAATCTTGACCCCTTGCATGGAAGGCGTGTTTTTATTCACTGAGATTCCATCGATTTAGGACTATAATACACAGCATACAAACACAAATACACTTTCTATTTAAGGCCGTTTTTCTATTAAGGCTTGGTAAGCACCATAAAATCGATAAGATACCAGAGAGAAACGACTGGAGGAAAACACAGAAGCAAAACTCCTCATCCGTACTCTCAATTGAATCAATGCAATCCTATCCCAATATTGATACAAAGGTATAATAGATAACCTTACAAATCCACAGTATCTACAATCAAGATAAATATCCTATTAAATACGCACAATTGAAAGAGTTACCTTCCGAAATCGTGATCTAAAACACAATGAAGTTAAAGAAACAGTATTTATTACCCCATAAATTCCATAAGACAATGGAGATCCAGGATTTGGGCAGACACAAAGCTTTTTGTAATTTAAATTTAAGTCTCCTACAACCTCTACTCGTGATCTGATATTGAGATATGAGGGAAAATGCCTCGGTAGTGCAGTCGTTTGTGGTTAGCACTTTATAGCGAGAGGAAAAGAATTTAAGTTTTTTGGTAAGAAATTCTTAGTGTCAGCCCGGAGTCGCGAAGTTGGCGGTCTTGTACCCACATGCCTCGGAAAGCACGCTAAGCCGTCGGTCCTACGCCCCATCCCTCTCCGGTCGAGTCACTCTGGTGTCCCATCGGAATATTAGGGTAAGGGAATAAAGATTGCACTTGTGTTTGCGCACACCCTTAAACACTTGGAGGATATTATTCTTTTGAGGGAATCGGACAAAGAGTAGGAGTGGTACTAAAGTACTGAACGACGTAGAAGGAAATTAAGTGCCTAATTTGAAAAATTTTATAGACTCGGTAACGAATGAAGAAGGCATGCGGTGAACAAAAGGAATACTGTTATTTTATACAATCCTTTCAGAAGTTGGCATCTTGGGAAGTTGGCATTTCGAGAAGATGGCATTCTTGCGAGCTGTTGGCATTTGCGAGGTAGTCATTATATGAGATGAAAGGAAAGCCTTAGGTAGGTAGGAACTATTGTTAAATTGCGGATGGTTTTCCTTTTTTTTATGTGATAGCTGGCAGACGAGCAGACGGATCACCTGAAGGTAAACGATTGTTGTCGCCCATGGACACCCGTGACCAGTTAACTAGCTAAAACCATAATAATAATTGTAAATCATACATTTTCGTGCAAAGGCAAGATAATAATAAATTAAATATTTCACAACATCACATACATTGATCTGACTCCGAGATAGGTAGCTCAAGCACCTGTGTTACGGATATCAGAATCAACAGTGAGATTACAAATATGTACATATAGTACTTTTCTTTTGTAAATACATACTTATATTTACAAAAATACATAGCAAACACCCAGACCAATACAAACAAACATGTTCATGCACACAAATGTTTGAACTGTGCGGGGATCGAACCCGCAACCCTTATATCAGAGGCAGCGTTCACTACCACTGTTCCAATCGGGTCGTCAAAGATAGATAAATACGTTTATTTATGAGATGAATAATTACTTTCAAATCAGTTAGCTCTTTTATTCCTTGAAAGTTGAAAATGCACAGAACAGATAAATTGATTATCTTTTGGGATTCAAAGGGAAGAAACGGATCCCTGTTACTGAGACTTCGCAGTCCCTCCGTAACGTTTCATACCTAACCCTACAATTACCTTCTGTACCTCGTCTTTGGAAGACGTAAATTAAAATACGCAAATCTTCCAGCTGAAATTAGAGGACCCTCGTCAGGTGAGGCTGAAGGAATAATCTGGGCACTCCAATGACACATCTGGTCACACATGCCACTATAAGCCTTTGCTTAAAACAGGATTAAAGTACTGAAAGCCCAACCCAGGAGGAAGGAGAGTTTTTTTTTATGAGATAGGTGGCAGACGTGCAGTCGGATCACCTGATGGTAAGCGATTACCGCCGCCCATGGACACCTGCAACAGCAGAGGAGTCGCAAGTGCGCAATACAACGGAGATAAATAGACAGATAGATATACTTTATTGCACAAAAAAACACAACTTAAAAAAACTAGGCATTACAGAAACTTCATTGTACGATTTCGGCGGTTTCTTATCGCTGGAAGCGATTTCTACCAGACATCCTTAAGGCAAAGGATATTTGATAGTAGAGGAGGGGTAGGTGGTGCAATATTGAAAAGGGAAATAAAAGTTAACTGTATATATATATATATTATTTTAATATATAAA
This sequence comes from Marasmia exigua, assembly GCA_019059595.1. Classification (NCBI taxonomy): domain Eukaryota; kingdom Metazoa; phylum Arthropoda; class Insecta; order Lepidoptera; family Crambidae; genus Marasmia; species Marasmia exigua. The sequence continues at coordinate 949,899 of CM032481.1, read as the reverse complement.
TTATTATATTTATATTAATTATTATATTATTAATTATTTATTATATTTGGGTTAAAAGGCTATGCTCGGAGTATCTCTGAAGGACCGCATCAGAAATGATGTAATCCGACAGAGAACCAGAGTCACCGACATAGCCAACCGAATTAGCAAACTGAAGTGGCAGTGGGCTGGTCATATTAGCCGCAGAACTGACAGCCGTTGGAGCCGTAAAGCCCTTGAGTGGAGACCGCGACTCGGTAAGCGTAGTGTAGGACGCCCTGCGACAAGATGGGATGATGACATTCGAAGGCTGGCTGGTGTGGGCTGGATGAGAGTGGCCGAAAATCGGGAGCAGTGGCGTGCATTAGGGAAGACCTATGTCCAGCAATGGACGAGTGTGGGTTGCTGATGATGATGATATATTAAAATATTTATAATGCTAATACATAAATAAACACAATTTTATATACTAATAAATAAATATGTTATGCTTGGATAAAATCATATAAAGGACTAGATATACATTCATATAAATTAGGATCTTAGACGGACCATCGTCTACAACCGATGACTGGACCTGTAAAGACTTGAAAGGGATTGCTATTTATTCATTTAAAAGGTGAGTTCTGACTCGGGCTTTTAAAATGGACAATGATGGAGACTAGTTTTTTAGATTTTCGCGTTGCATTATAACTACAATGTATCAATACGGGGATTAACACGATATTTATTATGTGAAACAACATTGTGTACTCACATATTTGGCTCGACGTTTCGGCTACGTTACAGCAGCCGTGGTCACGAGCGGACTGGCGGAGCACGGCGTCGTCTGCTGGGGCCGGGCTGTGAATCTTCGGACACCCTCACATTTTTTGATATTAATTCGCCACTAGATGAATTGTCAGTGAAGCTACTCCGACACACTACACTAACAGTATCGAAACGTCGAGCCAAATATGTGAGTTCACATAATAAATATCGTGTTAATCCCCGTATTGATACATTGTAATGATGGAGACTGTCTTATTGATAAGGGTAAGGAGTTCCATAGACGGATGGACTGGACAGTGAAGGACTGGGTATAGAAATAAGAGGAGTGTCTTAAGGCGGAGATGTTTGGAAGAACGCATATGACCCTGGATGGAGATTCTATTGGTGATCGTAGATTCGTTGTAAGTGGAGCTGTAACGATACCGTCGATATTAAGTTTTGAGCTTGGTACCGGTCGCTAGTCCGTCACGGAGTAACTTGGGTCACTTTGTCGCACAGGCGAATTTCAATGTACAGGACACCGAGACTACTACACTTACGGGTTAAAATAGTGCAGGACAAGTGTTTCTTATCTTATCTTATCTATTGATCGAGTTGAGGCTTGAGCTACAGTTGAGACGCAAGGGTCGCGGGTTCGTTTCCCGTACCAACACAACATTTTGTTGATGAAAACCTAAATTTGGGACCAGGACAATGTATATGATGTTGTCTTAATTTATATAATTGTACTTTAAGAAATAAGATTCCATATTTATTTAGACAATTTTCTTATTAGACTCGTGTACCGAAAAGGTCAATATGCCCTCGCTCGAGTACGTTATATCCGAAAATAAACCCTTTGTTGACACAATGCCTCATTAGTAGGATATCCCGATCAATCTCATGCGTGGGTCGGGTAGGCGACCCTAGTGTCGGGTACACGACCGTACTGTGACCCTAGGGTGGGTCGGGTAGGCGGCCCTAATGTCAGGTACACGACCGAAGTAGTGTGATCAAAAAAACGTCATGAAATTTCAGCAGGTTGATTTTACTGTGAATAATTTATTGTACAAATTAATCTAGCCGTTCTTATTATCTTTACTTCATTTTCCTGCTTTTATGTTCTCCTTCTTTCTTATATATGTGTGGTGTAAATATTTGGTCGAATTGCAAGTAAACATTTGTAAATAGACTCATTTGTTTCAAATGAAAACTTGCCTCTTTATAAATAGTATAAATATAGATCAAATTAGCTTTCGATAAAACGGCGTCAATCGCTTCAAACGACGAAACAAAACAGTTTGTTTTATGTCAACCAACAGAAAATGTTTGCCGAGATATTAATAATCTCTTTATTAACAGCCAATTAAATTTCATAAGCATTGTTCCGTCTTCCGCTTAGAGGAAATCAGCCGGATGTCTTTAGGATATTTTATAAATAATAAATATTTCATAAGCCCGGCCTATTCAAAGCTTTTAAGATTATGTAGACGGAGAAGGAAGCACAGTATAATAAGCATTTATTTCACTTCACTTCGTTTCGGGACTTTATGTTGCACAATGATATGAAGTGTCAAAACGAATTTTTGTTCTTTTAGGAATTAAAAAAAAATATAGTTTATCCAGTCTTTTCGTGACTCTATGGTAGAACATTTGAAAAACACTCTTAAGGTGATCTCCGATTGGGATGATGCCAACCTAGTGTCGTTTAATGCTATCAAAACGCAGGCGTGTCTATTCTCCACCAAAATGAGTTAATTTGACCTTACTCTTAAACTCCCTTCCCTCAGGATTATAGTTAAAAATATCTTTACATGTATGGCGATGCTGTGTACAAGTCTAGGCAAATAAAGAATTTTTCGAATTAAATTGAACTGGGCCTCCGGCCTCCTCCGGCCAAAATACAGCACCGACGCCGCATCACGCCGGCGAGACCTGATATCACTCAGGTCGAGTCAGCCCATTCATGCCGAAGCGAGCTCTCCCACAGTTAATGTTCGAATTTAAGGCGACGGGTAGCCTTAACTAGCGACACCATTCGTTTTTAATTGTTAGCTACTAAACCGGATATATTTTAAACAATTTCGGGGTTACAACCTCTCGGCAAACACTTATACTATTTATTAAATAATCTTGCACAAATGTTGGGTCTGTTTTTATACGCGAAAAATTTATTACCGCCAAAAGCGGCCACTTTTAGCGTAAATCAATTTTTTGCGTACAAATGCTGGGTCTGCATTTGTGCATGGTTATTTAATGAATAGTATAAGTGTTTGCTGAGAGGTTGTGACCCCGAAATTGTTTAAAATAGATCCGGTTTAGTAGCTAAAAATTAAAATCGGTTGGCGTCGCTAGTGTGCCCTATCTTAAGGTAAGAAATAAATATAAAATATTCGCTTAGCAACTCCCAGGTCACAAAAGATACGTAGGTACATTTAAAATTCTAATTAAGTTTGTCTAGTTGTCATAATAGGCCTTTAAGGCTTGTTTTCTTAACTTTGGCCTAAAAGATGGCAGTCCGAAACGTAAGTTTAGGAAGGATTCAACCAACAAAAGGCTATGGTAGGACGCCCTTTGAAGTTCAACAAAACGTCTCAATAATAACAATAACCTCGTTTCAATGTCATTTTTTCCTAAACCACTTCGCTACTTCGAGTTGGAAATAAGTACATGTACTCAAAAAGCATTAAGTTCTCGAGAACGTTACACGAGTTCTCCGCACGTTAATCCTGGTATTTGTTTGACAATTGAATTTAAAGGCGACGTCTCTGAGGGCCAACAACGAAGCATCTATTCTTGAAGAGAAGCATAGCGCGCGTGGAAGGGGACGCAAAAGATTCGGTCGTAAGTTCAGTTTCGTAGTAGGCCTTCAGCTCCAGTGACTTAATACATAAGCACTAATTTACATTGTTTAATTTGATTGCCTCTTTCCTGGTATTCTGACTGACCAGGAGCCCAATTGCTTGTGATATTTTGAGAACATGGCGGGTATCACCCGAAAACCATACAAAAAACTATGTTTTAGTGATATATGTCGTATGAAAATAAATGTCACGAGCCCGAGAATTGGGCTCCAGCAGGCTCATGACATTTATCATCATTTTTTTTATGTGATAGGTGGCAGACGAACAGACGGATCACCTGTTGGTAAGCGATTGCCACATTGGTTGACTCATTACACCCGCGACACCAGTCACTAAAACATAGTGTTTTTTGTATGGATTTCATGTGACATCCGCCATGATTTTTCATACCGAAAATCCAGAGAATTGGGCTCCAGAAGCATAATAGAGTTGCGTTTGTAGGATCGACGGAATCTGTTATTCGATAAAATGTAAAACACATGAGTGAGTGATTGAGTGAATGTGACTCTGACTGATTCCGAGAGTTGACTAACCATTTATTTTGTATAAGTTCACTTGACATTGGCAAGTTATCTTCAGGTAAAAATATAGCTGAGTGAAGAAGACTGAAGGATGCCTACACCTAATTAGTTGATAACGGCTTAAGATGATGATGATGATGAAATAGAATCTAAAAGCTAGGTATACAGATATTGATGTTACAATTTGAAATTCCTCTGTTGTCGAATATCCACAAGTGCTTAAAATACTTAGCACGGAGTCAGGCCAATGTAATAGATGTTGATTGTCTCTTTACACTCCTCGCCGTCAAGTCGACATAGTCGTATTGACAAGTGATGGACGCGTCTTAGTTTCAGGCACAATATAGCCTTTCTTTACAATGGATCCATAGTATTAAAGAGAACAGTATGACAAAATTATTGTGTATTTATTTTATTGCATAGCACTTACAAGTATTCTAGAAGAGTTCTAGAAATTGCGCAGCTACCTAGTTTTACCGCCCTGCTAAAGCAGAGACGTTTGCGGTGGCTAGGGCATGTGCACAGGATGGAACTTTCTCGTCTACCGCGACGTGTTCTGCTCGGCGCTGTAGGAAATGCTAAAAGAGGGGTCGGAAGATCTATGCTGCGCTTCAAAGACTGCGCTAAGCGGAACATGGCTGCGTTTAACATCGACCATCAAATCTGGGAGAAGCTTGCTGTGGATAGGGACGAATGGCGAAAGCGTGTGTTCGATGGGCGTAAAACACACGATGATACCTGGTTCTCTGGTCTCGCCTACAAATCGCAAAAACGAAACCTAAGCATGCATCAGCCAGTCTTAAATTACACCTTCTCTTGTAGAGCGTGCGGTAAATTATGCCGCTCCCTTAGCGGCTGATATAGCCACGAAAAGTCTTGCCTCAGACACTGATTAAATCGTCTGTCACAGACGTATCGAGGCCAATGATGACTTACAAGTATTAGTCATTAAACTATCTATATGTTCATTACATTGCATATTCCCACATATTTTTCCCACGTACTTAATATATATATTTCACCACACGATAGGTAGGTACATTTCACATTGGTATGCGTCTGTGGTACTCACTCAGCTGGTCTCACTGAAAACGAGCGTTATGCCCTCTATCTTCGTAACGTAAGCTGAGTGAGGGCCATTTATGCTGGATGCATCAACACAACACAAACACTTGGCACTGCCTCGTTTAATGGAGAATGACAGTTTTATTATTATTATTGTTTGTGGAGTATTATTTGTTATTTTTTTGTTTAGTATTATTTTTTTGTAATTAATGCGTGTGTATTTTTTGTCTCGATTTTTGTAGTGTCCAAATTAATAAACTTACAAAAGACTTTGTCACGTAATTATCTGCTCAAAACTTCTTTTGTAACGTCAAAATGTGACGGCTCCGTCTAATAATATACTTTGTATTGTAATGTAAAAGAGGATAACGGGAATTCCACTCTAATCTTAGCAAATTGTTCATCCATCCTTTCATCTTTGGGCACAATAGAAGTAGAGAAAGCAATTTATCGTCGTTAATTCACTTCTAACCCGGAAAAACGATCGATTCCCCAACATTCAGGACCTTTAAGTAACAAATCAAAATTACGCTCCGAGTCGTATCCCCTCTACTTGATTTTATAATCTTTAAATCGAATAACTTTATCTAATTCAATGTAAAATTAAGCAACGATTTTCACTTATTTTAGGCCTCCCGGAAACGTGGGTACTCCTAATTTGGAGTTACTATACAACACTTTGTTGAGTATCTATGTGATAGGTGGAAATCGCATTACCTGATGGTAAGCGATTACCGCCGCCAATGGACACGCGCGACACCAGTGGAGTCACAAGTGCGTCACAAGTGACAACCCCAAAACCCCTTTTTCCCCGATTGGGCCTCCGGTACCTCACTCACGCAGCGAAACACAGCACAATGCTGCTTCATTCGTGAGGCCGTGGTATCACTCCGGCCGAGCCTGCCCATTCATGCCGAAGCGTGGCTCCCCCACGGGCAAAACTGTTCATCCAAGTACAATGAAAGAGCGTTTCCGGAAACAGGTAATTATTATTTTTTTGCGTTCCCGGGTTTTGGGATCATGAGGGAAATCGGCTACGAATGGAGCGAGCCTACCCAGAATCAGCCTATTTACTAAAGTTGTAGTAATTTCCCTGCAACGGTATTTTTTTTAACCCACTGTTGTAATGTACACTATGAGCCAGAGTTCTGGCAGCCATGTCACCCACACTCAGCTTAGAGGCGCGCTGGAATGCTTTGTTCCATTAGCCGAGCCAATCGATTCGAGAGTTATTTATGACTCTGCCTGTACATGCTAAAATGTACGTACACGCTCATAAAAACGTCGAGTACGGACGTCACTTCAAAAAGTGCGTGAATAACTGTATTCGTCAATGGGTATTCTGAATTTTGATATTGACTGTGAAAAAGGTCTTTTTTTATGTGATAGGTGGCAGACGAGCAGACGGAGCGCCTGATGGTAAGCGATTGACGCTGCTCATAGACATCAGGGACACTAGTTCACAAGTGCGCTGCCAACCTTTAAACCCTACTTCTCCCAGATTGGGCCTCCGGTACCCTCACTAACGCAGCGAAACATAGCACAGCGCTGCTTCACGCCGGTTTTCTGTGAGGCCGTGACCGTGTGACTCCGGTCAAGCCGGCCCATTCATGCCGAAGCGTGGCTCTTCCACGGTCAAAAGTTACAGAGAACGATACCTACTCGTACGTTGAGCTGTTGTTACATGCTGATTAAAACTAACTCCTATGCTAGCTCCAACGGGTAGCGTCCGACTCCCACATAAAAAGATCAAGCTATTTTGCACTTTTTTTTGTTTTTTTTTCTTCCAGAGGAAACCATCATGGCCGTCACCTTGCTACGTGTAGGGAACAAGGTAGTCCATCTCTGTGCAGTAGCGGTCGGAAACCCCACAGCCGGGACTAGACTGAACGGCTGATCGCGCTGTTTTTGTTTTTCATTGCTGTACGATCTACCAGGACACCCGGTTACATCGTCCTCCGCGGAGTCGTATGCTGAGCTAGCAACTCCCCACCAGTGGGTACGCTCACGTACTCCGAAGGCTCGTTTAGTCGACACGACATGCCTGGAACACCTTTTGGCAGTATTCTTAAACGCCCCAAGCCACAGGGCACAAGTTTTTTTGCTCTAATACAACCTAACTCGGTCTACACCCTCCTCATTCATCTTAGCATATAATTGCCAGTTGATTCTACAGCTGTCGCTTCGGAGTCCGGGGTTAATTTGAACCATGATCCAGATTTCGGGAAGTCTGGTATTTACAATGAAGGGACTGCAGTCTGACCTTTGCAACCCTTAGACAGGGGAACCAGAGCAACTGGCTCAAGGTAAAACGTTATGAATCATTGTCTCAAATATTGTAGGTCAAGTCCGAACTCCCGTATAGAAGGCGCGATCTTATCCACTAAGCTTCCATCGCTCAACTAAAGCGGTCTACCTATTAGGCAAAATATACCAAGGTCCTTATTTTTAAACTGCTTTATCCTTACTAAGTTGTGACTTCACCTCCCACACACACGGCGAAACTCGCGACTGAAACGCTTTACTTCCAAATGAGCTCCACTAGTTAGCGAATAGTTCCGATTTATCGATCTAAACCGTCGTGTAATGGTGTTGCCACACTGGCGGATTGCGAGAGGAGCGACGGACGCAGGGAACACGTCGCGGCTGCGCAGCGTTCACGCTGCGGATGCGCAACAGATTCGACACTTTTTACGTGGCCGCCACAAAACAGCAATGACGTTCAAACTTATATCCGCGGCGAATCCGTCTTCGTCATCCATTGCGCATCCGCGGCGTGAACGCTGGGCAGGCGAGACATGTTCGCTGTGTTGTCACTCCGCTCTGAAATAGCTCGCAATCCGCCAGTGTGGCAACTTCCTAAGGCTAAGGTCAGACGGAAGTCACTTCATTGTAATTACTAGACTTCCCGAATTCCTGAGCTTATGGTCCAAGCGTACCCTGGGCTACAAAGCGACAGCACTGAACGCAACGGAAATTACACGTTAAGATGAGGAGGAATAAAGTAAAAGAGAAGGGTGTGGTCAATCAAGTCTCGACCTCAGCATTTGTCGATCTGATTGTGGTATTTTTTTATGTGATAAGTGGCAGACGAGCAGACGTATCACCTGATGGTAAGCGCTGCCAAATTAAACCCCTTTCCCCTGAATTGGGCCTCTCTGGTACCTTCACTCACTTAGTGAAACACGGCACAGTGCTGCTTCACGCCTGTTGTCTGTGAGGCAGCGGTTTCACTCCGGTCGAGCCGGCCCATTCATGCCCAAACGTGGCTCTCCCACGTTTCCCACGGTATTAGTGATCACGAAATGCTTAGAAAAGTATGAATTTATTTATTTACTTCCTTGGATCCGCATCTGCAAAAAGCGGATGCACAAGAACGCGTATATTCCGTATTTGCGGAAACGGATTCGAATATACCGCGACATCCCTGTTGCAGAGGCGTTCCGTTTTGGGCAACGTCCCAGTAATAGCCAATACGCGGCCCACAACAATCACTAGTGGGACGAAATCCAGTAAATAAGCAAGCAACCCCAATGGGTTGATGTCGCTGCCAGAATTTAGACAAATAGACAACAGGCTTATGGGTTCTGGTCACCTAGGTAAAAGTAAAATGGGAGCAATGCTTTTTTAGCTTCGTAAATAGTTTAAAGAATTCGTTTGATGTATACAAAACATATTTTTACTGGTGTCGATGCTCAAACTCACTCCTATGTCAACACATTTTCCAGTTCGAATTCACAGTTTACACTGCAGAAATATGATGATACAAAATACCTTACTTGTTTTTGGGGTCCATAGGTTTGAAAACATCTAATAAAACTTTTTATCATACAAGGATAAAAACAATCTTTTCTTAAAATAACGAGCAGACGTTTCACCAGGAGCCTAATTCTCGGGCTCGTGATATTTATTTTCATACGACATACATCACTAAAACACAGTTTTTTTAATGGTTTTCAGGTGATAACCACCATATTTTCAAAATATCACGAGCACGAGAATTAGGCTCCAGGAGCCCAATTCATTAAGGGACTGGGACGTGATATTTTGTCATCATACGATACATATCACTAAAACACAGTTTTTTGTATGATTTTCATGAGACATCCGCCATGTTTTTTCATATCGAAAATCCCGAGAATTGGGCTCCTGGACCCCAATTCTCGTGCTCTTGACATTTATTTTCATACGACATATATCACTAAAAAATAGTTTTTTTGTATGGTTTTCAGGTGATATCCGCCATGTTTTCTAAATATCACGAGCACGAGAATTGGGGTACCGATATTTCTGCTCTAAAAGAAGTGATACGTCTGTACTCAAGGAAGTCACAAGTGCTGTTTTTTTAAAGGTTTACAATGAAGTACAATTTTAAACTTTCGCATTGCATTGTACTAAAATTCAAAGGTTTGCAGTGAAGGTTCGTATCGGTTCGGAAACACCGCGGGTTATAGTTGTCAAGAAACCTTTCCTTTCTTGAATGAACTCTTGGAACTCGCTGATGAACAGTTTTTGTATTTTTATTTGCTACAGCTGAAATACTTTCAAGTAAGTAAGTAAGTAAACATTCATTGACCACATAGAATATTTACAGGGATAAGACACAACATTAAACAGATATTGTACAGTAATACCACAGTATCTGTGGCAATACATAGATAAGAAATAGTCAAACAAATAAAATATGATAATGCAACTAGTTACTCGTTCCAACGAAGAAAAAATAATAAATAAAGTCAATTGATGCATTCAAAAATTCAAAGAACTGAATATGACAAATATAAATATAAATAAATATATATGAGAAGTTATATGACAAAAGGTTTGTGAAAATCTAAACAAACAAACTCCAGGATTCCACAGGGAGAGTAAAATCCAATGAGTAGGGACCATAGTTGTTATTCTTGCTCTGACCAATTAATCTCAATCTTGACGCTCAGTAAAAAAACGCAATTCCCTATACTGAAATACAGAAACGTTCGTTGACATCTCAGCTTAGATATATTTAAGTCACATTTCTTTTAGCCTCAAGGCAGCGCTGAGTGACGGGTCGTCAATCACCAGGTGTCAGAGGACCCGGCTCCAGCGCCATTCGTCTCCGTTGCACGTGTCCCCCTGGGCTGTCAAAACATGGTAGAGCCAAAAAGTCGCCTGTTTTATAATTTATGTTTGATACAATCTTTGGGAAGTGTTTCCATTTTGTTATTGGACTTCGAAATAGGTAAATGGTAAATGTTCTTCATTTCATTTTTAAAAGTGTGTAACAATTAAAAATAATTGTACAAAAAAATTATTATTTCAAGATTAACGCCTTCTAAGCAGACTTCTCAAGAACACTAATTACCCTATTCAGCGCTATCTGTCGCCTTATATCCAAACCAGATCACTAAATCAATATGTACGTATGACCTCTGTTGCCTAATGTCGGCAATGCATAGGAAAACATCTTTAAGCAAGATTTACGTCTTACACTCAAGCATAGATGTCGCTACTGACTCACAAATAAAAAATATCGTCTACTGTATCTTGACAGTTAGGGCAGAATTATATCTATTTTAATAGCTTTGTAACACAGACCTCTTTTTCAGTAACCTTTAGGGCATTTCTAATTTAGTTCCTTTGAACTTTGACATCTACATTTCATGATCATCAGCACGCCATCTATGAGATAGTCGACGTACTTCCCAATTATGGTATTCAGCATGCATACGATTTCCTGTAAATTAGTTAATCTTCTCGCCGCTAGTTAGGCGACACTGTGTCGTGGCAGTAGCTGTTTCTATCAATGACACCATTTAATTCAAGGGTGAAAAAGGAACAAAATACAAATAGAAATTCTAGAAGAATTAGCTTGCCAAGGTTGTTTAAAGGTCATCTTTGGGCGGAAGTTTTTTTGGAATAGAAAGAACATTCGAGTCCTTTTAAGCAATAAATAGGAGTGACGGTGCCTCGCAGAGGACACATCAAATTTTAATTCTGGAAAACCCATCGCTGGACCTATTTGTGCTTAAGAACCTTAAATGTTTGCTGCATAAGTTTTGAGGTGAAGCATTTCGATTCGTCGTCTTAATCTTAACAAAAATAAGTGTTTGCTGTCGTTCCCCGTTTTGGGTAAGTACTCATATTGTCTTATTCCATAAAAGGAATAATCCAAGGAATCCTTTTGTAGGGCGTCCTTCATATTGTGAAATCGTTGTTATAGGGCCCTATGTTCCGGCAAGAACCGAGACCTGTTAGATTCATTGAGGGCTACATAGTCGACGGGAGCTTCCAAGGACAGAACCAATAGGCCACGCTGGAGGACAACAGAGTTTCTAGCACGACAGTTCTGGGCCTGCCAAGGACTAGCTTCCGGAGGCTGCGTCGCGGTACCTCAAACACAAGTTAAGTCTCATACTTACCTAGAACAATCTTTTAAACCTAACGCAGAAGTTCTGTTGAGCTAGGTCAGACACGCATTCCCACAATAATATGCAATAGCAGAGTCATAATTCCCTCCAACTGGATCCATTGTTAAGACCCTTAAACTTAATTTAATTTGTTATTTGTAATATAAAATAAACAGCTGTTATGAGGTATACTATGTATTTTAATTTAAACATTCAATTTGTATTCTTAGTTGCTGTGAAAAGGCTTAGTAATTAATTAATTAATAAGGCATTTTAGTGTTTTCCTTCACACACCTAATAGGCGCCCTGGGATCAGAGTCTCTCGCTCTAAGACCGCCGGCCACTCGGTCTTAGCCGGAGGTAGCCCAGAAAAAGGGGTTACAAGTTAAGGCAAAGCTAAATCATAAGACTCTTGGTAAAGTAAATACATAAATATGTCACCTAGTACGAAATAGTGGCATAAGAACTAAATTCCTTTATCTTTTACGTCTGAGAATCTAATATTTTGTACCTTTCCAGAGAAATCTAATTCCACTTGAACGAATCTGCTAGCAGATAATACGAGTAAGTAAGAATTAAATTGGCAGCTTTCTAAGAACTCGCCAGTTATCTCGAATGCTCATGTCAGAAGAGTTAAGTTCTCTAATGAAATTTTACCAGACGAAGTTAGCAAATAACAATCAACTTCCGTCCCAAAGTACCAGAGCGCAATAAACGCTCGGAGGTAACTTTTCATTATCGGCAGCCTCTCAAGTGCGCGCTTTGAAACTTCGTCAACTAGAATTGACATTAGCGGCGGGAGACCTTCACGCTTGTTATCAAGCCTTAATAAGCACCCACGTAGCGAAAAATTTGTTTTTGAAATAATTTACATATTTTAAGCCTCAATGTTCAACATTTCTACTAAATTCATCATTCACAAATCATCGGCCGCATCAGTGCTGCCAAATGTATAAACAGAGACTAAAAAAATACCCTGGTTTAATTTTTTAGTCTTGCTCTTACGTCCTAGGAAAACAAAATTTCGCTATGACAATTTTCACAGAATTTTCAGTTGTTCTGTTTCCTGGATCATCCATCTTGCAGTTTCCCAATTAGAAAATCCTGACGGATGGGGTCCCCCTCGAGTCCCTTAATGAACATGGCGGAAGCTACGCGTAGTATAAATACAGGAAAGTAGCCGATATTGGAATTCGATTTTTAAAAGATAATTAAAGATACATTAAAATACTAGCCTTGCCAATTTTCAATACGAATATTTGATTAAGTAATTACAATCTATAAATACAATGGCCGAACTTAATCTGAATTATCAGTGGTTACCGCTGAGCAGGTGAGATAAAGAATGATGCAAAAAAAGGCGCAGACGGCAGTCATTAAATTATCAGCCGCCAAAAATTGACTTAGCTTAGCTTAGTACAGCGTTTTTTCCTCAAAAAAAGTACCTTTAAGATGAAAATATGAATGAAAATAAATTCAAAAATGAAAAAAAAAATGTTTAATGTGAAAGTTGACAGACGAGCAGACGATACATAGCAACCGATAGTCGCCACCCATGAACACAAAGAACAGCAAAATCTGCTTTGTTACGCTGCGTGAGTATCGCCCAACCCGAAGGAAAGGGAGCTAAAGGTTGGTAGCACACTTGCGACTCCACTGGTGTTGCAGGTGTCCTGGACGGCGGCAATTACGGTGATAATCCGTCTGCTCGTTGTCAACTATCACGTAAAATAAAGTCACAAGCCCGATGGCTTTTCCCCGATTTGACATGACAAGTTGACATACAAATTCGGGCTCATGCCCTCGAATCTCCAACGGCTCAAAAGCGATTTAACTCCACAATGAGAGGCTCCGATCAATCAGGGAGATCTCTGGAGGCGTCCCGCACCACCCGATAAAAACGTTTCCATCGAGCCTTGCGCCCATTAAACAGACGCTCCAGGGCTGTCAGTACATTCTTTTTTTATGCTATAGGCGACAAATGAGCAAGCGGGTCACCTGAGTGCTAAGTCAATGCCGCCTATGAACATCTGCGAAATAAGAGAGATCGCTAATGCATTGCCAGCCTTTTCAAATGAGTACGCTCTTCTGTTGAAGGTCACTATGTCTTCTTCCTTTTTAAACAACTTCAAAAAAGGAGATGGTTCTTAACACCTTGGGATCTTTTTTAGGGTCCCGTACCTCAAAAGCCAAGAACGGAGCTTTTATAAATGATCTCTTTTCTTGATGTGATAGGTAGCTACGAGCAGACAGATCAGATGATGATAAGCTATTCCAATTGGTCTCAAGTGCGCTACCAACCTTTGAACTCCCTTTCCCCGGATTAGGCCTTCTGTATAGTGATGTACAAGGCTCGAGTTTGTGCTCCGAGGAACCGTTTGGCATTAAGTAGAACGCGTTCTACTTAATGCCGACATCCGCATTTTACCACCGCACCGCCCGTCGTCGTCAGAGCGTTCACCCTCACACATTGGAACCCAAATGGTCTCGCACAATACTGAGGAATTTCCTCCTGGGAACGCTCCGGCTGTAGAATGAGCTGCCATCAGAGGTTTTTCCGAGGGAAAAAAGCATGAGGTTCTTGAAAAAAAGTCGTGTTACGTTTTTTAATGGGTTGGCAGCGTGTATGCAGGTCCTCTGGAGTTGAAAACTTCCATAGGCTGCGGTATTGGCTTACCATCAGGCGTTGGCAAACAAACGCTGTATAAAAAAAGGGTGCTCACAATTATCTAGTCACCCGAGTCTTCAAATTGGAACAACAAACCGGTGGTATTTGAATAACTAAAACAGCGGTTTTGCTGATTCAAATGAACTCCAAACACTACACTACCAACAGTTAAATGTGGATTTTAGATATCTATTTCGTAACAAATATACAAGCTGAAACAGCATGCAGTTTCCAACGCAGTGGGCTAAAATGTATGTGCATTGTGCAGAGTACCAGACTCTAATCTGTGACGACAGACGAGTGAATGATAGCACTGGCAGGCTATAAAACAGATGTCAGTGTGTAAAAAAGAAACGGGAGTTTTTATTGATTAATTGTGGAAATGGAGTACCCCTACATTTAGTCACACACTGACCAAGTATCAAATAACAGTATTGCGAGCATCGCTCCCGTAACCAAACACAGCGCGCAAGGTGTGCGACATCCGTCCAATCATAGCGCGGCTGTCGCGCTCGATTGCACATGTATCATTTAATTCGCGGAGTGCGACACTAGGACATGCTTTAGAGAAACATGACCACAATATCAAGATACGTAGGTACTTAAGGGAGTTGCCACACTGGCGGATTGCGAGCGGTTTCAAAGCGGAGCGTCGACTCAGCGACCACGTCACGTCTGAGCATCGTTCACGTCGCGGCTGCGCAACGGATGCGCGACAGATTCGCCGCGGAAATAAAACTGTACCCCATTGTTTTTAGTGACGGCCACGCAGAAAAACGCCGTTACGCATCCGCGACGAATCCGTTGCGCATTTATGGCGAGAATGCTGCGCAGCCGCAACTAGTTCGCTGCGTGGTCGCTCCGCTTTGAAAACGCTCGCAATCCACCAGTGTGGCAACTCCCTAAGGGAGAGTTGACCTATCATGTATGTTTGTCTTTGACGAAAGTCTTCAACCAGTACGTCCTCCCGGTCCTGACACGTGGACACTCACGGCTGGACTAGTCCACCGGTTCAAAGTCGCTCAAAGGGCTATGGAAAGGGCTATGCTTGGTGTATCTCTGAAGGACCGCATCAGAAATGATGTAATCCGACAGAGAACCAGTCACCGACATAGCCCAACGAATTAGAAAACTGAAGTGGCAGTGGGCTGGTCACACTAGCCGCAGAACTGACAGCCATTGGAGCCGTAAAGTCCTTGAGTGGAGACCGCGACTCGGTAAGCGTAGTGTTGGACGCCCTGCGACAAGATGGGATGATGACATTCGAAGGCTGGATGGTGTGGGCTGGATGAGAGTGGCCGAAAGCGGGAGCAGTGGCGTGCATTAGGGGAGACCTATGTCCAGCAGTGGACGAATGTGGGTTGCTGACGATGATGATGATATATATTTGTACGTCAGTTTTGAATTGAGTAATATTTCCACGGGTTCCTCGAAAAAATGGCAACCACAGATAGCGAACAACAATTTATATTTTTATATGAAACCCTAAAAAAAATTTGCGCACCCCTGGAGACTAGGGAAGCGCAGCGGATGAGCGGCCGGCGCCGGCAAGCCGCCAAAATAACGAATCGCCTACGCCAAGATTCAATTTGCTGTGCACTCCTGCTGCCCTGGTGCCGCGGCGGTTAAAACTTGCCAAATTGGACAATCCCCGTACGACAGTGTGGGTGTGTTCCACTCATGGGACTCAAGAATTGGTCACATGTTAATTACAATTTGAAAATTATAATAGAAGAAAAAATTGAGGCCTAAAAAATCATATATTAATTGGGTGTTATTCGGTGTACTATATTATCATGACACAAAGGGAGCAATGTCTGTTTTTTTTTATTATGGCTCCACCCGAAGATATCTTGCCAATGTCAAGAAACTTATTGAGAATAAATGGGTAGTCAACAGTCGCAGTCAGTCAAAGTCACAGTTATTCAATAAAACGCCGGTGTTTTACGTTTTATCGACCTACGACCTTCCAAAATGACTGACTTAAAGCCCGTGTTATCCCTGGTGAAACCAATAATAGTGCAAATCTCCTAGTTGAGAGCCGAGTCCATGACCGCAGGAGAGCCACGCGTCGGCATGAATGGGCCGGCTCGACCGGAGTGATACCACGGCCTCACAGAAAACCGGCGTGAAGCAGCAATGTGCTGTGTTTCGCTGCGTGAGTGAGGGTCCCCAATCCTGAGGAAAGGGGGGTTCAAAGGTTGGCAGCGCATGTGTGACTCCACTGCAATCGCTTACCATCAGGTGATCCGTCTGCTCGTCTGCCAACTATCACATAAAAAAGGTACTCTTTTAACTTAGGGCCTTTTTTATGATGTAGGGAGCAGACGAGCAGACAGTATCACCTGATGTTAAGCGATTACCGCCTGGACACCTGCCACGACAAAGGTGCGTTGCCGGCCTTTTTAAAAGGGAGTACGCTCTTTTCTTGAGGGTTAGCAGGCCTACGTGCGAAACATTATCAGGTGCCCACGCCCTAGGTGCCAGAAATGGAACATACCTCACTTGGAGCTGTGCGTTCCGTCCGATTTGGGGAAATTCCACTGAGTTTGCCTAACTAACTGTCCGCTAGCTGAGGATTTGAAGGGATTTCAGGATTTCAGCTCGTGAAATCTGTCTGAACAGATTTCAAGTTGGGTTTATGAAATGTAAAATATCCGTCAAGCTTCACTGTTAGTCATATATTTGAATGAAATTAAATTTGAAATTTTATCAGGCTTTATTCTACTACTAGCGACTTGTCCCGGCTTCGCACGGGTCCAATTCTATGCATGTATTGTATTATTATTATACAAATAACTACAATCTGGACATCTTTTAGGCAAGAGTGAACAGGCATCTTCTAGGCGAACGCGTTACATCCTAGATCTCATCGTCAGTTTCCATCAGGTGAGATTGTGGTCAAGCGTTAGCCTACATTTCATAAAAAAAAACATTCCTCATGAATACTCTATCTATTGAAACCGTATCAAAATCTGTTGTTTAGCTTTAAAAATAATCAATTATATCGTAGGTGGACTCCAGTCCTATAGTTCCTAAGCCGACTAGCGAATTATTCAGATGCGATAATCCCTATTTGGAAGGATCACTGCTTCGGCATGAATGGGACTGGCTCGACCGGAGTGATACCACGGCCACACAGAACACCGGCGTGGAGCAGCACTGCGCTGTGTTTCGTGCATGAGTGAGGGTACCGGAGGCCCAATCCGAGGGAAAGGGGGGTTGAAAGGTTGGCAGCGCACTGATGATTTCACTGGTGTGGCGGGTGTCCATACGCGGCGGCAATCGCTCACCATCAGGTAATCCGTCTGCTCGTGTGCCACCTATCACATAAAAAAAGACAATCCCATCAAAAGAAGACGTATTGTTTTTTTATGATAAAGGGGGCAGACGAGCAGACGTATCTCCTGATGGTAAGCGATTACCTCCGCCCGTGGACACCTGCCACGTCAAAGGAGTCACAGGTTTTTTAAAAGGGCCTTTTTGAAAGGGAGTAGGCTCTTTTGTTATGAGACGTACGTATGTATTGAAACACGTTAAGCCGTTGGACCTACGCTTGGTAGTGTCTGCTGTTGTCCTAGAATAGACAAGAGAGTAGAAAGTCTACAAGGCTCTCGAAACCAGTGTTCTCTTGTGTTTAACAAAATCGACGGTCTCAAATCGATCACGCCCCTATCACCTTGATAATATGGGCGTGTTTCCCCTAACGATCTTACACCTGGGGCCGGAGCCAGATGGAAACGTCCTGGGCGGGGCCAACATTAGTAAGGGCACCTCTGATCCTTATTTGTGTCTTTTTAATTGCGTTTTTGGAGATGTCATACGTCAGTCATTTGTTATGCTTTATAGAAAAATGATAAATGCTTTATTGAAATTCAGCGCAAGGCACATGGCCGAATTTTACGGTGCAAAAGTGCTGTCCAAAATTGAATGGAGACATGGCAAGGTACAGTTTAAAAAAATACCAATATACCTACATCACTTCGTGACTATTTAATTCCTTTATAATGGCTTCGTTTTCTAGTGCTAAAATAAAAAATCACAGAACAATATAACAAGACAGAAAAACAAAAATTATAATTAACTTAAGATAGCAGCAGCAGTGGTCACAAGCGGACTTCCGCCTGTGACCACGGCTGCTGTAACGTAGCCGAAATGTCGAGCAAAATATGCGAGTAATAATATTGTATCACATTATAAATTTCGTATTAATCCCTGTCTTTATAAATTATAGTAATAATGCAACGCGAAAATAAAAAAAAAACTATTCAACAAAAACCATCATGGCGGAAATGACACCTCGACGATGACGTCTGTCATCTGTCAAATTTGACTGTTTTTGTATCGCTTCACGTAATTGTATGAAGTTTGGTTTTTTTTCCGAAATCAGCAGAGGTTTTTCGACTTTTTCGCATACTGTACAATCCTAGTCAATTCCTGGCCATGTCCTTTGTTTTTATGTGAATGTGGTGCCAGACAAGCAAACCGATGGGTTTGCTTGTCTGGCACCTGATGGTAAGCAATTGCCGTGACCCATGGACCAGTGGATTCACAAGTGCACTGCGAACTTTTAAATCCCACTCACTCTCACGCTGTTTCAGGTCGTTTTTTAAGAGGTCGTGGTCAGATCAAGCCCATTCATGCCGAAGCGTGTGACTCTCACACGAACAAGCATGTATACTGGATTTGATATAATTAAGTTTTTTGTTGTATGATACGCTGAATACTTGAACAGACCTTAAACGAATCATCGAATACATTATGGGAAAGAGAGACAAAACGAGGGATGATAATATCTCTAATTAAATTTCCGCCATAAATCAAAGACATTCTGATTATTGCTTCCTGTAGGCCCTTCCCCCTCCACCCCCCTTTCATGACAAATAAAGGGTTCTCAACGAAAATTAAACCGGTCGGATCAGTGTTGCCAACACAATAAAGTCAAAGTGAAATATCGTTTCTTGCATTTTTTTTATATTAAATCCTTTTGTACGAAGGAGTGTTTGATGCCATTACTAACGGTTGCTAGATTGTTTCGAATTGTCAAATGTATATTCAACACACATTTTAATAACCTGGACTTTTCTATGAGCCCTGGCATTTTCAAAAAACTAGCCATAGATGCACTTCAACCTTAAAACTTCTTTACTGCGTTACTGCTTTTAAATATTATGGTTTTATTTTCAATTAGTATTTGTATACTCTTTTGTTAACATGGCTTTTATACCTACTAACTGGAACACTACAATATTCGTTTATACTTAACATGTGGATAACGCTGTTGGTTATACATTTAATTATCATGTAATTGTACAGTGTATTGTTTAAGTGTGTAATGTGTATAACTGTTTGTTGTCTATAATAAATTAAAAAAAAAAGATAGTCCTCTTTTTATGACATAGGTTCGACACGAGCACACGGATCAGCGATTACCGCCGCCCGTGGACAACCGCAACGCCATCGCCAGTGCAGTGGAGCCAACGTTTTAAGTCCCCTTTCCTCACAATTGGGACTCCGGTACACACACATTGCAAGCACTATCTTTTTATGTGATAGGTGGTAGTCGAGCAGACGGATCGCCTGATGGTCTGCGATTATTTCTCGCAGGCCAGAGTAGTGCTAAAAAGATAAGTAGCTAAATTTTATTTTTATATTTTATGTTATAATAATAAGATCCTCCAACCGATTACGGCTGTGGCGGCCAATCTCAACGATCAGCCACGTACGTGCGCAAACACAAGTGCACTCTTTATTCCCTTACCCTCATATACCGATGGGACATCAGCGTGACACGATCGGAGAGGGATTGGGCGCAGGGCCAACGGCTTAACGTGCTTTCCGAGACACGGGGGTACAAGACCGCCAACTTCCAGACACCGGGCTGTCACTAAGAATTTCTTACCGAAAACTTAGGTACAAATTTTTGGCCCGACCCAGGGATCGAAATCGGGACCTCTTGCGCAGCCGTCGCTTTAAAGTGCGACGCACTCACCACTGCGCCACCGAGGTAGTCATTTAATGTTATAGGTGGCAGACGATATGTAAAAGTCGAACGTTAGACATAAGAAAACTGTGTTAGAAGATACGAAAGTGCTTGTATTTGTATTGTATTCTTGCAAATAAATAATTGATCGATTGCTAAGTTAGCAACACTGAACCTGATAAACAATAGCGGAATGTGCGCAAGCGCAGTGCCTTCAATTTGTCCCAATTACGGGACACAAAGCGATTTCAATATCCGAGACATGTGCTCAATTAGATGCAGAGCGAGTGATTCAGTTATTGAGTGAAAATATCGACGATATTACAATTTAGCGGACGCCTCTATAGGGGAGGGGGATCAGGAAATATAATATTACATTTTACCCGACTTCTAAAAACGGAGGTTATTAGCTTTATCTGCCAAGATAGGTACATTATGTGATATGTTGTTGGGATTCAACAATATCTATTAACCATCACCAAAAATGTATATGTCACCAGAAAATAAAAAGATCCGTAAGTTTATCAATTTACTAGGAAGTTTATAAACTGTCGTAGGATTCTAAACGGGAGATAAATTGTATTATTTTACGTCCACACTTGTAACGGAACGTTACACATACAATCTTAAACTACAGATTCTGGTTTGTCGATAAAATATAAATGTAGGAATAAATAAAATAATGAACTTACATAACATTAAGAATAATTTAAAACTTGTATTTACAGTGCATATTTACAATAAACTAAAGTAAAATTTTTAGAAATAAAAAAAAATATTAAAAGAATTAATCATTTACATAAGTCATAAACAATAATGAGTAACTAGAAATCGATTTCGGAACGGCGCAGCGGAAACCGGTCGCGGCAGGTGCGCGCGGGCAGAGGTGAGCGGAGGGTCGCCAGTCGCTTCTAGGCTGATGACAGTTTGCACGTCTCCTCGCAATAAGCATTTTTCAAAAGAACCGTTACGTGCTTTAACTTAGCAACGAGCGATACATTTTTATATTTAAATTAATTCCGCGGTGAATTGTGTTGTGATCCGTTGATATCCCGATCTAGGGTAAGTTCTAAATAGCACACAAAAACCTATTAAACATTATTTCTTGGCTCATATCTAAATTGTGCCTACTGTCTTTGCTTACAGTTGATTCGCTTTGTAGTTTTAGTTGCAATGGTAAGCGCAATCGTAGATGTTATTTTTAATCAGTATGTTTATTTTATAGATGCAAATAATCCTGTGCAATTATGAGTATTTTCTACCCTCATAGAAAAAATATGTAGACTAACGTACTTTTCAAAATTCAAAAATTTATTGTTGATGCTTATTTAATTATTGTAAATAACCTTAACATCCGTGACACCCCGTTGGATTAGTGGATTAAGTAGCGGACTGTGATCTCGGGGTCCCGGGTTCGATGCCCGGGTCGAGCTAAAAGTACCTATGTTTCGATTTTGCTTATATGGCTCGGGTTTGTGGAACTTTATTTTTGTTTTTATTTTAAAAGCTTCTCTTATGGTTATATAGAAAATAATGTAAATAGATATGTTACTTATTTGCAGGAATCTAGCTTCACTAGCTCCGCAAGCTTCACAGCTTTTTATATTTTTTTTGTAAACTCCGTTCTGATCAGTTTATCACCGAGACAAAGCTACTACAAAATTTGGATAGGTACTTTCCTTGTTGTCCTCGGTGGTACCTGCTTAGAACGGAAGAATTTGATCATGGCCTAATTTGTTGGAATGGTGATTCCAGAATTTATTACCGGATTGGGAAGACTGTTGGAGGCAGAGCGCGTTGGCGTAGCATCCTGTGAGAGGCGCAACACCACATCCGTCTACTGAAAAATTCAGATTCACCACATCCGCCGCCTGAGAAATTGGCGATCATCGTCTCCGTCTCGGGCTACTACCAGTGGACCTACAGGGGAGTGCCTAGAAAGTGAAGTGAAAGCAGACGGCCCTTAAAACCCACGACCTCACAAATTTGTGTGCCTCCGACGGCGGTTTTAGCGGGGAATATAAGTAATTTTATTTATTTATTCCCTCGTTTTATTTATTAATTTAAAACGACAAGTCGATAGGGGTGACACACTTTCGTACATTGATAAACTTACTGAACTCACTCGTAAAATAATAAGTAAGCAATATCCAAACGCTATGCGTGAACTGATTGGCATTGCCACTATGAATATTTACCAATCAGAGAACAGTGTGTTATTTTACGTATTTCAAAGGTGCGTATATTTAAAAGAGTTTCTGTGATTGGTCGAACCATGTGAAATTTTAAGAATAGATATCCGTTAGTTTATAAATTTTGCGTGTGACGTCGGAAAGTGATAAATTTACGAAAGTGTGGACGTAAAATAATACAATTTATCTCCCGTTTAGAATCCAACGAAAGTTTATAAACTTCCTAATAAATAGATAAACATACGGATCTTGATTTTTTTTGGTGACATATACACCTATCATACACCATACAACCCACACTCTTACATTTACTCTTACACAGATACATATAACGCCGTACTAACTACACCTACACATTTTCATTGTAGCGATACAAGTACCCAACTAATTATAATTTTCGCCATTTTAATTTTTTACTTTTTAGCATCTATACATTAAGGTGGCTATTTTAAACAATCTCGTATTACGCTCTCTTGGCAAACACTTAGACCATTTCTTAAAAAACCATGCACAAATGTTGGGTCCGTTTTTGTACGCGAAAAATTGATTCACGCCAAAAGTGTCTGCTTTTGGCGTTAATCAATTTTTACGGAACAACCCTTATGGGTAGAAACGCTAAGATCCTCCTCCTCATCAAATGGAATCCGTAGTACGCTTAGACCATGATTCAGGATTTAAAAAGTATGGTAATTATAATGGGTATCCACTATGCATGAATTTATAAAATGGACTCGTATAACAGAGGCACATTGTCTTTGGTACAAATGCCACTCGATACCGTACCCATAATTACGCTACGGTATCGAGTGTATGTATGCGAGTAGACATATATTATTGGACGTATTTAATATACATAAAGATAGATAGATAGATAGATAGATACACTTTATTGCACACAATTTACAGATCTTAGCCTAAGTTATTATACTAAAACAATGTAGGCGGTCTTATCGCTAATAGCGATCTCTTCCAGACATCCTCAGGGTAGAGGAAAAGTATAGCGAATTAAGAAAAGGGGTAAAGCAGTGCAAGTCAGAAAAAGAGAAAAAAAGACATTGTATAAATACGAGTATGGTATATACATACATGCATTATATTAAATAAATATATACTAGTACATTACAAATACATACACTAGTACATTACAAAACAAATAAACATACATACTAAATTATAAATGTAATATAAAAAAATGTAATCATATCATATTCATTTTGAGTGAGAGCTTTATTATATATGGAACAGCTGAATTCGTGTCGCATATTTTATTGATCAAACTTTTTGAAAATACTTTATTCACGATTTAAGGATTCCCGCATTGAATTGGCAAAAAATAACGATGTTTTTTACGGATAAACATCGTTACTTTTCGCCTGCGGAGGGGAAAGGAGTTATTGATCTAAAAGTCTAAAAATAGACTACTAATTCCCCATTCATACTTCATAAAACAGAATGATTAAAACCAAACAGCTCTCCAATAAGGTTATTTTATTTTTACTATGTCGTAATTTCCGTCACCAATTCTTCCCATTCGATTCTCAGCTTATTTCCATCGAGATAAAGTCAAAAATTTCCAAATCAACAGTTGATGCTTCATCTGATACTCTGATTTTAATTTGTAAAGACTGCCTCCCGTCTTCATTCGTTCATTCTTCTGTAACGACAGTAACCGCCTGCTTCTATTGACATTTTATGAGTCCTTAAAATAAAAGCATCGACGACGCATAAAAATTTTAGATGCTGCACATAATATCATTCAGCGTAATTTGTAGCAAGTTTTCGTCAAGACTACTTCAGATAGTTTCCAAATTACTCGCCGAGAGATTCTCGTTTATTACATTTGCGTGTCCCAACTCGGTACTTGTTTTTTTTAGCTTGTTTCTAACGGGTTACGCTGCGAATGGAAATTTTGTAGGTCCTTGTCTTAAAGTGGCCAATTCGCCGCGTATTAGTAGCATAGACGCTGCTTCGCGTCGGCTTTCTGTGGGTATCACTACGATTGAACTGACCCATTCATGCCGTGGCTTTCCCACTTTTAGTTCATTATTTCAGACAATAGACGTCCACTGCTAAACATAGGCCTCCCCAATGTTCTCCACACAGATCGGTCCTGTGCCGCCCGCATCCAATGGATTCCCGCGATCTTCACCAGATCGTCTATCCACCTTGTGGTGGGCCTGCCACGGCTGCGACTTCCTGTACGTAGCCTCCACTCGAGGACCTTTCAGCCCTAACGGCCGTCTGTTCTCCTCGCTATGTACCCTGCCCATTGCCACTTGAGGCATGCAATCCTTTGGGCTATGTCTGTGACCTTAGTTCTCCTGCGGATCTCATCATTTCTGATACGATAACGCAGGGAGACTCCGAGCATAGCCCTCTCTATTGCTCTCTGGGTGACTTTGAGCCTCCTTAATTGGCACATTGTAAGCGGCAACGTTACGGTTCCGTATGTCGTCATTGGCGCACACACACGTATTGAAGACTTTCGACTTGAGACACTGCGGTAGATGGGCCGAAAATATGCTGCGTAGCTTCCCGAACGCTGCCCAGCCGAGTTGGATTCGTCGATCGACCTTCTTTTTGGAAGTTGCACTTTTAGTTAAGACACAGAAAATAAATAAAGTGTAGGCAGCTTTCAAAGTAAAAAAAATTGGCAGCTACTGTTTCTGCCGTACCATTAAGAAATGGAGCTTGTTGCCAGGGCATGTATTTCCTTCTTCCAACAATATGGATTCTTTCAAACGAAGCATGAAGAAGCATCTCCTACCTCTCTATCTTGACATCGCGTCCGTTGTAATTGCAACGTTGGCTTTCCTTCGGTTTACTATCAGGCTGAGGAGAGCCCATATACTGCGTCAATATAAAAAAAAACATTTGAGTGTTTGAATTTACACGTTCGTATTCCTTAACCCAATTTCTCGATCCACACTCGCTTCCCGTCAATCGTCTGCGGGACAACTACCTCGCCCGTTCTCCGGCAAAGTACTCAGGACGATTCAAACGAAGACAAACAAGGAGATTGGGCCGCGGCGACCGCTAATAAAGTTTAGACCCGCACTCAAACCGGTGAATGGGATGTAAAGTGTTCATGGATGCTTTGGAAATAAACTTCGAGGAACAACCAACTGGGGTCCGTGTGTACTCCAGTTTACTTAGTCGAGCACAAACCAAATAATTGGGATGTTGAATTGAATGATAACTTATTAAATCTAATAAGTTTTTGACCAGAATTGACCGAATCGGTTATTATTGACTTATAAATTATGAAATAAAACAGAGTTCGCGCCACCAAAAAGTCCCGTGAAAAACGCGCTTCAGTGGCTATCAACATTGACACAAGGAATCTGAAATTTTAGTTCTGTGTTTATCGCGCGACTTCTTTTGTGACGCTGACTCTAGAAGAACAAGAACTAATTACAAATTATTTGACAACTTTTTTTATGGACTTGATCTCGATTGCGCCAATGTCAAGTGATTAGAGAGGCACGACGATTAATAAAAGATTGACCGCTATATGAGATATTTCAATCAATTTTAACCCTTCCATTTTTTGTTACGAGCTATTTGAATTAGATAGACCACTTGATTCTTAAAGTACCTACTAAGTATTTAAGACACACAAGTACAGTAATAGATACTGCACTCATTCATTCATTAATTTACCCTTATCGATGGAATGGGGCAATACTGAGATGTGACAAGAGAGATCTGACGTAGGACCAACGGCTCAATAGCCGTACCACCAAAAACCACCTACTTCGAATCATGAAGGCTCGTTAGCCTCATGATTCGATATTGGTTTTGTACTATGTACAGTACAAAAACCATCTACTTCGAGACTCCGGACTAAAACCACAAAATCCCCGACTAACTACATCGCGAGCTAAACATGCTCAGCACACACATATGCGCGCTTACAGTAATCACAGCTGTAGTCCATTCAGCGTAGGTAAGAAGGCGAATTATAAAAAAATCTAAAAATAAAAAGCATAAAATATCTTCATTTGCATAGGCTTGTATACATACAGTCACTTTCAAATCGTCATACATTAAAAATTATAACTATTTATTTTTAGATATAATATACATGTAATTACATATATATGTCGATACATAAAATATACTAAGAAATGAATAAACATATTTAATGTGATTCTACCACCGGAATCGGAAAGTTGATTCTGACGAGAAGATCCGACAAGAAACTCGCCAGTTACTCTTTTTATTCGCCAAAAATTTTAATACTATGTTATTATTACTATATTACTCGCATACGTCGATTTCATGTCCAACAGTTAAAACATTTGTATGCATCCAATTTTCTACAAATAAAAATATGAAGTTGTAAAAATCATTAACTTTTTGTGTTTTCATTCATACAAAATAACCAGCATTTTTGTCTCCAATTAATCTGAACAAGATCTAAAAATAATTACCAATATATAGTTTTTTTAAATCTTATGAATTCCATAATGCGCTAATCGGAATAAATCAGAAATCGGTATGGCCGCCATCTTACCATCGAATCGCGATTATTGTCTTATTGCATTAGAGACCAGGAACTGGTTATTTCTCTTGGTCACGAAGGTGGGAACCTCACGTCAAGCGAAAGTGGTTATTTTTCAGATTAATAAGATGCATAATATTTAGTTATTTGTGATTTATTGCATGTGTACCACGAATAATATTTACATATTGTATTCCATATCCAGATATGTAGTTGATTAAACATTGAACAATTAAAGAATCGTTAAGATTTCTAAAGAAAATATTCTCGATTCCTAAAAAAAGCGCGTCACTTTTATTGTCTAAAATAGAACTGTCCAATTCACCTTTACATACTGAATGGACTATAAGTTTTGGGACTAATAATGATAGAGAGAGCTGTGGGAGAGACAGTATAAACTGCTCTTTGATACCAAGGTCAGCTTTCGGGGCAGGTCGACTATCCGAGCGTTATTAAAGTAAAGTAAAGTATCAGCCTTATAGACTGTCCCCACTGCCTGCAGTGCCCTAGTTGCCCTGGCAAAGGCCTCCATCATAGCAATCAAGTCAGTCGCTACTATGACGGGATTAGGGATTAATCTTATTCACCACACTTGCCTAATGCGGATTGACGATCACAATCTCGGGCTATGTTCGAAAAATACAAAACATACCTTTGCTCGACCAGGGTATCGAACCTCTGGACACCGAGATCAAGGCCTGGTACTTAAACCATCAACCACCGCTGATCGCCCCGTTGGACCAACGGGGCGATCCTAGACCCACGGGGCGTTATTATTTTGTGCTAAATGCTGAGAATTTCTTGGCAGAAAAATATAGATTCTGATAATTCAATTCAATTCAAAATATCTTTATTTGCATAGGCTTGTCATACAGCACAATTGATATTTGACATATAGCACTTTCAAATCGTCATACATTGAAAATTATAACTATTTATTTGTAAGTATAATTAGGTAATCGAATTTCCAAGCCTTACCGTCGCAACATTTCAACGAGCCCCACTGCGCCCCGATGCAGCCCACATGAGCTATGACGTCACAACACAGGTGTTTAGTTTCTACTAACTATTACTATATCTACGCAGAGTACCTCCAATATCGGTATAACGAATACCCTATCAATTACTTCCCGGTACAGGTCTAGTGGCGCCCTCCAGGTCGGCGGCAAACACTCGACGCACGGGCCCTCTCCAATCCGCATCGCAAACATGAGGTTTTATTGATGCGTGTGAGTGTATACCGGCTGATTGTTTTTAATCCACATCAATAGTTCATCTGCATTTATTTTATTTTCCTTATAACACAGAACAGAGTTGCTACAATACATGATTAACACAAAACAAAACATAGAAAAAATGTAAAAAATATAAATTTAAACATGAAAATAACCCACGACGGCGGCCATCTTGGATTTGAAATTTGTCATAATAAATATATTCTGCTACTCAAGTCCTTTTATATGATACCCATATTGTGGGAGTTGTGTTAAAACATACAATCTATATCTTTGTGACGGCGGCTATCTTGGATCGATTTTTATCCAACATAGCTAAGAACACTTCTCTCTAATTCATCTTTCAAACAAAAAAAAAATTAAAATCGGTTCATTTGTTCCGGAGCTACGATGCCATAGACAGACACACAGACACACACACGAACACGTCAAACTTAAAACACCCTGTCGTTTTTGCGTCGGGGGTTAAAAAGTGATAGGTTGCAACATCAAAAATAAATAAATATTTCATGACATCGCATACATTGATATGTTATTAAAGTTGGACCTAAGTCCATTAGTTAGACCAACTTATTGACGTCGGTCTTTAGTCCAGCAATGGTTGTTTCGTTCGTCAAGTTTTGATTTTGACATATCACGTTAAAACCTTGTATATGGACCGCAGTCTTATACAACGCCATCTAGTGGTTTTATGCAGCAATAGCCATCATTGAACTACTCGGAAACTACACAAGCCTCTAGCAAACAGTATGGTGACGTCATACATACGTACTTATGGAGTTATCTACAGAGCAAACCAGCTAAGTAGGGGAATAGGTTGCCGTGGCAATCAGCTGTTGACCTATCGGTTTGCCCTAGAAACATGAAAACACTGAACCGTTCCAATAAACATCCTTCATAGTCTAGGATCCGGGGGTAAATATTTACTCTCATTTGTTATTAGTTGATGAGGGTAAAATCAAGTCAAAGTCAAAAGATTTTTTATTTGCATAGGTTTAGATAACGCCGAGTGTACCTACGAGTATTAGATAGTCGACCCGTTTAGAGTAGTGGTTTGAGCGGCGGTTGAGACGCAAGGGTCGAGGCTTCCATTTCCGCGCTAACACAAATGTCTAGGTGTTTGTGGTACCTGGTTTCCATAGGGAAAACCTTAGTTTGGGACCAGGACAATATATGTGATGTTGTCTCAATTTATATTTATTTATTACTAGTGGTCCGCCCTCACATAGTTTCGGGGAATTAGTTCCACTTTATACCAATAGATGTCGCCAGGTGTCGATAACATCGCGCAAGCGTTTCGTGTTTTCGGATCACCTATAACTTTTGCCTCCTCTTTATACATAGTATAGATATATGTTGGATGTTTTGAGTATAAATGGTAGGTAAACAACCTAATAGTCCAAAGCTATAACTTGTCATTAAAATCATGAAAAATGAATAATGGCACCGCTGCCGCAGCTTACGTTAGATGAGGAAGACTCATCTTAGCGTGTAATTCTCAGTTGCGTCCTAAGCTGTCGCTTCGGAGCCCGGGGTACATTTGGACCATGATCCAGATTTTTTTTTTATGACATAGGGGGCAGACGAGCAGACGTATCACATGATGTTAAGCGATTACTGCCGCTCATGGACACCTGCCACGTCAAAGAAGTTACAGGTGCCGGCGTTTCTTGAAGGAATCGGGACCATACCAGACTGGTAATTACAATGAAGCGACTGCCGTGTGACCTTTGCGACCCTTAGACAGAGAGGCACCAGATCATGGTTACGCATTCAGAGTCACTATCTCAAATATTGTAGGTATCCGAGGTATCGGGGGAGAGGAGGGTTTAGAGGTTGGCAGCGCACTTGTGACTACACTGGTGTCGCGGGTGTATATGCTTACCATCAGGTGATCCACCTGGTCGTCTGCCACCTATCACATTAAGTAACAGCCTATAAACTGTCCAAAGCAGGGCAGGGCAAAGGCATCCATCATAAAATTCAAGTTATCGCTACTATGATAGGATAAGGCTTAATCACCACGCTTGCCAAATGCGGATTGGTGATCACAAACCCGGGCTATGTTCGACATACTTTTCGCTCGACCCGGGAAATGAACCCAGGACCCCGAGATCACGGCCCGTATATGTATATACACATATATAACTATCCGAGTTGTGCAAGCTTGGAAGACGACGACTGGAAGGCACGTTCTTGTTTATTGAAAGAAATGGTCTTCGCAACCATTAGACAGGGGAACCAGACCAACTGGATCACGGTTACTTCATAAGGTATTATTTGGCCCAATTGATGTGGTATAGCATGGGAAGTATCAAAAGTTCTTTGCCGTTGCCACGCACGACTTTCTTGTCTCGTTTTCACAAATATCGTAAGTTCTATAATATCGAGAAGAATATCCTTTTGAGAGGCAACTATATGAAAAATCTTACTTTACGTCAATTCTTGATGCTGTTCCTTAATGACATACGATCCAGTGTTTATGAAGATTGCAGAACTTACCTGTAACAAATAAAAATAAACAATTAGAAACATAATTGTGACAATCTTAGTCATAACACTTACACGATATAAACAATACTCACAGCACCGTCTTTTAGTAAAATTAAATTAAGTCCCGAAACGAGGTGACAACGGGCCACTAGAATGTCTTGTGGCCCGCTTCTCCTTGTCCTGTCTCTTCGTGCAATATCGGGAACGCATAGAACTATGGATTAAAAGAAAGAGGCTCCAAGATAATATTGTTGACCGTACATTTGCCGCACATTTGGTAGAAAGCAGTATTTTTCTATACTGCTTTCTACCAAATGTGTCATTTGTCTTTGCCAGATAAAACAACAGAAAGACCAGACAAATCACCTCTCGAATGCATTCCGTTTTACGGTAGTCGTGGGCGTGTCCGTCCGAGAATCGATAACATAACAGAACTATGACGAACAACAAAGCCGCATAGAAACTCCCACGCCGTATCTGGGACACGGACGACACGTGATTAGGGCTGTCACGATAATATGTATTTTTATGTGATAAGTGGCAGATGAGCAGACGGATCGCCTGATGGTAAGCGATTGCCCATGGACACCCTTGCCGCCGCCCATTAACACCCGCGACACCAGTGGAGTCACAAGTACGCTGTAAACTTTTAAACCCCCCTTTCCCCAAGGTTGGGCCTCTGGTACCCTAACTCACTCTGCGAAACACAGCACAGACGCTTGGCTCTCCCACGTGCAGCCGAAGCGTGGCTCTCCCACGTGTAAAAATCTTTTAGGTTTCGACTTCGAAAATAACGAACTTTCAACGTTTTTTCGCAATAAAACGTACTTTGTTGTTTCCTAAGGTTAACTCTTAGGCGGTCTTATCGCTATTACCGATAAGAATTGATGAAGAAGATCTGTAAATTTTGTGCAATAAAGTGTATCTATCTATCTCTGTTACTATAACAAACCGACGTGTCCTGGCCCGTGACGGTACGCATGTCGAACACAGGTTAAACTAGCAAAAATACTAATAAATTTTCAAGCGAAACGGTTATTTAAACTCCTGTTTCCGATTCAGATATCTGACTTTGTGGTGTGGTGAAATACACCACTGCAAATTCCAATATCCACCGAATCGTAACTTTTTTCACGAGCCAGTGAAATCTTTTTCACATGTCCGGTGGTTTAAAAATAAAAATATTTCACAAAAGGAATCCCGGAGAATCGGATCCGTCCGCTCGCTGCAGCCCTGGCTATGGGTGCAGGGCAGGTGCATTGCCTGTCGAACAAAAAGCATCGATACAGAAGATTTGAAAGGCAATTACGCTCGTTGGAAAATTCTTTGTCTTTCTACTGGGAAAAATGTTTTTTATGAGATATATAGCAGACGAGCAGGCGGATCACCTGATGACCACCAGAAACTCGCAACACCACTTGTCACAAGTTTTATGTCGTGCGCAGCACCAACGTCTTAATAAGATTTGTGAGGCTCGAAAACCACGTTGACATACGCCGGTTTTATTTCAGGCCGTGGTATTTATTATTCCGGTAAAGCAGGCCCATGAATGGGCCATTTGAATTAATAAATTAATGAATATTATTTTATCGCACTCAAAGTAAAGTATGAGAACTTAAAAAATAATTATTCGTTGTACATATCCGATAATACTTACGGGATTTATGCGTACGGTCAACGTCAAAAGTAGCTTAACACATTAGTACCATGTCGAAGTAACATTTTTTACGTAGCCCTTAGAAACTGTCTATAATAGGCAGAACAGTTACTTGGACATGGTACTAAAGTGTTAAGCTGCTTTTGATGCTGACCGTACAACGAACAATTATTCTGATGCGTGACTCTCCCATAGACAAAATGTGCACTGTACTAATATCAAATACCTTAAGGTGACGGGTGGGGTGACTCTAGCGACGCCAATCGATTTTAATTTTAGTTACTAAACGGGATCTATTTTAAACAAACTCTCGGCAAACACTTATACTATTTAATGCACGCCAAAAATGTGTGCATGGTTATTTAATAAATAGTATGTTTGCCGAGAGGTTGTAACCCCAAAATTGTTTAAAATAGATCCCGTTTAGTAACTAAACATTAAAATCGATTGGCGTCGCTAGTGGGCTCTACCCGTCAACTTAATGACGACCACGTGGCACAAATTATTCATTGCATAAAATAAGGAACCAAAGAATTATCTGTTTCCGATGGCGCTGAGATTGACAATCCAAATCGAATTAACAATAGAAGAAATCACTCCCCGGATTGATTGGAGGGGGAACTTCAGTCCCATTCATTTCTCCGACTTCAGCCAACAGATGGCCACCATCGCTCATCCAAGACAGATTCATCTGGAATTAAAATGACAATACACTCCTGGACAATGAAATCGAATCACCTGGTTCCATTATTACTGTATCTAATACAGGTAGAACGACATCAGAATTTAAATAAGAGACTCGGCGCTATTTTTACCCGAATACAGCAAAGCCAAAAAGGAAGGGTTATTAAATTAAATTAAATATCATTATTTCAACCAAATAACAGGTCATATACAAAATAGAATAGATAATAATAACAATACAATATTTGATATTCATATATTGTAATAAATAAATAAATGTCAAGTTAAATATAAATTCAGTATATAATAATTAAATGTCAAGTTACATTAAATTTAGATATAAATGACATATCAAATAGATTTTTTTATGTGCTAGGTGGCAAACGAGCAGACGGATCACCTGATGGTAAGCGACACGACACCAATGGACTCACAAGTGCGCTGCCAACCTTTAAACCCCCTTTCCCCCGGATTGGGCCTCCGGTACCCTCACATCACGCAGCGAAATACAGCACAGTGCTGCTTCACGCCGGTTTTCTGTGAGGCCGTGCTATCAGTCCGGTCGAGCCGGCCCATTCACGCCGAAGCGTGGCTCTCCCACGGTCAAAATACAATGAATACAAATGCAAAATGAAAATTTAATTGAAATTAATGTATTACAAAATATAATGTCAAGTTTTGTAGTTGCAGACCGCGATACCCTTTACCGCTTTTGCCCAGTACTCCAGGGGCGGACCATCGTAACGTTCTGAGAGTATCTTGAATGATATTGGAAGTTATGATTTTAACAGTCTATTAACGAGTTTTTTTACTGTCACGTATACATTGGCTCTACAGAGGCCCTGCAACGAAACGGAATTTACGACCGAATCTTTATCCCCATCCTTTTCACCCGCAGCTGCACGTTTACGCTTGAATGCGACAGATATATTCTCGTTCGTCACGGGTCGGTTTCGTTGTAGGCTCTCAAATTTCAACGGCATCATTAGTTTTGTACAAAAAATAGTCGTATCACATAGAAATAATGTAATCTGACGTCACAGTTATGTAATTCAACAAATTTGGAATCGTGTTTCGAAATTTAAATATGAAGACCAAATGAATGTGAATTCCTTCGTATACCGTTTTTCAGCAACCCAAAAGCAAAAAAGTTCAGAAACATATTCGCAAACAAAAAGTTGCAGTGACACTGCAATGTTCGCATTTCCAAAAACTGTCCAGCGACGCGGTAACATTGCTCTGGAGTGTAATTCCGTTTCTGGGTCAGAATGAAATTAGTTCTTGCGGAATAATTGTCAACGGAAAATGTCCCTCGGACAAATATCCTCCTAGAGGGGTGATTGCGTATTGATTCTGCTCATCAACCACCAGCCTCTGGGGGTTGCTGGCACTCGCTGACGAGCTAGTGATTTGTACGCTGATGAGGTTTTGAAGGTCGTCTTTACAGCTTCAGAAGAACGCCAGTATCCAAACGCCGACTATCCGAATGTACAATTATCCGAATCAATCCTAAGCGTAATAAAAAGAAAAAACTAAGTACGTAGTAATTTTTCAATAAAAACAAGTTTTGTTAGGGCCTTAAAGCGTTTTTTTATGTGATAGGTGGCAGACGAGCAGACGGATCACCTGATGGTAAGCGATTTCTGCCGCCCATGGACACCCGCGACACAAGTCTCCACAAGTGCGCTGCCAACCTTCAAACCCTCCCTTCCCTCGGATTGGGCCTCCGGTACCCTCACTCGGCACTTTTTACCGGATATATTTCTCGACTGCTCCAAAAAAAATCCTCAATCTACTTTCTTCAGCCACTGTTGTTATAATATCATCGTTTAATCGGTGGATTGCAGTTGTGAATATTGTGTTTTTATTATTAATTAATGAAGAGAAGGAAGGAACAAGAGAGCAGTTAATAAGTAGGCACATATCTAGTTATTCTAGCCATACCTTTTTTTAACGTTGTACAGCAGTTAAAACTTTTTCACCGACCTTCAACAAACGAGCCACATTATCAATTTCGCGACAGCGTCTCACACACGCATCTGTATCATATACATATGTATGTATGCAGGGTTGCCACACGCCTGTGTATCATGTACATGCAACCCATACAGGGCTGCCGAGGGTCGGCCGAATTTCCCGGGAGATTGAATTAATACGTCCATTTTGGATGGATTTATTCCCGATATTGCTCCGGACGCGGCTGTGAATTCTTTTCTTTTATTGACAAATGTTTTATGTTTAGGCTTCGCTTGGTTGAGGATCTTTAAAATGTTTGTTTTGGATGTAAGGATATTGCTATCGAATTATCATAAGGTTTTGATCGAATTCATATATTCGGAACAGCTAGTAGTATGACTGAATTATGCACATCTGGCCAGGCCACTTGAGATCTGCGACGTGAAAAGCAATTAAAGAAACTATGGGCCGCAACTGAAATAGCAACGCGTTAAGTCCGCGCCACCAAAGAAAAGTCCCTTGAAAAGCGCGCCTCAGTCGCTATCAACATTCAAATCTGAGCTTTATATTCATAGACACAAGGAATCAAAAATTTTAGCTTCGTGTTTTGCCACGAAAATTTTTTTGTGGCGCGGACTCTAAAGTTTGGCAACCGCCGTTCTAAGCGGATGTCTACACCCTTTAAAAATAACCAAATTTTTGGTTTTTGGGTTTTGTTTGCTGAGATTATGTGATTAATCATTGAGTGGAACATTGCCTTCATGTTTACAGAAGATTTCTGGTAGCCAAAGCTATGGTGCTTCAGGGTATAAACTGAAGTAGCGATTTCAACCCGCGCCCGCAACGGTTGTTGGCCCGCAACATTGTACGAGTACGTTAAGCTAATGGTAAAAATGTGCAAATACATGATTTGACAAATATAGAGGTGCATGCTCGGATTCTAATATACGGGAAGTCATATCCACTGAGCATTGCTCTGAACCATGGAGACCGTGGGAGAGCTCGCTTCGGCATGAATGGGCCGGCTCGACCGGAGTGATACCACGGCCTCATAGAAAACCGGCGTGAAGCAGCACTGTCCTGTGTTTCGCTGCGAGAGTGAGGGTACCGGAGGACCCAATCCGAGGGAAGGGGGTTTAAAGGTTGGCATCGCACTTATGATTTCACTCGATCAGTCAACTTAATACCACTAGTATATATAAGCTAGATTTTTGTTTTATGTGCTAGGTGGCCGACGAGCAACGGCAATCGCTTGTCATCAGGTGATCCGTCTGCTATGCTCGTCTGCCACCTACGACATAAAAAAAACCCAAACGTAAATTCGCCAGTCGTATAGCAAAGCTCTCTGCTTGCGCTGTGACCGGCCCCCTTTAAGGCTGTCTCTATCTAGATTGTCTTCCGCGTTTTGTACTCCGCCAAATTAGTCGTAAAACACCCTCATTTGTGGGTACGATACGGCACTGTTTATGGCCCCACGTGGAATTTGTTGAATCTCTAATCAGACCTTAATATTCACCGCTCCCTGTTACGTCTTCCTATTTCCTGTTGCACTGACTTAGAAAGTAATAGAACAAAATTTGAACCTAAAATTTGTCTCAAGCGCAGTGCCAGATTAGCCATACGGCAAGATTAGTAAATGCTACGGGCCCATCGCTCCAACGGCTGTATTTATGTGATATGTGGTAGAGGGGGAGAAGTGAATTGGTATAAATAGAATATACTTATTTATTTATTTATTGGATCACCAACATAAGGTACAGCAGAGTATATAATTATTGCAAAGTTTTACATACATTCTTAAAACTAACTGTCCCTACAATGAAAGGCAATCACAACATGCATTTTTATTATAAAGGAAGTGAAATATACAAATACCTATTTACACATAGTAGTTACACTTACTAAGAGGAAAAGAAATCAGTTGCAATTAAAAACAATTCAAATACATAAATATACTCAAAACAATTTAAGGTACGTCATTTGCATTAATAATTGATAAAAATTTAGGCAGGCTCAGAAACATGGTGAGATGTTTCTGAGCCTGCTAAATTTTATCAACTCTTGGTGAGATCGTTATACAGGCGAGACAGACGGACTATTGGATATATGTAAATATGCGAATGCATCTGGCCCAAATCGCTTGATTGACAAATCATATTTCTTTCAAAATGACAATTTTAAAGGTTGTTTGCAAAAAAATCAAGCGTAAAAATGTCACCATCGTCATGTTAGCATTTGTCCCGGTTGCGTCCCAAACTATCGCATCGGAGCCCGGGGTCTGCTTTCCTCCTTCGACTCCTCCACTCCGCACGGTCTTGCATGTCATCCCTTACGATGTCAAGCCACACCTTATTAGCTCTACTCCTTTTGCCGGGACCAGGTGATGGTGGCATGACTAGACATTTGTTTCCCACAAAGCAGCTTTTCAAGGGGAAAAGGCTTTGCGTCTCGTTTCATGTCATCATCATCCTCCTGCTCTTTTCCCAGTTTATCTGGGGTCGGCGCAGTATGTGTTCCTTTTCCATAGGTCCCTGTCATTCGTCGAATCATCCACCCCTTTTCCCATCATGTTATTCTTCACGAAATCCATCCATCTCTTTTTCGGCCATCCTCTGTTCCTCCACCCACTAACACTTAAACTCACCACTCTTTTGGTTACATGTATTCATGTCTGGTTTCATGTTTTAAGTCATATTTATTTTTTAATCTTTATTTAGGCCGTTTGGTCCCCGGCAGAGTAGAATAGGCCATCCTCACTCTTACCGAGGTGTCGTAAAAGGCGACTAAGGTAAAGCTGCTGGCATGATCATCAGCACCCAGAGAAGGAAAACTCTGCATTTATATCAAAACCCTCGCCAACCCGTCTGCCAAGCGTGGTGAGTATGGCAATTACCCCTCATGTGATCGAGGGACGCCCGTGCCCCAGCAGTGAGACTTAAATAGGCTGATGATGATGATGATGAATCTTTATTTACATGACGCGCCATATCTCTCTTCCGATCTGTGACATTGACCTAACCCTAACTATATACTAATACATATATAACACCCAGACCCTCGAATCGAAACCTCGACGCGACCTTTGGCTTATGATGCAGGTTCATTACCAACCGCGTCAAATGGTCCGGTCATAATGTTTGATTGATTGTTATTAAAGGAGACGGAATAAATATTCCCTGAGAAGCAGCCGGTACGATGAAAGTTGTGCTCGATAAAAGGCATTAAACGTTATATCCTCACTAAATTATTTAAATGATCTAGCCCATTACTTTATACTTTTTTTTAAATACTACTCGCTTGCTCGTTTGTCGCGTCTAGCAATAAAAAAATTAAACACAGCGTCGATCACTGATGAACAACTTGCATCTTAAACACTTTGACCTAGGGGTATTCCAATCTGAAAATGAAAAATTTTGGCTGAACCTGCATCAGACTCGGCCTAAACTAATGTGTGAGATGATTCTTCATCGGTGATTGAACTATGTACGTATATAGTGTCTATTTAATATAAATGTAACGTAGTTAGCTATATCTCTTAATAATAATGTTAAGGTTACGACGGGACTGACATAACACAAGCTTTAAGTCCCTAAACTAAAAATAAAATAAAACAATAAAGAAAACTTCTATCGACATCAGAAAAATATATTTTGAGAACAGCCTGTTTAAAAATATATTTGTGTTGATTTATTAATGTTACAAATTAACTGTTATCTTGATTGTAGGTAAACGAGAACCGTAGGAGAGCCACGCTTCATCATGAATGAGCCGGCTTGATCGCAGTGATACCACCGCCTCACAGAAAACTGGGGTAGGTAGCAGGTAACGGAAGCTCATACCGTGGCTTTGGCATTTCGGCCAAATCCGGGTTCTTAGTTCGATTCACACATTTAGACCAGTACTTTGTGGTAATCCGTCGGCTCGTCTGCCACCTATCAGATAACAAAGTTCTTATAGTATTCTTAAAGGCCGGCAACGCATCAGCAACTCATCTGATTGCTGACCAGGTGACCCGCTTGCTCGTTTTACACTTCTAACATAAGAAAACCTTTCTATTTGTTAACATAAAGTGAAAATCATGT
The DNA here is from genome assembly GCA_019059595.1 of Marasmia exigua. NCBI lineage: Eukaryota > Metazoa > Arthropoda > Insecta > Lepidoptera > Crambidae > Marasmia > Marasmia exigua. The sequence continues at coordinate 910,874 of CM032481.1, read as the reverse complement.
TCCAAGATTTCGTGGCGGTAAAAGCGTTACTAATGGCGATCGACATTACATTGACGATCTTACGGCTTGATAAATGCGATAAAAGGAATCCTCTATACATTGTATATGTCTTTTTGAAACGGAAGGGCGCGGCTCACAATACATCAGTGGAAAGTGCTGCAAATGGGATAGTTTCAATCCAATAATCCCTGCCCTTTCGGAAGGATCAAATGCAATCATAATCTCGAGACGTCGCGTGAATAGACGATAACGCTTTGAGATTTAATAGCGGAACGGTTCTTGGAAGGGCCATTGGAGAAATAACAGTAATTAAATAAATACCAGGTAATGATACAAAGAGCTCATTCCACACATTTCCATTGCCGTCGGATTGTAAAGAGCAGTGAATTCGGATCACCGGCCGATTTTCATACTACCTATGTAACTGGATGTTAAAATACTTTAATTCTAACTAAGCATTTTCTAAGCAATGTTTGGTCGTAGGCAAGAAGCGGATGGCAGTTGGAGGATTCTGAAAAATGCTGAAGTAGAAGAACTGATGGCAGAACCCAACATACTAGGAGAGACAAAAGCACATAGAATCCGATGGCTCGGTCACATCGAGAGAATGGCATCAGATCGCGGCGCTAAGAAGGCATATCTTGGACAAACTACTCGCCGCGGCCAGTTGGGCGTCCACGCTATCGCTGGCGGGATGTAGTGAACGCAGACCTGCAAGATATGGAAGCAGGAGATTGGCGTGAAGCTGCACAAGATCGAGACAAATGGCGGCATCTCGTATCGGAGGCCAAGACTGATTTTGGGTCGCTGAGCCATCGGAGTAAGGAGTAAATAGTAAGCATTTTCACTTCCACAAGGTGGACTGACGATCTGGTGAAGGTCGCGGAAAGCCATTGGATGCGGGCGGTACAGGACCGATCATTGGGGGAAGCCTATGTCCAGCAGTGGACGTCTATTGGCTGAAATGATGATGATGATTTTCACTTAAAATTTCTCTAAAGAAAAGAAAATGTAAATTGTTATTCGCATAAACATGTTTGATTAATGATAGCTGACAAAAGAATATTGGGAGAATAAATTATAAGTTATGTTTACAAACTAAGAAAGAAAGAATATAGAAAACACCACAAATATACTGTTTTTTTTTAAGAAATGGGGGCAGGCGAGCAGACGGATCACCTTATGGTAAGTGATTACCGCCGCCCATGGACACCTGCAACACCAGAGGAGTCACAACTGCGCTGCCGACCTTAAAATTGTAAAATTATAAGAACTACTTAAAATCTGTCAAATTATAATGTTTTCATCAATGACTTTTAACATTCATCACACAACAAAATCAATTATTCATAGGAACATATTATGTTCCTGAGAATAATTGATTTTCTGTATTATCCCACAGAAAAGACTCACAAGATATTAAATATTATTAATATAATTCGTTAATAACTTTTTAAAATATTCATGAAAAAATCGTTTGACGTAATTTCGCATCATATCTGAGATAATTCTCAAGTAGCCTACGATGGCGCTCCCCATCCCCCTGCGAGGCTTTTAACCAACCCTAATGATAAGGGTGATGCTATAATTATTTATTATCAAGTAAGTAGTTGAAGTAATAATAAAGTACTCACAAATTATTAAAACCATTGATCTTTTAAAACCATTTCTTTCAGTGGACAAGAAACTGCCTTCCAATCGGTGGGTCATCGATCTATGTGCATTTTTCTACCATTAGCTCGGCGGTGAAGGAAAGCAATTGTGGATACCTACAATATTTGAGATAATGATTCTGAAAGCGTAACCATGGTCTGGTGCCTCTCAGTCGAAAGGTAGAAAAGGTCACAGGGCAGTCGTTTCATGTAATTACCTACCAGACTTCTCAAATCCTCACCCATGGTATAAGCGTAACCCGGGCTCAGAAGCGACATCTTTGGACGCAACTGGGAAAAAAAGCTTTCAAAACTCACAAACAATGTCAGCTTTAAGAAAATCCGATTGAAAGGCTGCTTCTCCCCCCCCCCCCCCCCCCCCCTCCTCCTTCCTCCTAAAGAAATTTAAATACGAAATCTCAACACGAGTAACGCACTCGAGGCAGCCCTGCTTCGCACAATGTTTTATTCATAATCTGAGCAAGAACTCCCAAAACACCGATTTTCCTGGGGCCCATTAAAATCCCTGAGGAGTGAATATTAATCGCTTTGTAACTGTTATGAGACTGTACTTATCAGTTACTATTGGCTTGTTAATTGTTCTTTAAAACTATTGAGTTCAAATGCAGAGTAGTACTGCTAAGTAGGTAAAAGATGGCGCTGGGCGCAAGTTACATAGCGATGATGGGATTTTGAGTTAAGTTCAAGCGGTTTGTTGGTCATGCAATAGTTACTTAATAATCGAGTTAGAATGTTATTGTAGTCATTTTCAAAAGTGCTTTATCATCCATATTCACACAGTGGTAGCTAGATAAGCAGTATCTTTAGCTAGGTCTTCAGATAGTATTCATTTTACCTAAGGAGTCATTTGCCAATGTCACCAAAGAATTATTAATTTAGTAGGCAACAGTAAATAAAAGTCATCAAGTTCAAAACCAGCTCGCTCGACACACTATGGTGTTGAAAACTGTATAGTTCAATGATTCTGACTCGAATCAAACAAAATAGGTTTGTTCAGAATTCATTCATTATACACTAACATAGGGTCTTCAAATACATTCATACGATACCCTTTAATAACCCTATTAAATTTAATACTCACAACCCACGTAATATAAATACAAAAGTAATTTAGCTTAAGAAACAGATATCAAATATTTCATAATCTTATGATGTAGGAGCAGGATTATTATAACATCATCCATAGCTAACTACCCGCGCATTAAAACAAGAGGAGATGTTTAAATATGTACCAGGGGATCATGACCGGGGGGGAAATATGAAATATTCAGACAGCGGCGAGCGGCTATTCATTTGCGAACGTCAAATCACGAAATATAATACGACGGGCTACGAATATTATGCTGGTGTGTTGTAGATACAAAGCTTCAATAAATTCATGAAGCCCTGGTTAGTGAACTTTGATTTGTTCAATGAAATTGGTGAACTAAAGATGTACGAGTGTTCCAGAAATTAAGGGTTCCAAATGAAATGGCTTTAGCATTCCACACTTTTATGTAATAAAGACAATTTTAGCAAGTAACTACACCTTACACCTCTTACTTGAATTCAAATTATGGTAGTGTATGCAGAGACATTATCCCCTCAACGAATTTTCGAGAGGGGAAAATAGATAAAAAACGGCATCAAAAACGTGCCGAGCGGAGCGAGAGCGAGCGAGCGTGAAACCGCGGACATCCCGCGCACGGAGAACGACCATAATCAAGTTAACCTTTTTGCGATCCTGCTCACCTGGTATCTTCCTGCGCTTTACCTACTTTTCATTGCTGCCAAATTTAAATTCTACCTCTATTTTGCAACGAAGAAATGTTTAAAGTTGGAATATTCTAGCGTACAATGCTGAATTAAAATTTCAAACCTCCCTCAGAGACTGACGTAATTTGCTAGCAACCACTATCGGAACAGCTACCCTCCAAAGCTTATAATAATCTTTCTTTCAGACAATTTTCGATTAAACCTGCAATGACCTAACCAAACCAGGGCCACAAAGGAAATGGGATTGAAACTTAGACTACTAATCGAAACTATAACCACCAGGCAGTTAAGATAAGAGGATTAATTTGATAGTGCGATCGCATCACGTCAATGGGAAGTAGCCTAGGTCAACACCTCATAAATGGACACAAGAGGAACGCTCACGCTACTTTTATGAACAATTTTGCGACTGTATTGATGCGGCAACGCAATTATGTGACGTCATGTGTTCGCAGTACCGAAATCACTCATTGATTCGACGCTTACGAAAATCGCATTCATCTTCTGGAATCTGCAGCCCCTAAATTCATCTTCTAAAAAGCGGCTAAACCGCCGATGCTAAGTTAACATTGGCCTCAAGGTGTTTGCGCGAGTGTGAGGTGTTGTAAGACATCGCGCGCTGCGCTGCTCCGCTAGTTTTACGTGCACACACCACAAACATGTCACGCGTTTGATATTGCCGCAAGCGACCTGGAGGCCAATTCTTGGGATTTTCGATACGAAAAAACATGACGGATGTCGAAAGATAACCAAACTAAAAAAACTATGTTTTTGCTATATATATCGCATGATGATATCACGTCACAAGAATTGGATTTCAGGAGCCCAATTCTCGTGCCCGTGACATTATTTTCATACGACATATATCACTAAAACATTTTTTTTTTATATGGTTTTCAGGTGATATTCGCCATGTTTTCAAAATATCATAAGCACGAGAATTGGACTCCAGGAGCCCAATCAAATGAAATCCGTACAGAAAATAGTTTACTAACAGTAGCGTGTCTGTAGCCCTAATCTCAATTTTGTTTCCCGAACCCGATTCCTTTGTTGTGTTGTGATTGCGTTAGTTGCCAAATATCCCGCTCCGGTGTAAGCCGACGGGCGGGATTGCAAATCTGCTGTGTGACATGACGGGCTGTTATGCCGCTGTTTTATTTCGCGTAACATAGTGATGCGATTTTTGTTTTTTGAAAGGAATACAAGTATGCTATCTAGCAACTCATATATTATTGATACCGTACTAAATAACTTAAGCATTTCTATTACGGATATCAGACAACAGAGGAATCACAAATGATGGCGCCATCGGGCCAGTCCAAAAAGGAAGGATATATTATAGTTGACTTATAACATTACAACGGTGTTGATACCACGCATCACACGATGGGTTCAACATTATTTCAAAAAACTCGAAATATTAAAAAATTATTTCAATTTTCGTGTACAGTCAACAAATGTAAATAAAAGTACATATCCTGAAATATTCCAGTCTTCAAATATTTTATTTACTATATCTATGTGTATATAAGCATAACCTTGATTTTAATCAATAAGCGTTCCATTATACGATTCCTTTCATGCCACTAAATAGAATCGAATTAAGAATGAAACTTAACATACCACACGTTTTCCTCGTAGCTGTCAAATATATAAAGTACTATTCAAAGTCAAGTATATAAAATATAATATTTTGTTCATACATAACCAACTCTAGTTTCTGACTAAAATTTTTTTTGATAAAAATGTCACAGCATACACTCAAGTAAAAATACTAGGGTAACATCACTATGAACGTTTGTTTCATATTATTCTTTGTTTTGTCTGTCAAAGTGTGTTTGTCGAGTTGAAAGGGAATGTTCGGGTGTAAGTGCCGGTGGAGACACGCTGTCAGGTCAAATAGAAGATGACGAATTACACACGCTGAGAAAATGGCTTGTCTAAAATTATAAATAAAAAGAATTGCCGGCTGAAATTGAGAAAATTACCTGAATTCAGGCTAAGTCATGCAACTTTTCACGCTTATTACGATTGCGTCCTCGTATCTGTTAGCGGCCATTTTCGTGGAATATTATCATTAGCCTGCTACTCTTCATTACTGTTTTAACATAATTATAACTCACTTCTGAAGTCGTAATACCTATCTAGTAGAATTTGAGCGAATATTAACATTTCAGAGCGAATATGCCAAATTAACTACAAGCTCCGATGATAATTAACCAAGATTTAATCGCGCTAACTACGGCGTCGTACAACATCCTTTATATATCTATCATTGACAGGGATAATTAAATACAACATCATCCAAATAGACGAAGTGAATTCCTAGCGTAATTTCTCCTTTCATTAATAACCGACAAAGCTCCTCCCGGCTTATGAGCCCCTAGTACTCGCCCGCAGAATTAGACGAAAACCCACTTTCTTGCTTTACACATAAAGTTTATATTTTAGTTTTCTTTATAGTTACATCGATTTAGTATGCGTAAATCTTTCAATATTATTATGAGAAGTATACACAGGTCTAAGCTGCTTCTAAGTTATTGACATAAATAATATTTGCTAACGCATCTCATAGACATTTATCACATAATAACTAATGTATGGAGGATTACAGAGCAGGTTTTACGGTGATTTTGAATTCAATGAAGTCTATATGACCTTTAAGATAAACAGACTTACTTACCGACGACGACCTCTATGTTCCAAACGCCGAAATAATCTGTTACGCAGATGACACCGTAGTACTTTTTAAAAATAAAAACTGGAACGATACACTAGCCACAGCGGAAAGTGGTATGTTAACAATCACTCAATGGCTACAAAATAATCTGCTAACTCTCAACTATACAAAAACAACCTTTCTTTGCTTTCATAAAACCAAAGTATCAAACCCTGGTGTACAAAATATCAAAATACATAACTGCAATAACTTATCTATCTGTAACTGTAACTCTATCCAACGTAACACAGTAACTAAATACCTCGGAATAATGATAGACGAACATTTAAATTTTAAAATTCATATACAATCTCTAGTTAAAAGGTTAAGGAAAACTTATAGTATTTTTAGAAGACTAAGAGACTCAGCTAGCAAGGAACTTCTTATCTTAATATACAAGGCCTTGTGTGTACCACTGACTGGATATTGTATCTCAGTCTGGGGAGGTGCTGCTAAGACTACACTCTTGGATGTTGAACGAGCTAATAGGTCACTTCTCAAAATTATGCTCAAAAAACCATTCCGGTATCCTACAACCACTCTATATAAGGAAGTCGAAGTTCTGACGGTTCGTCAACTATTTGTACTGAAATCTTGTTTGATTAGTCATAAGCAATTGTTAAAATCTGAAATGTACAAAACACTTTTAAGCAAGCGAGTGTTTAGATTACCTCCACCCACTGTCAACTCTCAATTTGCAAGGAGACTCGGGGAGTCAGTGCGAGCCCGCATTTACAATGCTGTGGCAAAACACTGTGATATTAAGAATTGTACGACTGCAGAAGCTAAGTCAGTTATTTGTAAGTGGCTCCTTAAACTTGACTATTTAACTACAGAAGAGCTTATTTCATAACTAATGTCTGTAAAAGAACAAATTGTTGTTTTGTTTTCGTAATTTCACATTATCATTATTTTTATTTTTTGTAACATTAAAACGAGTAAATTAAGCTATCTACCTCAATTTATGGTTTCCCAAGATACAGGCTATGCCTAGTTTGGGAACCTCTGCCTAGTTTTAATTTTCATTTTTGTCAGTGCACTATAGATGTAATGGTTCCTATTGTGACTGTATGTTCCTTTTTTGTGCAATAAAGAGATTATTATTACCAGAATTTCTCTTTTGCACGGTAAAATAAAGCAAATAATCTACTTTGATACACAAAATTCTTCTAATAATGCGTTTCATGTAGGGTGTCAAGCGGAAGTCCATAAATAGAGGGTAGTGGATCAATTAATTTTTTTTGTCGTTTTGGTGTTTTAAATTAATTCTTTCTGAATTATGGAGACAACAGCTTACAAACTTTCCAGAAAAAAGAGACTTTTTCATTTTTTCTTTTTACAAATGAGCTTACCCTACATGCCAAGATTACAGAAGTGTAATAGGTGAAGACCTACCCTACTGGTTGTCACGTTGGAATTGTTTATCCTTGTGTTGAGCAAGTAAAAATTTTTTATGTACATAGGACGTAGAAAAATAATAGAAAATTATTCCCAATGAGAGATTTCTCTAGCGGATATGACAAAAACCATCATTGATTAATCGAAGTAAGCGTTGTTCAGATGATGTGTTCCCTAACTGAAACGACTTCCAGTATTTTTATTATGTAACAACATAAAATCGAAACAAATTTAATACCTAGATATTGGATCAAACCATTTATTTATTTATTTATTTATTTATTTGGTTTACCATTAATTGATACATTTTAAGTTTCTGCATAACAATTTCAATGACTTAAAGCTAAATGTACAATTGTAGATCGGTAAACACTGCATGCTTGAAGTATTATCTAATTGGTAATTAAGAATTTAATATATAATAAAATAAAAGAAGAACAAGAATTGCTTATCTACTTACTTAACATCTAATTGGTTTAGCTGCCATTTAAGTTTAGGTAAAGGCGTGCAAAATAAATCTATTTCATTGCTATGAGTGTTGTAAAGCTTGCAGAGTCTCGGAATAGGGGAGTTTGAACCTAGTACGGTTTTACGGAAGGGAGGACATAAAAGGTTTATTGGGAATCGGGGATATCTGGAGGGAACTTTAAATTTGAATTTTGATAAGAGGTTGGAGCAATCAATATGGCCTTTTAAAATTTTGGATAAAAATAATAGATCAGACGCTTTCCTTCTACTCGCTAATGATTTAATTTAAAAAAAGTTTAGACGTGCATCATATCCCTTGATCCTTTTTGCAACGCCACCCGAATACGCCACGTGATACAAGAGGCGTTTCTGAACTCGTTCTATTCGAAGACTGTGCACAGCGTAATGTGGACGCCACACTACACTACACTACAGTACTCAAGCAGACTACGTACTAAAGAATTAAATAAGGAAATTTTTGTTTTTGCGTTTCGAAAGGATTTAGTATTTCTAATAATAAAACCCAAGCTTCTTGATGCTTTTTTAACAATTGAATCAATATGCGGGACAAATGTTAATTTTTGGTCAATAAGGACTCCTAAGTCTCTGACAGTATCTACTATATTTAGTTGTGTACTATTTATACGATAATTGAATTGAATGGGGTTTATTTTCCTAGTGAAAGTTATCTGCAAACACTTTTTAATATTAAGGTCCATGCTATTGTTTGCGCACCAATTCATTAGTTTGTTAAGATCATCTTGAAGTAATAATGCATCGTCCAAGCTGCTTATTGTGCGAATTATTTTCAAGTCATCAGCAAAAAGGTAAGGCGTAGAGTTGGCAAAACAGTCAGGAAGGTCATTAATAAAAATATCAAAGAGGATTGGTCCTAGATGTGATCCCTGAGGTACACCTGAGCTAATTCGGTGTATGTTGGAACTATAACCATTAACTACAACGTAGAAGCATCTATTCGATAAGTAAGAAACTAGCCATTTAAGAATGGGACCTGTGAACCCATAAAAAGTGAGTTTCTGCGCTAATACGTAGTGCGATACCCTGTCAAACGCCTTTGCGAAGTCGGTATATATTGCATCTACTTGTTTATTGGCATCCACCGAGTCAACAATGTTTTCCAAAAATGTTACCAAATTACTACACGTAGATCTTGCTGTAATAAACCCATGCTGATGATCAGAGACGTATTTTTTAAAATAACTTTGTATTGTTGGTTTTATCAATGCCTCAAAAACCTTTCCCAATGCCGGAAGAATGGATATTGGCCTGTAGTTAATAACCCTGTCTTTCGATTCGGATTTGTGTATCGATTATTTGAAAACTATGTTGTCGCAGCGATCAAAAGTTAGCCTTGGCCTTTATCTAGTTGGCCCTGCGCCACCTCCTGCCAGTCATCCACTAGAGTTCTGCGCAAATCCTTTTTGACCTGATCACTCCAGCGGTACCTTGGTTGGTTTAACTTACCTTCGACCATTTGACTGCCATTTGTACGCTCTTTTTATTGCACGACTTTCTCCCGTTCTCGGTTTTGAAGCGTGCATTCTAACGATTAAGGAATAATAATTCTCACAACATCTCATACGTTGACCTGATTCCGTACTAAGTAGCTTAAGCACTTGTGTTACGGATATCAGACAACAGAGGAACACAAATATATACTTAAATACATATATTACATCCAGACACCGAACAAACACAAGTGTTCATCGCACGAATGTTTGTCCAGGGTGGGGATCGAACTCACGACCTTTGGCGCATGAGGCAGGGTCACTACCAATTGCGCCATCCGGTCAGCCAAAGCCAAGGAAGAGACCAAGCTCCTTGCGTACGAATGAAAGATCTAGAGGAAGATTGTAGGACCGGCACAAACACTGGATGGAACCTGGAGGAGGAGTACGAACTGGGAGCTAGAAGACCAGGTGGGCGAGACTAACATCATCGGCGAATCTAAACCATATGAGATATATTATGCTAAAACGCAAAGTTAACAGAAAACGTCTCAGACATTTTAATGGCAGTCATAAAATGATAATGGTAGAATTTCTTCGAGTAAAACGTGACGATTTATTATCCATTTGAAATGATGTTTCTGATTTGATATGGGTAAGATATTGTGAGTAACATTAAGATTGAATCTTCCGAAAATCATTACATTATGACATCGACTTTATAGCTCTTGTTTTTCATAATAAAAAAAACGGAAAAAACGTATACGTAACGCTGAAAATTAATTCAGCCTATTCAAAGGAAAAAGAAAATGGAAAATTATTTACCAAGAAATCCAATTAGGTTAGGAGCAATAATAAATAAAAAATTACCCAGAAACGAACACTATTTTTTCTCCTCTCTCAATGTAACTACATATCAAGGGACAAAAAATATTTCTAAGAATCCACGCATGACAAAACAAAATTAAGAGTCCGATGACGTCACTACGGCGTATTATTAGAACTCGTGTTATCGTAAAATGTGCACGACTGAGGCGAGAGTCAAAAGGCTTGGATTCACAGCAGAAAACCAACAAAGACCTTAGTGGATATCCGGCTAAATATCTTCTATTTTGTATAAATCTAAAACTCACCGAAAAAGCCTTAAGGAACACCAGACACTGTATGATGCCTTCCATAGTGTCTCCTGTCAGGCAGAAAGTGCCCGTCAAATGCCTGCTCTTCTTGTCCCCAAGAGCCGGTGCTGCAGCCAGACTCGCGTGGACTAGGGCCCCCCTCGGCCGGGCGTCTCTAGTCGCCCCCAGGACCCCGGGCAGGGGGGCGCCGTCCATCAGTCTCGCCAGGGGGTCCATACTAGCTCCGTCACCACATTTTTTTTTATCACTTTTATATTTAGCACTTATTTTCTCACTAATTAACACTAGGTTAACAATTTATAACAATAGTACACTTTTTTGAGCAAACAGAATCACCAAATTCGGAAGATAAGTACTAGGAAAGTATAAGTACGCGAGAGGTTTACGGGCGCTCGATCACGTCAATGCGGGATGACACTGAGAGCACAGAGGGAGTGATAGCGCGATACTGGCAGAGACTGTTGCACTCTTCACACTGACACTTCTGGTGCTCCGCCTTCCAGCAATCACTGTTCAGCAGTAAGGTTACGAAGCTGTAGATCAACACAGCCATTCCAACTATTATGTATATTTCCATTTCTGGCACTCTGGTTTAAATTTGACACACTATTTGGCACTGGGGTCACCTGTGGAATTCGGAATGAAGGAGGAATTCGGCCGGCATTCGGGAGACATCAGTGGCATTGGACGTCGAACACGGGTTGAATACATTAACAGCGCATTAAACGGTTTAGTAATATAGCCTATACAGGATGTCCGGTAAATGGTGAATATTGAAAGGATATGGAGGGTTTTTAAGGGAAAGGTGCCGGAATTGAATATTTTCGAAGTAATTAGTAAACCTATTTTCATTAACTAATGGGAAGGGCCGCTCAGTAACGTCGTTTTTCGAACCTAATCAGGGCTCAGTAAGATTGAATATTCTAGTAGCTAATCACCTTAGGGACTTACTAAATAGAAATGAAAATATTATGAGCCAATATCCAGAGCACTTCCAAACACTTCAATCAGGGAGTTTTTGGTTCGGATTCGAGCTGGACACATCCTGTGTGGTTCGATTCTCGGGTCGAACGAAAAGTATGTTTCGAATTTTGATTAATGTTAACATTAAATCATTCTGAGTGTATAACTATAATCCACTTGGTCTGAATCCCCTATTGAAAATTGCGTAACAGGCAGATTACGCCACTGAAATTGTTTGACTTTTTTATATGATAGTTGGCAGACGAGTAGACGGATCACCTGATGGTAAGCGATTGCCGCAGCCCATAAACGCAACACCAAAGGAGCCATCCCCCCCCTTCCCTAGATTGCCTGACTAAATCCTGCATAATTGTCTACTAATTATACACTTGCGTGGAAAAAATCGACCCACTGGTCCCATGTAAGTAAATTCTTATGGAGCATTTATTTTTCACGTTCTCACAGAAAACCAGCATGAAGCAGCACTGTGCCCTGTTTCGCGGCGTAAGTGAGGGTAGCAGAGGCCCAATCCGAGGGAAAGGGGGGTTTAACAGTTGGCAGCACACTAGTGACTCCACTGGTGTCGCGGGTGTCCATGGACGGCGGCAACACTTACCATCAGATGATCCGTCTGCTTGTATGCTAACTAGCACATTACACTAAAACCCGGCCAAATGCGAGTCGGACTCGCCCATGAAAGGTTCCGAAGCAGCAAGCCACCTATCACATAAAAAAAATATTAGACAAATAATGTTACAATAGAGGAACTTACGAGTAATGCCAAGAGGCATTCTCTACCAGTCAACCTTTCCTTTTACCTGATTTGAGATATTTGAAACGATTTTGTGGTTAGTTCAACATAATAATTAGTGTCAGCATTTATGACATGCATTCACTTAATAAAAATTAGTTAGCATTATTTAGCCGTGTGGCAGAGTAGAATAGGCCACCCTCACTCTTACCGAGGTGTCGTAAAAGGCGACTAAGGTAAAGCTGCTGGCATGATCATCAGCACCCAGAGAAGGAAAACTCGGCATTTATATCAAAACCCTCGCCAACCCGTCTGCCAAGCGTGGTGAGTATGGCAATTACACCTCATGTGATTGAGGGAGGCCCGTGCCCCAGCAGTGGGGACTTAATTGGGCTGACGATTGTTTTTTAATGTTTTCTGAGATTGATATCACCATCCAACTGGGTCGATTTTTTCCACTGAAGTGTAGAAACGCGATTAATAGCAACGTGGGAGACCGGCTTATCCCATCCCCGATCCATTACCCGAATCAAATGCAAATTCCTTATGCGTTTTATCTTTTTCACGCCGCTCAACTCGCCGCATTCACGGGACAGGCTGTATAATAAAATCGTATACGTTTATCATTTTAACGGCGCGGCGGTTGTTTTCGAGGCATGATTTACATCGCACGCGCGGATGACAGTCTTAATGGAATCATTCGCCAGATCGGCCGCTGTTTTGCATACAAAAATTGTAACACCCTGTATAGGATTGCCGTTCAATAACAAGGGGGATTAATTTTAGAGAGATGTGTGGTGATTTGGTTTTTATGGCGCAAAGCTGGTTTGGCATGTACAGTTTTGGACAGTATCCTGTAGGTATAACTACTTAATACGTTACACACTAATACATTTAAAAGTAGTAATTAGTTAAACTGTCACAGTCACTAGACATTTCTTTCAAGAAAATATTATATAATACACATTTATGAGAAAAAAATACTGAACAAAATTACTTAGATTAATTACTGAGATGAAACTTTAAAGTGTGTTATTTACTTAAGAATAAATTGCAAAAGATTGCTATAAAAATATCAACTAAAAATACTGAGCTTTCAAAACAACAAAAAAAAACTTGTGAAGGTGACGGGTTAGGCACACTAGCAACGCCAATTGATTTAAATTGTTAACAACTAAACCGGATATCTTTTTTGACAAGAAGCTGCAGCCCCTCGGAAAACACTTTTACAACTTTTGAGTCTGCTTTTGTACTCGAAATTTGGATTACCACCAAAAACGGCCACTTATGGCGTTAATCCTTTAGAGTGCAAAAACAGGTCAAAAAGTAGTGCACAATTACTAAATAAATAGTATAAATGTTTGCTTAGAGACTCCCGCTCCGAAATTGTTTAAAATAGATCCGCTTTAGTAGCTAACAATTTCAATCGATTGGTGTCGCTAGTTATACCCGTCGGCTTAAGTTTTACGCATCCTTTTCGTGATTATATCAAATACACATTTAAAATTTAACTACTATTATTTTAGTAACATCTATGAATACGAAATAATATTCTCTCAATCTATCAATATTTCTAAAATAAACTGTTAGTTACACTATAACTCAAAAACGGCTAAACCGATTTGGATGAAACAGCTTGGAACGATACGGACATAGGATACTTTTTACTCCGAAAAATGTCAGGTTCCTGTGGGATAAACTTAAACGAATACTACATGCAGCGCTGCGGGCGAAAGGTCGTACCAAATATATAAAAAAAGACAAAACATTTGAAACCAACTTGTAACGGTGCCGTTTCCCGTCAGTCCCCATGGATGGTTGGACCTCCATGATGACTGGAAACTCCGTTCTTATTCATACGTCACCTACTGACCACTCATAATCTAAATTTAAATTGTCGGTAACAGAATCCAATCGATCTTTATTCTTTGCCTAAGATTCAGTCCTACACATACAGCCGAGCCGCACAGAGCTCCGAAATAGTAACACGTCGCTCCTGACCGAACAGTAAAATGTATATTTAAATAATGTGCAATTGTTAAGTAACTAAAAGGAACCCGTTAACTACACGGGGTATGCATCATCATTTTATTATATCTATCCATACTACATACGCATCCATTCATATCCACATTCATAGGACTTTAGTATTAATAATTAAATTGTTATTATAATTGTTACAGTTCCCTTTTGAAGTATACAAAATATTGATATAGGAAATCAATAATCTTTTAATGCGCTACAAACTAAGGCCAATATCTTAAGTTCATCAAAGAAAAAACTTATTCAAAGATTAATGTAAAACTCATAAGTTGGTTAAATATAAAATTGTTCTCTTTGAGATATCTTCCGTCGGAAGTTGCTTTAAGTCCAAGTTTTAAGTAGGATGATGAACCTAAGCTTGTAATTTTTATTGACCTCTTGTAAGAGAGGAAGCTACTTAAAAATTAACCACTCAAATTAATTTTTATATTAGTTTTTAAGTTTTCATACTTTATTTTGAGTGCAATAAAAGTATATTCATTCATTCATTCAAATTGATCAAATTAACTCAAAACTAAAATGACTGTGTGTTGTAAATATTGTATTCTATCTATATCTCGACATCTAATCGTTTTTAGATTCAGGATAATAATATTCCAAATAACGAATACAATAAGTGTTATTTTTTATGTCATAGGTGGCAGACAAGGACACGGATCACCATCGCTAAGTAAGCGATTGCCATCGCTCCTGAACACCCGCAACACCAGTGGAGTTACATATGAGCTGCCAATCTTTTAATTTCACTTCCATTTCCATTGCGCCTCTGGTTTCACTCTATCAGATTTTTTTTTATGTGTTAGGTGGTAGACGAGCAGACGGATCACCTATCAGGTGATCCGTCTGCGATCACCTGATAGGTGCGTCCGTCCTGCGTCTGTATCGATCCGTAAGCTATTGCCGCTACCTATGGACACCTGCGACACCAGTGGAGTCACAAGGGTGCTGCCAACCTTTACGCCCCCCTTTCCCCCGGATTAGGCCTCCTGTACCGTCACCCACGCAGCGAAACACAGCACAGTGCTGCTTCACTCCAGTTTTCTGTGAGTCCGTGGTATCACTCCGTTCGAGCCGGCCCATTCATGCCACTATTATACTATTAGCTCCCACTATTATAACTGACAAAGACGGCACACCTGGTTGTAAATGATCACCGCCAACCATGGACATCTGCAACTCATGAGGCATCACATATGCGTTGCTCTTAAGTTAGACATAACTCTTTCCTTGAAGATCACCAGTAAGTTTCTGTTCGGAAATGTTTATTCGCATTATTTTTCAGTTCCCCCTTTAATTAGCGTCCACTTTTTTATGTACTATAGTCCAACGCTTGTCCACAATCTCACTTGATGAAAAGTGACTAGGATGTAACGCGTAGGATTGGTTTGTCCAGATTGTAGCGGTCCGGAAAAACAGACCTTGGCGTTCCATTCCTGGGAGATCCATTCCTTAGCTGTCCGCATTATGAATGTGCAATCAAATCAGTCGGTGCGCAAACTTCTTATAGGTTCTCCATACGATGGTACAGTAACACTATATGTAGGATATCGGGGTTAATTCGGCTCCCCCTACAACAAACTCGCCGCGAGTGATTGCCCTCATTCAACGCTCAATCACGCCGCATTCACCCGCCACCATTGTTCGGCGAGGCTTGAGGAATCAGAGAGGGTTTTACGCTGTTACGTAATTTGGCTAGTGGGAATCGATAGCCAGAAAATACTTAGATAAGACGCCCATTGGGATGAAGATAGGACGACGAGCATATTCTACGTCTTAAGCTATCTACCTCCCCTGTCCTTTCCACTTCTACTCGCGAAAGATTTTTCTCATCAATATTTTTTTACTAGCAGACGGATCACCTGATGGTAAGCGATTGCCGCCGCCCATGGAGACCCGCGACACCAGTGGAGCCACAGAAGCGCTGCCAACCTTTCAGTCCCCCTTTCCCCCGGATTGGGCCTCCGGTACCGTCACTGACGCAGCGAAACACAGCACAGTGCTGCTTCACGCCGGTTTTCCGCGAGGCCGTGCTATCAGCCCGGTCGAGCCGACCCATTCATGTCGAAAGGTGGCTCTCACACGGTAAACATCACTATGTCTTTCGAATTCAAGAGCCTATAGACTTCTGGTTCTGGATAGGCTTTTCCTAAAGGACATAGTGCTGACCAGTCAGTTGTACTCAAAGGTATGTTATAGTTCCCCGCGATCCTCATGGTAAATGTTTGAATCAATACTCTTACGAGAATCTTTATAATAATACATCCTCCAACCTATTTCGGCTACGGCAACCAATAAACGATCAGCCATTTACGCAGAATATATTATAGTGCTCAAGCGTGTGCGCAAACACAAGTGCACTCTCTATTCTTGCTCTCATATTCCGATGGGACACAGGTGTGACACGACCGGAGAGATCGGGCGCAGGACCAACGGCTTAACGTGCTTTCGGCGGTACAACTGAGAACGCTGACACTGAGAATTTCTTAACCGAAAAACGGACTCCAATCGAGACTCCAAGCGCAGCCGTCCGCTTTAAATTGCGACGCACAATCCACTGCGCCAACAAGGCAGTCAGACGGAGAATTATTAACGATACGTCCAATACCTCTCACAAATCTATCAAAACAAAACATAATCGCCGAGAACAAATGACAGTGAGACGTGAAATATAACGGCTACGATATATCGTTAATCGTTGCATTATAACGTTGCCGCAACGATGAGTGATCAGGTGTCCCGTAGGGAGCGCTAGTTGATTCATCACGTTGATGGTACATATAACACGTATACATTAATATCGGGGTGCGTGGACTAATCTACCGAAATTTGAGACAGGACACCTCATACTATACACGAAGTCAGTGAGGATAGATAGACATGCTCTCTCAGTCGCATCGATGTTGGATTGAGAGGCAGACGCAGCTTTCCTCGCGATTTCTCGTCGTCTCCCTGTGTTAACAGACTGTCTGGCGCATTTTGATGCGAGGTTTTTTTCCATTCCGGATTTCACTAGATCAGGTCAGCGTGGAGGTAATCTGCCTATATTTATAGATTTTTCTACTCATTATTACACGACACACAATCTTTAGACTTGTAGTATAGGCTCATTGCCTAGTGCAGCGACCAGTTCTTACGCAATTCTAAACTATACTAACTAGCACATACGATTCGAACTTTGTGAAAGCCTCATCTCGACAGCATCTTAAAAACTGGGGATCCTGAACAGAGTGCACAGGTTCATCACGTGGGACCAACAAGACTCAAGTCCGGGCATGCGTGGAGTACTGCTCGCATCTCTGGGATGGCTCCGCTAAATACCTTATGGATGCCCTCGACTCTAGATTGCAACGACTGGCTGTACGAAGAAATCACCAATACCCTTGTACCTATTTAACTACGTAGAGACATTCGTGTCGCTTAGCGTCTTTTATCATCTATATCACGGTGAATGCTCTAAAGAGCTTTTCTCCCTCATCCCACCTTCCCTTTTCCGTCACAGAGCTACACGCGCCGAACAACGTTGTCACAGCTTCACAGTGGAAAACATTCCATCACGGACTAAAAAATTTGGCAGTTCCTATTTCTGCCGCACCATCAAGTGAAACTCGTTGCCGGAGCATGTATTTCCTCCTGCCTATAATATGGATTCCGTCAAACGAACCGTGAAGAAGCATCTCGCGGGCCAGTATGACAGTCCCAACGGTGGTGATGCCTGACATCAGCTTCCATTGTAATTGCAACGTGGGGTCTTCTCTTGCTTACCATAAGGCTGAGGAGAGCCAATATACTGTTAGGAGAACCTATATAGAGATTGTAGAGAAGAAAGAAATAAAAATATTGTTGTTATACTTGGTAGTCCTTGAATTTATATGGACACGTTTAAACAAAAGTTGGAATGTAAAGGTGGGATGCAGAAAGTAGAAGATAGATATGATTGGCTAGAGACTGAAGATTAGGAACGGCGGTTAAGCTCGTCTGTCTGGACAGTTATTACCCACTGGTATTTATTCGACTTGTTCTTTCTGCCCAGATTATTAGGGTCTACATAAAATACTTTGAGATCAGAGGGTCAATTCTCGTGCAATCGACATTGAAGTCGAATTTAGAGATTTGATACATTCGTTCATACAAATCTCTAACTCGATTTTAATGCCGAGTGCACTAGAAACCCGAGGCAGGACTGGTTGTGTGAAAATATATTTTAGCCAGAGGTTTACTATTACTGGCCATATTTAGTATAGACGGGTTGAATTTATAGTATCGGCGGTTATTGTTGGTGGGATCCAGACAAAGCCTTTCAGTATTATTTGGGATTTCACAGTATTATAGGAGTTACTGAATTTGTAATATTATTGTTTGGAACTGTAAAGGTTTTGATTTATATGATTGACTATTTTGAATTTTGCTACGAGATTTAATATAAGGCCAAATTCGATCAATGTTTATCAGAGAATAAATCTATGGTATAACGTTACGAATCGTATGGTATGACGTCATACCATAGATTTTCGGATAAAGATTGATCAACTTGGGCCTAGGACAGTTAATATAGTCATTATAAGTCGACCCTTTAAGCAGTAACCAGCTGCTTAAAGCGCAACTTTTTAGACAGCGAATGTGCTTTTACTTATCCTTAACTATCTTAAGTCTTTAAATATTGTTTTATATGATAGGGGGCAAACGGATCACCTGATGCTAAGCGATTTTCGCCGCCCATGAACAGTAACAAGTGCGCTGCCAACCTTTTAAGAATGGATACACTTTAGTTTTCGAAGGTTTGTTCTAATCCAGATTTTTGCGGATATACTCGTACCACGAATCAATCATATTATTAACCAACAACAGCGAACTGTCAGTGCCTACTCGCACAACACATTTATTGTTATTAACTATGCAAACAAACCTGGGACGAATTTGAGAAATTCAGTTATTAATGTTACAGAACTAACATAACTTTGGGATAACAACAGTTGTTGGCCTGAATAATTGAGTAATGTAATGTAATTTCGGAGATTGGCCACTCAAGGAGTAAGTAAACGGTAATTTTAAGGGCCATGTTAGGGCTCCGGAGACACATACTTGGAAACTCCTGTTGTTGCGAACGCGCATTTATGGCCCATTATAGCTTTTAGCGCCCCATCCATATCAAGGTCATCATGATTCGAGAAAGCCTTCAATAAATAAAATTAGAGCCCTCTTTGAAATTAAGGCATCGCATAAGTCCGCTAGGCAACGCTTACCCGAAACAGGTACACCACAGGCACCTCGGACTGAGAGACCAAATTTCAGGGAGATACATAAGATCCCATAGGATATTTGTGCTCCATAAAACTTGGCCTTTTTTTGGGTCTGCAGCCCGAGTGCCCCCACGGTACAGACGGTACTGTACCGAATGTTGTCTTTGGGAACCGCGAACACAAATATTGTTTCAATCTGAACTCTGGCCGGCCGTCATAACTCTCGGTCTATACGTTACATTTGAATTGTTAATCGCCGTCTGATGTTTTACCCTGTATTTTTGGATGGGAAAATTCTGGTATGTTTTCCCTCTTTTGAGTGCTTTGGGAATGGAATGTTGGTGTTTTGGCTTTAGGGTTCTTTCCTAGCATCAGGGTTGGCTTGGCATGTTTTAATCATTTAGATTTTTTTACAAATATCAGCGATCTAATCAAATAAAGCTCGAAATATAATGCATTACATGGCACGCGATTTTTGAGAAGCTGCATACTACGATCAGGCCTAGGAACTCGTCTAAGAATTTTTCGCAAAATCTTCCGCTCGGTGGCTGAAGCGGAGCGGAGGCTCCTCCTTGACGGGACCAATGGAGGAGTCTGATATCGGAGACCAAGATACATTTTGGGTCGCTGAGCCATCGGAGTAAGTAAGTAAGTACATTGAAAGAAAGAAAGAAATAATATTTATTTAGTGACACAAATAAAGTAAAAAAAAATACAAAACATTATTAATATATAAAAATATTAAGGTTAGGTACAGTAAAAGAGATAATGGCAATTAAAAAAAATGTGTCACCAAAAAGATTTGCACTCAGCATATGCCGAAGGGACGCTTCGACGCTGGTCTTCCGTGCAAACCTCGTGAGGTAGAGCAACTAGGTACGTTGTATGTAGTATATGTGTTGCAGTGGTTTGTTATGTTTCTTTCAGCAGAGTTAGGTAGTGTGTACAAATTACAATAAAATCAGAAAAGAGACAGTGGATAAAGAGACACAGCACAGCTATAAATTACTCTTTTGCAAATTTAATAAATGCTCCTTAAAGTTCACGCGAAAAGATATTAACGTTTTAATTGCAAGCAATGTAGTCGCAATATAAGTATACACAGAAATTTCGCTCTAGCTGACCTTAATATCGAAGAGTTCGTTGTATGTACTTATAGCAACATATCGTATCGTCACTCCAGCACGCACGTCTGTCTTTGTCATAAGTGCTAAAACTAACTGAGATCACTGTAAGCGCGCATGTACATATGTGTGCTTAGCCAGTCAAGCTCACGATGTAGGCAGATAATGAACACACACACTTGACGCGATGAAATACAATTACATATTGCACCAAAGCACAGCCTAATCGTGTTTGTATGCACAAGTACGAGCTTAAAGATATGACTCCGCCATAGAATTAGCGGTTTCACTGGCAGCAGTACAGCCTGCTTGCCGGGAGTCGAACCAGCGGCCCGCTAATACGAAATACTTGTAGTTGCGACGCGTTCCAACTACGAAGGGTTGCCAATTTTCATAATAAAAAAAAATAGCCACCGCGATATTTTCACACAAACATGCTCTCTTTACGGCTTCACAAAACATCTAGTACTTATTCACTGTAAAAGTGGATAAGTGGAAAACCCGCAACACCAGTGGAGTCACAAGTGCGTTGCCAACCTTTAAACCCCCCTTTCCCCCAGATTGGGCCTCCGGTACCCTCACTTACGCAGCGAAACGCAGCACAGTGCTGCATCACGTTGGTTTTTTGTGACGTATCACTTCGGTCAAGTCGGCCCGTTCATGCCGAAACGTGGCTCTGCCACGGTCGATTGAAATTCGAATTGAAATTGATTCATGTGTCAATGATGAGAATCGATTAAATAAAATTGAAAGATTTGTACACATCGATGTGTGGCTGTTCGTACTTACTTAGAAACACCATAGACTCATTCTAATTCGGACAATCTCTCAGAAATACAAGAATTATATTATACGCGTCAACATTTCCACTAAGGTAAAAAATCGAATACTTTTGGCATCTGAAACATTACAGACATCTTAAGCCGGCATTCCTCGTTGTCAACCCTAAATGCCTCGTGTTACGAACTCGAGACTGACTCGAATTCCGTCTGAAGCATTCCGAATTCCGTTTACACTGTTAACCGTTTGGCCCGAAACGCCGATAACATCAGAGGAATAGGACAGACCAACTATTTCTACAAAGTCTTCATGGTTCTTGTAACATCATGCGACAGATTCTACTGTAGAGTGAAGTAATATTATAAAAAAAAAACACTGTCCCCGTTTGTTCGCTTTTGTTGTTCTATAATAAAAATAAATTCATATGGTATAAATCCCATAAATAACTATTCCATGAAAAAATAAAACAATATATCTTATACATTGACTTTCACAATTATTAGTATGGATTAACGTACCTAAGCTAATTTATAACCTACACTGTGGGAGAGCCACGCTTCGGTATTCATGGTCCAGCTCGACCGGCGTCACGGCCTTACAGAATCGGCGTGCCATAATAATATAAAAACCTACATTATGCATCGACGATCTTGCTACAGTATGTGATAAAAATCCTTTCAAACTAACATGATTTTGGATGCATTTGAGTAAAAAAAGGCGAAATATCTCCTCATCTCATCTTAGCGAGTAATGGGAAGCGACAGCATTGGACACAACTGGGAAGTTGTGTCCAATGCTGTCGCTTCGGAGTCCGAGGTACGCTTGGACCATGATCCAGGATTCGGGAATATGACCGTGGGAGAGCCAAGCTTCGGCCTGAATAGGCCGGCTCGACCGGAGTCATACCCCTGCCTCACAGAAAACCGGCGTGAAGCAGCACTGTGCTGTGTTTCGCTGCGTGAGTGAGAGTACCGGAGGCCCAGTCCGTTGGCAGCGCACTTGTGACTCCAGCGGTGATGCGGGTGTCCAAGGGCGGCGGCAATCGCTTACTATCAGGTGATTCGTCTGCTACCTCTCACATAAAAAAAAAGTCTGATAATTACAATGAACCCAACCCTTAGATAGGAGAACCAGAACATCTGGAAATATTGTACGTATCCACAATTTAGAGAAAATGTCCGAGATGTGCACTTTTACTAACGATATTCCTGACCGGATAAGCTAAAATGGTAAAAACTTCTCCTTAGAAGTATGTCCACGGAAAATATTTCGATAGTCCTCGCATCGCCTTTTTTTTTCTTCTCGCTGGGGAATGCCGCCGGCCCGTGTGCAATGGCCGACGTGGCGCCTTATGCATACCCTCCAGCTGGGGAGCAGGAGGGCGATAAGGGAAAACCGCTGGGGTCCTCGCATCTCCTGCACTTGTCCCACGTAACATTCTTAACATCGTCAAACGTAAAAATGTTACTGAAATATTCATAGCAAAAACGCCTCCACGGTCTCTAGACGCGGTAACAATGTTCCTGAAAGTTCTTGGGGGAGAATTGTTCCGTTAATAGAATTTCCGTTTTTAGAGGAAAAAGCAATACTAATATTTGCCTCTGGGAGGAAGGCGATTGGATGGAATCGCAATGCGCACTTGTTTTGTGCTTCCGTTAATTGTCCTACGTGAACAACGCGGCAATGCGACGGGAGGCGGAAACATTAAAAGTCGTAGTATAATGTATGTCGACTACGCGGCAAGCCCGAAAATAGATGGTGTGATGATTTCAATACCATATCTTACAATGGAAAGACCATTAGATAGAAAGGAATGGAATGATCTGGGGGAGGTCTTTACCCAGCAGTGGGAATAGACTAATTAAAACAGTCACCAACGTGTTCGCGTTCCTGCGACATGACTTTTTTGATGACTAACGCATTTTTTTTGTTAACATGTTGTCATTTCTTTTAATGTGAAAAGGGGGAAGACAAGCAGACGGATTATCTGATGATATACGATTGCCGCTAACCATGCACCCCTCGCTATGAAATGCACTACCAATCTTTTAAAAGTAGTACCTACCTACGATCTTATTTAAAGATTTCATTTATTATTTCTTGATGTTACACTACGGACTGTAAATTCTTGTCCGCATTCCTTACTCACGGATGACAGAGAAGACACAATTTTTTTAAGTGTAATGCGGCCAGTATTATGTCGCGTCGCGTTGCTATTTATCGCGTTCCATCGCTCACCTAGGACAACGGGTTAATCGTTGCTGAGTCAGGAAGTCGGGACGATGATATGAGTGGCGGGAGATCGATGGCGAGGATTTATTTATTGGCTTTTAGATCGACGGGGGATTCTCGGATGTGGAGACGATTTAGCAATACGTTAACGAATGTCGATGTAAATAGCTGGTTTTAAAGTGACTTTTTCCTGTATTGAATTTTCAGAATGACGCATTTGAGATGTTACTTGCACATCAGAGTACTTATAAACATATATTTTTTTTATTTCGATCCACTTTTATTTACCCTTGAATTTTTAAATAAATAACGCATTAAAAAGTCCATCTCGTTTTCAGACGGGGATCGAACCCAGATCCTGCACATTCCAGGTGGCTGTTCTACCGATCAAAATAGGGAACGCGTTATTAAGCCGACGAAATTTGTAAGTGCTTAATTTTCCTGAAAAATAAAAATAAGCCATACATATCCATTCATTTTGTCAGTGGAAGAGCCACACTTCGACATGAATGGGCCGGCTCGAACGGAATGATACCACGGAATCACAAAAAACTGGCGCGAAGCAGCACTGTGCTGTGTTTCGCTGCGTGAGTGAGGATACCGGAAGCCCAATCCGGGGGAAAGGGGGGTTTAAATATTGGCAACGCACTTGTGACACCACTGGTATCGCGGGTGACCATGGATGGCGTAAAATCGCTTACCATCAGTTGATCCGTTTGCTCGTTTACCACCTATCACATAAAAAAATATTGAATACTTTGAAAATTGACTAAAATATGAAACTTTACATACATCAGTTATCATGCTAAAATACTACAAATACATTTTTTTATTTCTCTATCCCTTTTGAGTACCATTGATCGCAAAAGAATGAAGAGGCGTTAAAAGCTCTACGAAGGTGTGTAGTTTTCCGAATAGCAATATAACCGACTATATTTCCGTTAACCTCCCAGTTATACGATCATTTTTTTAATGTATCCCATTTGAGTTCGAT
Organism: Marasmia exigua; assembly: GCA_019059595.1. Lineage (NCBI taxonomy): Eukaryota > Metazoa > Arthropoda > Insecta > Lepidoptera > Crambidae > Marasmia > Marasmia exigua. The sequence continues at coordinate 886,132 of CM032481.1, read as the reverse complement.
ACACTCGTGTTTTTATCAGGATGGATGGGAACACGCCTGCCTAATGGATTTGTTAACTAAAGTGTTACGCGTTAAAACATGACTACAACCCTTTTTATCCACATCTCATGTATACGGCTTTTAAAGGCGAAAAATAATACTTTTATACACCGTTATTTTTTATCGTTAACGTACCGAAAACCTCACAATAGGTATCGTCCATTTAGCATGTTAGATCAATAATATAAAATAAAAATCAGCTGTTCCATACAAAATAAAAAATATACTTGGCTATAATGTATGGAGAGGTTTATTATGAAGTTTTCGGGATGTTAATGATAAAAAATAAAAATGCATATATTTGATTATTTTTATGTGATAGGTGGCAGACGAGCAGACGGACAGACGGCGTATACAGTTGCTTCCAGCTTCATTAAATTGATAAGTTTTTTGTTTGCTTTGTTTCATATATTATGAAAAAGTATATATTATGTTGAGTAAATATAATGATGAATGGTTATTATAGTCTGCAAAATAAAATTGTCCATGGATGAACAAATTGGAATTTTCGACGCAACAAGAGGAACATTTATGCTATATTACGATGCCTACATTTTACGTAAAAGATATAATTTTAATAAATTTCTTAAGATAAAATGTAATAGGACTATTAGATCCCGCAATGAGCCGCGAGATAAATAAATAAAATAAATATTTCATAACATCAAGTACCTGTGTTACGGATATCAGAACCAATAGCGGAAACACATACATATTGTACTTTTCTTTTGTAGATACATACATTGAAAACATTGTAAACCAAAATCGTCTATCTCCAAGAAAATACTCTCTTTCATCTCTAAAATATCCCAAAGTCATGCTGTTTTATCTTTGAATAATAGAAAATAACTTCCACCCAGAAGAAACGAGAACCCAAATCTAAGTGAATGTACAAAATAACTTTCCCAAATAGATCCAACTTGTACAGAAGACAAAACTTGAACTATTGCACCGACACAGTTCAAATAAATAAAAGACACTTCACTTCGTTTTGCCATTGCCGAAAGTCACAACTTTCCGGGTCCTTTTATAAAAACTCTTTTCATTCCTTCCTTTGAACTTTATCAAAGTTTTGCCGTTCACGATTCGATTTGTAACTTCGTTTCTCGTTTCTATCTCACAATGATAATCATTTATTCTGGCATGGGGTTCAAGATTCAAGACATAATCCTTAACACACTGCAGGAAGGTTTGGATTTCAGTTGTATTTTTTACACAACGGCTTGTGATATTCAGAAAAAGTAATATAATAATTCTCACAACATCTCATACATTGACCCGATTCCGTACTAAGTAGCTTAAGCACTTGTGTTACAGATATCAGACAACAGAGAAACACAAATATATACTTAAATAATACATATATTACACCCAGACACCGAACAAACACAAGTGTTCATCGCACGAATGTTTGTCCAGGGTGGGGATCGAACCCACGACCTTTGGCGTAAGAGGCAGGGTCACTACCAATTGCGCCATCCGGTCAGTCAAATTAGATATAAATATACATTATTAGATATAAAAATTTTCACTTTCACAAGTGATGTGAGTGAGTGAGGTGAGTGAGTGAGTGCGTTATGTGTCTTATAATCAATCCATAATATAAAAAAAAAATTAGCTGACTAATCAATAGACTGAAAGGTGAAGAATCTTTAAAATTTTGTACAGGTTCTTTTATAGCGTAGGGGAGTACTACAAAAGGATTTTTGTAAATTCGAAAATCAAAAAATCGGTGGTCAAAGTTTAGGTGATTTCAATTCTAAGGCTCACAACCCATTGACAGATCCGGTTATCCGTATGTGACCAAAATATTTCGCGCCGGAAAACGGCGAGCCGGACCGGGCCGCAAACAGCGGCGTGTCGCGCGACTTTTGCCGGTTTTTAAACGCGCCACTGCACACTTTGTTCCTTTGTACGAGATTTTAGAGTTCCTGCCTTTAATTATGTGTTCTGGTGAAACTGGGTCGCCGAGACCGGGCTGGCACGTGTCCGGGACGCGGGGCCGGATGGGAATTGCGGATGATCTTGCTAACGTTCAGCTGAATGTATTTGAACGTGTGCTGCAAGTTGCATTGCAACTTTTAGAATGGAAAATCTGATGCTTATGTATGTTGTTTAAGGAAGACATTTTTTTTTTTATGTGATAGGTGGGAGACGAGCAGACGGATCATTGATGTAAGCAGCTGTTGTTCTGGTGTAATACGAATCACAATATATTGATGAATAAAATCTACTAATCTAACGGTGTCAAGGCTTTCTTGTTAGCTGACACTGTCCCACATATGGGCAAAGAACATTTTTTAATGTGATAGGTGCCAGACAAGCAGACGGATGGTAAGCGCCCATGGACATCCGCGACACCAGTGGAGTCACAAGTGCGTTGCCAACCTTTAAACCCCCCTTTCCCCCGGATTGGGCTTCCGGTACCCTCACTCACGTAGCGAAACACAGCACAGTGCTTCTCCGGTCAGCCGGCCCATTCATGCCGAAGCGTGGCTCTCCCATGGTCAAACCTACTTATAATATAAGGTTTACTGGCGTATTTTTGTGTCAAAAAAGTTCTTTTAAACAACGACGCTGGCAAACACGCGTGTGGCTTGCCTGATGGTATACGACTACCGTAGCCTATTGATTCCTGCAACTCTTTCGCTTAAAAACCTTAACACTACGTTTTTGAAGAACCTCATACAGAAGTCCCTTGGTATTACGAGTAGGTCCTCCGTATCCTGTTCTCTTTTATCAATCAATTTTAGTATATCCATGCATCTTCAAGGCGAACGTGTCACTTTCCATCAGGTGAGATTGTGGTCAAGCGTTGGCCTATGGCACATAAAAAAATCCTCACGACAGACAAAAAAAGTACTATCACTTGGAACTGACATCAGAGGTATAGATTATATGATTATATTTTATTTTATGTTTACCGAAATCTGGTGTTGCGGGTGTCCATGGGCGGCGGCGATCGCTTAACATCAAGTGATCCGTCTACCTGTCTGCCATCTATCACATTAAAAAAATCTCGAATCAAGCACTTACAAATTTCGTCGTTCAGTGGTCTAATTAGTAGAACATTCACCCGGATTGTGAAAGGTGAGTTCGAGTCCCGGCTGAACTTTTTAAGTGTGTTATTTATTATTATCAAATCTATATAAGCGAAAGTCAGCTTTTGCTGACTGATCTATCAAGGCAGGGCCCACACTAGAAAGCTTGAAATTTTGCACAGGGGTTTGTTTTATAGTTCTAAGTTTAAACACCACTTTATTTTATACAGTTACCTAAGTGAAAATCTATCACAATAAAGTATGCAAAACGAAATATACGAGAAATGTATGCGGGCCCCGGCAGAGTAGAATAGGCCACCCTCACTCTTACCGAGGTGTCGTAAAAGGCGACTAAGGTAAAGCTGCTGGCATGATCATCAGCACCCAGAGAAGGAAAACTCTGCATTTATATCAAAACCCTCGCCAACCCGTCTGCCATGCGTGGTGAGTATGACAATTACCCCTCATGTGATTGAGGGAGGCCCGTGCCCCAGCAGTGGGGACTTAAATGGGCTGATGATGATGATGTATGCGAGGCTAGGTCCATAGAGCAACGAGACGTTAAAGACCAAAGTAAGTATTCTAGTATCGAGAAAACCAGACAAATAGAAATGTTTTCTGTGAAAAAAAAACCGCCTTGAAAAATTAAGAACTAAAAAGAGTAAACTAATATTTATAACACTTTATACATTTTATAACAGTACACTCGAGAAAAGTACTGTTCCAAATAACTAGAAAACTAATTGTGAGTACAGTATTAAAAGAGTTATCCTTTAACTCCTTACCGTTGAGAAGTAGACCGGGACCAGTACTAATCCGGGACTATCTACTTCCCAACTAGAAAAGAATCATCTAAATAGGTTCATAAATGGCAAAGGTATCGGCGTAAAAACATAAAATGTCGAATTGAGAACCTCTTTTTTTAAGTCGGATAAAAAAGAAATATTTATAACAAATTCTCAGAGCAAAATTTTTTGATTGATCTAACGCAAAAATAGATAGGTCTGAATATAATTTCATTATCTATAAACTTTTAATTAGTTGAGTCCGCCGTATCCGGTCTAGCTACAAAAATAGGGCTTTCCGTTTGAATTCTAAATCAAATTAAGAAACTTAATTTAGAACTTTCTACCCAAAAACAATTTCATAATAGGAATAATAATAAACAAACAAAACAAACAAACAAACAAACAATCATTTATTTGCAAATAAATACGTGTGATACAGATCAGATCTTATACAAAATGGTATCAAGTTTATGTATTCAGCCTGCAAGCAGGCGTGCAAATAGTGTAAGTACCTACTTAATTATGACATATCAACTTAATAGAGTTGATAATATGATGATGTTAGCACATACAAAAGGAAGCTATGAATCAATTATGTAATAGGTACTTATATTGTATATTACACACAATGGTATAAACATTCAAAAGTAAGTACACTAAATAAAAAAGAAAAATAACAAACAAGAAAAGAAAACTAATTTACGATACGTTTCTGTAAACAAACTTAAGTAGTTCAATCATCATTTTCTATATTCTATAATAAAATTAGAGTTCCACAGTTACGAACTTCATATCGAAATAACCTAATACCAGTGTTAATTTTTCAAAATAAAGTTTACAATTAAGTCAGCATAAAACTAGTATTCATTAATTGTAATAAAAATAAATACAGCTTTGTAACATATTTCACTTGTAATAAAAAGTTTAATAACTAAAACCCGACTACCAAAAAAACACGATCTTAAAAGTACGAAACAAGAAAAAAAGACTGCTGAAATTATTATGCCGTTTCGCCGTGGTCGTATGCCACATTGATTTTATTTTATTATTATGATTAATGTTTTGCTAAAGCAGGTGGCATATGACTACGGCGATACGGCTTAATAATATCAGCAGACACAATTTTCTTGTTTCGTACTTTTTAGAGCGTGTTTTTTGGCAGTCTTGTTTTAGTTTTTAAACTTGATTTTTATTTAACATATATTTTAGTTATGTTAATAAAATTACAAATTTGAAAAAAAGAGCTCTTTCGTTTCATACCCCATACGGTACCGTCAAGCAAAATATGTTTAGTCCCTTACCTTAAGTGCCCTAGAGGGGACTGTAATCAATCTGTCGCTTATAACCAGAAGACAATCAAGACGCTTCTAACGACACATCATTTGATCAAATATGATAAAGTTATGAGGGGACAAATGAACAACCATACATACAGGTCAAAATCATAACCCTCCTTTTTTCGTTTCACCGTAGTCGGGTAAAAAATAGAATAGCACAAAATGATCATCGTAGCAACCACTGTAATGTATTTAGCTCGATTCGTAGACAACGCGTCGTAGCATTGTAACAATCCGTAGTCGCTGTAGCGCTATTATAAGAAGAGCTACGAGTTCGTAGCACTGGAGTTCGTAGCATTCGAACTCCAGTCACAATGTACTTTATGAACATTTGTTGACGATTTTTCTGAGTTTCACAATCACTTCGTCTTTCACCGCACCTCAAAGAAAAATATTGATTTCACCACTTAGCTTCGTAAGTACATTTCTTTTGAAAAGCTTCGTCAACATCTCACCGTGACGCTGAATGGCTGGAATGGCTATCCATGACTTTGGCTTAGGAGCCCGGAATACGTTTGTAACAAAATCCTGGATTTTGTAAAACTGGTCATTGTAATGCAGCGACTGTCGTCCGGCCTTGACAGTCCAAGAAAACTATATTTGAATCAGTTTCTCGTTCAAAGTCATTTTCAAAGCAATTGTAAGTATCTAGTAGATAGTGAGTATTTGGAGAAAATATTTGAAACACTAAGGTTTTCTCACGGTATTTTTCTTCACCGCTCAGCTGGTTTTAGGAATAAGCACATAGATTTTAAAAAATCCAGAGATGTAAGAATAAGGGCCAAATTCACCAACTTTAAAACAATGGCAATCACACTTTAACCGTGCTTATTATTGGTGCTTGCATGGTTAAATGGTGGCGTTGTTATTTTTCTGGTATTTAGATCTGTGCTCGGAATAGGGGACTTAGCGTGAACCGGACGTTACGACTGAATCGGAGTTACCCTCCCTTCACACGCGCTTTGTTTTTAAGGGGCAGGTATATCCTCGTTCGGGACGTCTACGCGCTAAGGCCCCTGAACCTACGAGTTCCTGTTTAGTAGGCACACGTTCCTGTGCACGCTGCCATGGCTTTTGAAAAGCGTAATATCAAAACCGCCAAGCGAATCTAAATTTCATATCTAGTTACACAGGTGCAAAAAGTTAGAAAGCGTATAAATAGAGGAGCGCAGCGTTAGAGAACTAAGTTTGGTAATACCCGGGACGGTTTTAAGTCCCGGATTACCTGCTCGCCCAGGGCTGCCTGCTGGAAAATATTTGCTTTTGTTTTTAAGTATGACAGATAGAGACAATTCGAGCTTATGAACTTTATAATTCCTCCTAATTATGGATAGATAGATAAATATACTTTATTGCACAAAATACACAACTTAAACACCTCTAGTACTTACAGACTACACTACAGAGATGACGTGCACAATTTCAGTTGCAAAGCTGAACAACCAGACAACCTAAGGGTAAAGGACATTTGATAGTAGAAGAGGAGGACATATTGTCATTTTCTATGTTTATTTATTTATATATTCTTTATTGCACAAGAAATTTACGTACAATTGGCGGACTTAATGCTATACAGCATTCTCTACCAGTCATGCATTAGGCATGTTTATGTATTTTTTATTTTGTCTAAGTCTTAAACTAGAAAGAAACTTAATCGAAGAGATACCAAGCTAAAAATTATTACCATAGCATTTCCGTATCCTTTAAATCACTTGACATTGGCAGAATTACAATGGTTTTTTACGAGATCAGTACCATGTACCTTATTTTTGAGTTTCCGATATTTCGGTTAGTGGCCATGAATGTTTATTGCCAGAATGAACCGTATCCAAGGCATGCTACAAGAACTGTCGTAAATATGAGTTAATTTTACCTATCGTAGTTGAAATTTAATAACAGCAACATTAATTTTAAACTTTTGCTTAAAATAAAAAGTATCGAGTTATTCAATTCAGGTGGCTCAATTCGAAGCCGTCCAGTAACTATACCCGTCGCATCCAAACAAAGGAAAAGCGCATGTGGAGGCGAAGTAAACTCCGATTCGGTCGAAACTACTGGTTCAAATTAGGCATTCCAGCGTATATCGAGTGAAAGCTTTTTAATTAAGTGCAAAGGAAAGGAACAAGTACAATCAGTTTTGTTCCAATCTTTGCTATTTTATTAATTAGAGCTGGAACAAGTATAAAACTTTTTTGATTTTTTTATAGCTATTATTATAAGTATAAGTTAATAGCGCACTTAAAATTTTCATAATAATAATAAATAAATATGTGTGCGCGTGTGTTTTCTAGTAACTGAGATTACGGTGGCTCAATCTGGCGGAAGGGGAGTTTTAATTGATTCCACAGTTGTTGAGTATGTCCATGGTCGGCGGTGATCCGTCATCTCGTCTTTTAACTGAACAAATAAAAAATGCTGTTCATAGCGTTACGCAAAAAGTTATTTGACGAAACAACCACAAATGTTAACTTGAATAAGGCAAGACCTTTTTCCTATTAGGCAAGGACACTACTAAATACGCCATCGGCCCTTTCAACCACATCTTAGTTTAAGTATAGCATAATATATTATCCATCTTCTAAACATAAAACGTTAATTGAAATCAAGCTTGCCACCCCTAGACATCGCGTGCGGAATAGTGATAATAGTCATTACACCTGAGAATATAAGCGTTATATTCCTGTCACAAGCGATTTTGCCTGATTTGATGGCCGCAGTTATTACGTGCTTTCAGCGAGCTGGAATAGCCATAGTTAACATGTAGTTTTCAGTGAATGTGGAAATTACCTGTATGGTGTGATAGTTCAGAATCAGATTCTGAATTACTTGTAACTGTAGGTATTACAATTTCCGAGTGACATTGCAACATAACTTAACATGCTGCGTGAGTGAGGGTACCGGAGGCCCAATCCGGGGAAAAGGGGGGTTTAAGGGTCAGCAGCGCACTTATGACTCCACTGGTGTAGCGAGTGTCCGTGGGTGGCGGCAATCGCTTACATCAGGTGATCCGTCTGGTCGTCAGCCACCTATAAAAAAAAAATTAAGTACAACAAGAGCGTTGTCTTTAAAACCTCGAGGTAGTGAGTTTAAATCCCAAGAGGGATATAACACTTTGTGTAACGCAGTGGCCTCAATTCGATTAGAACATAGCAGCACAATATACGAATAGAAAGTCGGCTCTAGCTGAGAGTTCGTTGACCTACTAGCTAGGCAGTATATGGTGCCGTGCCTCACTCGCACACGTGAGGTCTTTCTGTGTCTCACGCCGAATCACGCCGAGATCACTGTAAGCACGCATTATTGTTTGCATAGCCTCTCTAGCACGCATATGAATGATGGCCATTTCAGGACTACAAAAGGGCATCAAAAGGCTTTCGAAAAAAAAGTTCCGTAAAAATTTTACCCCTCAACGTTAATTAAGATTTTCGAGATTTCACGTGACACAAACATATGGACTAATTAAACAGAAACACGAAGCAGAAAGTTAAAAAATAAGGTTCTCGAACTAACGAGCAAAGTTCCCCGGGGAGCCAGCGGTCACAGAATAACATATTTTTCGTTATTTTTACAAATGAAAAACTAAAAACAGGACGGCAGAAAATGCCATCGTCAACCGTAATATTCCTTGTGCCAAATATGATATAACATAACCGAAAACTGGCTGATCTAAACTACAAGGATAAGAAAAAAATCACCCCCTAAGGGGGTAAAAAACAGGGGTTCAAGGTTACTATAAAAAACAAGTGACACTAGTGTACACAATCATAATATATAAACGTTATAATATCCTCCAACCGATTACGGCTACGGCGGCAAATCTCAACGATCAGCCATATACGCAGGATATGTTATAGTGCTCAAGTGTGAGCGCAAACACAAGTGCTCTCTCTATTTCCTCACACTCATACTCCGATGGGACACCAGTGTGACACGAGAGAGGGATTGGGCGCAGAACCAACGCCCTATAATCTTTAACGTGCTTTCCGAGGCACGGGGGTACATGACCGTCTTTCATACCGAAAACTTATGTACAAATTTTTGGACCGACCCGGGGATCGAACCCGGGATCTCTTGCGCAGCCGTCGCTTTATAGTACGACCCACTAACCACTGCGCCATCTAGGCAGACCTCGATGTACAGATATAGTATAACCGAAAATTGACTGACTGATCTAACTTACAATAATTAGAAAAAATTCACCCCCTAAAGGGATAAAACAGAGGTTCACAGTTAGTATGTTAAAATAATATATGTTCGGACCGCGACGCCATATTCCAATAAGATACCAATACCAAAAGAAACTATACCAAATGAAGGCCCGAAACGAAGTGAGGACGGGCCAATAGTGCAAATATACTTAAGTGGTTATGTAGGAATAACCAAACAATTTCAACACAACAAAGAAATAAAAAAAGTAATAACATTTTTGTGATAGAAATTATTTGTAATTTATTTCTAATTAAATAAAGCACTTCAAAATTGTCTGCATATTCCGATAACCGAACCCATGGCTTTTTACAAAACCGGATGCATGTTCTTTCAACTGAATTATCGAACACGCTAGTGAGTCGACGACGAGTGATTTAAGTGCTTTATTCGCCATGAGCTGACGATAGTCTCATCAATCGTAGGTAACAGAAACTTAGTATGAATTCACGTGATTATATCCCGACCCATTTCATAGCTATCAAATGAGCTTATAAACTCGACGCGTACCCCGCATCGCGCGACGCATTCCGGCTCTGCACATTGCGCCGTGCGACGCATTCCGTCATTTCCACGCGACGCATTCCGTCACTATGCCGTTCGACCCGTCACGAGCGGCGATTACCGCCAATGGTGTAAACTTTGCACGTTTAATGCTACATTTAGCACTATTTGTATAAGATTAACTCTAAAATCTTACATTTAGAACTAAGAACTCTTTTAGCACTGTTTTGAAATCTCAAAACAGTGCTAAAAGAGTTCTACTAAATCACAATTCTGTAACCAACAAGATTATGTTGGTCACAGAATTTTGATCATTTTGGTCTTCTCAGCCTTTAAGGAGTTTAAGATGTTTTTACATTATGGTGGATAAACATACGGCTCCCCTTATGATTAGTAATTACAGCCATCCATATAGGTAATAATATAAATATTTAAATTCCAAATAAAACACGTTTTGAGACTGTATTCTAACCAGCGTGAAGCAGCACTGTATTGTGTTTCGCTGCGTAAGTGAGGTACCGGAGGCCCAATCCCGGGGAAAGGGGTTAAAGGTTGGCAGCGCACTTGCGACTCCACTGTTGGCGCGGGTGTAAATGGGCGACGGCTCGCTTATCACCAGGTGATCCGTCTGCTCGTCTGCCACCTATCAAATAAACCAAAATTCGAGCTTATACTCCCGACGCATACAATGCGTGTCGATTGCGATGCGTCCGTTTGACAGTCTCGTCAAATTGCATTTGACTAGAATTATTGTGTTTTATTTTAGCCGCTAAGCTTGTTGCTGACACATCAATCAGAGAAAATTCTATTGTGGGATATTATGCCATAATTACAATAATCTAACAAATTATTGAGGTTAAACGCCATAAAAAATCTAGGTACAGAGAGGCAGACATTACGTTACCACTTTAATAAATAGTTTTTTTATGTATAAGATAGGGGGCAGACGAGAAGACGGATATCCTGATGCAAGCGCGAAGGAGAGGAGCCGCTAGCTTTTTGAAAAAGATATACGCAATTTTATTTAACCCATTTTAAAAGAAGGAGGAGGTTCTATGTTCGACTCGTTCGTTCGTTCGTTCTTTCTCAATTAGTGACCGATTTGCACAGTTCTTTTTTTCTTTGAAAGAACACACTTCCAAGTCGGTCCCATTGTCATCAGGATTTGATGATGTGATCCCAGAGAAATCGAGGGCAACCCTCAAATTTTATAGGAGCGCACACATACTTGTATTTACGCCCGATTGTATTAATTTTGTGGCTCAGCTGATGATGGAAGGTTCCTCAACGGTAAGGGGTTAAAAGATAACTCTTTCATTGAGCTACCCTAAAATGAGACACTAAAAAGTATGGAGAAAAAATTTACGAAGAAAAACTTAGTCAATCTAAGGAAAAAAACAGCCTTCAAAAACCACGGACTAAAAAGTGTAAAATAATATTTTTAACACTTCATACACTATACTTAAAAAAAGGTGTTACTGAAGTCGGCGCCTAATCGCTGTTGAATAATTGAATGTTTTACAATATGAGTAGGTATCCAGATAGTACTGGGCGACTACTTCGGTAACATCTTTTCTCGAGTATACTGTTATAAATTATTATCTGAAGTGTACTGCAGGCAAAAGATCACGAGGCCGATCACCAACACGATTGTCTGACCAAATAAAAAGAGCTACATCCCTACCAAAGTTCTACGACGTGGTGAAGGCTACTTCCAATAGGAATCAATCGAGAAAGTTTGTTTGGTTGAGTTCCAGTGGCCACGATCCTCCACGACCAGTAATAGTGGAGCGCCTGGGGGTTTTGACCTCGGAAAATTGCTACAGTGAATGAATTTTTTTGGTTGAGGTGGCATTTTCTTTCTTATACTATATCTTGCAAAGTTTACCAAAAATTTTTTTGTGCTTACAATTTTTTCACTTTTTAATTGAAAATGCCGAGCGCGCTCGTTTAACAATTTTTTGCACCTGATTTAAGATCCATATACAATTTCTGAACGAAACTAGAATCATCTAATTCACCATGCAAGAGTTAAAAAATGTTATAACTACAGAGCATATCCCGGATGAAAAGACTATTAGAAAACGACTTATAGACCGCTATCACGATGACATTGTCATTTCGCCTAAATTTGGATCCAATACCATCATATGTTTTAAAAATATTAACCACGATATATTTACAGAAAATTGGTACAATCAAAAACACAATAAGAAAAAAGAAGAGGAATTTCACATATTAAAAGCGGCCAGCGAAATTATTAGAAGGGACATAAGAGCTCAAGTTTACGATAATGAAAATTACACAGCAAGTGACAAAATGCTTGAAGATATTGATGAGACAATTCCGCAATCTGTAAAGTTTTTATTGTCAGAAATAATTATAAAAGATAAAAAAAATAAGGTAGACACAATTCCTGCTTATGAAAAAAAATGTAAATCTATCGCACATGCTATAATATCTGCTGTACGACCGAGATCATTTCTATCACCTTTGCATATTACTTTGGCTGTGATGTTCCATAGGAAATTTGGCTCGAAAAAAGTTATAAATATTTGTCATGCTTTAGGTTTTTGTGCTTCATACAAAGAGGCTACGTTATACGAAGCTTCCGCAACTTTTGCATCTCCACCAGAAATAAAACCTGGCAGTTTTGTTCAATTCGTGCATAATAATGCCGATTTCAATATTAACACGATTGATGGGAAAGGAACATTCCATTATATGGGAAGCATTGAAATAGTGACCCCAGCTGATGGTATACAACCTCGAAGTCCTATTAAACGTTTGAAGAATATTCCACCTGAATCTGACTTCGTTAAAAAAGGGAATATCCCTCTACAAATCTATCCAGCTTCTTTTGGTACAGGTTTTTCAAACATAACAATCAAGTTATCTGAACTTGAACCGGATATTAAAAAGTTTACTACGAATGGACAATTAAATATTCTTTGGACATATTTAAAATTCAAGAATGACAATAAATTTCTAGGGTGGAATGGATTTATGAATTTATTAACGAACGCACATGATTTTGATATGTCATCGATAATTTTTTTACCATTCATTAATGCAGCTCCAAGTAATTATAACACTATTTACACAGCTATGAAAACATCCGTAGATAATGCTAAGGAGTCGAGCATGAGGACATGCATTTTAACGTTCGATCAACCTCTGTATATGAAAGCACGGGATATAGCTTCCGCAGTTTGTTTATCTGATGAAATATTGGTTATCGTGAGATTAGGTTCATTTCATACTCTTATGTCTTACATGGGATCCATCGGTTATATTATGGCTGGAAGTGGGATAAAAGAAGTGTTTTCTACCATATACGCTGAAAATACCATTGACCACATATTATGTGGATCCGCAATTGAACACCTGAAAAGAGTGTACCTGCAAACCCAGATATGGTTAGGAAACGACATAAATATTGGAGATTGGGGGTGGAAGTATCTCAATAACATGTTCATCCCAATAACCATGAACCAATTACCAGCACCGGATAGTCTACTGCAAATGTTATTTTGCAATTGCAAAAAGGGGTGTGGAGCTGCTTGTGGATGTCGGAAGAGTGGTTTATATTGTAGTGTAGCATGTTTACATTGTAACGGATATAGCTGCCTTAATACTTTACCTACCATTAAAATGACTGAAGTGGAAGAAAATATTTGATATATATCAATAATGTAAAATGCCTTAATAAACAAAAAAAATATTTGAAATGTTACCTTTTTTACTCACATTTATGCATATATAAAAATATACCTGAACTTAATTTTCATATACAAAATCATTTTACACAATAATATGCCTCATACTATTTGAATTATTATAATTATCCATTTTTTTTATTTTAAAATCAAATGCACAAATTTTAAATTGGTAAACTTTTTTATTTATGTTATTAGCTAAACATTCGATTTTTTTATTTTTTTTTTCATCCACTGTAACGGAAGTCTGAGGTTTCTATGATTTTGACGCTCCAGGCGCTCCACTATAATGAGGGACCGACTAGAGAGTGTACGAAGTGTTAAAAATGTTTCAACTACTAGCAAATAAAGGCACGGACTGATTCTGTGCTATGTAATTAACCAATAAAAGAAAGTGTTAAATATAATATCATACACTTTTTGTTCGTGTTTTATCAAAGCGTTAACTCAAAAATGTTGTCCGATTGACACGTATGTATGTAAATACGAGTACATTTGAATAGAACAAATAATGGTCTTACGTTTACGTGAATATTATTAGGTTTAAAGATTCTTTATTTCTCAATAAAACATAATTGTCACTTACTTGAGAATTTACAAATCCGTTTATATGTATTAGTTGTCGTTCGCACCGATCAGTTTTATAAAAGCGTTAACTCAAAAATGTTGTCCGATTGACACGTATGTATGTAAATACGAGTACATTTGAATAGAACAAATAATGGTCTTACGTTTACGTGAATATTATTAGGTTTAAAGATTCTTTATTTCTCAATAAAACATAATTGTCACTTACTTGAGAATTTACAAATCCGTTTATATGTATTAGTTGTCGTTCGCACCGATCAGTTTTATAAAAGCGTTAACTCAAAAATGTTGTCCGATTGACACGTATGTATGTAAATACGAGTACATTTGAATAGAACAAATAATGGTCTTACGTTTACGTGAATATTATTAGGTTTAAAGATTCTTTATTTCTCAATAAAACATAATTGTCACTTACTTGAGAATTTACAAATCCGTTTATATGTATTAGTTGTCGTTCGCACCGATCAGTTTTATAAAAGCGTTAACTCAAAAATGTTGTCCGATTGACACGTATGTATGTAAATACGAGTACATTTGAATAGAACAAATAATGGTCTTACGTTTACGTGAATATTATTAGGTTTAAAGATTCTTTATTTCTCAATAAAACATAATTGTCACTTACTTGAGAATTTACAAATCCGTTTATATGTATTAGTTGTCGTTCGCACCGATCAGTTTTATAAAAGCGTTAACTCAAAAATGTTGTCCGATTGACACGTATGTATGTAAATACGAGTACATTTGAATAGAACAAATAATGGTCTTACGTTTACGTGAATATTATTAGGTTTAAAGATTCTTTATTTCTCAATAAAACATAATTGTCACTTACTTGAGAATTTACAAATCCGTTTATATGTATTAGTTGTCGTTCGCACCGATCAGTTTTATAAAAGCGTTAACTCAAAAATGTTGTCCGATTGACACGTATGTATGTAAATACGAGTACATTTGAATAGAACAAATAATGGTCTTACGTTTACGTGAATATTATTAGGTTTAAAGATTCTTTATTTCTCAATAAAACATAATTGTCACTTACTTGAGAATTTACAAATCCGTTTATATGTATTAGTTGTCGTTCGCACCGATCAGTTTTATAAAAGCGTTAACTCAAAAATGTTGTCCGATTGACACGTATGTATGTAAATACGAGTACATTTGAATAGAACAAATAATGGTCTTACGTTTACGTGAATATTATTAGGTTTAAAGATTCTTTATTTCTCAATAAAACATAATTGTCACTTACTTGAGAATTTACAAATCCGTTTATATGTATTAGTTGTCGTTCGCACCGATCAGTTTTATAAAAGCGTTAACTCAAAAATGTTGTCCGATTGACACGTATGTATGTAAATACGAGTACATTTGAATAGAACAAATAATGGTCTTACGTTTACGTGAATATTATTAGGTTTAAAGATTCTTTATTTCTCAATAAAACATAATTGTCACTTACTTGAGAATTTACAAATCCGTTTATATGTATTAGTTGTCGTTCGCACCGATCAGTTTTATAAAAGCGTTAACTCAAAAATGTTGTCCGATTGACACGTATGTATGTAAATACGAGTACATTTGAATAGAACAAATAATGGTCTTACGTTTACGTGAATATTATTAGGTTTAAAGATTCTTTATTTCTCAATATGTTGATAGACCGCGTTTTGTAATAAGGGCGCAGCCAGTTGACACGACCTTCTTGACGCATTACACAAAAACGCTCAGTGCATATGCTTGTGCAAGTTCACACGGACAATAAAAAGGGCGACGCGCCAGTTCTCCGCCTATTTGTCCGTCAGCCGCCGTGGAAACATCAAGCTCTGATTTTCCTCAGTTATTTTCGTGATAAATAATTTTCCAAATCATTGTAATAATTTTTGTTGTATTTTAAATTTATTGTTTTAAGTAAAATCTCTATCACTTTATACGATTGGGAAGGCTTTGGCCGCCGCCATATCTGGTTTAATAAAAATGAATTGATGTTCGTTAGTCTGATTTTAACCCGAGAACGACTGGACCGATTGAGCTGATCTTAGTTTTAAAATGTTTTGTCGTATTCCAGGAAGGGCTAAAAGGTGAGAAATCAAACAAAAAGTAGGCGGAACGAAGTTCACCGGGAGCCACATGTGAAAAATAAATTATTATTTAGGTTTAAAGATTCTTTATTTCTCAATAAAAACATAATTGTCACTTACTTGAGAATTTACAAATCCGTTTATATGTATTAGTTGTCGTTCGCACCGATCAGTTTTATAAAAAGCGTTAACTCAAAAATGTTGTCCGATTGACACATATGTATGTAAATACGAGTACATTTGAATATAACAAATAATGGTCTTACGTTTACGTGAATATTAATTAGGTTTAATTTTGAAGTAGTTTAAAATATTAGTGCGATTCATTCGACGAAATCTACAATATATTTATTTATTGAGGACTTCATAAAAATATTTTATTAAATCTCCTCGTCTCACTCAAAGCGCTCTCGTTGCTTTCTGCCGGGTCAGGTTGAAAAACTTATAAGGCTCCGCTTATTGACTTCGCAATTTATGAAGCTGCAGAAAGAAATTCCTCCAGAAAACTAAAATAGAGAACTTAGCACTTTTTCAATATAGTTGGGCGAATTATGCTTCGTTGAGTTGAGTTCCCTCAAATGTACTACCCTTAAATGCATAGTCTAAGTAAGATTGTTCAGCGAGTAACAAAGCATTTTTCATTTTAATTTTTCTAGTCTAGGGTTGTGACACTTTAAGGTGACGGGTAAGGCGCACTAGCGACGCCAATCGATTTTGATTTTTAGCTACTAAGCCGGCTATTTTATCTGGCGTGAATAATTTTTTCGCGTACGCGTTGGACCCAACATTTGTGCATGGTTATTTAATAAATAGTATAAGTGTTTTCCGAGAGGTTGTAACCTCGAAATTGTTTAAAATAGATTTGGTTTAGCAGCTAAAAATTAATATCGATTGGCGTCGCTAGTGTGCCCTACCCGTCACCTTAAGTGATTTTTTGTTTTTTTTTAGTGATAGGAGGCAGAAGAACAGACGGATCACCTGATGGTAAGCGATTGCCGCCGCCAATGGACACCCGCAACACCAGTGGAGTCACAAGTGCGCTGCCAACCTTTAACTGCCCCCCCCCCCCCTTTTTTATTTCTCGAATGTACCACCGTTTATGACCGGGCGTCGATTTAATTGGGCTAAAAATAATAATTTAATCAAATTATAATCTGCATTTAATTCCTGTATGGAGAAACTAGACAATGGATTGATCTTAGCAATAAGGCAGCCTTTTTGTGTACGGCTGTCAATACCTAGTCATTTTTTTTTTGTTAATCGAAGTAAGCTGTCACGTTGGAGCCCGGAGTCCGCTAATTTAATATAAAATTATATTTCTGTTATAGCAATTTAATACAATCCATTCTTAAGTAACCCTTAAAAAAATATTTCGCCTGAACACGCGGCTAAATTCTTAAGTGCATTATTTACTTTATTCCATATTTTTCGCCTATTTTCATCGTTTTTTAAAAATTGATTGACACATTAAGACCCGTAAGTTCTTAGAAAACTTACTCAATGACTTGCAAAGATATCATATATGCCCCAAAAACGCTTACAATAATAAAGTCAACAAATGACATATTTTTCACAATCAACTTGTCAGATATGTCAACCCTCATAATTGCGTTGGCAAAGTTAGGACCTAACCCTAACCTACGTCACAAAGGCGTGACATGTAAGGTACGGTCAAAGTGTAACGATTTACAGTAGTACAACTTAGAAAAAATCGGTAAACAGTGCCGCTCCTTTGCGAGAAAACCTCCGGTAAACAAAAAAAGATAGATAGACAGATAGATAGATATACTTTATTGCACAAAAAAACACAACTTTAAAAGGCATTACAGAAACTTAATTGTACAATTTCGGCGGTCTGTAAGATATTAAGGACCGGATCATTTTTCTCTCCTTTAACTAATAGTAAGCAAAAGGAGAACCAATTGCAACGGACGCGCCTCTCTACAATAGCATGGAATAATCCAAATTAATTTATTTTTATTTCATTTTATTTTTATATTTATGACATCCACCGCAACACATTCCTAAGAGAACACATATATTACAGGCACACATTCATGTAGGTATTATACTTTCATATTTCCCATATATTAGGTACACAAGACACACAAGGTTGACGACCGTAGCACACTCAGCTGGCCCTACTGAAAATCAGCGTCATGACCTTTCTCAAGGCCATGACATAGGCTGAGTGAGATCCATTTAGCTTGGAAATCACAACACTCAGAATCTATATGCTCTGCCTGGTTATGTGTACCCCTATATATTATTTTTCTGTCTTTCCTTTGTTTTGTTTTTTTTTGTATTATAATTTTTTTGAAAGTGACATGAAGCGTAAAACGTAAACGTACTTAGTGAAAGTTTTCGAGTATAAGTTTGTACAGTATTGGGATGTCCCAAATAAATATATTTATGACATCAACAGCAACACATGCCTAAGAGAACACATATATTACAGACACACATTTATGTAGGAATTATACATCCATATTTCACACATATTAGGTACACAAGACACACAAGGCTTACGTAAGTTTGTATAGCATTGGGATGTCCATCTATTCTTATTCTTATTATTTTTTAAATCATCTTCCCGAACTTCATACTCGATTTTGGTCCATTTTATAAGAAAGGTGTGCTGGGTGAAGAAGCCAGCCCAGCTCCGCAATTGTAAACGGAAACAATAGGTTTCCAAAACCGGGCGTTGACCATTTTATGCAACGAGCATCTGCGCTGAGACCGTCGTTCTAGAGTAAAGTTGTCATCATCAGAACAATTGATGGATCTTCAGTCAACAACATATATCGATAGTGTTAAAAACTGATATCTCGCTCGATCGCTGTCATTAAAGTTCAATTGACGTTGACTACATTTTACCACAGCTTGATGGCAGAATCAATAATGATGAGACACTATTGAGACTCTCAATTCGGGCCAGAGATAAAAAAAATACATGTTAGATCAACAAAATAAGCAAAAAAAAATCACCTGTTCCTTATATTATTGCCGAGTGAATATTCTATTTTTTATAAAACAGCTGATTTGCTTAATTTATTCGCTTATTATGAGAGTTTCAGGATGTAAATAACGGTGTATAATACCGGTGTCATTCGCAGCAAGTCGAGCCAATGGTATTCATTAGACTGTGGTACAGCGTAAAAAATAGCCCGAATTGCGACGTTGAAATAACAATAAATGATAGGCCGAGAACGTATGACATTTTAGCCCTTTGAGTAAGGTGATTTGAGAGAAAATGGGATGCAAGATTAAAATTTTACCTTTCTATTTAGTACGGTTGCTCAATTTAGTCGTAGAACTTATTTTTTTATTTCGTATTTTGTTCAATGTATTTTTTTATGTGATAGGTGGCAGGTGGTACAGACGGATCACCTGATGGTAAGCGATTGCCGCCGCCCATGGACCAGTGGAGTCACAAGTGCGCTGTCCAACCTTTAATCCCCCCTTCCCCGGATTGGGTCTCCGGTATCCCCACTCATGCAGTGAAACACAGCACAGTGCTGCTTCACGCCGGTTTTCTGTGAGGCCATGGGTATCACTCAGGTTGAGCCGGCCCATTATGCAGAAGCATGGCTATCTCACGATCAAATGCTTAAGATTAGTAAAATGCTTAAGAACTAAATTGTCTGAAATAAAAGCTAATCAACATGGTACGTAACAAAATATACACAAATCTAGCCCAAATATTGCATTGTCATCTTGTATGAGGATATCATAAAGAAACTTGAGACCTCTCGGTCATAACAGGCGCCACACCACTATATCACACAAGTCCAAATCTGGTATAAGAATCAAAACCGTTTATCCTCCCTTATCAAAAATCCAGTACATTACTAAGGTTATAAAACACCCAGATAGTCCCCTTCGAATAGCAACAAAGGCCAACTCAGTATTGGGCGGAATTGTTCGATGGAAGTCAATACCAGTTCGATTCCCGAGACTTATGGCGCCACATCCGTCTGAGGGCGGCAATCGTCTGATCTTTTTATCTTGGTACCGTCGCCTTGTGCCGTTGGTTCCAACTTACAAATAC
Source organism: Marasmia exigua (assembly GCA_019059595.1). NCBI lineage: Eukaryota > Metazoa > Arthropoda > Insecta > Lepidoptera > Crambidae > Marasmia > Marasmia exigua. The sequence continues at coordinate 865,772 of CM032481.1, read as the reverse complement.
ATGTTGGTTATTTGAGAACTAGTGCTATGTACACACATGTCTTTTGACTGTCGATGTATTTAAAATACCATCTTTTATGATAGTATTTCCACTTTACAATGAAGTCAGATCAAGTTTTGGCCAGCCCGATTAGGATATGGGCATCTGCAACGGTTCGAAACTTTGATCGATCCTCGGCCACTCGCTTGCAGCTCCGGCTAGCCGCCTTGCGTAAGTCCTCACTCCACCTGGCCTGAGGGCGTCAAACCCCAAAGCTTAGGTTCAATGGCTGATGTGGCCAGCCCACTGCCACTAGTTTGCTAGCTAAAGCGGTGTGCCAAGTCGATGACTATGATTTTCCGCCGGATCACTTAATTTCGAAACGCCGAGCTCTTTCCAGAGCCCGCTGAGAGACGTGTAACTTAGAGACCTGCCGTGTTGTTAGTGTGTACATATGGTCGTGTCGATTTCATCCCCCTTATTACATCGCGAACTAAGGATAGTCCCGAAACTAAACTCGTGCCAGTCCCTTTAACATTGCATATTGCAACGTGATGAAATGAGCTTTAGTACAGTAGACTAACTTTAGATCACGATTTGTAATAAGGTGGCATATGTCATGATGGGAACGACCCACTGATTGAAGACTTGCGTCTGTACGAGTAAGTACTGTAGGATAGACGAGAAAATGAGGGTTATGAGGATTGATTTGTCTAAATATGTGCTAATTCTCTTTTAAGAAAGACAAGTATTTAAGAGTACCTAGATCAGGTAATTCAGATGCAATAGGAAAATACGTATCGAATTGTAATAAAAAGTCAAAGGTAAAGCTTTTCGATTCAATTTCGATTACTATCAGCTTACTAAAGCTAGTTCGTTGCATGCAGAGATGCCTCGGCAATCGGAATCTACATAGGTATCACAGCATAGGAATTACCTTAAATTTTCACAAGTTTCCATTTTTTCTTTGCAAAACTCGTAAGCTACACGACTACATCTTAATTCCTGTGAACGATTCCTACTTTCGGACATTTTATGTACTCTTTTATCAAAGATCTCATCATCATCAGCCCATTTAAGTTCCCACTGCTGGGGCACGGGCCTCCCTCAATCACATGAGGGGGGATCAAAGATCTATTCTTTAACAAACAGCTACTCCTAAAATATAATGACTAATATCAATTTAAAATTTTAAGCTTTCAAGATTCTTATGTTGTGCAATAAATAATATTTATCTATCGATAGTCGATATTTATTGTAACACCACCCTACAAAATGTATCGCGGGTTTCAGAGTGCGAGATAAAAAGTGCTCGAATGTTATCTCAGGAAAACTGGGAAAATGTCTTAATGTGAAAGGGTAAACAGGGCGGCACATAAAACAGAATCATATGTATTCAGAGATTAGATTGATTTTTGTTTTACATTTTCCCTGCGAGAGGGATAATAATGCGTTTTGGGTAATGTAGTCCATCTAGTATAGGTACAAATATTTACGTACTAACAACTTTATATAAAGTACACCCTAAGCGACGTATCAAAGACCCGCCTTTTGCTTGGTATTGTGTTAAGATAGTAATGCAACTAGGACGAATATCGCATGTATGTATCCCTGAACACAAACTCGTTATTCAATAGTTTTGACTTTCAGTGGGTCAGGTTTCCCCTTGTTCGAATGTACTTAGATATCTATTAACATATTATGTATAACCACATCCCTTTATAACTATATACCTTTATACTTTATAATATATTTGGAATAGTATGATGACTATTCCGTACAAAAACTAATATCTCATACGATCCTACATCGCGATATCAAAGTTCGCATACCGACTTGAGATATACACGATAAGCCAAGATAGCATATATTTCATCACCCGTACGTCCTCAAAAACGTTAATATCTTTATTAATACATAATATAGAATAGTCTATAAGCATAATTCAGACATGTACATTTTCCATAGTACAAAGGATGTGATTTTGTCTCAATTTATTTTATTTATTTTTTATAAATGAAAATGTAGTAATACATTTTAAACAAATAAACAATTACCGCATCCATGAAAAGGATCAAACGAAATTCATCTTCCACGAGTTGCTGTGCAAAAGAGAAACCAAATAAAATGGTATGCAATAGAGAATATCTAAAGGAGATGCAACGTAAGTAATGTAAATTCTAAAAGCAAGAATTTTTAATAAATACTAGTATCTTGAGAGGAAAATGTACTAGCGAAATTAGGTCAAGTTGTAGTACAATATACGTGAACATGCACCCCCAGTGGAAAATAGTGAAATAATTAAAAGCATAGGTGGTCTTACTTCGAACCATCGATTTTATCGTATTTGAAAAGTACGTTTAAAGATACAAATGTAGAATTTCTCCATTAATTCGTCAAATTAAAGAAGAAAAATATGAAAAATATTCAACATGTATCTTTAGACGTACTTTTAAAATATAATAAAATTGATGATTAGAAGTAAGGCCACTTATGCTTATTTTCCACTGGAGGGTGCGCGAGATGCATACTAAGAATTGACAGAAACGAAAAGCGTTCCAACATTTACCATGACAATCATTAAACGTGATGATATCGTGATTTATCATCATTACGTATCATTTTGAAACTGTACCTACTTGTCAATATTGATAAAAGCACATTGCCATTATATAAATGACTCTCCCATAGATTTGAAGCTGATAAATAGCAAATCAGTCAATATATCATCACATCAAACGTGGCCTTTTGCCACCAAGTTTTCCATTTGCTTAATGTCACCGCAATAATCATGCCATAATTACACTTGAAATTCCCATTTGCAATAGTAGGTCAGCTTCAACCCCCAGCCTCCTGCAGGATACTGTATCCAAAGTTTAATATAATTAAGAAGTTTTCCAATACCAATCCAAAGAAGGTTAATGTAATAGGGGAGGGCTCGGAAAGGGGACATCCGATCGACTCAGTTATTCACCGACTGACAGACTGACAGATTAAACAAAAACCCTCCCCCTACAATTCACTTCTAACTGACATTTTAAGAGGATGATACATAAGTAAAATACCGTCGAATCAGGGCGAAATCCACGCTAAGCGACCATAAACCACACGCACAGTACCGGGACTTTATAACCACGCGGGAGCTTAACGAATGCCGCATTAGCACAATACACTAAGAATGCCACTGATGTCTCGCAACGAACACTCGCAGACTCATGTTATCCTGGTACTTCGTGCACGTACATGACGCTATTCACGGCGGGAGGACCGCTAGGACGCGTTCGGGCGCCTGAGAGGACGACCGATCACTGAAAGAGGCCCGGGATTTCACCCCCGCGCGCCCGCCCATCCCCTCAACAGAAACTCTCAATTATTTTATTGGGAAGCTAATGAGACGAGAGAACCGTTGTCTGCTACCACCATGGGAATCCAAAAATAAGGCCAGTATTGATAAGGCCTAATCGGGTTCGTTAAGGTTTACAGGCTTGTTAATGACGCGGCGGGGATCACAGCCTCCTGGGGGATTATCTGGTTAATCAATTGGGCGTCTCACGTGTACCAATGAACTAATTGCATGTTAGTACTTAGGACGGTTTCTGTTCCCCTGGTAGTTCCTAACAATACTTGATGATAAAATTAATCTCGGCTCTGATTCCCTGAAACATACCTACAAAAATTGTTCTTTTATTGGAGTACTTACCAACATATCCCAAATTGAATAACATGCTCCCACTATTACAGTCATATTGACTTGAAACGAAAATAGATTTTTTTAATGGCTGCTATGATGTCTTGCAACACATCTATAATTCTGCCAATGTCAAGTGATTAAAGAGACGTTAATTAAAAGATTGACCGGTGTGACGAGTGGATTCTGTTCGGAATGAAATTCCACACCGGACCGGATTCCTTACCATAATATTCGTAATACTTTGATGAATTAAAAAAACAGCACAGGGCTGATAAAAAAAGATCTCAAAATGGCGCAATGCGAAAAGATCATCTACCTAAAATCTCGGTTGCGTACCAAGCTTCGGAGCCCGAGATCGGCTTTCCTACTGTATAATTATTATCGCGTGATTGAGAAAATTAAAATCACAATTAATAAAAATATAAAAATCAGTACGGTGGCGCTAGTAGACCGAACAAAGCGCCTTAAATTCATTTCGATTTACCGCCGTTTCATCATTGAAAAGCAATAATATTTGGAAGCCTCAAATAAATATGGTTTCAACAATAGACCACTTAGTCGAAGTGCTTGCTGAGGACTTCAATTATGCAGTCATTGGCATGGCTGCCGTCGCTTTTTTTTTCTTTATTTTCCTATGTATTTGACCAACTTGATGGATTTGCAATTTGGTATAAGTCATCATTCTGTCTACTGTAATTTTGTGATTCGCTGTAGATTCACAAAAAAAGGGTATAATGCAAAATAAATAAATGGTGCATATAATGAATATATATTTAGATATCAATATCGTCCGTGACTCGATATTTATTAATATAAATGCAGCATTTTATTGTATGTGTGTGGTACTCACTCAAAACACAACACAAAATTTTTTTTTTTCTTTCTTTCGTCTTTCTTTCAAATATTATTTATTAAACGATTTTATTTCGCTAAATATATATTCAATGAATGATATAAAAGACCTCTCCGAAAGAAAAGGGTGCGACTCGGAGTCTAGCGCAGGTGTGCTCATGGTAAAGCCGCGCACTCGCAAACTTGGGGGGCACTGGGTTACCAGTGCTCGACCGTCTGTGTGGAGACGTCATCACAGGGACAGATGTCTAATAGACACCTGTGGACATAGACACTGTCTATGTCCACCAGCTTAAATCTGTGCAGACAGGCGCGATGATATCCATGAACGTTTAGGTACTGGGCGAGGTAGAAGGACGTGCCACATTGTTCCACGGCAGCAAAGACATCACAAAAATAAGCGAACAACTGATTTTTGTTCCAAACGAAATAAAATATCCACCCGGCAATACTGATTTGGGTACCGGGACACTGCAATATCAGAGGCAACGAAGTCGCTGACGTGCTAGCAAAGGCCGGGGCAGAGAGCCCACTACTCGGACCGGAACCAATAAGTGGCGTTCCAGCCTGCATGGTCAGGTTCGAGTTAAAAGAGTGGGAGCATAAGCAAAGCACTGAATATTGGAAAAGACTACCTCGACTAGAACAGTCTAAGGCGTTGATACAGGCGTTCGATCAGAGACGAGCTGTAGAAATAATAAAACTGAGTAGAGGACATGTTAGGGCACTCACTCGGACCCTCACAGGGCACTGCAAATTAAACAAGCACCTGCACAACATGGGCCTTTCAGATACCAAAATCTGCAGTTTCTGTCGCGAGGACGAGGAAACGATTATCCACGTCCTCGGCGAGTGCATAGCGCTGCACCGTTGCAGAAGCCGGCACCTAGGAGCACACATGATCTCAGCAGACGAGATCAAAAGCTCCCCCATCAGCTCCATTCTCGGGTTTATCCTGGAACTGGAGCTACATGAGTATGCTGTAATAGGTTATGGGGCTGCCACAATAGATCATCTACTGGTCGCAGTGGCTATGAGACGCAGGGCTCACCCCGTTTTTAACAAATAATAATAATAAAAAAAACCCGGCAATAATGTATGCAACAGCTGTTTTTTTGTTTCGCTTATTTTTTTGAACCAATGTCCTAAATGGACTTCTTTCACGATACCTACATGTGGTTTTCGGGGACGATTAAAAAATAACGGACATAGAACGAACATTTAGGTAAATGATTATGCGTGAAATTAACTTTCTTTACACAGTTTTAAATTGTTATTATCATCAAGCCACTGGTTAAGTGAACACTTCTTGGAGTTTGGTAATGGGATGTATTTTGCTAAACTTCTTTTAGTTTTAGTTCAAATTCTTTAAAGTATTTTAGTTTTGTAAAATAGTTTTGATTTTATTGTTTTCCATATTTCGTACTAGTACATTTGTAAAAACCAACTATTGTATGTTTCGACACTCGTTGTCTGTTAAAAATATCGATTAATAATGATTTACTTAATTGTTACTGTAATGACTGTTTGTGCCAAATTAAATTAAAAAAAACACTGGTACCTACTTAATAAATCCTAATTAATTTTCTGTATTGTTTATTTCTTGTACTGTCTCTATCTATCTAGGCCTGACTTTACAGAAGGAAACATTAATACATTTATCCTTTTGAAATCATGCATCAATATTCAAAAGGAAAAGTAACGGCTAAAAGTTCCTCTCACTATGATTTAGAAGCTTACAAGATTAGGCTGTCGCCTGAATAAATATATTGATTACATAGAATGTGGACTTCTATAGCTAAATTGCATATTTTTTCGAAAAGCAAAACATTTTGAGCACCCGAAAATGCATTTGGCAGCCATAACGATAAGTCCATCAATAACAGGCGAACGAGCAAAATACCGCGCGAGAACAAATGCTAGCTTGTTAAAACTCGCGCTCAAACCGCTCGGCTCGCTCCGCTCCGCTCGCATCACAGTATTAAGGTTCTACAGTAGCAAGACTAGGATATGAAAACGTGCAGAAGTCACTATGCTGGATAGATCAAAACTTCACCCAATGGTCCAGTCCAAGAATGCAAAGAAAGCATCAAGAAGTTCAAATTTTACTAAAGGAAGGCCGAACCCCTTGATTCACCCTTCGGCATGAAATTTTGACCGTGGGAGAGCCACGCTTTGCCATGAATGGGCCGGCTCGACCGGAGTGATACCACGGCCTCACAGAAAGCCAGCGTGAAGCAGCACTGTGCAGTGTTTCGCTGCGTGAGTGAGGGTACCGGAGACCCAATCCGGGGAAAAAAAGGGTTAAAAGGTTGGCAGCGCACTTGTGACTCTACTGGCATCGCGGGTGTCCATGGGCGGCGGCAATGGCTAACCGTCAGGTGATCCGTCTGCTTGTCTACCACCTATTACATAAAAAAATGAATGGGCTGGCTTGATGGTAGTGATACCACGACCTCACGAAAATCTGGCGTGAAGCAGCGCCTGCGCTGTGTCGTCGAGTGAGTGAGGACTTAAAAGTTTGGCAGCGCACTAAGTGCCCAAGTCTTGAGTCTTCACTGCGACACAAGCGTCCGCGAATGCTAGTCCGACTAGTCGGAGCGCTTAGCTTGTTAGAATTGCGGACGCTTGTGTCGCAGTGAAGTCTCAAGACTTGGGCACTTAGTGCGCTGCCAAACTTTTAAGTCCGGTAACCTCACTCACTCGACGACACAGCGACTGCGCCGCTGTCTCTACCTCAGCGCTGACTCAAGGTGAGGCATCGACATAACTAACGCCGCCAGTAGATTGGTATTTCTTACGGCTATAATGAGACACTAGTCAAGTCATGCAAATTTAGTCTTTATTACAAACGTCCTCATTAAAACTTCAAACCAGCGCTACTACCTCTTAGGGGTTGAAAGTTCAATAGTCACTTTTTTATTCAAAACCCGTGCCCAAAAATTAATTTTAAGTTAACTAATTAGCAAACCCCCATACTGCATTTGACCCCCAATTTCACCCCTTCAAAGGGCGACTTTCCAAAAACGTTGAAGTGAATTTCTGTTTATTTTAAATTATTCATATAAGTACAGTTTTTCACATTCTTAACATCAAAGACGACGGACTATAATACCTACAAACTTCAATCCCATTTTTCACTTCCTTAAGGGTTGAATTTACAAAAATGTTAAAACAAATTATGATTAAAATAAATAATGATTTTCACTTTAACCCACTGTTAATGTGTACACTATGACTCAGCTCTTAAGCGCTATTAATCGATGTCCAACCTGTCGATTTAACCAAGTTCTTTAATCTAGACTGGCAGTTCCCTATCCATGGTCAGTGTACTTGGATTTTATAATGTCATTTGATAAGATTTATTATTAAATTGTCACGTGAATTAAGAAAGATTGATTGATGATTAACAGGAAAATACGGTGTTTTTTCTAAAATGATGAAATCGAGAGGACATTGAGACGGATGTTTACTGATTCAGTAAACATGTCTGCACAGCCAGAAATTTCAAATTGCGAAGAAAAAAGCTGACTCATTCATAATTGCGAAATACAAACATTCCTACATACAAACGGGTCAAATAACAGCAGACTGAATAATTCACGAAATTGCAAGGACTGCAAGGAGCATGGCATTATTTCTTATGAATGAATTAATGAATACTGAATTTATTTCGACACACATAAACCTGCCCCTCTGATCTCGCAGATAATCAAAAGCGGCTGGTGATAACCAACCTTCACTTCCTTGCTCGTTTGTCCGTGGTAGCATTAAAAAAGTCACATGAGCTATCCCCTGGCCTACACCACCAAGTTAAAACCCGCACCCGGCGCTAATCTCGGCGTCGTTCGCTTTGATGCATAATTTAGTCGAGGGGCCTGCCTCTATCGTTGCTGATGAATATTTCACGGACACACTGCCCTTATTCCTCTATCTACATTTGACCCGTATTGTTTGACAACCTTATTTAGGTCAAAGTAGACGTATATGATCCTTTTCTAGCTTATAACGATGAATAATAAGTGTTATGCATCTATTACATTCCGCACATCATAGTCACAGTATCATGTGCAATCTATTTAGATTCATGCACACCCCTGTGGAAAGTCACCCAGGTTGGCCGACGATGGAAAAACGTCTTCCAGATTGATCTGCGAGAACTGTAGGTTAATGAAGAAGTACTGCAGAATTGACTTAAGGTGACGGGTAGGGCACACTAGCGACGCCAATGGATTTTAGTTTTTAGCTACTAAACAGGATCTATTTTAAACAATTTCGGGGTTACAACCTCTCGGCAAACACTTATAATATTTATTAAATAACCATACACAAATGTTGAGTCCAACGCGTACGCGAAAAATTGATTCAGGCCAAAAGCGGCCACTTTTAGCGTGAATCAATTTGTCGCGTACAAAAACGGACCCAACATTTGTGCATGGTTATTTAATAAATAGTTTAAGTGTTTGCCGAGAGGTGGTAACCCCGAAATTGTTTAAAATTGTCACTTAAGTCTCGATCTCTTGTTTAGGAGGCCAAGACTCGGTTCGGGCTGCTGAGCCCAATCTTTATCCAACGATAAACCTATGATATATCGCCGTTATCCAACAGTCAACGCCTATTCCAGTAGTAAATCGTTAGACCGTCAATTTTGATAGAATTAGTAATATTCTAGGTAATTCAAAATGGTGTTGTCATTATCACAGCTGTTATTGATTTTTGACTTTACCTGTATAACCCTACTTAACAATAATATCCCGCTGGCATATCATGAATCACAAAACAATACATATTGTTTGTAATGTCATTCGTTGATCCACTCGTTAAACAAGGTAAAACTATACCGGCTTTGGAAGAACACAATTGAGTTTTTTACGAAAATAAACTAACGAAGTAAGTTATCAGGTCGAATCCACCCTAAGGAATCAAACCCTATCTAAACTATGGAATCAGCTGCCCACAATGGTGTTTCCGAACAGATACAACCTAGTGACCTTCAAGAAAAGAACTTATTCCTCCCTTAAGAGCGGGCAACGCATCTGTGATGCCCCGTATGTCACAAATATCCATAGGCGGCGGTAATCACTTACCATCAGGTGAGCCGTCTGCTCGTTTATCTGCCATCTAATGCTCTTCTAGCCAAATAATATTATTTTTTTGTTAACGTTGGTGGTTTAATTTTATTACCCTACTACCCCCGTTACACGGTGAGCCGTCAGGTAAGCCGAAGCCGTCTGCCATAATGTAAAAAAATAATAGAAGGTAGTAAGTACAGATAAAATAACTTCGCTATTCGCGTTAGCCTATATGCGCGTATATGGAACATGGAACATGTCGCGATACGGGTATGTAAATGTTCCATGGCCACGGACCACATCACATAAATTAGGAAATATTGTTCCCATAATTTACGAAGACCTAACACTCATGTCTAATTATCAAAAGGGAACTTCTCAGTACATATATAATACGCTTATTCCACAATCTTTATCTCAAGCAAAGTTAATTCAAATTTCTGAATCCAAAAGTGGTCTTAATGAACACATAGCCCTCCCCAAACCAATCAGTTCCGGAACAGAAGAGATTGGTCCAGAAAAAACTTTGCCCAAAGCAAACTCGAACCAATCAAAGCGTTTGAATTCTCTTATATCGAATTTTGTTAAAACTTACAAATTGTTCGATCCCGGTACACCGATAGGCGGAACATCGGCGCTAGCAGGGCCGGCGCTGGCCGTTATTCAAACTTGGCCACTTAAGAACAAAGCGATTGTTGTAACCTGCCTTTCCAAAAGACATTTTGACGTTTAAGAGAGGTGACAATTTTGTAAAATATCGATATCGATAGGTTTTTGGCAACCAATCTCAGCCTTGTCGAACGGTTTAACTGTAACAGTATTTACCAACGGTTATGACTTCGGGACCTTCAAAAAAAAGCGTACTTCTTTCTTAAAGACCAGCAACGAGTCAGTGAGCTCTCTAATCTCATAGATGTTCATGGGCGGCGGTAATCACTTACCATCAGATGACGCCCTTGCTTATTTCGCCATAAAAAATCAGGAAATAATTAGATTACCCTTGTGGAAAACCAGCAACGTAAATTGTTTTTTGTTTTCATTATTAGATTGTATAAATATTGTAAAATTATTGTATCTCATTATTATTTGATATTTTCTTCTTAGTAGATATATATACCCACATTACACATACACGTTAGGTACACAAAATACTAGACAAGCGTCCGTGGCACTCATTCAACTGGTCTCACTGAAAACCAGCGTCATGGCCTTTGTCTGGGCTGTGACATAAGCTGAGTGAGGGCGATTTATACTAGACGTCATAACACACCATAATATTCATTTGGCACTGTCTGGACATGATTGAATATAGTTTTGTTTTTTTTTCTTTTGTTTTATTTTTATGTATTTTTAATTGTTTTATGTTTTGTTTTCTGTTTGTGCCAAATTGTGTTCTGTTTACAATTGCTATATGTTCTGTGATGTGATGTCTATAATAATAAATATTTTCTTTCTTTCTTTCTTTCTTAAAAGTTATTATACAATACGGAGCGCAGACGAATAGCGACAATAAACGATAATTTAAATCGGTCCCGCCATTGTTGAGTTTTTGGTGGAGAATCGACTACACATTATTTTAAATATGGATTTATTTTCATTACTTACAGGAAATGCGCTAGATTATAGCTAGCCAGCAGCACTTTATTGGTATTTATATCAGGTATTTATCGACACTTTCTGTAGGTTTGGCCCATCACTAGCAGCAAAGTTAATTCCGTGGTTAATCGCGCGCAAACGCCCTCGTAGTCCTATAGACTAAGACAGTTACGACGATTAACAATAGCGTTCGGCACAAGCGAAACCGATAACGACATTAGCCTCATACATCGCATTTAATAAAGCCATAGGTACATATTGTTACGACTATGTGCCCCTGCATGCTTATTACGCGTGCTCCATGTCTCATATGCACACTCGATTGAACATTAATAAAATAAATAAATATTTCGCAACATCACATACATTGATCTGACTCCGAGATAGGTAGCTCAAGCACCTGTGTTACGGATATCAGAATCAACAGTGGGATTACAAATATATACATATAATACTTTTCTTTTGTAAATACATAATTTATAATACATAGCAACCACCCAGACTAATTCAAACAAACGTGTTCATGCACACAAATGTTTGTACTGTGTGGGGATCGAACCCGCAACCCTTGTATCAGAGTAACCCTCCAATCGGATCGTCAAATTCTACCCGTTGATTCGATTGGAACGTAGTAGAAAGAAATAGAATAATCTCTAACGTTCTAGAAAAATCTACTGATCTCCAGATCTCCAGTCGGAGTTTGCGGTCGAAAGTTCGAGAAGCTTTGACTCGAAATTTCTAGTAATAAGAATCTAGAAATATCGATTTCAAGAAACACTTTTAGAGAAAGTTCGCCCTAATGGACAGCGCGAGTATAAGAGAGGGTCAGGTTAGCCCGTCGAAGCAGTTCCGATTTGGCAAGCGAAGCGACTTAGTCTCCTGCGAATCAGGTGTGAAGAAGCGAATAACCTGCGAAGTATTTAGAAAGTGTATAGTGTTAATTAAGTGAGATTAGTTTGTAATTGTTTCTCGTCAATAAAATTAATTGTCTTTTTATGAATTTGGAGTTTACTTGAATCAACGTACCCCGTACCCGTAACAATATCAAACCAACGTACTCTTTAAATATGATATTTATTGTACTGTAGATGACGATAGCCAGGAGCATTTACTAGCAAATCCAGACTCGAAGCAATTTAGAAAAGATAGATAGAGCTTGATCCCTATCTAGGTAGATACTCTTTAACTGCACAGAAGGTTACTCAGGGGACCCTGTCTAAGGGTTGCGAAGGTCAGACGGCAGTCGCTTCATTGTAATTAACAGACTTCTTGAATCCTGGATCATGGTCCAAGCGCAGCCCAGGCTCCGAAGCGACAGCTTTGGTCGCGACTGGGAATTACACTCTAAGATGAGGAGAATGAGGTGGAAAAGACGTTATACAAAGTAGCAAATGTTCTATGATAATTATTATTTTACATACCTAACCGCCTTTTTGGCTTTGCCGTAATAGGGTAAAAGGCTGCCATGAGTGAATGGATTAGTACACGCCTATGGCCACCAGAAAATTAAAAGACGATGGCTGGAGGATACGCACAAATGTCGAAATAGAGAAGATTGTGGACACGCCTAACATCATCGGCGAGACCAAGGCGCATCGTCTTGGCTGGCTTGGTCACCTCTAGAGACGTCTCGTGAAAAAGCATACCAGAGCCGACCGATGGGCCGACGCCCGGTAGGCCGGCCTAGGCACCGCTGGAAGGACGTCGTCGAGAATGATCTGCGAGAACTTCAGGCCGGTGACTGGCGACAAGTAGTGCAGGATCGATCAAAGTGGCGTTCTCTTGTTTCGGAGGCCAAGACTCGCTTCGGGTCGCTGAGCCGGTGGAGAGAGTAAGTATGGCCACCAGAATGCCTCGGCGGCGTAGTGGTTAGTGGGTCGCACTATAAAGCGACAACTGCGCAAGATGCCCCAGTTTCTATCCCCGGGTCGGGCCAAAAATGTAAACCTAAGTTTTCGGTAAGAAATTCTTAGTGGCAGCCCGGCATCTGGAAGTTGGCGGTCTTATACCCACGTGCCTCGGAAAGCACGTTAAACTGTTGGTCCTGCGCTCGATCCCTTTCCGGTCGTGCCACAGTAGTGTCCCATCGGAATGTGAGGGTAAGGGAATAGAGAGTGTACTTGTGTTTGCGCACACACTTGAGCACTATAATATATCCTGCGTTCGTACGCAGCCACGTGGCTGATCGTTGAGATGGGCCGCCGTAGCCGTAATCGGTTGGGGGATATTATGGCTACCTTAGATCTAATTAGCCTTATCTTTTTTGCAGCCTAATTTACTTTAACTTTAGCGAGAACCAAAAACGCCTTAACCAAAAGTCACATTTAGTAAATTGGGGTAAAGCTTCAAATAAATAGTTAATAGAAAGCGCCTCACCGCCGAGACCCTAATCCCTTAACATCTGACCCGGGACCGCAGTCGGTTTGTCAGAATATCCGCAACGATTTTTTACATGTACGACTTGGGCTACCAGCTACACTTGTTCTTCAGTTCACTCTGATCGAGTAGTTCAATCAAGACATGCCGAAATATTTATTTTCCGCCTCTATCCTTGAGAAATGGGCACTTTCGTGTGTGCTCATTTGTTATTTTTTTCGAATGACAGACATTTGGCCACAATCTCACCTGATGGTAAGTGATGATGTGGCCGAGGGTAGATCATGTTTGTCTAGTAACGGCCTATTCAAAATTTTCTTGGATACGTTCAAATCCTAACGTTCAGGGAACACATCTGAAGGCAAAGAGTTCCATTCTCTACTTTCCAGACTTTTGAAGCAAGGTCAAACTTCAACAGCATTGGTTGTTTCGTTTGTCTAATTGACATTTTCACGTTCAAAAATAACCGACCACCATAAGGACCTCAGTTCTATAACACGCCATCTAGCGGATTTTTCACACACGATCGCCCTCATTGTACTAGTTCACTTGACGAGCCGGTTCTTTTCATTCATTCTTTCTTATCCCTTTCATTTCTTCAAATTCAATGGTTCAGCTGATGTTGAAGTGACATTGAGTAAAAAAGAACGGTATTTTAATGACAAATAAACATCAAAATAGTTATTTACGGGATTTCTACCATTACCTTACTATTGAATTTACGTTATTTCGGCACTGTTGCAAGCGCATCAAAAACTCAAAAAATAAGGTACGTGGTAGAAATCCCGTAAATAACTATGCCAATGTAAATATAAATAAATGTCGCTTAAACGAGATGGTTGTATGACTTTAAAATGAAGAGATATAATGAACTATGATTTTTTTGTAAGTCATAGGTGGCAGACGAACAGACGTATCACCTGATAGCAAGCGATTGTCGCCGCCCATGGATACTCGCGAGACCAGTTGAGTTACAAGTGCGCTGCCAACCTTTAAACCCTCCCTTCCCCCGGATTGGTCCACCGGTACCCTCACTCACGCAGCGAATCACAGCACAGTGTTGCTTCACGCCGGTTTTCTGTGAGGCCGTGGTATCACTCCGGTCGAGCCTGCCCCATTCATGCCGAAGCGCGTCTCGCCCACGGTAAGAATTAGAAAGATACAGTAGCAAAGCAGGTGAACCAACCATAGCTAAACATCATATTCTTAATTACTTCATTAAATATCAGTAGTTTTTTACCGTCAGCTACTCAGTAGGTACTTTAATTGAACACTTCTTGAAATAGTGAAAGCTACTGAAAGCTACAGTACAGCAGAGGCTACAGTCAGTGCTGTAAATGCATGCAGCTGCAATGCATCAACATAATCCTAAAATTTATCTTGTTACATTTCTCGATGGTAAGAGACTACGATAAGATAACTCAAATATTTAGATCGATAAAGACAGCACACTTTATCTTTGACACAGACGTTAATTTTCTCGACGATACATTAAGTACTAATCTGTTGACATAAACAGTAGCGAGGACCTTTCAGCGGCTACGGAGAGTCCCACAAAGTTGACCGTACACACAACAAAAAAAACACAACAAGGAAATTGCTCGGCTGGATTACGGGCCCGAGCCCGGTGCACCGGCCCGACACAATGCAGGGAAGAACAGTGAAGAAAATATGTAACAAATCCTAAGTTAACCAAGTAAGAGACATAAGTATTTATCGCATTCATTTTACCTATTTGTAAAAGAAATTATGCACAAAATACTTTTTGAACAGATCATGTAAAAATTATAATTCAAAATTTTGCGAAATAGACATGTAACACCCGATTTTTGCTTATAAAAAAGAGATTAGACTTGCTCTATTAGAGTACTAAATTTTATTGAGGTATTTGATTGCTTTAATTGATTTTTTTTAAATAAAAGATTTGTCCATAGACTCTTGGTCCGTGCCTTTTTTTGTTTATTATTATTTTGTGTATTTATAACATTTTGGTTTAGAACTCCGCGTTTGCTCACTCACAAAACAATATTACTTAGATATAAATAAGGGGAAAAGGGGGGAAAGGATGCATTGATAGGTATTTACAGCGCACATGCACTACTGACTCCACTGGTGTCGCGGGTGTCCATTGGCGGCGGCAATCGCTTACCATCAGGTGATCCCTCTGCTGATCTGCCACCTATGACAAAAAAAACCATGCGTGTGTTATCTTTATCAAAGATGTGCTCTAAGAATTTGCGACTAACTCATGTTACTTATTATTTAGTATTGTATTTCATTTGTTAAATTGTTTTGCACTGCCTTCCCCTATTACGAGATTTCCTCTACCTCAAGGTTGTCTGGAAGAAATCGCTACAAGCGATAAGACCGCCTAGTTGTAATGTCTGTTGTTGTTGGATCATACTTGTTGCACAAAAACAAAATTTTGTGCAATAAAGAATATCTATCTATTGTAATATATGTGTATATTTCCTATCAAAAACAAAATCTATCTCTGTTTTCTAAAATGAAGGATAAAAAAATTGGAGGTTCAAATCTATTGGGAGTACAAAACAAGCAGTGACGTTGATTGCTTTCAAGCGGGTCACCCACCCTCTTGCTCGTATGCACTTACCAATTGTGGATCTAATAATAAGTGATAACCGCCGTCCATGGATATTTGCGAAATTAGAGAAGTTGCTAATGCTTTTTAGTGATGTTCGAGCTACTTTCACAGATTAGATAAAATTTCCTATTAGGATGATTAGTATGTATAATTGTATTGTATAATGAAACACGGAATTAACGGCGGTCTCTGTATAAAATACGTTATATCTCAGATCAAATTACACTATGTCAGCTACGTGGAAACTGTTAGTTCACTGTTATTGGACTCTATTGTGCCGGGGTGAGGATTTAGTATCCAAAACCGGCTCGAGGTAATTGCCTGCGCGCAGCGCCGGGCGGCGGCGACAAGCTACAGGGGGATCATAGGAATGAGTTACCGACCTATTTTCATTGTTAGTACGAGTATACCCGTAATATTGTGGTGCGCTAGTAGCTCAGTAGATTAGATCGAGTGCCCTTCTAAGGGTGAAGCTGTATCTACGAATCCCGGCATCGACTTCAGCTGTTATTGAGATAAGTATATGTTTGTCATATAAACAAACACAGTCAGTTGTACATTGTATCTCTGTATACCTAGCTTTTAAGTTTTGTATGTTGTGCAATAAAGAGTATCTATCTATCTATCTAATCAGTGAAGACTCAGATAATTGGGGCAGACTGTCCTAGCGCCGCAAAATGATGAGAGCCGACCCCAATAATGGGAAATGACTAGGACAAAGAAGTTGATAAGCAAACACTCACCCTCTTATACCAAAACGTAGTTTAAAATGAGTAGTAGGATTAATACTGGAAATAACTGAAGAACTAGAATAAACATTATTACATAACTAAGTTTAACGTTACACAGTATATTAACTATAACCACCTGGGCCCCTAGTTTAAAATGAGTACTAAAATAATAATCTCAAAATATCGATTGATCAGCTTGTCCTTGTGACAAATCATTGTTTTACACTAAAGTTATTTGTGAGTAAGTAGTACATTTATTTTTTGGATTTAATCGCAAAAATATAAGCAATGCCTTTTCATATTACTTGGAAACCTTACTTAATATAATATTTTAATTTATTGTTGCTTAAAAACATTTCAATTTTTTTTTACTTCAGACAACAAAACAGGGTTACGTAAAATGAAATGTCACTGATAGTCATTCGTTCAGTGACATTGAATTATTCGATAAAATTTGACACTATCCTGCGGCACTACGTGGATTATCGTTTGTCGAGGATTTGTGATAAAAAAGAACTAACATTATTCCGTCATAATCATGAACTTGCTAGTTTAGGATTAAAGCCGGTATCAGAGTAATTTTTGTTATTACATAAACTACTCTGATACCGGCATTAGAGGGCATATCGTTTAATAAGAGTTTAAAACTTTATTTTCGTTCGCCAGAAATTGAAACCAAAACTTTCCGCAGTTGAGCATAACAAGAGGTCGAAGTTATAGAATAATCCTACGTATAGTTTATCGACCTTTTCGACTTTTTAGTATGTTATGTACCTGTCGTTTCCACGCCTCGCCCCCTGGGCACTGGCCCGGAAGGACGTTAGGCGCAGCCAGCCGACTCGACTGGAGGTGACAAGCAAATATGATAATCGGTTTTGCTTATTCACTGAACCTAAATTTATTTTTCGACAGCCGCCTCTTGGTCCGCACATAGGCGTGACGTCGTCTTAGTAACGAGATACTCATGCATAAAGTATATTTATGGAAAGAAGGCCGTATAGAAAATTTTCCGATGAAAAAGCGACGGGCGAGTGTCCTAGCGTATCCTCTCATTGGAATATCTATTTTTTTTCTTTTACGATATAGGAGGCAGACGAGCAGACGTATCACCTGATGGTTAGCGATTAACGTCGCCTATGGACACCTGTCACGTAAAAGTAGTCAAAGGCGCACCTTTGACTTCTGATGTCGGCTCTTTTAAAGGGAGTACGCTCTGTTCTTGAAGTTTTGCAGGTCGTATCGGTCCGGAAACACCGCAGGCGATAGTTCAGTACACTGTTATTATCTATACAATTAATGAAGAGGTTAATTCGAAAGACAACGAAACCTTAAACTCACTTCCTATCTCTATAAATAGGTACACTGTTTTTTCCTTGTCTCCTCTACCCTTTTTTATGTGGTCTGCTCTCTGGTCATTTATACCTATCTATAAGAAATATTTTTATTGAATTTTTGTTATAAATTATCTATGTATATATTATTGGGTATGTATGTATTGTTTATTATTATTTATGTTATGTTATATTATTAATATATAAAATAATGTATATTTCTGCCATTCTCAATTGTTAAATTACTTTGCACTGCCTTCCCTTATTACGAATACGATATTTCTTTCCTCTACCCAAAGGTTGTCTGGAAGAAATCGCTACAAGCGATAAGACCGCCTTATTGTATTGTCTGTTGCTGTTGTATCATGCTTGTATTTTATTTTTGTGCAATAAAGAATATCTATCTATCTATCTTATCTCATATCATACAAATGTTAGTCCAGAGTAGGAATTGAACCCACAAGAGCCACTCTGACTACGAATCACGCCATCTAGCCAGTCTTAAAATGCCGCTAGTGGTGTTTGATTTGTTTTTTTTTCAAGCCCCAACATTTTCATCCCGTTCTAATCGAATACAAAGCATTTTGAATGTGTTTTTACATCGATTGGACGTTTAGCGGGGTTATTGTAACGAGAGGCTAACCGGGTTTTGCATTGTTTGCACGAAGCGCCCTCTGCCTGGAGGCCCGTGTTTTTACAGTTTAATCAAGAGAGTTTTTCATTTGTAACGTATTTTTTTGGGAAGTTCGTTAACGAATTCGGAAGTTTGCTTTTTATCTGCAGTTATTTTATCAAAGAAATTGAATAATACCCAGAATTTAAGATGTTTTTTCTGTCTCTTTCTCTCGTTCACATTTTTTTAGTACGTAGGTGCGCCATAAATCTTTTTTATTAACTTGATGTCTATGATGAAAATCCCAACCTTTTTTTTTTGTTCTCAAGGGAGAAGTGCATTACGCAGACCCTACCGCCGGGGGGGCGACCGGCCCTCTCATTATCCAGCATAGCTACAACTATGCTGGACAACGAGAGGTCCCGTCCGACCTCCGCGACCAACGCGGACCGCTGTTGGTCGAAGGACGGGCACACCACCAACGTGTGGTGCGCCGAGTCCTCCGCAGCGCCACACTGGTACATGATGAAAATCCCAACCTAAGACAAGTTATCTAATAATAAAACATTATCTTTATTATTGATCCAATTGGGTTCATTTTGAAAACAAACTTTTCTTAATGGGGCTGTGTGAGCTGGGAAACGCTGCTGGTTTTCTCGTGAAATTTTATCATCTTATAATTTTAATTTATTTAATTGACTGCCAATCTGCTAGATATTAGATGGGTTGTCATATAAAGGACTAGGTGCAGGCAAATGTTAAAACATTCAATTTTACCAAACGTAGAATCCTCCTTGGCCATAAGTGGACCGTAAGGCCCCAAAGGGCCTCTAATCCACTTAGGAGGGCCGCAGCCGATAATTAGTTTAACAGGGCCCCGCGATAAACGCGTTACCAGGCTCTCTGTCACGGGCGGAATTAATAAAAACCCTTAGACATGAGTTGAATTTGAGTGTGCCATAGGGGTCGCAAACCGGGATACCGAATTTCAAAAATACCGGGCCAAATTTAGGTCTAATTAATACCGGTATTCATTTCATAAAAACCGGAATATTCGATATTTTCGGTTTTAGTAAAATAAATAAGAAACATCACCATAAATGAGAAAGATCACCTTACGACCAAACCGACCAAATGTTCAATGTTCTCTGTGCTTCCCGCTTTATTTTAATTATATTAATTTTATGAGAATGAATTAGAAGTGATTTTTTTGGTTCGTTTTGTGTGTGTTGAGACTCTTGTGTGATGTTTATGTATGTTGATAAATATTTTATTTTTAGAACTGATTCCTAGTAGGAATTCTACTTCTAGTAAAACACTACATGTAATTAAAGTATTTGAACTTGTAGACCTAAGTTAATTTTATAAAAGAATAAATGGGCATTTATTTATAATAATAGGTATTGGTAATTTTTTGCTAAGATGTAACTTATTGATTACCAACACAATTATCACATAATAAACTTTGTGTCAATGATTTGTTTTTATTTAGAAGATAAATTCATTTAACTACTTAGGTACTATTCCTCCGCAAACTAACTTTATTACATACTAAATTTGCTAACTTTAGCTTAATCTCGGAAATATCGAAAATACCGGATTATCGGTATTGGTCTAGAGCTAATACCGAAAATACCGGTTTTGTTTGAATGATTCGGTATTGCGACCCGTAGTGTGTCATGTTGGCGAGTGAGATATATTCCTTGTAAAGTGTAAATAGTTCGAAAAGTGCGGTTTCATGAATCATCCGATGGTAAGCGATTGCCGCCATTCATGGATAGCAGTGAAGTAAGCTCGAGTGAAGAACCTTTAATCTTCTCTTCCCCTCGGAAGTACCGGGTAAATGTTGTTTTTTTTTGTCATATGTGGCAGACCAGCAGATGGTCTCCTAATGATAAACGATTGTAGCCGCCCATTAATCCCCTTTCCCCGACAACTACGCCTCCAGTACCCTCACTCACGCGGCGAAATTACAACGCAGGCGCTACTTTTTTTAATGTAATAGATGGCAAAAGGTCAGGATTTTCTCTGATTGAGCCAGCCTATTCTTGCCGAAGTGCGGAGCCCACGGCCAAATTATATTCTATCAATAAAGATTAGGTACGTAAAATTGTAAACAGTATGGTACGATCACAATTTCATGCGAGACACCTTAAGAGTCTTTTAGGATCAGTTGCGCAAAATTTTTGATTGCCACTTTTTTTTATAATCTTGCTTGAGACTGACTATGACATGAATGGTGTGTGCATAATAAACATGCAAAAATGCAAATGCTTATTTATTTAAAACGTCTTGATATTTGTTTCATTCATTGTTGTAATAACGTTACAATAAAAAAAATCTACGAAAAAAAACCGCCTTCAAGTGTAAAAACACTAATTTACACTTTTTCGTTTGAAGTTTTTGAAGGCGGTTATTTTCGTAGAATGTTTTTTTCATGCTTTTTAGCGTCTTGTTTTCACGACAGCAGACTCATTTTGAATCGGTAAAAACTGGGGGCCATTGATCCGTAATTTTAACAGTATCTGCACTTTGACGGTGACGTCTATACTAGTTCTCAATGAGAAATCGATTACTCAAGTTAAAACACACATTCTGTGGAAACTCTGGAGACCTTTAGAAGCAGCCCACGGCCACTTTTGATGGGCATCTAATATTGATAGGCACTTAGCCGCGGTGCCTCACTCCGGGTCAGTGTTGACAACGTAGCGCTTCCAGTGCTAGATCTGGCACTATTTTCATAAACTTCAAAAACGGCAAAGTTACATACTTTAGAATATATATTTACGGGATTTCTACCATGTACCTTATTTTTGAGTTTCCGATATTTCGGCACAGAGTAACTGAAGTTTTTGCGGGGAAGTTGTTACAGGCAGACAAAACGGTCTATCCTCCTTCGCAATCTTTTACTACGCACACCTGCGGTACCAATGTTCACTAATTGACTATTTTCTCGCACCTCATATTGACTGCGCCGGGGGTGCACAGCGGCTGAATTATGTGAACATTATTACATTTTCTATCCATCAAAAGATACATTGACATCTGCCAGTTTATATTGTATAGTGAATTAGCACCTCTGTGGACTGGCCCCATAGCGGATTCGGTAGTGAACCTGCCGCCACCCTGGACACTAGTACTTTTTGACATAGCAGCTAGCACTTATTCCTGATATTGAGTTGGCAACACTGCTCCCAGTCAGACGAACCGCACATCCATTTTGTATGCCGAAGCCGCGGACATATTCGCCCTAATCGGTTTAGTTTTATGGGTCGAAATAAAAACTACGTCTTGGGAATGTCAAATTTAATATTGACAATTTGCTCAACGTAATGGGATTGCAGACTTGTCCCATAAGATGATGGTCAAATTTCTCCCTATGGCAAATTGAATTGGAATATAATCTCTAGATATTGCCGCTAGGCAGCTTCTCAGCGTGTTTTTCACATTTTTCACAGGTGCGGTCAAAGCTATACCGACAGCTGCCGCTTGGACCATGATTACAATAATATCTGACCCTCTTGCGAGGGTAACTCGTTTCAGAAACAAGACGAAACGTGCAGTTTTCTCACGATATTTTCCCTCACCGCCGAGCTAATGACGGAAATACATAGATAGATTTCACCTTCTAGTTAACATTCTTAACTACTGTTCAAAAGGCCACCATACAAGTGTACAGTACTTCTAAGATTCTTGACTGCTGCTTCAATAATGCCAGAGGGAAGGGCCCCAGTGTCCCCGCATCTGCTTTCAATCAATACCCAATCTGGCTGCATAATTGTACAGTTTTTCCGCCACCGTGTTCGCTAGCGAGATCCAATTTAAGTTTGCGAGGCTTTCGGTGACTTCGGCCGTGCGCCGGCGACGGGAGGAGTCATAAGCTCAAGCGGTGAAATAATCATCTTTTCATATCTTGGGGGCTAAACCATCTGAGAATGTTTTAAGGTAGAATAACCCTTAACTGGCCATGCAAGGTTAAAAAAGGTTCTCCTTGAAAGAGCGCACAACCGCTACCGCCTATGCGTTGACAGCCACACAATTAGACCTGGCAAAAACATATCTTTCAAAAGATTGGAACATTTGCATCTGGATCAGTGCAGAGAATCAGTGAAACGCTTCATTTGAATTGTTTGTCTCTCAGGCGAAATCCGTGATCCATTCCGCTCATTCGGCTCAATCAGATCGTTCAGTTCATTCGAATCATTTGGCTCACTCGGATCATTCAGCTCATTCGAATCATTCGGCTCATCGGATCATTATGCTCATTCAGTTCACTCGAACTCGAAATCCATTTGAGTCAAATGATACATACGGAGCGAACATTACAGATTCGGAACAGTACATCATTTGGCTGAGTCGGATCACTGAGTAGTTTCAGTAAATAGTTACACACGTCTACAAATAACACCGATTACCTTACGCATAAAGCACGCGAGTCGCGCACTAAAAGTCGTTAGCAACCGTATAAGATATTGCCACAAATTCCTATGATCTCTTTCGCTACGCGCCTGGTAGTTAGCAAGACTTAGAGATTTATTTTACTTAAGGGCGCTATATTAACGGTACGAATATCGCTACTGCCTATGCGTTGACCGCTAAAAATTCCTGCGACCGTAGTAGGTAAACGTAATTAAAAAGGTTTTTATGGGAAAAAGAAGAAACTGAAACAAATAAAAAAATTACAAAATTACCACCATAAAAATAACAACTAAGCTTTCATTAATTTTAGGGTACTTCGCTCGCTCCGCTCGTCGCTACCGCTTATGCCTTAACTGCGACGAGATCCCGCGATCCTTTTCGCATCGCGCCCAGTCGTTACCAAGAAACGCGCCATTGTGCAACCCAGATTGGAGCAGACTTTTAATTTCAATCAGGGATGGTGGAGTTTGGAATCGTAAAACCGATATCCGAACCGTGAAGAATAATAACAACGGTACCAGGTATACACGATTGTGGCGATTGAACCGTATTTTATCACGCTGGTATATATGTACTGTAAACCAATAAAGCACTGGTAATGGCAAAAACTATATTATTTTTCTTGATCAGGTGTGTGTCTCAACGAAGACAAATCCTAAAACAACACAATAATATATCCAGCCGCCGATCCTCAACACTGACGACGGTGAGATTGAATGAATAATATCATCCAACCGATTACTGCTACGGCGCCCAATCTCAACGATCATCCACGTACGCAGGATAGTGTTCAAGTGTGTGCGCAACACAAATGCACTCTCTATTCCCTTACCCTCATATTCCGATGGGACACAGTCAGGACCGGAGAGGGTTCGGGCGCAGGACCAGCAGCTTAACGTGCTTTCCGAGGCATGGGGGTACAACAAGACCGCCAACTTCCAGACTCCGGGCTGACACTAAGAATTTGAATGAATACTAATACAATGTATTAGACAGTGATATTAATGATTAGCTAGACATAACGTAATCAAAGTGTGGTATGGTATCAAAAATATAATGTAAAATAATAATATCTCCTTTCCGTATTTGACACCTCTTTTTTTAAGACGGATCACCTGATGGTAAGCGACCACCGCCGCCCATGGACACCTACAGCATCAGATCATAGGAGTCACTGATGGTAAGCGATCACCGCCGCCCATGGACACCTACAGCATCAGATCATAGGAGTCATAAATGAGGAGTTCCTTTTAAAAAGTAATACGCTCTTTTCTTGAAGGTTTGCAGGTCGTATCTGTCCAGAAACACCGCAGGCGATAGTTCATTAAACAGTTTTGTCGTAAGAAGTAGAAAGTTTCTTGAGAAACGTACAGTTGGAGATGTAAACCCTAGCTTACTCTTACCATCCTTACCTTGGATCCTTACTTTGGATTTGTCTATTTGCGACATATTTTTTATTATAATTATTGTTCTGTACTGTCCCACTGCAGGGCAAAGGCCTCCCCCTACCCTCCTTCCAACGCCTTCCAACTTCCAACGCGACACGCCGAGAAAACGCTGGAGGGATGAATTCGATGCCCATCCAAAGGATTGGACGATGGCTCGTGACCGAAATGTGCGACATATACACCGTTATTTTTTATCGTTCACATACCGAAAATCTCAGAACAGGTATCGTGAATAAAGTCCATTTCGTATGTTAGATCGCCAAAATAAGCGAAAAAAAAATCAGCTATCCTATACAAAATAGAATTTCTACCCGGCAATAATATATGGAACAGCTGTTTTCTTTATCACGTATTTAAGTGATCTAAAATGCTAAATTGGCTTTATTCACGACACCTATTTTGAGGTTTTCGGGATGTAAACGATTAGAAAATACCGGTGTATACTATTTTTGAAACAAAATAAACCGAGCCAAAACAGTTAAACTGCGCTTATCATATCCGAAATCTCATCTCAGCCCTACAACCAATCCCAAGGGTCAGAAATGATGACGTCGCGTCAGCCGCGCCTTAGAACCCTCTTATCAGAGCTTTAATAAACCCCTGAAAGACTTAATTTGGACGCATTGTTGTAACCCTGACGCTGGGACTGACGGGATCACGTTGAGATTTTTAATCTGCGTTTTTCGTTGATGGGAGCCTAAAAATATTTTTCTGTACTAAGTATAAGTTTTAATATAGGTCCCACGTGTGTCCGGTGATCAATGTCCGCCCCTAAAGGGGAATCGACAAACTGTGGAATGAAATATCGCCTGCGGTGATTCCGGACCGATACGACCTGCAAGCCTTCAAGATAAGAACGACCTTTATAAAGGCCGGCAGCGTACGTGTCACTCTTTTTACGTGGCAGGTGTCCATGGGCGGCGGTAATCGCTTACCATCAGGTGATACGTCTGCTCGTCTGCCCCCTATATCATAAAAGAATCCACTGGGACAAAATATGACAGCGGATTAGTCGACCAAGCGTTTTGCATCACAAATATAATAATATCTGATCTCTATATAATACAAACCTTGAAATATAATCTTAAATCAAAGTAAAATTATAGTACGGTGACTTCTTTTTTAGATTTTCAGGTTGCATTATAACTATAATTACTTAGTTAAGACGAAAATTGACAACAAGCGGACCGCTTCTAACCACGGCTGCTATAACGAAGAAGCCGAACGTGGAGCACAATATGTGAGTACATAAGGTTGTATCACATAATAAATTTCGTATTAATTCCCATCTTAAGTAATTATGGTGACGTTTTGGTTATTTATAGAGTTATACATCTTATTGTGTCTAGAAAAAAAACGGCATGTTCATAGGTATAGATCTATTATAAAACATATTAACATATTACTATCGCGTTAAGGCAGGACTGCCCTACAGCGGCTACTCCCTTACTATGCTGGCTGAAGTGGATCTTGGCCTCCAACTCAAGAATTCATTCCGATCTGTTCTCAGCCATCTGTCGCCAAACCAGCCTTTGTAGGTAGGGCCTAAATACGGTAATTTAAAATTAATATTCACTAAACACCAAAATTACTTAATTCCCTATCGAAACAGTCGAGCCCCATAATCCGTATGCCGACACGCTCACAAAATATTGGCAGACATCACGTACCGAATTAATTAGCAAAACAATCAACCGAAACCCAGACCCCCCCTCCACACCTCTCTCCAGTAAATTAATTACTAATTGTGCCGCAAACATTTTATCAGGAATCTTTGAAATTGAGTCCGTACAAGACTTCGACTCAAACAACACCCATTGCGTTTAATGATCTGTACCCTTACCATGAGTTTGGAAAAACTGTTCTCGCTATTGAAAACTATCGCTTTGTCCCATTCATTGTGGTGCATGTGAAAGAGACAGAGCAATAGTTTTGGATAGCGAGTGTAGTATTTCAAAGTCATGGTAAGGTCTCTGATGTTACAAAGGTAGTAGTGATTTTATTATTTCCTTAAGAGCCGGCATCGCCTCATGTGCAGTTGTTCAAGGGTGGGCGGCCGGTAATCACTTACCATAGGTAAGCCGTCCTTTTCTTCTTTTTTTAAGATATAGGTGGCAGACGAGCCGACGGATCAACTGATGGTAAGCGATTACCGACGCCCATGGACACCTGCAACACCAGTGGTGTCAGGTTTTGTGAGGACGCGGTATTACTCCGGTCGAGCCGGCCCATTCATGCCAAAGCGTGGCTCTCCCACTGCTACTCGTCTGCTCGTTTGTCCGCCATAATGTACTTATATTTTCGCCTGATTGTATTAGCATGTATAAGCATTAAATAAATAGGTAAACATGAAAAAAAATCCCTGTTGAATAATTTATTTCATTTCTTTATTGTAAGGCAACATACAGTATTTAAAATAGCACAATTTAACACACAAAAACATAGTCTTAAACAATTAAGTTTCCACTAATAACTAATATTATTATAATACCATATAAATGAATGTATTACAAGATTAGTATCCAGATAGTATTTGGGCGCCGACTTCTTGTCGTGCCTGTGCGTGTGCGTGTGCGTCGGCGTGTGTCTATGTCTGTGTGTCTGTCTATAGCATCGTAGCTCACGAAGTAATGAATCAATTTTGATTTTGTTTTTTTTTGTTTGAAAGATGAATAAGAGCGTTCTTAGCTATGTTGGATAAAAATCGATCCAAGATGGCCGCCGTCTCAAAGATTTGGATTTTATGTTGGGCTTGAGTAGCAGAATATATTAATTGTGAAAAATTTCAAATCCAAGATGGCCGCCGTCAGAAAATGACGAATAACCTATTTGTTGTTCCAACTGCCTCAATATAGGTATCAAATGAAAGAGCTTTAGTAGTGTCGGGGGTTTATTAAATTTTCAATTCAATTTTTTCAAGTGTAATGTTATTAAACGTTACCTGAAGTGTATGAGGTGTTAAAAATATTATCTTACACATTTTAGTTCAGTGGTTTTTGAAACTTTATTTTCGGAGATTTTTTTAAAACACAATATCAATTTATGTATTGACATAAATGAAATACAGTTTCCTATTCATAGCATACAAAAATAGGTAAACTACACGCCGTCTGTAGTTCAATAACATATCTGTTATATTCCACTCGGGCATATTACGTGTCACAGAAGCGAGGGCTCCGATATTGATACGCATTTTCGACGCTGTCAAACCCTTGTATTTATATGCATGAACTACATTTACCTTGTACAGAAGGCGTCACTTCGAATTACCCCCTTGAAGTGCAAAAATATCACTTGTGTCTCGTCTCGACATAGGGACGGTCCAAAGTCCGAAAAAGGTAACTCCACTTAATGAGATAATCATACATAAATATAAAAAATCTTATATCCGACTTCGAAAATGCTATGATAGATTTTTGACAAAAGTATGTAACTTTAATTCTGTAACAACTAACCTCGTAATATTATTTAGGGTTTTTGATATTTGTATTTTTAATCGACTTAAAAAAGGAAGGTTCTCAATTCGACATGACAATGTATACATTTTTTTCTATTCTTCTTATGTCAAATAAACAGTTGCTTGGAAAACGGGTTTAGTTTACAACTTCACTTTTTTTTTGTTAGCTCAAATTGTCTCACTGCTGGGCTAAGGCCTCCCTAATTATATTATAATATTATAAGTAAACAAATTAAGAAGCCAAAGGCGTACAAATTATATGACCTATATATTTAAAGGTTCGTCCAAAGTGGGAAACAGATCCCACGACCTTATGGCGTATGAGGCAGGGGCACTACCAATGTGCCATCGGCCCAGTCAGTAGTAAGTTTAAAGCAGTTATACCCCTTACCTTACTTACTCGGTAAGGTTCGGTAAGGAATGTTTGGTGAGTAAGTATGTAAACATTTAATGACTACTTATATGATCCTTAAAGAGAGAAGAGGAATACCAAGAAGAAATTAAGTCCAACAACTTAAGGAAAAAGCAAATGTCATATCGTACAAGGAATTAAAGGTGCTGGCAGAGTCGAGAGAGGAATGGAGACTACTCCACCGACAAGAGCTCGCTCTTAAATTAGAGAGAGAGAGAGAGAGAGAGATAAGATTTACAGGGTTAGGACACAGCCAACATTAAACAGATATTGTACAGAAATATATAGGGATGAAACAATCAAACAAAACAATTAAAATAAGGTAAAACATAAACGAGTGAGCAATGAAGAAACAAAAAAGGAGCCGCAGCGACGCTAGTTTTTAGTTTGGACCTTGGCAACTGCCCGCTATCCCATAGTCACAATTAGAAATCGGGCTGTTAACTAGAGGGCCTATTCTCAAGTCAAGTTTAAGATTTGTATGGACAAATGTTATCATCATCGTCAGCCCATTTAAGTCCCCACTGCTGGGGCACGGGCCTCCCTCAATCACATGAGGGGTAATTGCCATATTCACCACGCTTGGCAGACGGGTTGGGGAGGGTTTTGATATAAATGCAGAGTTTTCCTTCTCAGGGTGCTGATGATTATGCCAGCAGCTTTACCTTAGTCGCCTTTTTACGACACCTCGGTAAGAGTGAGGGTGGCCTATTCTACTCTGCCGGGGACAAATGTATAGAATCTCTAAATTCGACATAAATGTCGAGTGGTCAAGAAAAGGCTCTTAGGTCTGCATGCGCCGAGCTCTGTAATTAATCCGATTACACTAGTGACGTCACGGACCAACGCATTGCACATAGATCAGCAGTCGTCACACATACACACACAAGCAATAATAACAACTAAAAAAAAATACATGTATATGCCTCATTTGTAAGAGTTAACTAAATATCTCCCGAGAATATAGACAGTATCCTATCTATTATAAGTTTATCTTTATTGTAATAGAACAGAAACAGAACGAACATTTCTGACACTCGGACATTAGGGCTACCAGCAATAACTGGGTATTTAAATATTGACGTTTGGTATTTTTAGTTTTAGATTATTATTATTGAACCTATTTGACAGTTTCTTGAAATTTATGTATATAATTTGGTACTCTACTGTTGTATTATTGACTCATTCTAAATTTGACATGACGACTATTTGGACAACTTTTTTTATGTTTTGTGTGCGTTAAATTGTAGTAACTATTGACATTTTTTTTCCATATTTGTGATTATTATTATATGTTGAATTGACTCTCTGATTGATGGATTTGAATATTTAATGTAAATAATGTTTTTTTTTCCTTTTCGTTTCTTTTTAAAATTAATTATCTTGTGTGCGCTGGAGTAGTCTGTAAGCATACTTGTAAGCTGAATAATATATAAATAAATAAATAAACAGTGCTAACAATAAACGACTACTCAGGTATACAAAATTAACTGCTATATCAGATAAGATATTGGAACACAATCATAAAATTGTAAGTAAGGACCTACGAATTAAAGTTTGGAATTTACTTTGTCATATTTTTATTTTGATAGTCATAAGATCAGTAAGTAGATACTTGCTGGACATAAACGAATGAAAAACGAAGTTTCCATAAAGCGTACAGCAGACAATTTTATTTTACACAATATCTTTACAAATACAACCGTAATTTTGTTTGCAATTCGTATGTCCTTTAAAACCAATAACAAACAAAATGGAGTTTTAATTCAATAACTGCGCACCCGTCGCGTGAATTTAATTTATTAAAGTGAAAGGCCGCAGAATTGTACCAGAAATACGGCGCGGCCGTCCTCGCTCGGGGCTACGGGCCGAATATACTCTATAGATTCGCTAAGATTGTCCATCGGGGGCGTAGCTCAGATGGTAGAGCGCTCGCTTAGCATGCGAGAGGTACCGGGATCGATACCCGGCGCCTCCAGCCATGTGTGTTTTTGTTAACTTTTTTGAGAATTTACCATAAATTATGATTTGCTATGTACGAGTACTCTGCCTACACACAAAATTGTGATTTTTTTGTCCATAGGCTAACGCTTGACTACAATTGCACCTGATGGAAAGCGACGATGAGGTCTAGGATGATAAGCGTTTGCCTAAAATATGACTGTTCACTTTTGTTTTAAAGTTAAAATTACATCACATTATATATTTTTTCATTTCTGGCAACACGTTGGGCGCCTAAATTGTTGCATAATGTGACAAATATTTCAGAAAATATTATTAGAGCTTTAAGTTCGTACTGGCACTAAAAGGTAAGGGTCTTTGCAAAACAGGGTGTTTTTTTAGCTAACAAAGATTGCGATAAGTTCTGTCATATTAAGTCCTGCTGGGCTTATTCAAGAACACTCGACATTGAAGTCGAATTAGAGATTACGAAAAATTTGTCCATACAAATGTCGAATTCGATATCTACATATATCACGTCCCGAGAATTGGGTCTGAATCTAAGATTGTTTCGCTCCCGACAAATCAAGCTTTCTTTTCGAATGCCAAAGAAGGAAGAAAAAGAGTACCGAAAACTTTAGTAACTTCGGTGAACTACAAAAAATAAATTAATAACCAACATACTACCAAGCCACACCAGGAGTACCAAGACTTCATAAGTGCGTAAAGGCTACTACTCGGAAGTGACTCATAATTTAATGAAAACCAAATAAATACTAAAATATATTTTGTCCTGCTTCCTTCTCCAAAAAGGAAAGTAACAAAAATACAACACACGCGAAACAACAAAAAGAATAACAAAACTAACGAACTCCGTACCTTGCCACGCCAGGAGTACCAGGACTGCATAAGCGCGAAGAGGTCGCGCGTCACTCCTTCAAGTGCTTTTGTTAGCTCGCCTGCAAATTGGTCGCTGGAACAACCTCAAGTAATTGCGTTCCGCGTGCAACCGAGCGAGTGAAGTGTCGCTAATGATGTTCCGCGCCGTGTGAGAGGAATAGTGATGTAATCAAGGCATTTTTAATTGACAGGCGTGAAAGAGGTAAAATTACAAATGGGAAGGAAATGCAGGCTCACTAAATATGTAATATCATGGTGCCACACCAACAGATATTTTGCTGAAAATATTATGAGCAGGTAAAGTGCGTGGTGTTCTTTAATGATGTAATTTTCAATGATAATAAATATTTTGATGGAACTTTCTACAGAAATGCGTTGCCAGAAGTAATAAGCTCTTTTCCATTGTAGGTCTGTCTCCCGTTAGATTCTTAAGATAAAGATAAGAAATTTTTTATTCAATTTAGGTCCATACAGAACACTTATGAATGTCAAAATAGGTACATAATATCTACCACTGGTTCGGAATGTTGATTTCTACTGAGAAGACACCAGCAAGAAACTCAGTAGTTACTCTTTTCAAATAACAGATTTTCAATTGAGAAGAGGAAAAAAATACAATATTATCAAAGTTAAACTACTATGAATAACGTCTCAAAAGACTAATCGATTAGCATGACCAAGAATCCTTATCATTTAAATAGTCATGTACATTTTAGTGACCTCTCTTCATTAGGCAGGTTTTAAAATAAGACTCAAACTTATCCTGTAATAGGTTAATGACATTTTGTGGTAAGCTTATTAAACATATTAATCCTTGAGCCAACATATTATTGCCGATTTTATGAACAGAACTTCAAACCCACGACCTCCAAGTAAGTAGAGCACACATAGTGAGTTCACTATTGTGAAATTATTGAGAAGCCGTTGTACGCATAAGAGTGTCCCTTGAGGCCACGACATCTTGTAGACTTTTGTAGCCATAATAAAAATGTTCCACGCATTCCATTCCCATCTGAGCAAGTAGGTACATAATATTGTTATAAGGGTTTCTACAAATACGCCATGTTTATATCGGCTAATGCAAGCATAAAGTCGGGAATCACGTAGGGGATATGATTTTCGAGAGAGGTTATCGTCCGTCTCACGTCACGTGACCAGACTTGCAAGAGATGGAAGTAGGATACAATATTTTTGTTTCGGATGAGAATGCAACATAAAGCTGATATAAACTTTCTATGACAAATCGATTTTGGTCGAGATAAAGGGAGGTAGAGAATTCGCAAGTATTTTATTGTTTAAAACGGTAATTTCATTGTTACATACGGTTAAATGTAAAAATCCAGCGCTGATAAAAGGAAATTTGTAAAATAGTTGGCTTTTTAAACGACCGCCATTTTGGCTTAATTGACGAAGATGTCGAAGTTTAAGTGTGAAGTGAAAGTTAAAACACACTTTGAAGTTGATAAAGCTTAATTCTTATACTTATTTTGAAATTTAAAGTGCCTCAATTTGATTATCTTTGCTGACCGCTGCGGGTAAACGAGGTGTATTTAAGTTTCTTTAACGCCACAACGAAACTGACCTTTAGAAGTCAATTTAAGTTAAAAATCCAGGCAAGTCAACTTTTACGCCAAGATTTTGTAGGTACTCGTAGATATCATGTCGTTCGTTCTTGAGACAAGTAAATAAATACCAAATTTATTTACTTGTCTCAAGTCTGGCAAGGCATAAAGATGTTAGGTGGATTATAAAACTTGCCAAATGGAAGCCAAGAATGGGGCGACGTCTTGTGGGTAGACCACTAGCCCGATGGTACGACGATATTGTAACGGCAGTGGGGAAACAATGGATAAGGCTGGCAGAAGACCGAAGGGAGTGACGTGATAAAGAAGAGGCCTAAACTCAGTAGTGGGTGGATGTGGGCTGATAAGATGATGATGATGTCTCAAGTCTATGGTTACATCTCGCTGCTGAATGATATTTTTATTAACAATCGGTTAGGATTAGGACCTGTCTATTTCCATAAGTTCAACGTGGCCACTTCAGTTGTTACACGCCCCACCCTGAGCTCGCCAGCTCCGATATTGGGAAAGAACTGCAATGTCGTAAAGAGAATCGGGCGATTCCGTTCAAATTGCATCGGTTCTTACAAACATAGTATTACGTTATCATGATTTGAAACTTTTAGATAGAAATGTAACATTCGTTCACTTTGTTTCCAATTTTCACTTGTAATCTTATTTAGAAGGTACTTCGATGTATGAGAAACTTTTTTATAAATTGGCACAGCATACCTGGAGCCCTATTCTCGTGCTCGTGATATTTTGAAAACATGGCGGATATCAACTGAAAACCATTAAAAAATATATGTTTTAGTGATATATGTCGTATGATAATAAATGTCACGAGCACGAGAATACTCGTATGTAATTTGTATGGTTTTCGGGAGATATTCGCCATGTTTTTTCACATAGAAAATCCTGAGAATTGGGCTGCTGATGGCTCCTCTGATTATAAGCAAAAGTAATCCCGACATCGCAATTGCAGTGGACACGACGGCATGGCATCATAGGGTGTCATACTGACCTTCGAGATGCTTCTTCACGCTACGATTGAAGGATTTCATATGGAAAGACGGAGGTAACATGTACCGGTTATGAGTTCCACTCAATCGACTCTTTATATAAATAAATAAAAAAACGATATTATGCTATGTTTTTCGGTACGAGTAGTAGACTGTGACATAGCTTAAATCCTCCAAATAGCTATGGTAATGTTGCACTATGATAGTGAAAAAACTTATGAAATCGGTTCTGAAGTTCTGGAGTATTATTCGATACCTAGGTACAGCTCTTTCATATTTATATTATTATAGTATGGTATAGAACCAAACCAGTACGATACTCACAAAAGTTGAAATTTAATTACAAAGAGTTCATGTCAAAACATTAACGCTCCTCATGAGATGGATTGTTTGTTCGCATGCTTCTAAAAACAGATTTTTTTTTAGCGAAACAAACTTAATTGTTTCTCGCAAAACTAGTTGCGAAATAATCGCTTTGAAAACTCTAGACTCGCTATGAAAACTCTGGAGAACAAGACGAAAAAATACTTTAGAGATCGTTTTTTAGGGTTCCGTAGCCAAAATGGCAAAAACGGAACCCTTATAGTTTCGTCATGTCCGTCTGTCCGTCTGTCCGTCTGTCCGTCTGTCACAGCCGATTTACTCGGAAACTATAAGTAAAAAAAAAAAAGAATTGGGGGTGGGGCCCCCCATACATGTAACTGAGGGATGAAATTTTTTTTTTCGATGTACATACCCGTGTGGGGTATCAATGGAAAGGTCTTTTAAAATGATATAAAGTTTTCTAAAACACATTTTTCTTAAAGTGAACGGTTTTTGAGATATCAGCTCTCAAAGTCGTAAAAAGTATGTCCCCCCCCCTCTATTTTTATAACTACGGGGTATAAAATTCTAAAAAAAATAGAGGTGATGCATGCTAATTAACTCTTTCAACGATTTTTGGTTTGATCAAAGTATCTCTTATAGTTTTTGAGATAGGTTGATTTAACTGTAATTTTGGTTAAGTTATTGTGCTTACACTGAAAACGATGGCTGAACCTTATAAGATAGATCAAAAAATATACTACAGTATTGTACACCTTTAAAAATCCGCGATGATATAAAATCTTTAAAATGTATATTTGCTGCTACGGAACCCTTTGTGCGCGAGCCCGACTCGCACTTGGCCGGTTTTTTTTTATATAGTGGCACAGTATATTAGCACTCCTCAGCCTGATGGTAAGCAAGAGAAGAGCCCAAGTTGCAATTACAACGGAAGCGATGTTAATATATAGATAGTGTTTTTAGAAGGCCGTGTCTATTTTAAAATGTTCCCAAACAAGACATCAAGACAACTACGAGTACCTATATATAACATTCGTGGAATTTTATTAATATTTTGCGTGCTAAAACCAATAAAAAAAAACTTATTTTATCTGGTGTTAGCGGCAATCCTACTAACTAATATGTATAATATCAATGCTATGTTCTATTCGTGGGACAGCACTGACGATAAAAAAACATTACATTATTTCAATTGCAATACCCGGACAGGGAGCTTACTGTATACTGTATAAAGATTATGTAATACATTGTAATATATAGTTTTTAAAATGCAAATAAATAAATAAATAATTTTGGTGTTCTTGATTACGACAGTTGGAATGTTTTGGGAAAGTAGGCAAGATCTGGTGGCTTAATTTAAAGCCGTTCCGTAACGAACGATAATATACCTGTCGCATCCAAACAAAGGAGACACACAGCGCGTGTAAAAGAGAGGGAAACTCCGATTCGCCTCTCGCCCCCTCTGATTTGGGACGA
Organism: Marasmia exigua; assembly: GCA_019059595.1. NCBI lineage: Eukaryota > Metazoa > Arthropoda > Insecta > Lepidoptera > Crambidae > Marasmia > Marasmia exigua. Next base: position 829,965 of record CM032481.1, on the reverse strand, counting down.
AAACATCTGATATCTGAGAAGTAAGTATCTGATTTTGAAACAATTCTTGCGTAAAAAGAAACTTTTACTTTCGCGTATAAAGGCATTGTTGATGTCTTTGAGTAGCGGTACCATTTACCATCATTAGATTAGATGGGCAGCATGCTTGTCTATTTCAGCATTAAACATACTACACATTTCTACAAATCCTTACATTCATCTGAACTTCCCAAACCATGTCCCACTAACACACCAAACTCTCATGTTACTCGACGGCCCCAAAGAGGGTAAGTTTTTCTTAACCGACCGAAAAAACCTCGCCGAAGTTCGGTATCCCCTGACCCCAGGGACTAAGGGACCAGCAGAGATTAAAATTAGTTTCCACGACAGGATTCAATTTGAGGACCGCCCCGCTGTGCCTCGCACCGCCCCTTGGGCAAAAATACATTCCACTTATAAGTTACATTTGCATGCATCATCCGCCTCCCTCATTACATGGGTAGTTTGGAATATTCCCAAATTAACGCTTTATCACGTGATGTGACTCTTTCTTTAGAACTAACAAATGCAGATTTCCGAGAGCAGACCTACTCATTTAGAACCCGGGATTTTCGGTAATGGAAAATACGCCAAAAAAATACCTATTTAATACGCTTTTCGATTGATAAAAAAGGTGATCCATATATTATAGTTTTCATTAAATGTGTTTACGTGACGTAGTCCTGAGGCTCAACGTATTGTGATGTCGGTGCTATATGCACAGTGTAAAAAAATTAGGCGTCATGTCATTGTTTGAAGTTTGGTTTCTTGGATTACCTTTTTATTTATAACCAATGAGAGCCAAAGCGTTATTAATTTGTCATGCTGAGTGATGTAGTCAGGGGAAGATTTTTACATTTTTTTTTTTTTCTCCATAAATATCTGTTTGAAAATGCTGAAATTATTTTTCTTAAATTTCTATGAGTCTAATCTATAAATAGTCTTTTTCATTTCGGAAAATGACTTTTGGTCGTATTTTCCATTCCATCTACATTATTTAGCCATGTGACAAAAATACTACTATTCGTAGGTACTTACTAAATTATTTAATAAAAATAAAAACATACAATTACCAAGGTTGGGGTAGTAACGCACGTTATTTCTAAGATCATGAGTATCCATAGATAAATAAATATAAATAAATAAATATTTCACAACATCACATACATTGGCCTGACTCCGAGATAGGTAGCTTAGGCACCTGTGTTACGGATATCAGAACCAACAGCGGAATTACAAATATATAAATTTAATACTTTTCTTTTGTAAATACATACTTATAATACATAGAAAACCCCCAGACCAATACAAACAGACATGTTCATGCACAAAAATGTTTGTACTGTGCGGGGATCGAACCCGCAACCCTTGCACGAGAGGCAGCATTCACTACCACTGATCCAGACGGGTCGTCAAAGACGAAGATAGACTTCAGAATATGTTTTTTTTTATGTGTAGTTAGAATACGAGTAGACGGATCATCTGATGATAAGCGGCTGACTAAACCTAATGCCTGATATTACCGCTACAGATTATCATTGAATTTAGAAGCTGTCGTTCCTTGGAGATACTTTCTGCAGCTGAGTGCTTGGTGTTACTCAAAAAAGTCCTCAGGAAGGTTCATTAGAAAGAAGATGGCCACAAACAAACTATTCCAGCTCCGGGCGCCGTCAAGGAGAGGGCGAGGGGGCGACAAAGGCGCCGAGTGACGCCTCTCGAGAGTCCTCCCGCTTGTAGTTGTGCAAAAAAGTTTAGGCACCAAAGGGAACAAAGTCAGCTAGAGTAGGTACCTACGCTGGATCAGCCACGTTGTATCGTTGACTTAATTAATCTATCTATACTATTTATAAATATTTATGTCAATATTTGACTATGTCGCTCCGTTATAAACAGACATTACATTTAAATTACATTATATAAAGAGTTTAACTTAAATATGCGGCTATCAGTAAAATGTACGTAACCAAGTATCAATAAATACAATTTAACTATTATTATTAGTTCACATGTACAATAACATGTAGGTATAGCGCTCGAGCTTCCTCCAACATGGGGCTGGCCAGGGCGCTGTCACATTTACATCTTCCGAGAATATCTGTTCTAAGCTGTTCGTTACGCGCACACTCCACCAAGACATGACACACGTCTTCTACTACTCCGCATTCTTTGCAGAGGAGCGATGGCGATATACTCAATAAGAACGTGAACTTTCTAGTTAGAATGTGCCTGGGACGGAGTCTCATGGCTGTTACAATATTACGGCAACTAAAGCGGTGTTCAATCCAAGGTATGGTCAATGGCGCAGGCTGTATGGTTTTATACCAGACACCTTTTTCTTGAGATCTGGCGTCTTTCCTACAGACAGCGCCAATCCTGACAGATTGCCTATAAGCGTTACTTGCGATATAACCCACATATGGCGCCATCTGTTGGTATAAAGTGGAACTTATGTCCCGAAGCAAAGTGAGGGCTAAGCCACTGAAAGATATAATTATGTTGAGCTGCTAAGTGAGCTTTCCGGTGCCTGGCTTGGGATAAATCAGGGGCATTAGCGCGAAGGCATCCCACTTGGCTCAATATTGCGGGATAGATCAGGGGGCTTAGCAAGAAGTCGTCCCGTAACGAACGAGAAAATAGCTATCGCATTCAAATAAATGTGAAATACAGTGAGAGTGGAAGGGAGGGTAACTCCGGTTTGGTTGTAACGTCCTGTCCTAAGACTCTAGGCCCGATGGCCATGAATGAAGCTTACCCCGGCCTCAGAAGCGACAGCTTTGGACGCAACTGGCCATTACACGCTAAGATGAGGCGGACATCAGGCCCGACGGCACATTTGGTGAGTGTTCCGAGGAATCGTTTGAGTTCATACCCGCTGCTGAATTTCACCTCCGTACTACACGCCGTAAACTAGGATTCCACTCGTACCATCTGGATAGGTGGAGGTCCAACACCGTGCGGTTTACACGCACGTTTACACGTACTAATGAGATTAGGCCGAAGCTGTACCCAAAATTTAATTACACATGGTGTAAATTGCTCCATTACACCTTTTTCCCTACTTTTTGTCCTGTTATAATAATCGCGTCATAAATTTTAATCGCTCAAAAGCCGCAAAGTTGCTTTAAGCAATTAGGATGACGTATGCAAAACCCGGAGTAACATTTTGAACTATGTGACTCCACGGACGAAAAACACGGGTCTTTGGTCTGCAAGGGGCTTGGTGATTCTGCACCAATCATAATTACGTCATCACGAACGACCACATAACAGCCTGTGTCCGTCCATTGTTGAAGCTGAAAGTAGACCTCATTCATGCCTATCCACAGATTTCTATCTCAGGCTGATTTATAGTGACAGAGTAACATGGAAAAGCACGTTACTAATATTTGAGATTCCTTGTGTATGTGTCTTGTCTGTCCTCTTATTCATAAGAAAGGATGTTGTTACTCAAGCGCGTTTTCCCGAGACTTCTTTGATGGAGCGGACTCTATTTGGCTCAGACTGATAGTAAGCAAATGAAGAGCCCACTGATTGCAGTGCAAATATTTTTTTTGTCGTATTGTCTATTGAGACAATACGACAAAAAAAATATTTGCACTTTTATACGCTTCTCGAACAAGGGAAGAGAAAAAAGACGAATCATATTTTTTTAGTTATCATTAGATGTGTGTTTTTATTAACAAATTTATTTTTTTAATTATCAATTAATATGCCGGAAGTTACGTAGTCCTAATGCTCAACGTATTGTGATGTCGGTGCTATATTATGTCCAATAAAAAAACTTTAGGTGACTTTAAGTAAATTACTGTCACTGTCATAATTTTGTCTTATCATTTTATGATCAGAGATTTTACCTTTTTTTTTTAAATCAACATGAGCAAAAGCGTTAATAATTTGTCCTGCCGAGTGATGAAGTCACAGAATTTTCACTTTTTTTTTCTCCATTAATATCTGTGTAAAAATTCTGAAATTATTGTTCTTGAATTTCTTTGAGAATAATCTAGAAATAGTATTTTTCATTTCGGAAAATGTTTTTTTGTCGTATTGTCCATTACAACAGACAGAACCGCAGTCTCTTTTACTCCCAAGTCACATATGCTTCAGCTTTGTCGATTTACGGCAGAGATGGCTTAAGAAGGTCAAATTGGCATGGCTTGGAAAAATTAAGTATCCGTAATAGATAAACTAAGTATCTAAGTCAAATCAGATAGCTTAAGAATAAAACAAATGTTTTCTAACAAAAATTCAGTTGAATACAGCCCACATTCCGAAAACTTTGTGCAAGCGCCCTCTCGGTAGCATTCTGTGAACTACGTTCCCGCCGAAAGCATATAGCATGCTTTGAAAGCGTTGCTAGGGAAACGCCGAGACCTGTCATCCGTCCCTAACCGGAGCGAAAACCCAAAGCGATTATACAACGTAGTTCAGAGTGTTTCTCATAGATGGCGCTAGCAGTAAAAAAATTGCGTGAGGTTTTTGGGATAGATAAAGTAATTATAATTTATAAATTATTTTGATGTTTGTTTCGACTTAGATTTCTGACATGCAGATATTATGTTGATCTAACTTACAATTTATTATTAATATAAGTATGTTGTTCCCCAACATGTCACAAGACTTACCTGAAAAAAGAGAAAAAATATTAAGAACATGTTAATTTTAGGTGGAGAAAATCAATAGTACCTAACTTAACCTCCTAATTAATGTTAGGAATGATTTAGGGTTGGACCTACCCTCGTCGGACCTTTGTCAACTGAAAGCGGCCAAAGACAAACTAATATCGCGCACAGTAAATCACTTTTTTATTATAATACTTACCTATTTATAGCTAGCTATAAGTAGGTACATTTTTCTTTTGCTCAGTTTGGACGATTTTTTTGACGCCAACCGATTTTAATTTGTAGCTATTAAACCGGATCTATTTTAAACAATTTCGGGGTTACAACCTCTCTGCAAACACTTATACTATTTATTAAATAACCATACACAAATGCGGACCCAACAGTTGTACGTGAAAAATTGATTCACGCTAAAAGTGGCCGCTTTTGGCGGTAATCAATTTTTCGCGTACAAAAACGGACCCAACATTTGTGCATGGTTTTTTAATAAATAGTATACGTGTTTGCAAAGAGGTTGTAACCCCAAAATTATTTAAAATAGATCCTGTTAATGTAGACCCTGGATCTATTTTAAACAACTTCAGGGATTACAACGTCTCGGCAAACACCTATACTATTTATTTAATACTTATATTTAACTGTTTGGTCTGCTTTTGCACTCGAATTTTAGATTACCGCCAAAAGTGGCCGCGTTTGGCGTGAATCAATTTTTCGCGCACAAAACCGGGCCGTCTTAAATAAAAAGTATAGGTGTTAACCCAGAGGTTGTAACCCCGGAATTGTTTAAAATAGATCCGGTTTAGTAGCTAAAAATTATAATCGATTGGCGTCGCTAGTGTGCCCTACCCGTCACCTTAAACTTTCATACTCGCTAGAAAAGGATAAATTCAAAGGCATTGTACAAATTCCTTCGAGGATTGTGACGTCATTTTACTACGAATAGGGTAATTTTTACCTTAAAACTCACTTTGTACTTTAAATGTATTCAGAAACCAGATGTAGCAAACTAAATTACACTCTAAACTTTAACGTTACGGTTCAAAATTCTACGAAAGTAGCGGCATAGGTCTCCAAGATAAGCTTTAATACTAAATAAGAAATAAAACACCTGAATGCAGTATTACGTTACACATTATCAACCTTACACCGCAGTATTAAAGAACATTGTTACATGATTGGTTTCGTAGCTGCATGTATGGAAGGCGTTTTGAAACGCAAGTGAGTTTGTACTTTATCGCCGGGGATTTAAGTGTTTATTTGGTTATTTTCGGCAAGCATGATCCCAAGTCGGGCGGAATTAGATGTGAGCAGGGTAAATATGGAAGTGGTTTGCATAAAGCGGGCAAATGGCAAAAGTAGACAGGGAACTAGTTACATAAATCTTTGCAAATCTCCGCGTAACCTTTAGCCATATTTTCATTTGTTCTGTTTCATCTACGAGTATCAACGACCTACTTCCTACAGATAAATCCTCACTTAATTTATTAATACTTACTGTCGCACTCAGAGACGTCAAATTAACTTTAATTGGTACTTAAGGTGACGGGTAGGGCACACTAGCGACGCCAACTGATTTAATTTTTTTAGCTACTAAACCGTATCTATTTTAAACAATTTCGGGGTTACAACCTCTCGGCAAACACTTATACTATTTATTAAATAACCATGCAAAAATGTTGGTACGCGAATTCATTCACTCTTAAAGTGGCCGCTTTTGGCGGTAATCAATTTTTCGCGTACAAAAACTGACCCAACATTTGTGCATGGTTATTTAATAACTAGTATAATTGTTTGCCGAGACTTTGTAACCCCGAAATTGTTTAAAGTAGATCCGGTTTAGTAGCTATAAATTAAAATCGATTGACGTCGCTAGTGTGCCCTACCCGTCACCTTAAGAAAAAATATTGACACTTATTTCAATACGCATAAAGACTCCATAATTAAGTAAGTGAACATTTAGTTTAATTGGCGTCTCAGTGCGGCAGTTACTAACTTATTTAACACACGGCAATACGACTGTCCATCTATTTTGATCATCTAACGAGATGGATGGTTGACCAGTAGGTAGGTACTGTGCGCGCCTCACCGAAATTTTTATCATGTAGGTGCCTCAGGGATGTGAGGTTACAGGTTTGGCTGCAGCGATATTTTCTGACTATTGCAGCGAAGGGTCTTCAAGAGAAGAGCGTAGTCCTTCCTAAAGGCAGGCAACGCATCAGCGGTACTCCTCTCTAGACGACAGTGACCAGTTACCATCAAGTGCCCAATTCTCGTGCTCGTGATATTTTGAAAACATGGCGGATATCACCAGAAAACCATACAAGAAAACTATGTTACTGCCTTATTTTAATGTTTGTTGTTGTTGTATAATACACTAGCTGTTTCACGCGGTTTCACCCGCGTCCCGAGGGAACTACTTCCCGTACCGGGATAAAATATAGCCTATGTTACTTCTGAATAATGCAGCTTTCTAATGGTGTAAAAATTATTGCTATCGGTCCAGTAGTTTTTGAGTTTATTCATTACAAACATACAAAAATACAAATATTTCCTCTTTATAATATTAGTGTAGATGTATTTTTGTGAAATAAAGAATATCCATCTATCTATCTATCTACTCGTTTTCTTGTCGCCTCTATCACTATAAATACGAAAATATGGAATGCTGGCAATTTCAAAAAAGAGAGGGAGGTAAAATTTTGGCAATAATCAGCTTTACCCGGCTTTCACAAAGCTAAGCCACAACACTGAAAAAATCAAATAAACAACAAATGTAACGCCATTCTCGATTCCCTCGAAGCCTCAGAAATAAAATCAGTGTAGGTGAAAAGAAGCAATTCTCAGGCGACTGGCCCTTAATACGCTCCCGCAAATGTTTGTGCGGAGTCGCAGTCACGCGCGCCATGTATGTCAGGGGACAGGGATGGATTCTGGTCAAGGGAGGTCTTTTCACAGCCTTACCTCGAGTGTGGGGCCCAGAGGACACGGCACAGCGCACTCTAGCTGAGTGTCAGACCTGAGCCCATAGCGAGACGTGCTATGATCTCTCACTCCCGGCCAAGATACGCGCGATGGTCGCTTCAGAGCTGGCCTTTTCGGCCTTGGCCTCCTTCTGCGAGGACGTAATGTCACAGAAGGAGGCCGCAGAGCGCCTGCAAGAACAGGACCCGCGCGCTGATGCGCGGCGAAGGGCAAGGAGGGGTCTCCCTTCTCTGCGTAGAGGAGGCAAGTCGGTGACCCGGTACGGGGACATCGGCGTCGACATTGCACAGGCATCCTCTGCAGCCCGGTAGGGACGTTTCAGTGCTCCCAGATGTCCCTATCACTCCCCGCGCTGTAAGCGGGCCTTCGCCTGGGGAGGGACGTGAAAGGTGACTTCTTAGTCAGATTATCAAGTCCCCTCCCCACTCTGGCGAGGACGGGAGCACCCCAGTAGTTTTAGTCGGTAGACCCCGCCGACACGGAGGGAGTCCGACATAACCCGTCCGCCCCCCGGTGAGCGGTTATGCGTAATTGCATTTCTTTTTTTTCATCCCTTTATAGATAGGGGTTCGCTACAAATGAAACCTGTGATTGATCTTACTATTCGTACTCTTTTCCTTTAATTAATTGAATAGCAAATACACTCTTGATCAAGGAAAGTTCAGCGCTCCTATAATAAATGGACGTAAATCGATGGCGGAAGCGATCCATTTTCAATTAACTATTATAACATAACAGACTTAAGAAACATGCCGATCTCCCAATTTATTTAATCCATTACATGTGATTTCTGACAGTGTCTAAAATCGTCACTTCTACGCTTGAACCATAATCCAGGATTTGGTTAGTTTAGTACCCTGTGTAGTCTGACCTTCGCAACCTTTACACGGGGAAACCAAACCAACTGGATCGAGGTTACACATTCAGAACAACAGGATACAATTCTGTTTGAGAAAGTGATCCGTTTGGTCCTTAACATCAGTTTCTCGTAAAATATGTGAAATAAAAATCAAAAATCCTTGACCCCACAACTTTGTCTACTAGTCCGCCCCTGGCGTGGGCAGCGCGGCACAACTAAATTATTTATGAGTCCGCCCCTTTCCCGGGCCGGGTCCGTGTTTGTCCCGTTCACTTATCCGGGAACGATGGGAATGGAACTGTGACACTAAGCGCCGGTCCGGACGACTACTCCTACAACCAATTTACGGAGAGTGTTGGGTGTGTTTGGTGACCAGACTTCCCAAATGCTCATGGAAGTCGAAGCGTACCCCGGGTTCCGAAACGACAGCTTTGGACTCAACTGTCGCTTCGGAGATCGATATCTTTTGATGTTATTAATCTCGAAACTCAACATTACAATGGAAAAAGTAAAGAATGACGATTCTTATAGATTCCATGCCCCATATCAGAGTGTAATTCTCGGTTGCTTCTAAGACATCGCTTCGCAACCTTGCGGGCCTAATTTAAAGCAGACGTTACGACCGAATCGGAGTTTCCCTCTTCTTCTTCACACGCGCTATGTGTCTCTTTTGTTTGGATGCCACAGGTATAGTCTCGTTCGTTACGGGATAGATTTAAATTAAGCCACTTGGTTGCGCTAAGAACCAATGATAAAGGATTTAGTGAGCCTGGTTAATACAATGAAGCGACTGCCGACTTATCTTCGCACCTCTTAGACAAGTTGACCGTGGGAGACACGTTTCGGCATGAATAGGGCCAGGCGAAAACCAGCGTGAAATAGCCCAGGAGCCCAATTCTCGTGCTTGTGATATTTTGAGAACATGGCGGATATCACCCGAAAACCATACAAAAATTTTTTTTTGTGATATATGTCGTATGAAAATACATGTCACGAACCCGAGAATTGGGCTCCTGTGCTGTGTTTCGCTGCGTGGGTGAGGGTACCGGAGGCACAATCCGGGGAAAGGTTGGCAGCTCACACTTGTTACTCCACTGGTGTTGAGGGTATCTATGGGCGGCGTCAATCGCTTACCATCAGGCGATCCGTCTACTCGTCTGCCGCCCATCACATAAAGAAGGTAACCAGAACCACTTTACGCATTCAAATACGTTCTCTCAAAAGTTTTGGATGGCTTATAAATTCCCTGTGATCCCTCCAAAAACATGTATGGCTGAAAAGCCGTCGCTTACTTCCCACGGGGGACATGCCACTTTGTGTACCGAAGTGGCCCCAGTTTGTTTAGGACATTGCATTGAATGAAAATGAAAAGTTCTTTTTTAGTTACATCCATACAGAACACTTATGAATTTCAAAATAGTTACCTTATTGTCCAAATGAAAGATGATTCGGCCCTTTGAAAGGTGTTGGAAGCCGTCGGAGCATTGATTTATGATATGACGACCCGTTTGAAGGAGTGGTAGTGAAACGCTGCCTTTGGTCCAAGGCTTGCTGGTTCGATCCCCGCACAGTACATACATTTGTGTGTATGAACATGTCTGTTTGTATTGGTCTGGGTGTTTGTATGTATTATAAATATGTATTTACAAATAAAAGTATTATATATATTTGTAATTCCGCTGTTGATTCTGATATCCGTAACACAGGTGCTTGAGCTACCTATCTCGGAGTCAGATCAATGTATGTGATGTTGTGAAATATTTATTTATTCACCTATCGTAATTAACACACTTCATGGGCAGCATGAGCGAATTGCAATTCCTATCAGACAACAAGATGTAAAGCCGATGATAAAATTTTAACTGATCCTGATAATATTGTGAAGATAATGATTCTGAATAATCTGCGTCCACTGCCTAATAGTTACGAATGTCATTTTTTTCCAAATGTGGTAGGTGGCAGACGAGCAGACGGATCGCCTTATGGTAAGCGATTGCCGCCGCCCATAGACACCCGCGAAACTAGTGGCGTCACAAGTGCGCTGCCAACCTTAAAACCGTCCTTTCCCCTGGATTGGGCCTCATTCACGCAGCGAAACACAGCACAGTGCTGTTTCACGCTGGTTTTCTGTGAGGACGTGGTATCACTCCGGTCGAGCCGGCCCATGCATGCCGAAGCGTGGCTCTCCCACGGTCACAATGAATTTACTTTATTTTTAAACTGAGGCGACAAACAAGCAAGCCGGTCACCTGAGGTAAGTAATCAACGCCCCCATAATCAGCTGCGAAATCAGAGAGATCGCTAATGTGTTGTGGGCCTTATGAATATTGTAGGAGTACGCTCTTCTCTTGAGGTTCTTATATAAGTTTTTATTGTACTAAGGTACTCGTAATAGGGACTAGACTTCGATATAATGGCTTTGGACGCAACCGGGAATGACGCACTGAGACGTTGCAGATAAACAAAAATCTTACTTCACTACACTTGACTGCGAAGTCCCACATATTTTCTAAATTCTATTTCCTAAAATTACGACATCGAAACCTTTTGCTGAAATTCATTTAAGAAATATACCGTTTAGACATCAAAGATGGCGAATGGACGAAGTCAATTCATGAGCTCGGGAGATAGAGGAATTTATCAATCGCAAGCCTTTGACATTATTGGCTAACGTTGCAGGTAAAATTGGCTCGCAATCTGGACCAGCTTTTCAGTAATAAATATATCAACTTTGATGCTGAACCTGGGGAGATGCGTCCAGCGCAAGCTGTTAAAATACTAAGTTTGGTAATGAGTATTTAGAGTTTTTTTAGGATACCAATGTGGTGCTTTACTATACGGACAGCAACACATCAATGTATACGTAATCTGTCAATAAAAATGCAGCGCTTGGTTACAGTCTCCCCTCTAGAGAGCGAACAAAACGGCGAACGAACGGTTCAGAACGCGCCTTACATACGGGGGGTGGGGGTTCGAATCCGAGCATGCACCTCTAGATTTTTCAAATCTAAAATCTATGTGCATATTGTTACCTACCATTAGCTCGGCGGTGAGGAAAAACATTAGTGAGCAAACCTGCAATAGTTTTTTAAACGTGCAACCATAATTCAGTTAGTCTGGTTCCCCTGATTAAGGGTTGCGAAGATCAGACGGCAGTCGCTTCATTGTAATTAACAGACTCCCCAAATCCTGAATCATGATCCAAGCGTACCCTGGGCTCCAGAGCTTGACAGCTTTGGACGCAATCGGAAAATACACGCTAAGATGCGGAAGGTTGCTGTCTCCCCTCGTGCACATTACCTCACTAGAGGTAAAATCAATGAGTCCATCGAATGTACCATCTCCACACCGGAACAGCCCTGAAGAAGGCCAAGGATTCGTCTTGCTTGATAAAGGAGATCCTCGCACTTTCGTATATTTTTTGGTCTAAATAAGTGCCGGCCAAAAAAAATATTTGCTGTATTCTGTTAGAGGACTTATTATACCCCAGATATTCAAATGTCCAGATTTAGCAAAAGATTCACTAAAAATGTATGAAGATGTTGATTTTGATCTCAAATAAAACCAAGGGTAATAATGACCCTAAAGCTTTGGTGCCATAGTAATAAATACTCAGGGGGACCAGTCCTGCAGAATACAATAAAAAAAAATACTGGCCGCCACTTGCACCAAAAAAGAGGATGTTACATAGATAGATAGATACAATTTATTGCACAAAATTTACAGATCTTAGTCTATGGTAATCCTATTATACAAGCGGCAGGCGGTCTTATCGCTAATAGCGATCTTTTGCAGATAACCTCATGGTATAGGAAAAGATGTTCCTTCGAATAATTCGAGAAATGTCTTCTCGATCTTTAACAATGGAGTCGTACCGCATCAGTGGGGACTGTCTGCAGCCGACAGCGATGGCGCTGCCTCCGCGTGATTGATGACGTCTCGACGAGGCCTGCGTCTGCGCGACTAATGTGGCCTGATGTCAACGTAGACAAGAAATTTATCCTGCATTGTTGAGCCTGTTACAGTGCGAGATACCGACGCCCTTATTACATAACGCGATCTAAGAAAAGTTCCGGAACTAAACTGGTTCCAGCCCCTTTCAACATTGCTTGTTGGAACGGGATGGCAAGAGCTTTAGTACAGTTGTAACTTAGGACCGCGTTATGTAATAAGTTGCCGAGAGTGTTTTATTATTAACCCTGTATTTATAGGAGTACGACCTCACAGTGAAAATCTCTTCATTTTCTTTAATGGTAGGTAACTAAGTATATTAAGCTGTATCACTGGCTACCATTATCGTTGGTAACAATTACGGGGAATATCTTTACATTTATTTCATGGTACTATTTACACATCAATGGTACTAGTCAATGGTAAAACTGATGTACTTGACTAATAGAGCCCTCACCACGTCCACAACCAGACTCCGAGCTGACAATGCAAATGTCTTAAGAAAAGGTAGGTTTCACGTTTTGGCCCAACCCAGGGCCTCAAACCCAGCCGTCAATTTAAGGGAGGTGCCACACTGGCGGATTGCGAGCGTTTTCAAAGCGGAGCGACGACGCAGGGAACACGTATTCGCCGGCGTTTTAATGCGTGGCCTCTACAAGAACGATGACATTCAGACTTATCACTACGGCGAATCTGTGGCGCATTCGTAGCGCATCCGCGGCGTGAACGCTGCGCAGCCGCGACGTGTTCTCTGCGTCGTCGCTCCGCTTTGAAGACTCTCGCTATCCGCCAGTGTGGCAACTAACTTAAGCACAAAATAGCTCAACACATTAGTACCATTTCGAAGTAACATTTTGTACAAACCCCTAAGAAACTGAATGTCTAAGTAAATGTTCTGCCTATTATGGCCAAACATTTACTTAGACATGGTACTAAAGTGTTAAGCTACTTTTGATGCTGACCGAACAAGCTAGTGGCGTGGTTCGGCAGGAGCCAAAGAACTAGACTATACGGAACGTGTAACGCTGGAAAGACACAATACGAAATAGTGCCTAGCGCGAAGGTCAACAAACACGTTGATATCAATGAGAGCCTTACTTCAAGAAAAGAGCGTATTCCTATTTAATAGGTCGGCAACGCACTCGTGACTCCTCTGGTGTTGCAGGAGTCTATGGGCGGCGGTGATCGCTTACCATCAAGTTACCGGAATGGATCACTCACCTCGTCTGCCCCCTATCTCATAAAAAAGAAAGAGCCAATCTGAGCCATTTTGAGCTTAAGCGTGACCTACTAGCCACTGCTCGGTAAGCAATAAATTATCATAATTCTTAGTCACATAATTTTCGCGATACTCATTCGTTAAAAATACGAAAATACCCTCAACAAAGTGTATTAATCAACCGACAGACCCCGTGAGAATCAGGTAAATATTATTCATTGGCTGCCGCGGCCGCTGTGGGGGGAGGCAGTGGGGGAGGGTGCATTTGCATAACAGTGCATGGCCTGCAATTTCCAGTTTGCGGTGCGGTGCTAACTTTGAACGCGTGACGGACATTTAGAGGATTACCTGGGCATATGTACAGCTGGTTCATTTTGATTCAATTCATCCAGTAAAGTAAATATTTGTTTTGTAATTTTACTATTGGCATGTCCTCACTTCGTTTAGAAATTAGTACCAAACTGTACTTACAGATGGCGTTAGGTGTCGATTACACCGCGCAAGAGTTTCGTGTTTTCGGATTACCCTTAAGCGTAGACGCTGTCTGTAATGAAGAGCTTACATAAATACTTGAAAATCTACAGCCAATATCTAAAATAAAATCGAATTGTGATTGAAAGAACGAAATGTAAATAATATTACGTTCGACTTTCAGATATTCCAGAGTCAGGCAGGAGCCGCTGACGTCGCGCTAACGACGTCATCAATTACATCACAGCGTTGCTGAGTGCTGGTTGGATCTCCTCGGTACAAGAACCTCGCATTGCATGGCTTTAGTCTCAACGAGAATTTGAATAGAAGGAATTATAGTGACAGTCTTGACTAAACGACTATAACACAGTAGATATATACGCAAGCAGTATGGACACTACGGACAAACGCTCGATTATGCACGCACACAGACGCACACTTTACACGGATTCTAAGGACCCATCGGAGTACAATCGTAGGAACTAAATTCAGGGTTGTCGGTTTGACTTGAGTGCCACTTACTTTATTTTGGTAGAGAAAATAAGTAGTTACCTACATTGTTATGTATGTTATCAAAAAATGGTTTGATTTGGGGGGGATGGTGAGACCTCACTTTGTCTTGGCCCGAGCGATCGGGTGCATCACCAATACCTTAACGTGGTTGCCAAGTAACGAAACAAAACGTTATGAAAAGTATGTCTTATTTTATGTATCTTTTCGAAGCTTTTTGCAACTTTAGGAATCATTTTGTGTACCTTTGTGTACGAATATTGTATGCTAGTAATAATACTAGCATACAATATTCGTACACAAAGGTGATATTTCTTAAGAAACAAGCATAAGCTTGTTTCTTAAGAAATATCATTAGTTCTAGCTCTATTTAACACGCACCAGACCATCCTTGTTGCACCTAGGACCCCGAGATCACGACCCGGTACTTAAACCAGTAGTCCCAAGGTAAGAATAATATTTTACAAAAATAAGAGACAACCCTATACAGTAGGTAACTTTCTGTCCAAAATGACGAAGTGTCGATACTGCTTTAGCGTATTAATCTACTGTGACTATAATCTTTGAGACATACTCAAGAACATCAACCTTCGATCGGGATTATATTTATGATCAAATTTGTCAGCATACATTTTAATTAATTGCAACTATCTCCACACACTGGCTTCACTCCGGCTCTTCAGTTCAAGATCAGCCGGGCTATTTAGGTATATAAGGTATACAACCTATTGGTGTCAATTTTTCTTATCGTGATCAGTTTTATGCCACACTTTTAGGAAAAAATGTCCGTCTGTGGGCACTTCTAGCCCTATATTTTCAAATGGTTTTCTATTTTCGCTCTGGTCAAATATTCACGTGAGTAAGACGGGTTGTGTGTCTGGCTGTTACAAGTACGACATCTATTTAAAAATATATTACCTGAATTGATTCTGATATATTACAGAGAAACATAGCATCTACCCGTGAGTCAAAGTAGATCTAAAGTTCCTACTTTTAATCACACTGTAAATAAACAGCATTTAACCAGCCGTTAAACGAGCTGAGCCCAATAATCCGGCGAGACGGCGCGGGACAGGCCGGGACGATCGGGACACACCGGGACAGGCTAGACAAAGTTTTAATGCTACAATAGCTGTTTGTGCGGAGACACAAAGTATGGGCGGAAGCGTTCTTTTTTTTTACTGGCAAGAAGTAGTGCAGAATCGACCAAAGTGGCGCTCTCTTGTTTCGGAGGTCAAGCCTCGATTGGGGTCGCTGAGCCAGCGCAGTAAATACTTTTTTGTTTTTATCGAGTTTCGATGGTTTTTATACATTTCAAACGGTTTGAAAACGAGACCCATTGCCATTATTTTGGTAGTAACATACAAAGGTTGCTATTTTTATAAGGCAGTAAAGACGATTTACACCAATTACCTTGCCAGGGCGGAGTCCTTATTTATTTATTCAATCCAATTGTACACGCTGGCTTACAGTAAAACAAGTGCCAGAATCTCACTTTTGAGATATTAGAACTGAAACTCCATATTTACAATTAGAATAAATATCAATCTTCACGTCCACATTCGAATCCGAGGGAAATCTATCTGTCATCATGAAGTTAGTGATACCATCTTTAGTGTTGTATTAAATCTACCTAATACTACCTAAACGGATTCAAGTACTTAACTATAGGAACATCATCAGACTGTCTTAGTATACTGCTGGATTTAAGTCTCCCCCAAAGTGATCCTCACCGGCTATGGACACCTGCAACACCAGAGGAAACACAAGTGGACCGCCGGCCTTTTAAAAAAGAATACGCTCTTTTCTTGAATCTGGCATCGGTCGGAAAATACCGCAGGCGATAACTAATTCCGTAATTTTGGTATGATCAGAGTTTAGTGTTACAACCATCATCTCCTCCCTTGCACCAGCCCTCGTTCGGTGACCATTAATATAGCTTTGCACAGACCGGCGCCGAGCTCGCTTCGCCGCGTATTTTTGCCGAGGCGCTACGTCTTCGGCTAGTTGAATTAACCCGGAAATGTGGCGGTAACGGCTTTTGAGAAACATTGGCTTTCATTACTTTCTTTATATCGCTAGGCGCTATTTATGACGTGGTTAATATAAACCTGCAGTGAAGTATAGGTGTGGACGTAGGGAAGTAAGGATAGGCGAGTTCCCTAGTTAGACTTCAAAATGAGTAGGACAGAAAATGATCTTGCACGACAAAACTGTGGAATGAACTCAATCAAGCAGTAGGTATTCATCATCATCATCAGCCCATTCAAGTCCCCACTGCTGGGGCACGGGCCTCCCTCAATCACATGAGGGGTAATTGCCTTACTCACCACGCTTGGCAGACGGGTTGGCGAGGGTTTTGATATAAGTGCAGAGTTTTCCTTCTCTGGGTGCTGATGATCATGCTAGCAGCTTTACCTTAGTCGCCTTCTACGACACCTCGGTAAGAGTGAGGGTGGCCTATCCTACTCTGCCGGGGACCACACGGCCAATTCATTCAATTCAATTTCAGTAGGTATTGCCGGACCGAATATTGAACGTTTGAAGATCACGTTCTAAAATAAGTATACTTTAAAAAAAACTGTATCCTCTTGATGAAATTGCAGTCTTGTATGTGGTCAAGAAATGTTTACTTACTTAAAATAAATAAAAATAAAAATAAAAATATTTATTTATCAGACAACATGATCCAAAATGTGTTAGTAACAAATCTAAAGCTTACATACTATGTTAGTATTTAATAATAAAAACAGATTTGCTTAAATTAATAAGTTGGCCGATCAGTGGACAGTCCCCACGATCGGCAATGGCGCTCAAAACAGAATTGCGGCTGCCGCGAACTCGCCCAAGCAACGATCCCGCCTTCTTACGCATTATAGCCGGGAAACTGTCGACCTGCGCATCCGCGAACATGCCCGAAGCACTGCACCATCGCGGCAGCCGCAACAATGCCCTAAACCCATTGTTGTACTGAATGCGAAGGCCGTTGTATGTTTTTTTGGTAAAATCCACCCACAGACTACTCGAGTAAAATGATGTACAATATGCCTTAAAAAGTGTTATTTTGACAGTATCAGAACATCGAGCGAACCTGCGGGCCAGCATATTAGCTCTTTTTGACAACGACCTCCGCTCCCTCTCTATGTCAGCATCATCTTTGAGGGTGTCAGTGACAATGTGACCCAGATACTTAAACTGAGTCACTCTATTCAACGGTGATCCGTACAGCCTAATAGGGGGTACAAAAAGTGGGCATTTCCTGCCCGCTTTAAACACCATGTACACGCTCTTGCTGGTATTATACCGTAAGCCGTGGGTATCTGCATACGTCTCACAAACATTCAACAGCCTCCTGAGTGCGCAAATCGAGGGTGCCAGCAGGACCATGTCGTCTGCATAGCTTATGTTATTTAGACACACGCTTCCAACATGACATCCGACACGTGTGCCACTGAGCTCCTCGATCAGCGCATTTACGTATAGGTTGAAAATTATTGGGGAGGACAGCCCACCCTGCCTAACACCACATTCCATCCTATACTCCTCCGAATATGCATCCATCCATCTCACACGATTCACCTGATTCCCATACCAATATTTGAGAAGGCAAACAGTATCCGAGGCCACTCCCACTTGTATGAGTTTCCCCCATATTACTTCATAATCAACCAGATCGAACGCCTTGGACAGGTCCAAAAAGCAAGCATAGACTGGCGTATTTCTGTCCTTATAGTATCCTATAGTGTGCTTGAGTGCCAATATCGCACTTTCAGTAGATAAACCCGGCTTAAAGCCGAATTGAAGGTCGTGAATATTTAAATATCTGCTTAACTGAGACTCAAGCACACCATCGAACACCTTGGCCACTACTGTCGCTAATGAGATGGGCCTGTAGTTCGATCTGATTGACACATCACCTGTTCTATTTTTGATGATAGGAATCACTACAGTCTCCATCAGCTCTTTTGGCAAATACGAATGTATCATACACAAATTAAATAATAATGCTAGTACCCTGAAAAGGTGCGGCCCTGCATTCCGAAGATGTTCGATACTGAGGCTGTCGTGTCCCGGTGATTTCCCACGTGTCATACTCTTAACAATTCTTTCAACTACCTTGCCCGTTATTAGGCTCAACGGGCCACGACACGACTCAGGAACGTACGTAGTACCTTGTTTAGTTTCGAAAGGAGATTTTACAATAAAGTGATTCTTAAATAAGGTAGCTATCGCTTCCCGATCGCTCACACCTTCAATGCTAGCAGGGACGC
This sequence comes from Marasmia exigua, assembly GCA_019059595.1. Taxonomy (NCBI): domain Eukaryota; kingdom Metazoa; phylum Arthropoda; class Insecta; order Lepidoptera; family Crambidae; genus Marasmia; species Marasmia exigua. The sequence goes on along the minus strand of CM032481.1, from coordinate 811,065 downwards.
CAGGACCCGAGTTCATGTTCTTGGTGGATTTCCAAAACTTTCCAAAGTCGCGTTTACCATGGTGAGATGCTAGAGCATCCATTTTAATTTGTTCCTGGTGATTTTGGCACCATTTTAATTTCCCTTTAAAGATCTTTCGACTTTGTACCATTTCTTCATAGACTATACCAGTTTTAGGTTTACCATACTGAACCCACATTTGAAACTTGGACCTAGCCTCTCTGTGCGCAGCAGCCACATGCTTATTCCAACCTTGGATTCTCCTTGATTTACTTTTATAATTTCGCTTATCAATGTATGTTTCAGTAGCACAACAAACCAAGACAGATATCAAAGCATCATATAAATTATCAATATAAATTTTATGTTCATTAACATTACAATGACTACTACAACAATTTTGTAGCTCAGGCGGAAAATCAATGTTCTTAAGCATATCGTGGCATTTATTATAATATTTATCTACCTGTTCTTTAGTTCTCTCTCCCCATTTAATAGTATTTGGGGCAAAATTGACATGATTAACTTTACGACTTATTGCATTTAAATTACAACTAACAGATAGCGGGAAATGATCAGACCAATATACATCATACAACACAATTGCCATTCTCACACATTGCCAAGCTGATTCTGTGACAAGACAATGGTCCAACCATCTCCGACTACCATGAGCATCACTCGTATACGTATAAGTCCCAGAAGAAATGTTCAATAAACTTACGTCTGCACAGATCCATGATAGATCACTACTAAAATCACATAATTCATTGTAAAATAATGTATTTGGGTGTGCATTAAAGTCCCCCATAATAAACACTGGTTCCACATTATTTTCCTCGATCAATGCATTTAACACACTAAGACAGTCTGTAAACTCACTAAGATTATCACGACTATCAGTCGGCATGTAAACACTGCACACAATCAAGGTCTTGTCAGTTAGTGTAATTCTGATTGCGCAAATACGTGCATTCTGGCACTGTACCACAGAAACGTTAGGGAACACACTCTTTCGCCACAGTAAAGCCACACCTCCGTACGGCCGCCCCGCAACCAAGCCCTCCTCAGTGTCAATCGCAGATGTACCAGTATAACCAAATTTCTCATCGATGGTTCCAAGATACGGGAGATCGTGTGGGAAAAGCCAAGTTTCTTGCAAGCATATAATATCTGCTGTTCTACACAATTCCCGGACTCCCTCCACTGATCTCTTAATAGATTTACAATTGAATGTAACTAGTAGGTTACAGGTTTCAGAGGCATTTCAGAGGCATATATTAAAAGGCCGGAAGAATACTTGTAACTCCACTGATGTTGCGGGTCTTCATGGACGGCGGTCACCCACAGATCACCCCCAATAAATTCCGCATCTTAAGCGTTTTGTATGGCACAAAAGTCACCAAAATTTGAGGAAAGCACGGGTAGCGGGGAGCGTGACCGAGGTGCTGTGATTGGTTGATTCAAGGTTTGCCCGCAAATAGTGACGGAACACTATTAATCGACAGTTTTAATTTTATTCAAAACGTAATAGCATAATACTTACACATTTACATAATATGGCCAGGAGTTGGGGAAAGATATACACCGTTACTTTTTACTGACTTCAAAAAAGGAGGAGGTTCTATGTTTGGCTGTATCTTTGTTTTTAGGGTTCCGTAGCCAAAATGGCAAAAACGGAACCCTTATAGTTTCGTCATGTCCGTCTGTCCGTCTGTCCGTCTGTCCGTCTGTCACAGCCGATTTACTCGGAAACTATAAGTACTACAGTGATGAAATTTGATGGGAATATGTGTTGTATGAACCGCTACAAAAATATGACACTAAATAGTAAAAAAAAGAATTGGGGGTGGGGCCCCCCATACATGTAACTGAGGGATGAAATTTTTTTTTTCGATGTACATACCCGTGTGGGGTATCAATGGAAAGGTCTTTTAAAATGATATAAAGTTTTCTAAAAAACATTTTTCTTAAAGTGAACGGTTTTTGAGATATCAGCTCTCAAAGTCGTAAAAAGTATGTCCCCCCCCTCTATTTTTATAACTACGGGGTATAAAATTCTAAAAAAAATAGAGGTGATGCATGCTAATTAACTCTTTCAACGATTTTGGTTTGATCAAAGTATCTCTTATAGTTTTTGAGATAGGTTGATTTAACTGTAATTTTGGACTTTGCTGCTACGGAACCCTTTGTGCGCGAGCCCGACTCGCACTTGGCCGGTTTTTTTTATGTATGTTCACCGATTACTCCGCCAATTATTGACCGATTTGCAGAATTATTTTTTTATTTGAAAGAACACACTCCCAAGTTGGTCCCATTGTCACCAGGTCAGAATCTAATGATGGGATCTTAGAGAAATCGAGGGGAGCCCTAAATTTTATAGGCATGTTTTGTATCTTTTTCAAAGCTGCACCAGTACTTACGACAATTAGGCGTAAGTTACGCCTAATTGTATTAATTTTTTTTTTTTTTTTTACTGTAGATAGGTAAGCGTTTTAATTTTGTGGCTTTGCTGATGATGGAAGGTCAACTCCTCAACGGTAAGGAGTTAAAGGATATCTCTTTCAAAACTGTACTCAAAATTATAGGATTAAAGTTAAGCGGCACCTAAAATTCTCCTTCAATACCCATAACCTAAGCAGAGGATTTTTATCACTTGAGTGTCGGACTGGGATTACCGTATAAATTATAATTGAAAAAAAAAAAACATATAGAAGCAAAAGCTAGAAACCTATGCATTCATCGATAAAGATTTGTTTGTACTAGGTAATCACTAGTATTTTGTCAAAAAGAGATAACTTATTGTAAAATTCACATGAGAAAAAGAGATTTTTCCAAAAGACATCAACGCGTGCTTGTTTTAAAACGCACGATTTCTTCTAATGTCCATTATAATTTGAGCTGTCGTCAATTAAAATTATTTTACTTATCGGTGGAATGTGATAAAATCTTTTTGAAAATTTGATGTTCTTTTCGATTTTCCACACCATTTTATAGGACATGTTGCCATTTTCGTACCCGTCAATCACCGAAATGTATTTTTTAGAGTATTTAAGTACGCGTAACGCACGGGTCTGTTACTTGGTCGCAAGTGAAGTAGCTTTCCCAGCGATCGAGAATTATAGTAGCAAATGCTACTATGTATGGTGACTTTTTCCGGCCTCCTACGCGGTATCTATTGGTGGTGATCTGTGGCGGTCACCGTTTACCATCAGTTGATCCGTCTGCTCATCCAACCCCTATCACGTACATTCTAGTGTGCACAAAGTGAATGCGACACTAAAAGGGCATTGCATATTCGCTTACTCTTGAACCCCTATGTGACACTAGGGTAACAGGTCCAACTGCTACGATTTCCTAACTCAGGACCGGTGTTACACGCCGTTAGTTTAGGTAAGGATTAAAAACACGTGTATTGTGTGCCACCATTTTACCTTAAAGAGCCTGTCTTTCACAACACAGGGCGACCTTATGTGAGAACATTCCTATATATTTTTTTTGTAATAATGTTTTTCTGAATAAATCATTTTTTGTTATATCACCTAGGTATGTACCTTACTATCATTATTACACTGTGAGTTTACGACAACCCTGTGTAAAGTCCCGCTAGTTTTATTACTGATATCACCGGTCGAGGATCCAAACCTAGAGTGCCTGCAGATACGTCTTCATCCAGAGGTTCCTTTTACGACCGCTAAATCATAACGATATGTAAAGCAGCGAGGTTGTTGAAGCCGCAGAGTGAATATTAGCACCAGCGATGTTCTCAAGATGAAGTTATGTCAACCTATAAACCTAGTTAAGGGTCGGGTTTATTTTGTCGGGCTTTGGAAATTCATTCTATGACTGATCTGTGTGTGAATAGTTATTATACCACTGATTCGGCTTTAGATTTTCAACTGCCAAACTGAAATGCAAATTATATGCCGGTCTTTTCTGCATTGATGACCTTTTCTTGGTATAGTTAGTGAAATGCGATTGTCTTATTTTATGTGGAGTTCTTCGCCTGGGAATGGAGCCCGGAGGCATACCCACTAAAACACCAGCGATGCATCCTCAACACCATATTAAGGGAGATCGAGACCTGTGTCAAACAAGCAACAGCCTACATGCTGATAGATCTCTGTCCCAGGCCTCTTTCATCCAGCCACTACCAGACCACAGCGCTCCTGGGCCGTTGACGTTTGCCCAACAACTGCAGAGTGTCCTATATTACGCTTGCCTAACCTTAAAGTTTCAGACTCGACTACTTCAACGATGGTCTATTCTTTAAGAAGACATGTCCTGATCCGTCGGACTATATCATAACGTTTGAGCTGTGTCGCCAAAGAAAATATAGGCTGAGGCGCGCATAGAAGCGGTTTAATTAATTGAATTAATTACATTCCCGTCTGCCTGAGTGCAAGGAAAAATCCACAATGTTACTTCCACCAAACTTTTTTCCACAAACAGAACATCCAAACCACGTACAGATTTAAAAGAAACAAAATCAACGAATCATACATTCTGCATTTTTCAAACAAATAAGGCGTCACTCGCCACGGCCAGCCGTAACTTCATCAATATTTCATTACCTACCCAATAATCTACCTCAACGCTACCATATTTTTCGCTCCCCCCCGCTCCGTTTTGTTGAGCGAAGCGAGCGGAGCAGTTATTAAAACGCGCCCATTTGACGATGATTGCCGGCTGTTTTCACTGCGAAAGTAGCTTACACAAACCTTTTAGTGTAAATGGAGCAGTCTCCGAGCCGATTTTGGAGACCAGGGGGTCTAATTTGAAGTTAACTTTGAGACTCAACCAAACGTATTTGACGACGTTTCCTAATTTGAAGTGAACATTGCGTCGGTTGAACTCAACCGAAACTCTTTTGACACATCTCGCCTCAAACCCTAATTTGAAGACACTAATGCTCAACCAAAATATCGAATTTGACATTTCTTGTCTCGCGTCTTTATGTCAAAATTCACGATAGCTCGAAAGGTGTTTTGGTTCGGTTGAATGGATTTATGGTGTATTAAAAAAGGATCTTTATGTCTTTGTAAATAAGGTCCAATGACTTACATATCAATAAAGATTAGTTTAAAGCGGAGTTCCTTGGTATAAAATGTTAAAATTGCTATACCGATATAGATGATTATGAATACATAGAGTACTTAGGTACTTTTAATGCTTAATCAAAGTTTTAATGTATGAATCTCAGTACTTACGTTTAAATATGTAAATTAATTTACATTAAGTGCCTATTTACCTACTTACTGAGAATTTTTGTAGATTTATGCCAGTGAGAATATGTAGGTATGGTATAGTTCAATGATTTATGCAGATTTAAGTAAGTAAGTATACTAAGTACCTACCTAGTGGTGTAGGCTTTTTATAGATAAACTAGATTCACTAAGTAATTAGTCTTTTTCTGCGACTAAGTACATTGTATTCTTCAAACTTAATCTTATCAGTTCAAAAGTTTGAAACTTTTGATGGTTTAATTAGGTATTATTTATATAGGCTTTTGACTCAATTAGGTATTAATCCACCAAAGTACAAAGTGAAATACATTTTGAGGGTTTTAACCATTTGCAAGCCTCAATTATGTATTACAAGAGGCGATAATTTTGCCTAAGTTCCTACTTTGTCTACATTACAAGTATACGTAATAAGTTTTCTCTTTCCTTAAAAAGTAGGTATACCTACCTACTTACCTTTGTGTTAGGTTCCTACATAACTATTTAAGTACATAGTTATCTACTTATAAATTTTACAATTTTGGGGTAATTTTGGATATCCATTAAAGATTACACAGTACCAACCAGTTAAACTTATGTTTAACTGGTTTAATACATTAGCTCCACTATTAGTTAGTGAATTTCAATATATCTCATAGAATATTTCACAACATCACATATGTACATTGATCTGACTCCGACATAGGTAGCTCAAGCACCCGTGTTACAGATATCATAGTCCACAGTGGGATTACAAATATATACATATAATACTTTTCTTTTGTAAAAACATACTAATACATAGAAAACACCCAGACCAATACAAACAGACATGTACATGCACACAAATGTTTGTACTGTATGGGGATCGAACCAGCAACCCTTGAACCAAAGCCATCGTTCACTACCACTGTTCCAAAAGCCCTGTTAACACTCGTGCGATTAACATACTAATTAACAGGAGAGCAGTACATAAGGAATGAAAAAAACAACAAAGTACATGTGATGGAATCATTTATTAAAATAAATAATAAAAGATACAATAGTGTTATCCTATTTTAAGAAGAAACTATGTACACACACATATTTTGTATTCTTTCTGTGCAATAGATAGACATATCTATCTATCTTCACACACCCACTTAGTATTAATTAATAACCTTTAACTATTTACAAATAAAACAACGCCCCATTGTCTAATGGTTTAAGACGGTTCTGACGATGGCCCTGTGGCCATGATCTCGGGGTCATGGGTTCGATTCCCGGGTCGGGCAAAGGTATGTTTTGAATTTTCCGAACATAGTTCGGGTTTGTGATCACTAATCCGCATTTGGCAAGAGTGATGATTAAGCCTAATCCCATCATAGTAGCGATGACTTGATTTCTATGATGGGGGTCTAAGCCCAACAAAGGGAATAATTAAGCTGATACTTTACTTTATTTACATAAAAAAATGATGACTGAATGATGCTTGTCCATAGGTACATATCAGTTGAATTATAACAAACTATTTTCAGCAAATATTTAACTTCGTTTAGCAATGAAGCCCGGAGTACTGGAACTGGGTATGTTTCTTCTAGCGGAGGTCTGTGCAATGCTGGTAGATATTCTGCAATAATCATAAAGGAGTTTTAAATAAAATAAATAAATACCTAATAATAAAAGTATTTTTATTGCTCTCTCATACAAAAAACTGTTGGTAGGTACATAGGTATTTCGATTACAATCATACTTGTTAAGTAAATAAAAACAAGCTATTTAATTTTAGATTGGAAATAATGTAAAAAATAAACTCAAATGCATATTTCTACCAACGAGCTCCATATGCACTTAAGATTACTTGAATAAGTTTCTGTAACATGTAACCATGATTAATTTGGTGTGGTTCCCCCGTCTAAGGGTTGTTAAGGTCAGACGGCAGTCCCTTCATAGTAATTGCCAGACTCGCCAAATCCTTGATCATGGCTCACGGTACACTGGCCTCCAAAATCATGGTTCTGGACCACCAACCAAGAATAACACTGCAAGGATTTGACATCCCATTTGGAACGGTAGTGAATGCTGCCTTTGTTCCAAGGGTTGCGGGTTCAATCCCCGCACAGTACAAACATTTGTGTGCATGAACATGTCTGTTTCTATTGGTCTGGGTGTTTTCTATGTATTATTAGTATGTATTTATTAAAGAAAAGTATTATATGCATATATTTGTAATCCCACTGTTGATTCTGATATCCGTAACACAGGTGCTTGAGGTACCTATCTCGGAGTCAGACCAATGTATGTGATGTTGTGAAATATTTATTTATAAGGATTACACTTTTGTATACATGTTTCAAACAATTATATTATCTTTATCTTAATGTTTTTTCTTTCAGTAAGGAAATTAGTTATAGCACAGATATTATAGATTCAGTTAAATAACTTTTTGTTATTTTGATTACCTCCGGTGAGATGTTCACTTTTTTCAACTCATTCTCCAACAGTCATTCTAGCTCAGCTTTCTATTACAGTTTGGTCCAATGGAGAACTTTGATGTCTTGTTTACTGAAATATTTAATTACAAATGGTTAAATTATAGAAATGATGTTTCAAAGTTGTTCTTTCTAAAGTGTAAATTGGAATAGTCATCATCATCAGCCCATTTAAGTCCCCACTGCTGGGGCACGGGCCTTCCTCAATCACATGAGGGGTAATTGCCATACTCACCACGCTTGGCAGACGGGTTGGCGAGGGTTTTGATATAAATGCAGAGTTTTCCATGTCTGGGTGCTGATGATCATGCCAGCAGCTTTACCTTATTAGCCTTTTACGACACCTCGGTAAGAGTGAGGATGGCCTATTCTACTCCGTGGCCGAGTGGTCCCCGGCAGAGTAAAATTAATAACAAATAAACTTATTTAGGTAGGATTATGCGACTAACCTAACTTATACTTGATTTTACTTAAGAAAGTAGTCTTTAGATAACTATAGAACTTGTATATAAGCATAATACTAATGTACATACGCTTTCAAACAATTTTACAATATTTTAAATTATGTATTGAGATTGCATATTTATCGTACGTACATACTTATGTCAATAATTTACAAGTTTTTTTCTAATGTTTCACAGATGGCCACAGATAACTATATGGGCTATGATGTAGAAAAATAGCAAGCTGTCAGATTTTTAAAAATATTTTAACATTTTAATGTTTTTATTATGTAAAATCTTTCTTTCAAACACATTAAACAATAGTCCTTTAATTAAAAAAGTCAAATATCTTTTATTCTTTTAAAATTTTATTGTTAATTATAAATAAAATCAATTCAATTGGTTTTATTTGATGTGGGTCTTTCGGCGACACTATCATCGCGAATATCATTCATTCACGAGAGTCTATGGTCGGATCCGTACGAAAGTGTCCCATACGATGGTATTTCAAATTGCCAAACTAAACTACAATTGATTGACTGTCGGCTCGATCGAACGATCGTACGTGGTAACTTGAAATTAGACCCCCAGGAGTGCTAGTCTATCGAAGACCTCATCTGTAAGATTTCATCTCAGCCTAAAAGGGATATAAAACACCCAACACGGTCAACATAAGAAACAGCGATGATAGCTCAATGGATAATGACCGTGTGCCTTCCAAAAGTGTTTCGAATTCCAAGATTCTTTAAAAAAAAATTAAACAAAACCGTGACTTTCCCCAAAAAACGAGATAATCCCTGGAATTGACAACAGTGATCCAGGCGAAAAAGTAAGGTATTTTAGCTTTTATTTTATCTATTAAGCGCGTACCCTACTTCGAAAAATAATTCATTTCAATTCGGTACAATTTTGGCAGCACTTTGTGGGAGTCTTTACAAATTGTTTTTGCTTTCATTCGAAAACATTCTATTGCGTTCGTTCCTTTAATGTTGTTTAAAAGACTTTGAATGCGAAAAGAATGATAACAAGTGGAATTTCATTTATATTTCAGCACAAACTATATACATAGTTAAGGAAAACTTACAAGTAGGAATCAATTTTTTCCACGTCGCACATAATGTCATCCATCATAAACAAATCCTTAAGCTGAAGGGTATACCCCACTAGCGACATCATTCGATTTTAATTGTTAGCAACTAAACCGGATAACTTTTTAATAATTTCTACGATCTCTCGGAAAACACTTACATATTCTATTTATTTAATACTTATACTTAACTTTTGAGTCTGATTTTTGCACTCGAAATTTGGATTAACGCCATTAGTGGCCATTTTTGGCTGTAATTCAAATTTCGAGTACAAAAGCAGACCCAAAAGTTAAGTATAAGAATTAAATAAATAGTATTAGTGTTTTCCGAGAGATCGTAGTCTCGACATTGTTAAAAGAATATCCGGTTTAGTTGCTAACAATTAAAATCAATTTAACTATGTACTTCGATTCGAATCACCAAGGCGACATGAATCTCTAAAGCCTATAATTCCCTCGGGATATTAAGCGGCCAAAGGACTGGACCGTGAAAATCCCATCGCTCTATTGTTCATGCATCCCTGGTACTCGGCGTGGGAAGTGGAGGGCCTATCTGAATATTTATTAGTTTTTCTTAAGTTTCACGTAGAAGGAAAGAAAGCTTCAGCTTGAGAAGGGAGAGTCCTCTATTCCGATTTATTTCCAAGTAACTTTCAATTTATCGTCACATTACTTCCTATCTGAAATTTGATCATTACCTAGAGATAGGTGGCATAAAAGCACACGAATCACCTGATCTGATGGTATGCGATTACCGCCGCCCCTGGACACCGGCAACACCGGTGGAGTCACAAGTGCGCTGCCAACCTTTAACCAAGGGAGATTTAAATGTTGGCAACGCACTTATTTCCGGTTTATTTGATTACATTATTACGTTACATGTACGTTAGGTTCCAGGTGGAAATATTGTGTATTTAGGTATCTGGAGTACCTACTTAACAGAATGTGTTTTTTTGTAGCCTTATATACTCGTAAGATACAATAGTGCAACTGAAACCTTGTTCAAACCATATAAATAAAGAATAGAAGTCACTCAGAATGCAAAACTGTTAATTTTATTAATATCTTCACGCAACTCCCACAAAACCTGCTTTCACTTCAAACGATTACATAAAAGTTAGCAGAATAAAGCATTTTAATTCTCGGCTCCTCTGTCTTACGAAGTATTATTCTTACCCCTTTGCTCTCCCAAAGTGGCTCTAACTACATCGCATTAGGGTGTGTTTTAGCTCATCCAGAGCGCGTCTAACAAGGAGTCTTGAGGTCGCTCTCGACTCGAGGGCATCTCTTGTGACGTTGATAGAACAGGAACCATTTTGCCGTATGATTTTTATGCTAATTATTGTTCTTGGTAAGGCCTGGGAACAGCATTTGTCTATCCTTATTTTACCATAGATACTCTTGATTGCACTAAAACAAAATAAAAGTATGATACAATAACAACGGACACTACAATAAGACGATTACTTACCTCATGGATTACGATACGATATTTTTACCATATGACATTACTTTTAATGTCATTTTGAAGAATATTTTTGGTCGCGGTCAATCTTTATACATTGAGAAAGCATTATGAGAAGAAAAGAAATTAAAACCAAAATTTTTGATAAGGTACCCAGTAATGTAAGCAACCCTAAACCATCAGGTGATCCGTCTTTTCGTCTGCCCCTATCCCATAAAAAAAACCATTGATGGTCAACTTTAGACGTTTATTTCAATTTGAAAGATTAGATAATTCGATTTTTTTACGTGATAGGTGTAAGACGAGCAGACGGATCGCCTGATGGTAAGCAATAGCTGCCGCCCATGGACACCTGCGGCACACGTGGAGCATTGGAGTTAAAAGTTCGCTGTCAACCTTTTAACCCCCCTTTCCCACAGAATGGGCCTGCGGTACCCTCACTCACGCAGCGAACAGCACACAGCTCAGTGCTGCTTCACTTGTTTTCTGTGAAGGCCGTGGTATCACTCCGGTCGAGCCGGCCCATTCATGCCGAAGCGTGGCTCTCCCACGGTCAGAATTTGCTTTGACATACTTTTGGTGCGCGAGACCTTATTTTGCCATTCCTGAGCCCTTTGAAATACCTATCCTAATAAGGGCGCGTTCCTGACATTTTAGAAATTTAGAAATATCTTACCTATGAAATTGCCGTTTTGTTGAGCGGTCTATTTTCTTAGAAGCTGTATTTTCCATATTACTAACTTTTTTTTTATTTATAAAGTAACTATTAATGCTGCCTACTACGGTCATTGTCAAGATTTTTTTTCTTGCTTCGCTAAAACAATAATATCTGATCTCTATTTAATATAAACCTTGAAATATAGTCTTCAATGGTCAAACCTAGTTCAGGTACAAATATAAGAATGTTAATTTTAGTATAAATAGAATTTAAGTTTGAAATTGTACTTATAAGTGAACTATAAATTATTTTATTTTATTTATTTATAGTCTTAAATCAAAATATAATTTATAGAATGGTGACTTTTTATTAGATTATTAAAGGAGTAATAAAACTTTGCCCACGTTATTATAAATCGCGATCTAAAGTTATTACGATACTAAAGCTCATGTCATCCCGTTCCAACACGACATGTTAAAAAAGGATAGCACAAGTTTTGTTCCGGGACTATCCCTAGTCCGCGATTTGTAATAAGTGGGATTGTGTTCAGAAAAAAAACGGCAATATCGTATCATAGGTAATGACATATTATAAGGTGCTTATTAAAAACCAAATTCTTGGGCAAATATTATTACAGAAAGTCAGCTTGAACTGACCTTGATATCTGTTAGTTTGTTATATTATACCTTCATATTATTGCGAAGCGACGGCTGCGCAAGAGGTCCCGGGTTCGATCCCCGGGTCGGGCCAAAAATTTGTACCTAAGTTTTTGGTAAGAAATACTTAATATCAGCCCGGAGTCTGGAAGTTGGCGGTCTTGTACTCGTACCCCCGTGCCTCGGAAAGCCGTTGGTCATGCGCCCAATCCCTCTCCGGGCGTGTCACGCTGGTGTCTCACCGGAATACGAGTGTAAGGGAATAGAGAGTGCACTTGTGTTTGCGCACACACTTGAGCACTATAATATATCTTGCGTACGTGGCTGATCGTTGAGATCGGCCGCCGTAGCCGTAATCGGTTGGAGGATATTATTATTATATTATAGCTATAGTTATAGGAGTATGTCTTACCGTGTCTCTCTCTGGCAGTACTGCCGAAACTAACTGGGCAGTTATTTGGGATTACTACTCCTATAAGCGCGAATTTATGTGTGCGTAGCCTGTTTAACTCACAATGTAGGTAGATGTCCTTCTGTGTATTATCATTTTGTGTTATAGTCTACAAAAAAAATAATTACGCCTCAAGAAACACTTGCCCTACCATCTGGAGCATCCCAGCGAACTCCGGAGGGCTAATTGGGCCGGCCGGCAACACATTCATTTAATCACCAATCAGATCCTCCCACTCGAGTGATCCATTTCTTCTGACGCCTCCCAGCCAATCAGACACTCGTGTTACCGCCTTTAATTTCGGAGAAGCCATCAATTACGACTGCGAGAGATTCTTGTAGATTTCTTTTGTTATTTCAGAAATAGAAATATTCTTTATTCAGTTGAAGTCCATACTTACAGACCATTTATTGGATGACCCGTTTGGATCAGTGGTAGCGAACCCTTGTATCACATTGGGTTGCGGGTTGAATCCCCGCACAGTACAAACATTTGTGTGCATGAACAATCTGTTCGTATTGGTCTGGGTATTTTCTAGTATTATAAGTATGTTTTTACAAAAGAAAAGTATTAAATGTATATATTTGTAATTCCGCTGTTGGTTCTGATACCCGTAACACAGGTGATTGAGCTACCTATCTCGGAGTCATATCAATGCATGTGATGATGTGAAATATTTATTTATTTATTTATGAATGTCAAATATGTGATGAATAGATTAAATTCATCATCATCATCATCATCATCAGCAACCCACACTCGTCCACTGCTGGAAATAGGTCTCCCCTAATGCACGCCACTACTCCCGATTTTCAGCCACTCTCATCCAGCCCACACCAGCCAGCCTTCGAATGTCATCATTCCATCTTGTCGCAGGGCGTCCTACACTACGCTATATATTGATAATTATTATTTGCAATTGACATACTTTTTTTTGGCAAAACGCACATTGTACGAATTATTTCTGTTCATCAAATTAGGGCCCATCGTTCGAGGCAAAGACGAACGGGAATAAAAAAAAGTGTATCCCAATAGGTATGACATGAATCATAATGCCATGGCAACCCCGTTACTTCCTCAAAAAATCGTTGGCACGACTTTTTTGGCAAGTTTATTGTATTTGAATACTGCACGTAGTAAAAAACTCACGGCGAAGCAAAAAGCACTTACAAAATACGTCGACATACTAAGGTCTCTGGTAGCTTAGTCGGTAAAGCAGTTGCCCGGTTAGCCAAAAGATGGTGGGTTCGAGTTCCACCCGAAGACTGTCGAAAAATGTTTAAGGGCAAATTGCAAAAAATTGCTATACCCAAAAATTCATATAACTAATCCTGGTTACATGTTTCAAAAACTATCCGAAACACGTAGGTGTCCTCACGATCTTTTCCCTCACACCGGCAAGCTAAGTGGTGAAAAATCCATTGGTGCATGCTCGGAATCGAAGCTACTACGACCTCACGTATGAAAGGTGCGTTCTTATCCACTCTCTCTCTCTTCTCGATTGAAACTCTGTAACATCATCACTATTAGAAAAGAGTAATTACTGAATTTCTTGCTGGTTTCTTCTCAGTAGAAATCTACATTCTGAACCAGCGGTAGATTATAATATATGTACCTATTTTGACATTCATAAGTATGGACCTAAATTGAATGAAGATTTTTGTTTTTTTATGTGATAGGTGGCAGACGAGCAGACGGAACATCTTTATTTATTTTATCTTTATTTTTATATTATCTGTTACTAATATTCAACGATTTAATGAAATCAAAGCATACATAAGAGAACTAGAGCAAGCTCAATAATGAAAAGATCAGTGTATAAAGTAAAAAAACAATTTGTTTGTGCCACATTTTATTAATACTTAATAATAATAATAAGAATAATTCTCACAACATCTCATACGTTGACCTGATTCCGTACTAAGTAGCTTAAGCTTAAAAATAATAATACTTGAAAATACTACAACCTACACATTTAAACTAAAATAAACACTTTACTATTTTTTTATGAGATAGGTGGCAGACGAGCAGACGGATCACCTGATGGTAAGCAATGGACAACATTTCAAATTTTTAACATGTCCATATTGTTTTTTTATATGAAAGTAGACATAAAATGAACAGACCCATATTGTTTCTTTTTTCAAAATTTGTCTATTTTCATGCATAAAATACTTATTGAAATTCTTTTTATTCTAAATAGACGTAAGCGCCAAATGACGTCATCGGACGGCTGAATCAGCGATATTCCTTTGCTTATCATTGTTTTAATAAAAAAAAGGTACTACTGTCAAAGATAAATAATACTAGTGTCAACATTGTCAACGTCATTCATACATTCAACATTGACAAGTTGTCTTTTTTTTTGACAGTTACATGTCATGAGTTTGGCATTACGTAAATTTAAAACTATAATGTGCTAAGCAAAGAAATATTTAACATTCTGCCCTCCGATGACGTCATCTTACGTTTTTTAGTTTTTAATTTTTTTCTCATTAAATAAGCAATATAAAAAATGAATAAATATATATTCGAGCAGCGGAAAAGTAAACAAAGAATTGGTATTTTTTGTTTCAGAGCTTAGCAATTTTCAAATGTTGTCCATTGCCGCCACCCTTGGACACACGCAACAAAAGTGGAGTCACAAGTGCGCTGCCAACCTTCGAGCTCTCCTTCCCCCCGGATTAGGCCTTCGATACCCTCACTCAGGCAGCGAAACGGCACATTGCTGCATCTATTAGCAGTTTATGTGACTGTCATATAATTAGGGTTATTAAATACGAGCGAGATTTAAAAAATCGAGCCCTGGCGAGTTTTTAATAGTAAGCGCGAGTGTTTTAATACACAGTTATGTGCAGTCTCATACACTACTTAGTCTACATTGGTGTTTTAATCTTCAAAGTAAGAAATCATAGGAAACACATTTGACAAGCATAGAGTATAGCCGAATAAAAATCGAAAAATCGAATAGCCAGACATCACTAGTCCATACCACACTCTAGTGGCGTCTGTCAGTCGAGCTGTCAAGATTGATTGTAGATTTTCGCGCGTACTGATATTTGTTAATTAATTTATCGCTATTATGATTTTAATCGTACTCAGAATGCGTTTCATTGCTTATTAATAGGTCATAGTAGGTATACTATAACGTAATTCGCATAGCGTAACGCGGACGGACGGACACAATTCACCACTTTGGGAGCGTCTCTTACGCAAAGTATTGTGTTTAGAAATTTTAAAGACCTATCCATAGATACCCCACACGTATAGATTTGATGAAAAAAAAATTTGAGTTTCAGTTTCAAGTATGGGGACCCCCCATTTTTTTTCCAATTTTTGTATAAAAATCGTAATGTGGTTAACAAAATACATCTATTTATCAAGTTTCAATAGTATAGTCCTTATAGTTTCGGAGAAAAGTGGCAGTGACATACGGACGGACGGACAGAGGGACAGACATGACGAATCTATAAGGGTTCCGTTTTTTGCCATTTGGCTACGGAACCCTAAAAAGGAGATTCTCAATTCGACAAGTACATATACTATATATATGTACTATTATAAAATGTTATTTGAGGTGTATAAAGTGTTAAAAATATTATTTTACACTTTTTAGTTCGTGGTTATTGAAGGCGGTTTTTATTCACAGAAAAAATTTATATTGCCAATTCAGTTCTTTATTGGCTGCACAAATGATGATAACTTTGTCTTAATGTTGTCATTTAAGAAATTTAGCTGCTGCATAAAGTGCAAAAAAAAAATCCAACACCCTAACTTTTAAATTTTCTTTAAAGCTATCAATATAATAAAGCTTGTCAATATGTGTTTTTTTTTATTCTTAATTTGAAGATTATGACATGAGTAAAGATAAACTAGTTACTGTAATGCCTAGGTTTTTAGGTTGTGTATTTTGTGCAATAAAGTATATCTATTTATCTATCTAAAATGTTAAAACCCAAAGCCGAGTTAAATAACTAACAATACTCATAGACGCATATTATTAGACACAACACATGTCTTGTAACGACTAACCACCAACTCTATCACAAATGTGAAGACGGATAAGTTAACACCAAACATGAACATATACCATGGCACCGCAAATTTATTCGTAATCTTCTCGGTCTGCTGTTTGATTCTCCTTTTGTTTAAATAAAACTTTGTCTTAAAAATTATTTGAACATATTTCTGTATTATTCCACCTTCTCGCAATCGCAGAGTAAGTTTATTAAATTCCTCCAAGAACGGAAAGCCTTTGTAAAAAAATATGCCATACAAGATCTTGCTCCACGGCTGCTGAAAGTCGTAAAGCTTGGATCCATCGATGTCACCAGATGTTCTCGTGAAGTATCCGCACGCAAAGGTGTAACAAACGGTGAATGCGTCGTGTGTCTTGCTCACAGTCTCTATAGTCTGATAAAGAGTCTCGCATTTGCCGGCAGTATAATTCTCGTACGCTTGCAAATGAATCGGGTTCTCTGCAGACAATAACAACCGAATTTGCGGACTCACGCAAGCCTTTAGTTTGTATGTCTTTAGCTGGTGCTCCTTTGAAATCTGTTTCACTTGTAATGGATGCATAGTTAAACTGGTTAAACTAGTTTGGTAAAGTACTGTGATAAGAAAGGCAAACACAACCCATTGTATCATCAAAAACCTCGACGAAAACGTATTTGGAAGCTTCGTCACCAATCCGTGACCGAGTAAGGTGTAATACATCATAAGTATGAAAGAAGTCTTGTCTTTTATTTTTAACCCAACTATCATCAACAAAGACAATATGAAGACAGACGATAATAACAAGACCCACACAGTCAGAGAGAATTCTACAAATAAGGACGTCCCAATATCCACATCTTCAGACTTCCTTACAACAACAACAAAGTTATCTTTAAATGGAAGATGAGTCCAAATGTAATCATGAGTGTCTGCTCTCGGACGACAGAAGTATTTTTCCACCCATATCTACGTCTACTTTGTTATTCTGCAAATTTTTTAGAGGGCCGATAACCGTTGAGCCGGATTGAATTATCGAGAAGTTTTCAAGGTTTTGCGTAAAAGAATAATTTAGTTTAAAACCACCAAACTCACTGAATCTTAATAGGATAAACTCTTCAATGCCGTAGACGTCGTCCCCGCGAGGGTCGATCACAAATGGCGGCCAGACGCAAGCTTCTACGTTGATTGTGCAATTTCGAAAGCCAGTTTCTAATTTGTATGGAAATAAATTATTGGCATTGGGTTGTAGACATTTTCCATAATCAACGATTCTATCGTAGCGTTTCCCACATCCAAAATTTTTAAATGGTTCGTACGTATACAGGTGCATATCATTTTTACCTTCTATAACCAGAACATCTAGGACATGGTACTTTAACAGCTGATCAAAAACGTCTCTAAGATCACCTTTTATGTCATCAAGTACAATCAAGAATTTTGCTCGCGGGTTCCACCTTTGCTCCTTTGTAAGATGTTGGAAATTTTCTGCTAGGATACTGATATTTGCCGCGTGTATCAAATAATTACTATTAGATGTGTACATTTCTTTGGGCGGTTTACGCGATAAGTAGGAGAAAGTGTCGTCGTCAGCCACAGCGTGTAGTAAGTCACCATCTAGAATCCATATCCACAAATGTAACCTGTTTCCTCCATTGATCTTTAAACACATGATAGTTCAGTATTGTCGAGACACAATTACTTAGTTCGAGATTAGGATATGGGATCCCAAAATTACTCGAAAAAATATATATTATGGCCATATACAGAATTGATTATAAACACAGATAGAAAAATAACCGCCATTGTTTAGGGCTACTGGCGTATTGAAGAATTTAACATAAATTCTAACACAAAATGATTCAATCAATCAATGTCTGTCAATCAATGCACATTAACTCGTATTAATAAATGTTTTCCTTAATCATGACAAAATATCTCACATAATTATTCTTCTAATGTTCAGAATATAAGGTCCATTAGCACATGTAACGCAATGGTTGAATAAAACAAAAAGGAGAAATTACTTCGCATTTACCCTTTTTGATTAATTACACTATAACCATCATATTTCATCAGACAAAAAAGCGAAGTGTACGCGTCATGCTCTAACCTATCATCATGGTCAATTAAGCGACAAATTCATAGCCACACCATAAATAAAGCATATACTCATAACGGACTTTACCCAAGTTTACTCCCGGCTAAATCCGTCCCAACCCCTAGACTAGAGTTAAAAAGCCGACACTGCCCTTCACCCCGCCTTTCCCCCCTCTCCCCTGGAGGCCAATGTCAATCCTGTTGTCTTCCCTTTGTGCAGCCACCTGCATAGTGATGTGAACAAGTCGGCAAGTGAACAAACAATATTATCTAATCTACATAATTACGTCTTATTTTTAGCCGGAGTGATATCAGGTGTCGCAGGGAGAAAGGGAGTAAAAACGGACATCGGAGTAAGGTACCTACAGCACTACAGCCTACAGCGGCGCCACAGTAGATAAATACGCTAAAGCAGTATCGGCACTCCGCCTATTTTTGACAGAAAATTACTACGGTATAAGGTTGTCCTCTTACTTTTGTAACATATTATTCTTATCTCTTCACATTAGAAAGAAGTTCAAAACATGTAATCCTCCCAAGCCCCACCATCCCAAAATCGTCTTGTTGGTTTAGTGGTTCAAGTAACGGGCGTGATTGCGGCGTCCTAGGAGCAACAAGGGTCATCTGGTGCGTGTTAGAAATTAGAACTAATGATATTTCTTCAAAAAATAAGCAGAATACTAGCATACAAAACTGGTACACAAAGGTGCACAAATGATGGCTAAAGTTGCAAGAAGCTATGCAGAGATACACAAAGTTACACATCCTTTTCATAACGTTATGTTTCGTTACTTGGAAGCCATGTTAAGCTATTGGTCATGCACCCGATCGTTCGGGGCCAAGACATAGTAAGGTCACACCATACCCCCATATCAAAATCCCCCCTCTGACCCCCAAAATGTAATTGTGATCATAACTCGTAAATTATAGCAGACACATCAATTTCGACAAAATTAGGATGAACGCCTCTCAGATACACCACTTATTCCATAAAAAATCGGCAGCCCTGAATAGTTCCTGCGATGTATGTACTCCGATGGGACCTTAGAATCCGAGTGCGTCTGTGTGCGTGCGTCATTTCGAGCGTTTCTCCGTAGTGTCCATACTGCTGTAGCGTATATACTGTGGCAGCGCGGCGAGTCACGTCGCTGCGCGGCACGGCAGAGTTGGCCCACGTGACGCACCATGCATCGCTGCCACGCGCCAATAACTGCAATACAGTAAGCGACGCGGCCAAGATATGAAGCAAGCTGCAGCTTACTGCAGTGACAGTGACGCGCCGCTCAGCGCCGCGACTCTTAACTGCGGTCCTACCTTTAGACTCACTTGCGTCCCATCACTATACGAGCCCTCATGAATAGATAAACTGATGACAGATAAAGGAGCAGCTGAATCACCTCTGTTTTCATATCTTTGTGGACTTTTTCGATGGGATTTTTAAGCCGCAGCTGTATGTGTGACACGACGCGGACTAAATTTTCCTTTTTTCCGCAACGGGGAAGCGGTAGGGAAAAATCTGCATGTTTTGTGGCTTTGTGAATGCAAAGTGAAGTGGTTTTGGAATAAGTTGACCACTAGAGAAACTGTTGAACGTTGAAGATATACTTTTATGAAATAGGGGTCAAATGACGAATCATTTGATGATGACAAGTGGAATCGCAAATGCGGCGCCGGCTTTTATTATATTTATGATAAGTTTGCATATGGACCGCCAATCCAGAAAATATATTTAGATCAACATGCAGGCAGTACTCAGCATCGGTGCGTATTTTTACTATTAGCGGTGAGGGGGGAAACATCGTCAAGGAAACTGCACGTTTCGGATAGTTTCTGAAACGTTTAACCATGATCAGTTAATATGGTTCCCAGGGGTATAGGGTTGCGAAGGTCAGACAGCAGTCGCTTCATTGTAATTACCAGACTTCCAGAATCCTAAACCATGGTTCAAGCGTACCCCGGGCTCCGGAGTGTTAGCTTTGGACGCAACTGATAATTACACGCGAAGTTGAGGATGGACCTCCAATCTCACCAGACAGATATTTAGCTCGACACGCATGAAGTACTCGCAAGTAATAAAGAAATTCATTTTCTTGAAGTAGTGAATTTTATGAACATCTCCAAGCATAGTTAACTTTACAACAAGGGTTTTTCGGTTTGTTAAACCAGTTTCGTTACTTTCTGTACTGCAAGTTATGCTATTAAATTACCATTTTCAAAGTCGAAAATAGACGAATAAGAAGTTAATACAATTTTTGTTCTCTTGTCAGCATAGGTTTTCAAAGTAATTTATTACTTTTTAAAAATCATACTAAACCAGTAAAATGTTTCATTTCCCAAAAATTGCTTACTTTTCAGATTAGTCTTCCATCACATCTGACCAGAGACTAAATGAGACAGCAGACACCTGAGAATCTAATTACATGGGATATCTATGTCATAAAAGCAATATTTATACCCAGTATAAGAGTTTCCCTTAAGTCGTTATTAACATAGGTACAGACTCGCAACTTTTTCCTAACGATCTCTCGAGGCAGCCCTTGAGAGAGTATTCGCAAGATATTCTTACTGAATTGTTGGGAAATATCTAGACTGACTGTATGCCTTAAATTTAGTTATGTATGATACACTGTAAGTAAAACTGAATGCTGAAACCGACACTAGTAAAATGTAATTGTCTTTTTTAAATTGTATTTAATAAAATAGAAATTGAGGAGGAACTTGCTTTTAAGGAAACGTCATTTGTTAGCCGAGGCTAAAGCTTTGATGAAATATAGTAGTAACTTTCTATTTGTTTTATTATTCCTCGTTGAGTTTATTTAGTTAAATCATCGATAAAAAAGTAGTGCAAGAGCCCGATTTCCAAATCGTTATAAAGATATCGTATTCGAAATTTATATGGACGAATGCATGGAATTCTCTCGTTCGTCTTCTATGTCGAGTGCACGCGAATAGGCCCTTGGGTTCGACCAATTCGGCTATCTCCCCTTGCGGGGGCCAAAACTCAGTACGGCCACTTCGTTAAGCCAGCGGAATAAGTAACTGATACTCAGTTGCTTCAACATCCACGTTAAATAGACATAAGTGAAAGTACGAGTAACATAACCGATACGAAATTAATAGTTAGAATGTATACAGTTTAAAATTTTACTTTAAAGAGTCTAGAGTGTAAGAAACGTGGTTGTTTCATATATATTGCCATTATTTACTATAATCATCATCATCTTAGCGTTTTGTCCCGGTTGCGTCACAAGCTGAGCCATCAGGTGAGCCGTCTGCTCGTTTGTCTGCCATAATGTAAAAAAAAAAGCTGTCGCTACGGTGTCAAGGGGCCGCTTTCCTGCTTCTACTCCTCCACTTCGCACGATCTTGTACATCCAATGTAGTCAATTTATTGGGACGCATGTCATCCCTTCCCTTACTACGTCAAGCCACACCTTTTTACCCGAAGATTCTATCTAAACTACCCAGCCGATTTTGATGAATGAGGTATTTGGTGTTTGTTTTATGTACATCGTACGAAATTACTTTGGAAAAATATATAAATATTTCCGGAAATCACATACATTGATCTGACTCCGAGATAGGTAGCTCAATCACCTGTGTTACGGATATCAGAATCAACAGTGGGATTACAATTATATACATATAATACTTTTCTTTTGTAAATACATACTTATAATACATAGATAACACCCAGACCAATACAAACAGATATGTTTATGCACACAAATGTTTGCACTGTGCGGGGATTGAACCCGCAACCCTTGCACCAGAGGCAGCGTTCACTACCACTGTTCCAAACGGGTTGTCAAAAAACTTGTTGAATGATCTTCATTATCTCTGCACGTAGTAATCCCAAATATATCTTTTTATTACAATGAGGCGACTGCTGTCTGACCTTCGCAACCCTTAACAGGGGAACCAGATCAACTGAATCCTGGTTACACGTTTCGAAAACTATCCGTAACGTGTAGTTTTCCTCACGATGTTTATCTCATCGCCGAAATAATGGTAGAAATGTAATCCTAATTTAGGTACATGTAAAAAGCAATAGGATGCAATAGTCGGGTTCAATAACCGGCGAGCGCTAACGCAGCCGCTTATATTATCACACGACGCGCACACGTTAATTCCAAGCTGATTGCATTTTCCCCTACGACTAGGAAGTCTTAGTAGTCCAAGAGCTACAGACCTGTTACACTATAGGTGCTAAATTCATAAAGAGAAGAATTTGTATTTCCGAATATTTGGAAAAACTATTGGATCGATTTTGAAAACGCCGGCAAACAACTGCGGTTGTGTATGAGCGAAACCTGTCACAAGAGCGTTGCCAACCCTTATTCCCTCCCCCCACTCCCTAATTGTTCTACACCTTTCAGATTCTATATTTTTTCATTATTATATTAAGAAACTACCAGGTGCATTACATCTACGGATAAAACTAGACAAAAACAAGCACTCCGTATCGTAGCTCCGCAACTACGCCGTAGACAGCGACTACGAGGCTTATCGCTACGAGGCTCGTAGTCGCTGAGCACCGTAGTCTCGTAGCGTCATAGCGAGTACTGCTACGGCTGCATAGTTCGACGGAGATATTATTGAACAGAAATAAAACGTAAAACATTGTTGTAGTTGAAAGTTGTATTTCTTATTTGTAAATGCTTGAGTTTATCACGAACATTTCTGGTGAGTCTATGAACTGATAAAGGCGATCCTCGGACTTTCATATATTGGTCAAAATATGTAAGTGCCGGCCTGTTAAGGCTTGTCCCCCTGATCTTCAATTGTTAAAATTTGACATAGCGAAAAAATATATTTTTGTGAAACTGAAAATGTAATGAAGATGTTGATTTTAAAACTAAAATAAAGCGAAGGATAGTGACCATACAGCTTTGGTGCCATAGTAATAAATACTCAGGCAGATTCAGTAGGTCTTTAAAACGTACAACACCGGCGTTTTATTGAGTGACTGTAACTTTGACTGACTTAGACTGTTGGCATATCTGACATTGGCATATCTTCGGCTATAGCCATATTACTAGAGATGATTGTGACATTAATGAATGAGCAAAACAAACATGAAAAATCACAAATCCATTTTTATTATTTAAAACTAGTGGCCCGCCCTCGCTTCGCTTCGGTAATTAAATTTTAAACAAAAACATTTTGGAATTGTATTTTTCTGCAGGAACTTGATTTGTAGTTAACCAATTCTGAGATTATAGGTAAGTAGGTAGGTATTTAACTGAGACTAAAAATAAGACTCGTCAACTCTCTCGTTTTCCCAATATTTTTAAATAGAGTTGAGACGTGGACCTTAAAATTAAAAAAGGCGAAATGCAATCGAAACGACGCTTTGACGACTGTATGTCTCTATATCCGTGAAATAATTTAAAAAAAATCCTTCTTAGTGCGCGCCTGCATAATAAAAACTACCTATGTTTCAAATTTCATGATTTTTAGTCGAGTAGTTTCGGCTGTGCGTTGATAGATCAGTCAGTCTGTCAGTCACCCGTCGAGGCGTTACTTCTCTATTAATAGTAAAGGTGTCATGATACACTTTTAATTTATTGTCTTAATTCCATTACAATTTATAAAAAATCTGGTAGCGGTGCCACTGATCCGTTAAAGGGCTGTTAAATATAAATTAATATTGACTTACAAACCCCGACCGTCAGTCACTTCATTCTCTCTGCCAGGGTCGATCGAACTCAGATTTGTTTGCTCATTAATCCGATCCGGTCGCCGGCAGCTTTGGGCCTAATCTACCCATGAATAGACGGAGATGCTAATTGTTCTAACTTTAGACGTCTAGGATTTGTACTGGGCTGATTAATGGGAGGTCTCATGGGCTTTTGCTGGCAGAAACAGGCAGGTTACCGTGGGAGAGACACGCTTCGGCATGAATGGGCCGGCTCGACCGGAAGTGACACCACGGCCTCACAGAAAACCGGCGTGATGCAGCACTGTGCTGTTTCGCTGCGTAAGTGAGGGATACTGGAGGCCCAATTCAGGGCCCAAACCGGGGGAAGGGGGTTCAAAGGTTGGCAGCGCACTTATGACTCAACTGGTGTCGCGGGTGTCCATGGCCGGCGGCAATCGCTTACCCTTACCATCAGGTGATCCGTCTGCTCGTCTGCCACCTATCTATCACATAAAAAAAAGAAACAGGCGTAGGCACATGCAGTAAAACACTTTGTATTGGCTAACAGGATTAACTAAGTTCAAATTGTTGAGTGTTGGCGGACAAACTGCCAGATGGTGGGAGGACATCAAGACTCTAGCTGGAGTAGCGTAGTCCATTAAGACTGACAACAGAACTAAGTGGAGAGTAATTGGATGTCCAATGACAAACCGAATAATATGATAAATTAAATTCTTCACAGCGTCCATCTTTAAAACTCACCAAGAAAAGCTAAAGGTTAAAAAACAAGTCGACAATGCTCATTATGAGGATGACGCTGTGGATCCTCAAGGATAACCTTGGCCGAGTGTCGTCAACTTTCCGGACACCCAGTGTAATCTGTCCGCGCTATCTTGCCGAGCGAAAATCGACCTTAGGGCTTGTCACATAAGGGTGACTGGTTGATGGGGGATGAGGGAAACCGTCGTTTGCAAAATGTCAAGCTGTCGGGGACTCCAGGGTGATTAGGTTGAGATTAATTATAAGCTTGTGAATGTCGGACGGTTTATTTTTTTGTGCCTGACCTAATTAGCATTATTTTTTAACATAATAACTAGAAGCTTTATTTCTTTAATGTTTATCATGACAAAATACTTTTTACAACAGGCTTTTATTTAGTTTCACCTGGCCTGATCATTTTTTTCTGTGTAACCAAATCTTGCAAGTTAAATTTGACTCACTTCGTGGTAACCGATTGAGCTGAAATTTTGCATGCATATGTAAATTGGATGACAATGCAAAATTATCATGACTTCATGTCTGATGATGAAACTGGAATAGCCATAGGATTTCAGTAATTATACGACACAAGACCATTGTATTTTGCCAGTTATTCGTCGAGACAAGTAGCAAGTTCCATATGATAACCAGGGCGCCTACAACGAAAAAAAAAAACATTTTAAATACCAGCTTGCATCATAGTGCTCTGAAAAGCATAAAATAAACTTTCACTTTATCACATCACTCAAATCATATAATGTAAAAGCTAGTCGAGAGATTCACAGTGAAAATAAAAGGTAAGTTAGAGTAAAAGTGGTACAAGTCTATCACAGGTGGTAATGTGGCAGACGAGCTGACGGATCACATAATAGTAAGCGATTGTCCACCACCCATTTTTTATGTGATAAAGCGGCAGATGAGCAGACGGATCGCCTGATGGTAAGCGATTGCCGCCGCCCATAGACACCCGCGACACCAGTGATGTCACAAGTGCGCTGCCAACCTTTATTAACCCTCCTTTCCTCTGGATTGGGCCTTCGGTACCCTCACTCATGCAGCAAAACACTGCACATTGCTGCTTCACGCCGGTTTTCTGTGAGGCCGTGGTATCACTCCGCTCGAGTCGGTTCATTCATGCCGAAGCGTGGCTCTCCCACGGTCACCAAAAGTGCGCTGCCAACCTTTTCCCCTTCCCATGTATTGGGCCTCTGGTACCCTCACTCACTTGGAGCAACCGGTGCTGCTTTAAGTCAATTTTCTGTAAGGCCTGGGCTTTCATCATTCCGATCAAGCCGGCCCATGTGGTACACTTTAAAAAAGTAGGGTATAATAATCTATCACTCCAGAGGTCACTAAATCCGTCCAATACCCCGCAATGGCCCTAATGACCTACTTGAAGGGACCTTTACATGACATTTAGCGTGACGAGTTGTTTTTGCCGCCGCTTTCAGAAAGGGTAGCGGTTGTCAAGTCAATTGAGGCCCTTTTTATCACTCAGGGAAGTGCCATTGCTCGTTTGATTCTGTATGGCGATTCATGCGATGACTTGTTACGAGCTCTTAAGAGGGCTTTTACGGTCCTGTGGCGCCGCAAACAGTTTTTTTTTTGATCGTATTGAAATTAGGGCAATAAACGAAAATTTGTTGAAGACATTTAAAATAAAAAAGGGTTGGTGATTTTTCAAGCTTATTCGGAACACAAACATACTTAGTACATTAGATTTTCGCGTTGCGTTCGAATAACTATGGCTAATAATAACGGGAATTATTTTGTGCTTTTCACGATCATCTCTTGATTGAATTATTGAAAAAAGTGATAATTAAAAACTTAAATCATGCTTAGAGATGCTTGTGACATAAATGGCGTGTGCGAAATAAGATTAATAAATCACAAATCCTTTTCTTTTTCAAATTTATTAATAAACTCTCGTTTATTGTCTTATAATATAGTAGTATAGTATCATAGGCCTATATACTCTCCCACTGCAGGGCAAGGCCTCCATCTCAGAAATCAAGTTATCGCTACTATGATGAGATTAGGCTTAATCACCACGTTTGCCAAATGCGGATTGGTGTTCGAAAAATTCGAAACATAACTTTGCTCGATTTTTTTTTTGAGCCACAACCAATTGTGATAATATAACTTCATGCAGTCCTCTTTTCAAAGGTCTAAAACTGCTAACTGTACCTGGTATGTATATTTTTGATTTACCTATGCAAAAACAAACCCGAATTTGTTCGTAAGAAAAAAAGATATATAAGTTAAGTTTAATACTAGATTCCCTAAATAGCTAAATTTCCCCCAAGCAAAACCACCCTATACAGTAGAAATACGTACTCCATGGCTATTAAACTGACCGACCGATTGGTAGTGACCCTGCCTCTTACGCCAAAGGTCGTGGGTTCGATCCCCACCCTGGACAAACATTCGTGCGATGAACACTTGTGTTTGTTCAGTGTCTGGGTGTAATATATGTATTTAAGTATATATTTGTGTTCCTCCGTTGTCTGATATCTGTAAAGTGCTTAAGCTACTTAGTATGGAATCAGGTCAACTTATGAGATGTTGTGAGAATTATATTATATATTATATTATATTAAAGTATTTAATAGACTGGATGACGAATTGAAGTCATTACCACTGAATTTATTTATAAATAAACTTAACTCCTGGTTAATACAAGAATACTTTTACTCGATTGACGAATACTTCCAGCACTTCAATATACTCTCGTTGTACTTGTAACCCACGATGTAAAGCTAAAGTATATTTAAGTATGACTTTAATGTAACTGAATTTTTTGCATGCCATTTTCTGGTGAATTGTGCGGACAATCTATTTGTAACACCATCATTTTCGACCAAAATACCTTTCGAGCAAAATAAATTTATTGATTGATTGATTGCTCGACCCGGGACAGCGACAAAATCGAATCGAAATCTTGTAAAAACTATTCTAACAAAGTTTGTGCAGCTAATAAAAGCGTTTGAATATCCGATGACTTCCAATCACAAAACTACGAAGTCACGTTCACAAGGAGTTTACGTTACATTATCAATTTCATTACTTTGTAATTTTTGTGTGCCCTTAGCCTCAGGGCTCCGCCGAGCTGGGGACTAATATTTATCCATAGATCCCTGAGCGTGTGTGCACAAGCCATTATGTGGAGAGCGCGTTAAGCTGTGTGTACACTGGCGTCTGACACCAGATGCAACCAACCTGTTTGGCCGTTTGGGTGGTTTGAATTCAATTTGGAGATTCGCAAATGTTGGGAAGACCAATTGGGACGATAGGACTCATACATTATAATAACAGAGAATGTACTTGTTTGAGTTAAAACTTTGGGTTACAATTTTGGCGCTTCTATAAATGAATAGACATTATTTATTGCACTCACAGAAAACCGGCGTCAAGCAGCATTGTGCTGTGTTTAGCTGCGTGAGTAAGGGTAACGGAGGCCCAATCCAGGGGCAAGGGCGGCTTAAAGGTTGGCAGCGCACTTGTGACTCCATTGGTGTCGCGGGTGTCCATGGGCGTCGGCAAAGCTTACCATCAGGTGATCCGCTTGCACGTCTTTATAAGTTGCCACAGGCTTATTGTCTAGACTTAATACTTTAAGCTGAAGCAAAGCTCGGCTTTTGAAATAAATAGAAGATAACTTTAATCAAAAGACAATAAGGTTGTCTAGATATTAAGTTTTCTGACCTGAATAATTCATAAATTAAGTTTTCGGTAACATGGCGTGCCTGTTAGTTGATCAGTGTTTTCTTCGTTGTAGTCAGCATTAAAATGATCTTAGCGTTTAAAACTACCGAAATTATCTGAGCATTTGACAAAATTATTAGCACAATACCTTAGGGTGTACTTAAAATTGTTGCCATTAGATTTCAAAACAACAAACAAAAATGCAAGGCATTTTTTTTTTATTAGAATAGCCAGATATTTGGCCACAATTTCACCTGATGGTAAGTGATCATGTGGCCGAGGATGGATCATGCCTGTCTAGTAACCGTCTATTTACTCTTTTCTTGAATAAGTTCAGATCATAGCGTTCAGGGAACACATCTTCCGGCAGAGAGTTGCATTCCTTAGCTGTACGCAACATGAATGTACATTTGAACTGTTTGGTACGTATTGCCGGTATTTCTACCACATAAGGGTGGTAACCCTTTCTCCGTCTTGTGTCCCGATGATGAAAGGAGGCCGGTGGAATTAGATCATGTAATTCCTTCGCACACTCTCCGAAATGCAACCTGTAAAATATATTGACAAAGTGTTGTCTTTTGTCAACTGCTCAGATATTTTTGTAGGACTGAACGCTAAGATCATTTTGATGCTGACGACAGAACAATCAATTAAATTAAGACTTGCTAGCTGGTGTAAAAGTAATTCAGGTAAAAGCAGCTACCAAAATGTATATAAAGTACAAAGCGTATTATCGCTGCCATTACAAACAAGACAGAGAAAGTTACCCCCCCTCTCCCTAACAAAGTTACCAGTAACATGCAGCCGGCACTCAATTCCCTCCAAGTCGGTTAAATTATTTAAACCAAACCCGTTAAAGGAATACGGAACGAATCGAAACTCCGCCATGTTGCTCCAAGTTTTAAATTATTGGGTGACGTCATTAACATAGGGCAAAGGTTAACAGAGGTTACGCTTAGTGTTCAAAGGTCAGTGATGAGGTAGCGGGAGGATTGAAAGTCCATCAGCGCATCCTTATTAGGTTTTTCTATTTATAAGGGTGGCAGACGAGCCGACGGATGACCTGGTGGTAAACGATTGCTGCGGCCCATGGAGGAACAACATCAGTGGAGTCTCAAATTCCCTGAAAACCTTTATAACTGCCCTCCCCCCGCATTGGGCCCCTGGTACCATCACTCACTTAGCGAAACACTGCGCAGGCATTGTTTTTACGTCGGCTTTTTGTCAGGCTGTGGTAATTCAGAGACAGTTGAACCTTTTTTTTCTGTTTTTTCACCCAGATGAAATGCCGCCGGCCCAGGGTGCAATAGGCCAACGTCGCCGCCTTGGAGGCGGCGCTAACGAACACCCGCCGGCTGGGAGACCGACGGGTAGTGTAGGCCTCTGCCCTGGGAGAATCCCAGAGAAACTAAAACACCTGGGGCTTTTCCTTCCGTGCTCTGGAAGGTCCGAGTGGGGCATAGTGGGGTACCCCACCCACGAGCAGGAGGCCACGCCAGCGTTAGCCTCGTCCAGACGGAGAACCCTGCGTTTCATTTTTAAACTGACAAACATAAGCAGGCGACTTGAGATCATTGTTTCGGTATCACACTTTACTATTTTTGGAAACCTTTCATTTACAAGGTCACCGGAGCGAAACTCTTTCAAGAGATTCTATGTAATGGTACTGAGAATCTTTACACCCACTCTGAAACTTTGCGCGGCGATGGCGTCAATTATGCAAAAGAACCGATTTTGGCACTGATCGAGCGTGACGTCACCACTACTAGCGAGATTAGAGTTTAATCTTAAATGCCTTAAAGTGTAGTGCTGGATTATCAGTTATAAGCGAAAAGTGCCTCAGAATTTCTTGAAATAATAACTTGGTATTCATATAAGCATTCATCTTATATCCTGCTCGTCATTCCCGATTGCGGTCCAAAGATAATTGGATATCCTATCATATTGTTCTTTTAAATTCTTAGGGTGAAGTGAAGCCTAGCCTAACAAAAGTTTGAAATCTACCTTTATCAAAGGACCTAACTAACGTACCAAACGAAAATTAGGCTAATAGTAGGTACCTACTAAGTATTCATATAGCTGTGAGCGTGGTCGTCCTCCCACTCACCCACCACGCGACCTCTCATTTAATTAAAATACTTTCTGCGGTCACACTAAATAGCACTACGTAGTTGATACTTAACTCATGTGACGTATGTCCACAGTGGCCTGGAACAAAATCTTTGCATTTAACTCTTATACCAATCGCGTAAGGTTCATGATAGAGTGAAGTGGTGTACACATAATTATTTAGTGTACCTATGTACATACGCGATTTTACAACACACAGATAAGAAAAGTTGAGTCCTTCAATAGATATAACTTTTTGGTCACTAATTGAGACGGGCGGTGTGTTGGACCTTAAAGTTTAATTTAGATTAATCGGTGTTGATTTATTTCACTTTAAGTCGTGTCACTGCAGTACCTTCTCTCCCGTTCATACAATTGATAACTGTTTTTTAATAATTGTATTTAAGAAGAATAAGAATAAAATATGTTTATTGCCTTAAATACATATGCATAACAAAACAAGTAGGTCTACAATAAGCAAATGGACGTGGCTCAGCTTGTGCTGTCACAGAATGGTACAATCCTGGCAGCGTTGGTTTTCAGCCAATCCAGCTTCTCTGAGGGTGGAAGGCGAGTTTATGAGGGCTAAAAGTTAAAAACTATGATGATTCAGGCTAATGAATCAGGATTTAATAATGTTGTTCACTGTAATTAATAATTAAAGTAATAGTCTGCGTTGTTGTGTGGACTTTTCGTTAAGGCGCTACATCGACGAAACTAGCACCGCCAATATTGATTGTGGCTATTCTGAGAGTTTTTTTTTTAAATGTACTATACATGTTCAAATACGAAACAATATTTTTAATTGCTAATAGTGGCCACTTTTGAAGATTATAGTTACTTGTAGGAAGAAATTATTAAAAAAGTTTGTCTCAAAAAATCTTAATATTTTCCTCCAAGTAGTCGCCACAATGAATATAAATCTACTGGCGGCTATAGTTTCGTCGATGTAGCGCCTTAAATATACAAGGCTATTTAAGTTTCAGTTTATGTTCAGTGTGTGACAAGTTATAGTTGTTGTTGTTAGTCCAGGGCATTCGAGGATCTTCGGGCATGCTGTTGAATTATTGCAAGCAAAGTGCTTTTCCTTCTTATGGAGATTAAAGGACCAAAATTAACCCAGCTACTCCTAATTGTGTTGCCAACGGCGAACCCATAATAACTCTGCCAATGTCGAGTGATTATAGAAACACGTTAATTTTATGGTCAGTGACCGGTGTGGCAAATTTTAATCCTTTTGAAGTTTATTCTAATTGAGTTTTGCCTCCTAATTTTATTTGGGGCACAACAAATTTGACGTTTGAGAGTGAGATAAAGAGCTGTCAATGTGACTAAGAGCTTGTGATTTCACGGTTCCGTGGCTGATTCTGAGTCTGAAACCTTTTCGATACGTTATTTATTTTTTAAATATAGATGTATATTTTCAGATGTATTTTGTATTTTTTTTTTGCAGTGTGGAACGAGTTGGCATCAGAGGAATATAGCATGAGGTTCTTCAAAAAAGGAGTGTTAAGAGTTTTTAAGGAGTCGGCAGCGCGTATGCAGGTCCTCTAAATGCTTTATGATCTGGAGTTGCAAACGTCCATAGGCAGCGTTAATCGCTTACCGACGTTTTGTATAAAAATGACACACTACAGTATTAAGGCTCGCTACAGCCTGATGGTAAAATAAAGGAGACCCCCTGT
The DNA here is from genome assembly GCA_019059595.1 of Marasmia exigua. Classification (NCBI taxonomy): domain Eukaryota; kingdom Metazoa; phylum Arthropoda; class Insecta; order Lepidoptera; family Crambidae; genus Marasmia; species Marasmia exigua. Next base: position 778,614 of record CM032481.1, on the reverse strand, counting down.
TGCAGTTACCACGGACGCGATGGAATTACATCATCACTTCCGTTGGAACTGCCATACTGACCCGCGAGATGCTTATGTATGGTGCTTTGTAAATAATAATGTTAGTAATGTAACCTCGTAGCTACCCCAGGATAACACACATCACATCGCAACATATAGTTTGTCTAGGACAACGAAATATTTAATTAAACCACTTTTTATCGCCGCTGGCGCCAGCGGGGATCCACTTGATTTGCTGATACATTTTGTATGAGGTGGCGCAGTGAGCTAACGCGACGAGGGGGAGTGATTGCTCTCTCGAGTTCTTTCTATGGCGTTAGATGGATTTCGTGATAAGCCAAAAAGCCATAAATTAAATTACCTATTCCCATATCGGGGCAGCATTTTGTTCAAATGGGTCAATCTCTTTTATAAGGCGCTTTGACTTAATTGATAATTAATATTCGTCTGAATTAATTATTCTCTGAATTCTATAAAAATATATATTATTTATTACAATAAATTTGATATAAACATAGAATAATAACAAGACTAGAAACCTAGTCTGCGCCCACAATTTTAAGCAACTCAAATGGAGCCGTACGGCTCCAAACGCCCGGCCCGCTCCGTAGTCGTCAGTGTCAATGCCCGTCAAACACATCTCGCGAAAATTACATCACAATGATTCGGAAAATCATAAGAAGTGTAATAACATCACTTTTCACAGGTAAGCCTTCAATATTTCATAGTATGTTGTGTTTTATAAGCTAAAAATACAAACGATCTATTAAATGCTGTGTTACCTGATAATGAAAATAAAATATTTTCCCCATTTCAACTTTATTGTAAGATTTGATTGCTACAGCTGATTAATTTAATAAGTTGCTACTGATGTTTACCGCGTGAAGCAGTGTCTCTACTGTTTCGCTGCGTGAGTGCGGGTACCGGAACTTTTATATGTTAAAAAATATACAAGCAAGAATTTATGCATTTAATAATAATTTTAAGATTTATGTAGGTTGATGTGTTTCTGACAGTGCAATACATGGATCCACATTTACACGAATTGATACTCACGCTGATAACCAATAAAATAGTGTAGCTCTTTTTTATTCATCAATGTATAATCAAGGCATCATAAATATCAGAACATAACTTCCTCACTAATTTTATAATCACAGTTAGCTAGATATTTTTAGCGTTGTTCTAGGTACCATTAGAAACAGTACAGTTACTACAATAACCATTTCTCATGTTTTGGGGAAATATGTTGTGACTGGTAACATTAATTAGGATTTTTTGTTGACACTACGTACATAGTACCAACTTGACAAACCAAATTTGTGCTTCAAATTGGAGGTGGCAGCAGTAAGGGAACTATCATTCTATTCTTGTTATAATTCTATGGATGTAAAATAATTCTCATTCAAAATACATTCACTTGTCTTGTTAAATCTTAGGATTTACATTAAGGCATGGTAAATGTTGAAAAAGAATCATGCCATCCTTACCTAACCTATTTTAACTGAAACCTGACTATAATTATATAAAGGGTCAATGCGCTGAACGCGTTGTGATATTCTTTTTCAACGTTTACCATGCCTTAATGTAAGATTGGCCAAGTGAATGGTGGTTAAAGTTTTACAGTATCATACATACATAATTATTTCGAGTCACTGGCTTTAACTACTACGGTTGTAAGCAACTGGAGCGAGGTACCTGCTGAATTTTGTACGATCCCCTCCTCTCCGTACGTGGGGGTTGTTGATTGCTCCCGAGGGTCACTGCAATTACGCATTCGGCCGTAGGTAAGAGAAAACATTGGAGGTGGGCACTTGGGCAGCTGAGGTGCACGTAAATTAAGGCATAAAAGCTTAACTCGGTATTACTGGGGCGAGTTAAATCGGCCTCGGTTGAGCGAGGCGTCTGTTGGGCTTTATAAGGGGATACAATGCAACAGAAGCAACCTTCTACAGTCTGTTTATTGAATGAAAATAATTGTATATCTAATTGTATACATATTATTGTACTTAAATAATATCCTCAGGGTGGGATGAGTTGTAAAATCCTGGTCTGGCCACAAAAACCCTAATGATGACATTGTTCAGCTAACACTCAGGAAATGGAATATGACATGTTACAAATTCATGACATGGCTTTTCTTCAATACAAGGTGTCCCCGACGTTGCGTGTATAGCGAAGGAGCCTTATTGCAAACTTTTCTACCTGCGAACCGTCGCGTAAAGTGGTGCTATGACCGTGTTCAACATTTTATCTATAGCCATCGATACTTCTAGTTATCGATGGTAGCTCGCTATCTAACGTTCTTTCTTAGACTTACTTTCTTTTCTTAGGTCACAATTCTTGAAAAATCATAGGCAATCGTCATTTTAGTATATTGCTTTCGTTGTAATTGCAACGTGGGCTCTTCTATTGCTTGAGGAGAGCCAATAATATACTGTGTGACTATAATAAAACCCATTTTAGTAGCGACTGAAATGACAGTTAAATGCATAATGAAATAAAAACGATCTAAAAAACAAGCAACCGATTTGATTTTAAAATGCGAAATAAAAAAGTTAAACATGTCCTAAATGCTTGAATCAAATAAAATAAAAGAATACACAAAACACGCCGACACCTGTTAATGTGAAATTTGTAGGTAGATACAATATTCTATCTCTTATAAATAAGGAAAAACCATTGACAGATTGAGTATCGAAAATTGCAGTTAGGCGCTCACTTAGGAGAAGGGAGTGAAACACATCTCGTAATCAGAAGCTCCAACTATAGAAATGGCAATCAAAAGCCTGCGCTTGAACTTAGGCGACTGCACCCAACTTGTTTTCCAACTATTACCAACTAGACCTGGCAAAAACGTATCTTTCTAAAGATTGGCACATTTGTATCTGGATCAGTGCAAAGATGCAGAACAGTGAAACGCTTTATTTCAATCATTTGGAACATCAACTGTCAGATAGATCCGCGATTAATTAATTGATTTTGTTACGAATGAATAATCGATCCACTCCTGCTACCTGTTTCCCATGGTGACCGACTTACCCCGAACAGCCACGGCTTACTCTTTCGCTGTGATTTCGCTCATTCGGATCATTCGGCTCACTCGGATCATTCACCTCATTCGGATCATTCAGATCAAACGGCTCATTCGGATCACTCGGATTATTCGGCTCATCCGTAGGTATCAGTGAGCGAGATGATCCATTTGAGTCGAATAGATAGAGATACATCGAGGTTTTGAACTGTGTATAATTTGGCTGAGTCGGATCACTGAGTCTTTTCAGTAAAGAGTTACACACGTCTATTACCAAGTGTGTCCTCACATCGGAGTTTACATTACCCCGCAGGGACCCGCGATAAATAGGATATCTCTATTGCATTGCAAACATATCGGGTACTATCCGCTGAGTGTTGCCTCTCATCACAACGATGGGGTATGTTTGGGATGAGGGTTAGTAGTTCTACCCCTGATCCCTAAACTTGATCCTTTTTGCCGGTCTCCCCTTATTCAATATTGGGTCGTTCTTCTTTTTTATCGACAATGAGCCAAACTTACACATCAACATTTAACTTTTATATAACAGACTACAATTGTTAAATAATATGTCCTAAATATTCGTTAATGTACTATTTTACAGATGGACTATTACATGATCTAAAATTTAATTGATAAAGAATACTTTTTGATTAAATTGGACACCTCCGTCACGTCCCCCGAAATTAGTGCCATTTACACCTCTGTCACGCTTTATATATTTTTTTACATTGTTAAATCATGCTAAAGTACCTATGAGGTGATAAAACAATGTCATTATTTCATGGTAAATTAAGAATATCTTGATGGTGTAACGTATATTTTTTTATATAATTAATTACTTGATAAGTCACTGAGGACGGGCTTATTGTCGTAAAAAAAGAAGAACGACCCATTTATGTTTGTGGTCAATACTTGTGGACAATACTATACATTTACAACCATGGAAAGCAAACAGTGCAAAAAGGAGGAAACATAGCAAGAAAGCGAATCCGGGCTCCGAAGCGACCGACAGCTTTGGATGCAACTTGGAATGTCACGCTGAGATAATGTTGATATAAATAATCTGAAGGCAGACGAATTCATGTTACATACAGGTCGACGGTCGCACGGTCGCTAGGCGCCGGCTCTGAACCAACAGGTCTTCATGCCGGCTCGCTCGACAACGGTTATCTACAGAATGTAGATCTGTGACCGTTGGTTAAATACTTTTTTGAAGTCTTTTTTTTATGTGATAGGTGGCAGACGGGTAGACGGATCACCTGTTGGTAAGCGATTGCCGCCGCCCACGGACACCCGCGACACCAATGGAGTCACAAGTGCGCTGCCAACCTTGGTACCTCCCTTTCCCCCGGATTGGTCCTCCGGTACTCTTACTCACGCAGCGAAACACCGCACTGTGCTGCTTCACGCCGGTTTTCTGGGGAGGCCGTAGTATCTATCACTCCAGTCGAGCCGGTCCATTCATGCCAAAGCGTGGCTCTCCCACGGTAGTCAATAGTTTTGTCTATTGAAAGGTTTATCTCTAGGAAAATGTAATTAAAATATTGTACTCGTACAATGGGCACTCGTCTAGCTGGTATTTGAATTGTATCGCTTGATTTAGCTATATTATAATCGCCTAAACTTCGACAATTACCAAATAAGGGCTGCAAAGACCAACCTTATCCGATAAATCTTTGGTATAGCACTGTTATTCTATGCAAATCTAACGCTATACCATAGATTTATCCACGGATAAAGATTGGTCGAAACCAGCCTAAGTCATTTAACTTGCTGCTATACGTGAATTTAGATACAAATGTGTTATGACAAACATGTGTTCTTGTTCTTGATAAAGCGACCAAGTGATTTACCTATATTTTAACTACATAGTTCGAGAACGTACAGTGGCGCCGGCAATCAAATGTAAACACCTCGACTCTTATACCGGCTTAATAAGGTTCATAGTTGAATGGGGTTGTATACTTATTATTACACATGACTGTGACCTATCTATTAAATGAGCTAGTCGTATTAAATGAACCAAATAAAAGTTATTTTATTCACAACTTACAATTAATTTTTTTTCTAGATACTAATACGTATTTTCAGAGTAGACTTACAATTGATAAAAAGTTATAGTTAATGCCTTTTGGTACCTATTGGCTAAAATTCATCTTGAAACAGAGTAAATTGATCTCCAATAAGTAATACTTTCCATTTACTTTATAAGTAACAAAACATTTTTTTTTATATAAGCCGCAAAAGTTTCTAGAGAAATCTTTGCTATAAATCTTAGTTATTTCTTGTTGAATCTTAGCTCATCCAATATAAGAGTAATTTCCTGATTGGCGGGCTCTTCATTACTCGACTACAGCGCTTCGTTCTTCGACTTCATTCAATTTCTATGATTACTTCTACAAGATTTTTTCTCGGTAATTTCGATCTTGTATATTTCCCAATATGCGGCCTATAAAAAGAAATTCTGAATTTCACCTTCTGATATCATAAAATCAACATCATAATATCTTTCGCATAGCAATTAACACAATAGGTATCAATATTCAAATGATTTCTTAAACTGTTCTATCACATGTTATTTTTATTAATCTACAGCATGTTGTCTGTAAACTGGACCAAAGCCTCTCAGGCTGGTCACAAATGTATATCAGAAGCTTTTCTCATAGAATCAGTGACACTCCCTCTTAGGGTGCGTCCACACCTGTCGAATGGGCCGCTCGCGAGCTGGACGCAAGCTGCATATTCCACATGTGTGGAAACACCCTTAGGTCAGAAGTTCAACAAGTGCTTCCTATACAAAGCTTGACTAACCGCGGTATTAATCTCCTGCTAAATATTCCCCATTTGAATGTGTAAAATATTAATGTAACTGCTATCAGATTTAGTCTTGACAATTGTAATGCTGCAATAGACCACAAGTCATAGTAAAGTCCAATGACCAGTTATGTGTAATAAAATAGGATAATAAAAAAATAAGAAGAGAAAAATAAGTTTAGAGAGAAAAGCGCAAACACTTGTTTGTTCAAATTAAAACTTGGATTAGATCCGCCATGACGCTAAGAGGGCGTAACTTTATAGTCACGTAGACAACTTATCTTTATTCTAAACTTTCCTAACCCAGACGCAAAACGAAAACTTTTATGATTTTGTCTTTCAAATAAAAACCGGCCAAGTGCGAGTCGGACTCGCCCATGAAGGGTTCCGTAGCCGCAAGTAAGATATATGGAAGGTAAATTGCGGTTTACGGTTTATAACGTATTAAAAAAAACTACTCACTATATAGATATAGTGAGTAACCACAATTTACCACTTTGGGATTGTCTCATGCGTAAAGTATTGTTTTTAGAAAAAAAATGATGTTAAAAACCTCAACATCATTTGTAAAGACCTATCCATAGATACTCCACTCGTAGAGGTTTAATGAAAAAAAGTTTTTAAGTTTCAGTTTCAAGTATGGAGACCCCCACCCTTCCCAATTTTTTACCAATTTTCGTGTAAAAGTCGTAATGCGGTTAACAAAATACATCTATTTACCAAGTTTCAATAGTATAGTTCTTATAGTTTCGGAGAAAAGTGGCTGTGATATACGGACGAACGGACAGACGGACAGACATGACGAATCTATAAGGGTTCCATTTTTTGCCATTTGGCTACGGGACCCTAAAAAGGGGCTGTTGATGTCTGCTCTTTTATATTAAATAAAATTTTAATTTTGGTTGTGAATAACGCGCCGTTGGTCTAATGGTTTAAGAGATCATTCGAGGACCACAATCGACCACACGAGATCATGGACCGGTATTTAAAGTTTAAATACCGGTCTATGATCTCGGGGTCCTGGGTTCGATTCCCGGGTCGAGCAAAGGTATGTTTCGAATTTTCCGAACATAGCTGGGGATTGTGATCACAAACCCGAGCTATGTTCAAAAAATTCTCGTGCCAAATGCCAATTGGTGATCACCAATCCGCATTTGACAAGCGTCATGATTATACCTAATCCCATCGTAGTAGCGATGACTTGATTTCTATGATGGAGGACTTTGCCCTGCAGTGGGACAGTATATATAGGCTGATACTTTACAAACCTGATTTTTAATGTTGCATCTTTATAATTATTATACAAGAAAACACCTGGGTGGTCTTATTGAATAAATTATTTATTCATTTATTATTATTTACTTCAAGATGATTAGTACCTATACCGGTGCGTACGTGCGTACCACCACGAAATCTCCTGTTCCGATGTCTAAGAGTTATAGGGTATTATTCATAAACGGTATTTAAACCTTTGTATACTAAAACAGTGTTAATAGGAGCAGTTTTCAAAAAAACATTTTCCTTGAGACGGATGGTTTATTCCCGCTGTCCACCCTCTGCTTGTCCACCCCGGGTGGACAGTTAAACAGGCCAGGCCAAGGCAGAGGGTGGACAGCGGGAATAAACGAGACGGATCACCTGAAGAAAAGCGATTGCCGCCGCCCATTTTTTGTTTCAAACTTGAAAACTGTTTATTGGACGTCTATGAATAAGGCCCCGCCTATTACTACGCCTTCTATTACCGTTCACGTAAAGTGCAGTACAGTACAGTTCTCCGTAAACAAACAAAGTCGTATTTTCATAAGAAAAACACGACTCAATATGGATTTGAAACCGAACAGCAGGCAGTAAAAAACGTACAAATAACGTAAAGCGCGGGATTTCATTTCGTTCCGGGCGAGTAGTTTATTCTGCTGGGATATTGCGGGACCGCCCGCTTATTGGCTCAAATTAAAACTTGAATTAGATCTGGACTCCGGGTTCGCAGTGTTGTAGTGTACGCCGGGGAGGTAACTCGGTTGTCGCAACGACTGCTTTCGTTGCTAATTTCATAACGAAATATAAAATAATACCAACAGAGGGCCAGCTTCATACAAGCGGACCGCGGCGGTTATACACTCCCACAGAGCGGCGATGTGTGAGTGTATGTATAGACACCCAGTTATGCTCTAAGTTATATTATTATCTATGCTTTAAGTCTTAAAACATCACACGATGTTTGTAATATAGCTCAAATTAATGATATATGATTTCTGCGCATTAAAGTTCATAACTAGACATTACACATTCATACCAGAAAGGGATCAAACACGTTCGTTAACTTGCGGATAATACCCGCAAGTTAACGTTGGTCCCTTACTCACTATGTGTGAGTGTAAGAACAGCGGCCAATCGCTATGTAATACTCATATTATGATAAATCGCACAGCATTAAAAGAAATTAAAAGAAAACTTTGAATTAGTTTTTTTTTATTGAAAAGCTACTGTTACACACGCTATTTTGTAGCATGCTTAAAAAGCATTCCAAACATGAGCATGCTTATGTCCACATTTTCTATTAATAAGAATGCTATTACCCATCAAATAGCATGCTTAAAAATAAGCAAATCTGTTTACACACGCTAATGCATCCCCTTCCATACGCACTACAAGTAGCATGCATAAAAATCGACCGACGTACGAGTTTTGAGCATGCTTGAAATTAGCATGCTAATTATTAGCGCGTCCGTCCATACATGCTACTAAGTAGCACTTGCTCAAAAGTAGCATGCTTTAAGCATGAAAAAAAGCATGTGTAACAGTACCTTTTTGGTTCAAATTAGGTAAGTGATCTTATTAAGAATGATTTATTTCAATTCAATATCAATCACTCTTTGAAATTGAAATTTCAGATTATACGAAATAGGACATTCACAGAAGTACGCTTGATAGGCCGCCAAACTAGGGTCAAATGTTTATTGTAAAATCTCATGATAAATTTCCAACCTTAATGTCGAATGAATTTTCGGGCCTTCGATGGTACAGATGTATTATGTGATGCTTACCTGAAAACAAAACAAAAACATTGTTAAAACATTATGTGTAAGGGTCTCTCGTCGTCGGGTATCACTGTACCTAATCATAAAATAATGGGGTATTTGATATGGTTTGTTGTTGAATTTATTATATCTCCACTTCGCAGAAAATAATAGGCTATAATTACAAGCTCTTTACCAAGTGAAACAAATTTTTACAAATTAGGGTCATCCCACATGGCTTTTTGTCGGACAGATTATCGGACCTACAAAAAGTCTGATATTTTTCATACTATTTCTCACCGATTTTTCGTAGGTCATGTGCAGTTGCGCTACTGATTGATATCTGCAAAAAAGAATATACTAATGTATATTATATTTTTCTCCTATAATAAATCGGATGATTGGTCATGTCATGTGGGATCTCCCTTATAGACACATAACCCTACAACAAAGGAAAATAAAATATACATAATTTTTTTTTATTGTATATAGGTAAGCTTTTGACCATATTTCACCTGATGGTAAGTGATAAGATAGCCTAAGATATAGCACGATTACCTAGAAGATACCTATTCACTCGCGCTTTGAAAACCCCCAAATTGTAGCTTGTAGGGAACACCTCCTCAGGCAGCTGATTCCATTGTCATCGCAGTACGAATAAGGAAACATGGATTCAAACCTCTTTGTGCGGACTTTGGTATTTCTACCACGTACCGGTGTGTCGAAAATATGTCTAATACAGCTTGGGATAGTATACGTGAACATCACTTTGAATATAATAGAGATAATATTTGAAAAAAAAAAATGTATAAAGTTTTAATATGAGTAAAACTCAGAAAATTATTAAGGTAGGTCTACACTAGACGAGCCAAGAGCGAGCTGAGCGCGAGTGGATCCGCTCTACAGTGGTGTCAAGTATGGACCGTGCTCATTCTAGGCTTATAAATGGGTCCAGACTATACAAATACTTGCTCAGGTTCTCTAGCGCGGACCTACCTTTAGGGCGCGTCTAAATCTCACGAACACACTGCGATTACTGGCACGCGTTGTGAGACTGCGTGTGTATACAGTTCGCGTATTAGCGATCCACAAAACGAGAGACGCTTATGGCAGACGCGCGAGCGCTCTTTTTCACAGTGTAAACATTTACCAAGTAAACCAGTAAGTCAAGATCGCAAAATCAGTGAAGCGCGGTGAGCTAATCGGCGCGGCCCCCGCTGTGTGTGAATCCTTTATGAAAACTTAGAACACCGCTATGTTGTCGTGGGCCTTCCAACGTCGTTCACGTTACGCAGCGGTGGGCTGTCGTATTCAGAAGCCTATGTCCCGCGAATTTATAAGCAGTGAGGAAGCGCAATTGATAATGTCCATAACTAATAACAGCGATAAGACCGCCGAAATTGTGCAATTAAGTTTCTGTAAAACCTATTTTTTTTTTTAAGTTGTGGTTTTTTTGTGCAATAAAGTATATCTCTCTATCTTTCTAACTCAAAACGATAGCAAGATTGACATTTTCATATCGTCAGCACTAGTACCCACTGCTGAGTGTACGAGTAGGCCTTTATGCCAATCTTGAGCTGCTCGGACCCATGTAGTCCGATTTTGGTGATGTCGTTGACCCGTCGTAACGCTAGAAGACCCTGATTTTGGTGCCGCATATACCCGATGAAATTTTTCCACGTACGGTCGTGGAATCACGGGCATTAGCATCCCGCAACGAACGAAAATATACCTGTTGCATCCAAACAAAGGAGACACACAGCACGTGTGAAAGGGATATGAATTCCGATTCAGTCGTATAGTCCGGTTCTCGCTAAGGCCTCTGGCGCTTAACCACTTTCAAACGAAAATAGCTTACACGCAACAGACAAAAATGTCATTTCAAACAAAAAAATACTATACAAGCTGTAAGTTATTTTACTCTTCAGGTAATAAGCAGTATTTCCGCTACCTTCAGTTTCCGCTTGTCAAAACGTTAGCGTCTTGCTACTGCACAGTCTCTACTGTGGCGTCACGGATTTATTATGCGTACTCTCGGCTCGAGTCGGATTATTTCACTTACAAACGGCGATGGCACTTTCTACAGAGTACAGACAGGGCTTTATCCGCGGGTTTTTATGCGGGGATGATTACTATCTACTCTATCTCGGCGAGGGTAAATGCTGAGACAAGTTGGGGCTTACGGTTCCATGTGCTGCGGGAGATGTGGAACAATGATCCATTTGATTGTACGATTGACATTTTGGGAGGCACTTGACGTGATTCGGATCGTAGGAAGTGGTTTTACGGATTCAAGGCTCAACCAGGGTGCTAAAGGAAATCAAGACTCATTTCAGATGTCATCATTGTACTGAGGATTTTAGGAGTGCTGACTGGATGAGGAAAGCTTGGAATAGAGATCTGTGAGACAGGCTCAAGTAATGCTCAGGTAATTGATTGATTAATTAGAGATTTTTCAAATATCTATTATTATTTATTTCTATCGCTATTTTGCAACAATACAAAAACACAGCAAAACATTCCTTCACACGTCGATATCAAAAGCACATGTAACTACGCCACTACTTATTCCATGCCGACAACCAAATCTTAATCATTATTAATTCCACGTTATGAGCCAATTACCGTCAATTCTCATCCACTACGAAGCCAAGGGTTTCAACCTATGGTAATGACGTGATCAAAGAGGCTTTGTGCACAAAGTTTCCATCGGTATTAAGTACATCGCTCTTAACTACTTACATTTAGAAGTGATATTAAAGAAGCAGATACGAGTAGTTTATCTTAAAAGTACTTAGGTCTTTAACGCCCTGTCCAATATTTCACAGGCGGTGGCCATTGTAGCGAAATAGTTCTTAAGGAGCAATTACGTTTAAAGCAAGATGTTCTCCGAACTTAGTACAATGGCTCCATTGAAACAAAATAATTGCACACAAAGGCTAGAAAGATGTTACAAAGAATCTTCGTGTTATAAATTATTTTGAACAAGAGACCAGACATCTTTTTTGATCTGTGTGTGTAAGTATAAACTCGGCGTCAAAAAAAAGTAAACGTATGATAAAATGTGCTCAGTTCAAAACAATCATAAGTACTCTACTACTGCTGCTAAGTACCTACTACTAAGTAAGAGTACTACTAAGTACTCTCTCAAAGGGTTCGCAGTCTTTTATCGCTGCTATTTGCAACATTTCATCGCAATATAATAATAGGTTTTACCTATGACTGTATAAATAATAAATAAATATTTCACAACGTCACATGCATTGATCTGACTCCGAGATAGGTAGCTCAAGCACCTGTGTTACGGATATCAGAATCAACAGTGGGATTACAAATATATACATATAATACTTTTCTTTTGTAAATACATACTTATAATACATATAAAACACCCAGACCAATACAAACAGTCATGTTCATGCACACAAATGTTTGCACTGTGCACCCATTCGCACCCGCATTGTGATCGAACCCGCAACCCTTGGACCAAAGGCAGCGTTCACTACCACTGTTCCAAACGGGTCGTCATGTATAATAATGGAGATTTAATTCCATTAATAACCAAAACTCTTAAGTTTCATAATAAATAGCAAAAACATTTCAGTATGCTGCATTGTACTCGTATTTGCGGCCGCACCTCTTCATTGTAGAATCAACTTCCCGCAACGGTATTTTCGAACCGGTAGACATTCAGATCTTCAAGAAACGAGCCTATACCTTCCCTAAAGGCCGGCTACGCATCTCCACTTCTTCTGGTGTCGATGATGGCCATGGGCAGCGGTGATCACTTAGCAACAGGTGACTCGCTTGCTCGTTTGTCTACCTTTCGTTCATAAAAACAAACGCAGAAAAAACCCCTTAATTTCTATTAGGCAAAATTTACGTTTCCATAAATTGTAACTTAAAATAAATAAGAAATATTTTCTGAAAAGTTATTCTAAACGTAGCTAACGTTAAAGAATAGTTCATTATTTTATTTTTTTATGATATAGGTGGCAGACGAGCAGACGGATCACCTGATGGTAAGCGATTACCGCCGCCCATGGACGCCTGCAACACCAGTGGTGTCACAAGTGCGCTGCTTACCTTTTAACCCCCCTTCCTCTGGATTGGGCCTCCGGTACCCTCACTCACGCAGCGAAACACAGCGCATGCAATGCTTCACGCCGGTTTTCTGTGAAGACGTGGTATTACTCCGGTCGACCCAGCCCATTCATGCCGAAGCGTGGCTCTCCCAATGTTAAACTGTCATTATAGAACAGTAGAATATTAACTTCTCAGAAAACCTTTATACACCAATTTATTTACAACTGGTGCCAAATATTGAATCAGAATTATCCAAATGTTAACTCCAACTGCAGCAAACTAATCCTCCACAATGTAAACACAGCTCTGATTACCATATCCGTGTTTACCCAAAGCAGTGTGCATGCGAAAGTTTTGTCGCATCCGAAACATTAAAGCGGAGACCAACTATGGGAAGACAGCCGAGAGTTACTAATAAATTAGTTTTGTAGGAAAAGCATTGCGTATGACTCGGTGTATGTTTAAATTCTTAAATCCATAAACAACAACTATACTCCATTCAGCGTACGAAGGTGAATTAAACAGTAAAAACGTTTCGTATCATGTATCCAACTTTCTACAAATAAAAATATTTAAAAATCATTAACATTTTTGTCTTTCCATTCTTCCAAAATAACAAATATTAATATTTCTGATTAAATCTGAACGAGAACTTAAAATAGCTATTCACAAATAATATTTGTAAAAATATTTTATAAATTGTATAATTGCGTTGATCGGAATTTTTGCTCATAGGCATTGACATAAACAATCGCAGTATATAACTAACCGGTATTTTTTATTTTATTTATTTATTTTACACACATTATATGCGTATGGCGGCCATTTTACCATCGAATTACGATTATTGCCTCGTGTAAAATATGTCAGCATAGATTGTATAAGGTTATTGGTTAACTGGTAATTTATCTTAGCGACAAATGTGGTTCCGGCAACGAGTCAAGCGATAGTTATTATTTTTCAGATGAATAAGATGCATAATATATTTAATATTTGTAATTTTTAGCGTGTGTACCACAACAATATTTACATTTAAAAGTATTTTTTTTACATTATGGCAGACAAACGAGCAGACGGCTCACCTGATGGTAAGTGAATTACCGCCACCCATGGACATCTGCGACACACGGGGCATCACAGATGCGTTGACGGCTCTTAAGGGAGGAATAAGCTCTTTTCTTGAAGATCACCAGATCGTATCTGTTCGGAAACACCATAGTTGGTAGCTGGTTCCATAGTTTTACTACACGCGGTAGGAAGTGGCGTGAGAAGCGCATTGTGGCACAAGTGATGTGAGTGAAATTTGGAGTTCTGGCGTGATGTACGATGGTGAAAATTTGCAGCTTGAATAAGGCCGAACAGCTCCTCGGAACACTCCCCATTGTAGATGCGATAGAAGACACATAGCGATGCTATGCTAGGTTAATGCAGCTGTAATGGTACTTTAGCCTGTAAATAAATAAATAAATCAATATTGTATTCCATGTCCAGATAGTTCAAATTCGTGTATAGGTTGACTTAGATTAAAAATCATACAAATAAAAAGTGATTAGATTTTTAAAAGAAAGATTAAAAATCATACAAATAAAAAGTGATTAGATTTTTAAAAAAAAATCTTGATTCATAAAAATATTTAAAAGGAGCGCCTCACTTTTAATGTAAAAATAGAACTATCCAATTCACCCTCACATACTGAATGGACTATAAAAATAATACATAACTTTCAACCCACTAGTGTGTTCTTTGATGAAACGAGAGGACTATTTCATGGAGTCGGTTTGCTGTGTTCGAATTGAACTGGAGTTGGAAGAGTATACTCGTGTGTGTTATGGTTACCAGACCACCGAGAAATAAACACTGATGATTCAGTACAGAATTTATTTGCGAAATAAGAACTACTGGGTTCAGTTGTATGCTACGTGCTACGATACCCCATAGGCTGATTAGAATTTCGGGACACAAACTTTGATCCTTGTTGACGTCATGGTGAAAGACACCACATACTTGTTGCTGGATATTATAATGAATGAGGTTTTAAGGCCGCTAATACCTACATCAACCAATAAAAAGTCCTTGTTAAATTAAAAACACATCTCCGGTCGTCTCGGCTTTTGACTAGAAAACCACGCATCCAAAGTATTCAAGCAGAGACAAATTGCAGGAAGTCGCCGCGAGGCTCTGAGAGAGTAACAAATTAGTTTCACCTGCAAAAACACTGCGCATACCTCAGTTGATGCTAATTTTTAAATCCTTAAACAGAGAGAGCGAAGAGAATGACTACATTTTAAAATATTAAAGCTTTTTAACCGACTGTTAAAATGAGTCGTCTTGCATACTTTTTCCATTAATGAAAGCATTTACAAACCACTACCGTTAGCAAAAAATGATAAACAGAAGAAGAGGCGAAAGGTCAAATCATAATGGGAGTGAACGTCGGCTTCCGCGGAAAGATTCCGAGCTCTTGGCTCACACCGCAAATAAAATAATGTTAAACCGTCGACCAGGCGGGTGTCAATGGGGACTATCGCGTGCGAAATATCCGCTAGATGGCGTACTATAGGCCTGGGATCCATCTACAAGATGATTGGGTATTTTAAGACGTGATATGTCAAATTGTCAAAAATAAATTTGGACCTCAGTTCACAGGCACGCCATCTAGCAGATATTTCACACGCGATAACCCCCATTAGCTGACGGCGTTTGTAACTTATGTTTGGGGACAATGTAATGTGCCTCGAGATAGATTGGAGAGATAGCTGAATAGGCAAGGAAGGTGAGGCACCAGGATTTAACAGAAATTGGATCACCTCATTGTTCATGATCCAACCGTATCCTATGCACCGTAGCAACGGCTTTGGACGCAACCGGGAATGACTCGATAGGGTGACGACAGATTATCATCATAATTAACGTCTGCGCTGATGCAGTCTAGTAATTACTTAAAATTACGCGGCACTATTTGAGAACACTTAAGCTAAAAGCAATGGTTCCACATGTAATTACTTAGATTAACTAAGGCAGACGCCTCAAGCAGAAAGATAACAAGCCGGGACAGGTCTGCAGTCTGATTTAGGGTTGGTCCCTTAACTTTCGCAATAAGCTTGATTCGAGTTAGCTATATACATAGGTACATAAGGCACTTACTATCTAATCTAAATTTATATAAGCGAAAGCTGACTGACCAACTCATCTATCACCGCAGGGCCTTAACTTTAAGCTTGAACTTGAAATTTTGGACAGGGGTTCCTTTTATAGCGTAGGGGAGAGCCTTAAGAAAGGATTTTCGTAAATTCAACGCCATGCTGATAAAACAAGGGTTTAAAGTTAGTATGAAAATAGTCTATATGTTCGGGCCTTGATGCCATATACCAAAAAAAAAAAGTTTTGAAACTTCATGGCACTGTGCAAAATGAAGCCCGGAAACGAAGCGAGGACGGGTTATCATGGAAATAGAAAACGCGCGCTTTAAGCGGAATGTGCCATTTTCGGAAAAAAACATCACAGAGTGTGAAGGAGATCCAACTGGTCATGACATAGATTCTATACGGGTGCGGTGGAAAAAGAACGTCGCCCAGCACGTCACCCCAGTACAAACAGCTTCGCGCGGTTTTTCAAGTATGGCTTCCTATGAAAACGCACCGTCTGTTTAGGGTGCATGTCCGGCCACTAATAATCGCACATCCTCTGAAAAACTGCCATAACACAAGAAAACCTCATACATATTGCATATTTAAATTCTGCAAATAAGTTTATTGAATTAGAGTGATTTTGACAGGGGACCAATGTGGCCTACAACGAAACTGACGTTACGAATCTAAGTTACCCTTTCACACGCACCGCGTATCTCCTTTTTTGGATGCGACAGGTATATTCTCGTTCATTAGGGGGCCAGTTGATTGTAAGCCATCTGACCTCCAAAGCGCCACTTAGAACAGGGAATCAAAGCTTGGATGATTATAACTACTGGATCGATTTTCACAATCCTTGCAACAGCAGAAAGCTACGTTAACCCTGAGTAACACAAGCTATACTCGTACTTTACGTCGGGAAATCGTCTCATACCTATGGTAAGACATTATTTAGTTTAAGCAGGAAAAGCTGAGAGTGGAAAACTAGTTGTTAATAAAATTCAATACTTTCAAAATTCAGCTTAAAAATACAGACTGCATAATTTAGTGAGACACAAAATAATAATCCACATCATTAAGAACAAATTTTATTCTACGACCTTCCCATAAAAATAAGACAGCCGAGTTTTTATGAGAAATGAAAAAATATGCTAATTTTTATGAGTCGTAGAATAAAGCTATTCAGAATGATGAAATGAATTCGGCCTGCAGCTTAAGGCAGAAACAACGTCCTTATTGGATAATCTTCAATGAGGTGCGCAATGATGTATGTATTTTAAAGAATGTAAGTCTCCAGATGGTATTTGGTGTTCATCACTGACTTCACTACAGCACTTTTGTTACAGCTAAACAGGAAACATATTTCTGGAACACTCGCTAGCGACAACTAACAAGGCAGCGATTCTAGTCAAGTTAAAAAGGATATTTTTTATCTTACACGTCCCGTGTTAACACAGAATGACACAGATCATGAAATCGAAAACGAAGCATTATTAATTATCGAAATGGATCTTTATGAATCAAAGTATTTTATAGGATATGCATTATGAAATGAATACTAAAGACCACTAGTTTATAAACTACGTTTTTATATTAGCCATGTATGCTTCATTTGGGATTTGGATGACATTAGTCTTATTAAATTATTATGTATGATCATTTAACATACGAAATGTATGTGTTGAAGATGAGATATGAGGCGCCTACCTAGCGTCCGTGGTAGCGGCACTATTTTAAAGGTAAGGGGACTCGCCTATGGCGGCAGCCAGTGAAAAACCAATTCAATTCACCAACTTTATGTAAATCAACTAGAATACACTACCTTTACTTTGGTACACGCTGACATACAAATCTAATAATAAAAGAACATCTTATAAAAAACCAACAATTTCAAATATACAGGATGTATATGTAGTCATTTACCTCCCTTTAATCTCGTGTTCTACCAACCATTCTGAACAACATTTGTTCTACGACTTTTCGAAATTAGTCGAATTTTTTTCCGACTCCCCATACAAAATGACCAGGTCACGTGACCGACTTTGTATGGGAAGATGATTTTTTTTATGCGAATTTCCAAAAGTCATAGAACCAATGTTGTTCAGAATGGTTGATAGAACACGTGGTTAAAGGGATGTAAATGTTCACAGATACACCCTGTATACTCATAAAAAGGAGGTCCGTCGCCAACAGTAGGTATGTAAATGTTCATAAAGTTCGTTAAATATCTAAAATGGCTCTCTCAAATCACCCATAGAGGCACATTCGGATGGGGTGCACGATTTCTGTTTGTGGCCCATAAAACCGCTCGCTTTGTTTTTGCTCGCTCCGCTCCGCTCCGCTCCGCTCCGCTTGCGAAGTTGCCGCGTAAAAACCACACTTGGAATGATTTACAACGGACTCTTGGTGCACAATGTTTATTTTATTCCATCACTTTGTGTTTTAGGAGGAAAATGATGAAGAAATCTTCGGTAGTGAGAAATTGAATGGCTCCGCTTACAAGTTGTTCGTGAGACTACGCAAATTATAAAAAAATAGGGTTGTCAACTTTTTTAAAACAAATACAGAGTTTTTCATATATTGGCAGTATGGGGTATGACCATATCAGTAAAAAAACGACAACCGTTGAGGTAAATCTGCACACCACGCCTCGGTAAATGTAGTTTATGGGCACCCGACCCTAACGCCAGGTGGAGTGACGTTAGTCCAAGATAACGTACAGGTGCTGGATGTTGAAATCGAATCGATCAAAACGGCGAACAGACGGAGAAACAGTCTAACAGTGGTTTGCGATTAGGATTGCCAGATGTTCGGGATTCTCCCGCGTTTTTGGATGTACTCTCAACATATCTAGTGGACTATTTAAATCTCTAATCTCTAAAAGAACTTTTGGATGGAAAATTGTCTTTCACTGATCTTATTTCTTCCGACAAAAGTACTAAAAATCCCGAATAAAATACAGTTGCTCACGATATAAGATTCGATGTGGCAACCCCTGCGATATACTGATAATGATGAAGAATATGGTAGATAGGAAATTAATTCAAAAAATATAGTAATCCCTCAGCCACTTTCTGAAACACAGCATATACAGTCTTATAAAAATACCATCAATAACAAATTGAGAATTCTGGAAGTAACTACTACCCAACAAGCCCTGATCTATATATTCCTACAAGTTGTGACATATAGGCCAGCCTCACCGACATACGTAATCAAATATCGCTCTGAGAGCTGAGCTTTTGTCTCTTGGAGCGATAATTCGAAACAAGATTTTCCATCAGCGAACTGGGGCAAATATTGCAAACAGGATAGGATAGTTTGCAGGAACAAGACATGAAAGGGCAACGTGAAACGAAATGTAACAGTATCGTCATTATGTACGACAGCCACACAGGGGTCTTAGCGCAAAAGCGTCCAGTAACGATGGAGAACATCCCTGTCGCATCCAATCAAAGTAGAAACACAGCGCGTGTGAACTCCAATTCAGTCGTAACGTCCGGCTCGCGCTAAGGCCCCAAATTACTACAATCTGTCAAAATTCCTCATTGATATTGAACCGAACGTCATCCATCATCATCTTCATAGCGTTATGTGCCGGTTGCGTCCCAATGCTGTCACTTCGGAGCAAGGGGATCGCTTTTCTGCTTCGATACCTCAGGTTTTGCGAATCCATTTGTGGTCAATTTATTGGCACGCATATCATCCCTTACGATGTCAAGCCCCATGATATTGAACCAAACGTGTTTGACATTAAGGTGAGAATCGACTGAAGAAATTGACAGTTTTGTGTACTTTGATGTGTGGCTGTACGTAACTACCCTCAAGGGTAAGTATTGAAATATAGAGTGTACATAAGAATGTGGACACTGTTTTAACGCATTAATATTAAGTAAATAACACACTTAAAAGTTTCATCTCGTGTTCAGGTGGGACTCGAACCCACACCTTCCACAATCCGGGTGAATGTTTTACCAATTAGACCACAGAACGCGTTATTAAGCCGACGAAATTTGTAAGTGCTTGATTCGACATGAGCTGTCGATAGTCTCATCAATATTGTAGGTATTGGTAGGGTTCGAGTCCCGCCTGAACACGAGATGAAATTTTTAAGTGTGTTATTTACTTGCCACTTTCTTAAATTCTACGAAATCAAGAGTCCTGAAATTTTCTTCTAACATGAGCAGACATCTTCCTCGGCAAAAATGTGTCGACAAAATTATAGAGGAGAAAAAACAAAGTTGAGACTTTCCAGTACGTACAAGTACATATTCGAACTATACCTTCATGAGTCGAGTACTCGAGACTACGTATAAACTTTGGAAGCTGTCAAAAGCGATCAGTTCATCCTCGGGCTGCGCAACCTCAGGGCATACAACGAAACGGAATCCACGACCGAATCTTCATCCCCGTCCCTTTCACACTCACAGTACGTCTGTGTTTGAATGCGACAGGTATGTTCTCGTTCGTTACGGGACGGTTTAGTTGTCGGCCTCTGCGTTCCGGCGGTCCCGGCGGGCGGAGGCTCCTCCGTCCCCGCTTGGTACCTTAATAATTTAGTCTCTCCTTATTAATTCCAAATGTAGGCAACTTAATGTTGACTCCGGCAAAAGTCTTGATTGTTACGAATTTGCCTTCTTGTTCTTGTTTCCCGTGGGAAACCGGCCTTGAAAATTGAAAACGATGTTATTTTATTAACAGTTTATTTTATGCTTTTTACATTTTCCTCAAACAATGTTTTAATCAGTTTTACCTATGTGATGAAAATGTGTTAAGTAAAGTAAAAGAATATCATTGTAGATTTTAATTTGGCTCTCAATCATTATTATAATTGAATTAAACAATGGAACGGACATTGCTTAAACTTGAATTCTAGTTAGTTACTTCTTCTAATGTAGTTAGCTTTTATGTTATGTCAAGAATATGATTATTCTTTCAGATCCATTTTCCGCATATCGCTTAAGCTTTTCAATTTTAAAAGTGATAAAGATTCTGGCGTCAATCACTCCGCGTGGGCTGATGGAATTCAAAGGTTTTAAATTAGTGTCTAGTGGTTAGTGAACAAATTTGTACAGTGAAGTCCCGCGAAGTGATTCTGATAATAAGATCCGTTGAATTGTATCGTTTTTAACACATTGAGTTGTCACGGATAACTTTCTAGGACCTTATAGTCTTAAAATCCACGATTGTGTTTTTAGTGATATCTACAGAATCCGTAGAAACACCGGCGCTTTATTGAGTGACTGTGACTTTGACTGACAACCCACTTACTCTCACAAAGTTACTTGTCAAAATATCTTCGGGTAGAGCCATAATATTAAAAAAAAGAATATGATTAAATTTATTCACGAATACAAAACACAGATAGTTACGAATTTAAAAGCATAAAAAAGCCTTTTTTTTATTCAAGCTACCTAGCACTTATAATTAATTTACAAAGTACATCAACCACTTTGCCCTACTTCTCCATGCACTGTACACTTTGAAGCAATTAGGCAAACGCATCGACGCAAACCCGACGCAATAAAAAAGCGAACGCATCGAGAGTGCACACAGGACACGGCGCTTAATCGAGTTCCGCCGCAATCGCCGCTAGGGGGCGCGCGAACTGTTGCCCAATTCACATCTCATCTCGGCGTGTGATTCCCAGTTGCGTCCAAAGCTGTTTATGCTAGAGGCGACAAAAGAGCAAGTGGGTTACCTGATGGTAAGTAATCATAGACGCCCATGAAAATTTGGGAAATCACAAGTCTCTAAAGCGTTGCCAGCCTTTACGAAAAGAGTACTCTCTTCTCTTGGCTCATCTCAGTGTGTAATTTACAATTGCGTCCAACGTTTTCGTTTCGGAGCCCGGAGTGCGGTTGGACCACGATCCAGAATTCGGGAAGTCTGACAATTGCAATGCAGCGAGCGACTACAGTCTCACAGGGGAACAGGACCATTATTTGAACTACTGTGGGTATACGAAACGTACAGGTTTCCTTACTAGGGTTTCACTCACTGCCGACTTAATGTGGTAGAAATACGCACATATATTTGATAAATTAGAGGTGCATGCTCGGATTGCAACTTACGATCGGAAGGTACGTTGTTATCCACTAAGCTGCCATTAAATCACTCTTTGTCCAAAACCATATTTGTTTTGACATCGTAGTCCGTAATGCTAAGAGCTGAATGTAAGATTTTGAAATGACTTATAAAAATAGTTTTTTAGATTTTCGCGTTGCATTATAACTATAATGTATCAAAACGGGAATTCGGCTACGTACGTACGGCTCTTGATTTTTGAGATCAAGAAGTATAAGACTTTCAATCGGGAGGATGGATTTAAAATATCATCGACATGGAATCCAGTAATTAACAAGTGCAAACCCCGTGCTAGGCCATTACTAACGCAAACAAACACCAATACTGTCAGTGTAGTGTATCGGAGTAGCTTTACTGACAATTCATCTAGTGGCGAATTAATATCAAAAAATGTGAGGGTGTCCGAAGATTCACAGCCCGGCCCCAGCAGATGACGCCGTGCTCCGCCAGTCCGCTCGTGACCACGGCTGCCGTAACGTAGCCGAAACGTCGAGCCAAATATGTGAGTACACAATGTTGTTTCACATAATAAATATCGTGTTCATTCCCGTTTTGATACATTATAGTTATAAAAATAGTGCTAAATTCAGCACAAAAAGTGCTACGTTGGCAACGCTGCGCTTGCGCTGCGAGCCCGTACTGTCAGGTCATGCACTGAAATTACTGCGAGCGCAATAATAAAATAACAGCTTGCATATGTCCCGATTAAAAATACAGGGGAAAAACCTTTATGCAAAGCCACGAACGTGAAATGATACAGGGAATGAAAAACATGGGTGTTTTTCATGCTAGAGGCGAAACGAGCTGATGGGACGTAATCTGTTGCCCATGAACATCTGCTAAATCGGAGAGGTCGCTAATTCGTTGCGGACCTTTTAGAAACCAGTTACACGTTCAGAATCCGCGATTCTGATTAACTTATCAAGAAATGCAGTTCTCCTCGTGATGTTTTCCCTCACCGCCAGGCTAATAGTAGAAATACATACACCTTCACTTTTGTAACCGTCTTACTCACTTATCGAAGGTATTATTATACTGATGGAAACAAAGATTTTTCCCCAAGAAACATAGAGTCAAATCTTTTTGCACCAATTCACTGATCTGATTAATTTTTCTGAGAAGACCTTATGATAAATCGCGATCTAAAGTTGTTACCGTACTAAAGCTCATGTCATCCCGTTCCAACACGCAAAGCTAAAAAGGGCTGGCCTGAATTTTGTTCCGGGGCTCCCGGTTGTAGTAAGGGGGCCTATGTTCCTCGAGGATTTTTGGTTTGTTTGATTCAGAATAATTCCCCTTGGTAAGCAAGACGAAAAAAGAAACACGGTGTTTATTTGAAAAATAAAACCAGAGGTGCACGGTCGGACTCGAAACAACGACAGTTGACTTTGTAATTGACTGTTGACCGTTTGTAAGGCCCCCTAAATAATGATGTTATTCGATTAGGAAAGACAAGGTTGAGATTGACTTATTCACAATTCAAACCTTTGTATGGGTTCGATATATTTTAATACGTAGTTGAGTGGAATGCTTAGCGACACGACTAACGCTAGCATAGGGTGAAGGTCACTCAAGGTCGATTCTAGACAAGGTCATTTGAGCTATAATTTTAATAAAAAATTCGATAACACTTTCTTAGTATTCAAACAATAGTCATCATTATATTAAACACAAAGACTCGCAGCAGACGATATTGTTTTTCATTCATTTATTATTACATAAGTAAATGATATATGACAAGTGTAATAAGAGCGATGGTAGCTCAGTGTATATGATCGCGCTTTCCATGCGGAGGGTCGTGGTTCGCATCCGAGCATGCACCTCTGAACTTTCTAAATCTGTGTGCGTAATATCCACCATAAGCCCGGCGGTGAGAGAAAACATCGTGAGGAAATCTGCAGGTTTCGGATAGTTTCTGAAACGTGTAATCATGATGCAGTTGGTCTGGTTCCTCTGTTAAAGGGTTGCGAAAAGAAAAGGGTCACACGGCAGGCGCTTTATTGTACTTACCAGACTTACCAAATCCTGAATCATGGTCTAAGCTTACCCCGGGCTACAAAGCGATAGCGTTATATATGACAACGCTTATACGCGATAGGGATGCTTCCCTTAAAACCTACTGACCATTTTGTTATGTGTGTATTTTATTATATGTATGTATGTGACCATTGTGTATACTCGAGCCAAAGACTCGTGGCAGTCGGTGTCATATTTCATTCTAATAATTAATGAAATAATCTACCGATTGCAGCGAGTCCAATGTTTTATACACACATTCGCAGACAAGGTCAATTTATTTAATTCTAATTACAATTTTAGAAAGCCAAAACTAAGCACACTTTAAAATTTAGTTAAAAACCATGTGCATCAAGTTAAATAAAATAAAATTTTATTGAATTTCAAAGTTAAATCTGCACATACAATTACGCGGCTTTTGATGTATATCCTGCATCCGACATAGAGACAAATGCCCCATCACCGTGTTCGGTATTTGCTTTTTTTAATCCCCTGGCCAATGGCAAATAAAATGGCCTCGCAGCGCTCATATTTCACCAAAACTGCCAAATAGTCAATAAAGGCACAAACGGAACCCGACATGGCGGGCTCGCCAACGTGTTAGCTATTGCTGGGTTCTGATTTAATTGGACAGGTTTGGTGAACATGAAACTAGTTTGTGTTGGGAGGTAATCATGGTGAGGGTTGAAAACGTGTGATTATAAAGAAACGGATGAAAATCTCGGAGGAATAGAAATCGCTTTTCGCGACTTTTCTTCTCCTCTGTTGCTACGAGTATATTTAGCTACGCAAGGATTGACGCAAATAAGCTTGCATATAGAAAAACATCCAAAGAATAATTCATCACAGTGCCATATTTTATATTAGTCAGCAAAATATTTTTCTTCTTCGCAGTCCCTTATTAGAAAGTTTTTTTTAAATAAAGGAGTCATACATTTCAGCAGGTTATTTGCAAAATTTAAAGACACAAATTACCATATAACAATAACGTAGAAAAATCAATTCTTTTAGTGCTGATAAATTTGGTTTGGACTTTAACACGCGCTCTTTTTGGTTTTTTTTTATTGAATAAAGTAAATCCTATTATGTTACGATTTAGCACATTTTCTAGACAATATCCTCGAGTATATTGGATATTTTTTGTAGATCGACAAACACAACTAGTGTTAGTTACCTAAAACATTCGATCTGCAAGATGAGAACCGTTTTTCTCCGCTTCATGGTGTATGACCTTAAAAACTTGCTCTTCTCACTGGCTAAACCCAATATTTCATACGGCAAATTCCGTGCTTATTACAGACTACGGGCAGCCGTCCAGGACATAATAATTTTGTTAAACGCATAAAAACCGTTCATGATGTGATTTACTTCTGCCGCTGAGTACCTAATATCCGTTTATTTGCAAATTGATTTTACTGCACCAACATCGGCGCGTTCAACAAGGGTTGACAGATACAAAATTAACTTTTAATGTTATATTTTTAGTGTTCCAGACTTAGAATGAACAACGGAACCTTTATAGGATCACTTGGTTTGTCTTGTCTGTCTGTACCTACGTCTTAATATCAAATACTCGGGTTGGAAAACCCTTGGAAGTTGTGAATAAAATCAAAGTTCTAATTTAATGCAATTAGAAGATATATCTATTAAAGCGGAATAATTGAACGCTCACTAGGTATAAAATTAAAATCTGCGAGTAAAGACCCAATTATTGGAACCTGTTCACATGGGATTACGAAATTAAACAAGATGCAAGCGCACTTGTGACTTATCTGGTGTCGCGGGTGTCCATGGGCGACGGCAATTGCTTACCATCAGGTAATCCATCTGCTTGTCTGCCACCTATCATATAAAAAAAAAGATGACCAACGGTAAAGAAAATAATCATGAAATTGGTCATTTATTGTCATATGATACATTTGTAGTCGATTTCATACAAATTATACGAACATGTAATTATTGTTCATTTAGTCTAATAATTATTTAACTAATCGTAATAACAAGTTGATACGAAAGCTCTCCCCGTGCATTTGCACGGCATCACGACTCGGTTTATCAAAATAAGTTTTCTTACTTTGGAAAGGCCGACAATACAAGCCGTCATCAGTTACACCGGTCTTCGACATAATCGGAAATATTGAATTTCCTGAAAAAAATATTAGTAAACTTTTCCTCGTTTCATAGGGCACTCGCATATAGTACATAAGTCTGCAGATATCTAAAACTTAGCAAAAAATGAAAACACGTAGGGATTCGAAAATGTGGGATTTGTATACGTACGAAGGCACGAAGCTGAAGACACGAAGGGGAGGAGCTTCTAAAGGTACTAAAGTATACTCGCTATTCCAGTAAATCCAAGGAGTGGAACGTCCTTCCGTCTGTCTGTTTTCTGTAGCTATTGTTATAGGTTTTCCTCAATGACTACAAGCAAACATTTTACGGCTAGAGGGAATAGACTGCGTCTGGTCGTGGATCGTAGGTTTCGTCTCAACACTAGGATTCAGCGTAGAGCCAAGATCAAGACCATCAATAATAAAAAAATAACATTGCTCACGCATCTCGGTAATCGCTTATCATTTAAACTCCGGCTTTTAATAAGGCTTCCCCATACATTTTTACTACTTTTGACAGACACAAAATGGAATGTATTCCTTTCACTGACAGATGTAAATGTCATATTCCTACTTGACATTTACGTCTGTCAGTTTAGTATTTAAAAATCAGAGTAGAGGAGAGGATTATTTGGTATTGGGATGAAAAAACATGGTTTTCTTGTTTTTCTTCCGTAGTTGGCAACCTTAGCTCTGACAAGTCCGCCGCCGCCGGTCGGCGTAGCTCCCTCCATTTTATGATTCCGCCTTTATTTCATTTTGATGCTTGTTCAAAAATGCCTCGCTGCGATGGCTCTATGCTCAGTTTACGGCAAACATAAACAGTTGCAGTCAGTGTGTTAATATCCCTTTTTACGGTAACGTTTACTCGGGCTTAAGCGATCGTTGGCAAAGGTCTATTTGCAAGCAACCTTCACTCTTAGCCAAGAACTAACACAGAAATTATTAATTATGGACTAGTGGCGTAATATAGGCCATATTACCTATAATAGCCTAGCCTTAGCCTAGACTTTTTTATGTACATCCATAGGCCAGCCGCGCTTAAGTTAAAGGTATTTAATGTTAGCTAGCGACATGCACTAGCTTCGCACTGGTGCAATATTATGCATGTATCATATTATTATACATATAAACCTTCCTTTTCAAAAGTCTAGATTACTGCACATAAATACCAGCTTTTAATTCCCAACTCGCCGGAATGTCTTTCAGCCTTGAGCAGACTGCTACTGTCCGAAAGCGCACCGCTAAACAAAGTTCATTTTCCCACAACTTTTCCAATATTTCCTACTAAGTGGTTGAAATATGGAGGACTTGTCCGGCGATATCGGCTCGAAATATTACTGGACTATAATATCCATCTGTCATCGTTGCTGATTCAGCTTATCTAGGAGTGCAGAAAATTTAATATATTTGACTATGGGACTATGCATACGGTGTATTTTAGATACGCTGACGACGACAAAAAGCGAGCGACTCGAGAGCAATGCTCAATGGATAAGACTACTAGAGGCCTATTATTGTGCGCTTGACATTAAAGTCATTGAGATCTACTACATTCGTCCATACCAACATCTAATTCGACTTCAATGTCAAGTGCCTTCGAATAGGCCTTCAAAGGTAGACCACTCGACCAAGAAGTCGAATGAGAGATTTCCATATCTCCTATATTTGTCCAAACAAAGACATTAATGTTTGCATGAGAATAAGCTTCAGAGGGACTCTGAAAACCTTTTTGTCCCTAGAAATTAAATAATCAATAAAAAGCAAATTATTTTTGGGTCGCCAGCAACATAGTATAGTGGTTTAACGGAGCGACAAAATCGAGCAAAGAGTAGACAATTTCGAAACGAGAAAAAGATAAACGACTTACAAAATGTGTATTATACTAACTTCTGCAAACTCCTTAGAAACCTTACAAAGGTCACTTTCATCGCTAGTTGTTTAGAAATTGGCTATTCTTAGCTAAGTTTTTCTCAAGCAAGCAAATTGTTACATTATAACAGACAATGACTCATTTATGACTGCCTCGGTGGCGCAATGGTTAGTGGGTCGCACTTTAAAGCGACGGTTGCGCTTGGGGTCCCCGGGTCGGGCCAAAATTTGTACCTGAGTTTTTCTGTTAAGAAATTCTCAGTGTTAGCCCGGAGTCTGGAAGTTGGCAGTCTTGTACCCCCGAGTCTCGGAAAGCACGTTAAGCCGTTGGTCCTACGCTTAATCCTGCTTCGGTCGTGTCACTTGTGTCTGCGCAAATACTTGTGCTTGTGCTTGTGTCCTGCGTCGATGGCTGATCGCTGAGATTGGCCGCCATGACCTTTTAGAGGACATTATATACTATTTGTAGTCAAATTTATATAGCCGATTGTCACCTTTATATTTGCAATTGAGAAAATGTTACTATTATCTAAGTTCATTTTTATGGGTTCCTCTTGGAAACCTATTTCAGGCTCCAGTCTGTCACACACGGGTTTACCTATGGCTAAAATTATGTGGCTTGTATAAAAGTCTAATATTGTGAGATACCTATTGTGAGAGAGAAATATAAATAATTCATTCATTCCAAACTCGTTAAAACGCCTTGTCTATAGACTCTAAAGAGTGTTTGAAGATGACAATCGCGTCGGCGGCGGATTTTTGCGCGTTGAAATATGTGAGAGTAATATGGTGCGTGTGAATGATAAATGGTTGTTGAATGAGCACACCAAAGCAGTCCCTTGGGGACTAATGCATGGGGTTTCACGAGGGATGAAAGTTTTCGTCGTACAAAGGACCCGTCAGATATGAGATACCCTTAGTTGCAATAAGTTCAATTTTTTTTGCGGAATAAAGGTTTATTCCTACATAGAACTAAACAGGCATGACTTGAGAGCGCTTTCTAGCTCAGTAGAGCGACGGTAGCTCAGTGGATAAGATCGCGTATTTCATACGGGAGGTCGTGGTTCGAATCCGAGCATGCACTTCTGGACTTTTCAAATACTATTAACTTCATCATCATCATCATCATTTCAGCCAACAGACGTCCACTGCTGGACATAGGCCTCCCCCAATGTTCTCCACATAGATCGGTCCTGTGCCTCCCGCATCCAATGGATTCCCGCGATCTTCACCAGATCGTCGGTCCACCTTGTAGGAGGCCTGCCACGGCTGCGACATCCTGTACGTGGCCTCCACTCGAGGACCTTTCCGCCCCAACGGCCGTCTGTTCTCCTCGCTATGTGCCCTGCCCATTGTCACTTGAGGCATGCAAAAATTAACTTGCCGGTGAGGAAAAAATTGTGAGGAAGCCTGCACGTCTCGGTTAGCTTCTCTAAATTGTGAATAGCTATAATATTTGAGGTAATAGTTCTGAACGTGTAACCGTGATCAACTTGGTCTGGTTCCCTCTGTTTATGAGAGATGCAAAAGTCAAGTCCCCATACATTGTGACATTTTACAACTGTGTGGGAAATGAAATCTGTCTGTTACTTCGTCTATAATCTGACTTTAAATGTCCAATGATAGACTATCCAATTCCTTTATCGACTAGTAAATCTGAATAATAATAATAATAATAATTCTCACAACAACTCATACGTTGACCTGATTCCATATTAAGTAGCTTAAGCACTTCTGTTACAGATATCAGAAAACAGAAGAACACAAATATATACTTAAATACTTATATTACACCCAGACACTGAACAAACACAAGTGTTCATCTCACGAATGTTTGTCCAGGGTGGGGATCGAACCCACGACCTTTGGCGTAAGAGGCAGGGTCACTACCAATTGCGCCATCCGGTCAGTCGTATCGAATAGATCGAATGTTGGTTGAAATGGTAAAAATAACTTCCACTTAATTGAGTGAAACCGAACACACGAGCCCGTGACGTTGTAAAACGTACACGCGGTATTCCAGGTTACGCTTTTTATCCCCTTTTTATTTGGATATCAATATGAGATTTGCCTGGATACAATTTTATATTTACGAGCACTATTGTTATTTCATTTTACTGTTTTATTTGTGGATTTTTTTTTGTTTAACTAAAATTTTACTTTTGTGTTATAGTTCTATCGTGTATAGATTTTTGATTTTAGAATCAGCAAAAAGTGACACCATGACTACTAATGATGATACATTCATTACATCAGATTTACTTTAACGTTACGTTTTTTATGTGATATGTAAAATAAATAAAATTAAATAAACAACTTTTTTTTTTATCGACTTGTAACAGCGAAGCAATATTAAACTATAGTACATCAGTGTCCCCTTTTAAGCATAATAATAGCCTGTGTCAGGGTGCAATGCTCTTCTATTAAATCTTATTACTATTTGCTTATTTTTAACAGTAGAACTTAACTTATGAACAAAAACCAAACTAAAAAACTAACGGTAAAAATAGGTGGCACACGAACAGACGGATCACCTGATGGTAAGCGATTGCACCAATGGAGTCACATGTGCGTTCCCAACCTTTAAACCCACCTTTCCCTCGGTTTGGGTTCGGTTTTCTGTGAGGCCCTGGTGTCGATATGGTTAGGTTAGGTAAGGGAGATGAATAGACTGGCTCCCACGGTACGGTTAAGTTTTACAAACCAAGGATCTTACCCAGTACTAAAAGAGCTTACAGTAAAGTCTACTTTCTTACAACTAATAAAATAAAAGGCCAGACATTAACTAGATCGCCCTATCTAGACAGATGAGTTACACAGTCTTTATGGCATCTTTTAGCCGTCGTCGTATCTTCTGGTCTTGTCTTACGACGGAGGAGACGATTCTAGAGACATTACGCGGTGCCATTACAAGTCTTCGTTTAAGTTTGCGTTCTAAGCACGATCAGGACTTATTATCGTCTAAATTCCTCCGCATATGGTGTGGCTGTGCGTCAGCTAATAACATTTTGCTGCGTAGCAAAATATCCCCGATACGTAGGTATAATGCAAAATGTTACTGTAACTTGCTACTCTTGACGGGCAGAGCACATAGTTACCACATATGTTGAGACATTTAAGTATCTGCCTGTAAACTGTCCCACTGCAGGGCAAAGGCCTCCATCATAGAAATCAAGTTATCGCTACTATGATGAGATTAGGCTTAATCTCCACGCTTGCCAAATGCGGATTGGTAATCACAAACCCGAGCTATGTTCAAAAATTCTAAATATACTTTTCGCTCAACCCGGGAATCGAACCCAGGAACCCGAGATCACGGTCCGGTACTAAAACCACTAGACCAACGGGGCGTTTTGACATTATTTACCACTTCTAACCATTGTTAGAAAAATAAAATAAAGATATGAAATGAAAGGTTGACATTCTATTAATAAAATAACATTTATTTCAGCTCAAAAATGAAAGGGTTTTTTAGTGAATTCGGTTCAATTATGTGGTTTTTAAATTAGCCTTATTAAGGGTCAAAAGTAAACAAGAAATAGCCGCGTAGCTTACTGTCACAATTATTGAAGAAATTGCTACTACTATTCTTCGATCACTCTGAGCTAGTGGTCGAAGAATAGTAGTGGCATTTCTTCATCCATGCTGAGTCATGTCCTTTGGGGATACCAAGTAAACGCAATTTCCATAATCATTCCTGTTTCATTCAATTATTGACAAAGACACATATCGACCGGCCTAATGTAGCGAATTTGATGTTTGCCTGATACGGTAAGGGTCGTGCGTTTGATTGTGTTTGTGTAGTATCTGGATATAATATATTTATCAAGGTATAACTTGTGATTCTTCTATAACACGAGAGCTTAATACGGAATCAGATCAATGTAAGAGACGTTGTTTGAATTTCTTAAATAATAAATAATCAGAAAAAATAAGCAGTTGTAAAAAGAAAGTCGTTCAACGAACACAATTATGTACTTTTCTATAAATAGGACCCCGCATCTCGCATCATCACTCCGAGATGCGCAAACCTCTAGATCACACCTCATTGTAAGACCGCCTTATTGTACTGTCTGTTGTTTTTGTATCATACTTGTATTTTGATTTTGTGCAATAAAGAATATCTATCTATCTCATTCTAGAGCGTGTATTTCACGGTTGCATCCAATGTTGTCGCTTTAAAGCCCAGGGTACGCTCGGACCATGATTCAGGATTCGAAACCTCTAGATCACAGGAGGCGATAAATAATAACATTTCGCCAACTTTAACATCAGATAAGTCCACATCAACTTCGCAGCATCCCTCGGGAACTCTTCACTCTGTCCCGACTCGGGGAGCGGCTGATCACTCATGACAGATGGGATCTAACTTCAGTAACTAACTCTCGAAACAATCTTTGATATGAAAGCTAGATTTATTAAATTATTCAAATTAGTGTGCCAGATTAAATTTGTGGAGGAATAGCCGCTAGCGGAATTCCTACGGGCAATAGATGAGATTGAAAAGGCGATATAATATTTGACTTTTTAAGTTATGCTTATATATTATAGTAATATCCTCCAACCGATTACGGCTACGGCGACCAATCTCCACGATCAGCCACGTACGCAGGATATATTTTAGTGCGCAAGTGTGTGCGCAAACACAAGTGCACTCTCTATTCCCTTACCCTCATATTCTAAAGGGACACCAGCGTGACACGACCGAAGAGGGATTGGGTGCAGGATCAACGGCTTAACGTGCTTTCCGAAGCACGGGGGTACAAGACCGCCGACTTCCAGACTCCGGACTGACACTAAGAATTGCTTACCGCAAACTTAGGTACAAATTTTTGGCCCGACCCAGGGATCGAACCCGGGACCTCTTGCGCAGCCGTCGCATTAAAGTGCGACCCACTAACCACTGCGCCACCGAGGCAGTCAAGTTATATGCTATAAAGTTATGGCCAAGACCAAGTTTTCATAGATGGAATCTTCAATTCTTGTTATAATGGACGTTGCTCACGGAATAATTGTCAAGGCTTCAGCACGATGACAAAACAGATTCCTTTATTTACTTACTTGAAAAAATAATTAAATTAATCAATTAGGTAGTTCAAATGTTCCTCCGAGGACATATGCACCTATGTATGTACATAACGAAAGTACGTGTAATTTGATTTGAAGTCAGTAAATCACTGTCGCGTCTGTACTAAGTACCGGGTTAGCACTGACTTGTATCGAGTCACTTATTTACCCTGTGTAAATCAGCCATCAAACCGCAAGTTTCTCAAAGCCTTTGTGCTATTAACCAGTTATCATTTCCACAACAAAATAAAAGTAATCGTCCCTAAAAGGTTACCAATAACCAATGTTCAAAAGCCGTCTGTACAATGAAAGAGATTCAATTTGCCCGGGAGAAGTAACACTATTACTGCGGGCGGGATTTAAAGAATCTTCGCTGCAGGAGCGAAATCTGAGCGAAATGATAGAGAAATAGAAAAACCGCACAAGTGTGAGTCGGAGTCGTGCATGAAGGGTTCGGTATTTTTTCTTTATGCTAGAGGCGGACAAACAAGCAAGCGAGTCACAAGAAATAATCTTACACAAGATTCGAAACGATATCACTTTTTATGGACATTCCCATAAAAGTATTTTAATATTTTATGGGAGTGAATCCTGTTTTCGAAAGTAATTTTATTTTAAGTCAAGTTTTTATTTTGAACGTAAATATACGAGAACTAAATATACTGTGTACGAGAATAGTTTTAAGGCCTCATTCTGCCTATAGTCGTTATCAATGCCGAGAATACGGCAAAATGGCTGTATCTAACTATTTGCATGCTTTAACTAACAAAGCTAAATGTGCTGAACTATAATTGCTAACATAAAACCTTGTACAAGCCCTTTTAAAGCAAATAAAGTATTGTATTGTATTGTAAAATATCACTTTCTTGATTGTTGTATGGGCGCATCATTTAATTTTTTATTATACTTTTTTTGTTATAGCCTTATCAGAAATAAATTATCTGTCTACCTATTTCGGTTCATGAGCCTGGTGGCAGACAGCTGACTCTAAGCAAGTAAGGTCCCGTTTTAAAGCTTTGTGTACGAGACTCTAAAAATGTTCTGAGAAGCGTCTTTAGAGAAGCATCAAAAGAGGTAATGGACACTGCCACTGCGATGAAGGGATGCGACAGACAGATTCCGAATGTGAAATCGATACTTCGCATCCGATTTGAGCCCGTGCAAAGTATAATAGTTGCAATTTCGCTCTCCGGGTATCGGTTTTGAGGTACGAGAATGTTGCACATGTGGAATATCTGTAATCGAGGACTACACCTACTAAAGGTATATGAACTACCAGTGAAAACAGATGAATACTTCTTCCTTTTTATTGTGTGATCTGGTATCAGAATTGCAAACCACTCTAAGGGCTTCTGATATAGTTGATTTACAATTACGATCATGACGGGAGAGCACCAAAAATAATGACCGACTGGAAGTTGCAGCAGAAGAGACCAAGTGGAACGCCTAAGAGATGGTGCGATTGCATCGAAGAAAATCTTAACGCGATGAAAGAGTTTACGAACTGGAGACAGACAGCCAGGGATCGCCGCGCGATCATCGTCCATGGTAGAAGAGACCAAAACCCACAAAGGGTTGTAAATTGAAAACTTAACGTGCCCTACAAAGCATGGAATCATGTTTCTTTCGGACAATCAGGTTATTCAACTCCTGGCCTTTAGATAGGTACACAAAGTAGCTCTCCTGGGATTTAAACGCAAGACTGATCGAAAGTTAAGAAATGAATAATTCAGTGAATTCATTAATGGTTCGTTCATTACAATACTTTTCAAAAGTAACAAAATGAAAGTAATAAAACACATCGATTTCACAAATTCAAAAATGTCTTATTACTGCAAGAAATGGTAAAGAATAAACTGATGGCGATTTAAAACGAATAAACGTGCAAGTTGGCCATCATTCTACCGTGCAAAACGACTAAATCACATGATTCAGAAGTGCACTCGTCAATGCACGGAAAATACAGTCCAAGTTATACGACCATTAACTTTTATAATAATATCTAAATAGCCCATTTCAAGTACTAAAAGTTAGTTACTTGATTCACGGAAAGTACAGTCCAAGTTACAACAATATTAATTACGTCACTAACACAGCAAACTTATAGAGAGAAGTTCTTCTTCTTCAGGTGCCTCCCGCTCTCGCAGTTTGGCAATCATATGATAGGTAACTATTATTATAAACGCGAAAGATTGAAAGGATTCATGATGTTTGTTGCTTTTTCACGCAAAAACTACTGAATGGATTTTAATGAAACTTTACAATAATAAAACTTACATATCAGAATAACACACATGCATGAATTCATAAAGATAACACGTTGGTGAAACCGCAGGGCGCAGCTAGTAAGTTATACTTCAATCATAAGATTGAAGTATACCTACTTATCTTTCTATAGAAAGTATGTATGTCGTATTGTAATATTTCTGAAAGGAGATTAAGTAAATCCGATTAAAGAGAACATGGTGCAGCACTAGCCTGATCGCTGGGGAAATTAAGACAGGGTTACGAGGAAGGGGATAAGTTAAGTTACTGATTAAACAAAGCGGTATAAGAACGAAATCCGACGAAATGAACAAAATGGTGATTGCAGGATTGGTCATAACTTTGCTAAAATTGTTATAAGGGTATCTAGTTCCCCCTAGTGCCTTAAACTCGTTTCTACATACTACTCTAGATAACCATCTGCGCATGTACAAGGGTTAGTTATAAACTAACAACGTATCTCTTCATCGTAGTATATAGTACAGACAACTCCAAAAATATGTATACACTTTAGGACCTTGTCACAATACTTACCTATAAGAAAGTAGAGGTCTACTTTCTTATATTATATATTGTGACAACGTCCTAAAGTGTATACATATTTTTGGAGTTGACTGTACATATCCTCTAAAACATACATTTAAGAATTATGTCCTCCTACCGATATTTACACTGACGGCAAACCTCAACGATCAACTATGTACGCAAGACATCACAATAGTGCACGAGTGTGTGAGTGTGCAAACATAAGGGCATTTTTATGTGATAGGTGGCAGACGAGCATACGGATCGCGTGATGTTAAGCAATAGTCGCCGCCCTTAGGCAGGTAACCCGCCACACTTGTGGATTTACAGGTGCGCTGCCAACCTTTAAGCCCCCCTTTCCCCTGGATAGGGCCTCCGGTACCCTCACTCACGCAGCGAAACACAGCACAGTGCTGCTTCACGCTGGTTTTCTTTGAAACCGTGGTTATCACTCCGGTCGAACCAGCCCATTCCCTTATTTCAAATACCGATGGTACACCATTGAGACTCGAACGAAAAAAGTAAGGCGCAGGACCAACATCTTAAAGTGCTTTTCTTGGCAAACGGGGGGGTACAAGATCGCAAGATTCAGATTCCGGGCTGATGGAAGAACTCAGTCACAATTTTTGACTTTATCCGCGATCCCCTCGGTTAACAGTAAGCACTAGCGACTGGTAGTGCTAAAATGGCAGGTATCATCAGAGTATTCTGTAAAAAGAACGTCCAAAGCTTAAGTCATCTAATTCCAGACCCGATTGGAACAGTTGTAGTGAACGCTGCCTCTGATACAAGGGTTGCGGGTTCGATCCCCGCACAGTACAAACATTTGTGTGCATGAACATGTTTGTTTGTATTGGTCTGGGTGTTTGCTATGTATTATAAGTATGTATTTACAAAAGAAAAGTGTTATATGTATATATTTGTAATCCCACTGTTGATTCTGATATCCGTAACACAGGTGCTTGAGCTACCTATCTCGGAGTCAGATCAATGTATGTGATGTTGTGAAATATTTATTAATTTATTTATTATTTATTATAATACGTAAAAAGATAAATTCTAAGGACAACAAAAGGGCTTAGGTAACCCGAAAAGACGAAACAGCGATGTAATCGACACCCAGCGCCATCTCTTTTATATATTTTGGAACTAACGCTAAGCGGAATGCTTATTGCTGCAACAATAGGTCACGAAACTGAGTGAGGGCCGCAACTAACCAGTACCGCCCTACTTTAAAGATAAACACATTAATTCGTACAAAAAGTGTACGGGTTCCGTACATTGGGTAAACGATGACACCACGCGCGCGCCGCGATGCACCGTCAGCTATTTTCATATCGATTGCATATTTCATTTAAGTACGTCGTTGTTCAACCAGTGTACGATCGATCACCATACATATCGCGTGTACTCATACCATACATCTATTTGGTCCTTCGATTCGTAAAGGACATCCGCGAGTGAATAGTGACTCAAACCACTATGGTATTAGCTGTCAACTCGGGGAGTGTTCTGTGATAACCAGTGCATTCGGACTTACCGGACCACTTACCAGAACCAGCATACCAGCAGCAGCGGTTCGTTTCCCTAAAACTATCCGAGCATACGTACAATATTCACGGTGACAAAGTATTTCACATATTTGTTATTCCCCTCATATTCAAGTGTAACTAAGCAAGCAGGGAAGGGTATAACGCTCCCAGCTAATGCCTAAGTTCAGCGGAGGTAAGCACAAAGTGGCACAAAGTTGTATAAACCGATGTCGACAACAGAACAGCTCGGTAACGCTGTTATGGACGCGACCACAACGTCATTAATGCCAGTGAAACATGACCATGAGGGGGAGGGAGGAGGGAGATTTCTCTATACCGCACGGAGCTCGGCCAACGCTAGTTCGGTCAACGCTAGTTATGAGCTACATGTTTAAATAACCATATGGCAGCGGAAACTGAGAGATTAGAAAAAGGCTATTAAAACTTCAGGTGCCGCGCTACGTAAGTGTAGCGCTGGCCGTTAGTTTGCGTACCTATATGTAAAATATCTGACCAAAAGCGGTCACTTTTAGCGTGAATCAATTTTTCGCGTACAAAAACGGACCCAACATTTGTGCATGGTTATTTAATAAATTAAATAAGTGTTTGCCGAGAGGTTGTAACCCCGAATTTTTTTAAAAATAGATCTGGTTTAGTAGCTAAAAATTAAAATCAATTGGCGTCGCTAGTGTGCCCTACCCGTCACCTTAATACTAATAATGGTTTCAGCGCACTCAAGGTTTTCGCTAGATTTATTTGGTGTTGCCTTTTTTTTCTAAGCGGGCGGCTATGCAGGTCCTATTCAGACCAGTATCTCTGCGACCAGTTTGATCTATTGTCATTACCACTGTGCTACTTATCAGTCCTAAGCCCTATACTTTTCAGAAAGTGTATTAGTTGTTTGTGACTGAGATCCCTAGCTTCATAGGGGCTCAAAGTGCTTTCCCAGATGTAATTTTGCGCATAAGTGGTCCGCATTCAGTGCTGCCTTTACTTACACAGTTTATAAAGTAGCCCTTTTTTTCTTAATTTGAATTTTTCATTGGAATGTATAACATTTCAAAATTGCTGAACAATGAAACAAAAAATACCAATTTTTTATTTACCTTTCTGCTTCTCGAATATATATTTATTTATTTTTAATATTGCTTATATACTGAGAAAAAATTTTAAAACTAAAAAACGTAACATGACGTCATCGCACGGCTGAATGTAAAATATTTCTTTGCTTAGCACATTATAGTTTTAAATTTACGAAATGCCAAACCCATGACATGCAACTCTCAAAAAAAGACAACTTGTCAACGTTGAATGAATGAATGACGTTGACAATGTTGACACTAGTAGGTATTCTTTACCTTTGACAGTAGTACCTTTTGTATTAAAGCAATGATAAGCAAAAGAATATCGCTGTATTCAGCCGTCTGATGACGTCATTAGGCGTCTATTTAGAAAATGTATTTTATGTATGAAAATTAGGGATGTTATGGATATGAAATTTCGGTTACGGATTGGATACGGATATAGGAATGATTATTATACCGGATACGGTTACGGATACGGATAGTAAATTATTTCGGATTATCCGTTAGTTTCGGTTACGGATATTATATTTTTAAGGAATTTTAAAAGTAAAATACTAATAGGTAATAAAGTAGTTTTATTTCGTTATTGGCAGGAATTACAATCAGTCTGTGAGTAATTATTACAGCTATTTAAAATAAAAATAAATATAAATAATTATATTATATTGAGTATTATCTAAATTTTAGATGTTTTAGATCAAAAACACCTATCCGATACTATCCGAAACTTTCATTTCGGATTCGGTTACGGTTACGGATGATTTTTTATATCGGATATCCGATAGTTTCGGTTACGGTTACGGAGCTCCCTAACACCCCTGATGAAAATGGCAAAATTAAAAAAAAATAAAAAATAAGGGTCTGTACATTTTATGTCTATTTTCATATAAAAAAACAATATGACCATGTTAAAAATATGAAATGTTGTCCATTAGGTCGATCTATGTATTTTAAAGTATCAGATAATCTGATACTTTTTTGTTTTGAAATATTCTTATTTGACTGAACACGTTCGCAAAGTTAAAATTAAAACGAAACCAAATCAATGAAATACTATTATTGTGACTCCATCTGTACTGTGCCAGTAAGTCACCTCAACCGCGAAAACAGTTAAAGTTAGTCCGTAGAACAGAAGGTCCCCATTATAAACATTTTGTAACAACGGCCCTCCCAAGACCCAATTAAAACTGGTAGGCTTATTTCCGACAAAAACCCAGGATTAAACTCCATACATAGGTTTGTACAAGAAGATCCTATTTTGAAATGCCCGTACTGAATTCTATTTTTGAGCGAATCGGGACCACGTCTGATATTTCAATTGGTACAATTTACATGTAGATGACATTTCGTTTCCATCGCTCTCGAATTTTACGAGTTCCAATTGTTATGACTTCTACAAACGAGATAAAATTAAAGTAACTTTTTCAACTTCAGTTCTAACGCGGTCTGTATGATTCTAAGTTTGATATTATTTATCATACTATAAATATATATCACAGCTGACTGCCACGATGGCGCAGTGGGTTCAACAATCCCCGAGTTGGGCCCTAAATTTGCACATAAGTTTTCGATAAGAAATTCGTAGTGTCAGCCCGGAGTCTGGAAGCAACCTACGGTTTTGGGAAAGCTCGTCAAAAACAGACCACGATGATACTAGCGCCGCCAGGTGATTTATATTGATTGTGGCGAATAGGAGACATTTTTTTTTAAAGTGAGCACACACTTGAGCACTATAATTATAAATACTGCGTATGTAGCCGATCGTTGAGATTGGCCGCCGTAATCGGTTGGAGGATATTACATAGCAGCTAGCGCTACACTCTATACATTGACCTGGTTATGACAATTTATTATTATAAAAGGTCAAAGATTAACTATACATGGCTCTAAATTAAATATTTCAGACTCAGTCATCTGCCCTTATAATTGCACGAAAAAAGCGGTCTCGTCCATCTGCTAAGAGATTTAACACGTCGACCATTATTAACGATGTTTAAAACCCATTAAGATTGCGAACCCGATACCTAAGTCCAAAGGCTAAAATATCATCAGGCTAGGTGATTTATTACTGTGACCTGACGGAATTCATCCTACGGCCGGGAGAGAAGCCCCCACGTCGAAGAAACAGTAAAAAGGCAAGCTTTGTGGAGCTCATTTATTTAAATGACTAGGGATTAAAGTAAATGTCCTCAGTCGAATCTGGATTACAATGGATCTGAGTACATTCCGCCTTTTCGCTTGGGGGATTTTTGCGAAATGTCGCAAAAACTGGCATTTCTACGGAACTAGGTAGGTGGACGGCCAATCAGACGCTCGGCGATTTATAGTGGATTCTCCTCGGCTGCATGATGGGGTAACTTTAGATTGCATTAGGAGGAATGCGACGTTCGGGGTGTATAATGGGATGAGGAGGATGGATATTTTTGTTCTAGACACGTGGAAATGCAATTTATGGGGATTTGGTCGAAGGGAAATGTGGCCGGAAGCTACTCGAACCAGAAGAACTGCAAATAAAAAAGTAACTAACGATCTTAAAGTGAATAAAACAGTAACATTTGTGGGGAAAAAATACGAACTGAAATGCTTAGATGAGATGTCCTCTAGTAATCCGCTGATGATGTTTTTTTATTGATTTTCATTAAAGACTGAGGCTTGACCACAAGCTAAGTACGATCTAGCTTTTGCCTTGGAGATACCTGTTCAATCTTTCTTGTATTAAAGAAGTGAAGGTTCTAGTGGTCAGGAAAAACCATTCTCAAGGATATAATATAAGTTTCCTAAAAATTGTAGGAAATAAATTCCTTATTTTCTTCACACCCAACATTTTGTGGACAAACCCGACATCATCGGCGAGTCAAAGGCTCACCGTCTTCGCTCTCTTGGCCACCTCCAAAAACTGGAAGAAGATCGTCTCGTGGAGCAAGCATACCAGGGCCGACCGGTGGGTCGACGACGCCCAGTTGGCCGACCTAGGTATCGCTTGAAAGACGTCGTCCAGACTGATCTGAGAGAAGTTTTGGTCAACGACTGGCGAAAATTAGTGTAGGATTGACCAAAGTGGCGCTCTCTTGTTTCGGAGGCCAAGACTCGGTTCGGGTCGTTGAGAAAGCGGAGTAAAGAGTAAAAGTAGTAAAGTATTTTCTAGATCACAATAGATCAAACGCGTCGCATTGATACTGGTCTGAATACGACCTGCATAGACGCCCGCTTAAAAATAAAAAAAATGTATTTTCTACACATATAATATAAAAACCCATCACTAGCAAAATAATTGACCTGTAACTAAATTAATGAATCAATTTGCTAGCTGGGGTAAACCACAACCACAGATTTCAGATCATTAATTCCACCGGTCTATCTATGTATAGTTGGCACATAATTGATTGCATTTCCGCCGTCGGATGTTTAGCAATTTCCCAAAATACCGGCGACTTTGTCCGCGGTCATGAATGGCTACAAAATGACATGCCCGAGCGCTCGAGGAAGCAATGTTGAAACATTTTCGTGGATGGCCCGTTTTAAGACATACAATGACCGGACCCCAAAGGGTGAGTGACATAGCTTTATATCCGGGTTATACGCAAACAATTGTGTATGAATGAATGTATGTTAAGTAGGTACAAAACACAACAGTGTTTTTAGATTTCTATTTTGATACCCGAGCGGCCTGGTTCCCCTGTCTACTAAGGGTTGCGAAGGTCAGACAGCAGTCGTTTTATTGTAATTATCAGACTATCCGAATCCTGGATCATGGTTCCAGCGTTCAAGCTTTTGACGCAACTGGAAATGACATGATAAGATGAGGAGAATTTTGTTTCCTTAGCTGAGACGGAATATTTTCACTAACGCTACTAGCAAATTATTAACGCATATTATATTTCCCCAGCCTGTTACAGGATCGTCTACTATCTCAGCAGTTTATGGCCTAAACATCATGCCCATGGTGTTTCACACACGTTTTTTATACATAATTCGACTAATATAGACGGATGGAAAAGGAAGTAAGTATCTTGTGCGTATGTGGGGACATCGGGCAAACTGGTCACGTACCTTTGCCTAGTTCGCTGACGCGGTACTGTCCGCTGTTCTTTTGATTTTTTTTATTAAAATGCTTTTATTTTTTTTGAGAGAAAGACTGTGTAATGGTAATAACGTCTACATCTGATATTCTGACTACGGCGTCCAATCTCAATGGTTGCATACTTATGCAGGATATCTGTGAACAAGTTGTTGTGCAAACACAAGTCGACTCTATTCTCTTACATTTTGATGGCACATCGGTGTGACACGAACGGACAGGGATCTCAGAGCCAACGGCTTCTCAAGGTATGCGGAAGAGCCGTGAAGAAGTAACTGTGTTGCAAACCCTACTTTAAAAAACAGCTCCAGCTCCAGCATATCCGGGAGATGGTAAGTGTGGTAATTGCAATGAAGCGACATAAGTCTGACTTTAACTGTTCGATACATGGGTTTGTTTGTGTCTCAACTCTCAACTTAGTGATGAAAATGTACACAAAAGATACATAGTATAAAAGAATTCCCTACTAAGTTTAATGTTTTTTTTATTACAAACGTTCTTCTTCATAAAGATACAATCAAACTAAATTATCCGCAAAGGTTTTAAACCAAAGAAATTAAACTAATTATTCAATTCTTTGGAATTGCACTAACAGGGAGCCAGGCCAACTGGATCAATCAGAATGATTAGTTTATCACTATGGATATCACTCGCACAACATACACGCAAACGTCTAGGTTTCCCTCACGATTGTACGCCTCCACCGTCGACCTGGTGGTTTCGCTGGTTTCCGCGGCAAAAGCGCCAGCAACCCCCGCGGTGATGCCGCGGCGTGCTTGTTTTAATGGCCGCTCCCGCTTAGAAAAAGTTTGCAAATCGTCGGTTTGGCAGGTCCTTTAGTACGGTAACGAAATAAATGGAAGCTCAGTAAATAAGAATGTGCGCTTTCAAAACGGGATGTCGAACGGTCAATGTGCGCATTTTTACCACCAGATAAACGGTGAGGGCAAACATCGTGAGGGAAAATGTTGTTACTCACACAACACACGCAAAGTCCAGGTTTCCCTAATGTTTATTGAACGATGACAAAGAACTAACTATTAATTCTTAGTGTGATCCAGTAGGTCTGGATCCTCTGTCGTTAAGAAGGTAATAAGTAAGTCGCTTCATTGTAGGTGATTACCAAACTTTAACCAAGGTTTGAAACTGAAAACCCTAAGTAAGAAGCAAAAAGAAATCATTCCACATCCGTAACATTGATTGAATAATAACCGTTTTCCCGATCGCAGTAAAAGCGATAATCGCCGGGGTGGGCCGGGAT
This sequence comes from Marasmia exigua, assembly GCA_019059595.1. Taxonomy (NCBI): domain Eukaryota; kingdom Metazoa; phylum Arthropoda; class Insecta; order Lepidoptera; family Crambidae; genus Marasmia; species Marasmia exigua. The sequence goes on along the minus strand of CM032481.1, from coordinate 734,633 downwards.
TGCCCACGCGCCGGCCCGTGGAACGCGATTTACGCGCTCGTAGCCCGTAACAGTAAAGGTTTACGCGCCGGTCTCCGATGATGCACGGACGACCGTGTTATCGCTAAATATTTGTATTTGTTGCCGCTTTATGTGCGCAAAAATAAAATCGGCTTCCGCTGTTTGACGCAGCAGCATAATGACCATATTATTCGAGTAAATTTTTTTAACATTCAATGTATCAGATTAGTCTGACCGGAATAAAAGATATCATGATGCCATTCTTAACATCTACACTCACTACGATTTTCCTCAGGATCAATAACAATCCTTGATATTGATCCTGAGGCAATTCGTAGTGAGTGTAGCCCAAAAGGCGTTTTGGTTATAATTCGTAATTGCAATAAATCTAATTTAGCCTTGTTGAAAAGCTGATCGTTGATTCTATTCAAATATTTGTGCCAGACACATCATTATGAATTCTAGTTTTGGTTAAAACATAATATTGCCGTTGCTCTTTGAACAAACTATTTACTTATGGAGTTAATCGTTACCTAATTTATTCCCAGTCATATGAAAATGAACTGACTTAGCAATAGTTTGCAAATCATTAAATTCTTGTACAAGGAAAGCTAAAGAACAATCTTCTCAACGAAATCTCGTAGTTTCTAATACGAACATGCACCTTTAGATTTGATTTATCCATGTGCATATTTCACGTGGGGATTTTTCGTGAGTAGGAGGGCAAAGTAAAAATTAGTAGACTAAAAATTGCTCCTGCCCCTATTATACGATAAGTATCCCGCCGATTACTGGTCGTACGAACATGAAGTTAAAATAGGTAACGTTTTACACCATATAAGCAAGCAAAACGATGCAAATCGAACATCTCCTGCAATCGTAACCAAGTTAGTTCCCACGGCGTCCTACGAGCGCGCGCAATCACATCGCGCCGCGGAAATTGTCGCGCTGCGCCTTTACTACTGCTGCTTCCACTCTACCGTACTAACATAAAATTAATCAGTAGCAACTTACCTCGGCGCTACAACCCTTTGTGTGTCTTGGCCTCTTCTACTATGGACAGCCAAGCGCGTCGATCCCTGGCTGTCGGTCTCCAGTTCGTAAACTTTTTCATCGCCTTAAGATCGTCTTCGATGCAATCGCACCATCGCACCGCAAGAGACCAAGGGGAAGGTCTAAGAAGACTTAGACCTTCCCCTTGGTCTCTTCTGCTGCACCTTCCGGTCATTATTTTTGGAGCTCTGCCTTTGTCCATTCTCTCAACATGTCCTGCTCATCTGAGACGTTGCGACTTGATGAATCTGCCGATCGTTTCATGATTCATAAGTGCCTCTAGATTCATCCAAATACGGTATTCACCGTTTACGTCTTCGTTTCGTCTAACCTTAGCAAGTCACTCATATAAACCGACGAGAAGCAGCGCCTGCACTATGCACGGAGGAGGCATTATCGGGGAAGGGAAGTTTTAAGGTTGGCAGTGCACTCGTGACTTCACTGGGTTTTTTTTATGCGATGGTTGGTAGACGAGCCGACGGATCATGGACACCCGCGACACCAGTGGAGTCACAAGTTCGCTGCCAACCTTTAATCCCCTTTTTACCCCGGATTGGGCCTCCGGTACCACACAGTGCAGTGCTGCTTCACGCTGGTTTTGTGTGAGGCCGTGATATCACTCCGGTCAAGTCGGCCCATTAGTGCCAGAGCATGGGTCTCCCACGGTTGTTGTGGGTATCTATGGGCGACGGCAATTGCTCACTATCCGTTTCACCGGATCCCGTCACTATCCAATCAACCAAGGTGATCCATTTCGTCTGCCTGCCTGAGACATGAAAAAATGCCAATTCTGCTTTTGATTCTGATAAACTAAATGAGATTAACTAACATCTCATCCCATCTCAGCGTATTTGCGTTCCTAGTTGCGTCCAAACATGCTCCTTGAGAGCCTGGGGTACGTTTGGACCATGATTGAAGATTTGGGAAATCTGGTTATCACAATGACGCGACTGCCGTCTGACCTTCGTAACCATCAAACCCGGGAACTAGACCGGAAATATGTGATAAAAAAATTCTAGAATGCTCTAGAATTTTACAAAAAATAGTCTTTCACTTTTCTCGACCATTAAGTAAGGTATTCTGTTAGGTTATTTGAAAATTCATAATAAAGATAATAATTAATTATCTTTATTAAATTAATTGAATTATGTTATATATATTATATTATATTATTATTAATTTAATAATGACAGTTAATTTAATTTAATAATGTAATTTGATACTGGTTGTCTGGAACGAAATCGCTACAAGCGATAAGACCGCCTTATTGTACTGTCTGTTGTTGTTGTATCATGCTTGTATTTTCTTTTTGTGCAATAAAGAATATCTATCTAATTCTCTAGTCATAGAACAGAACTCGGACCACTTTATTTTTGACACTGGCCGAAGCTGAATATTCTGAATAAAAGCGATTCTTGGTAACAACAATAACTACCAATCCCAGGTGAGAAGATTACCAAGCACTTCCCTATTGAAAAAAAAATCACTACATAAGAAAACATTTCAATTCAAGGCAATTCCCTGAAAACATCACATAATACTCGTATCCTGACCCCAGCCTAAGCAGTCCTCGAGGGAACAAATGTTATATTTATGCGGGTCCAGGCTGATGTATGCCCCTAGTTGTCAGATGTGTTTATACGACACATTCACGTTGACAATAGCAGATGACGTTAAAAAATTGTCCATTAATTTATTACTCCTGAGGGATTATGTCCTGGAGTTTGCGCACTTGTAAAATAGCTCACATACTAAAATTTATTTCGCGCCCTCAAGGTCACAGCTAAAGATATGTGATGGAGCTTGTGCAGATCTGCCCCAGGGTTCGAAAGGATAATTATCAATGATAGTAATTATCATAATAAATATCATGATAACTATCGTGATAATAACAGACGGATAATATCGATTGATAGTAAAGAATAATTAGACTTGTGAAAATGAACCATATTCGAGCCTAGAATCAAGTCGCAATATCTTAGTTGACTTTTAGGAGAACAAACGGATTCTTCTGCAGCTACTTCAACAGCCAAAGGAAGTATTAATATTATTAACAAACGAATATATTTCATTGGTGATCATTATCTGATAATTATGTAGTAAATGTAAGTAGCACTTGTGCTATGCTTTTTAGTTTAGTTTTTTTTATGATATAGGTGGGAGACGAGCAGACGGATCAAACGAAGATAACACAAATATAAACGTGGCCTAAGCAATTCTCGCCTCACAGCAACAAATGATATAGCTATGTGTGTGTATGTACGGGTGATATATGCCCTAGTTGTTAGATAGATTTGTCTTGAGCTTAAATCGACATTCCGCGATGACAGCGAAGGGCAAATGTTCGGTAGGCGCGAGTTTGACAAATGTGTAATACAAGTAGATACTATGTAAGTAAAAACAAACGCGAACCTTTTGTTCGTACATACTACCTTTATACCTTTTAGAAAAGGCCGGCAACACATCAGCGACCTCTCTGAACTCGTCTGTAGATATATTCATGGTTGTCGGCGATTACTTACCATCACGTGACCTGCTTGCTTGTCTGTCGCCTCTATTATAAAAATGATATGCACTTTTGTGACGAATACACTTTCACATACATTGAAGTAGCTCTAACGAAGTGATTTCCGATTCAACCAATTTTTATCCGAGAATCAATTTATGGTATAACGCTATCGCTGGTATAACTCATCGTATGGTAATACGATTCGTGAGTTATACCATAGATTATCTGCGGATAAATATTGCTTCGGAACGGGTTGAAGACGAAGATATTATCATACGACAACGGCATACTCCTTTTCCATGACGTTGTAATGCATCACCCGTACATATAACATCATCAACGTAAACGCAGCGGCACGCAATAATTTGACGAGTTAGTGCATATTACTGGCAATCCGACAGGTCCATTACACGGTGACCGCGTACGGGCCGCGCCGTCCGTCACGCGACAGCCACTCTACTCTATTACGATTTAGGCTTACACTGATTTATTGATCTTGATTTTTGTACCCTTTTCATGGACGTGACGCTGGTACGTGTGGTTATTTGTCACTCCAGAAATGCTCTTGCGGTAGCATAAAATATCAGAATACCAAATGAAACTGAATTGCTTCTGCCTTTTTTATGTATAGGGCAGACGAGCAGACGGATCTCCTGATGGAAAGCAGTTGTCGCCACTCATAGACCTATAATGCACAATCATTTAATAAAAATAACTTTGATCATATGAGTGTTTTTGATGAAATTGCAGGTTTTAAATAACAATAATAACAATTGACTCGACACACCTTATTCGTAAAAAGATGCAATTCTTTATGTGACCCTTCATTTTTAAAACCGGATAATAATACTTACACTACATATGTGACGATTTTGATAGAGGAGTCGATCCTTAGTAAATACTCCTACAAAGCCCGAGAGCCAATTTCCATCCCTTGCCTCTTGATTTCCAATCAATGTCGGACCATTGCATTAGCAGAAGACCATATTAAACCCATATCTTCTTCGCAACCACATGTAAGTACTTGTCCTCACAAACCAATTGGTGAGATAAATCAGTGTAAACAGTATCCGTATCACTGTGGTGTGAGCTGATGAAGTAGTCGCGTGATGGATGAGCGGAGGGGGGAGGTGCCAGCGTGTAATGGAGTGTCAGATTGTCGCGTGGGCGGTAACGTATTCCGTACTGGACAGGACTTTAATTTGGAAATGGAATGTAGTATAGCCAGAAAAGTAGTAATGAATGAATGCATGTAGTGAGTCTTTAATCAGGAAGTCATATGTGCGGTGTAGATTTTGATCAATCACATAATATTAAGAAGGGTAAGTATTTTTGCTATGAACAGACATGATAGCTAGCCCTTTCGGGAAATGGGTCGGGTTTTATCGGTAATAGCGATGTAAGTAATTGATGTCAATGGCTGTAAGCTACTAGAACACGGTCTGCCTCGGTGGCGCAGTGGTTAGTTGGTCGCACTTTTAAGCAACGGCTGCGTAAGAGGTCCCGGGTTCGATCCCCGGGTCGGGCCGAAAGAAATGTTCCTAAGTTTTCGGTAAGTAGTTCTTAGTGTCAGCCTGGAGTCTGGAAGTCGGCGGTCATGTACCCCCGTGGCTCGAAAAGCACGTTAACCCGTTGGTCCGGCGCCTAATCTCTACGTAGCCGTAAACGGTTGGAGGATAGTATTACTATAACTAAACGGTTGATAGTTGGACTTCTATAAATTTTGTCTATATTGTAGTGTGTGACTCACCTCGTACTCATAACTTATAACGTTTTCATTTTTAATTTGTTTTGAAATTTTACTGAAACAAAATATTGTAAATTTATAATTAGTTTTTTTTAACTTAGAAATTATGAACTATGATAAAAATTTGCCAATTAGGTACAAATGTTTGGAAATAATTTTAAAAACCAATTTATAAATTTATTTATAAAAACGGGGGAGGTGTAGTGTGTGACTCACCTCGCCCTTAAGTTAGGTATATACGATAGATATAGTTCGTAATAAAGGCAGTTATAACGCATCACTTGTTTGTTTTACACGTCCCCATAGCCCATCATTGCAATATATTGGACAGCGGCTTTTCCAGCTGCTACTGGATATCTTAAAATCTAATGAAAAGAACCATTTAGTAAATGATAACTACATGCACAGGCATCGATGGAAGAGATCACATAAATGAGGTGCAACCCATCCACATCCGTTAATGACCACGATTGCGATCCTCAGTCATGAGAGTGATCGCAGAAAGAAGCAAATTAGTCTGAAAATTACGTGATAAGCAGTTATGATATTTACTTCAAAAATTCTTGATCCTATAATCACATGGATTAAAACACTTAACGATGAGAAGATACATAATTCAAACCGCAATGCATCTCTAATTTAAAATGTCTAGCATTATACAAGGAATCCAAGCGAACTTCATATACCAGGCTCTCATAAAACGTAAGAAATGAGTTTATGAATACTGAATACGGACTGCACTCCGAGGAAAATGGTTTGTCGTATGGATATATTGCGGCTCTAAATTGTAACGTTTGCAGCGGCAATCGGAAAAGTTTTAAGTGGTAGGTAGGTATTACAATAACAAGCGCATTCATTTCATTATTTTCCATGTGTTAATGACATGGACTGACTGCATATTTAAGTACTATACTACCTCCCCCTTAGTACCTACCATATATACCTACGATTAAATACTAGCGCATTTTTAGAATAGTGCTTCATCTTGCTACAGTAAATCACTTACACAACGCTAGTACACAACCTAATTTAAAACCATGGAATTGTCACACGAATCGGAGCTATTTGACTCAGCAAAATCGTAATTTTGTTCCTGGGGAACATAAATCTCACAAGGTGTATCGTTGCATATTTTATGCGTTTCATCCGGCTAGACAACACTTCATAACAGCCAGTAATTTACGAGTAAAAGCGACGAAGTAAAAATGTCATATAAATATGTCTTCAGACTATATAGGTCGATTCACCGTCCGTCCGACGAGTCCGTTCTACGCATGTTATCTCTCATGCAGAAAAGGCTCATTCTCAATTTGACACATTAAAAGGTGCTTTTGACTAAACACATTCTATATTTAATTGAAAATATTATTTATCTTAAGTCTTTTCTTCGTGAGATTACATGCGTAGACGCTGGCCATTTGTGGTCATCTTTCGTGAACCGATTAGTACCAGGTGAACATATAACCCAAGAGGAACAGTTAAATAATCATTAATCAGTCTTATCCTGCTAGAGACAGCCACCAACTTACAAACATCCAAATTAATATATCACAGGAATCAAAACCATCAGAAGCGCCTGAATCCTAGCGCAGTGTACCAGGCCCACATAAAACCTAAGAGATGAACCGTTGCATATTTCATGCGCTCGTCCACGTACCCGCATACATCATTCGCGACAGCCGTCGATATGTCGTATAGCGGCGCGGGGCGTGTATAGTGCTTAAGGTGACGGGTAGGGCACACTAGCGACGCCAATCGATTTTGCCAATAAGTTGTAACCCCGAAATTGTTTAAAATAGATCCGGTTAAGCAGCTAAAAATTCAAATCGATTGGCATCGCTAGTGAGCCCTACCCATCACCTTAAGAGCCCCTTGATGTTACCAATATACCTTTCTTTACTAAGTATATAGTTGTAAAATAGTGTTTGTAAAGAAAAATAATATTAACAAGTAAAAAACATACTTATATCCTACGGGATACGGGAAACCACATCTTCCACAATCGGGTTGCTCTACCAATTAGACCACTTTTTTTTCGCTTGTGGCAACACTACCGCTAACAGCTGATTTCGATTGCTCCGACAAAATATTTTATAAATCATAGTTTAAACCCATATATTGTCCTGATTTCGTCACTAAATTATAACATTAGTAATATAAGGTGTTTTTAGAATTAAATTAGTGCATAACACAGTGATTTAAAAGTGATTTTGTGCGTGATACGGCAGCCGGCAACGGTCGATGACCTTGCGTTTTTGACATTTGAAGTTAGGTACTAAATTATCTTGTGAATCATTATTATCTCTTTATTACTAGTATTTTGTTATTTATTTACGATTTAGTAATTACAAATAGATCGAAGTACTCATATTACAGTGACTTACTCACTCGCGCGAAGAGGTTAGTCTTGAATTGACTTAACCTCTTAAGGTGTTCAAGCAACTATCTGATTTGTTTATTTTCTTAATAATTACGTAGATATGAACAGAATGACCACACGTAGTATGGCTTGTGCTCGCCAGGAAGAGAGTAAACTCGAAATAGTTTCGAAACAACTCGACCAGGCTTTGAAGCAATTGCAGGCTGTCAGAAAGTTAAATGAACACTTGGATAGGGAAAGAGATGATAATGAGGCGGAACTATTGAAGGCATTTGAAAATAATAATAAGATAAAGAAAGAAATGGCTGAGTTACATACTGAGAATATTTTGTTAGTTGACGAACGAGACCGGTTGTTATCTATCATCAACCAGTTCAAGGAGTGCAGCGAGGAGTACACCCAGGGCCTCAATCGAATGTCGGTCCTGGAGCACGAGCTACAGGAGGCTCATCACACCATAAGCCACCTCCAGTCAGAAAAACAGGACTTTGCCGCTTCCCAAACCCAATGCCTATTTGAAGAGTTAGTAGGTAGTGTGCCCAGCCAAATAACTGCTTCAAATAGCCAAGAACCCTTCACCATTGATCTTACTTGTGATGATACCTTAAAATCAACTAATAAGGGAAGATTGGCTATGTGCAGCAGAAATAAAATTAAAAAATATGTTAAAATAAATAAATACATTAAAAAACCCCAGAAATTAGTTAAGAAAAATAAATGTTTATGTAATAAGCTTAAATGTATTAAACAAAGAAGGCAATTAGGTGATGAATTGGACCTGTATTCTTTATTAATAGAAAATAACATAATCAATCATGAAAATGACATGAAACAATTTCAATCCGAAATTTTAAAACTTGAGGAGTCATTAGTAGACATGACTCATAGGTACAATTCAACCAGAAATGAGTATGGAGAACTGATGCTTGCAATGCAGGAATTATTAAATCCTTCCGAGAAAGACAGTATTATATCAAACAATACCCCATCCAATCATCAGTCCCCCACCACCCATAGCAGCCCTCCACCAGCATATTGTAATACCAATAGTTCTGCAACATCAAATTTGAATGATAAACATATTGCAAACAAAAAAATTGTTATGTTTAGTGACGAGTTAGGTAAAGATATGGGACACCTTTTATTTTCTTCCGGACAGTCGATTATCAATCATTGTGTACCGGGTGCATCTTTTTCTGACATAATGAATAAAATTATACAAACAACTTTCCATAAGAATACCTCAATAGTAATTATGGTAGGAAATAGGGGAAATGTAAATAAAAACATTTTGTCTAAGTACCTACACTCTCTTAGTTTATTAGATGTAAATGAAATTGTATTATTTACACTTCCCTATAATAACAGCTTGCCACAGGTAGAAAATACTTATAGATATAATTTAAATATGACATTGAATACTTTGACATATAATGTAAAAAAAATCCATGTTATTGACATAAATAATTATATAAAGTCATACTTTCATTTGACAAAGGATAAATATTATCTTAATAAATACTGTAAACGACTAATAGCAATGTCGCTATCTTATTATTTAGATTGCTCAGCCAAAAATTTGGCTACCATATCTGCTCCTATTGAGCAGAAAAAATATGACATGTGTAATCAGACGTTGGAATTAGTTCCAATGAATTTAAATGTAATTTAGAGACAATAGAGAACACCTCTTGCACACTAGATTTAATGACAAAGGGGAAGTCTGGGCATTTAAATATTGTTCATCAAAATATACAGGGCTTCTCCGGTAAAGATTTGGAATTGGAACTTTTTTTAAATAAAATGAATATACATGTCCTCTGTGTAACTGAACACTGGTTAAGGCAACATGAACTTATTATTAATATTGATAATTATAAAGTCATAAGTGCGTTCACAAGAAAGTCGGCCATTAGGGGTGGGTCACTTATATTATTACATAATTCATTAAAAGCAAAGGAGCGCAAAGACATAGTCGCACTTTCAACTGAACGAACTATTGAACTATCTTGTGTAGAGATTGAACGGTTTATCATTATTTGTGTATACAGACCTCCCTCTGGTAACTACAATAACTTTGAGTCTGCCATGGAGGAGGTGCTGAGAAAAGCAACTAATTGCAACAAGCAAGTAATTGTATGTGGGGATTTCAATATTAACATCTTAGAACACAGTCAAAGCTCGGGTATGTTTCTTAATCTATTTAAATCTTTTGATTTACGCCATCTGTTTAATGACCCTACACGCATTACCCCCACATCAGCTACTTGTATTGATAATATTTTCTGTAATTGTAAGGTAATTAAAAAATCAATAATAAATTTTTAAATTCAGACCATACAGGACAGATAGCTGTTTTTGAACACCGTCATGCAACTGCTTCCTCTTCTTTTGTCTATAGGCCAATCACCACTAGTCGTGTGGAAAAATTTAAGGAAAATGTTGAAAACAACGTTTCCCTGATGCAAGTAAGTAAGTATGCTAATATTGATGAACTATACAATACTTTGTTTAATGTTATTGAAAAGGAGTTTGAAGTAATTTTTACTAAGAAAAAAGTCAAAGTAGACAATACTAAAACAATATTTAGCGATTGGGCTACTAAAGGCATCTTCAAAAGCAGGCGCACTTTATTTGAATTATATGACATTAAAGCTAACTCCAATGATCCTACAATAACTGAACATGTTAGAAACTATTCCAAGCTATTTAAAAAAGTCTGCGCAATAGCAAAAGCTAATTATTTAAAAGATAAAATTAAAAATTCAAATAATAAAATCAAAGCCACTTGGAATATGATTAATAAAGAGACTTGTAAAAATACTACTCAAGACCTCAAGTACTCTTTGAAAATTGATAATAAACAACTCAACGAGGACGTAGAAATAGCAAAGGCATTTGAATCTTTCTTTGCTAATATACCTCTTATTACCACTAGTAACTTAAATTCTAGTCCTCAGCTTGCTAATTGTCTTCTTCAATCGAGTGTGGACGAGTGCCTGACTTCTTTTAGTTTCCATCACATCAACCCGGAAACTATACTTAAAACTTTTAAAGAGATCAACGTAAAGAAAACAGAAGATTTGTGGGGTATATCAGTAGAAATATTAAAAAATATAATAAAAATCATTGCCCCATATTTAGCTGTAATATTTAATGAATGCGTAGATATTGGTCAATTTCCAAATCTGATGAAATATAGCAAAGTTCTACCACTTTTCAAATCAGGTGATAGAAGTGACCCATCTAATTACAGACCAATATCCATTTTACCTGCCCTTAGTAAAATATATGAAAAAGTTATATTCCATCAATTATTGGGTCATTTTAATCTAAACAAATTATTGCATAATAAACAATTTGGATTTACTAAAGGCAAATCTACTACTGATGCGGGAGTTGCACTCATCAAGCACATTTTTGATGCATGGCAAAATAAGCAAGATGCTGTAGGTATATTTTGTGACCTATCCAAAGCATTCGACTGCGTTAATCACCAAACATTATTAATGAAGCTACAGCATTACGGCCTCACAGATAGCTCTCTGAGCTTAGTACGGTCATACCTAAGTGATAGAATTCAAAAAGTCAATGTTAATGGAACTAACTCTTCTGGCGCCCTTTTACAGATGGGAGTGCCTCAGGGCTCGATATTGGGGCCCTTACTGTTTATTATATATGTAAATGACCTACCTTACTTTACTAAAAACTTGTGTGACATAGTATTATTTGCAGATGATACTTCTTTGATTTTCAAAACTAATAGACATAAAGATAACTTTGACGATGTAAATAATGCTCTCACTCAAGTGCTACATTGGTTTACTGTAAATAATTTACTTCTCAATGCTAAAAAAACTAAATGTGTCAAATTTACATTGCCCAACGTAAGACAGGTCAGCACTAGGATTAATATGAATAGTCAAAATGTTGAAGTAATTAATTCTACAGTATTTCTAGGCGTCACGTTAGACTCAAAATTACAGTGGGGTTCTCATATTGCAGCCCTGGCAGGGAGACTTAGTTCGGCTGCATATGCAGTCAAAAAAATAAGACATCTGACCGATATTGAAGCAGCCAGACTTGTGTATTTCAGTTATTTCCATAGCGTTATGTCTTATGGTCTGCTCTTATGGGGCTCTGCGGCTGATATTCAAGCTATTTTTGTGCTACAGAAACGAGCTGTCAGGGCCATATACGGACTTAGACCACGAGACTCGCTTAGAAACTTGTTCAAAGAAATTAACATTTTAACATTAGCATCACAGTACATCTTTGACTGTATTATGTATGTTTATAAAAATTTAGAAAACTTCCCTCGAAAATCCGACAACCATAACCTAAATACTAGAAATAAACACAAGCTTGCTGTTTCACATCTCAGACTTCATAAGATTGGTAATTCATTCGTAGGAATGAGTATTAAAATATTTAATAAGTTACCACAAAATCTTGTTGATTTACCAATGCCCAAATTTAAAACACATGTTAAAAATTATTTAATGACAAAAGCCTATTATACAGTTAATGATTACTTAAATGACAAGAATTTGTGGAAATGATAAACTGTTCGCCTACACCCATGACACTGTACTTAAAAAAAATTTGGTGATTAAAAAGAGTAACTGGCGAGTTTCTTGCCGGATCTTCTCGTCAGAATCAACTTTCCGATTCCGGTGGTAGAATCACATTATATTTATTCATTTCTTAGTATATTTTTTGTATCGACATATATGTTTAATAACATGTATAATATACATAGCTATAATTTATATTTTTCATGTATGACGATTTGTAAGAGCTGTATATAAGCCTATGCAAATAAAGCACTTTTGAATTTTGAATTTTTTGACTGAACGCGTTACTAAGCCGACGAAATTTGCAAGTGCTTGATTCGACATGAGCTGTATGTCGCCTGAAAACCAGTTTTTACTTAGGAATAAATTGCAAAAGATTGGTATAAAAATATCAACTACTTATAGTTTTAAAATATTTTAAGGTATGGCGATTTGTATGTGCCATACGCACAAGCCTGTGTAAATAAAGATTTGTTTTAAGTTTATACTTTGGAAGTGAACTACTTTATATTATTTATTTGTCAACTCATTTTCATAGAACATGCTCTTTTGAGCATCTCATCAAGATACAAAAATCATTGCATTTCCTATTACATAAAATGACGTATTTTGCTAACCCAAGAGTTCTCGGCTTTCGGTTCTTTTATCATATAACCGTTAATATTTTTATTTTATTAATAATCCTAATAAAATTTTCATACTTTATAAGTGTATCGGCACTTTAGTTTTAGTAATCTGGTTAGTATTTTTAGAACATGGTTGGTTATAAATCGTGAAATCTAGACCATTAATTAAATTAATAAATAATATTAAGTACTTCACTACGACGAATATGTTTCTCCTCCTTCATCTGTTAACATATTTGAACTTTCAAAAACTTTTTAGGAAAGCTCAGTTTTCCGGCACACCGGCCACCTCTTAACATAGACGCGACGCTACCCGAATCAGAAATAGTCCGCCGATCGTATTAAAACGTAACGTGACGTAAGTGGCCCACGCCGCGCCTGTCTGTCCCGCTCAGTAGGGGTTGAAAAATGGTAGGCCTATAGCTGGAAGGTCTTATCGATCACGTCACAAGTCACGACACTCACGATGGTGGGCCAGGTTTGGGAAAAGTTATTCCGTCAAAAGCGGTAGCTGGTGGCGCTAAGTAAAATGATTGCCGACATATACATCATACAAGTGAACAGGTGCCACCTTTGGGCACTGGTCTGCTTCGCTTTCGGTTTACCTCATATTTAGCTTTTAATTTGGTTCATTTTATTTTGTGTTGCATTTGACTTTATGACTTGGTATGAGGATAATAAAACCATTGTATTAAAAGTTAGCGATTAAAAAGAGTAACTGGTGAGCTTCTTCCTGGATCTTGCCCGTCCTTGGTATACTTTATGTATCGGCATATTTATGTTCAATTACATTTAAATTATTATTATACTTACATACATAGTTTCAAAATAACACACTTAAAAATTCCATCTCGTGTATAGGCGGAACTCGAAACCACATCTTCCACAATCGGGTTGCTCTACCAATTAGACCACTGAACGCGTTACTAAGCCGACGAAATTTGCAAGTGCTTGATTCGACATGAGCTGTATGTCGCCTGAAAACCAGTTTTTACTTAGGAATAAATTGCAAAAGATTGGTATAAAAATATCAACTACTTATAGTTTTAAAATATTTTAAGGTATGGCGATTTGTATGTGCCATACGCACAAGCCTGTGTAAATAAAGATTTGTTTTAAGTTTATACTTTGGAAGTGAACTACTTTATATTATTTATTTGTCAACTCATTTTCATAGAACATGCTCTTTTGAGCATCTCATCAAGATACAAAAATCATTGCATTTCCTATTACACTTTACTTACTTGCTAATCTTATAATTTAAGGACTTTAATTAACTTAAAAACTTTTCCAATATTCCTAAAAAAATGTCTACGTTGATGATACTTAGAATCCCTTGGAGCTGGGCGGCACAGGACCGAGCTGTGTGGCGGAAATGATGGTGATGAGATGATCATTTTTAATTAATTAAGACATATTTACGCTTTTGGGAAGATTCTACAACGAGATTCTAAGATTTACAAACCCTAATGTGGCTCTGCGATGATAATATTAATAAATCTTTACTATCGCAAACGGTGGTATACATGAGTAGGTCTTACATATAAAGTAGTTTACAGACGTTTTTTAACTAGACCTGTCAAAAGTGTATCTTTCTAAAGATTGAATCATGTGAATCTGGAACAAACATTTGGAACATCGACTCTCAGATAGATTCAGATCAGAGTGAGACATGATTAGAAAGACAGATGTCAATTGACCCTTATTTAAATGAATATAAGATTATTTTAGAAAGAAAGAAAAGAAAGAAAGAAACATTTTATTAACCATCACAATAAATAATTTAACAATGAACATTCATTAGTAAACATAGGTAAGGTAACATTGACACATTAAAACTACAGACAAAGGTGAGTACGAGAACAGACGATAGGTAGGTAAATACACAGTTATATAATGAAAATATTCTAAATAAGTAGGCGTGTGTGAAGTGTGAGGTCAATCAGGTCCTGGCCTCAGCATGGTGCTGCCACGACAGAAATGCCGCGGCAGCGCTGGTATTCTGGCAGGACCTGTTGTGAGTGACGACCGTGTTAATGTGTAACCATAAATAAATAAATACTAATGTACATAAATAAATGATAATGTGAGATAGAATTACTAAATAGAACGGAAGAAGATAGAATTATAACTTATTTATAAAAGCGACAGTGGCGCCATCGATTGTTTCATATCGTCAATGTTGACACGTTGACGAAATGATTAAAAAAAAACAATTAAGAGAAAAAAAATGACAGTTTGATCCAATCTATGGTTTTATTTGACATTAAGTGCAAAATTTTACAAAGTTCGTCTGCCTATGTATCACATAAAAAACATACATAGGTACCATAGATTTTTATTACTATTGACCTAAAGATATTTTTTTTTGCAACACTAATGTCTGTCATTTTAATCAAGGTTAACCTATCTATTTCCCCGCATGACACGTTCCATGCGTTGCCGACGGAACCGACTCACTCGTTCTCTCGCTATTAGAGATGATCTTGTAGTTCGTGTTCGTTCCACTGGAACACAGTGAGTCAATGAGCGAGTTGACCGATTGAACAAATCCGATCTTCAGATACGAATGAGCCGAATAATACATTCTGAACGAGCATTCGTGATTCGGATCATCATCTGAAGCGGATCACTGAGTCGTTTCAGTAAAAAGTTACACACATCTACAGCTAACTTTTATAGGCATATTAGGACTTCAATAGGTGAGTACATAATAATTTATCGAATAATATTGTTCCTCCTCCTCACCTTAGCATGTAGTTCCCGGTTGCGACCAAAGCTGTAGCTTTAGAGTCCAGGGTACGCTTAGACCATGATTCAGGATTTGGGGATTCTGGTAATTACAATGAAGCGACTGCCGTCTGATCTTTGCAACCCTTACAAAGTGGAACCAGATCAACTATACCATGGTTACACGTTCAGAATCATATCTTAAATATTTTAGGTATCCGCAATTTCGAGAAACTATCCGAGACGTGCAGGTTTCCTCACACTTAATAGTAGATTAAAAAGAATATGTATTTAGGTTTAGGAAAAACGCTCTTTTCTTGTGCGTGAAGAAACAGAAATGATATTCATAGATACGTGATTATGTTGTACGTTATTGATGTGGCAGACGGTGAAATATATAGGATGATCTATTGCACCTAAAATGTCATCGGAGTGATGGATTGAGGCACTCTGAATATGGATTGATGTGGTTCGTTCGAACAATGTCCTGGGCGAATGTTTAGTCTGGATGGCTTCTGATTTTGTTAAGGGTTACGTATTTTTTTGGGGAGAATTATTAGCTACACATTCCATAATTTAGCTTAAGTACATAATGCTCAAGTCTGCGAACCAGATGGTTCATCTTATGGCAAGCGATCGCCGCCGCCCACGGACACCCGCGGCACCAAGTGTGCAGCCAATCTTTAAGCTCCCGTTCCCCCGATTGGGCTGCCGGTGACCCTCACTCACGAGGTGAAACATAATGCAAGCACTGCTTAACGCCGGTTAACGAAAAAATATGGCGTTGAACGTGGTGAGCCTCGTTTTACTAACACCTCTTCAAATCCGAAACGTTTAGACTGTACCAAATACGGAAGTAAAGTCGCATGCAATATAAGTTGTAACATCATCAATATTTGAAAAGAGTAACTACTGAGTTTCTTGCTGGTGTCTTCTCAGTAGAAATCGACATTCCGAACCAGCGGTAGATATTATGTACCTATTTTGACATTCTTGAGTGTTCTGTGTGGACCTAAATTGAATAAAGTTTCTGTGTGGACCTAAATTGAGTAAAGTTTTTATCTTTTTATCTTTTAATAAAAGGTTTATATTTGAATGGAGCGATGGTAACTCAGCGCTCGACGGTGAGGGAAAACATCTTGAGGAAACCTTCTGAAACGTGTAACCATAATTCAACCTGTTTCCCCTGTTAAATGGTTGTGAAGACGTCGCTTCATTGAAAATACCTCAAATCCTGAATTATGGTCTAAGCGTACCCTGGGCTATAAACCGCTTTGGACGTAATCGGAAACTACACGCTAAGATGAAGAAGAAGATAATTTGAATGGGGTTGTATACTTATAGCGCACGTGACCTGACTTCAAGTTGGTTGAACATATTGATTTTGATTTAAAAGTGTGAAAATATTTTCCTTTCCACAATGAGTAAACAACCAACGCTCCGCGTCCATTTATACATCGACCCTGGAACTTGGAACAAACACAACAATTCTCAACAGTTCATGTCCAGGAGATCTATAACTGCGTACAAATGTCCTTAACTTTCAACGACAGATGTCAAGTTGTCCTTTGTCAGCGACATTGTTTACTAAGGCCTGATTCGGCCAACATAACAGTTATAAAAGAATAACTATCCGCAGGATAATTTACTCCGTTACTATATTTTCGTAATAAACTCAATTGTGTTCAGTCCAAAACCGGTATAGCTTTAGCATATCTCACGAGTGAATGACGAATGACATTACAAACCGGTAAAAATAATATGCATTTTTAACAATATGATTTAGGATATTTTTGTTAGTTATGTTATGTCAAAAGGTGGGTTCTAAGGTTGGTAGCGCACTTGTGACTCCACTGGTGTCGCGGGTGTCTATGGGTGGCGGCAATTGCTTACCATCAGGCGATCCATCTGCTCGTCTGCCACCTATCACGTAAAAATCAAATCAAAAAAGGCTGTGAAAATCACAACGCCACATTTAAATTTTTGTTTTCCTGTCAAAAATAGCGGTATAAGGATTTACCATTGGAATAGGCGTTTGACTGTTGAATGAGTAGTTGGTAGAACGGATTTTTATTGTACACTGCATATAACTGCGCTATGCCATAGATTTATCATTGGATAAAGATTGGACGAATCGGGCCTAAATCGCTTACCCCTGCTGAAATTAATAATGTCACCTAATGTTTCCTAATAATATAAAACATTTATAGACGTTTATTTCTTAACCTCAATACCGCTGATAGGAAGGTTGATTTTATTTCTTTTGACGAACCAACTGAATCAGTAAAAAGATGAAGAATATAAAAACAGAACTATTCGACAAGCATCGCTCTCTTGTACTTGGCCATGTAAGCGGAAACTCAGGGTTGATAACTTGTCATGTCAAAAGAAAGTCGAATATTTTGGTTTTAATATCAGGTTCCCCTGATAGCACCAAGACATCTGTGGAGTTACATTGTGCGCTAACAACCTTTTAACATCTTAATTGGGCCTTCGGTACTCACTCGGCGAAACACAGCTTAGGTGCTGCTTCACGGCGCGGCGGTTTGCTGTGAAGTCGCTGTCACTCCAGTCGTGCCTCATGGCGAATCATGATTGCACGGTGAATGAGGTGGAAAAAAAAAGAGAGTCGTAAAAAAATAGTGCGGATGGAGGCATATCTGAACTGAAAATGCGTGCGTGAAGATCAGAAAATACGATATAAAAATTGCAATCCTAATTGACTACTTTGAACACAAATAGAAGAATCTTGTTAAAAGCACTAAAATTCTAAGTAGACCCTTAATTACAATTAGGACCTTAGGACTTTCAGGTCCAAGTCCTTTCTGGAACGTCCCTTAAGAGCCGTAGAGCTCATTTGTCCAAACTTTTGGCAAGTTAGTGGTAATTAAAAAGTTTGTCCTTTCTAAGATGCAAGTCCCAGTTACATGATTACCGCTAATGAGGTAAAGTGAGTTAGCTAAGAAGCAACAAGGATAAGATAATCGGATTTAGTCACTTAGTGGTGAGCTGGAAATCGTGACGAGTTACCTACTCTAATTTAAACCTAATGTGCTTATAGTTTACACCTACTTTCTCTTAGAATAATGGTTGATCTGATGCACAGTACACATACCATTAGACTGTTTCGATTGATAAAACCGCTTACATTCAAAATCGAGCTTTAACCGTATCCGTGGAAAGCTTCTACTGGCGGAAAACATAAAAAATATAGTATTACTTGTAAAAATATATATGCATTATACGCTACACGAGATGTAGGTTGACGACAAAGTCTATGTTGGGATTTGATGGATTCCCTCGGCCTCCATATGGTGAACGCACTCTCACTTTAGTTTTGATGCCCTTAGGCTCCAATCTCTAACAATGACCCCATATGAACCACACTAGAACTCTTTACTGAAACGACTGAGTGATCCGACTCAGCCAAATGATAAACCGTTCCGAATCTCTAATGTTCGCTCCGCATGTATCATTCGACTCAAATGGATCTCGAGTCCGAGTGAAGCCGAATGATTCGAATGAGATGAATGATCCGAGTGAGCCGAATGATCCGGATGAAGCGGAATGATTCGATGAGCCGAATGATCCGAATAAGCGGAATGATCCGATGAACCGAATGATCCGAATAAGCGGAATGATCCGATGAGCCCAATGATCCAAATGAGGTGAATGATCCGAATGAGCGGAATGAATCACCGATCTATCTGAGAGTCGATGTTCCAAACGAAGCGTTTCACTGTTCCGCATCTCTGCACTGATCCAGATGCAAATGTTCAAATATTTTGAAAGATACGTTTTTACCAGGTCTAAACCACACCAATCTCCCTAAGGCCTGGCTCTCTCATTGCACTCTGGAAGGACTGAAATTCACCAGCGACAGCAAAAATAAGGGTACGTAAGTGAAATGACGAACAAAAGTTCACACTCACACTTTTTGGCTTGTATAAGATTTCTCTAAAAATTTTCCTCAATATAAATAACCTTACTCCAAATAAAATCGGTTTGGCTCTATCCGCATAATCTAAACGTAATGTGCTGTGAAATCCCACATGACGCGAACTTCCAGCGATATATTTGTAGACAATAAAGGCGTTATAGTATAGGAGCTGGTGCCAGATTCTCAAATGGTACACGGAAACGAGTGAATTCAAAGGGCAAAGAAGGAAAATATCTCAGATTTGAAGGATTTCGATCTGAAAGCGGTAGAAGTTGGATTGCCAAGTTTCCGCGCAAATCAGGGCATATTGTTTTTGGGAGCTCGTAAAGATCCTAGGAAAACATTTGTGTAGGACGTTAATCGGCTCGTTTAACTATGGATTTTTTTTTAACTTGGCTGTCATTTGAACTCAGAATTAGGAATCCTTAGAAACGAACAGAATAGCTGATTTTTTGACGTGATAACAATGATTTAATTCATGGGTTCTATAAAGGTAGTTTCGGCATTAAAACTCCAAATATTTTTTGTTGTATGTTGCGGTAGGTAACAAATACCTAATAGACAATACTCAATGTTTTCTTATCGTATAATTTATCAGAAAAGGTATTGTTTCAATTGTAATTTGAAATTTCGTGTCATCTGTTTTCATTGTCGCCATCACCAACTTATTTTAATCCACTGCTGGACGAAGGCCTGTCCTATAGTACGCCATATAGGTAATGCCCAAAATCGCCACCCTGGGCGCACGCCCAGGGTGGTGATGGGCCCATGATAAGCGATAGCCAACCCGCATGGGTTGGCTATCGCTTATCATAGTTTCTTTTCACCAGCCTGGCGTATTTAGCAGTGTTCGGAATGTTGGATTGTTATTTAAGTCAGTTCAAATAGCAACAAATGTTTTCGCTATTTTAGTACCAAGTCAATATTTGCAAGGTAGGATAGCATAGTTATTAATTATGTAGTCACGGATTTATTCCCTACCTCCCACACTACATGGGACAGTACATCTGTTTGACAACATCCCCGGGACCGAGCAATATCTACGAGTGCGTTGAACTTGAAATCCTGCCGGAAGCGCGCTGCCTTGCTTTCGCGATCATTTATATCTACACTCGCACAGTGTTACCACCTTAGCACTTTTGGTGCTATAACTTGCACTATTTTTATCTTAACGTATAGCGTCTTGGCTTATGATGTGAAAAAAGTACACGAGCTACTTTGAAACTTATAAAAGGTAAAATAACTTAGTAACACAAAAAATCTACAAGAATTATCAGAGAGCTTTTTTCTAATACGGACATTAATAAATGTTGTAATACAGTTCTGTCACAATTCTTCAATCGATTTTCAGCTTATTCTCAGTTCTCAGATAGAGTGTAGTAACTTTAGGTATCATATGGCTGTGTGTGCTTATTTCGCTGGATTAGCGAACGCTATGTCTGCCTGTCTTGTGCCAAGCTTGACAACTCTGACCAATATTTTTTCTTATATTGCTCTACCCGAAGATATCTTGCCAATGTCAAGTATCTTATTGAGAATAAGTGGGTAGTCAACAGTCGAACACAGTCAGAGTCACAATCACTGAATAATACGCCGGTGTTGCATTTTATCCACCTACGGTTTCTGCAGATACACAATCTAAACACAATCGCGGGTTTTAAGACTCAGATTAGGTCCAAGAAATTTGTTATGTGATAACTCACTAGATACACATTAGCAGTGTTAAAAACGATACAATTCTACGATTCTTATTATAAGGATCACTTCGTGGTACTTCACTGCACAAATAAGCACTAAATTTGTTCACCAAACACTACTAGAAACTAAAATTTAAAGCTTTGAATTGCATCAGCCCACGCGGAGTGGTTTAGTTCTACCGCCAGAATCCAATAGACATGACAAGCCGCGTTAGGTAAATCTAGCGGTCACCGAAAGTAGTGGAGATGTTTGATGACACCACCTTTTTACATTGCACCTAGCACTTATAATTACATTGATCCGATAACAACACTGATCTCGCGCTGTCAGGCCGGAGACAAACATCCCTTATTGGGTGATTCTGTTGAGACAGCCAGATTCGAAAGTGAATTACTGTTCATATTGTTAGATTTACAATGGGAATGCATGATTAATTGAATTTAGCTCCTTTGCTTTTAGCAGTGAAGACTTTCCGTAACGATTGAGAATATACCTGGCCACATCCAAAACACAGCGCGTGTGAATGGAAGGGGAACTCCGATTCGGTCGTCGTAACGTCCGGCCCCTGTTTTAGAGTTAAAAAGGTTTCATTACTAGGAGCCCATTCGACCAATCATAATCCGATACTAAATCAATGGAATAGGTCTGTATGTATGCGATCTATACAAATCTGACTTTATACCATAGATTTATTCACGGATAAGGACTGGTCGAAGCGGGCCTAAGGGATATTGAAACTTGTGTTTATAGTCTGTATATTTGAAATATAGGTAAATTTGGGTTGAGATTGAAACAAAATAATAGTAAATAAAAAAAAATATTGTCAGAAAACAAACAATATTCTTGGCATTTGTTGCATTGGCCACACAAGAAGTGAGCATATCTGGGCTACATTTATTCCAACGTACAGTACAGTTAGAGGGCGCTATGGAACTGAAGTGTTTCCTGGCCCACATTTACCACAGCGTATGGCACCGCCAAGGGCATGGCTCAGCCCAGTTTGTAGTGCGACTCACCTGGCCGAAGTTCATGACCAGTACTTAGGCGCAACCTAAAGGGCGCCGGGCAAACTGGCCCTGTAAGCACTCACACCGGGCAACATTAATGCGGAATCGCCGTCGGCAGATCTGCTAGGCCATGCCAATGTGCTCTTTAATATTTTATACTGTAAGAGTACCTAAATTGCTGCGATGATGTTCGAAAGACCGTCCAATAGCTACCTACGCGTGTAGGTAAAGTTCATAGTATGCGGCACCTAAAGGGCAGAAGTGGGGCAAGCAAACTGGCCCCGTAAAGCGAGCACCGGGCATTATTCATGCGGCACCGCGGCCGTCGGGAGATTGTTTCGGCTCCGCCGCGCCAATGTGCTCTTGAATATTTTATACTGAAAGATTGTTATTTTCTTTTTGTACCATTATGATGTCAATATGGAACATTGTTGATCTGAAAAGTTGCACTAATAATCCTACCATTGGTTACATAGTTAAGATACAGATTACCTACAAAATTTAAACTAAACAATTCTGTTCATGCCAGTTGTAGGTAGGAATTTTGAAGTTAGTTAGGTTCATTTATTTTTTCATATTTTATTGCACGAAGTAAAAAAAGCGTACAATTGGCAGACTTAATGCCTTACATCATTCTCTATCAGTCAACCAATGAGAGTGGCAGAAAATTTCACCTTACCTTTGCCCGCCATTAAAATGTAACCCCGATGAGCACTAATTTGCAATAGCTTACCTGAAAAAATAAAACCAGAATTAACACTGAAGGCAAAAGTAACTACAATTTAACAGTCTTAGTTAACAGGCGTCCAGCTACACAAGACAGACAACGTGGCCAAATGGTCACATCTCATATCGGAGACTAACTCATTTAGGGTCGCTGAGACATCGGAGTAAGTCGTTTACTTACAGTCGTAAAATTAAAAACATGAGATATCGTACCGAAAGCAATTTACGTCTTACCCAAGCTGTGTGCACCTATCCGCAAGTACATTTACTCGTAGATGAAATTATTTGCCGCAAGCATTTCTTGATTGTAAGAACTACAGCGTATATTCAAGTGAACATTTCAGTACAGCGGGCTATGGAACGAGCAATGCTCGGCGTCTCTCTCCGAGATCGAATCCGAAATGAGGTGATCCGGCAGAGAACCAAAGTCATCGACATTGCTCACCGGATTAGCAAGCTTAAGTGGCAGTGGGCTGGCCATATTAGCCGCAGAACTCACAACCGATGGGGTAAACGAGTTCTAGAGTGGAGACCGCGTCTTGGCAAACGTAATGTAGGGCGCCCTCTGGCTAGGTGGGGGGACGATCTGCGCAGGATGGCTGGCAAGAGCTGGATGCGAGAAGCCATGGATAGATCACGGTGGCGAACAATTGGAGAGGCCTACGTTCAGCAGTGGACTGCGATAGGCTGATGATGATGATGATTTCAATGCAGCACACGCAAGAATCAGAAATAAAATAGCATCATTTATGTCCTGCTTGACTTGTAAAATCAATAGGAATGTAAAGGATAAGCTGACATTACCTGAACAATACCACCAAAACTAAACAAACTACTAGAGATCTAGACTAGCGGGACGATTGTTTCGACCATCTCCAGTAAACGCTTGTCTGTGTCAGCATCCAGCGGCATCACAAAAGGTCTTCAAATTGTTATGCTAATCACATTAGAGTTCCTCACATTCCCATTTTGAGGGCTCCCGTAATAAAAAGGAACATTTTTTCCGTCTATCTGCCAAGACCCTCTTACTCGGGAACGCGTTGTGGTATCCGAAAACTTAATATGGTCTACAAATTCTTCCAACTATTAAAAAGAGGAATATTTTTATCTACAATTCTGAGGCTAAAATACCTTTCTATCAAAACGTGTACAACTAAATAATATTGACTGTACAGCAGTCATAACCAATAACCCTTCATTTTAACCGGAGTCGGGTAATGACTGAAGAAATGGTCACGTATATAAAAACCAGATAGATATCTTGTAACCAATTTATAACAGACAAAGTCACACTTGGTCGGTTTTCCTTTCCAACTCCAGTGGGCATTTGTTGCTAACTAATTTAATTTAATTTGCGAGGTGTCGTAAAAGGCGACTAAGGTAAAGCTGCTGGCATGATCATCAGCATCCAGAGAAGGAAAACTCTGCATTTATATCAAAACCCTCGCCAAACCGTCTGCCAAGCGTGGTGAGTATGGCAATTGCCCCTTGTGTGATTGAGGGAGACCCGTGCCCCAGCAGTGGGGACTTAAATGGGCCGATGATGATGATGATGAATTTACAACAGCTGTTATCTGGTTGATTATCTTACAAGAGTTTGTACAGAACCTCGCGGTACGAGAGTCGAGTCACACTTGTTCGGTTTTTTTTTCCAACTCGTGTGGGGGTATGATGCTGACGTTTGTAATTTCTCTTCACGATAAAAGAATTCGAGGTACGACTTTGTTACGTAACGCTACGTACGGCCCGTTGATTATTAAGTAAATTCTGATTATTTTACAAAAGGAAGCATTGGCATTTTTAGGGAAAAGGTTGTCTACTTCTCCAGTATCCTACCACACAAAAATGGAACCTACAAAAAACTCGGACCCATCCGATGAGCATATTGAATACCTGCATTTATTGAATTTTATCATCGAATATTAAAGAAGAAAAAAGTTAATCCGTTTTTTATTAGGAAATTCTCAATTTTGTATTATTCTATATTACCAGACTCCTCAAGTAAAGATCATGGTCCAAGAGTACCCCGGGCGACAACTTTGGACGTAACTGGGAATTACACGCTGAGATGAGGGAGTAGATTTAAGTTAAAATCTACTTTGAATCTATGGGACATTTCAAAGAAGAAAAAAAGTTTAAATCCGTTTTTTGTTTCGAAATTCTCAGTTTTTGTTTTATTCTGTGGTTTTTACTCAGAGTCACGATTAACTGTTTATACCGCCCTATCTCACTTCGGTCGTTTCACACTGTTCACACGCCCTCAAAGTTAAGCTAAAGAATACTTGTATATACGCACATGTATACGGTACGAATCCGGAGATACCATTAATATCTTGTCATATTCCAGATTTCACATAATTCATCTCAGTTGGAATACTGAACCGCGTACGAGATATCTCCCGGAAACCGCAAATACGAGTAATCTCAAGCGCGGTATTTACTGTTGCGCAATAAAGCTAATCCGTGCGAGCCTGTTTGTTAATTTCGGGAACAGAACCCGTTCCCCATCAATCAGGGGGTGGATCCGCGGATTGTGTCAGAGAGACAGAATACGGAACGAAACGCTACATAATACGGAACGAAACGCTACGCAATAAGGAATGAAACGATACATAATAAGGTTACATGAAGGTAGGTTTGCTACGAGTGGAAATCGATATCGATACTAATTTAGAATATTATATTTTAATCGAGCACACGCTATAATATAGGTCTTAGTTTTTTTTTTTTAATTATAGCGGACAAACGAGTAGACAGACGGCACACCTGAGGTATCACATATGCGTTTTCTTAATAAAGGAAAGCCTTTTTTTTTTCTTGGAGGCCGCCAGGTCGTAGGTATATTTTCGGGAACACGACCGACGACAGCTGGTTCAACAGTTTTACTGTGCATGGTAGGAAATAACGTGGTGACTCAAGTGACTCGAATTATTGATTATATTTTTTTTGTCATAATTTCACGCAGATATACCCTATGATTTTAAAGAGAATTTTGTAACCTTCAATTCAATATTACACATTATTTTTTTACTAGATATCGATACAATGTTTTATATAATCGTTACCTGATTAAAGTCAGTAGCAATATCGATATTAATCTGTATTAAAACAACTTTACATCCCTATATAAAGAGGGATTTAACAATGATTAATTAAGCTATTATTCAATTCTTATTTCATACTTTCGTGTTGTTCTTCGTTGGTTGCGTTTTTGACAATAATTGATTTATCACGTAGTAGGGGAAAGAAGGAGGGCGAAAAATAAATATATAGTACTTTTTTTAATTTTAATTAAATAAAAAATGTATATTTTGACGAAAGGAACCACAGAACGTTGATTTGGTTGCCGCAGAATGAATGCCGCAATGTTTAAAAACGCTAACTGACATAAATAGTCATTGCGGTTATAGTTATGGCACGTGCGATGCAGCGTAGGTCGTTAAAGTTAAATTATTCAGTGAAAAATGCTATTCGCTTGTATACTTACAATATTTAAGCGTTGTGTTTGCGTTAGTGTCGCCGATCGATAGCCAACTACTTTTATTGTGGACATTATATGAATAGTATTGATGAAATATCAATAGCATTGATGACTCAGAACCAGGCGATATTATCAATTTGCTCGTAAATAAAGAGTGGTTCTCTTTTGGGCAGGGGGGATAAACATTTGTAGAACATCTTATGTGATAGGTGACAGACGAGCAGACGGATCGCCTGATGGTAAACGATTGCCGCTGCCATAGACACTCGCGACACCAGTATTTTAGTATAAATATAGTAGTTAGTATAGTTCTTCTTTCACGGTAGGCAGCGGCATGAATGTGTTCCGGCATTGTTGATGTCTATGAGCGGCGGTTACCGTTTACCATCAGATAGACCGAAAGATCTTCCACCTATTTTAAGCAATAAAAAAAACCAAAAAATATAGATACAATTGCCCCTGAATTGAGCTATCCTTATCATCAACAGTATACACTGTAGTTTTCGAATAAAAGCTAACGATGCGCTTCTAAAGCTATTCATTGCAATTGATCAGGCGATCCTTCTGCTTGTCTGCCAACTATCACATAAAATATATAATAACGCATTTAAAAATGTGAAATTTACTTAAAACTATCGATAGTTTCGCAACACTAGTTTGCGTTCACATGTAACAAATTCATAGATAGAGCGCAGACGTATCAAATGCCGCCGTAGCCACATTCTGAACAGCAGCCAAGACTCTGTCACCATGCTATAAATATAATAGACAACTGGAGCCTTCTTGTTAATTGATATCCGCTTGTAAATATTCTAAGCAATGGTAGTTCAATGGATAAGAACGCGCCTTTCATGCGGGGGGTCGTGGTTTGAATCCGAGAATGCAAATTTTTTAGAACAGGTATGTATTTCTCAGCGACGGAAAACATCGTGAGAAAATGATTCAGATACTATGGTTCGTTTGTCAAAGTTAAGGTGACACTAGGTACGCCATTCGTTTTTAATTTTTAGCTAATAAACCGGATCTATTTTAAACCATTTCGAGGTTACAATCTCTCGGCTAACACCTATACCATTTATTTAATACTTATAGTGAACTGTTTAATCTTTTGCACTCGAATTTTGGATGGCCGCTTTTGCCGTGAATTAATTTTTCGCGCACAAAAACGGACCCAACACTTGTGCATGGATATTAAATAAATAGCATAAGTGTTTGCCGAGAGATTGTTACCCCAAAATTGTTTAAAATAGATCCGGTTTGTAGCTAAAAATTTAAATCGATTGGCGTCGTTAGTGTGGTCTACCCGTCACCTTAAGGTTTGCGTAGATCAGTCGGCAGTGCGCTTTATTGTAATTACCAGATTCTCCTGAATCCTGGTCTATGTCTTAATTATTCGCTCTGATTAGTAATTTCAATAATAAAAAGATACGACACGTATTGCCTAACGTAATCAATATTCTATAACAGATCTCGATTTTGACTGAATATGCACTCACATCGACGGGTAATTAGCTCCCAATCACAGAAGCGGATGCTGTCCGGATATCTAGGCCCGGTTTCATATAGGACTGTCATTTATTAAATTACAGCAAAACGCTTTTTGAGCGAGCATAATTATTTTCGGATGTCAATATCCACGGTCTTTCACGGTATCCTCAAATATTTTGGCCACGTTGTTCGCCACGAACACTCCATGGATCAACTCATTGTTCAGGGACAGGTGGCAGGCAAGCGTTCGCGCGGTCGCTCACCCACGCGTTGGACCGGACCTTATTAGGGCTGCAACACAAACAACCGCAACGACACACTGTTGCCTTAAAGATGTCCAGATTATAGTGGTCAGGAAAAACAGACCTCGGCAGGGGGTTCCATCCCTTACAAATGTGGAAGCGAATCGCTTCGTGCGTTAAGGGGTGGTTCTACCAGATAAGCCTTCGCCGCGCCTTGTCATCCTGATGATGGAATGGGCTGGGGGGGATCAAACTTTGTAAGACCTTCGCACACTCCCCGAGCTGAATCCTATAGAAGCCCGTGAGGCATGCCGCACGTCGAAGTCTTCAGATATAATCTTGGGTCCCGAATATCGACAGGCTTGCACTATCTAGCCAGGAATATGAGCGGCAGCCATCTCGGCGCACTTTACCTTCACGATTTTTACATGGCGCTGACATTTTTTCGATTATTAATACATTGACCTATCTATGCAAGACCTGTCGACATCCACGGATCCGTATATCAATGAAGTCTGTTCCTTTTTACCAGGGATCTGAGCAGGGGCCCAATTCTCGTGCTCGTGACATTTATTACCATACGACATATATCAATAAACATAGTTTTTTTCGTGTGACATCCGCCATGTTTTTTCATATCGACAATCTCAAGAATTGGGCTGCAGGAACCGAATGCGTATCATACCGGCTTTTGCAGAGGGACATCCCGGAACACTCGCCCTGTCTTAAGACAGCTCTAACATTTATTTGAAATGTCCAAAAATGACCAGATATAGTGCTGAAATTTCCGGGCCCAAATATCAATAACTCCGTACTCTCTAGACAGACATCTGAGTGGCCGCCAAGCGGCAGTCAGAGCGGCGGATGCAGCCCGACATACCGTCACACTCGCCCAGTTTTTAGACAACACTAACATTGATTTCAAAAGTCCGGAAATGACCAGATAATATCTGTTTAGTGTCAGTATTCACAGGCTCCAACATCAATAACTCCACGCTCTCTAGCCAGGGATCTGAGCGGCAGCCAAGCGGCTGTCACAGCGGTGGATGCGGCCGGATATCCGGGCGCACTCGCCCGGTTATTAGATAACATTGACGGCATTGTTTATTCGCCGGCGTCAGATATTTAAGCGGGCCAAAATTAAGGAGGTCAATCTGCAATTAATTTGATAGGTATTTTTAACCACCGACGAAAAATCGATCTTATAATCGGGTGTTTATAAGATTTGACGTGTCCGTGTGTTGTGAGTGTGTATCTGTCCGTGGCATCGTAGCTCCGGAACGGATAAACTTCTAAAATTTTGTTTCTTTTTTCATGTTTGAAAGGTGAATTGATCGGGAGTGTTCTTAGCTATGTTAGATGGAAATTGATCCAAGACAGCCGCCGCCACAAAACGTCTGATTAACATATTGTTAGAGAACCCCCTCGATAAAGGTATTATCGGTAGAAAAAAGGGTTTGAGTAGTAGAATAAAAGACTGTGAAAATTTTCAAATCCAAGATAGCCGCCTCCATATAATGGCAAAGTAATAAATTATAATATATACTTGAGTGGGGTGCCAATTGAAAGCGGTAAATGATTTGTACTTAAGTAAAATAAAAGATAAGAGTCTCTTTAAGAAGGGAAAAATAAAAAATTAATTTAAAAACCCACGACATAAATTTAAATAGGTAGTCCAAAAATAATTTGAAACTGCTGTTGACTCGCGGGGGATCGCTCGTTACCTACCTATAAAATGTGTTTTTTAACAAAATGTTATGCTAATATGTACATAATATGTAGAGCGGCCTCCCACGCGACAATAAGTAACCAAACATGTTCATTTTTTTATGCAATAGGATGGCAGACAAGCAGACGGATCACCACGGTGGTAAGCGATTGCCGCCGCTCATGGACGCCTTCAACACAACAACAAGTGTTCTGCCAACCTTTTGCTCCTCCCCCGATTCGGGCCTCCGGTACCCTCACTCACTCGGCGAAACACAACATCAGTTTCAATTTAATTTTGGACTTTTTAAATTTTTTGTCGGGGTTTTTTAGAAGTTAAAGCTAAACCATAACAGTAACGATAAGGCAAGTGATAATACCGCTACATTGTATCTCTGTACACCTAGCTTTTACGATTTGTATATTGTGCAATAGAGAGTATGTATCTAATCCACCGATCAATACCATAAGACCTCTATCGAATTATTTGAAACCTTATTTACTAAGTGTACTTTCGCTAAATATCTATCTTTGCATTAGATATCCGAATATTAATATGATTCCTATAATTTGTAGCAAAAGCCTATTCGAGCGAGTTTTTCAAACCTTTATTTGCAACGGGCCTCCGCGAGACATAAGGAAAAATCTTTTCTATTCCCCTCGTATTCTCTCGTCCGCAGTAAAAAGCAAACCTACATCATTTTACATTAAAGAGCCTTGAGGCGGGAAGCTTTTTACTCAAAATCTGTGTAGTAATTGGTCTTTTGAACGTTGTAATAAATAATAATGTCCGCCAGTCGGTTTTCACGCTACGGTAGCCAATCTCAGCAATTAGCCAAGTACTCAGGGCGGGATTATTCTGAAACCTGTAGGAATTTCGGAAGTACATAAATAAATAAATTACGTACTATCATATTTTTAAAATATTAGCATGAACGACGGAATGGGCTCGGCTGCAGGACCAATCCTTACTTGATTTGCGAGGCATGCGGTTACAAAAACAATTCCCGACTTGAATGTTTATTGTGAAGCTTAGACTATGACGAATCTCAATCTCAACTGCTTTAAAATAAGCAGCCTTACACAATTCGTAGCCGTGTGGTCCCCGGCAGAGTAGAATAGGCCACCCTCACTCTTACCGAGGTGTCGTAAAAGGCGACTAAGGTAAAGCTGCTGGCATGATCATCAGCACCCAGAGAAGGAAAACTCTGCATTTATATCAAAACCCTCGCCAACCCGTCTGCCAAGCGTGGTGAGTATGGCAATTACCCCTCATGTGATTGAGGGAGGCCCGTGCCCCAGCAGTGGGGACTTAAATGGGCTGATGATGATGATGATGATGACAATTCGCATAAGCCACTAAGCATAGCACAATCACGTACACATAACAACTTATACACACAAAGATACAAACGTGTCGCAGCTAAGAAGATTATTAGTAATGTTTCTTGTTTCTGTACGGCTACGACATTCCTGGAGCTTCTAACCAAAACAACCTATACAAATATAGTGCGGTAAAGAAAGAAAGAAAGAACTATTTACTGACCACAACACATACTACATAAAACAAATAATAAATAAAAACGGTACAGAGCATAAAAGTTGCGGCCAACAAGGCTCAGCCTCAGCATATGCTGCAACTACTGCAAGCAACAGAGCTGCAGCGTTAGTTTTCAGGCTGGACCTTGGGTGACGCTTTCGCGTTAGAAGAAATATAAATATTGTCATGCAATACGGAAGAAAACAAAACAAATGATCAGAAGGCACTTCCGTGACATTGACAAGAGAGCGTTGTGCAACGTATTTTCTATTCGAAAACGTCAAAACAGCTTTAGTTCCGACTTTTGCCACGTGCCAAATAACCGTGATCAAACTTTACATACGTGGTAAAATATGGAAACATTAAAATGATATTTATAATAAAAACAAAACAAAGATTACAATAAAAGAAGTCCTGAAAAATCATCAGATCATCAGATGTATTTGCACTTATGTAAATCACGTCGACCTGGCAATATCCGTACTTAACATGATATTGCCAGGTCGACGTGGTTTTCATAAGTGCAAATTCATATTAGGCACTCATTTACCAAAATTTGAACGTTAAGATACCAGCGAAACTTGGAAGATGAGGGGACGAGTAAATCTCTGCTGTGGCAGTTACAAGAAGAAACTAATACAAACGTATTTTTGCAGTGAATAAGCTTATTAAGCTGATTTAAATTGATTTACAGAACACTACAGGATTCTGTAACTCCTGCCGAGCACCACAGATTGAAATAGAATCGCAACCACAAATTGAAATCCCGCAACCCTACACAAATAGAGAGCAGCACTAAACATAACACAGATGGATTCCTACATATATGTAGCTACCTCTGTGAATAAGATTGTTAGACTGGTTGACGTTGTGAGCACTGTACTAGAGAGACCGAGAGTCTCAATCGCACAAACTAATCAAAGCAAGCAACTCGAGACAAATAGCGTACAGCACTAAACAGTCAGATTGAGACGTTTGCTGTTACTCGAACTTACGACGAGATCGTATTCTAACGTCAAGATAGATTGGTTTGATGTTGAAGACAGAGACACTTGTTTTCCTATGAAAATGAGCAAGAAAACATCGTTTCCTTGTTGTGTGTTGTAATTTAATACAGATTTAAGTAGTGACAAATGAGGGAATAGTTTCCTTGTTGTGTGTTGTAATTTAATACAGATATAAAGTAGTGGCAAATTAGAGAATAGGGCATGGATATAGGATAATCATTTCGAGGGTATCTGCGTAGATTCCTGCGCGTGTCCTGTATCCGTCACATGGCAAAACAATGCGTTTAAGACTGATGGATGAATCTAAAAGCTAGTTAGCTTATTGACGACGTTTGCAAATGACATCGCAGAGATTCCTGCGCTCGTCGTGTTTTCATCACATAGCAATAACACCCCAGGTAGGACGTATTTAATCTCTGGAGATTACTTTATTACGACGTCATATTGCAAGGCGTTATAACGCGAGAACAATACACTGACTGGGGAAAGGATATTACGAGTAAATTCAACATTAAAGTCATGTGAAATTGTGAAGGTTATATTTTTCTCGTTCATTGGGGGAATGAAAATATTGAACACTGCAAAACATATTGTACTAATTGCTTTTATCCCAGATTACAGTGCATATCAGATTAAAAAAACGAAAATGATTAAGAGGTATTCATACAAGTTGTGCACTGCACCATAATCATTATAATGACTGAATGATATGGAGAAGAAATTTGAAACTATATCTAAACGAATAAGAATTTGGAGGAAGCGTATTTGAAGTTAATGCTTCACTAATAAGTGGGTATGGTGTAGTACTTATCTGTTCTATTGAAAAAGAGGACAAAGCAATTATAATGAAGTTTAAACGCATATTTTATTTCTGCTTTCTGCAATTCCCCGTAACTGTTTTCAAAACGAAACTAAACAGCAAACAGTCCACCTTTGCTGACCCACGGAAATGGATCAATAGTGATAGTCAGTGTCTCCGCTAATCCTCTATGAATATTAGATCCGTGTGGTAATGAGCGCAGCCGACTCTGCAGTCTCGTTTAACTGCGGTTTCTGCAGAAATTCTGCAGTACTGTACATTTCTGGCTTAATCTCCTTGCTGTTTAAAATACTTGAAGTGGGACAACGTGACCGCAAAATTCACAAATAATACCTATTCCTTAGGATAAAAGAAACTCGAGGACATTTAGATGCTTTTACGTAATCCCTGGACTCATTTGACTGACCGGATTACGCAATTGGTAGTGATCCTGCCTCTTACGCCAAAGGTCATGGGTTCGATCCCCACCCTGGACAAACATTCGTGCGATGAACACTTGTGTTTGTTCAGTGTCTGGGTGTAATATACCTATGTATTTCAGTATATATGTGTGATCCGATCCTTGTCTGATATCTGTAACACAAGTGCTTAAGCTACCTAATACGGAATCAGGTCAACGAATGAGATGTTGTGAGAATTATTATTATTATTATGTATGTCAGATGTTCCATAACCACGGGCAATTATGTCCCGGACTTTTGGAAGCCGTGCGTGGGGCCGAAGCTAACACGTAGAGGCCCGTTCAATTGACAGTTTTACTTTAATGTGATGTGACACCAGCCGGCGACTATCCCTGTATACACACAGAAACTGTAGCCAAGGACAGTCCCCGGTAGGCATAAGACTATTGAAAAGAATGGACAGTAAAATGAACTGGGCTATTGGATTGAGGTGCTAGTGGACCGGTTAACTGGCACTATGGAGAGACTATGGCATCTGCCCGATCAATAATAAAAATCACGAAAAAATGGACAGGTGGTGACTAGATGGGTCCTCTATAACAAGATTCCAGGAAGCCAAGCAAAAGCTAGCAACCAGATATAGCAAGGCTGCCCGCATTGCTATATCTGGTTGCTAGCTTTGGTGTGAGCAGCTCAGGGTGCCAAGAGGTGTACACCGCTTTTTAACCAATGTCTGTGGGTACATACACTGCCAACTCGCGACTTATGCATCCTTCACTTCCACCCTGCGATCATATAGGTCTGACATCTCACTCTGGCCGGCTGGTGAAGGCAAGCCAGAGGTGAGAGTCCTGCGGCCCCTGCTGGGCTTCACCCCAGCCGGCCAATAAAGGCAAGCCGGGGAGAGGGGCCTGATCGACTCTCGGGGATATGGGACCCAAGGGACGTCACTTCCCAGGTATTATTATTATTATTATTAGGAGGTCTAATTGCTGTGTAACGCCCTGTTGGTCTAGTGGTTTAAGTACCGGGCCGTGATCTCTGGTTCCTGGGTTCTATTCCCGGGTCAAGCGAAAAGTATGTTACGATTTTTTCGGACATAGCTCGGGTTTGTGATCACCAATCCGCATTTGGCAAGCGTGGTGATTAAGCCTAATCCCATCTTAGTAGCGATAACTTGATTTCTATGATGGAGGCCTTTGCCCTGCAGTGGGACAGTTTATAGGCTTTTAGGAGGTCCAATTGCTGTGTTATAGATAAATGTTTGAAATCTAGCAATTTTAAGTATTATTTTATGCAGAGCTTGAGAAAAACTTCCAATTCTTAAATTACCTGTATTAAAAAGAGAATGAAGTAATCTTAACTGATACGCGAAGATTCAGCGCAGCTACTGAAAAGAAAATAAACTTTTATGGATATAATAAAGCAACGCATGTAAAGTAGAATTATGATCCCCATTTGACATTTTGTTTCCACATAAATATGAACAGTTCACTTGATGCCTGATAGATAAATGATATCAACTTTGTTGTATGTTTTAAATAAGTAACTTAAAAGATACATCACATATATGAAAACCAGAATACAATAGAGTAATTCAAAGATAAGACTGGCGAAACAGCAATGTTGAGACGAGAATAATCTCGTCAAATAAGCTATAAAGCTTATTTCACTTGATCGTCAGTTTCAGTCGACAAGACCTTAAGATGCTACGAATGGATGTACAGATAAGATCCTTAGAGCGAGCACACATTGAGCCACTAGTGGTAGTTATAAAACGCGACTATACTATTGCATTGGCGGCTCATACGATAATTCAATTTGCGTCAGTGTTAAACTATAGGTATGAAACATTTCGTCCGCAGCTTGTGGTCGCGTCTTGAGGCAGCCATCAATGGCTTTATGTACGACCTTAGAAAATGATATCACTTCTCTGGCGACGATTTCAAGCATTCCTCGTAATTAGAGCACAAAGTAAAACGACATCTTCATATATACAGCGCAGGAACACGTTACCCGGCACTCCAGTTTTCACAACACAATGTAAATCAACCCATCATACTCTAATACGCACTTTAATTCATACAAACGAGGGCCACAATGTAAAAGGATTGTGATATCTGAATCATTCTGTATCATCTTTTATGTACCACTTTCAAGCAAATAAATGATATTCTATTCTTAGCGAAACAGAGGTAGATGTTTAGGGGAAAATAGTGATATGTTGGGTGACACAATCGAGACCACCACGTGACGTCTGAATGAAAGGCAACTACAATGTGTTCGATAGTGTATATCCGTTCGACGGAAGCGGGACCCAACCCACCTTAAACATGAAACCATAGAACCAATACAAACTTTCTAATAAAATAATGTCAATTGTGAAAAATAACTACACTATCCGAGACTAAACTTGTCGATAAATAATTTTGACAGCATCAAGCAAATTAATTAGTCACCTGGTTTGTGTGTATAAACCGACTTGTTTGGATTTACCCTAAACTATTGATCGATTTCACAGCGCAAGTTATGCGTTTGGCCTTGCATATCCGCCTTGTGTCTGGTGAGGGTTAATAACAACCATAAAAATATATTTTACGCTCAACAGCTTACAAGATGAAACAAACCTTAAAAATGTAATTATCAGACTCCCCAAATCCTGATTTATGGTCTAAGCGTAGCCCGGATTCCAAAGCGACAGCTTTGAACACAACCGGGAATGACACGCTAATATGAGGGAGATTGCAAGATGAAAAGAAATTCGCAAGTTATTCTATAATATTTCGACACTGGGAAGCTAAGCTTTATTTTCATAATAAGAATACAATAAAAGAAACAACCTGAAATGACAAGATAACTCACTGTTAATCGTCCTATTGTATTCCAGGGTAGACATAGGCTGCCAGAGAGGTGAATGCTCTATCTATTTTAGTTCGGCCTTTTTGGGCTGGGCGACCATTTGTTGTCACTAACACTGTTTTATTTCGACTAAGACTAGGTGTGACTATTGATTTTAATGTCTTATCTAACTTAGACACGCTAAAGTTGTTATGCAATCTATCTATTGAGTTTTTCTGGTAAGCATAGGCTATAAGGTAGGTGGTAAGGTTGTCAAAGTTAGTTAAATGCATTCGACATATTTTATCACTTATAAGATTTTGCGCTGCCATGAAAAAAATGCTAAAAAGTAAACTCTAATGTCGAAGTCATTCCCAAAATAAATTCATACTCACATTTAACTGAATGCAGATGTTAATTTATGTAACTCTATCTTGCAAATTGTTTCCGTTTCTCGTCGCCTCAACAAACAAAACCGGAAAAATACTCGTTGGCATAAAACAGCCGCTACACGTTGGGCGCCAAAATTAACAGCCTCGTTAACCTCGCTTTAAACACGTTTTTACGTCGCGGAAATCTCTTCGCACAGCTTCGAAACATTCAGAGTGTCGAGCGCTCATTAACAAAACGACAAGGCGCAAACAAAACCGGAGACTCAAGTGCTGCCTACGAACACAAGGGACAAAAGAACAGCCATCGACCTGTGTAAAAACCGGCCGCAGAATTGTTCGTAAGAGCTCTTTGTAGGAATGAGATGCCTTTCTTATTATATTTTTAGTAACTCCTCCACTAACAAATATGAACACTTACAAAAAAGCTAACAAAACATTGAGGCTGATTTCGAGGCTTACAACCAAAGCATGACATGACAGTAATAAAGCTTTTAACAGTTTCGTCTGACCTCTTTGAACTGTTACGCCATTAAGAATTTAAGCACCTGAATTAATAAGCTATTATAAATATAATGTTCCGTAACAGTCTACCTTTACGCCACAAAATCCAACTTTTGCAAAGGGTTTAAAATGAACGTTGTTGCTAACCACGAAGTGTTTAATTTGTACTGCCCCTCAGGTATTGAATTTTTGTCCCACCAAGAAGTTATCCAAACAGGGCGGATGACGGTGAGCTTCCAACCCCAGTTCTTGCAACTGTCTACTGTCGGTCGCGCGCTATCGTGCAGGCGCAGAACGGTCAGTAAAGTTTACGAACTTGTTGATTTCATTACTTAAAATAAATGTATGTTACAGAAAAAGATAAACTTAATGTATGTGTACGTAGTAGATGAAGAAGATCTATCTTCTTTGGCCGATTAATTCAACTTCATTTCCTAAGGCATTCCCGTAAACTTACTGAGCTGAGCCGATATAATATATATATAACTTTATGATATAGGTAGCAGACGAGCCGACGGATCACCTGATGGTAAGCGATTACCGCCGCACATGGACACCTGCAACACCTGTGGTGTCACAAGTGCGCTGCTTACCTTTTAACGCATGCGGCATTAGCTTTTAAACCAGCTAAAGTTTTGAGTGAATATCAAGAACAAATATCATTTACAATGGGCCTCCGGTGGACGTGGTATTACTCTGGTCGAGCCGGCCCATTCCTGCCGAAACGTGTCTCTCCCACTGTTTTGTATATATATAATACATTCGATCTCTCAATTTTAACTCTCCTTTTACTTTCTGAATTAAGTAAACATCACCGACACACGTAGTCGTCGTAGCGGACGCGACTACGAACCGTAGCCGCGTAGCGTCGTAGCACGTAGCGTACTATGAATTCTTAATGACTCCGACCTCTTTAGCATAAATACAACCTATGTAAATCTTGCTATATTTTCGCAACAAGTCAGAGTAAGATAATAGTCAAAAACTAGGAGAAAATACAATTGTATTTATTTTGATCCCCGAATAAATATGCGCCAACTGCTAATGTTTCCATTATTGACGTGTAACATATAGCTACAAGTGTATTTCTGTCAAGCGTGAGCCTATGTGACCCAAGACCTGTTTTACTGGGTAAATAATTTATGGTGTTAAGACAAAGATTTAGCTAAAGGTGTCAGTCCATTGGATTTTAGGCATAGAATCCCGATGATACAACGCCACAATAGCGGTTTCAAGAAAACA
Organism: Marasmia exigua; assembly: GCA_019059595.1. NCBI lineage: Eukaryota > Metazoa > Arthropoda > Insecta > Lepidoptera > Crambidae > Marasmia > Marasmia exigua. Next base: position 695,981 of record CM032481.1, on the reverse strand, counting down.
AAGAGATGAAAGCTGAATAGCGAAACAAAGAAGAAGCCTTTGCCTCGAAATTGTCAAAAGCAATTGAACAAGGCTTAATTCACCTTGTTCAAATATAGGAAACTTGAATACGACCCCGCAATTTAGAACTTACTACTTACTAACTGACCGGATGGTGCATTGGTAGTGAAACCTGCCTCATCCGTCAGGTTTTGAAGACAAACATTCGTGTGATGAACGGTTGTGTTTGTCCAGTGTTGTCCTATATCCGTAACACAAGCTACTTAGTACGGAATAAGCTCAATATATGTTGTATAAATTACTTACTTAGGTATCACTGCATACACAACATAAGCTACTATACATAAGATATAAAGAAAGTACATATTTAACGGATCCGTGATAAACTGCTGGGGCGGGCTTATCTTGAGGCCTTTCATTCAGCCCAGACATAAATAACGCACTTGTATAACTCTCTCATTTATTACGGCCATGACGTAAGTAATAGATACACAGTTACAAATAAACAGATAACTCTTATGTAGGCAGCCTGGACCGACGATCATTTCTCTATGTCAGTATTGAAAAATACAACCTGTGCGGATAAAGAATGGGATTAGAAATGGCGGCGAATCTGTTCACTTCTCGCTCGCACACTATTTGCGTCTATACTCGCACTCGTGGGGTGCGAGTATAGACGCAAATAGTGTGCGAGCGAGAAGTGAATAGATGCGCCGCCATTTCTAATCCCATTCTTTATCCGCACAGGTTGTACTATTATAAGCCTGACCGTTTGATTTGCATTCTAAAAGTGAAATTGTGATGAAATTGAGATGTCTAGATACCATTAGGGTGGTATCTAAACATCACGGGTGGTATACCATAATTCTTATTTAAATTTAACAGATTTTTTCAAAACTTACGCGAAAATCCACCAGAGGAATCCATAAGAGGCAGCCTGCACCATATAGCGGCACTGCAGTGACTCGCACTACGTGGGCGTCACTAACGAGTAACTCGCACGTGCTTTCGTATGAGTATATAAGCCGAATAGCTGTCTACGGGCAGCTGCTCGCTTTGTGTAAACTGTATCTTAAATAGTTATTACGACGAGCCAATAAGATTCATAATGTCAAGTACGCTACACTCACTAATATGAAATTCCTTTCCTTTAATGTCACATAATTTGTTACACTAAAAGCACTCACAAAAATATATTAGTCATATTTTCTCTCAGTGACCGATCTCAACAACATAAACGCGTAATTACCATTACTTAGAACGACAATATCATCGTAATGGGCATAAATATTTATCACAAAGGATTTCTTTGTAACGGTTTATTCCAGACCTTTATTGCGCTCGTAATAGCTAACTCCGAAAATACAAAGGCTACAGTTGAACAAAACGGTGCCTCCATTTACATTTAAGCAAGGCTTGTTGCTGTTATACAAAACTTCTTTCCAGAGCACCTGCTGTATGCAATATGCAAAGTATGCACAAAACTAATATTGTGTAAATGAGTTCAGAATTTATTACATTATATTTTTGGCTATAGCTATATTAAGAACGCAAAAAGAAAAAATATAGATACTATACTTCATAAAAGAGATAAATAGAGCCATAGTGATATATTGTGTTGTTAAGAATATAATCGGCAATCATGGGGATGGTGTGAGTGGGGGGAGAGCTTCCCCGTCCTTTTTTTTTTCAGATCTAACACGAAGAGGCACAATATAGAAAGTGTAAAACCAAAACTACTATTAGAAAATATACATCAAAGTGAAGAGTTTATTCAAAAACATCGAATCAAAAACTCTTAAGTAACAAAATTCATTCTAATATGCAGCAGAAGATTTCTAAGAAATATTTGGCACCCAACGTGGTACCTGAAGCAAAATCATTAAGTTACGCCTTATTATAATTTTCATCGGCGGTTCCTTTGTTGAACAATTTACGAATATTACCAGGGAAGTGGGGAACAGGATTAAAATATTCATGATATTTCAAGTTAAATGAATGGTACGATAATTAGCCCCACGGATCTCCCCTAATGATTTACGGAAAGAAAGTCAAATTAATTTAATGAGAAGACTGAACAAAGTTTGCTTTTATTGAGCACGTCCATTATCACCATGAAATTAAAGACTGAAAAGCCTCTCCTAAATTCTGCAGAATTTAAATTTGAATTCTAGGCTTTAAGAATCTCTAGAGGTCCATTTATTTACCATTTCCGTGGGTTGAAGTGGCAGCGCTGGTCACGTCTATCGGGGAAGCGATTACCATTGGAGTTAACGAGCTTTCGAGTGGAAAACCGCGTTCAAGTTGTAGCTATTCACTGCTAGACTGCGATCGCTTGTGTAGAATTGGAAGAGCAAATTACTTCAACCGTGAGATGTGTTGGCCTTATTTTTGAAATGGTGTGCTTCAATTCCACGTTGATTTTCATATATCTATACCGCCATACTTAGATAGTTTTACAAACATACACGTTCATATTCAATAATTTTAAATTGTAGGTATATTTCACTACTTAGTTACACCGCCGAGCTAAACCGAGTTTTTGTCTCCGAAATAACTTTAAAAAAAACCGACTTCAAATGCGTAAACACAAAAAAAAAACTAAAAAATAATTCCTAATATCTATTACCTAATACTATAATTTTCCTAATCTATGTGAAAGTAATTCAAGTTAAACCAGCTAAATATCTTACAATAGTTATACTTATATACCTATTGTTTTTTGGGAGTCGGTGCCAGTAATAAATTAATATTAAACCTAATGAAATAAGAAATAATACCTATTCAACAAAAAAATAATCGTTCAAATTGGTTTATAATCGGCGGAGATATTGCGTATAAAAAAGTTCATCCCCAATTTTCCACCCTTTTGTTGTTTTTTTTAATATTAAATTTATATGGGACCACCCTTGATGTATTATTACCTATACGCCGAAAAAGATTTATTCAAATCGGTTCATAATTGGCGAAGTTATCGCGTAACAAACATAGAAAAAAAACATACGGGTCGAATTGAGAACCTCCTCCTTTTTTTGAAGTCGGTTGAAAAGAGAGCGCCACTTTGGTCGATCCTGTACTGATCCGACAGACCGATGAGATGGATCTGCGTGAACTTCAAGGCCAATGACTAGCAGGATAAGAAGGTCAGCCCATTGCACATAGGGCTGGCGGCATTTCCCCTGCGCCAAAAAAAAAGGGCCAATGACTAGCAAGATGTAGTGTATAATTTTATGTGGAAGAACTACCAGTTATCCGCACGAAGCGATTCGCTTCCACATTTATAATGCGGAATGGCCTGCCCTGCCGAGGTCTTTTTTTCCTGACCACTATAAGGCAAGAGTTAACAGGCATCTTTTAGGCAAACGCCTATCATCCTAGACCTCATCGTCGCTTTCCATCAGGTGCGATTGTGGTCAAGAAGCGTTAGCTTTAAAAAAAACATCATTCTAATTTAAGCAGACATTCTGATTAATTCGTAAGTAATTCTGCAGTCTTAGTCAGAGGCGTAGCTGACAGGAAAAGACTTAGCCAGCTGAGCCCACTGGCTACCTTCGAGGCTGACCCCTTACGTCAGCCTTCCTCAAAATTGGCGATAAAGCCCCCCTTATGAGCGCTGCGGGCCTACAAGGGAACGCCAAGACACACAGATTTTTACAAAATATTTTGGAAACCTCTGCCTTCTTACATTAACCGGTGAAATGGAAACAAAGATAGTTGATGGCAGAAAGGTATTATTAATTTACGGAAATCGGTTTCCCAAGCTTTATGCCACATGCACATTCATAAATATATGTTCTTCACATTTCCCACATGGATCAGTAATTCAGTACCCCATCGGAGAAAATTCAACAGCCGTGAGCGAACATAAAATCAATGTGTTACAACATGTTTCTCTTTATGAATCGTATTTATTGCGTCGGTCGTATCGCGCTGAGTGAGCGTAAAAATAATATTATTTCCATATATGTATGTTCACCCGTGTGTAGCATAGCTTAGAAGCATTATTTGATTCCATTGTATGCAAGTTTACGCTCAATTAAATCGGCTATTCAGCTTAGTTATTATTTAGGTTGTATTAACACACTGTGGTAATAAATAATTACCGTAACGGTCGCATTTAATATGACAAATTGTTTGGAATATATTTTGATAGCATCCGATGATCCGATACATTAAATTGCTTTGTTCATACATTTAGGCTGCGATTTGGGTGATAAGATTTCACTTACACTATTACCTGAAAAAACTTTTTTTGCGGAAGAGTGTAAATTGAAATTTTCGTGGTTGCCATGCGTGCATTACAATGCACTGCGTGGTAATCACCATTGCTAATTGCGAACTGAAATATACAAAACAAAGCACAATAAATCCCGCAACAATTTGACGGACGTCAACCGCCACTCGAGGCGAATTGCACTCTTCAACATCCGTCGGATATTGGCTGGCGGCCGGCCGCTGTAAGAGTCAACACGCTGCGGACATCGAGGGCGTTCGCGCGTAATTGAAGGGGCTTGTATTGATTAATTTGTATACGACATACGCTGTGCAATATAACCCGCAACAATTTGATGAATGGCAACCGCATCTCCAACATCCGTCGGATAATGGTTTGTCCCCAGCTATGCGAGGAAAAAAAACAGACAGCTGTTGGGGGCGGAAGGGACCGACAACCTGGTGACGGTCGCGGGAATCCCTTGAATGCGGACAGCTCAGGACCGATCCGTGTAGAAGATATTGGGGGAGGCTTATGTCCAGCAGTAAGCATCTATTGGCTGAAATGACTATAGGATGAAGAAGTGTCAGCACGTTGAGGATAAGCATCGAGTGTGCTGATTCGATACACGCGTAATGGATGAGGCTTGCATTAATTAATTTGCGTAAACGCATAAGCTGCGCAAGTATAACAAGCAACAGGCAAACCGCCATTTCCGACACCTGACACGATGTGTACTCATCAACATCCATCCGTCGGATATTTGACTTGTCTCCGGCCGGGGAGAGTCAACTAACACAGGCCACGAGTGCGCCGATATATGGCTTAATTGAAACCTTTTCATTGATTAATTTGCAATCGCGACCTGTAACAGTTTGGCAATTTATTGTGAACAACTACAGGACAGGACTACCACTGGCCAACAGACGTCGGATATTGGCTTATCGCTGGCTACAGTGGTTACACGCTACGGACGTCAAGTGCGCCCATACACACATTTAATTAAAGGACCTTGCATGATTACATTACTTCAGGTGGAGCCAGCGGTACTTGGTCAACTTCAACGTCACGGCTGTGCTTAGGGATTCTAGTCGGAGATGATTGCCAAATGACTCATATGGGTCAAAATATGCACCTAGTCTTTTCTGTAAATAGTTCTCAGTGTGGGCCCGGAATAAGTAAGACTAACCTACATGTACCGACTCTAACCTATGTGCAAAACTACGTGTATTATGCTTCGATAAGTACTTTAACCAAATATCTAGTTTCATAATACATAATCACAAAAAGCTTTAAAACGAATAATCTAAGCAGCGTAAACTTGTTATTTTTTTTTTTTTTGAAGTAAAAAAAGGTTACAATTAAAGACAATCCTACCAAAACGTTAACAGGCCGACAAGGGCTCAAACACGCACCTAATTGGAGGACAACCCGTCCACCTGAGCGGGGTGAAAAAAAAATGCGGCCGTCTGAAGGGCTGCCCCCGCAAATTGGCAGCGGGCGTTCATTAAATGATCACTGGGGCTCTCGCTCTCCAGATTGGTGTAGCTAAACAACTATAGCTACCACACGAACCTTCTTCTCAATCGGTCACTTTTAGCAGAGTAGTCGTGTCTGCTGATGGACAGGGTTGCGGCTCGACGTCGCCGCTGGCTTCTATGGCAGCTGCTCGTCGCGCGATTTCTCTTCACTTTTGAAGACTTTGTGCGTTGCGTAAACTGTACTCCGATCCACTGCGTAAACTTTATAATAAAGTAGATCCAGCGAATCTTCCCTTCAGTGTCGCCTTGCACTACAAGCAACGACAAGCAACAAGCGCAACAATTCAGTTCACATTTAGACTGCACTGATCACCACCATATTAATGTTTCCAATACTGAGGCCCAGATCACACTCACTCTTACTCATCTTAGTGTAGTAGTACTCGTATTCCCAGGTGCGTCCAAAGCTGTCACTTTGAAGCCTGGTGTACGATTGGACCATGATTCAGGATTTGGCAAGTCTGGTTATTAAAATAATGCGACTGCTGTCTGATCTTAGTGAACCTTAGACAGAGGAACCAGACTAATTGAATCATGGTTACATCTATAATTTTCAGAAATATCTGCAGGTTCTTTCTTCCTCCACCGACTTAGTGCTAGTTAATAAATTAATCATAATAAAGAACTCACTGCAACATATCATCTTACTTTAATCTATAAATTCTCCTATAGAAGTTTTTGATTGAATACTTGACACAGAGTTGAATATGAGAAGCGCTCAGAGGGTAAGAAGTTAAGAACGTACAGACAGACATCCTGTTGTCGATTCTATGACGTGAATCATAATCGCATTGGCATATGATACCCTGCGGGACGATAGACGGATAAACTCGTCATCTGTCAGTTACATGCAGGCACAAAGCTAAACAATGAGATATGATTACAGATCTTTTGAAGGAATATTTGTCTAACTTTGATACGCTCAACGCTGACTTTCATTTGATTTGACCCTAAATACTTGTAGAATACTTCTATAAATAATAAGATCTATATTCTACATTGCAATATCCTTCTTCACTACTGTTGATTCTATCCTCATGAGGCAAATATATGAGCATCACAATTACGGCGATTGCCTCAGATTGGACCACGTCACACACGTTAGGATTTTATTGTTTGATTTTATGCAAGTTTTTGGCTATAACTTACCGAAAATCAAATGAAAAATATAGTAAAAAGCGTACTAATCACAGCGACATTTGCTCGAAGTATTACAACTACAAGTAGTACCTACACGTATGTTAATTTCAATAAAAACACCAACCCTCTGTTTCGAAAATAAATAATAAATAAAAATAATAAAATTCAAGAACAACCTGAACAACGTGATATTGAAAAGGCATGTGCACGAAATAAAGACCAAATAGCCGAAGCAATTATCTAAGAGAAAGAAATTAGCAATAAAACATTACCCTAGGTTGTCCTAGGCGAGCGACGAGAGTAAAGGTAAAGCGGCGCGCAACGGTCCAGTCCGACCTGTAAGGCATACAACCGTTCTTGCGCTGAGATTGCCAACCCAAGGCTTTATTGTTAGGGTAAGAGGTCCTACACATTTTCATCCTATCCTATATATACATCATTAAAATGTTTAATAAGTTACCTCAAAAAAATATAGAGTTTCCGGTACATAAGTTTGAGTTGCATGTAAAAAAAAACTGCCTAATGCAGAAAGGCTACAATAAAGTAGATGATTATTTAAACGATTAAGATTTATGGGCATGTTGATCTCCTCGCCTAAGCACCTGTCCTCTAATGTTTAATTTCATTCCATAATTTACACGATACTGATTTTTCACTGTAATCATCATTTTTACAAGAAATGATATTGCATTACATTCAAAATTAAAATTGTAATTACGAGTAGCATAATATTTGAAAAGAGTACTACAGATTTTTTTTGCTGATTAGATAGATAGATAGATAGATATTCTTTATTGCACAAAAATAAAATACAAGCATGATACAACAGCAACAGACAGTACAATATGGCGGTCTTATCGCTTGTAGCGATTTCTTCCAGACAACCTTTGGTTGATTCTTCTTGGTAACGGTAGATTACTTAATATTTGACATTTATAATGTTCTATATGGACTTAAATTGAATAAGTTTTTTTTTTCATCTTGTGCCCCACCCACACATCTGTCTAGGTGACGGCCATGACAGGTTCCCTTACGACAACATAAAAAGGGGAATGAAGGGACGTAATGTAATGGAAAAAACACTTCATTCACGGGACTTGCGATTGTATCATCCGAAAGCGACAAACGCGGCGAAGAATTGTGCAGTTTGTAGCGAATCATCATTCAATCCAGGTTTATCAAAGGACATACAGCATCCGACTTCTTTATACAAAAATAGTTTCTATGAAAAAGTTTCATATGAAGTGATGCAAAATCGTTGACACGTCAAAATGTTTACACACTTGGTCGCGTCGCGTCGCAAACTAATTAACCCCAGTACGTAGGCCATATACTAAACTAGTTCATATTTTCGTTACCTAAATATATATGTACCTTATTGGAAAAACATTACCTCTAGCCCGTACGTAGCGTACAGCATTAGCATCAAAGGAAAACGTACACCTAGGACAACGGGTTAGTAGCCGTACCACCAGTATTTACGACACCCGGACCGCATAAAGAATTCATTATACAGTGGCGTTCGATGGAGGGAACAGGAGCCAGCAATAGCCGCAAATCGAGTTAATAGTTTATGCCACTGTACGGGATAATTGTGAGCTGCTTAACCCACTAGCGCCGCCTTCCGGGCGCAAGTGAAACGCTCTCCTCGACCTACATGCGAATGTCGATTTTCATTTTTTTCATGTTGGTAGGTACTACGAACCTTATGCTTTCTGTGTGGGATTGTTCCTGCTAATATTAATTAAGAATATCTCGTAACAATTACACCAAACATTGCTGGGATGAAAACTTGTGTTATTTGTTGTGTATGAAAACTTATTCGTTGTACATATACTGCGCATAGGACATGTGTTTTAGCTACTCTTAGGGACAGGTGGACATGGATGTTATCTGTAATGTTATGTTGTCTGATCATATAACAAAATGGTTTTTATGGTTAAAGTATAAGAGTAGTAGAAATAAAACAATCACACAACACGTCAATATCTCATCATAATCATCATCATCTCTACCTGTTATTCGTTGCGTCCAAAGCCGTCGCTTTGGAGCTCGGGGCACGCTTGGACCATCATTTAGGATTTGGCCCAAATCCTTCTGCTTCTGCAACTGAATAATGGTTACATGTTTCAGAAACTATCTGAAACGTGCAGGGTTCCTCACTGCGTTATACCTCTCCGCCGAGCTAATCGTAGAAATAAGCACATAGATTAGAAAAATCCAGAGGTGCATGCTCGAATACAAACCTACAGCCTCCCGTTAAGAAGCTGCACGTTCTTATCCAGTGACCTACCATACCATAGCTCAACATTTCAATACCGTTCCACAGAAAAAAAAATATAAACAGTTGTTTTTTTCACATATCTCCCGCGTCGTTGCACGCTCAAACTTCCTTGAAAGACTCCGTCGTCAACTCCCGCTTTGAAACAAACATTTCTTGGAGCATCCCCCAGTTCATTGTAAACTCAGCCCCACGCAGACTGTGACAATTAACCTTAAAAAAAAAAAAGATAAGTTGCAAGAATAACCAGTCGACTTTACAAGAGCACTTCTGTTTGAGTGACGTCAAAATTTTTACAGTAAAAGCCCATAAAATTATCCCTCTTGTTATTACCATTTCCATTCCAAACGCTTCAGAATATACCGATAATTTGAAATAACCGGCCAAGTGCGAGAGTCGTACGCGCGCACGAAAGGTTCCGGCGTATCATTGACTAATTTAAGTGACCAGCAAAAATGTCCCAAAAATTGTGGCACGAATTTTAATAGGACGAGTTGTCCCCTAACCCGTTTAAAACAAATGCCTGTAAACCTGATACCATTTATTGATATCGAGCAGAAATGCCGTTTTTTGTACGGATTCTCCCATTTATTTTATTATTAATAATAAATTAAAGTAAAAAGACAACTAAGTAATTTTGTGAATATTTCGTGCTACCTGTTGCCGAAATGGATATCCAGCAAAAATATCTTCTTTGTTATATGGGAGCTCCGCTTAAATATTTACATTGTTGTAGTATTTATTTATAACGGCAAGAAAAATACATAATTTGTAAATAAAATCAACTGTCTAGCTACCGCGGTTCTCGAGATACTGCCTGGTGACAGTCAGACGGACGAACATACAGCGAAGTCTTAGTAATAGGGTCCCGTTTTTACCCTCAGGGTACGGAACCCTAAAAAGATACAATTGTGCTTAGAAAACTTACGCCTCGGGCGGATCGAGAGAACATTCTGGAAACTGTTGGTGTAACTATTCTAGAACGTGTGACACAAATTGCCCGCAGCTATTGGCTGGCACGTTTAGCGGGAAAATATAAAAAGTTCGCCACAGCTTCACAAGATATATTCTTTTCGCGGGTGGGATTCGCCCCTTTCCGTTATTATAATGCCTTTGTGGCAGTGTTTGATTTTATTCGGCTTAAGTTTGAAAGATCAATATGATCCGCTTTATCGCTTTCGCAAAGTTTGCGCAAGTAAATTGTTACGTAAAAGTTTTAAAAGTACTTTAGCTTTGGCAGTGAAGTGAGTGCTCGCAATATAGGAGTCGTGAGGACAGTGACGGCTTTAGGGGGTGGCGAACGAGGCCATAGCAATGGGCCTCGCGGAGCAAATCCATCATCATCAGCGTTTTATCCCGGTTACGTCCCAAGCTATCACTTCGGTCGCAGTCTGGGGTCCGCTTTCCTGCTAGTTTCGCGGAGCAAATCCAAGCTAGTGAAAAATATATGGATATTTTTTATATATTAATTCACCATCATTGTCACCAGTCAGCTAATAGATAGACCTACAATATGTCGTCAAGTGCAGCTCCGGAGACCTGTCCCAGAAACGCAAACAAGGACGTTGATATCGTAGAATTCGTTGAACTACGCGGTAGGCAGTATTTGGTATCGTGGGAGCGTCACACACGTTACATGCCAAACCACGCCGATTTCACTGTCGCGCATGTATATGTACGAAGCCTGCTTAGCATGCGATGTTAGTAGTTTTATCTAGAAAACAATATATTTATTGTTATTATATATAAACGCTGACAACAACATCGTTAAATATTCTTTACTATTATTTTAACTTAGCCTTCATACTCAGTACATAATAATTTTACAGTATTTATGATTGATGTTAGCCTGGAACAGAAAGAAGTACGAATCTTTATGAATCCATACTAATATTATAAATGCGAAAGTAACTCTGTCTGTCTGTCTGTCTGTCTGTCTGTCTGTCTGCTACTCTTTCACGCCAAAACTACTCAACGGATTTAAATGAAATTTGGTATACAGATAATCTAGACCCTGAGAAAGAACATAGGCTACTTTTTATTGCGAAAAGGGGGTTGTAAGGGGTTGAAAGGGGGTTAAAAAGTTACTTTTCCACGCGGACGGAGTCGCGGGCGGCCGCTAGTGAATGAATAAACAGAATCATGAGAAGGAACGAAAAAGATAAAGGAAGAAAATATAATTCATTGAGATTAGAAAACTGTTCCAGTTTTTCGTTAGTGCTTCTAAAATGCCATAAATCCCAAATTTCGATTTCAAAACTGCAACAATTTTGTACATTTTACAACGGGGAGAGAGGGTGAAGCATACGTAAATCCTGATGCCAGATAGCTTGCGGTTGCAAAATGGATTTCACTCCAATATAAATATGATATTGAATATCGATCACGTAATCGTTATGTTGCATAAAACACGATAATCTTAGCGCGATCAAAAATATCGTCCGAACAGTTTACATAGTGGAAGAGCAAAATTACACATAACAGATAGATGTAGTCAACAGCTAGTAGTAGATAGATAGATAGATATTCTTTATTGCACAAAAACAAGATACAACACAACACGAGTAGCTACACATATATCTCCTAGTTTATAGGCTCTTATTTCGAGGGGCATAAGAGTCTACAGCAGCTAAAATCGGTCGTATGTTAAGAGTTTCTACGCTTTGGTGTTTAATGCGAATTGTTACATTCCGATTTATTTGAGAGTATCCCACTCGCAGGTTTCCCGTAGGAATGATATTTTTCGAAGCAAAATCAACTGTTGTTACTCAGGGCTAATACAGTATAGTGGTGAAAGGATTTCCATAATCGATCCAATAGTTTAAAAAAGTTGAACATGAAATTGTAGTCTCCGATTTCAGTACATCTTCGAAGTGACACGCCAGCAAATATTTATTCCCAAAGCAGATATATTAAATCATTGTAATAATTAGTACGATAGGCATCTGGCAAACGCACGCGTGCCCCGAGGTAAATATATCAACGGGATACGTTCAGAATGTACGAACAAAGCTTATCGAGAATTGGGTCCTGGATTTTGAGATACGGATTATTTGAGCCGTTGTAGCAAGTGACGACTTAACGGAGGTGTCGATTGAGGAATAAATTTTGAATTGTTCAAATGATGCCAGGCTTTCCATCTGGTCACACCTTCCAATAGCTATGTAGCGACACAACAACTAGAACATGGGTTAAGTTCTAATTGGTCTAAATAAACTGTACCATAACAGTAGCGCTAAATTCTAATCGTAGTCCATTCAAAGATATTCTTAATTTTACGCTGATAGTGATTTATAAATTCCACATTTAAATACTTCATCCGAACAGTTTTTCACGCAATAAATACTTTTTGACGTTAACTTCCTAATCTTCATTCATCATCTACTCTGTTTGCATGGATGACCACTAGTATCCATCCACACTATCCAACATTCTAATCTCGAAGGCGACTACTGTCCTACTCATCCTAATACAATTCGGTTATGAATATGAATGCAAACATTCTTGTAATAAGAATAGAGCAGTGGACGTTTCTAGTCATGCTTATACTCACCAAGTGAATTACCACTAAAACTGAACTGGCGCCAAACGTCGTCTAAAACTTCTGTACTACGGCTCGCCACTACTGTGGTCGTCAGCGACACGGCAATGGTACCCACATGACCCGACACTCGTCGCTTCCGACTAGAACCACACAACTTGTATGCGGCCACGACTGACGGCAGTTTAACTGCAACGCTGAAGGCCGATGCTTTGTTTGCTAGAAATAAATGTGTCGAGGTTCAAAATACCGTACTGTTTGTTATGTACGGTATTTTGAATCTGGAAACCCCTGAACCCTTTGAAACTGGATTTAATAAGAACCTGATATAGGCTAAAAAAATGAAGAAACACTGACCATGATGCCACCATGAGCATGGAAATATCTAGACGATCATTTATGTAAATCAAACTAAGGAGGTTAAAGGTGGCGCAACGTGCTTTGGAGCGTTAGATGCTCGGTTTTTCTTTACGAGACCGCGTACCCAACGAATGAAATCGGAAAGAGAAGTAGGGTAGTAGACGTTGGCACGCGAGTGTGTGAGCTAAAGTGGACATGGGCAGGACACCTGGCAATGCGTAAAGATGATAGGTAGAATATATAACTTACCGAATGGCAGCCAAGAATGGGGCGACACGTCCTGTGAGTAGACCACCTGCCCGATGGTCCAACGATATTGTAAAGGCAGCAGGGAAACAATGGATAAGGCTGGCAGGGGATCGAAGGGAATAGCGTGATAAAGAAGAGGTCTATACTCAGCAGTGGGTGGATATGTGCTGATATGATGAACTAAAGGAACACCAATAATCGACCAAGGTGTCATAATTGTATAAACAATATTTAAAGGGTTTTTATTTGTATTAGGCTACCGCTTGAGCACAATCGCACCTGATGGGAAGCAATGATAAGATAAGATGGTACGCGTCTGCCAAGAAGTTGCCTGATCAGTATCTGTTCTTAATGATACCCATATTATTAACACAGAGAGAATTCGATACATAAACACTTACTTAGATACAAAAACTATAAAAATGTTTATTCGAACCATAAAATCCATACAGTGTGATTAACAATGTGTGTTTGAAATCCTATGTTAGTTAGTATACAGCCAATTGAGACAAGATTACACGACTTGATAAGGTATAAACCGCTGACTACGATTCCATCAGGAACTCGGGACTTACACACGCCAACGCAGCCGCTTCAGACTAACCGTTTATCAATAAAGATTGCATGCATCACTAGGTTACTTTATTGTTACAGAGTGATACACCGACTAGTTGGAAACTAGTCGGACACAATATCGATCCTGGCGAGTCGACACGTGAACTTGGTGCGCCTGCATTACGTGTTACGTGTCCGAGCGGTAATTTGTTTGTTCTACTTCTATCTATCATGACGTAGCATCCGTTTGATGGGGTTTTAAGTTAATATACTGCAGCAACAGCCGAATTTCGTTACTGGGTAAACAAGATTTATCCCCGAACTTGAACCGAACCCGAACTTGAAAGATTTCTTTGAGTGTTCTGAGGATCGCAATATCCTTACTGTCGATCTTTTAAACATTAGAGGAGGTTAGAAAAGGGGCTTTTCATCCTGAAAGAATACGTTTTCTTCGGAGCACGCGCGATAAAGGCTTTATATTCCGCAGGCGGAAAGCCGCGAGCGCTAGGTAAGGCAATAAATGAAAAGTAACTATTAATCTTGTACCCTTTTCTATAATAGGTCATATTAAATGTGTATGTAGATGGTGTATATGTATGCATAGTAGCAATGTAGTAACTTTGACTTTAACTTAACGTTAGAATAGTTTATAACGGAATCATACCCTTATTATAAGTTGATAACTTGAGGTACCTGTAAGTAACCAAAACGCTTACTGCTGAAGACTAAAGCATTTTGACTTAGTTGAGAGCTGCATCTTACTTTCTACATCAAATTTATGACAAAAACAACATGTTTGAGAAGCGTCACAGTATTAGTAAGGTTACTGAACCAAAAGTCTCCGCTTGAACAGTTCTTCAGATTTGCATTTGAAGAAAACAAATGACTGTGAAACAGGACAATTAAGGCTTACAAATACCTTCCCTTTGTTCAGAGTAAAGCTAAAAATCCAGTCGTCCCAAAGTAAGGACAATTACTTTAAGGCAAACGAGCGTAATTAAGCCAAGCAAACTAGGCGAGGCGGACACCATAAAACAAATCAATTACCCAGCCGGACCAGTGGGCCGCTCCTGCCGGCTATCGATAAGCTGCCTATTCCCACCACAGGGCAACACAGTGCCACCATAACAATGACGGATCTGCGTCTTGACCTTGAACTATAGCTTAACCTCAATGTCTGTTAACATTTATCGACACTTCCACATCTAGACTGCTACTGGTCTATTGATCAACAGGCTGTAAGAAGAAGAGTATGGACTTCATAAGCATAACATACGAGAATATTGATCCGCCCGCCCAAATAGAAGACGCGTCTCTTCTCTGAACTCATATATCTGTGACCGCACACGAACCTCAACGAAACGTCTCAGTACAATAGTCACAATACCAAGCGGGGAAGGGATACCTACAGGCTTGTCGATAGGTGCTCGTCATCACAAAGACGCGGTTCTGGGTATGTAACACTTTATGTGTATGGGCTTTTAGTTCTGTTATTACCTATATGAACAAGTAATGCGAACAAGTAAGTTAATTAACTAGCGAAAAATATTTGGGGGCAGACGGACTGGTAATATAACCAATTCGTCTATCTTTATCAGTCATCTTATTTGTATGTTATACTGAACCAAGTACTCCGTGCTCCGAAACGACAGCAATGCAACCGGGAATAGGAAATACGTGTACGAATGAAATGGCTGAGTAGTTTAAAGATGAGTAAATGACGAATACCAGGGCCAATGGAAGGACTGGACACTCGATAAATCTCAGGTGATCTGTGACCTAGTGGCTTAAATTAAGGCCGCCCCGTTACGAAAGAAAATATACCTGTCGCATCCAAACAAAGAACACACAGCGCGTGTGAAAGAGAGGGAGACTCCGATTCGGTCGAAACGTCTGCTTTAAATTAGGCGCTCTGGGTACAGAGATGATAAATTCAGGCATTTTATGTAAAATGTCATAGTAAGTGCAAAAGATACATTGGACCCCGGATACGTAGTCCGAGGTCCAATGTATCTTTTGCATTTGCATAGATCATGCATACTCTGAAATAGGCTTTTTGCCCATCCCCTTCTGAATATATCCAAGTTGAAGTCATGCTCTACGCAACATAGTCTCCATCCGTCAATACCAATGTAAAGGCCACTCGGAGCTCCCGATGCAGAAATGCAGGTGCAAATTCCTCGAGACAATACCAGCGGCGTCTCCGCACGACAATGACATCACTCGAGCCAACTCCTCCATTCATTACAAATGCGCCGCTTGCATACAGATGCAGGAGGAAGTTAGAATAAAAATAAAACCTCATGCTCGTCACTAACGGCGGTACTTTGTATCTGAGCTTGAAATGGAGATAAAAAAGAGCTGGACGTGTTTTTTAAACGTTTGAATAGAAAAAATCTAGTTTACTTTTTTTTTGCTTTGAATGTTATGGGCTCTATGACTTTCAAGTTTTATTTAAGTCACTTTAAACTCTATAATAATGGTTTGTCTGCGTCAATATGAGACTCCCAATTGCAGCTCAAAGTAGAGCTAATCAACCTTTTTTGGAAGAATATTCAAGGTCAATAACAGATTATCCAGCAAATGCCAAACTTTAGCTGAAAGAAACCCCTTAATAAACCTGCGAAAACTCACTACAACCTACTCGTTTAAATATTCCAGTAATTCCAGTACATCGGTCAATTGACTCTTAGTATTACATCATCTAAGTAAACGCGTTCAGCCGTTCCAAATATAATGAAGCAACCTATAAAACCCCGCTTCAAGCTAATCGTTTCATTAATCCAGTACATCGGACAGTTGGTTCGCAGTATCACATCATCCAGGAATACTCGTATGTTCGCGTTCAGCCGTTCGGGCGGCACTAAAAGGTGGGCTAATGAATATAATGAATGCTGGCAACGCCGGCGCTAATGAGCCATCGTGGACGTCATATCGACCCGGTGCTAGGCTGCTATGTTAATTCACGGTTCAAGTTGCAAGCTTCCAGTCTACTTTTAACTTCACTTTTCCATATCCATCATTCAAGATTGATGATCATATTCCGAGATAAAATACTTTTCCACCACCGTTACTCACCTCACCATGTCACCATCTCTTGGAATTTGTGAGAATTGTTGACACGCTTTAGTTTGTCGTGCTGGTGATCAGCCACGCTGATCTCTTGCCTTCAATAGTTTAATGTCACAGCTGTGAAACATATAGCTTTCTTTTTACCTACACACGACGAGCGAAATAAGTTGTGAAAACACCGTTAACTGTATAAATTCATATAGCCAGCTCTTTCCAAAAAGAATAGTGCACTTTCACAGAAAAAAAACCTAAATTTTTTGAGAGCACTCTGTGATGCTGTCCGATTCAACACATTTACGGTAGTAAAAACATCTGTGCAGAATATACTTTACAGGTAGCGACTCCTTTTTCACTTTAAAAGATCAAAGTCTCATCATGAGGATATAACATATCATTGTCTTATGTAACGGGATCCATCGACAGCAATGAAATCACCGATCACAACAGATTAGAAAACATCTTTACATAAGAATATGATCCCTTGGATAGAATATGATCGCAGACTACTATAAAAATGAAAGCCCGTAAGAAAAACAAAACGTGTATTAATATATTTTTCATGTAGTATCTCTGTCTACAACAGAGCCTGTAATCTGTAGCTAAAGCCAAAACGAATCCTGCAATTGCGATGTTTTTGTTTTCTTATTGTGAGATGGTTCGTAGTTATTGGATGCCCGCCAATATTTTTTTAATACTTGCTTTTACGCTACATTTTTGTTCTACCTTAAGGAAAAGTGAATCTTGCATTTTTAGGATGATGAACTACAATAACTCTTTGTGGAGTTGATTAAACATTTTAAAACTCTGAAGAAAGCAGTACTTTATGCCCTATAAAGTTATCTCTTTTAAACTAATAACTTGTACCACCCATGTTCCTGACTCCACACTCCAGCACTCTGCTATCCTATCCTATAGGATGGTGTTAATTAGTGAGACGATAGTTTCAAAAGCTGCTGCGTTTTACAGCTTATTAAAACGGAGGATATTAAATACATCCCGCATTTTTGAACATTCAGATTCCTAGCCGTGGATTTGATTAAATACTTTCGAAGTGGATATATATTACGTTGGGAGCTGTCTTTAGTTCTAATCTTATGAATCCCGGTTGCATCCAAAGCTGTCGCTCTGAACCCTGGATACGCTTCCACCATGATTCAGGATTTGGGTAGCATGGTAAGCGACTGCCGCCCGTCCGACTTTCGCAACGCTTTTACAGGGGAACCAGACCAACTGAAACATAGTTACACGTTTCAGAAAGGGAGCTGTTTTTAATAGCTGTAGGTAAGTTTTTTAATGTGATAGGTGGCAGACAGGCAGACGGATCACTTGATGGTAAGCGATTGCCGCCGCCCATGGACACCCGCGACACCAATGGAGTCACAAGTGCGCTGCCAACCTTTAAACCCCCCTTTCTCCCGGATTGGACCCCCGGTACCCTCATCACTCAGCGAAACATAACACAGTGCTGCTTCGCGGTCTCCCACGATCGAAAGTAAACAAAAAGGCGCTAAACGCGTGCTAACTTGTATGATCTCATAAATGTATTTTTTATTTTGTTCTTCTGGTTATTAGGGCTGTGTCATTTTTATTCCATAAAGGAGCAAGCTTGCCTATCACCATTACCATAAATATAAAGCAGATGAGGTACCCTGAATCGCCCTTGTAAGGACTCAAGATTCTACTTACTAATTTATTTGTTTGTTAAAGCAAAAAAAAATGCTTTGACCAACATCAATATCTGTATAGATCCGATGTTTCCAATCAACTGATCGCTACAAACGGGCCAGGGCAAATTGGCAATCCTCATAATCCGGAACTCCAGTCGGACGGCACAATCGGAAATGATCTATCCTCTCCATATTGGGGTAACTAAGGGCGATTAGGGAGGGCGTAACAGTTTCGATAGCCCTTCAAAGTTTCGTTGCCTCCACTTCAGGCTCTCTCCAAGAAGTCAAGAAAAGGTCGAGAGCTATCGAGGGAATAGATAGTCTGGAATGTATTATTGACTTTATAAAGGTACCTGATTGGGCGCAAAATTAAGAGTACCTACATTCGACTGAAAGAAATCTTCAAGATTTCGTTAGCCAATGAAAACTGTCGAAATGAAAAATGTAATTTACACCGGCGCCACCTATTGGTAAAGAGTAGAACCAATAGTTTCATATATTTTAAATTAGAATAGCTAAACATTTCACCGCTTTTTCTTGGTAACGAGATGTTCTTCCATACCATATCTACATATCATTCTACAGATCACATTACCCTGCCCTAGCGAATGTCTATTGAAGCACTTTTAATAAACAAAGCCACTTAAACTTGTGTTGTGACAAAAGAGATGCTAAACATTTTGTAATTTTTCAATGACCTACTGGCACACCGCGCATTTTTGGAGACCAATATCGATTAGTGTCAGTCTCCAGAAGTGTTATAAAGAGCAGAGGGGAGACAAACCTAATAGGTACAACAGTACAAAGGACGAAAACGCGCGTCAAAATCAACCTTGTGCCCAGTTAGCACGGATTATCCCGCTTATTATTTTAGATGCGCAATCAATTGAAACCGTCGGTTCGTGGGGAGGGTGAGTAGGGGTTCGCAACGGCGAAACACCTCATTAATTATGCGAGGTCGTCAACCCTTTTCGTCTTATGCATTTTAATTGCTCATTTACAAGTTGCGCGACCGATAACACGACGGCGATTACAACGTTGTCATACTGAGCTTTGTTCTGCCTAAACAGTTTAGAGCTCGTAATATTGAGCGATTATTAAAAAAGGATTTTTACTTTCAATTTTTTTATTAACAGCCAGTTCTTCTTCAAAAATGGATACTTGTTGTGTAGCCTATGAAAGTTGACCCCATAACCCTAAGAAACATTATCAACATTTCTTGTTCGTATTTTCGCATTAAACATCAATAACAGTTGAATTTACAGGTTAATACAGGGGGGCCTATTCTCGAGCACTCGACATTGTAGTCGAATTTAGAGATTTCATACAATTGCCCCCCAGTTCGCGTCACTTAACAGCGCTAGCTTCTATAATAATAATAATATCCTCCAACCGATTTCGGGTAAGGCGGTCAATCTCATATCTATCAGCCTACTTAGGCAGGATACATTATAGTGCTCAAGTGTGTGCGCACACACAAAGCACTCTCTGTTCCCTTGCCCTCATATTCCGATAGGACCCAAGTGTGACACGACCGGAGAGGGATCGGGCGCACGACCAACGGCTTTACGAGTCACGGGGGTACAAGACCGCCAACTTCCAGACTCAACTCAGACTCAAACTCAGGTACAAATTTTGGCGCGACCCGGAGATCGAAGCCCGGGACCCCAAGCGCAGCCGTCGCTTTAAAGTGCGGCCCACTACTCACCGCGCCATCGAGGCAGTCTATGTCGCTATTAGCGACTCGCTAGAATTCCATATAACAAGTATGGCCGCGAGTATTATTTTTGCGATTTACATTCAATCACACTGGAGCTGCCTAATTAATGATTCACAGAATAATATCAAATCCCCTAAAAAATGTTATCATCTACCATACTGATTCTAGGAATACACCGAAAAAAAATCAGCTGTTCCATACATTATTGCCGCGTGGATAAATATTCTATTTTGTATGGAAAAGCTGTTTTTTTTTTCGCTTATTTTGTTGATCTGGCATGCTAAATGGACTTTACGATTTCGGAATATAAACGATAAAAAAATAACGGTGTAATGTCCACATTCCCCGCTACTCAATGAGGCATAACATCGATACCGTGGCGCCATCTGGCGGTGAAACCCACACCCGTGCCGGTTTCACCGGCGCGCGCGTTGTTTGTGAGTGTCGATATCGACAACTACTGGCGAATTAAACGAAAAATTTGTACAAAAAATTAACTCTCGCCTCACCTACGTGCCAAAAAAGTTGCAAATTGTCAGTAACGTTTTCACGACGTCTTAAGGTGACGGGTAGGGCACACTAGCGACGCCAATCTATTTTAATTTTTAGCTGCTAAACCGGATCTATTTTAAACAATTTCGGGGTTACATCCTCTCGGCAAACACTTATATTATATATTATATATTAATTAAGCATGCACAAATGTTGGGTCCAACGCGTACACGAAAAATTGATTCACGCCAAAAGCGGTCACATGTAGCGTGAATCCACTTTTCGCGTACAAAAGCGGACACTACATTTATGCATGGTTATTTAATAAATAGTATTAGTGTTTCGAAGAGAGGTTGTAACCCCGAAATTGTTTAAAATAGATCCTGTTTAGTAGCTAAAAATTAAAATCGATTGGCGTCGCTAGTGTGCCCTACCCGTCACCTTAATATTTTTATTTTAGTGTAGGTACTTAAAAGGGATGTGGCGTATACTTGTTGTTTAACTTATTTTTTTTGTTATTCTTTTATAATTTATGTTTCACATTTAATTTTCTGTGGAAAACTTTGCTGATTTAAGTATTATTTAATTGTGTAATTTATGTAAAAGAATTAAATTGTTTTTTTCCCAAATAAATAAGTAAATAATCAATTTCAATGAAGTTTATGTATTGGTAAACCACAGGACAAAAACCAGTATCATGACATAGAACATTTAGTTTGACGAGGGAGCGGCCCTCATGGTGGGGTGGCCTAGTAAATTACTAAGTTGCCAAAACTATAGCGTCGAATTTTTATACATATCTTTATTCACAGTTAGCACAGGTGTTCGCGCTACGACAGCCTTCCCGAATAGAGTACAGCGCACGTGCGGTAATATCATATTGGTAATGTTTCGGGATATACATATGCGTTAAGCCTCGCGGGTCATAAAATATCCGTCTCCGGTTCCGTAAATTATACACCGTGTTCCTTTTGATATCTTAATTGCTTTAATGGTAGTACATTTACTTAAATATGAACGTTGTCTCTAGGATGAGTGAAATGATGATGTTGTATGGGAAGGCGATCTTTTTTCTTTGCGGGACATTTCCGTCCTGCATCTTTTCGTCGCCTATGACGTCGAGTAAAGTTTTAAAATTCCGCATGCCTCTATACCGATTATGAGGTATTATGAGACGTCGCTCAAAGTTACATTCTGAAAACGTTACACATACACATTATACATACACGTTAGGTACACAAAATACACTAGACAAGCGTCCGTGGCACTCATTCAGCTGGTCTCACTGAAAACCAGCGTCATGGCCTTTGTCTGGGCTGTGACATAAGCTGAGTGAGGGCCATTTATACTAGACGTCATAACACATCATAATATTAATTTAGCACTGTCTGGACATGATTGAATAAAGTTTTGTTTTTTTTTCCTTTTGTTTTATTTTTATGTATTTTTAATTATTTTATGTTTTGTTTTCTGTTTGTGCCAAATTGTGTTCTGTTTACAATTGCTATATGTGCTGTGTTGTGATGTCTATAATAATAAATATTTTCTTTCATTCTTTCTTTCTTTCTTTAAAAATCAGCGCTGCAGCGGCTGACTAGCGGTTGTTGTAGCACATGCTGTAGCTGAACCTTGTTGGCCGCAACTTTATGTTTTGTCCTTATTTCGTTCTATTTGTAAACTTGTGTTGTGGTTAATAAATGATATCTTATTCTTATTATTATCATTGAGTAAGTAAATATAGAATCGTAGGCATCTGTATTCGCCGATCTTGATAGAAAATATGCGTATCCGGAGCCTTATCCGTGAACCTGGCTTTTTTAACGATCTTGCACATTACTAGGACCTATACATAGACCCATGAGACCTACTCATGCTGTGGAACTGGCTATTTAACACCGTGGTACATCACAGACTTACGGTGGATTCGACCAATCTTTATCCGTGGATACATCTACTGGTATAACGTCAGATCTGTATGAAATGACAGCGCTATACTATAGACTTAGTCTTGGTCGATTAAGATTGGATCCAGACTAAATTTATTAATCATACTACAATAGCCACCTTTTTAAGTAGACAATTAAATCATAACGTCTGCAGCTAATTAAGACGGACAACATTGTAGAAAAGCAAAAGCCATTTGCAACACAGTATTCGTCTTAAATAGGTCAATGATATGAATAAATGAACAGTCAGACCGGCGTTTCATATTTTTACATTACTATATTTACAATTGAATGGAGTGAATATTGCAGAATCATTTTGTTTCAGACAAAGCCTGTTTTAACCCACATTTCATAACAAAATATCAACCATTTACTCTTTGTTTTCTTTTCACATGATTGTAATGACAGCTGAATTGTAGTTGATTTCAGAGTTGAAATTTGATTTCAATACAAATTATTTCACATTTTGTTTTGTTTCGAATATGAGAACAAAAACATCCATCAGAGATCACTTGTTTATACCTTTTGGTTAATACACCACCAGCATAATATATCTCTAATATGCTGTGGTGTTGGTCTGTAGACCAACCCCCCTGCGAAGAGTGGTAGGGCGGCATCCCGTCGTGTTATCTTCCACACCGAGCAATGTACACGTGGGCGAACCGGGGTAGGGGGGGTGAGATAATGGTAGAGCCACGCATTTCCACGTGTGTGTGCCTATTTACTTATCAAACGGTTCATAAAATGTATGGTACGGAACCGAACTCTTCGTGCGCGAGTCAGACTCGCACTTGGCCGATTTCTTTTCATTATGCAACCATGTTTTCAACTTGCTGTGAATGGCCAAAATATCAAACATTTTTTATTTCGTACAGCGTAGCGAGACATAGGACGTTCATCAACTAAATCATTAGTCTGTTGCAGTCCACTGCTGGACATAGGCCTTCCCAAATTTTCGCCAATCCAATCGATCTTTGGTGACTCGCATCCAGCTCCTGCCAGCCATCCTGCGCAAATCGTCACTTCATCTGGACTGAAGGCGTTGTACACTATGTTTACCGAAACGCGCCACTTACCATAATAAAATTAGTATTTAATATGGCGAATAATAAGAAAAGGTTCTTTTTTGCAGCGCCATCCCTAAGAAACACAAGGTCCATGTTATGAATCTGTTAACAACTTCCATAAACAGAGGAAATAAAAACAACATCAACACAGCCTGAAGCCAGTTTTGATCGATCCGCATCTAACGAAGTCTGTTAAGGCTAGGTTACACAGTGCGAGCTAAACTTAAGTTTAGGCGCCGTATTAACACCTGCAACACCTGAGGAGTCACAAGTGATTCCTAAAGGTTTGAAGATCACATAAGTCCGGAAATAGTTCATTCGCAAGCGACTGTTCATTCCATAGTTTTGTGCCATTACGTTCAAAGTCACCGTTTCGGCACCCTGGATACGTTCATTTGGATCGCATGATCCATGATTTGGTAAGTCTAGTAATTACAATGAAGCCACTGCCACCTCACCTTCACGACCCTCGCATAGGAGAACAAGACCAACTAGATAAAGGTTACACATTTAGAATCATTATCTCAACCATTGTCGGTATCCACAGTTTATTCAGCGATTTATATCCCAGGATTTCCTCTTGCAGTCACTGTCTTTAGGTTCCAAGGTCAGCGGTCGAACGAGTAGGGGAACCTACCTACCCTCGCCTAACTGCCGTCTTCACTCCAAGACAGGTCTGCTGTTCCAACCATTGTCGATCCTACGGTAGACGTCCCAATGCCACTTCAATGCTATATCAAAGATGGGGATCGCCATTGCCTGAGAGCTTTTCCATCTAGCAAAAGATCGAGTGAGATATGCGGTGCTGACTGCTAATCTTCACTAGTTAGTTGGAGAGGCATCAGAAGAAGACTAAGATTTTTGTCCTTTAAAGAGCATATACGTAGTTCCGTATACTTCATTTGCCCTATTTTCATAGTCACGTCAACACAGCTCTCACTGTGTACCCGAGCTTTAATCGAGCCTCACTCGTCCTGGGCCGGATATAATTCCCGGAATAGCTCGGCTCGACATCAATTAATCGCGGCCGATATAATCGACTCCCGGATACGGCGAGTATCGTACGTACCACATGTAATGCAGGGTTAATTTTCCTGTACTTTTCTTTCTCTTTCTTTCATTTAATACGCTTACTGAAATACGCTTGGGCCATGATTCAGGATTTGGGGAGTCTGGTAATTACAATGAAGCTACTGCCGTCTCACCTCCGCCACCCTTTTAACAGGGGAACCAGATCCACTGAACCATGTTAAATGTTTCAGGAACGCACGTGCCGCTTTCCTCACTATGTTTTCCCTCACCGGCGTGCTATTGGTAGCAATATGCACATGTATGAAGAAGATAGAAGATAGCTATCGCTTGACCACAATCTGACCTGATGGAAAGTGACGATGAAGTCTAATAGCTTGTCCAGAGGACGCGTGTTGCACGCGTTCAGTGCTGAAAAAGCTCCTCGCATTATTTACAGAACTTCTTACTAAAGGACAATGAATTAAAAATGGCGTGTAAAACGCGTCATCTGGACTAGCTTTAAAATGAACCGCGTTCGCCTAGATGTCTATTCAATCTTGCCGCAAAGATCAGGGAAAGCAAGGAGTTCCGTTACTTAGCTGTTCGCATTAAAATTGGGAAGCGAATCGCTTCGAAGTGAGTCATGGCACGATGGTAAAGTGAAAATTTGATCTTTTGTGCATGTGCATATTGCTTGTTATTTAATTTGAATTCTACATGTGCATATTGCTATTGGTAGCAATATGCACATGTAGAGGTGCTCGGGTTCGAACCATCACCACCCGTATGGAAGGCGCATTCTGAACCACCATAGCTCTCTCTCTACCATAAGATTTAAATGTGGGAGAGCCACACTTAGGCATGAATGGGCCGGCTCAACCGGGGTGATACCACTGCCTCACAGAAGACCGGCGTGAAGCAGCGCCTGCGCTGTGTTTCGCCGTGTGAGTGAGGTTACCGGAGGCCCAATGGGGGGGAAGGGGAAAAGGTTGGCAGCGCACTTGTGACTCCACTGGTGTTGCGGGTGTCCATGGGCGGCGGAATTGCTTACCATCAGGTGATCCATCTGCCATCTCTAAAAAAAAAAGATTTAACATGCTATTTATTATTTTCTAGAATGTTGAATAATTATTGTACTTCATAACACAACGGTGTAGTTTATAAGACGTATGAAACGTCGTTATTATAATCTAACTATTTGAGTTTTACAATCATATTTTATTATTAGTACAACATCACGTCTGTGAATAAACGTTTTATTTTATGGTAATACATGTGCCTGTATGTTACATTGTGCGAGAAACTTCATTAAGATGTCTTTATATATTTGAGTGAAGAAAGCTGAACATTAAAATCATATTTTTAATGTATGCAACACATTTCACCATTCACCTGAATAATGCATCCGAAATTTTATTTAAGTAATTTAATTAAGGCATGTTTCACATTTAACCAGGTATCATACCTGGTGACCATCATCATCATCTTCTTAGCGTTTTGTTCCGGTCACGGCTCAGGCTGTCGCTTTGGAGCCCGGACTGTGTGACCAATTCAGTCTATTCTTGGAAATAATAGTCAAATCAATTCTTTTTTTTATCTTCCAAAAGATCAAATTTTCACTTCACCATCGTGCCTTGACTCACTTCGAAGCGATTCGCTTCCCAATTTTAATGCGAACAGCTAAGTAACGGAACTCCTTGCTTTCCCTGATCTTTGCGGCAAGATTGAATAGACATCTAGGCGAACGCGGTTCATTTTAAAGCTGGTCCAGATGACGCGTCTTACACGCAATTTTTAATTCATTTCCCTTTAGTAAGAAGTTCTGTAAATAATGCGAGGAGCTTTTTTAGCACTGAACGCGTGCAACACGCGTCCTCTGGACAAGCTATTAGACTTCATCGTCACTTTCCATCAGGTCAGATTGTGGTCAAGCGATAGCTATCTTCTATCTTCTTCTTCTTCTTTGAGTGCCATCTTCTAACGAAGGTTGGCGATCATAAAAGCAATTTGAACCCTCGACACCATTACTATAAATAGAGAACGGGAGCTTTTATCATACCACTGGATATTATTTTTAGCTAAGATGTTATTCCTACTGGGTTTTTTCTTCTTCTTCTTGTATTTTGCCCTGTAGATATTATATTCCCATATCTATAGGTCATTTTATAATCCTAAAAAAAAGTACCTGCCTAGGTAAATAAATTCCAACAGATTAAAGAAAAACTACCAGCCTGCTGTTACATCACTTTCGATCGCAATCTTCACGCTCCAGTTGCGGCTGCGATCTATCAATTTCAGTTTTTAAGCACTCCCCAAACTCACTGAAAGCAACTTTTGCAAACTAATGTAAAAGACTTGGGCAATATTAAAAAAATAGTTTCTTTACTTTCACTTACAGAACAGAAAAGGGCCCGGTAATGTAGGAGCTTACTTAGAGAATACTTTATTTGACATCAATGACTTTTATTAACGATAGACGACTTTTGAGGATAGAAGCATGGCAAGACAAATGGCGCTTACTTATTTTGTAACACACGAAATTTGATATACGCATTTTTTCGTATAGATATGCGCTAGCCTAATGGATAAATGTTTGAAGCTGAAGGAAAAAAATAAACGACTAAGAGAAGGATCGTGTTAAGGAATTACGATGGAAAATAATGATTCGTTGGACAAATTATAGGAAAGTAAAATTTCAAAAAAATAAATGAATAATTATTTACGAAATTTCGGCCCAACAAGTAAATACCTACATATAATATATTCAATCGCTGATTCGGAATGTCAATAGGGACGCATGGATGACGAATAAATAATACTGCGCCGACCATCGATACCCAGACAACAAAATTATAACCATTGTGGTATATTCTTACTCAGCTGGAACCGAGTCTTAGCCTAGGTACGAGATAGCACACTTCGGTCAGTCCTGCACTATGACCTGAAGCTCTCGCAAATCAGATCAGGCCCCCGTGTTTATAAGTACATACTTTGAAGTGAGCGATTCCGATCGGATTCTACGGTGCATTTATTCACCAAGGTTGTTGTCAATTTCACCAGACAGTAGAGTACATAATAGCCCAATTCTAGCATTAAACTCACATGTGCAGCAATTGTATCCAACTACATAACTATCGCTAATAGTGATGGTGCTATTCCGTAGCTAACCATGAGCTAAAATGGCTATTAGTGAGAGCAACAAGTTTTTGAGTAAAGTGATATTTTTAATGTAAACGCGTCCGCTTGTAAACATTCGGAAAAACTTGTTAGGCTTGTTGTGATAAAGGAAAAACTTGTTTATAGAAAGTCATGTCAGTCAGTCGATTGCTGGACATTGGCCTCACTGTTCATCACTTTTATCGATCATCGACTACTCGCATTCAGCTCCTGCCAGCCATTCCAGGGCACATCGTCACTCCACCAGGCCTAAGAGTTACTCTTTATTTACTAGACGTATGTAACTCTTTAACTGAAACGACTCAATGATCCGCTTCAGATAGATGATACACTGATCCTAATCACGAATGCTCGCTCCGCGTGTATCATTCGGTTCATTCGGATCTCAAGATCGAATTTGACATGAATGAGCAATGAACTACAGATGATACTGATAGTGAGAGAACGAGTGGAACGTGTCACGGGGGGAAAGAGATAGGTGGACATAACATTGATTAAAATAACAGCCATTAGTGTCCAACCTTGTGGTTGAAAAACACTCTTTTCACTGTTCCAGATTCAAATGATACAAACTTTAGAAAGAAAAATTTTGCCAGGTCTAATATTTACAGAGACGCGGTCTCCACTCCAGAACTTAGTTTACCCCGTTGTCGATTCTATGGCTGATATGATAGGAATTTGTATATTGTAGTTGTGGTTTAAAAATACCTCTCTTAATTGTTTTTGCGGTCCTAATTGCTCACTATTTACTCAGGTTATCACGCTAGTTAAACTACTAGTATTACAAAAATGTTTATAAGTGATGTACAGGCAATTAATCATACGGGACCACCATATTTTGAATTTTGTTTAGTTTAAGGCAAGGTTGAAAACCAATGAAATAAATGATGTCTAGTTTGGTAAAGGGTTACACAAAAAGTTGGTAGAAACAGAAAGGTGTCTTGTTTTAACAATTTGAGCAAATTATAATAATCGACGTAGCCTTAGAAGAAAAAAGATTTTATTATCTATCTATTTCATTTCAAACAATTTCATCTCAACGTGTCATTCCCGGTTGCGACCAAAGCAGTTGCCTTCGGACCCCGGAATACGTCTCCACACGTACGTGATTCAGGTCCAGGGTTTGGCAAGTCTGTTACAATATAGCGAATGTCGTCTGTCGGACCTTCCACCAGACCAACTATCAACTTGAGATCTTAAGGTGACGGGTAGGGCACACTAGCGACGCCAATCGATTTTAATTGTTAGCTACTAAACCGAATATATTTGAAACAATTTCGGAGTTACAACCTCTCGGCAAACACTTATACTATTTATTAAATAACCATGCACAACTGTTGGGTCCACTTTTAGCGTGAATCAATTTTTTGCGTACAAAAACGGAGCCAAAATTTGTGCATGGTTATTTAATATAAGTGTTTGCCAAGAGGTTGTAACCCCGAAATTGTTTAAAATAGATCCGGTTTAGTAGCTAAAAACTAAAATCGATTGGCGTCGATAGTATGCCCTACCCGTCACCTTAAAGAAACGAGCCTATACCTTCCTAAAAGGCCGGCAACGCATCTCCACTCCCTCCGGTGTGGCGGTGGTGTCCATGGGCGGCGGTGATCACTTACCACCAGGCAAGTCTCGCTTGCTCGTTTTCCTACCTTTCTCATAAAAAACGTTCGTGTATAAAAATATTAGGTCTAATAGGTATCTACAGTTTGAGAAACTAACTTTTTAATAATAACCTGCATTATTATTATTTGATAGAAATGGGGTGAGCCCTGCGTCTCATAGCCACTGCGACCAGTACATGATCTATTGTGGCAGCCTCGTAACCTATTACAGCACCTAGTGTAGCTCCAGTTCCAGGATAAACCCTATAATGGAGATGATGGGGGAGCTTTTGATCTCGTCTGCTGAGATCATGTGTGGTGTGCTCCTAGGTGCCGGCTTCTGCAGCGGTGCAGCGCTATGCACTCGCCGAGGACGTGGATAATCGTTTCCTCGTCCTCGTGACAGAACCTGCAGATTTTGGTATCTGAAAGGCCCATGTTGTGCAGGTGCTTGTTTAATTTGCAGTGCCCTGTGAGGGTCCGAGTGAGTGCCCTAACATGTCCTCTACTCAGTTTTATTATTTCTACAGCTTCTATTTCTATAACCTGCATGGTTCCGCAGGTTTTTATTGAGAGTTTAATAAAAATAATAGTAACATTTATTTATGTCACTAGCTTACTGTAAAACGAAAACAATTTTGGAGGTAATTGACTTTATAATCCTATTTTCAACACAGACGACCTATGTTTGCATGTTTAGGTAGGTAAATCTCAGTTAGCATTGAATTTTTAATTGCGAACATCAGTGTAACAATAGTCTGCGAGTCACATAAGTTTTGAGTCGTATGATGACCGATGATTACGAAGCCGATTAGAAGGAAATTATACGCCGTTACGTTACCAGGGTTGACAATACTTTATCGAAGAAAATATCAAGATACCCTTCTCTTGAAATTGCTGCTAAAGATCGTACGAAAACGGAGCCAGGGTTCCGAAATTACTGCAGCAGTGATAATGATACCTACATTATTCTAATATCCATTTGATTTTTACTGATGGCGCGAGAAAATCTTTCTTGACAACGATATTCTATTAGAATAAAAATAAGAACGTAATTTTCTGATTTTCTTAAATGTACCTGCGTAGAATATGCGTATAAAGAGGGTAAGCCATCGTTCATAATTTAAGCCGACTGGGAGGGAATTAGAAATTTTCAGAAATCCAAATAAATGCCCGAAGGATCTAAATATTCAAGCAAAATATGAAATGGATGGAAATACCTGAGATATTTTTTTATACAAATTACCTACCTATGTCCATTCAGTACATCTAGTACCTACGCCAAATAATGTAATTTACTGAATCATGGTCCTAATTAATCATAGCATACCACGGACTCGAAAGTCCGACGCAACCACAGAATATAGTGACGCAACAGGGAATTCTCGGTCAGATGCTGACGATGACACTTAGAATAGAATAACGTTTATTCTTACACATAACATTCTTAGTTCTCTTTGACTGTCAACTGTTCTGGAGTCGCAGGTTTCCACGGGCGACGGAATCGCGTACCATTAAGCGAACGGTCTGCTCGTCTCATTCCTATCACAAAAAATAACACGAAGTAAGATTCCACTACCTTCTTCCTTTAGGGAAAAAACTTACTAGATTGGTGCGGCCTTAGTCAATGGCCAATGCCCGACTACTAGTATTATAATATCTGTTGCCCGACTATCACTCTACATTCGAATTATTATTTAATAACACCGTGCTGCATTGATGCCAGTAATGGCTGTTGCATAATGCCATACATGAGTGTGTGAGTTACTCTGACGGGCTGAGTTAGTTATGTAAATGTGGGGACTACGGTGCGGCGGCCTCCTCGTGTGGCCCTTTGTAGTATTTTTCTCAATTTGGAGCTGCTACCGAAAGGGTTCTGGCGTCCCTGGACAACGGCGGGTAGTAATCGGCATCGCCCATTGCTACCCGGCGGCTAACAGCTGCACACGCACGGGAAGGCTCCTGGAGTCCTTCTGTCGACCCCCACTTGAGCCCCCTCGGGGCCTAGGACCGGCCTCTCGGTTTGGGGAAACCCCTCTCCTGTGGCCTCTTTTGTTCTAGGCCCGGGGCCCTGTCCGGCGTCACCTCACACGTGATTGCGTTTTGACGTGGGTATTATGGGTAGGTATGGAAAAGTGAGGTGATTATCCTCGCCGGTTTTTCTATGTGATCACAGCGGAAAGAGATTTTGGATCATTAATTAAGTAGGCTTGTTTGGACGTAGCGAGTTTATCTATCTCAACTTTCATAAGGGCCTCCACGTTAAGGATTGCTGAATTTTTGAATGATTTCATTCATTCATTCATTCATCAATTCGTCAGTCCATCGTACTGCAGGCCGTCCCACACTACGTTTTTCAACGAATTCAATTATATATTGACCTTCGATAATTCGAAGATATGATTTATTTTAGTAACTATCAATAAATCTGATAAGAACGAGTGTATGAACTCCTCCGAGAAAATTGGCTAATTGAATATTTGCGTCTGCAGACTGACTTTATTACGTCACAGATTACCACGATATTACGTAGGTAGGCATTTCTTACCTCAGGTATTCAATAATTTACCGCAAAATTACTTGTTTTGTGACTTTTAATGCTTATTTTTAGAGATTATGGGAATACTTATCTTCCATGTGAAGATAAGTATGACTTTGCCTGTAGGTGAATAACTATGTCACTGTGTATGTGTGTGTGTAGTGTTAGTTCTGCTAGTGCTAATCACAGGTACTAACAGCACACAATAAGAATTAAATAGGTACTAAAATAGTTTATGTACTTATTTAATTAGCTTATCCCAAGAGGAGATTATGATCCTGGCTACCTCAAACACATTTAGGTACCTGCCTATTTAAGCAGGTACCTAAATGTTTTGTAGACTGTAGGTACTAAGAGTAAAGACTAAGAGAGCACCTACAGTTGTAGGTAGGTATTATTGTACGAAATTATCTTGAAGGCAGGTAAATCGACATTATCAGTGTGAAAAGATTAACCAAATACGAGTTGTACACATTTTAAGTACCTACTATTGCCAACAAACTTAACTGTTAAATAAATATTTGATGAGAAAGTATCTAAAGTTTTTACCTAATATCAGTTTTTAGATAGGTAGGTAGAGTTTTTCATGTTGGGTTATTTTTGTGACCATTGCAAAATAGAAAACAGTGCTACATAACGAGGTCTAAATAAGGATATCGTTCACTGATTTGAGTGATCGCGCGAGTAATGTTAAGATTTCTTTGCTAGCATTTTAAGAACGGAAAATTCAAGGTAAGACCACGTCATTATTTTACGCATCAATTAGCACACAAATATTGTTTGTATGCAGTTGCAATCGCGAACTGGACGGAATGGAATGTTGGACGGACCGTCCATGCATCACCGCTGTGGTATCGCCGGCAGTAAATATCAAAACAAACACAGGATCGCCGGGCGGTCGACCAGCATAGCGATCCGCGATTCACGACCAAAAGCGATCGATAAAAACAATGAAAATAGACGCGCCACACCGCTAACAATACACGTCCACGCGATTAACGCCTACCACCTTACACGCCGATAATCCTAGCAAATTCTAAAGTAAACACATGTACAAAATAGTTTAATAAACTTGAATGATCGAAATGTGAAATCCCATAACCTTCCAAGACGATTCCAATAAGACTTCACGTCGAGGTTTTCAGGTAATTATGGCACAATATTCTAGGGAATTATTCTAGACGCTTACCAGATGCAGGACGGTGTTCACCACCTCCCTGTTGGTCACTTGTCCCACTTCAATCAGCCCGATAAGAACTGCAAATTTCAGGCTATCGTTCGTCGTCATCCTCACGACCTCCTCAGGTCTCTTGATGTCACTAAACGGCGGCGATTTTAGGTCCGCCATGGTTTGTTTTGTCACTATTCACTGATACACAATTTTCAAATCCACTCACGACAGTAATATTCAAGAAAACATTATTCCTGTAGCTCACATGATAACACACCAAAGTCGCATTCTGCCATTTTGGAATTAATCGGTGTTGCCATAAGAAAAAAAAACGGTTTACCCGATCAATGAAATACCTAGATGGGTAATCTAAATAGACTGATTAAACAGGTTATTTTTTTACTTACTTATGGCTTTTTTGTATCAATAAGACAGTAGGGACTAAAACCTGAATGACACTTTTTCATCGATAATCAAGCGAATATCCTTTTTTTTCTTTTCGCTTGTTTAAGCCCGCGATGATCTCTATTAGTAATGTTTATTTCCAAAGGGTAGTAATACAACGGGTGACTGAGTTTGTGTTGAAATATTTAATTTAATAATGAAAGAAAAATAAAGCTTCATAATATTTTACAGAAAAAATGTTAGGATTTTTTTGGCTAGAACATTTTTTTTCAATATTTGGCAAATGTTAAAGACAGCAATCATAAGTCGCTCAGTCATTTTTATTCACTCGTTTTATTATTCCCCATTTTCAAACATTCATTGAGCTTGTTTGTACTCAATGCTGCAGTCTTTTCTAAGCCCATCTTTGTACAGTCAACATTCAACTTTTTATTTTGATACACAAGAATTTGATATTGCCTAAAGACGAAATTGTATAAATTAAATCTATCCAACGCAAAGCACGTTCAGTTATCAATTTTTTTTATGTGATAGCTGACAGACGAGCAGATGGTTCGCCCGATGGTAAGCGATTGCCGCCGCCCATAGACACCCGTGACACTAGTAGAGTTTAACTTAAATTATTAGTTAAAACACTTAAAACATAATAAGTGACACTATTCTTCTTTAGTCAAGCAAGACTTATTTCTTTAAATAAAAACAACCTTTAAATCCTCTATTAATCACAAACAACATAATTGTATTAGGTACTATGAAATGACCTTCCATTCATTAAATCTGCAATTTTACCATCAGTTGTTGCACTTAAGTCAGTGTCCACTTATGAAAACTGTTTATTCCTTACATTCACTAGATAAAAAAAAATCTTAAAACAATGTTTTGTTTTATTAAATTCCAAGAAAAAAAAACTACGAACTAAAAAGGGTAAAATAATATTTTTAACAGTATATACACTTGACATAACAAAACCAAATATATTACAGCCTTTTTTCATGCTCTTTGAGGTTTCTCTCGATTTCTCTAGGAACCCATCATCAGATCACGTCATGCTGACAATGAGACCCCCTGGAAATTATACCCTTTTGTAATCGATCCAGGCATCGAGTAATCATAAAAAATAAGATCCCAGCAAATTGAGCACCTCCTTCTTTTTTTTGAAGTCGGCTAAAAATCGTTTACGTTTTTGGTCCTTGTAGAGTTCTCCCGACGATGCGGGAAACTTGTAATTTTCTGGCAACATTTTATTAGCGTCATCACAGTTCTGCCATCTGTATAAAACTATGGAGTAGACTCAGTTTTCTATCTATTTAAATGTATTTTGGTGTTAAAAAACATTTAAATAATAAATAAAAAACATTTTTTATATTTTTTTTATAATTTTTTGAACTGTATTTTTGTGAAGATTTTTAGAGTATTGTAAAGTACCAAAATAATTTAGAAGGTATTTTGTTGACCACTCCTATTGTTTTATAGTGTTGGTGTCTCATATACGTGAAGTAGCAGTGAAAGAAATTACAAAGCGAACAAAACGCGAGTAACTTCACTTCATTCCAGCAGTCAAAAAGTAATCATGGCGGCGATTGATGTCGAGGTACCGAAAGTGAGTGAAAAATATTATTTCAACAGTGATTTCAAGTGAATATTGGTGTTTCTGTGATTGATTATGTGCTGATAATTTATTTCCTATAAGTTCCGATAAGACTTGATGCTTCTATTTCCACAAAATCTTAGTAAATAGAGCCGAGGGCGTTGCTCCACTATCAGAATTTGTGTCGGGAAAGTGGTTTTATTATGTCTGTAATTGGAACTGCATCAAAAGAATAACATTCCTTGCGCACCGGTGCAGGAATGCTAACAATAAACACAGTGGCCTTTTCATTGTGTCATGATTTAGATTACGGTTTCCGCTGTTGGCCGTTGACCATTAAATCGGAGATTTGGTTTAATCTTTATAGATGGAGCCCCTTCTTCGCACTCTGAAACTGTCGGGACATGTCGGGTTCGACAGTCTTCCTGATCAGCTGGTGAACAAGAGTGTGCAGAATGGATTTGTGTTCAACATCCTGTGTATAGGTGAGCGGTGATGAATCATTCGTTGATAGAAGTTGCAACTGCATTTAAAAGATGCCCACGTACTGTGGGAGCTTATCTGTGGGCTCGTCTCGAGTTTCAACACAACTGTGGGCTGAGTGATTAATTAACCACTGCCAATTACTCAAGCTATGATAACAGTAACCTCATTATATTCACTGCTATTATGTTGACCAGGTCAAGTCTAAAATTGCAGTCTGTATTATGTAAAGGGTTATTTAGAGCATCTTGGTGAAGTAAATAATAGCTGCTTCATAGTCAATGCACTCATTGGGGTGAATTAATACTCCAACTAAACACATTTTTCCTGTTCTGATACCCTTATCATTCCTGTTATTATGCTAATGGACATTCATTGACACAAACTGAGTAATGACAACATAGGACAGGTCAGTGATTTGTAAACTATACAATATACCTACATTAATTTGATACTAAATATCTTTTATTTTGATTACCCAAAATAAGATTGTCGCCTATAAATATTTTAAAAAGCACAGAATTTTTGGTATGTATGCCGCTAGTGTAGGCTTTAATATTAAAATAAAATTATTATAATCTTGATATAAATGCCCTTGTCATTAGGTGAAACGGGCCTGGGCAAATCTACCTTAATGGATTCCCTGTTCAACACCAACTTTGAGTCTGTCCCGAGCCCACACAACTTGCCGACCGTCAAGCTAAAGGCCCATACTTACGAGCTGCAGGAGAGCAGTGTTAGGCTCAAGGTAAGACCTTTTGCATTCATGTTTCATTGGAATAAATGGTGGAATTTACGAATCGTATGTGCATATTTAGTGTCGTATAGTGACAACCTGGTACCCAAGGGACGGTAAAAGAAGCAGAGGCAGACCGATCAGGAGATGGGAGGATGACCTGAGGTATACTGCAGGACCAAGATGGACCAGAGTTGCATGGGACAGGGAACACTGGAGGGAGCTGGAGGAGGCCTTTGCCAACAGGCACTCTGAGATTAGAGACTTAATTTAATGTAAAATGTGAATGTAAAATTAATTTGTAACTGTAATTTCGGAATAAAAGGCTATAAATAAAAAATAAATAAAATTAATATGTGCATATTTATTCTGAATTTGTAACCTTGATCCGGCTACACTTTATTGGTTACAAAAGACAGATGACAGTTTTATTGTAAATATGAAGTTCTAGATTATGATTGAAGCTTACCCTGTGATGACATAACTGGATATGAGATGCTAGGATGATAATGACTGTTTCATTGGCATAAACTATCCAGGAGATTATAGATAGCCTAGAGTATTATTCTAGTACAATAGATCAAACTGGTCCCATTGATACTGGTCTGAATAGGCCTTCATAGGCCGAAATAAAAAACAGTATAATGTAATATTACCATACCGTCTTGAAAGTAATGTAGGCACATTACTTTCAAGATGGAATGAATCATGAGCAAAATCACAAATTATTTTTGAGGTCTTGATGAATATTTTTATGAGCCGTTGTGCTCTTGAATGAGTGACTAATTTGAATATCTAATCATTTTGCACTTGATATTGGCATAATTTCTCTCTTATAAAAAAAGAGTTATAGGTTAAGGAAAAAAAACAAACTTACATTCGATTTTGTTTACAGCTAACCATCTGCGACACAGTAGGGTACGGAGACCAAGTGAACAAGGAGGACAGTTTCAAAGCAGTGGTGGACTACATAGACGCTCAGTTCGAGGCGTACCTGCAGGAGGAGCTCAAGATCAAGCGCGCCCTGCCCACATACCATGACAGCCGTCTGCATGTCTGCCTCTACTTCATCTGCCCTACTGGTAAGTGCCACAAAATTTTTAAAAGCTATTTTAATTTGCACCCTGCTAGCTAAAATTTAAAACTCCACAATGGATTAGTTTATATCAATTAAACTTAAATGGTAGCATAATCTCATTACTTATTGATTGACTACAAATAGTTTTATAGAAATAATTTAAATAATCATCCTACAGCGCTGTTCCTAATCCAGTGCAATATTTTTTTTTTAACAAACTGGGCTACATTTTCCTAAAATAATGTCTACAGGCGCCGATAATCACTTATCAGTAAACATGCACTTTATTTCTTCTCTTTCACAAAACATTTTTATTATTAACTTCACTCGCAATTCTAAGTAATCTAAGTATTCTAAGTATTGGCTGTCCCATTTCGATTAGTTGTAGAATATTATACATTAACTGGGTCTTTTAAGGAGGTTAATGTAACAAACAGGCCAATTTCACTTTCTCCCCTTGGGCCGCCTGACACAGATGCGCCCGCGCACGTCCTTGACAACGCAGGTTCAAAGGATTCTCTGGTGTCTAACTCAAGTCACACTTGCAAGGCTGACAGT
This sequence comes from Marasmia exigua, assembly GCA_019059595.1. Lineage (NCBI taxonomy): Eukaryota > Metazoa > Arthropoda > Insecta > Lepidoptera > Crambidae > Marasmia > Marasmia exigua. The sequence continues at coordinate 657,790 of CM032481.1, read as the reverse complement.
GTAGTAACAACTTAGCCAGATTAGTCGCCAGACTTATAGTCGTGTTTCTAATGTAAAGCAATATGAGAAATGGTTGCTCAGTGAATAAGAAAGTGCGCTACCACTAACTCGGCGTAGAGATGATAGCTCAGTGGTTCAGAACGCGCCTTCCATACGAGGAGACCGGGTTTGAATACGAGCATGCACCTCTGGATTTTTCAAATCCATGTGCGTATTTCTACCATTAGCTCGACGGTGAGGGAAAACATCGTGAGAAAACCTGCACGTTTTGGATAGTTTCTGAAACGTATAACCATGATTCAGTTGGTCTGGTTACTCTGTTAAAGGGTTGCGAAGGTCAGACGGCGGTCGCTTCATTGTGATTACCAGACGCCCCAAATCCTCAAACATGTACCCAAGCATACTCCGGGCTCCAGAGCGACAGCTTTGGACGCAACTGGGAATAACACGCTAAGATGAGGAGGACCACTAACTCGGCGGAGAGCGGTGAAACGGCCGTCGCTGCATTGTAATTACCAGACTTGATAAATCCTGGATCATGGTCCAACCGTATCCTGGATCATGGTCCAACCTTATCGAAGCGACGACTGCTATATAAGGTTTCGAAAGATTCCAGTTCAACCTGCAAACTACCTATTGTCCACAGCCTCACCTCACTGTTATTGTCTGTCTTATAAGGTTGCTCGGTGTATGCAGGGCGCGCGCGACATACAAATCTGGCCCCGAAACATTGTATCACACGTCCCGAAGCTTCGCATTAGCATATAGCGGGACCTGTCTTACTATGCGCCGGCGCGTGTTCACAGGTCGCAGGAGTAGGCCTTCATCGGGTAATTAAGTACTTCCGTGGACTTCAAAGTGAGCGATTTGTGAACACAGGAAACCGATTTTTGGACGCTAGATATTGGTTCTAATGTTCAAAACGATTGTTTAAGTTTGAGAGCGGCTCGTTTTTGTTGTCTGTGTATTGTTGATAAAAAAATATTCACCATTATACAGGTTTCCTAACGATGTTTTTTTCTGACAGATTAGTGGGTTTATTAATATTTAGAATTGAATAATCAACTTATTTATTAGTGTCGCTCGAATTGCACTTTTAATTCCCAAAATATGGTTTTCAATAAATGATTCGAGTATTGAATATACGTTTGTATATAGCATAGCTCACGATAGCACAAGACAAACCTCTGTGGTTTAATGTGCTGTCGTATTATTGTACATGTATAATTTGTAATGTTATTTGATAATAAATAAAAAAAAAAGACTGGTTGGATTCGATCCATCTACCAACCAGCGGTTTCTGATTAAAAAAATCAAGAGCTTTTTTAATAATAACCCGCTTTTTTAGGCTTTTCACTGATTCCTAAATCGGAAGTTACCCGTTTTAAGTAAGTAGTTGTAAGTCGTTTTCGATTGTTAATATTATAAGATAGAGATCAGACGAGCAATTAACAATAAACGCTACTCATGGTCCCATGCAAATACCAGAGGAGTCACAAGTGTGTCGTCTTTTAAAAGGAATACGCTCTTTTTTTGATGATTTGCAAGTTCGCTCCTCTCTCACATGATATATCTCTTTGGATAGATAAACATAGTCAACGACCTTACATCTTTCCGCAAGGCAACGACCGTCGTAATCGCCGCCTTCAGATACATCATTAGCCCATACGTGGACATTGATCACATTCACCGGCGCGAGCGCATAGATAATGCCTGTTTACTTTACTCATCGTTGCATCGCGAGTAATCGTCGAGGAATTCGTGTTTGTAATTACTAAACACAATGTTGCGTTGCGGGGACAAGATTGTGTTACTGCATATGGCTTGTGATTATTTTTGTAATTAAAATGAACGTTAAGTAGCTTTGTATTTGGACCACGATTACCCTATGTTGAGCAGTACAACAATAAGTACTCTATGACTAATGTTCATTTTTATCGTGATTGTAAATTCGTTTAAAACTTTGTCATAAAACTCAGTTTTAACTGCCTAAACTTTTGGTAGGTGTGTGCCCATTAAAACACGAATGTAGATTAAAGCGAAAAAACCTACACAATAAAGAGAATGGAACGCTAATAATCAAATTTACCATGTCTATAATTAATCAAGACGGGAGTTAACACGATATTTATTATGTGATACAACATTGTGTACTCACATATTTTATTCGATGTTTTCGTCCGCTCGTGACCAGACCACGGCTGCTGTAACGTAGCCGAAACGTCGAGTAAAATATGTGACTATACAATGTTGTATCACATAATAAATATCGTGTTAATTCCCGTCTTGATTAATTATAGTTATAATGCAACGCGAAAATCTAAAACTTACTATGTACCTATTTCCCTAAAATAGGTTGTCATGCTGATTTTTTTTTGTTAGACTATAGGCTAACGCTTGACTACAATCACGCTTGATACAAAGCGACGATTAATGTCTATACTCGGAACTGGAATTCAAGACCAAAAAAACTACGACAGATACGTCACTGTCTAATCTCTAAATGTCACTTATGTCATTGTCAAATCAAGTTTTCAGGTTCTGCCAACCTTTTTGTTATATGCTTCTTTTCTTAGTATAGGCTGGCACAATTCATGATAAGGATTATCTCAAAAAAATACTAAATTACAAACTTTATTTTAATCTCAACTAAAATTGACAGTTATTTTTTGTAAAGAACTTAAACAAATTGAAATACCTATGAACACCCACGAAAATGTGGCATAGACAGTATGGAAAAGTTAATAAAACCATTTTTTTACTAATTGTTTTTATTTATCTTCTTCTTCACCATAACTAATTTCAGAATCTCTGACTACGGTATCTGAGTCGGTCACTTATATTTTATGTATAATAAAGTTTTCCACCACTCCAGTAATGAATTCGTCCAGTTTTGCACATGTTTTCAATTTTAGGCATTAATAAGCGACATGACTCGTATGGAAAATTGTTAAGTGATACTTCAACAAAGTGGGTAGTCGAAGTCAGTCAGTTTCAGTCACTCAATAAAACGGGGGCGTTTAGCGTTTTATCAACCTACGGATTCTGTCGAGACTACTCTTAACGAACTCTAAACAAATGTTAAAAACAATGTAATTCAAAGGTTCTCATATAAATATCACTTTGCGGCATCTCACACTGCACGAAACAACAACATGTAAGTTCAAATGTTGTACCAAATGTTATTAACTCCTGAAGTGACACAAGCTCAATACCAGCTTTTCTACCAAACATTACGGATGAAATGATTGATGATTTTTATTAAAGCGTCTTGTATTTATGTAAAAATAAGTCAATAAAATTACTTTTTGAAATAATAGAATTAAAATTACGAATAAATAAATTTTGTTAGCGTATGTTTTTACAAAATAGGTACATACTAATTGTACGATCATTTTATTGCAGTAGCAACATTGTAGTAGCTTTTTTGGTCTTGAATTCCAGTTTCGGGTATAGAAGATGCCATGAAACTGACTTCCACTATAAGATGAAAATTTTTATAAAAGTCAATTTCTTCCTATGTATTTATTTAGTATGTCAACCCAAGGTTAATTCTATTAATGTTTTCACTATGTTTGGTTGTTGACAGTCAGCATCAAAATAATCTTAGCCTTCAAACCTACCAAAAATTTCTGACCATTTGATGCCTTACCACTATACCTTAAGGTTTACTTTCATTAGTTCTCAAACAACAAATGAAAGTGTACCTTGGTGTAGGTATACCGATTACGGTAGATTTGATGACTGAGACTTACGGGACTAAGCTTAAATTATTTTTTAATTAGTTAAAATATCTGTATGTGTCTTCTAGGTCACGGTCTGAAGTCCATCGACCTGGTGTGCATGAAGAAACTTGACACGAAGGTGAACATCATCCCCATCATCGCCAAAGCCGACACTATCTCCAAGACAGAACTGCAGAAGTTCAAGGTTTGCCTTGCATTATTCATTTATATAATCACTTTGAAATTTTTAATAATACTTTTGATTCAGTCGCCTCCAATTTTACTAGTTAAGAAATTCAATATCATTAGAAAGCAAGTTAAGATGAAACTGATGATTAAATATTTGTAACAATATTTCAGCTGGATATTTGTATGTACGTACAAATATTGATGTAACTATCGTCGGCTCGCGGCGAAGCAAATAGCACTTACCAAAATTCAACGACATTTCAATATCTCATGTAGCTTAGTCGGTAAAGCAGTTGCCCGGTTAGCAATAGATCGTGGGTTCGAGTCCCACCCAAAGACTGTCGAAAAATTTTTAAGTGCATTATTTACTTAAGAATTAATTGCAAAAATTGCTATACCCAAAAAAATCATTGAAAGCAATCTGTGTCTGCTGTCTCTCTTAAGTAGTGTGAGACTCGTTGAATTATGACGTAACTAATACGATCACTTGAACGGCCCCATCCCCATTACGCAGTTCATGTAGTCTTACCTGTACCCATTCAAGTACTTTCTGACCGTGGGAGAGCCACACTTCGGAATGAATAGGCCGGCTTGACCAGACCAGACCAGAGTGCCTGAGAAAACCTGCATGAAGCAGCATCTGCGCTTTGTTACGCAGCACTTGTGACTCCACTAGTTTTGCAAACAACTTTCATGGCGCATGAACACCCATGTGCGATGACAGTTGTTTACCATCAGGATCACCTGATCACCGTCTGTTCGTCTGTCTCCATAAAAAACTCGCCAGTACTCTTGCAACAGACCTACCTGTTGTAAAGTGTACACTAATGTTATGAATTGATGTGAATAAATTAATAATGAATATGAATATATGAACAGCTGACATAATTAAGAATCATCGTCATCGTCATCATCGTCAGCCCATTTAAGTCCCCACTGCTGGGGCACCGGCCTCCCTCAATCAAATGAGGGGTAATTGCCATACTCACCACGCTTGGAGGACGGGTTGGCGAGGGTTTTGATATAAATGCAGAGTTTTCCTTCTCTGGGTGCTGATGATCATGCCAGCAGCTTTACCTTAGTCGCCTTTTAGTTGTGGGGGTCTGCTGCTGACATACAAACTATTTTTGTATTACAGAAAAGGGCCATCCGCGCTATATACAGCCTTAGATCACGTGACTCACTTAGGGAAATATTTAAAGAAATAAATATTTTAACCGTGGCTTCCCAATTTATCCTCGACTGCATTATGTATGTACGTAAGAACTTGCACACTTTTCCAAAAAAGTCCGATAGTCATAGTCTTAACACCAGAAATAAACATAGGCTTGCCGTCCCGGTCCTCAGACTTCATAAAATCGGTAATTCGTTTGTTGGCTTAAGTATTAAGATATTTAATAAGCTACCACAAAATGTCATTAACCTATCACTGGATAAGTTTAAGTCTCATATTAAAACCTGCCTAATGAAGAAAGGTTACTATAGTGTACAAGACTATTTAAATGATAAGGATTCTTGGTCAAGTTAATTGATAAATATTTTGAGTTGTTATTCATAGTAGTCTATTAACTTTCATAATTGTATTTTTTTTTCTCGATTGAAACTCTGTAACATCATCAATATTTGAAAAGAGTAACTACTGAGTTTCTTGCTGGTGTCTTCTCAGTAGAAATCGACATTCCGAACCAGCGGTAGATATTATGTACCTATTTTGACATTCATAAGTGTTCTGTGTGGACCTAAATTGAATAAATAATTTTTTATCTTTTATCTTTTACGACACCTCGGTAAGAGTGTCGCCGTGTGGTCCCGGCAGAGTAGAATAATTAAGAATATTTTATAAATTTTCCAGTCAAAAATAATGCTAGAGCTGCAATCGAACGGCGTCGAGATCTACAGCTTCCCGATCGACGACGAGTCGGTGTCGGAGGTGAACACGAGCATGAACTCGCACATCCCGTTCGCGGTGGTGGGCAGCACCGACTTCGTCAAGATCGGCAACAAGACCGTGCGCGCGCGCCAGTACCCCTGGGGCACTGTGCAAGGTCAGTCTGTGTGTTAGTTGTTGGGGCCAGTGGCGTTGTTAGGCGTGGGCGCAGTATTGTTTTTTAAATGAGTTGTTGAACAAAACAACTCGTTTAAAACACGCCTCCCTTGCTGGTGAAATAGCATTGCAAATCGAGATATAATTTATTTTCTACGAGAGAAGGTTTGAAATTTCCATTAAAACAAAAATACATGTTGATTCTGTTGGCTGTGGAATAAACTATTGCCTGCAGTATTTCTGGACCGATACGACCTGCAAACTTTCAACAAAAGAACATACTCCTTTTTATAATGGCGCCAGCAGCGCACCTATGACTCTTTTGACGCGGCAGGTGTCCATGAGCGGCGGTAATCGCTTACCATCAGGTGATACGTCTGCTCGTCTGCCCTCCATATCATAAAAAAATACCTGGCTATGACCTCGGGGTCCTGGGTTCCTGGATTCCCGGGTCGAGCAAAAAGTGTTTCGAATTTCACGAAAATAAACTCGAGTTTGTGAACGATTACCAATCCGAATTAGTCAAGCGTAGTAATTAAGCCTTAGCCTTATATAACTTGATTTTGAATGAATATGAAGTGTAGCAGCACTGTGCTGTGTTTCGCTGCTTGAGTGTGGGTACCGGAGGCCCAATCCGGGGGAATGGGGGTGTTCAAAGGTTGGCAGCGCACTTTCGACTCCACTGGTGTCGCGGGTGTCCATGGGCGGCGGGAATTGCTTACCATCAGGTGATTCGTCTGTTCGTCTGCCTACCTATAACATAAAATAAAATATATATAAATGTTTGTTGTGACTTGCAGTGGAGAACGAGTCGCACTGCGACTTCGTGAAGCTGCGCGAGATGCTGATCCGCACCAACATGGAGGACATGCGCGAGAAGACGCACGCGCGCCACTACGAGCTCTACCGCCGCCGCCGCCTGCAGCAGATGGGCTTCACCGACGTCGACGCCGACAACAAGCCCGTGAGTCAAACGCACCATCCTTTTTTAATGGATAATACGCCAAAAAATAAGCGCTTATACGCTTTTCGAATAAAAGAGAAAAAAAAATGACCCATAGTTTAGTTATCATTCAATGTGTGTTTTTATTAAAATATTTATTTTTTAAATTATTATGCCGGAAGTGACGTAGTCCTGAGGCTCTATTGTGATGTCGGTGCTATATGTCCAATAAAAAATTTTTAGCAAGTTACTGTCACATCATTCAAAATCAAAATCAAATAATTCTTTATTTGCATAGGCTTGTACACAGCACTTACAAATCGTCATACATTTGAATGATTTAAAACTATTTATAAGTACTTATGTAATAATTTACATGTTAATACATATATATGTTGATACATAAAATATACTAAAGAAATAAATAAACATAATGCGATTCTACCACCGGCTCGGAAAGTTGTTTCTGGTCGAGAAGATCCGGCAAGAAACTCGCCAGTTACTCTTTTTAATCGCCAACTTTTTTACAATGGTTTATTATCCTCATACCAAGTCATACAGTCTAATGCAACACAAAATAGAATGAAGCAAATTAAAAGCTAAATATGAGGTAAACCGAAGAGGACCAGTCCCTAAAGGTGGCACCTGTTCACAAGTATGACGTATGTGTCAGCCATCATTTCACTCAACCATATTAGAGGGAATGTAATGACCCGCCACATAACGCCACCACCTCAGAGACATTTGAGTGAGCATGACTACTTAGGTTCCCCTCATAGGTCACAGAGTACTTAATCCAATACTAATAAACTGCAGGACGAGGTGTACAATAGTAGGTGGTTAGCATCTTGTCAATTGTTTGATTAATCAATACTAATCAATTTGTATACAATAATAAATGCTGCTAAGCCTAATTTATTAAAATTGATTAATTATATAATAATAGTGATTTCAGTAAATATTTATAAAATTACTACATGTGTGCAGGCACGGAGGTCATTATGTCCACGAATCCTTATCATTTAAGTAATCTACAATTTTATAGTATCCTTTACTCATTAAACAGGTTTTCACGTGGGATTTAAATTTATGCGTTGGTAACTCAATTACATTTTGTGGCAACTTATTGTACATTTTAATACTTTGTCCAACAAATGAACTATTAATCTTTTGGAGCTTCAGATTTGGAATCGCGAGCTTGTGTTTATTTCTAGTGTTAAAACCATGACAATCAGATTTTTTAGAAAAAATATCAATGTTCTTACGCACGTACAATTATTTTGTCTTACATTATTTTGTCTTGTCATTTTATGATCGGAAACTTTTAAATCGGCGTGAGCCAAAGCGTTATAGACAAATGATGACCTCACAGGAGGTTTATTAATTTTTTTTTTTCTCCATAAATTAACTGACTAATTTTTCAAGAAATGACATGTATGGACTATTCTTGTCTGAAATAAATTATTTGAATTTGAATTTGAAAATTATCTGTTTAAAAATTATGAAATTATTTTTCTTCTGAGTCTTATTTAAAAATGATAATTTTCATTTCCGATTTTTTTTGTCACAACCAAACAATTTTTGCCAAGTATCAACAAAGTGGGCCTAATTAAAAAAAATTGCTTGCTGATTTAAATCGCATTAATCAGCACTTATTAACCGACTTCAATAAAAGGAGGAGGTTCTCAATTCGACTTGTATATTTTTTTATATGGGAAAGTGTTTTTTTTTATTATTTTTGAAGGAAATCAAATGAGCGAAAGACAATTTTCAATTCATAAGTTCAAAGACAATTTTTCGATTGGGAGATTTTTTTTGATATAATGATATTAATATTTATGGTTTGTATGTGTGTTGCAGGTGTCCTTCCAGCAGACGTTCGAGCAGAAACGCGCCGCGCACCTGGCGGAGCTGCAGCAGAAGGAGGACGAGATGCGCCAGATGTTCGTGCAGCGCGTCAAGGAGAAGGAGGCCGAGCTCAAGGACGCGGAGAAGGAGGTACAGACGCACACACAGGCACACAGGCGGGCGCGGGCCGTTCCAGCACTACGTGGCGGAGTGCAGCAGGAGGAGCACGTTCGATACCAATACTGCGGGGGAACTATGCGTCGGCAACCCTCTCATCCTTGCGTGTAATTTCCCATTGCGTCCAAAGCTGTTACTTCGAAGCCCGGGAACGCTTGGACCATGATCGGAAACCATGATTGGAAAATGACCATGACTGACCGGATGGCGCAATTGGTAGTGACCCTGCCTCTTACGCCAAAGGTCGTGGGTTCGATCCCCACCCTGGACAAACATTCGTGCGATGAACACTTATGTTTGTTCGGTGTCTGGGTGTAATATATGTATTTAAGTATATATTTGTGTTCCTCTGTTGTCTGATATCTGTAACACAAGTGCTTAAGCTACTTAGTACGGAATCAGGTCAACGTATGAGATGTTGTGAGAATTATTATTATTATTATTATAATTTACATTATAATTTACATTATGATCCAGGATTCGGGAAGTCTGATTTAATATGGTATAATTACCATGATCTCAAATGAATGTTACGCCGAGTGAGTGACGGTACCGTGCCTCCAAATAAGGAAGGAAGGGGGAAAGGTGGGTAGCGCACTTGTGGACCACAGGCGGCGGAAATCGCTTACCATCAGGCAGACGTATCACCGTCTGCCACATATCTTAAAAATCTTAAATATTCTATTTCTAATTGATCTCTCGGGGTTAAATAAACGCTTTTGTTCTTATTACATAATTTTCTTTAATCATATTTCTTCCTATGTTTCTTATAGAAAAATGTTCATATTTATGTCAGCGTACCGGTGTTCCAGTTACAGACACAATCATTTGCTCAGCGTTATACGTGAGCGCAGGAATTAGCTTCGCCAACCCCGCTGCGTGTGCAAGCGATAACCGCCTAGTGCTGGTAAACCGGATAATTCGTCGGCTGTTACTACTATCCTTAAAGTTTTGGGATAACAATAAAAACACGTTGTATAAGGACACTCGTAATAATTTGAATGAACTCCTATTCCAGCTGCACGTAAAATTCGACCGCCTGAAAAAAGACCACACGGACGAGAAGAAACGCCTGGAGGAACTGCGCAAGAAGATAGAGGACGACACCATCGAGTTCAACCGCCGCAAGCAGCAGGCCTCGCAGGCGCACCACACGCTCACGCTCGGCAAGACCAAGAAGAAGTAACCGCCCACAGCGAGCACACAGCTAAAGCCGAGAGGTAAGCCGTGAACTGTCGCGACCAAAGTCTGTTTGAGACTTAGGACCTAATTTGCACAACCTGATATTCCTGTACAAGTTGGCGAATGGCATCATCGATGCTCCGGATCTATTACAGCAGCTAACCTTCTCAGCACCACTTAAACTTCCTCGCCCATCTAGATTCCACATTCTTGTTCAGCAAAGTAGCAATTCTAACTTAGGTCAAAATGCTCCATTGAACCGTCTTGTTAAAGACTACATCAGTTTGGCTGGATCAAAGGGTCTCGATTTATTCGCGGGTGACATTCGCAGCTTTAAAAAATAATTGGCTGCCTAACAGCCACACTACGTAAAATGCGTTTCTAAATATTGTTTTCTTTACAATTTTTTTGTTGTTTCTTAACTTATTCTATAGCATGCAGTCTGCACCTGTAATTGTAAATGCATTAAGCTTTATACCCCATTATTTAACCCCCTATGTATTGTCAAAATGTATTTTATGTTGGTGTTCTAATTAAATAAATAAATAAATAAATTTTCATACAAACATATTTTTTTATGTGATAGGTAGGCAAACGAGCAGACGGATCACCTGATGGTAAGCGATTGCCGCCGCCCATGGACACCCGCGACACCAGTGGAGTCACAACATACATACATACTCAGATGCCTATAAATATGAAAGTATCTTTAGTGATAATTGTATTGTAAATCAAGTGTAGACACTCATACTGCGAGTTACCAAAATGTAATAGTTTTTTACACTCATGATTAATTTTGACTTAGAATCCGCGCCACGAAAAAGTCCGGTGCGCTTCAGTCGCCAGTAACATTGAAAATTGAGATTTATGTCTGAAGGGACAAGGAATCTAAAATTTTATTTCCGTGTTTTGCCGTGGGTCTCTGGTGACTCGGAGTCTATTATATTCTATGTTCGAATGCATATTGATAGATAGATACACTTTATTGCACAAAGTTTACAGAACGTCAAGTCTCATATATTGACAATTCGACATCTAAGTGTAGGTTTAATTCTAGATCAAAGTAGAGGACTTAAGTTTAAGGCTAAGTCTAGGTCAACAAATATGCATGATAATATGTATCCGAATATTGAAACTGAGTTGATATTTTGCCCGCATCTAAATACTACAACGACATACAGTGTACTAATTATGCTCGAATATGCTTCATAGGGTATATTTGAATAATTACTACAAATACATTTGTATTGAAAAACCTTCTTAGCTAGCATTTCGACTGTGCTGCAAACGTTATCTATTTATATACAACTCAACACGAAACCTGAAAGTACTTATTTCATAAAGTAAGTTCTATCTTTTCACTTTCAGTTTGATTCGATTAACAGGTCTTTTTTGTATCTGGAATGTATGGCAAATTCTTCCCTTTTATGAAAATACATGTTCTTCTTTCTTACTTTATTACAGACTCGAGGGCAACGCGTGACCGCACGTCGCGCCCGCGAGGATCTAACTAATATGATACTAGCACACCAATACAACGCCTGCTGCGCATTTCTTCTCATCTTCCACGGATCTGATGGACCAGAAATGTGTAGCAGTAGAGAGCGACTTTGAAATCCTATATTCAAAAGTTGCTTTCTAGAAATATTTTAATGATTATTTCTTTATTTTATGTCAGAAATGTAAAATAATTGTATGGAACTAAAAGTTACTAATATTTGAGTAAATGAATACTTAATTGAATAAATTCTGATTAATTTAGAGCGTTTTTTCTGTTATGCGGGTTTCAGCCCGCTTGCGGACTAAATGGTCATGTGTTTTCGATAAACAAAAACATGTAAACACTAATGGAAAAAATTGCCTGCTAGTCCGCACGCGGGTCGAACTGCGCATCACAGGGAAACCGTACTTAAAAGTTCTTATAGCATTATGAAATGACGATCTACCATAGAGTATGTCAGTTGTTTATTTATACAATACAATTATTTCTAAAATCCAATTAAATGCTTATTTAATAAAATTTTGGTGGACCTTTTAGTGCAAAGTTGAAGGAACCTGATTTCATGTTGTAGTAATAAAATTATAGGTAACGCTTGGGGTTCATTTGTATCAATTTAAACAATCAAATAGCAATCGTTGTCAAGTCATATCACAATTATAATAATGAGATAAATAAATGCTTTTAAAATAATAAATCTAAAATAAACTTAGCTTCACGGCAATTTGATTTGTAATGATGAAATAATCACGAATTAGATTGAGCGTCATGCTTTATTGTTTATTGCAATAAACATAATGGGAAGTATATTGGAATTTGACCAAAAACGGAAGTGTTTGCAAAAGCATGTACCAAATGTATTATTATTATATTGTATTATTTACAATGATTACTATTATTTGTAGGGTAAGGTATACTTGAGCATGTTACCAAGTCTATGCTTAGGTTTTAGAAATGTCTTCATTTATATCTCATTTCAGTCATTATTTGAACATTGAGTGATGAAATGTAACATACTCAAGTATAAGCCATAGATTTAAGTTATATTCGAGAAATTAAACATAGTTGTGTTTAAATAGTTTATTGTGAACTGATCGACGTCGCTTGTAATAAAATTGCCTATAACTAATTTTGTATGACTAGAGTTAACTTGGATATTTACTAAAACATTCATTTTATATGCTAGACTTAGCGATGCGTTTATTTATACATATTTAAAACACAAGGATATTCAGAGATCAAGTAACAGAGGAAATATGCATCACATATTTGATAGTTACGAATAATTGTGCTCTCTAATACATATTTATTATTATATTTGGTTTTTACAGTAGTATAGTAAAATAAGAAAAAGTATGTTTATCTTTGTAGTGAAAAATATCTTCGAATATTCCTTTGATTTATCTAAATCTCCTCTTGAACTATTAATGTCGTTTTCATTTGGCGTATTATGTAGCTTGAACTAATTCATACATGATACGCCTTTTCGATTTCAGAAACAAGTCAACTGTTGTTATTTGGCCCTATTTGACTAAAGACAACATACTTTTTATTATTTTACTAAAGCTTAAGTGTTGAAGATCCACATATATAGAGCATCGGACTAAACGTTCCAATTCGCATTTACTCTTTCATTCCTAGTTTAAAGTAATTTTATACTTAATTTTCTAAATGTACCGACTGAGGTATTTAATAAAATCATGAAATCGCTAACGTTGTTTGATTTATTCGGTAGCGTATCAATGAGACATCTTAACCAATAGCACAGAATAAATATAGGACACCAATAGAACAGATAGTATAATACTATTAGTGCCAATAGTGATCTAACCTTATTCCCTAATGAGATATTTTAGTTTATCTTACATACCTACTATTTGGACGGATATGTTTGATTTATTACTAAATATACACAATTTTATTTTAATTACAATAATTATCTAGAATATTAAGGTATTTTGTAAAGGTGACGGGTAGGGCAACCGGATATCTTTTTAAAATTCTTGTATGTTTGGCGCTGTATAAATTATTTTATTCTTATTCTTAACAAGTTTGAAGCTCCAGCCTCTGGGAAAGAATTTATACTATTTATTGAAAACTTGTATTTAGCTTTTTGGTCTGCTTTTGAACTTCATGAAATTTGTATTACCGCCAAAAATGGAAACTTCCAAATTTCGAGTGCAAAAACAGATCAAAAAGTAGTGCTAATTATTAATTAAATTGTATAAATGTTTGCTTAGAGACTAGTGTTATAATATCTGTGGCTTAGAGACTGGAGCTCTGAAATTGATCAAAATGGATCCAGTTTAGTAGCTAACAATTTAAATCGATTGTCGTCGCTAGTTAGGGGTACCCGTCGCCTTAATTTAAATTCTGGTTAGAATAATAAAATTTTGGATAGGGATTTTGGTGACACTTTGTGGCGCTCAGTTTGCATCCTATTTTCTCGCGCAGTTGCACGGTTATAGATCTCAGCGTCTAGCGGACCATGGGAAGGTTGATTTGTAGCGGTAAAGCTTATAATATTTATGTATCTGTCGTCCCTTCCCTACACCTTAATTTTGTTACTACTTAAATCATTATTCAAGGTTGAGGACACGCAAACTGAGGGCCATAAAGTGTCACCACCCTAAGTGCCCTATTCTAAATATTGTTATTCTAACGAGAATTTAAGTTAAGGCGACGAGAACGGGACCATTGGAATGTCGACTTTGTATCAGTGTCAAATATAGTTACTGTGTCAAATCCGTTGCGTTGCACCAAGGATTTAGGATGCCACCCTGCTAGTAACTTAATGCGATGCAAGAGGGCGTCCGTCTGCAGTGGATCCCAAAGAGTTACAATGATGGTAATGATAATAAAACTCCGAGTAAGTAAGGGGAAACTCGCCCTATTAAAATTCGTCCCGAAAGTTTAGGATGTTTGGCTGGCCACTGTTTAAACGTTTTTTTACACAGCGGCGTTCCAATGGACAACATTTCAAAATTGCTAAGCTCTGAAACAAAAAATACCAATTCTTTATTTACTTTTCCGCTGCTCGAATATATATTTATACATTTTTTAAATTGCTTATTACTGAGAAAAAAATTAAAAACTAAAAAACGTAAGATGACGTCATCGGACGGCAGAATTGTAAAATATTTCTTTGCTTAGCACATTATAGTTTTAAATTACGAATGCCAAACCTCATGACATGCAACTGTCAAAAAAAAGACAACTTGTCAACTTTGAATGAATGAATGACGTTGACAGTTGACATTACCTTTGACAGTAGTACCTTTTTTTTTATTAAAACAATGATAAGCAAAGGAATATCGCTGTATTCAGCCGTCCGATGACGTCATTTGGCGCTTACGTCTATTTGGAATATAAAGAATTTCAATAATTATTTTATGCATGAAAATGGACAAATTTTGAACAATCATATAAAAAAACAATATGGACATGTTAAAAATATGAAATGTTGTCCAAAGGTTATGGGTATCCGGCAAAGCCTTGGACTACCACGACCTCTACCGGGCGGATACCCACCTTCATGGCAGGCCGGGCTTGCCTCCTTATTGAGGGGGCGAACTCAGCCAATATTTTTGTGGCGGTAATACATACTGAACTCTACAAAACCAAAAATATTGGTTAGGTTAGGTTAGAACAGTGCCCAGCAAAAAAAAATACTAATATTCTGGGACGAGTTTTAATAGGGCGAGTTACCCTTAAGACTCCAATTATATTTTGCCGCCGATATTCAGACAAGAGATACCCGTAGAGGCTTAGGCAGCGAGTAGGAGATGGGCTTGAACATCTTGTTGTAGTAGGTGTAGCGGCGGCGGTGCGGCGTGACCGACGCGCGCACTGGCACCGCCACCGACGCCGGCGCGCCGCGCGCCGCCAGGCGCCGGCACTGGAAGGGAATCGACTAATCAATCATACATAAGTCATCATAAAACCGCCGTTATTTTATAAAGTAGTACAGTTTTACCAATTTTATAAGTTACACCAATCATGCGCAGAAGATTTATTTTCGAAAACTGCGGCAAAATCTTAACCAATCACAACGCTCCATTTACGCGCGCCAAAAATTACAATTTCTTATTGGTTGATGCGTCAGCGCCATGTTTGGTGCGAGTGCGGTTAACAGAGTGATAGCATTCCTGTCTGGATTTACTGTATTTAATCTTAACGTTACGCAATAAAGTATGAATTTCAACTGCTTTCGCAATCGGATTTAACTTGCTGCTCTTCTGCGTAGACGAATGGACAACATTTCAAATTTTTAACATGTCCATATTGTTTTTTTATATGAAAGTAGACATAAAATGAACAGACCCATATTTTTTCTTTTTTCAAAATTTGTCCATTTTCATGCATAAAATAATTATTGAAATTCTTTTTATTCTAAATAGACGTAAGCGCCAAATGACGTCATCGGACGGCTGAATACAGCGATATTCCTTTGCTTATCATTGTTTTAATAAAAAAAAGGTACTACTGTCAAAGGTAAATAATACTAGTGTCAACATTGTCAACGTCATTCATACATTCAACGTTGACAAGTTGTCTTTTTTTTTACAGTTACATGTCATGAGTTTGGCATTACGTAAATTTAAAACTATAATGTGCTAAGCAAAGAAATATTTTACATTCTGCCGTCCGATGACGTCATCTTACGTTTTTTAGTTTTTAATTTTTTTCTCAGTAAATAAGCAATATAAAAAATAAATAATATATATTCGAGCAGCGGAAAAGTAAACAAAGAATTGGTATTTTTTGATTCAGAGCTTAGCAATTTTGAAATGTTGTCCATTGCTGATGTAACTTATAAACGTGGTACAGCTGTATGTGCCACCATTTCAATGTGCACTAAGATCAATCACCTATTCATTACCAACTTCGAAGTTTTGACTGTGGGAGAGCGACGCTTCGGCATGAATGGGCCGGCTCGACCGAAGTGATAGCACGGCCTCACAGAAAATTGGCGTGAAGCAGCACTGTGCTGTGCTTCGCTGTATGAGCGAGGGTACCGGAGCAACCCGGGGGAAAGGGAGGTTTAAAGGTTGGCAGCGCACTTGTGACTCCACTGGTGTCGCGGGTGTCTATGGGCGGCTTAGATTAAACCTTTGATTTAATCTAAGATGGCGGCGGCAATCGCTTACCTTCAGGCGATCCGTCTGATCAAATAAAAAATAAGTTTATTCTTGATTTAATCTAACAGTTTATTGCGTCGCGTTTCGTCAGTAGTTATAAAGGTGACATACAATTATTTTGCCTATTTTAGTTCTAGGGCCTTGAACTCGTAACGCCCTGAAAATCATTGCAACATCCCTAGATTTTGTTGTGTGCCTATGAAAGCTGTACCTATTTTTCTAATAGTGCCAACTATTAGAAAATGTGATCGTAGTTGCCAGATTGAATGGTTTGCTACATCCAGACACATTGAAACTAACTGGTGGCGTGGGCTCTTACCTACTAACTAACAATAACATAAAATTACTTACCAATTTCTAGAAAATAGTGAGTTCCATTTCCCAACTGCAGTTGAGCATGCGGTGATGTGAGGGTACTAGTGCATCATGAATGAATGGCGGTAGCAACGACAAAATGTCGTCTCGATTTCACGACTTAACACTACTTTTTCTTTTCTTGCCTCACTAATGCAGCTTGGATAGACAATCGTATTTTTTAAACTATTGTAGTACCTATCTGTGTTTACTTTAGCTAGACTCCGATCATAGAATTATAACAAGACTAGCAACCTAGTCTGTGCCCACAATTTGAAGCAACTCAAACGGAGCCGTACGGCTCCAAACGCCCGGTGCCTGTCGAACGCATCTCGCGAAAATTAATTTACTATGACGATTTGTGCTGTTAAATTTTGTCATAATGATTCGGAACAGCATAAGAAGTGTAATAACATCACTTTTCACAGGAAAGCATCCAATATTTCATAGTATTTTGTGTTTTATAAGCTAAAAATGCAATATTTTCCCGATTTCAACTTTATTGTAAGATTTGATTGTTCCTCCGACTGATTAATTTAATCGGTTGCTACTGATGTTTACAGCGTGAAGCAGTGACTACAGTATATTGAATCATCAAACATTGCTTTGTCTTGTTTAATTTAGAATTATTCAATAAAAACCAAAGGTGTTTCCCAATGGCATCGAGGTTATTTGCACACGCCATTCATGTCACAATCATCTCTAGTCCGATTACAAAAATGACCATGCCAAACTTAATTCATTCTAGAGAGAGATACATAATTGTGACATGAATAAAATGGCGAACTCAAAATAAGCTTGAAAAAATCATAAATCCTTTTTTTATTTTAAATATCTTAAACATTTTTTTACCTTCTTAATTTCATTATAATTACTTGCCAACTAATTTTATTATCACAGTTTTAGGGAAAGGGTGTGACTGGTAACATTAATTAGGATTTTTATGTTCATACTACGTACGTAGCACGTAGTACGTACTTGAAAAACCAAATTTGTGCTTCAAATTTGAGGTGACAGCAGTATGAAAACTATCCTTCTTATATCTTCTTAGTCTTGTTATAATTCTATGACTCCGATGATGCAAGAGCGTCATCATGATGAGCACTACGCTTTAAGTATGTGTGTGTTTGGGTCTCATTTTACTATACTCTATCTCCATTATTACAAATAGCAAATTAAGGATAGTCCCGGAACAAAACTCGTGTCAGCCCGTTTTAACATTGCGCGTTGAAACGGGGTTACAAGATTAGTAATATGGTGGTATGGGTCTCAGTGTAGACTTGCACAAGAAAGATTGGTACGTAATACGTATGGGTAACATAACACTACATAACTAAGATTTTCTTTAATTTATCCTATCTGGTTGGAGCAATGATTTAAAAAACCACTGCGGATTATGATAGATGAAAATTTGATAAAATTGGCAAAAATTACCCATGAAGATGCGCCATTTTTCGGTTCCGATATTTTACAAGACTTCAACTCACTTTTAAAAAAACTGTACAACCACTGGATAAGAAAATAGAAGAGAGCCCAATTTTCGTGCATCGTGACATTTATTTTCATACGACATATATCACTAAAACATAGTTTCATAAAACACAGTTTCAACATGGTTTTCAGGTGATATCCGCCATGTTTTAAGTATCACGAGCACGAGAATTGGGCTCCAGACATCACAATGTCACATAATTATAATGACCAGTGACATTTTACTCTCTTTGAACACGAATAATGTGGATAGTTGTTTGAAAATGTATATAGCATGGGTATTTGTCAATTAAAACAAGTGGTTTTTTCCATGGGTAAAAAATATCGCTTTTTAATCTAAAATGTAATAGTAGGTATTTTAAATTGCATATGAATTAGTGATAGATAATTGTGCTACATTATTCCTGTACTTGCTTCCCCAGTGTAGGTAATAATTCAAATATCAAAAAAATAATGACACAAATATTTACTGAATATTAAAAACTTTATTATCAACCATACATAATTAAAACTGTTGGCACAATATTGCAGATAGGTAGGTAGGTCGGCAGTTGATTATCACCATTATTAAGTATTATATTTATTGTAAAGTTACTAGTGCTAAGCTCATTAACAATTGATATTTATTTTTCAATAATTCAACCCACCACTTACACATACGAAAAAAGTACAACACAATGTTGCCATGTGGTAAAGAAAGTTTTCAAAGACAGATTTTAGATTGTGATTCTGTGGAAATGGTGGATTCCAATTGCCTTCCTAAATCTGTTGGTAATTCAACATTCTTAAATCTATTCGTTGATATCAACAGGCAATCTAAGAAATGTATCACGCTGTATGGTAGAATACGATTAGAATAATAAATATGGCTTCAGCTATTTTAGATTAAATGTTCGTAGAATAAATAGAAATAGTTAAATACATTTTGATTACAGGACTCTTCGGTCGATACTTATTTCGATAATCGAGTCGCTTTTTAAATAAGAATCGGATGAGAAACTCAGTGTCAAGAATCTTAATTCGGGAAAAACCTATAGAACAGTCTGTTGTTAAGTCAGAATGTAAATAGGCTTAGAGGAGCATCGAAGAGGAGATATCTTGGGAGCGGAAACTCTTAACTTTATTTTTAAAATCGTAGCGTCCTACCACAGAGTAGACATGGACTTTGTGGTCCAACGCCACTAGGCCTGAGACCAGTTGGGTCCATTTCGTCTAAAAGGTAATATCTGCGTCTAGCTAGTGCGTCTATCTATAATGTCAGTGCAAAAATATTAAATTGTCTCTTATCAAAATATACGATGTGTGGATATAACGTCTTTGTACCATAGAGGTCGCTAGTGTAGTGAGGGCACTTCATTTCTATTTTTAATTAATTAAGTGCATGGTCGAAACATCAGCAAACAATCTATCTATAGTGATGTAATTGGAAAACAACTTAAAATACAATAATTTACAAAATTGCAAATCAATGACGTGATAATAATTAATTAGAAATTACTTATGGCGAGGAAATAAAATAAAATTTAATTCAAACGTAGCCTACACATAAATAACGAAAATAAAAACACAAACAAATAAATCCTAATGTATACGCAAAATATAATCTGATTCATTATTGCCATTGTTATGATTAACTTACAACTAAATGATTATAATTAATTACCTATAATGATATCATTAAAAACAAATTATGACTAGTCCCCCGCGGACGAGGTATGAATGTGAGAATTAAATTATTAAAGCGACTACGCTACAAGATGATAAAATGAGATTACTTAGTGAGGAGATCTAAATAACGCTTAGTCTACTGACGGGGCTCAACTGCAACTCGCACGAGCGGCGCTTACAAGTCAAACTATAAAACTAATGGAATGAGGAGAGACCGAGCTGCGCAATTATCTCGGCGGCACCTCGCGCGGCGGGGGACTCCGGTATTTGGCTTTGATGTGCAGGAACGGCTTCTTCGACGAGGAGTTGTCGGCGATGCTCGCCTCCAGCGACAGCCGGATGCTCTCCTCGATGGCGGCCTGCGTGAGCGCTCCTCCTGTCGAGACGCTCTTGTGCACCGGCCGCAGCGGCTCTACCGGCGTGGCCAGGCTCATGCTCCGCGTCTTCTTCGCGTAGCCGTTTGCAAACGTCTTCTTGGTCTCCACGGGCGTGGTTGCTAAGCTCTGGCTGCGAGTCTTCCTCGCGCTGATCGCAGGAGATTCCGTCGGCGTGCTGGCCGCACTGACGCTCTTCTTCCTGGCTTGGTTGAGCCGTTCTGTCCCGCAGAATTTGTCCGAGGTCTTCGCGTCCTTTGCCACCGTCGCCAGACTCATGCTCCGGGACTTCTTCGGCGCGTTCAGCAGCGAGGGGGTCGTGAGGGACTTCCTGTACTCGATAGGTGGTGTCCTAACCGACCTGCCCGTAGGCGTGTTGGGGGTGCTAAAGCTCGAGGGTGCCGATTGCTTTCTAGTGCGCGGTGCGGGCGACGACTGCTGCCGATCGACAGAGTCCGTCTTCAGAGGCAGCGTGAGCGCTGACTTTCTGGAGACGGGCTTGGTCGGGGTGGAGGTGCGCCGCGGCTCGTGCAGCGGCGAGCTCTTCCCGCTGCTGGTCTTGCTGGAGCCGCGGGTGCTACGGCCCATTTTGTTGTCGATGGGGGACAGTTTCCCGCTAAGGGAGGAAGCTTTGCTATCTACTGGTGAGATAGTGCCGGCGATGGAGGGCTCCTTGCTGAGGGAGGCCTTGCTGGATGCGGGTGAGGGGGTGCCGCGGCGCAGGATGGGCGACAGGGCGCCGTCACCAGGGTCGGGGGGAGCCAGGGCGACGGGCAGGACGTCGCCCTTGCGGCCCTGCGTGACCAGACGCACCTGACAGGGCTCGTGGCGCGACAGGAAGTGTTCCAGCGTGTCCCAGCCTCCGCCCACGCGGACCATCATGTGCCGACCCTTGAGGAGCTGAAATAACAAATAAGAATATAAAATGACGCTCTTTGTATAAGATTCCAATGAACTTCACTACTTTGGTAAATGTGTTCTCGATTTGCACTGGACAGAGGAAAGCTTCCACTAATAAGCAACTTACCCTGATGAAGACGTTCCTCCCAGCGATGTTGTAGCGGCCCTCGCCCACCTTCTTGACCTTCAGCAGCTTGGAGCACTTCCCGGAGCCGCAGCTGCAGCCGCGCTCCATCAGCCGAGTCACCAGCTGCACCTGGACACAGGAGGTAGCAAATTATTATCTGTTTTAAGCCTACTATGCCCTGTTGTTCGCGCTTTGGATGAGTGCGATAGCAATTATAGGAACTCGCGGGGGCGTTGTCAGTCCACGATGATAGCTCATCATCACATTTCCGTTTGAGTTCATAATCATAATCGATCTAGAACCCGGGGCACGGACCATGATTTGGTGAGTCTAGTCATTGCAGTTTGGTGTACACGATGACTAATTATAGAAAAATCGAATGTACCTATATCTCAGCGACTATCCTCAGGTTTCAGATTATCTTGGCCAGGTTTGTTTATTCCACCCTCTTACTTCCATGTCTAAATAGCGTCTTCATTCTACGTCTTTATTTTCCTACTTTTGTTTACCGGAAGACCTTTGATTATGGGTCGCATATTCGTCCTTGGATAGCTACCCACTTTATAAATTTCAAAGTACCTACTAGGTATTCATCGGCCTTTCGTATGATCTTGGACAAAACCAAGGTCATGTTCAATGAACATGTTCTACCGGAACCGATTGCAATTCACGGTGCTGTCCTCAAAGTTGTTCAAAAATACGTATACCTCGGGCAGACTTTGCAATTGGGTAAAAGCAACCTCGAGGATGAGGTGAATAGGAGAATCCAGTTAGGTTGGGCAGCATTTGGAAAACTACGTCGTGTCTTCGTATCGTCGATACCACAGTGCCTAAAGACGAAAGTCTTCAATCAGTGCGTCCTACCCGTCATGACATACGGAGCCGAAACGTGGACACTTACATTACGGCTGGTCCACAAGTTAAAGGTCGCTCAGCGGGCTATGGAACGAGCAATGCTCGGCGTCTCTCTCCGAGATCGAATCCGAAATGAGGTGATCCGGCAGAGAACCAAAGTTATCGACATTGCTCACCGGATTAGCAAGCTTAAGTGGCAGTGGGCTGGCCATATTAGCCGCAGAACCGACAACCGATGGGGTAAACGAGTTTTGGAGTGGAGACCGCGTCTTGGCAAACGTAATGTAGGGCGCCCTCTGGCTAGGTGGGAGGACGATCTGCGCAGGATGGCTGGCAAGAGCTGGATGCGAGAAGCCATGGATAGATCACAGTGGCGAACAATTGGAGAGGCCTATGTCCAGCAGTGGACTGCGATAGGCTGATGATGATGATGATACTAGGTATTCGATTCATGTAGATGAATATGAATTGGATACTGCAAAATTATAGATCAAAGGATCAAGTACTAGATCTCAGTTTGTGAAAGGACAGTGTTTTGAAAGGAAAATGACAGGTTTACTTACCCTCTTGTCCAGCTCGTTTGTGGGCTTGAGTGGGACGTCGGAGTCGGTGCTGGCCACAGTGCCCTCTGATTTTGTGCTTTCAGCGTCCACGTTGTCTGGGACCAAATTCGCTAAAATGATAAAAAACTCGTATCATTTCTAAGATCATTAAAATGAATAGATTTTGTAAATTAAATTCAGGAAACTTACAGTCATTTGGCTCTGGTGATGATGGTGGTGGTGCACTTATTGACCTGAAATCCAGATGAATTATGTTTTTAATATACATTGAGCGAGCAGCTGTCTGCAACGTAATTGAGGTAAAAATATGCTCTGGATTCACACGATATCCCCTGTTTTTATGTGATTGGTGGCATGTGCAAAAGGGACCCCCCTTGTTTGAAGGTTGGCAGCGTACTTGTAACTCCACTAGTGTTGCGGGTGTCCATGGTCGGCGGAATTCGCTTACCACCAGGTGATCTGTCTGCTCGTCTGCCACCTATCACATTAAAAAAACACTAAATCCGTCAAAACAGGCTCTAAGAAGAAAAGAAGAGTAGATACTTCTAATACAATCACTTACTTTTCCTGAGGCGCTGGGGACGCATCCCTAAACTGCCAGGCGGCACCAGACATGGCAGAATCCAACCCGGAGTCCCGCTCCTCCAGCGCGATCTCCTTCTCCAGCTGCACCAGCCCCGGCGGCTCCACGTTGAACTTGGTGGCCAGCCGCGCCACCTCCAGCAGGCATAGGATGACCTGTCGCGGCTGGTTGTGCAGGACTGGTAGAAGATTTTGATGTTTAAGAGCGATGGTAGTTCAGTGCATAATAAAGAAGGTGCCTTAGATGCTAGAGGTGGTTGGTTCGATTCCTATCCTGAGTATGCACTTCTGGATTTTTCAAATATTTGTACGTATTTTTACCATTAGCTCGGTAGTGAAGGAATACATCATTTACAGGAAACCTGGAGCCCAATTCTCGGGACGTTAGGTTCAAAGAGATCGAATTCGACATTAATATGGACGAATGTCGTAAAAGACGACTAAGGTAAAGCTGCTGGCATGATCATCAAGCACCCAGAGAAGGAAAACTCTGCATTTATATCTAAACCCTCGCCAACCCGTCTGCCAAGCGTGGTATGTATGGCACTTATCCCTCATGTGATTGAGGGAGGCCCGTGCCCCAGCAGTGGGGACTTAAATGGGCTAACGATGACGATGATGGACGAATGAATGGAAAATCTTTATTTGATTTCTTTGTCGAGTGCACGAGAATATGCTCTCAGTTGGTCTGGTTCCCCTGTTAAAGGGTTGCGAAGGATAGACGGCCGTCGTTTCATTGACAGTAATTACCAGTCTCCCCAAATCTTGAATCATCGTCTAAGCGTACCCCGGGCTCCGAGACGACAGATTTGGATGCAACCTACACGCTGATATGAGGAAGAAGATTGTGAATCATGGTAGTGGAAATTCTGAATGACTTTATTTTTACCTAGCTAAAGCTACGGTGTTATCTTACCGAGGTCATCGCTTTCGAAGAGCAGGTTCTCATGCACGCCCAGCTCGCGACAGAAGCTGAGGAAGTTGTCGGTGTTGTCGCGCGAGAAGAAGCTGCGCCGCGCCGCGCGGTGCCAGCAGCGCCCGCGGATTTGGGGGACCGGCTGCGAAACATTACTAACATTAGCTATTTGAACGTTCCTTTAGAAGACCATGAAAAACCAGATGTAAGCTGCAACTAGATCGTGGTACAGATGACGGCGCCCCGTCTTCACTGTCTGAGAGTCCAAAATGCTCAAATAGGCAGGCGCAACTTACTAGCAATTCTCTAGTGAAGTGGGTATGCGGAGGACAAGGTGGTTTGGACTGCCTCTATTCAGTATAGCAGTTCTGCAGTTATGTAAAGACGAATGCCTTCGGTCATCAAGCTAACTCTTCTACAAAGTGACTCTGTTCGAGCGCCTCCTGGTGTGGGTGGAGATGATGCCAACCAACTGGCACAGTTCTGCGCCGATATTTAGCGATGTCTAGTAAGTTCCCACTCACCCCCACGATGAGGCCCTGGTCGAGCGCCTCCCTGGCGCGCGTGTGGATGACGCCAGCCAGCTGGCACAGCTCAGCACCGTTATCGAGCACGTCTAGAAAGTTCTCTCCCGTCAGATAGGTGATGCCTGCGAACAATGACAAACGAACGTTGAAACGAGATGTGAGAGGCATATGTTGGAGTCGAGACCGCGGTTAGGCGAACGTTAGGCTTCTTCTCAACTTTAGGGTTCAGTGTGAAGCCAAGAGCAAGCCATTAATAAAAAACCGGCCAAGTGCGAGTCGGGCTCGCGCACAAAGGGTTCCGTAGCAGCAAAGTCCAAAATTACAGTTAAATCAACCTATCTCAAAAACTATAAGAGATACTTTGATCAAACCAAAAATCGTTGAAAGAGTTAATTAGCATGCATCACCTCTATTTTTTTTAGAATTTTATACCCCGTAGTTATAAAAATAGAGGGGGGGGGACATACTTTTTACGACTTTGAGAGCTGATATCTCAAAAACCGTTCACTTTAAGAAAAATGTTTTTTAGAAAACTTTATATCATTTTAAAAGACCTTTCCATTGATACCCCACACGGGTATGTACATCGAAAAAAAAAATTTCATCCCTCAGTTACATGTATGGGGGGCCCCACCCCCAATTCTTTTTTTTACTATTTAGTGTCATATTTATGTAGCGGTTCATACAACACATATTCCCATCAAATTTCATCACTGTAGTACTTATAGTTTCCGAGTAAATCGGCTGTGACAGACGGACAGACGGACAGACGGACAGACGGACATGACGAAACTATAAGGGTTCCGTTTTTGCCATTTTGGCTACGGAACCCTAAAAAATGGCAAGCGTTTTGTAACGTTAATCGGGACTGCTGATATTAGAGGCAGGCAGTGACTGGATTAGATAAGTTTGGGATGGGATAGGAATCTGTAACGCATTTTTTTTTATTTATGAAAATGGGTTTTTTGAGTCACCTGATGGTAAGTGATCACCGCCGCCCATGGATACCACCGCCACACCAGAAGGAGTGGAGATGTGTAGCCGGCCTTTTAGGACGGTATAGGCTCGTTTATTGAAGATCTCATCATGAAAGCCGTGGACGGACACGGTGTTGATTCATTGTTTTGTGTTTTCTTTTCTCTATCTAAGAACTTATATAATTAATTTAATGCTGTATGGTATCCATACCTCCAATCTTACTTTTTTCTTGTGCAAAAAAGAATAAATAACTAATTTATAGAAAGTCAAATCCATAGAACGAAAGCACTGGGTTTCTGGATCTAAACGATAACATCGAAAGTTGTTTAATTTGCTTGCAAAATAACGATTATAATAACATCCATACACAATTTATTCCGAGTGAGAATCGATACTTATTTTAATGTGACCAATGACAGTTTGACATTTTATTATACATATATGCCCACTCAATAACCCTTAATATCTACTTTAAGCAACGTTAAAATTTAACGTCATTTAATATTTAATATTAAGTGACAGTCGCGCTCGACTTTATTTTTAAATCACTCCACAATTTTCATATTTTAGCTGACCCTGGGCTCCGAAGATTTGGACGCAACCGGGAATGATAAATTGAGATGCTGATGAGATGATTTATGAACAAATTTCATATTTCATTTATTTATGAGTTCCGTTAAAAAATGTTGCTCATCATATGTAAATGGCGAATCAGAAGTAAATTATATCTCACGGTCAGTGTTAACTCGCTTTCCCTGCAGACAGAGCCTCCGATACCCTCACTCAATTGGCGTATCACAGCGTAAGCCCTGCTATAGGTACTCCGGTTTTCCTTAATACCGCGTGGGGACAATCCGGTCGAGCGGCACATTCATGCCGAGGCACTCTCCCGGTCATATTTTTGTTTGAGATTGTTCCACAGCCTACACGAAAATGCGACCGCTAAATGAACCGTGGCAAAATCAGTTGGTAAGTGCATTGGTTCCAGCCATTACAATAAACGTGGAGTTTTACCGGCGCCGGTGCCGCTTGCGCCACGTAGCGGATAACGAGCCAAGTTTATGGTCCGATGGCTCTTAGTTAAGTGTCTTGGATGGCCAAAAACGGGCGTTGGTGAATTTTAAGAAAGAAATGAGTTGTACTGATCTGCATTAATAGAGCTTTGTGTGCTTCGAAGAACAACAGTAGCTCAGTGGATAATAACGCGCCTTCCAGGTTTGAGCATTATCTTACTCTTATTATAAGACTAGACTAGCAAAAAAGACGTGGACTAAAATATAACTCAATAAAAAAGAGACAAAATCTGAGCATGCCCCGACTATTATTATTTTACTCTATCGTATGCCCTACCATTAGCTCAGCGGTGAGGGAAAATATGATGAGACAACCTGCACGTTTCAGATAGATTTTGAAATGTGTCCATGGTTCAGTTGGTCTGGCTTCCCATGTCCAAGAGGAACGAAAGCGAAGATCAGATGGCAGTCGCTTCATAACCAGACTCCCATATCCTGGACCAAGGTTTAAAACTTGGTCCAGGATATGGAAGTCTTAGAGGAGATCTTAGGGAGGCTTAGATTTTAAGCATACCTCGAAACTAATATCTATGTATATATTTAGTTGTAATGACAACCACCTAGTTAACTTGGAGTTGCTGCCCCGCTGAGCTATCATACTTAATAATAATATCCTCCAACCGATTTCGATCTAAGTGGCTACTTACGCAGGCACATATTATAGTGCTCAAGTGTGTGCGCAAACACAGTTGCACTCTCTATTTTCATGCCCTCATATTCCGATGGGACACCACCAGTGTGACACGACCGGAGAGGGATCGGGCGCAGGCCCAACGGATTAGCGTGATTTCGAGGCACGGTCTTGTACCCGACCGCCAACTACCAGACTCCGGGCTGACACTTGAGAAATAACTCAGGTATATATTTTGGTCCGATCGGATCCGGGACCCCAAGCGCAGCCACGCACTACCCACTGCGCCAATCCCCTTAGTAACGGCGCTTGAGGCTGGACTCTCCTGGCCTTGAGCTACTTATTTCTTTCATAATACGGAATCAGATCAATATGAATTGTAGAATGTACGAATTTATTATTAATTGCGGCTGCTAGAATACACGATAAAGCAGGAGCGCTCCCGCTATCCCGTCCGTCATCTCCCTTACTAACTCTGCGCACGCGTCGTAACGGCCGCATCCGTTAGGTAACCGGCAATTCGCTTTTTATCGCCTTTCTTGCGCTTGCGCATCTCAACGCTTCTCACACGTTACTTCAGTGCCTGGTAGGGTTGACAGGGATGGATATCGCGTGTGAAAAATCCACTAGATGGCTTTACGAAGGATTTAGGTCCAACTTCAACAGCATTGGTTGTTTCGTTTGTCAAATTGACATTTTGACGTAACGCGTTCATAAATTATCAATCTCATTGTATATAGAGTCCCAGAGTACGCCATCTAGTGGATTATTCACACGTGATAGTAGTCCCCATTAGGCTTCAGTACGCCTGCTTGGAGGTTCAATACCAGGTAGGTACCATTTCCATAAGACCTTTCTGTACCACACATATTTATTTGAAAATAAATGATTGTTTGTTTGTTTGTTTGTGGCTAGGTACTTACGTATCTTTTTCATATTAGATGCTGCAATCCAAATAGGACAGTTCCTAGCGGTAGCGGTTTCAGTAGTCTAGCGCCGAAAAAACCCTAGAATTCCCCATGCTTAAGAAAATGTTTGCGTAAATGGGCTGCAACATATTGTTCCAATCTATTTCGTATTGTAAACCTACAAAGGTCTATAATATAGATAACTGCAGATAGGGTACGATTACTTAAAAATAGAGGTTTATCGAGTCTTTCATTTGATATACTCTTGATTTAGCTAACCTAGAAGTTGGTCAGGTAAGTAAGTAGGTGAAATTTCGAAATCGACAGCCCTATATTTAGTACATTTAATAAACAAGGAAGTTTGGACGTGGTTCGGACCGCTAATGGCGCTTTACACGAAATGTCTCGAAAATGCATAAAACTATAATTCTCGGCAGGTATATTTTTAAACTTCTCGTATTAAAACAGTTTTGTTATTACTGGTTGTGTAATTTTTATTGCATCTTGGAATGGGTCAGTTTCTACACGCCGCTATTTTTAGATACAATTGTGAAACTGATTTTAATTTTCAAGCACTTACCTACTTATAAAATGCTTGAAAATTAAAATCTAGGAAAGTAATGTTATATTTTGCCTTCGGGGAAAAGATTACATTTAGTTATTGTTGTGGTCATTGCAACAGTACAACAGTATGTTCTGAATACACAAATGATACTTTTGCTTTTCCGTTGTAAAGAAAAAATAAACGACAAAGCTTACCTAACGAGAGATCCTTTTTTATATGAGAGGTGGCAGACGAGCAGACGGATCACCTGATGGTAAGCAATTCCGCCGCCCATGGACACCCGCAACACCAGTGGAGTCACAAGTGCGCTGCCAACCTTTTCCCCTTCCCCCCCATTGGGCCTCCGGTAACCTTACTCACACGGCGAAACACAGCGCAGGCGCTGCTTCACGCCGGTATCACGCTGCTATGCGAAAACTTAAACATAGTTTAGGACCGTGACATAGTATTACAACATAGCTAATCATAGACTATTGAGAACCTGGCGACCCCGCAGGCAAACCTACAAACGTAATAAATATCAAAGTAATTACCAGTAAAAGCTGTCTGGTGACCGGTGAACTTTCACGAGGTGGGTCCGGCGTCGAACCTGCGACCCCGCGCTCGTGACCCGCGCTTATCAATTGCCCCGTGATTTGTGTTTATCGACGAACACGATCCGTATCGGAAAACGTATTGTTGGTAAAGGGGTTAATAGTTTTGTATCGCGGTATCCATCGATTACAAATGGCCGTTTGTTGTGTACGAGTTTAACAGAAAAGCCGGAACATTAATAAATAGGTCTTCGCTGGCTTGGCCATCTCGAAAGGTTGGACGAAGATCGTCTCGTCTAGAAAGCATACTTTGGTCGACCTGTCTAGTAGGAATGACGCCCAGTTGGGCGACCTAAGTAGGTATCGCTGGAAAGCGTCGACTGATCTGCGAGAGTTCCAGGTTAATAACTGGCAAGAAGCTGTGCAGGATCGAACGAAATCTCCGACCAAGACGCTGTTCGGTCGGGTCGGTCGCTGAGATAGATAGATATTCTTTATTGCTCAAAAACTAAATACAAGTATGATACAACAACAACAGACAGTACAATAAGTAAGGTGGTCTTATCGCTTGTAAGTAAGAGGTACTTAGGTATCAGACAAGTTCACAAACATAGAATTGACCTAACAGAATAAGCACTGCTTTTGTAAATTGGAGTGAATACTTCTTTGTATTGACCACCCGTTTGGATCTACCAGTGGTAGTGAAGGCTGCCTCTGGTGCAAGGGTTGCGCACAATACAAACATTTGTGTGCTTGATCATGTCCTGTTTGTATTGGTCTGCGTGTTTTCTATGTATTATAAGTTTGTATTTACAAAAGAAAACTATTTAAAATGTATATATTTGTAATTCCGCTATTGGTTCTGACATCCGTAACACAAGTGCTTGAGCTACCTAACTCGGAGTCAGATTACCTAATGTAATTATGTGATGTTGTGAAATATTTATTTATTTACTTCTATTATAGATAAGTCCTGCCACTCATTGGACTGCTAATGACTGAACGAGGTATTGTTTAATTGGTATTTTTGCACGTGTTAATTTATATATTGAAATACACATGGTCGCCTAGAGGCGCGGCCAAGTGCGAATTTTTTTTTATATAAATTGCACTGTGAATTTCCCTTATTATATTTTCAGGAACAGCTCTCCTCGGTACGCCCATACGGATATAGTTAGTGCCTTGTGAAAAGTGGGTTATGGTAAAAACTAGATCTCGGACAAATGATTTCCGACACACAAAGAAGAATGCATTTTTTTTCAACCAGTACCGTGTGGTCACAATTCTAGGAAGCCTATCAGAAGATCTAGCCTCGACTACACCGTGTTACCCGCCGTCGCCCGATACTGATCGCCATGAATTATGGAATCTTGCGCATCTAGAGTTGCTAACTCTTCGAAATAAAAAACTAAACAGTCCTACTCCTTCTTAGCCGAACATAAATAAAAAAGGACGTGCTTCCATTTTCAGTTAAATACTTAGTTTAATTAAAAATCAATTTGTAGTATTTTATAAATTTCTTTTTATTAATCAGCTACACAAAATCTTATTTGATGCGAACAGCTAAGGAGTGGAACTCTCTATGTATTTCCTGCACAATAGTCCTTTTCACGGGCAAGCATGGCCCACCTTATACCCCATCTTCACTTAACATCATGTTGGTTGTGGTCAAATGCTTGTTTGTCGTAACATAAAAGAATCTTTATTCGAAACACTTATTCCATGTGAAACTTCTTGCTCAATATCGAAATAAAAACTTAAGGGACACATAAGAATAAGCACTTAACGCCTAGCGCCGAGTGAGTGAGGGTACGAGAGGCCTATGTTCAACAGTGGACAGACACAGGCTGCTGATGTATATTAATATTATATAAAAATATTTGCGAGGAGAAGGGAGCAGAACCAAGATATGATAAAAGATGGCCTAGATGAAAGAAACCTAGCAAATGCTGAACTGACTGCTGAGTCAAGCCAACCACATCACATATCCGTACACCTGGCCACCCCATGGTCCATGCGCACCCGAGCGCTTCGGACCTGCGCGTGCGCGCTTGTGGACCGAGCGGTTTTTACGTGCTGTTCATGCGTTTTTTAATCGCTATTTCTTATGAAACGGGTTTTTTTAAGTTAAGTGCCGTAAAAACTACTAATTACGAACGAGGGGTGTTAATTTATTGCTCGTGGGTAATTTTAACTGAATCGTTTTTAGTTTTGTTCATAGCATTTTTTCGTCTCAGGTTTTAAAGCTGATTTGATTTGAGAATCTAACAAAACGTTACAACTAACTATATTCTCTAAAATTATTCGTAATCTATGAGCTGAATATTCATTTGGCACAGTCTGGATATGATTGAATATATTTTTGTTTTTTTTCCTTTTGTTTTTATATGTATTTTTAATTATTTTCTGTTTGTGCCAAATTGTGTTCTGTTTACAACTGCTGTAGGTATGCCCTGTGTTGTGATGTCTATAATAATAAATGTTTCTTTCTTTCTTCTTAATCTGTTAGGTATGTTGAAAGGGTGGTAGAAAATTCTTTGCTCTTAATCTGAAATTGCGGAATTTCATATTAAAATTATGTTTGTTTTGTATTCGTGGTCCCAGATTAAACCAAAGTGGTCTGACGTGGAAAAAAGGTTGGGAACCCCTGATATAGGTGATAAATCAGATAGCTGTCACGATAAGTTGATTCAACGATGTCGGGTACCTTTGCGGTTTTATAGCATTCTAATGCACACTAATGCAGAAACCGGTTCCCTTATGTAGTTTGGAACTGCATCGTAAAAACGCCAGAATCCAGGCTATGTGTTAATTCGTTTAATTAAGTCCTAGAATGCCGACTGGTTCCATCAGCTGGTGAGGTATGAATAGTGTTTCCAGGTGTTTTGGCCGGGACAGAAAATAAAGATTTTGAGTTTCAAATCGGTTCATCTAATGATCTAGCAATAAAAGCGAGAACTTGAAAATTTAACATGAATACAATTTCTAAAGTTTAATGTCTCGCTAACATATTATTATTATGCACAAAGTATGCGAACTTTTGTGCTGACTTGATTTGATCCGTGATCGGTATTCTGCGGCAGATATGGCCAGCCCACGCCACTTCAGCTTGCTAATCCGGTGAGCTATGTCGATGACCTAGGTTCCCTGCTGGATCACCTCGCGCAGAGAAATGCGAAGCTCTTTCGTTAGCTCACTGAGCTGAAACCGGGATGTGTCAGCCTATTGTACTCGAGACATCCCGCGCAAATGAGAACACCTGGCGGCACTAGTGGACGCATGCTCTTGCGCCACATTCTGGTGTTTTTCGCGCTTCTGATTCCTAGCGCCACTGTGGGTGTACCGTTGGACTAGTTACTCGTATATCAGTGGGTAAACGTGTCAACGATATCAGTTACTGGTAGTGTTGGTGTTTGTTTGTTCTGGTTAGGCGTGTAACTGCTTATTGTTTTGCTGTTTGTTCGCCAGTAACTAGTTCTTGACGTGACTACGTTTCCATTTTACAGCATCGATGTTTAAAGTTGTGGTTTCAACGTGGGCTTACCTTTTGCTTACTATCAGACTGTGCCACTATAAAAAAAAGTTCTGCACTATTAGATATGCCAAATCTATGTTTCTTGGTACATTTGTTGTTATTGTCTGTAATGTGGTGTGTATTGTGTTTAGCAAATAAATTATTCTTACTCTCTTTCTCTTATGCCTGGCTTTACATTTACCAGGACAGTAAAAAGCTGTACATAATAACAACATCACATTCATTGATCTGAATCCAAGATAGCTCAAGCTACGAATGTGTGTGTTACGGATATCAGAATCAACAGCGGAATCACAAATATATACATATAATACTTTTCTTTTGTAAATACATACTTATAATACATACAAACATCCAGACCAATACAAACAGACATGTTCATACACACAAATGTTTGTACTGTGCGGGGATCGAACCCGCAACCCTTGGACCATAGGCTGCGTTCACTACCACTGTTCCAAACGGGTCGTCAAACATAATACACATTTTTTACGATACGAAGCTCACTTCTTCTCTTACCCTAAAGTCGACCTAACAGAGCATTACTCTGGGTTTATGCAGTGTTCTGTTGTATAGGCTCACGATACTTTTTTTTGTCGGAGTGCAATGGGCCTGCTGGGGAGTAAGAGGGTTAAGACGGGCTCTCCTCTAGCAGAGGTCCTAACGAGAAGCCGGCCAGAGGTATACTAACTAAACCCCAGCCGTTTTCCCTCATCGCCTTTAAGTGGGGATTGAAATTGGGGGTAACATTTTGAAGGCTAGACCACGTCCTTTTAAAGTACCTACACATAAATATCGGATTTCCTGTGTCTTAAAATGATAAAGGAAAATGTTGCATTATTTTTAATTAGTAAGGCCCAGGTAGAAGGTTACGCTTTCACTTAGAAGATGTCTGATCATTATTTCCTAAAAGATATCCAGATCAGATCTAAGATGGAAGACCGACTTCGGCAAGGAATTCCGTTCCATAGCTGTTGCTTAGTTTCAGCTCTCCTAATCTAAGGTCTAAAGACCTGTTCCAGTTATGACGATGTTTTGCACGCGTCTACATCTAGCGCACCGTTGCAGTTGGCAGTTGCATTGTACTGTACCACTGGGTAATCGTGTCAATGCTCCAGCACGCGCGTAACTGGGCGACATACACGGAGACTACAATTGCATTACGCCTACACTAGTGCAGCGACTCCGAATCACTCGAGTGACTTTGGAAAAATAAAAAATCGTGAGTGTGACTCAAGTGAATCGAGATAACTCGCGCCGAAAACTAGTCATAGAGTTACTATAACGGCTAATATTACACTACGTATTGGGCTTTAGTTCAAAGTTGAGACTGTTTTTTAAAGTCTGCAAGCCCTTTTTTTAGTCAAGTAAACTGAGGATATTAGCCAAGTTACACTAATGGTTCTAATTTTGTTTTATGCTCGTTGAATTTTTTAGTTTTTAATTTCTTTTATTTTTATGTCGCTTTGGCTAGATTTATTATTTGTGTATCATTCTTTGAACACGGCGCGTATGCATATTCACAGAGAGAATTCTTTCTTTGCACTGTAGGGTACTATCAAAGTAAAACAAGCGCTTTAAAGCTCTTGTTATGCTGTAGTTCTATAACCTATGTATTTTGTGCTGCAGGGCAAAGTTGGCACCAACGTGATCGAGAACAAGAAGTAAGAAAGACAAAGATTACAATGTCTGTGGTTGGTTGGAGTGGTATTCGAGTGAAATTACAATATGACTCTGGGGGCTTTTAGGTCGAACCCCATCACTACGTCTCACAGCTACAATCGCATTACGCCCCAATGTACTTGAACAAGTATTAGTTATGTAAAGGTGAGCTCGCGTGCGGGCTGCGGGATAGACCTGGCAAAAACTAATCTTTCAAAAGATTGGAACATTTGCATCCGGATGAGTCCAGAGATGCGGAACAGTGAAACGCTTCATTTGGAGCATCGACTCACTCGGATCATTCAGCTCAGTCGGATCATCGGATCATACCGCTCATTCAGATCATTCAGATCGCTCGGATCACTCAGCTCAATCGGATAATTCGGCTCATCTAATCATTCAGCTCATTCGGACCATTCGGTTCACTCAGACTCGAGATCCATTTGAGTCGAATTGAAATGAATGAATGTCTTCGAATGTATCGAAGCGAACATTAGAGATTCGGAACAGTGTATCATTTGGCTGAGTCGGATCACTGAGTCGTTTCAGTAAAGAGTTACACACGTCTAATGCGGGATGATCCCTTAAGTCTTGAAGAAATGGGTGGAGATAATCTTCGCTTGTATGCTCTTAACATATTTTCTACGGCATTACTGGGTGTAGCCTATTAATTTAGTTAGGTACTCGTCACTTCTTGTTTATATCCTACCCGTGTATCCTACACTATAATATATTTTTGCTATGGACTGCTTAGGGCAAATTGTTTTATTGAATTCAAGAGTTTTAGTTTCTTCATTGACATTTAGTTCTAATACTCAATATCTTTATTATTGTATAGGTTACATAATTAATGGTTCATAACAAATGTAGGTATCGCTATAGACCCGGGAAGGGCACTGCAATATGGGAGAGGACGCTCATTACTAAATTAGGATTAACTTTAAATAATATACCTAGATATAAGTATAGTGAAATATAAAATGAATATAATTTACATAGAGCAAATGAAGATCCGCGTTATCTCCTGTTTACTGCTAATCTAATAAACGATAAAAAAAGAGTTAAGTTTATAGATTCTTGTCCAATATTTCTGTGACGAGGAATGATCTTGTATCATGATATGCTCATCCTCCTCATCTTAACGTGTAGTTTCCGGTTGCGTCCTAAGCTGTCATACCGGAGTGAACCAGGATTACAAGGGTAGAAGAACTTTTCCGTCTCGCAAAAGATAAATAGAAGTTCAAGAAACTGGCGGCCAACCTTCAAGACCGAAGAGGCACCTGAAGAAGAAGAAGAATGCTATGCATTAATAACAAACTGGGATAATACATTACATCTTTTATTCATCGCAAAGGGAAAAGAAACAATGAGATATTGAAAACAACTTATTGCATTGATATGTAGGTTATGATCAGACATGAATCTGCGAAACAAAGGGCGATTCTGCGCATTCTGCTGTCAGAGCAAGACAAGTTGGAGACAGCCCCGGACAAATTACTGCGTCAAAGGCGCCGCAGCGCCTGCGCAGCCGTCGTAAATAGCGGGGAACTAATTTAATCACCCGGCGAAACCGAGGCAGCTATTTGTGAACTAATCGATAAGGAAGGTGTACCCTAGGTACACCTTTGCATGCAAACCCTTTGCTGTATTGCTAACTATGATTGGAAGTTGAGTGCTGATCATGGAACTAGAAGACCAGCTGGCGGTTTACACTGAATGCCATTATCTCGAAAAACGTCACAGAAATAGAAAGAGGTAACTCAACAATGAGGTAGCTTAATTCTAGCATCTCTTTATGGGTGCGATAGATGAAGAAAACAGCCAGCATGACATGGTAGGTATACGGCTGCATTCTGAGTCTA
Organism: Marasmia exigua; assembly: GCA_019059595.1. Taxonomy (NCBI): domain Eukaryota; kingdom Metazoa; phylum Arthropoda; class Insecta; order Lepidoptera; family Crambidae; genus Marasmia; species Marasmia exigua. Next base: position 620,939 of record CM032481.1, on the reverse strand, counting down.
CGGTAGGTTAGGTATTGACGGCTTCGCTCGGTTTATCAGATAAGTAAGGGCGGTATCCTAAGTTGTATGGGGAAGTATGGCTTTCCTGGCAACAACAACCGAGTGTTGATTGTTAGAACTGGATTGACAGGACAACGTCCATTGTTCGGTGATGCATTTTTTTTTCTTTATTGAGGAAACAAACAGCTTAAATACTAATGCATGTAGACTTATTAAATATAAATAACTCACTACTCATTTACTCATTTCTCTGGCAACTTGCCTGCCAAACGGTAAATCATAAGCCACCTTATTACCAATCGTGGTCTTAAGTTATTACCGTACTAAAGCTCATGTCATCCCGTTCACACACGCAATGTTAAAGGGGCTGGCACAAGTTTTCTTACGGGACTATCCTTAGTACGCGAGATTGTAATAAGGGGGAAGGAGTTCGATTCTAAGTACTGTTAGATACCAATATATAACTGACTCATAATATTTCCACATAGTTGTTCCAATAATATGATAAAGAAGCGAGTGCAATCACACGTAGGTACATGAGTTACCGTTTATCTACTCATGTGACAGAATCAATCACTATACCTCCCTATGTTTGAAGCAATTTTAGAAAGTTTAAATGTTTTCCTGTTCTAGTGGTACTGCTGACCCTAGGAGGATTGCTGATAGAGATTATATTCGCACCCCTAGTGGAAAATAAGCATAAGTGGTCTCGAAGTATCCACACACACACACACACACACACACACACAGTAAGTCTTCTTATGCTTATTTTCCACTGGGGGTATTCAAGGAATGTTTGGGATCACGTAGAAGGTTTATTTCCAACATAGACGAAATACTATTCTTTAATAGAAACTGGTTCCGAAACTATGGTTCCAAAGTGGCCGAAAGGGTTAAATTTCTTGAAGCCAAATATCGGGCGAGTTCAAGATACACTTCGGACATTACAATCTTGTCTTGTACAATGAAGCAATTACTGTGCAGATCGTGCCCGGGGACAGGTGGTTTAATTCGAAACCGTCCCGTAACAAACAAGAGTATACCTGTCGCATCCAAACAAACGAGACACATAGCGCGTGTGAAAGGAAGGGAAATCAAATTCGATCGTAACGTCTGGGTCAAATTAGGCCCTCAGGTTCGCCACAGCTCGTCAATTGTCTGCGCAGGATTCGTGCCCGGGGCTCTAGGACTGTAGTCAATTGCGGCACAAGCTTTCACAATAATCATTTTAAGATTGGAAATCACTTCTCTTTCGTTTAGCATAACAACATCCATGAGTATAGACTCAATAAAATGCATCTCAGTCCGATAGCGGACTGAGATGCATTTCATTGCGGAAAGTTGGGGGGATAACGGATTTTTTATGAAAGTTTTGTTATGTGATAGGTGGCAGACTATGAGGGCTATGCTCGGAGTCTCTTTGCGTGATCGTATCAGAAATGATGAGATCCGCAGGAGAACTAAGGTCACAGACATAGCTCAAGGGATTGCATGTCTCAAGTGGCAATGGGTAGGGCAAATAGCGAGGAGAACCGACGGCTATTGGGGCAAAAAGGTCCTCGGGTGGAGGCCACGTACAGGAAGTCGCAGCCGAGGCAGGCCCCCACAAGGTGGACCGACGATCTGGTGAAGGTTGCGGGAATCCATTGGATGCGGGCAGCACAGGACCGATCTGTGCGGAGAACATTGGGGGAGGCCTGAAATGATGAGGTGGCAGACGAGTCGCCTGATGGTCACCGATTGTCGCCGCCCATGAGCACCAGAAACAACATTCGAGTTACAAGTGCACTGCCAACCTCCTTAAGTTTTAACAAGGGGTGCCGCGGACATTATGTAAGTGATATTCGCAATATTTCTATAGATTTCTGAGCCCTGAGGATAGACAAAAGCTATCACCTAACCACAAAAGCGCAAGTCTGTATTCTCTGATCGTTATCTGGATATACCAGCCATCCATATTATTTGACGACTCGTTTGGATTAGTAGTAGTGAATGCTGCCTCTGGTGCAAAGATTGCGGGTTCGATCCCTGCACAGTACAAACATTTGTGTGCATGACCATGTTTGTTTGTATTGGTCTGGGTGTTTTCTATGTACGAGTATTTACAAAAAGAAAAACATTATATGTATATTTTTGTAATTTACGCTGTTGATTCTGATATCCGTAACACAGGTGCTTGAGCTACCTACCTACCTGGGAGTCAAATCAATGTATGTGATGTTGTTAAATATTTGTGTAATATTTATCTTCTTGACACACGCGTGACATTTCCGGCCACATATTATTTACTTTGGATCAGGTGCGATTGTTGAAAAAATAAAAGGCAAAATACATAGACTCCCTCATTGTTCATAATGGTGAGGACTGAGGAGTCATGAGATCAGAGCGCTCACTTCTCTCCACTATCTGATTCAAGCCCAGGCGCAGAAACATCATACATAATGTCATTATCCCCAAAGGTCCCTGCCCCGCTACGCGGCTGGAGACCACACAGTGGCGCGCGCGCAGATCGTATCTGCGGTAATTGTTACCCGCCAGCCGCAACGCATTGCCAAGTGTAATTGCTAAACTTAGGGCTGTCAAATGAAATCACTTGCGTGCAAAGTAATCGGCATAACACATATTTATATTCTAAAACTATCTTACATTATTTTACTGTGCCCACCGGAAACCCGAAGCGACGGCTTTGGACGCAACTAGGAAGGACACGCTGAGATGATGACGAATAAGTTAAGTAACTTCTACCTAATGACTTTATATTAAAATTGGAAAAATATCGCGTATGGGAAAAAACAGGAATGGTCGCCAAAATAATTTCCTTACAATCGTAAGCCTAGTTTTCATGGAAACGGCAGCCACAAGTAGGGTTAGTATTTACAATATCAGTTACTCTCTCCTTTGAGAAGTGTAAATGGGTCGTTCTTCTTTTTTTACGACAATAAGCCCGTCCTCAGTGACTTATCAAGTAATTAATTATATAAAAAAATATACGTTACACCATCAAGATATTCTTAATTTAACATGAAATAATGACATTGTTTTATCACCTCGTAGGTACTTTAGCATGATTTAACTATGTAAAAAAAATATATAAAGCGTGACAGAGGTGTAAATGGCACTAATTTCGGGGGACGTGACGGAGGTGTCCATTTTAATCAAAAAGTATTCTTTATCAATTAAATTTTAGATCATGTAATAGTCCATCTGTAAAATAGTACATTAACGAATATTTAGGATATATTATTTATCAATTGTAGTCTGTTATATAAAAGTTAAATGTTGATGTGTAAGTTTGGCTCATTGTCGATAAAAAAGAAGAACGACCCAAATATGATCGATTTTATTGTAGATCCAATAAATGTGGTTGCTTAACGATACAGATTAAAAGCATTGTATATCATACTGACTGTATCTAATCGTAATAAAAAATTACATTTTAATGAGTTTCTTGATGGTTCTTCCCGACATTCCGAATCAGCGGTAGATTACATATTAAATCTTTGATTACATATTTGACGTTTATAAATGATTAGAGACTTAAACTGAATAAAGAATATTTTAATTTCAATTTCAGCTATTTGCACAATAGGTCTATTTCTATGCACGAAAGTGTACTTATGCGCAATAAGTATTCACGAAGAATAAGTTGAGATAAATTTCTCCAGCATATCTCTCTGCAAAGTATACTTATGGCTACGAGCGTAAAATGTAAATCACTGACATCTGCGAGACTAAATAGTTATGCACTCAGATCGGAAAGATATTTTTAATTGCATAAGTGGAATTCATAAATGGCTGCTGCTATTTTATACTAGTCTGTGTTGATGCATATGCCTCATAAGAACGCTTCGAGTCATTTATTTGAATACGCTAATACCTAGAGTTAAAAGGAAAAGTTAGTGAGGGATCAAAATAAATATGTACTTATACACAAAACGCTGACTGCCTGTCAATATTGCAGCATAAAAGACCGAAAAAAAAAACACTTTAGTTATAAACTTTGCTATCTTTCAGTATGCATTTATAAATTCATAAAAAATAACGTGCATTTCCCATGATTTGATACAAAATGACCGTATTATAATATTTCTTAAAGTAATTATAAAGTATTTCTAAGTCTGATTCCGAACTGGACAGCAATCTTGAAATCAATTGTTGAGAATTTTTACGAGTAAGTTAAGTTAGTCTGAATAATAGCTTAACGTATTATAATATCTGTGGCGGAGCTATGAGTTACCGTGGGGCTCGTTTTCTAAAATCAACAGGGGCGGGCGTGGGAGGGTTTTCAATGTCACACACCCTGTCCGGTCTCCCGACCTGACGGTGCGTTACATTTTTCCTCCGAGATAAAAAAAATCCGAATAATAGGCAGCTTTTTAGAAGCATGGAATAACTATTTAAAATAAGATTAAGTTGTAATTAAAGTTTCTAAGATCTATTTTTAGCCTGAAACACAGGTCACACTAGGCAAAATGTTAAATATGTGTACTATTATATAAGATTTATTGATCAAAAGTTGTATTAGACATAAGTAATTTGAAATAAATATTTTTTTTGTTTTATTTTATTCGCTGATACAATTATATAGATATAACTATTTATGCACAAGTATACTTACTTGTACTGGAATATTATTAGGCACAAAATAAAAAGACACAGATGGTCGGCTCTCGATGTCTATGGCTCTCGAAGAGTTTTTTTTAACTACGCGCTAGGTAGTGTATCGTATCGTGCGTAGCCGTTTGGTGCTCCACGCGGTCGTTCTGTGCCTATATATTTTGTGGTAATATACACCATTTCACGTTTGTTGAAAACAGCTCAGTTAAACTTACAGCGATTTCACGGTCAACGTATATACAATTTCCATCGGCGTCACTTGCGCTCTCGGCTGCGCTTGCGCCGCTGTGCGCGTGCGCGTGTTTCATGCGTGTAATGGTCGATAGCGATCGTTAATTAACTCCGGCTTTATTTTAAACTTGTCCAGTGCCTCGGGGGCAGGGGCGGAGTGAGGGAGCAGATGAGAGAGCACAATGTTGAAGATCTGAACTGACGATAAACATTTTATCAATAACTAATAAAACCTATGCCAATACTTTACCTAAGAAAACATTATTGTTTAGTCATCGGTCAAAACAGACTTCTCAAACTGTGACCATTATGACAAATACTTTTTTTATGTGATAAGTGGTAGACGACCCGACGGATCACCTGATGGTATACAATTGACGCCACCCATGGGTACTCGCGACAACAGTGGAGTCACAAATGCACTGCCAACCTTTAAACCCCCCTTCCTCCGGATTGGGCCTCCGGTACCCTCACTCACGCAGCGAAACACAGCACAATGCTGCTTCACGCTGGTTTTCTGTGAGGTCATGGTATCACTCCGGTCGAGCCAGCCCATTCATGCCGAAGCGTGGCTATCCCACGGTCCAATTACATGACAGTTCGGAAATGATGTTTCTATTTATCATCACCACGGTTTCGTGCCACTATAGTTGTTGCGAACTGTCCCTATGTATTACGTATGATTATTACATAGTAATATCAGAAAGGGTGTTTGTACCACAGGTATTGTTTGATTGGATAGGAAGAGTGAAGCCCTACCATGCAAAGAAGCTCTCTGCACTTTTCTGGTCCTTCGCCCGACTGATGCGGCCACATGGGAATTTCCTTGGTTGTATTAATTATATCATAACTTGAATGAATATTTCTTATCCATGATACATATATGAAGCCTAATTACATTATATTACTTATACAATATATTTTTGGGCAGTCCTTTTAAAACTAATATGTAAATAAGACAACCCGTTTGGATCAGTGAGGTTCGATCCCCGCATAGTTTCTTATTTATTTGTGTGCATGAACATGTCTGTTTGCTATTGGTCTGGGTGTTTCTTTGTATTATAAGTATGTATTTACAAAAGAAACGTATTATATGTATATATTTGTAATTCCGCTGTTGGTTCTGATCCGTAACACAGGTGCTTGAGCTACCTATCTCGGAGTCAGATCAATGTATGTGTTGTTGTGAAATATTTATTATTTATTTATTTATAAATAAAACTATCAATTAACAGTACAGTGAATGAATATGGAATAATGTTCGACCTTCAATCAATCTGTTCCTGTGTAGTTAAGATAAATTCTTTTGATTGAGTTGCTATCAAATTACCTACAGTAAAGTGATATATGGAATCATGTTTGGCCTTGAATCAATCCCCGCGTCCGGCCCTGGGCGGGTAGGGTTTTTTTTGCATTAATTGCAGTATCGGCCGTTGTGAAATAAATAAACGTTCAATAAATAATACTCGCCCAGCCGCTAGTGCTGGGAACAACTGATTTGTTTCATGATTTTAGCTGTAAAATGTATGTATGATGATTGTCATGATATGTATGTATGATATCGATGAAAGAAGGAAATATTATATAAGTATGACTAGGAATGAGGAACATGAAAATTGTTTATTTAATTTGGGTACATGAACATGATCATTATTAATTCCCTGTTGCGTCCTTAACTGTCACTTTGGAGCACAGGATCCGCTATTTATTCAACTCGGATCCATTTGCCAGAGTCCAATCTCCCAAGCAGAAATCCCGATAAGAATTTTCTCATTGATTTTTTTTATCCCTTAAACCCTTTTCATGTATGTAGAACAACATTAATCGTATTAAAATACTTTAAAACATTATGCAACAATGAAAACTTGCGAGGCATAAGTAGGCTTCTTCATTAACTATGTACACAAATGAATGTAGTATCTGCGATGCACGGTAAAACCATATTGATCTTTATTCTATGGCTATTTACGAGGAAAATTATTGACTTATTGATGTAGGGTCCGAAGGGAAATCAACTACCTACTCAAATACTTGATAGACACTTGGGTAGTCTGTAGCGAAGGCCCGGGGGAGGGAAATTATGAAAACATTCATAGCTTATTATCAGCTAAGCTAGCTAGATTAGTAGAAAAAGTTAGCTCGTGGCATAAACTTACAAATGAATGAAATGTCACAAGTCAGGGACAAACTTGAATCGAACTAATGAACTCGAGGTGACACATCCATCACAGAAAGGGGGTAAAAAGTGGGCTTGGCAACTCATTTGTAAATCCATTTTGGTATTGCTTGTTATTGTTAGGTGATCCAGTCTGCTCGTCTGCCACCTATCACATTAAACACAGGAGATTTTGACGGAAACCTCTCATATTGACGAAGAAAATGATAACATCAAATATTTTTTTGTAGCAAATAGTAGGTATTTTTATCTTTACCGTCGCTTGCTATGCCACTTCACTATCAGCAAGGACGACAAGGGTGAATGCAAAAAAAAATCGCCAAATATTTACACTCAATCTGCATATTAAAGTGGCCGCGATCACCTACCGCGGCGCGGGCGCAGCGTAGGGTTACCAAGGAGCACTGTGTTCAATCCCTAGTGTCCACGCCACGAATGAAGTCCCGCGTCATAACACGGAACTAAAATTTAAGATTCCTTGTGTCTATTAGCATAAAGCTCAAATTTGACCTTAGTGGCGCGGACTCTACAAGAAGTTCACTGACGAAAAACCAGAGTAATCTAAGCATAGTACCAATTATTGTAGAAATGTCACAACTCTCCTGAAAAAAGGGTTGCGCTTGCGGTATATGTATTCGTGGTCCACTTAAACATCGACCGTAGGAGAGTTTTGATGGTGGGAGAAGCCATGAACAGGCCGGCTCGACTAAAGTACCTATAAGTACCTAAAAGGTATACCACGGCCTCACAGAAAACCGGTGTGAAGCATAAAATACCATATCTAATCAAAAGGGAGGAAGGGGGCAAGCGAACTTAAAAGGTTGGTAGCGCACTTGTGGCTCCACTGATGGACGGTGACAATCACCATCCGATGATTCATCTGCTCCCTTTTGACACTAAACGTTAAAAAGATATCCGTACTTAAGTGTAAGTGTTATTTACTTAGAATAAATGGCAAAAGATTGCTATATGAAAAGGGGCCAGAGGGTCCGCTGTAGAATTGTAAACTCGTAAAAAGAAGTATAAAATATTTATTGTATAAAAACAACAACAGGCACGTAAAATGGCGACAGGAGAAGAGAAAGAATTAAAAACAGCATGCGCTATAATTGGCTGGCGCAGTGGCGCCATCCAGTGACATGGATTACAAACTAGCTGTCGGTATGGCAGCATCTGTTTACATATTTACCACTATAAAAATATCAACTATACCCGTGCTAATCGGGACGGGTGGGCACCCTACGCGGTCTCACTTGCCAATTAACTTGACAGCTCTTATCTGTCTGCTCATTGAATCGTTTCGTCGGTCCAAGTGTATCAGAAATATTGTCACTTTAGCTTTTTATTACCCTGAGATATGTCAGTACAAATGTACTTTTATATTTTTCTTAACGAAGTGTGCATGAAATCACTAGAGGTACAAGATTTTTTATATTTTTATTTTTACCGAATGAGATTGATACAGAGATAATGCATACCAAGATACGTCATGTTTTTATCAACGGTCGGTGGTTTCAAAATCGAGTCTAAGTAGACAATATCACACATGGCCCCAGCTTAAGCAATTGTGTGATAGGTGTAAGAATCAACGAAGTTATATTGAAAGAGGTATAACACCCAGACCTTGAATCAACATATGAGTAGGTAAGTGTTCATCACACAAATGTTTTTCCCGAGAGGAATCGAATCCACGACTCTTGGAGCGTGAGGCAGAGTTTCTATCAAATGCGCCATAGGATAGGGCCAGCCTATTAGTTCTTTGGATTTTAACTATGGTTAATCAATCATAGATTCGCGTTAATTCCCGTGATTATTAACCACAGTTTGGTATTTGATTTGATTTCAATAAAACACTATAGTGTTCTAATATTTCATTTATTTTCTATACGACTTTTACAATTTCGCAGGACCAGATTTTAATACCAGACAAAAAGGAAAGAGAAGGACGTCCCACGATATACAATACACTTTGTAATTTATTGTTCATAAACAAAGAAATCATGTTATTATATATGTATCACGTTAGTATAAACTTTGCCCTACTTTTATATGAGCCAAATGCAAGAAAACGTTTGAAGCTGCGTGAGAAAAATCATTTGTCAGTAGGCGTGCTAACAAAGGATAGGGGCGGTACAAAATAACCCTTAGGGTCGAAGTGATCCATGATGATGTGGTGACATGCAAGATAAGATATTGTTAACAGTTTCAGCCAAATCCAATACATACAAACATCAAGTATTGTACTCGTTATGCGGTTATGAATATGTGCTGTCAGATAGTGAGCCATAAAATGTTTTGTAACGTTTAAGCGCAGTCACGTCGAGCACAACCGTTACGATAACGTTATTTTTGCAGCTGCGATTTGTCGTAGTGTGCTTAAACTGGCAATTAAACCTGGAGGGGAACAGGGTTGGTACTCTCTTGAAGACTGAGATATAGTTAAGATAAAATACATAAAATAAAAAATGAAGATTACAAACTAAAACCCAACTGTTAAAAACACGCTTTAAAAAGTACGAAACAAGAAAATAGTCTCCTTTGAAATTATTATGCCGTATCGCCGTGGTCTAGTAGTCTACAAAGACTAGTGTAAACTGTTTTTCACGAGATGACTCCTGAAATACAGTTTATTGGAAGGAATTGATTCCTTCCCACTAAAGTCCACAAGAGATGATAGCTCTTGAACACAGCAGCAATTCAAGCGTCCCTCAGCATTCTTTACCGCATCTATCACAGAAAGTGCTGTTCATCACAGGAAGTGAACTTTTGACGACCCGATTGGAACAGTGGTAGTGAACGCTGCCTCTGATACAAGGTTTGCGGGTTCGATCCCCGCACAGTACAAACATTTGTGTGCATGAACATGTTTGTTTGTATTGGTCTGGGTGTTTGCTATGTATTATAAGTATGTATTTACAAAAGAAAAGTATTATATGTATATATTTGTAATCCCACTGTTGATTCTGATATCCGTAACACAGGTGCTTGAGCTACCTATCTCGGAGTCAGATCAATGTATGTGATGTTGTGAAATATTTATTTATTTATTTAAGTGCTACAAAGAACTTAATCGATATACTTATATTCCCTACAGCTGAATTCTTACATTGTACCACACCCAAGCGACCGTTTTTCCATCCGTCTTTTCTCACCTACAGTGCCAGATTAGAGGGGCACTGCGCTTCCAACCTGATTTTTTTATGTAGTACATAGCAAACGAGATTCCCCTACCCCCCGGATTTGGCTCCGGCAAAACACAAGCCTCAAGCAAAGAAGTGGCCTCATGACAGATACTGCAACAGACCCCGCACTGGATTAATACGGCACTGCTCATCATCTAGATGGATGGGGTCACCCCACCACATTGGGGTGTTCTTTAGGAGACGAGCGTACTTCTTTCTAAAAGACCGGTATAATGCATCAGCAACTCCTCTGATTTCGCAGATTTTCATGGGCGGTGGTGACCACTTACGCTCAGTAACATCAACTTTCCGAACAATGCCAACCCTACCATCTTAATTTAATTTTATGAATTTCGCAAGGTGCTCGGCGATGTCCGATCGCCCTGACCGAACGGTAACGGTCCGAAAGGGTGTCAACCACTGCTCCGCCGGCTGCGGCGCGGGCGCAACGGAACTTTGATAGCCAGGAAATTATTATGAGTGCTATGCAAATACGACGCGGCGTAGTTTAAGGAGAGGGGGCGGATAAAGAGAGGACAGAAGGAGTAAACTAAGGGAGCTTCCAAGAAACGAGCGTATTCCTTACCAGAATGCTAGCAAGGGCTCAGCGACTCCATCTGAAAGTCCGAAAGGAGTCCATGTGAAGTAGGTGATAAGAGTCTCTATCGATGCTAATATGTAGCAAAACCTACTGGTTAATGGCTATAATTAGCCCAGATTGAGTATTTTATTTGTACCATAGAAACTAGAAACGAAGACACCACAAACCTCCATTTGATGCAGGCATCTTCACCACAGACCTAATTAAATTTTATGCGTTTCACCAATCATTTGCGCTTATTTGCTGCGTAGTAACGGAAAAGGGTGTCAAACCACCACGCGCAGCCACACTATTCACAATAGACAGTGGCTTGATATCTCAAGAATCATTAGGTAAATATCAGGACTGGAAGCCGATCAGTGCTTTTGCCATATACAGAGTGGTTGTTGAACAAATGTTCGAGCGTTGACCGATTATTTTGGCCACCTTTAGTTGGAAGAACTAGTACCTAATGAAACTTATTCGCAATCATCTCTCGATTTGTAGCCCCTAGGAAAATTGTGCCCTCATGTTAGACTACAGATGCGCTCTACAGACGATAAGTGAAAAGGGTTGCGGGCACAAATTCAAAATTGAAGGCTCATCCATCAGGTCATCCGTCTGCTTGCCTCGTCTGTCACCTATCATAAAAATAGATATAAAAATAAAAGTGCCGGGAAGATGGGAAGATGATGTAGGAGGCTTTCCCTAAATCAGTTGAAACAGGCTAATGAAAAAGTTTCGGTTATAGGAACTGATGGTAAGCGATTGCCGCCGCCGATGGACACCCTCAACACCAGTAAGGTCAACCTTGATACCCCCCTATTTCCGCAGCGAAACACAGCAGAGACGCTACTTAGCGCCGGTTTTCTGAGAGGCCGTGGTATGACTTGATGGTAGTGGTGGTTGAGTTGACCCATTCATGCCGAATCTTGACTCTCCCACAGTTGAAATGCGCATGTCGAAATATAAGTTATACTTCTAGTGCTCTAGGCCTTGCTACTAGATGTCTATACTGTGACTGTCACTCCATGCGCGGGCGCAGACAACGGAACTTTGATGGCTAGGAAACTATTATGAAGGTTATGCAAACGCATGGAATTAATGAGTACTGGTTCTGCTGGTGTAAGGCAGGAGTTGTCGCGGGTTTCAGTAGTCAAATCTACTATTGATTCAAAGGTTATGGTGAGCAATGTCAAATGTATCTATAATGATTAGACAGAATAATAATTATTCTCACAACATCTTATACATTGACCTGATTCCGTACCTACTAAGTAGCGTAAGCACTTGTGTTACAGATATCAGACAACAGAGGAACACTAATATATACTTAAATACATATATTACACCCAGACACTGAACAAACACAAGTGTTCATCGCACGAATGTTTGTCCAGGGTGGGGATCGAACCCACGACCTTTGGCGTAACAGGCAGGGTCACTACCAATTGCGCCATCCGGTCAGTAATAATAAGATATTCAAGAAGATATAACTAGCAAAAGTCCGTTTAGTAAGAGCAGTTTCAGTTTTTTTGTGATGTGTAGCAGATGGCAGACGAGAAGACGAATCACTTGATGGTAAGCGATTGCCGCTGACCGTGGTATCACCGATATCAATCATGCCCAAGCGGTTCTGCCACGGTAAAACTTTGCAGTAGAATCTTGTGCGATAAAGATTTACTACTTCAAGGAATTAAATACAAAGTATACATAACTTTACCTGATAACTATAATTATCAAGTTTCTTATTTTTATAACCCCATCCCAGTCGCGGGATCGAGGCCAATGCCATGTTTATGTTGCACACATGAATAAACACCATAAGACGCACACACACAAGGTTCTGTAGCTTTAGCTGCGCCTGCGCTTGAACCACACGCAGAGTAGTTTAAATATTCCTGTCAGCCGGGGTAGGGGTGGCAGACAGACACTTCATTTATTGTATGTGATAGGTGGCAGAAAAACCAAACTCCCCAAATTCTGATTCATGATCTAATCGTACCCTGGGCTACAAACGTCGTTTGGACGTAAGCGGAAATGACACGCTATGATGAATCAGCAGATGGATCACCTGATGGTAAGCGATTGTTCCGCTCATGGAAACCCACAACACCAGTAGAGTCACAAGTCCGCTGCCAACCTCTCCCCTCACTCACTTGGCGAAACTCGGCGTAAGCACTGCTTCGTTGGTTTTCTGTAAGGCGTCTTTCAAGACTAAAAAACCTGAATTTCACAGTACTCACTGGATCCAGGAATTCGGAACCAGGGGAACGCATAGACTACAATCCAGGATTTGGGAAGTCTAGTAAGTAACAATGAAGCGACTGCCGTCTGACCTTCGCAAACCTTTAACAGGGGAACCAGACCTGACATCTGAGAAACTATCCTAAACGAAATGGTAGATATATGCATAAATATTGAAAAGCATACACACACGCACAAAGTTCCACACACTTATTTTTTATTTATTTAGAAAATCAACAGCGTTTACAGGTAGTTAAACAGTTTAGTATTTATACAATAGTAAAGCCAATAATAGATTTTCCTTAACTTACTTATAGTGCCAACTTAATTTATAAGTGTTTACGTGCAATCGCTTAGAAACTATTATGTTGTCTAACAAGAAAAAAGATAATTATGTATGATTGTAACAGCTACTTAATATAAGTGTTGCAATTATAATATATTTTTAGAAGAAGTCCACTTACACATAATTCACACACACACACACACACACATTCTACTGTTAATTAATTAGTATTTAATTAGTAACAAGTTACCTATTAAATCTATAATCTAAGATAGCCGTAAGGGAAGTTGCGAGTCATACCCAACACACGTGTCTTACGACAACTTACTGGGTAGTCTCGGCCACATTTTGTAACCATAATTATAGAAATAAACGATTTTTTTTTTTATTTATTTACTGGAAAACTCCATGCATGTGCATGGACTGAAAACCTAAAATAAGGTCATAATCGACAGCCCTAATCGTGAAGCCAGTTACGCTAAACTATGCAATAGTATTAATAGACTCCTGCCCAACATTCGGCGCAGGCGCACCGTTACACATTGTCGTCGTCGCGGGTGACGCGGCAGTTGTTTGTGTTGACTGGCTGACGAGTATCACTAACTGTGTAAGGAGTTGGACTACTGTATAGTGCGACAAAGCTGGCTAGACCTTATACTTAGGATGCATTCTATGGTCTTGACTGAAGAATGACATTGGCAGAGGTTGTTCTACTAACATTTTTTTTGGTGATAGGTGACAGAGGAGCAGACGGATCATCTGATGGTAAGCGATTGCTACCGCCCACTGAAACCGCAATACCAGTAGAGTCCCAAGCGCTGATGGCCTAATAAGTACCTAAGTAGGTATATGCTCTCCCATGTAATGAAACCGATACATTTGCGTACATATCATTGACGCATCGTTCTAACCTCACCCAAAAGATATGACCAAAGGCACAGTAGATATATGCGCTATTTATCTACTGTGCCAAAGATCATCATCTTATCATTAGGTATTACCAAACCTGCTATCAGTAAAGCAATATCCTGCATTTAGACATTGCGTTTCTCACCAGCTGAGTTTCGTATCGAGCAGTAAAAGCGAGAGCCAATAAAGGGCCATAAAGCGATACATTCGGCGGGTCCCGTGCCTGGCGCCGTCGCGTGACCAGAGCTGATCAATAACCCTCGGATCCGCAGATAACACCCATGGAGAACAAACAGACATAGGTGAGGTCTTGATTTGGAAACGGCACATTGGGTAGATAAGTCGTCAGTAGTAGATGAACGACAACATACATATGTTTTCTACGTAATATGTGGTAGACGGATAACCTGGGAAAAAGGCAGGAGGATGATGATGTGGTAGATGGATAGACAGATCACACTCCAAGCACCTGGGAGTCACAAGTGCGCTTCCAACCTTTTAACTCAGGTAATACCTTAATACAAAGAATTGTGGTCACATTTTAGGACATACATTTTGACCAAAGACTTATTTTACCGCCTTCGAAATGCCGTGACAGCGAAACATCCGTGGCACCAAATCTTGAGAAGTCTGTTGAAAGATCAACAGTTTAACAATGTTTACCTTTCCGAAACCGTAGTCTGATATGTTCTTAAAGCCGTAATTAAGTATCTCCATAAAGCTATCATTACAACATTACAGAAAAAAACAACATTCCAGTTAATCCCATGCGCACACGCAGAGCTGGCAGCGAGTGGAAACGCTGGTAGAAGTAATTGCTTAGTATCAGGTGAGCGATTTCACGGATTGAGCTGATGAAGCGGAAAAACGATGGCAGAGCGGATGACTTTAAGAGCGATGGTAGCTCAATGGTTCAGAACGAGCCTTCCATACGGGGGCCGTGGTTCGAATCCAGCATGGACCTTCGGATTATTCAAATCTATGCACATATTTCTACCATTAGCTCGGCGGTGAGGGAAAACATCATGAGGAAATCGGCACATTTCGGATAGATTCTGAAACGTGTTACCATGATTCAGTTAGTCTGGTTCCCCTGTAAAGGGGAAGCAAGAGTTACGAAAGTCAGACGGCAGTCGCTTCATTGTAATTTATTTATTTATTTATTTATTTATAATATACACACAACACATTACAATCGCAAATAAACAAAGTGAGAAAAACAAAGTGCAGCTTTGAACCAGATTGCAATCCAAAAACAATGTGTACATAAAAAAAAACAATAATTGAATAACTTAGGTTTGTCGCACTAGCCGCATATAACAATATGACAAACCAATAAAAGAACCCAAGCTGTGAACAATGAAACAACAGAAACAATACTTTATCCCAGTTATATTTTAATTTAGAGGGTTAGCCCCGATGCTGAGCAGGCCCAGTACCGTGGCCAGACCCATTTGGCGTGGAGTAGAGGATATCCTTTAGTTTTATAATATATTTGGAGAGATTTGGAGTAAAAATATCATAATCCGAATTCAATTTCGATATTTCATTATATTGACGAGCCATTCTGACCAGGGGGCTGTAATATGACGTATTATTTTTGTGAGTCTGCAAGGCAAAAACATTTGTTTTGTTGGATCTTCGCGCGCTATATTTGGTGTTAAAAGATATTTCAGAAAGCAAAGCTGGTGTATCAATAAGAGAATGTAACAATTTGTAAAAGTAGACAAGATCAAAATATTTGCGTCGAGTTTCTAGTTTATCAACCTGGAATTTGGATAGCCTAGATTCGTAGTCGAAATAATTACGTCCAAACTGTTGGCGGTAACACAACATACGCAGACACTTTTTTTGCACTCTTTCCAATTCATCAATATGTACCTTGTAGTAGGGTGACCAAACAGGACTGCCGTACTCCAAGACACTTCTCACTAGAGTGTAAAACAAATATAACAACGATCGAGGTTTCTTAAAACCTTTTGAAGATCTGAAGACAAAACCGAGAAGTTGATTAGCTTTAGTCGTTATATGTTGATAGTGTGCACGGAATGAAAGCTTGTTGTCAAATAGGACTCCTAAATCCTTCGCTACACTGGATCTTGAAAGAAGTTGACCGTCAATGGTATAATTGTTAACAGTCCAGGAGCGTTTGTTGGTGAAAGAAATAACAAAGCATTTTTTTATATTAAGATGCATATAATTTTCCTTACACCACTCCGAGATACAATTTAAATCTCTTTGCAAAATATTGCCGTCTTCTTCCGAGGTGATGGTTCTAAATACTTTTAAATCGTCTGCATATAAGAGACATTCGCAAGATAATCGCTCAATAAGGTCGTTAATGAAAACGATAAACAAGAGAGGACCCAAGTGTGATCCCTGCGGTACGCCAGAAGTCACTGAAATTAGAGAGGAAGAAAAACCCTTAAGAGCAACTAACTGACTTCTGTTACTTAGGTAAGAAGTTATCCAGCGATACAAACTACCATGAACTCCATATGAGGCTAGTTTATTGCAGAGTAATCTGTGATTGACTTTGTCAAACGCCTTCGAGAAATCTGTATATACAGAGTCAACCTGACCACCTACAGCGAAGCTTTTACATAGATAATCTTTGTATTCCAAAAGATTAGTGATTGTAGATCTGCATTTAACGAAGCCATGTTGTTTAGGTGAGAGAAGAGACTTGACATGAGAGTAGAGACAATCATACACTAAAGATTCTAATAACTTGGCGAAGCAGGATAGTATGCTGATTGGCCTATAGTTCTCACATCTGGACCTATCTCCATTTTTAAATATGGGAATTATATGCGCAGTTTTCCATCGCTTAGGGAAAATTCCGCAGACAAGAGATTTATTAAAGATAATCTCTAAAGGAATGCTGAGCTCGTCGCAACATGCCTTAATAAATAAGGGAGGGATAAGGTCTGGTCCAGCGCCCTTGCTAATATCAAGGTTTTTAATTTTGGCTTCAATTTTTCTTATGCTGACTCTTATGCCTGATAGCGTACCCAATGCCAGGTGAGAAGTAGAAGAGACATTAGAGTGGGCAGACCCAATGTTACTTAGAGTATCTGCAAGTGAATCTGTTTCATAAACTGTAGCAAAATATTTAGAAAAAAGCTCACAAATACCCTGTCCATTAGATGACATAGAGTTTCCAAATTTCATGACTTGAGGAAATGAGACATGGCCCTTTCTATTATTGATAAATGACCAAAAACGTTTAATATTATTACTCAATGACTCCTCGGTCTTACTAATATATCTATTGTAGCACTGACTAGCCATTTTTTTAAATCTGTTACGTAACAATGCGAAGGTATCGTAATCCCTAGGGTTTTTAAATTTTTTGTAAAGTTTGTGATATTTATTTTTTTCCTTGTTACATTTTATCAAAGGTTTGCTGTACCAAATAGGATATTTATGAGATTTTATGGTTGTAAGTGGAGTATGTTTCTTTATAATCTCGTCTAGTGTATTATAAAAAATGTCAGTGCAAACATCGACATCAGAGTGTGACAAAACTACTTGCCAATCCAACGAATTTAGATCCTGCCGTACCTCCTCAAAGTTGCACCTGGAAAAATTTAGTCGTTTACTATTTAAAGGATTCTTTAAACAACTTGCCTTCGAAAAAAATATTGGTACCTCAAACTCAATTGCAGGGTGGTGTCTATCCATCAGACTAAGAGGATCAGCCTCCGTGACTGTCAGGGGAATGATGGTAGACAGAACCAAGTCTAAAGTGCGACCATTCTCGTTTAAAATGTTATTACATTGATGTAAGTGACAAAGTGAATTCAATTGTAATTACGATACTCCCGAAATCTTGAATCATGATCTACGCGTACCCGGGCTCCTGACCAACTTAGCTTACCTACTCGCTTACAAAAGTAGGTATTATGCACTAAATGGAACAGGTTACAAAGCCACTTATCAATCTTCCCTCTATCCTCTAATACCTATTCCTCTATACGCTTCCCTACTTTGTCCATAGACAAAGTAAGGAGTAGTAGGGGGTCAAAAGTCATAATAACTTTTGACCCACACCACACCATAAAGATGCTATTTCAAATTCGCATTTCTTTGTAAAAGCTGCTCGTAATTAACCTAAAAAAATATAGGTACTTTAGATTTTAAAACAACTTATATTATCTTGGTCTTGGTGGGAGAACCTATCATCATGGTCATAGGGGCCAAACATGTGCCAACAATATGGCTTTGCACTACTTATCTTCTAGGATAGCAAAAGGACCTTGGCTTAGTGTGACTATTACTCCATGACCTTTGCGTAATACATTTTCATGGTGGTTATAAATGATAACAAAAACCATTCAACGCTCTCATTCAACGGCTACTCGTTAAACACGGCCTTCATATGCAGAAAGATTACTTGATGGATGAGCTCTCTCATTACCCGCATCCACTAACCCACAAACGAACTGTTATCTGGCGACTATTTATAATGCCTTCGATTCCCACGTGACACAATCTGTTGACTAGCAGGATCTGTGGGACCCAGTGGTTAGGGAGACGACGCGACACGACCGCGGTCAGGGCTGCAACCTTAGAATAATATATTCTAAGGCTGCAACGAAATAAAATATATAAGCCCGTCCCCTAACTCAACCCGTTTTACATACTCGTATGTACCTACTGGGAACGATCCCAGTAGGTACATATGTAAACGCATTGTGGATATCTTTTGTTTGGACGCGACAAATAACCTACCTACCTATATTATCATTCGTTACGGAACGGTTCCGTAGAAGTTTCTCTGGAGTCAGGATAAAGCTGGACACAGTCGGGCTTTTGCGTGTCCAGACAAAGTGGACGGTCTCCCTCCACCTATTGAGGATTTAATTTTTCTCAGATATTTGGAGCTGTTTTAAGTTTTTTTTTTATATTAGAATAGCCAGACATTTGGCCACAATCTCACTTGATGGTAAGTGATGATGTGACCTTATTAAGTAAGCAGATTTTTTTCTAAATTTGCTCTGAAGATGATTTTTAAAATACTACTACCGGGCCAAGATCTTGGGGCCTGGGTTCGATTCCCGGGTCGAGCAAAAAGTATGTTTCGAGTTTTTCGAACATAGCTCGGTTTTGTGATCACCAATCTGCATTAGGCAAACGTGGTGATTAAGCCTAATCCCGTTATAGTAGCGATGACTTGAATTCTATGATGAAGGTCTTTTCCCTGCAGTGGGACAGTTAATAGGCTGATACTTTACTTTGCTACAATACGATTACCTTTTTTAAAATCAGACAAGGCTTTAAGACTTTAAACTTTATTTTATATGTAATTATTACTAATTAAATTGGGTAGATTTTTAACGTGATATGGAAGACAAGCAGACAGATTGCCTGATGGTAAGCGATTACCGCCGCCCATAGACAGTAGCAAAACCAATAGAGTCACAAGAACCCTGCTAACTTTCTAACCCCCTTTTTACCCTGACTTTTCAGTTTTAGACCTGGCAGCCCTAACCACGATTACGGCGTCTCGTCGCAATTAAGCTGCCAAGCGCCGGGTCCGATACCCGCTAGCCTAGGATTTAGGTCTGGCCACAATTACCCTCGTGATATGGAGAGTGAGTGACGAGTGGAGCGTGTTGGGAAAACATCAAACTTTTGCCACAAATAGCTGTATTATTTGCAAAACGGCTTAAAGCAGGGGTGGCCAATTTTATTAGACCCAAAAAAACAAAATCATTTATTCATTCAAAATAGGGTGGGCACAAATGTAGATGGATACAAATAATGAGTGCTTAGACCTATTTAGTCATATAAAAGACATATGAATAATATTTCTCAAATCCTGGACCATGGTCCAAGTGTTGTTTGGACGTAACTGGGAATCACACGTAGAAATGAGATGAGTTTCGTCTTTCAACATTGACGTTTTGTATTGCCGATTGAACTGCAAGTTGCAGCACAAGTAAAGTCTTCGTTACGACATTAGCTATTCGTCGTAAATCCTCACTTAGGCATTCGCACGTGTAGTTAATCCTATATCTCAAAGTTCTTGTTATACTGTGACTATATAGTGTAAGTAATACTTATTAGTAATACTCCTGTCATGATTGAATACCGTGCTACATTCATTCTTAATTCGGAATCATTACAATTTTACTTCTTTCTCGCTTGCAGCTGTGCGTTGCTAATTAACCTATCTCTATAACAAGCCGATAGGCATCGAGTTATTTCTATGTTAATTTGCACGTGCTAAAACGACGTGCTAGAACATGACGATCTATACACATAAATGAAAAGGACAGATGCTCAGTATGAGTATTTGTAGTATGAAGAAGTAACGTTAAGTCTATAATTCAAACTATTTGAACTATGTAAGTGTGACACTAAGTGAATTTAACAGATAAAAATATCGTTGGCCCATAGATTCGATTTTTCGTAAGGGAAGCCGACGGGAATCGGGTTGTATGGACTCTTCGCCACTGGTAAGTATGTAGCGCTGGCACATATATTATTTTACAAAAGATTTAGGATATTGTCTACGAATTAGACATTGAAAATTTCTTAACAGAAAAATTCAGGTGCAAATTTTGGCACGACCCGGGAATCAAAAACCCGGGACCCCAAGCGCAGCCATCGCTCTAAAGGCGCAACGCACTACTCGCTGCGGCAATGAGGCGGTCTTTAATTAAACAATAATTAAAATATAACCAAACTGGAAAACTTTGCGGACATTGCAAGGTCTGACATCTTATTGCACCAGAGTTCCCATAGGGACTTTCAAAGATTAAGGGCTTTATTAATAAACGTTCAATAAACCTTTGTCAGCTAATACGGAAACAGAGCAATGTTCATACATAATTATCGAAAAAATGACGAAATCTGCTTAATAACACCGTTTTAGTTAGCAAAGATTTAACAAAATTTTATGAATAAGACCCTTTAAATTCTTAAACGACATAAGCTGCCTTTCATGACCCAAGCGAATTAATGTTTAACCTACCTAAGTAGTATATTTTATTGCTAGATCAATCAATCAATCATTTATTTATTTGCGATAGAACATGGTTATAAATTGGTCTTAAACATATATTCCGATTGTGATCTTAGGTCACAATCGCATCTTCAAGACGTGAAGAAGCTCCTATATAATTAGACATGTACAATAGAAGTGAATAAGTACAATCGAAGTGCGTAATTCCGCGGATCAACCATGACACGCCTCCTACATGCGCCGGTGACAGTGGAGCCTGGAATCTAGGCGGCTAAGTCGTAACCGCTGCGTGGGCACCGGTGACGGATCCACGGCGCGGCGTATTGCACACTCTGCCTTGCCGTTGGTAGAAGCACTATGAGTGACAGGTATCAAGATATCTTTGTTTACAGATATAAACTTACATTCAATGTCCTATATTACGCCCTATGTTAAGCCCTATGTTACAATCGAAACTAAATGTAACAGCATGGTTTACCCACTGATGATATGTATTATTTTTTTCGTTTCTTGATAGGTTACTAAATTAAACACTGACCGAAATCTAGGAACTCAGCGAATTTCATATTCATACATTAATGGCAATAAACATATTATAATTTTCAAATATGATCTTATCTGCATGGGTTTTCGCTATATGCTCATAAATTTCAAAACGCCAAAGATCGTTATTAATCTAAAATTTCGAATTAAAACATCCTTATTTGATACCCAAAACATAATTAAACACAATAAATGAGCAATCAAAAACACAGATAAATTTCCTTAACAGCCTTTTAATTAAGAGCAAATGGTAAAATTATGCGCGTATCACAAATTAGTATCAGACATGAACATCATCGAATTGTTAGTATAAAATACAAATAATCTTATTAAATCTCCACTTGTAGTAGCCAATCAGTATTTCATTCGACTCAACAAAGAAACTCGTCAAGTCATTTTTGTGATTTATTATTTTGGGTTCAGCAATGAAACATATTAGGCCATTTTTCTACAACTCTTTTGTTTGTAGTTTGTGAGTACAAAATGATTATTTTTTTCAAAAGCTCAGGTTGTTCTTCTGTGGTAAGCTATACCGTAATTTAACCTTTATGCGATATTGACCGAAAAGCAAGATCGACCGTTGCGGGACGGGGGGCAAGGGCGGGAAAGGCACAAGCGTGCGTCAAAATAACTCGGACACCTCTCAAATTGCTATCCAATAGCAAACTGCAGTCTGCTGACAGACCGCATCTTCACATTACATATAATAATTTGTTGGATGATTAGCATTGTGCTACGGAACCCAACGTTACAAACTCTGGTTGTGATTGTCATTTCCCACATTCGTGTGGTCCACAAAAACTTGTTTGCATGGAATCCATTGATTAGGTGTCGCCCACAGGGCCCATAAAAACCGCGCATATGGCCTGATGACACAACACTTGCTCCTAGATCGTGATTCCATTGTCAGACCATTTGGACCCCATTAAACCACGGTGGTCACGTCTTCTATGATTTATAGGATAATTAAGTAATGTATAAAAAATGCCTTATACAGGGTGTATCTGTGAACATTAATATCCCTTTAACCACGTGTTCTACCAACCATTCTGAACGACATTTGTTCTATGACTTTTGGAAATTTGCATAAAAAATAATCAGCTTTTCATACAATGTCGGTCTCGTGACTTCTCATTATTCATTCCTCTCATGGTTGTCGATAAACGCCGAATTTTGAAAAGTCGCAGAACAAATGTTGTCCAGAATGGTTGGTATAACACGTGTTCTACCAACCATTCTGGTTCATTTACCACTTGGTTAAAGCTAAAGGGATGTAAATGTTCACAGATACACCCGTATGTGTATACCAATAAAATTTAACAAATGGGGTGCTTCCAAATTATAAGTTCGTTGATAAATTACAATATTTTTGATAAGTACCTAAGCATAATGAGCAGTTTTCCAGTAGGTATTTTCGGGTGGTTTCTAAAAGCAACACCAGATGACGCTTCTCTCACTATCAATTAAAAGTTCCTTTTTTGTCTATGATAGTTATGAAATATTTGATAAACCAACCATTATCATGACAGTAACGGTCCTGCCATATTTAACTTTATTTTACCCATAAGAAAATGGAGATAAAAAGTAAACAAGTAAAATACATAGGTATTTAACTTGTTTATGAAAAGTTTAGTTTTGAATCACTCTCTGTCATTCAAAATGCACATAGCACTGAAAATACACATTGACTGCGAAGTATTAAGATAGTTTAATGTAAAAAACCTAAAACCATTTTTCCATAAATTCGGGTCCACATGAAATATCATACCACACCTAACATTTACAGGGACTGATTGCGCCGCGCCATCTAGCGAATCACTGGGAAATTTATAAATCCCTACTGGAAAACTGCTCATTATAGGCATTCGGGGTTCCACAAGACAAAACGTACACCTTTTTTTTATGCTAGAGGCGGACAAACGAGCGAGTCACCTGATTGAAAGTACTTAATCAACGCCGCCTACCTAATTACTAGATGGTGACACAAATGAAATGAAAACAACACGATCAAGTGACCACTTTGTAACCAAAACGTGGAGTTTGTATTGAAGTTGCGTTTTTAAACGGAGACGTTACGTTTCATTTCAAAATTTAGTCAGGCCAATTTAATTTAATTTAACCACAAATTGTAAATGTACCGTCCATCCTGTAACTAGAGCCCGGACCAGAATTATATCAGTTCCATTAACAAAGATTATGAAAGAAGGCTGCTAAACTACAAAAAATGTGGAAAGCTTAAAAAGTCGAAAATAAAATACCGGCTTTTCAAGTCATGTAAGGTTACATGCTGATTACATTCCGGTTTCATAGGGAAAAAGCATAATAAAAAGCGAGATTCTTTACCATTGCTTTGTTCAAATATTTGTTTCTAGAATGTCGGTTACGTGTATTTAAGAGTACCAGCCAGCACGCTATACTATCCATACATACAGGTCAGAGAAACGCGTAAAATTGCAATTTCCACGCCAACCACTTGAGTAACAAACAGTGGTACCATGATGGACATAGGATTAAATCATTTCTCTTGTAAGAATGATTACCGAACCGATCAGACCAGTTTCTGTTTCATTTCAAGTTCGAAGATAAGTAATTCAGCTTCTCAAGAAACAACCAAGATTCTAACAGTCATATATTACTAACACGCACATCATGTCAAGAACTGAGATTGAAAAGCTTTAGAGATGAAAAGACGTATATATTTTTTTACTATGCCAGAGGTGGCGTTTTTTTTTTGGTTTTAGATCGGCAATTTTATCGATTCTGCACTATTTGTTACCAGCCATTGGCCTGCAGCTCTCATAGATCAACCTCCACGGAGACATATAGGTAATCCAAGTACGAGACGAACCTACTTATCATCCAAAGATAATATAATCAAAAACTCACCTATTGTTTTATTAATCCAATCAGCCAAGTCCTCTTGCAACGGAAAAAGCTGCCTCGCTTGCGAATACAAGATCTTCTCCCTGTAAAAGTCCTCGTCGTCCGAGCACGGCGTCTGCGCAGCCAGCGCGCAGTCCGCCCTCTCGAAGCTGCTACTCATCTTCCTGTTGACCACGATGTCCCCGTGGCCCACCAGCCGCTCCTCCTCCTTGCCCTCGAAGTTGTTCCTGACGTACTCGAAGGCATTGGTTCTCTCGAAGGCGTTAAAGATGCGGTCGAAGTTGCCGCTGAGGGGCCGGTCGAAGCCAGTGTCGGCGACGGGGGACGACACCGGCCCCCAGGAGGTGCGGTTGCCGATGGCCGTGGGCCCGCATCTGTAGTACGCCATGGCTGACTGCCTTATCCTGCAACAAGGGAAATAAGAGTCAAATACCCAATTCTTGTGTCCATTCCATTTTATCTTAAGTTTTGCCATGATTACGGACATGTAGAGCAACTGACTCACTGAAGGACCCTTGGTTTACCTTCACAACCCTTAAGAAAATAAAATCAGAGAATGCGGATAGTATAATGATTCATACCAATGCCAATACCAAATACTCATACCAATATGCAAGTTTCTTTACGATATTGCTCTCACCACTGAACTTGTGTTGTACCCTTACGTCGGTACACTAGTTTACATTGTCCCAAAGGTTGAATTGGGGCACGATATTGGACATTTATTTTCGTTGAACCAGATTTAGCTTTTATGGCGCACCTTTTGGGCCTTACAAAAGATATTTGATTTCTAGGGATGTCCATAATTTTGCATTGTAGGTATCTACTAACTTATTATTCTATCTAACTATTTAACATCTCTAATTTATCACACTCCAACGATAGTCACGAGTACTCTTCCAGCTTTAAACTACTATGGCCAATCAACTTTATGATCACATATGGAAGCAATTTTCAAAGCATACAATAATATTATCTGGAGCGAGGACTCACGAGTTCCTCTATGGAGAACTTTAATGTGTTTTATGTCCTATGACATCATCGGTAATGAGCTCGTTAGCGCCAGGGTTCGTGTTGCCAATCTCGAGTTTTTAATAACAATTAGTTGTGTATCTTTTAGAAGAACAAACTGATTTCAGAAGGGCTAATATTTGTTTGGCGATCATTTACTGTTCTGTAAAGTAGGTTGCCTTGATGATTTCCCAACAAAAGTTTGGTAAGTAATACCTATATCTAGCGATTCGGCTTGGAACCTTATTAATTTTATTTAAGTTAATCTTTTTAATAGATAGTTGGCTAGTCCGATCAAATAATTATTCTAAAAGTGGAGAAGAGTCACTGTCACTTACGCACTGTATAAACCCTTTTTTGATTACACTACATCCAGCATGTT
The DNA here is from genome assembly GCA_019059595.1 of Marasmia exigua. Lineage (NCBI taxonomy): Eukaryota > Metazoa > Arthropoda > Insecta > Lepidoptera > Crambidae > Marasmia > Marasmia exigua. Next base: position 594,916 of record CM032481.1, on the reverse strand, counting down.
TTCTTCAGAAAGAAAAATTTATGAAATGATAATCGATATTTGTCCCTCACTAGTGATTTGAACACCAATTAGCCGGATGGGATGACTATCATCCCTTGGAGTAAGTGAAAACGCTAATGTGGGACGCGACCTGCGCAGATACACTAGCTGCTTCCAGTGTCCATGCCACTGCACAGGGCGCAGGCGCTGCAGCTGCCTCGGCGGAGACCCGAAAACGGTACAAGTACACCGCCTTAGATAGCTGCTACCGCTTTGCCCCATTTGGCGTGGAATCACTGGGGCCGTGGGGGCCGGCGGCCCGCAAACTCTTTCAAGAGTTGTCTGCCCGACCGATGGAGTTCTCTGGGGACCGGAATGCTGGCAGTTACCTCGGCCAACGTTTAGAGTTGGCCATTCAAAGTGGCAACGCCGCTAGCATTCTGGGCACGTTGGACAACATCAGTGGGGCAGACAATTTATTTTTGTAAATATAACACATTGTAAATATTATACATTTATTAGGTATCTCTTTTATTAAACGTTTAGGATTTATATAGGTAGGTAGTCATATCCATAAATGTATATATTTTTGTATATTTATACCAATAGGTATGCTTGCTAAGTGAAAATCCCGAAGGCTGACAACACTGGACGTTGTAAAAATAAAGACCTATATATGTATTTTAAAGAGCGGCCTTCGAGAATAAAAGACTACACCGAGGAACCTTTTATAATATTCGGCTCATTTACATCAGAAACCAGGGTACTTTGTATTCGTCTTTAACTAATGGGAAACCCAAGGTGCACTATAGATGAAGGTCTGTCTGTCTGGTGAACAGTAATTAAGATACAGGCGGCTAATCTGTAACAGAGAGCTCAACTTTATGTGACAGGTGATAATTTAAACCCGTCTGGTTTTAATTATAGCTCAATTTAAACTGCAGTTACCAAAAAGTTAAGAGGATTTTAAAATGCCTGTCTGGACCTTGTCTGGACTATGTAGTTACCTAGTTGACCTCTCAACTTTTAACAAAAATGTTAAAAATTTCGCGAAACATAAAACGGATTTTCAATATTAAGTACCTAATCAAAACTTTATAAATATATTGGGGACTGGTTTCGCTACTTAATTTTGACATTCTACGCTTTAAGCCTCATAATGGCTGGCAGTCCATAAATACATATGCCTTTGACGAGGAACTTTCATGCACTATCGCCTGAAAACTTGAAACGTCTAATAAAGGCTTGTGGTGCCATTGTGGTTACGGGTGTCAGGGCGATGTCAATATCGCTTACCATCTTCTGGTCGTTTGCCCCTCTATCAAAGAAATGGACTCATTAGGAAAAGTCGGTAAAATAATGAATTGCTATATCAACTGCCTCTTAACTCTAGTTAGACCGAATTAAGGTAGTTGTTGTCGTTTTGTGGTCCCGTTTTTATCTTGTTTTGTTACAATTAAAACCTAAAAATGTAGGAAGCAAAGCACAACTGTTGCTTGAGCACTATGTCTTCCGAGCCTTGACTCCCAGTATCGGTCGGCGGCGAGATCACAGCGCCGTATAAGGGCGCATCGCTCGTGCGCTCCGTACGTGCGCGATGCTCACGCGCACGGACAATCATACGACAAGCTCAACGTGATTAGGCAGCACGAAGGGAGTTTGACATGGCTTTTTTAGGACACTGGTACACAAGCTTTAGTCTACCTGATTAAAAAGCACCGTAAGCCGGAGATGTTTTTAACACCAGAGGCAAACAAAATTGGTAGCCGCAAGTGCGTTATTTGGTTCTTGAGACGAACTGAATTGAACAATATTGAACATATTTCACCTTGAATACCGAAGTACCTATATTTGACTTTTAAAAGCATCGTGCTCCGAATACTTGATAATAAAATCATTTTCTGATTAGAATCAGAGCCTGGCCACAAAAGAAGCGTCATAATAGCATTCAGGTTAGGTAATTTTATTGATGATTGCTGATCTTCAGAATTTTCATCCTAAAATGTAAGGTAATCATATTTTTCACATGATGTACATAGGTCAATTGTGGTCTTTTTTGATTTAATCTAAGTTATGGTCAGTATTCGCAAAAATGTGTCTGCTTCGGAGGGCGTTACTGGTCTACATATAGCATCTTTTATCTATGTTTTGTTCTCTTAGGTCGATGGTCGTATATTCCTCCAGTGCATCCGGGTCGCGCTGTCTCTTCGCCGAAATGCCCGATTCGTCACGGACGTGTCTGAGGAGCCGTGTGTGGCAAAACATGTGACGATCTTCGAAACGTAAACGCCTGACAAATATTACAGTTGATTTGTTACGTCACGAGTTCAAAGCTACAAGCATTCAAGTAACTATGGTATATTATTTGATGAAGTTGCTAGATACCAAGAGATCTACTAAACGTGTCAACGGCAGCCTGGAAGTTGTAATAGAAAATATGCAGGTCTGGTTTTTATTAGGTACATGCTTAAATTATAATATTTTATCTTAAAGTAGCACCCAGCTCACTTAGATGTTGTAACGTTTTCTGTCATACTTGCACTTTTATTACTTATCAATAGTTTCGATTTTACAACTTCAGAGAGTACATGAGAGCATTTTCTCTCATAATTATAGGCTTTTACCAGCTACTTAGACGTCGTAAATGGTTTATCTACTCGTATTTACGTCAGTCGGAATTCTCTAGTAACCTCGAAAGTTAGTGCTTTTACTTTTTTTGAACTGTGTCTTCAAAATCGACACTGTAAAATTTCTTCGCTATCAATAACCCAGAAGCAAATTGCAGAGCTGTCACACCTCTTCCCAAGGCAGTCGACCTGCATAGATCGCGTGCTGTGTCCCATAAAGCCGCACGAAACAATGCAAACAAAACTAGACCCTGACATTACAAGAATAGAACACAATTCCATTTAGAGGGCCCCATGGGATATGCAAAATATTGTCCCAATTTGGCGGGATCGATTTTTGTAATGCTTCCGCGATGCCGTACCAGGCGCGGCAACTGTTCCTCGGCCCATTTGTCATACTTTGCCGGTAATCAAATTACTATACTTGCGGTAAGCGGATTCGGCGGCGAAGCGCTTTGGAATGAAGTCTTAGTTTTGTCTAGTAGGACATCATGTACGTTCAATGTACTTAATGTTTATTTGGTGATTTCGTACCTGCTGGCCTGCTGGTTGCGTAGGCCTCGGTGGCGCAGTGGTTAGTGGGTCGCACTTTAAAGCGACGGCTGCGCAAGAGGTCCCGGGTTCGATCCCCGGGTCGGGCCAAAAATTTGTACCTAAGTTTTCGGTATGAATTTCTTAGTGGCAGCTCGGAGTCTGGAAGTTAGTGGTCTTGTGGGTACTTCCAGACTTCCGTGCCTCGGAAAGCACATTAAGCTGTTGGTCGTGATCCCTCTCCTCTGTGATTTACAGAATAATTTATATTAATATCTTTGTGCTTTTATTGGCATCAAACCCAGTAAAAACAGTTCTCTTGACAACATCTGTGTCATTTTCAAATAGCTCAATTCTTTAATCTTTTGCAAGTTTTCTAAAATAACGTAATATATCCTTATCGGCTTCGTAGGCGCAGCCACACGCCTCGTTTAGGTACGTAATTAAAGCGGAGTCAAATTGGCTGCCGATCCTGCGCACGCGCATTAGCAAGTCAACGAACAAACTTTGAACGACGGTCATTAGTAATTGTAAATAGAATGGAATTATTTTTACTACTCGGCTTATTTTAAGACTATTCATTATTCATTAAACGTTTGATACTGAATTAAGTGTTGTTATCGGGGGTATTTAAAACATTCATTTATTTTATCTAGTTAGGCATTAAGTTTTTATTATATTCCTCGGTTGATGTTAGGTATATTAGGTTACGATTTACTATAATTTCATGACATAATAATGACACAAATCGTATTATCCGTATTTTAACAATATTCCTTGATTGAAATATTTTTGATATCATACCGCGAGAACTGTCTAGAATGTGGTCTTGTAATTATCCACATTTCAGTCTCAAAATCCGCGAGTGCGGCGAATCGGCAAAGATCCCAGATCGTTATCAGACCTTGTTATCCTTGGTACGGGTTTAAACAGCACCGACGCTGCGCAGATACATACTTGTGAGTACCTACCTACTTTTAGTTACGTGACAGTATGTTATTTCTGGTCTGAACTACTTTTGACGGTTTTAATATCTGTTTCCAAATAGACATATGCATAAGAATTGAAAGAATTGGCCGTGTGGTCCCCGGCAGAGTAGAATAGGCCACCCTCACTCTTACCGAGGTGTCGTAAAAGGCGACTAAGGTAAAGCTGCTGGCATGATCATCAGCACCCAGAGAAGGAAAACTCTGCATTTATATCTAAACCCTCGCCAACCCGTCTGCCAAGCGTGGTGAGTATGAGCAATTACTCCTCATGTGATTGAGGGAGGCCCGTGCCCCAGCAGTTGGGACTTAAATGGACTGACGATGACGACGATGATAGAGAATAAATCTCAAAAGCCTCATAGAGAAGTGCCAATGCGAAGACATACTATCAAAGGCAGCTAAAATAAGTAACAGGCGAAGATTTTTTTAAATGGACTGTACCTTTACTTTAAGTACATCTCTGGTATTCTTATACCTGAAGTGGATACCAGAATCTCCAACCTAGTAGATGTCTTAAAGATATAAGTTATAGCTTGCGGTGGTTCAATGTTTGCTTGTCTTAGAATGTTTACCGTGAAAGAGTTACCTACAATTTAACTGAGTTCACGACCTAAAATTTATCCCCATCCTTTTCAAAAGCGTTGTGCGTCTCTTTCGCTTGGATGCGATGCGACAGGTATTATTCTCATTCTTTACGGGACGGTTCAGTTGTGTGCCCCGAGGAGCGCTACTCAATAATGATAGTGTATTGCTATAATGTTAGGCGCAAGCAGGTTCATAGTTCACGAGTAATGGCTGGTCGCTGCAGAACGAGTGCACTTTCAACGAGACGTCAATCAGGCGGTGCTGCGCGCCCAGTGTGCGCGTGAGTGGGTGACGCGCAGAAGGCCATAATGCTATGATTTTTTGTTCAGAATACAGTTACATACTTAATTGTTTTAAACTTTCATGGTCATTAACATTAGAATAGTTAATATATTTACGAGATTTCTACCATGTACCTTATTTTTGAGTTTCCGATATTTCGGCACTGTTGCACTGGTCAAGGAGTAATCCTAGACACGGAGTAATACCTCAAAAATATGGTAGGTACATGGTAGAAATCTTGTAAATAACATTTCTAAAGTTACATACTTGTCAACAGACAAGTCAACGGATTGGCTCGATTCACCATCTTACTAACACTCAGATGATAAATTATTGCATGATAAAACAGTTACTAAACGTACTAAGTTTTTCTAAGACTTCAGGTCTTGCGTCTATTCTTAACAAATACCTACTTACACAGTAACTTTTTATCATTCGTTTAATTTAACTTTTCCTAAGGGACCAATCATCATCATAAAATGGAATTGAAAAAATCTGCTGTTCCATATGAGTTCGCTCTTGTACCTGGAATTTTTTTTCCGATTTTTACTACTACCTTCTATTCTGACAGGAAAACTTATTTATGAGTACAATACTATGTAAAAAGGCTCGTGATAAAAGAGTGTTCCCTTCTGCAATATATGTTCGGCGAGCCCTACGCATGCCCACGCGCACACTGGGTCAAGTTGAGCGAGCGCGTCTACTCGCGTCGTTTAAGCAAATTGCGCGCGATGCGTTTTTCTGCGCGGGATCGAGGCCGGACGAAGATCGATGGCTGTCGCGCTGCGCCTGCGCATGTAACGAGACGTTCCTTGCATTATTCATCAAAATCGCCGACTTTAGATTGGGTCTAATGTTTAACTGGTTGATTGACTAGTATGTTTTTTTTTGCGATTGCTCAATGGCCATTCAAGCTTATTTATTGAATTGCTTCATAGTTTTTAAATGCGTAAGTTTCTATTTACTATGAATGAATGGATATCTTGCTTGTTCTATCAGACAGCATTATAGTATATTTTCTCACAACAACTAAATATTAAACGTCAATTTTCATCATATGCCACAAAAGATGATATTACAATAAGGCTATAAATGTCATAAATATACATATAGCTTAGTTAAATAAAAAAAAAACCATGCCAAATAGTCGTTTTCTATTCCAAGCATTAAAACTCTAACTGATGTGCCAACTATATTACCACAGACACTCACACAAAGTGGCTAGTTCCCTGCGGCGCTGGTCCTTCGAGCCGGACAAAGGCGGTGCGCGGGAGTGCGTTGCCCCGAGCGCTTCCTAATTGGATAATCGCGGACCCCAGACCCACACTAGGATGTTCAATTTGCTTTGAGAAAGTGCGGAATTGTGTCATGACAGAGATAGTATATTTAGATATTCTGAGAAAGAGAATAATTCTTCCTTACTAGAATCGATGAAATTCGCATAATAAATGATAGAATTTATTTTGTTTAGTACCTCGTAATGTAAGCTAACAAGATATCCAATATAATAACTACTCTGTGTGTAGGAGTCTTTATGAAATAAGAAGAAACACTAAAATGATTCATGGCGTCGCATCGTACTGAAGTGTGTATTTCAAATTAATTCATTTCAATTCAAAATAAATTACTATGTCATGATCGGCAACAATAAATAATCTCTTTGCTCATTCTACACTTAACACCCAGCTAGGGTTGTCAAATGCTATAATACATCAAATTATTGTTTAATAAAAAGTTTTTTTGTATCCAGCCTTTCTTTGCACGTCATTTGAATGTAATATAATAAAAGTGTTTTTGGTTAACACATCACAAATGCTTAGTGTCTCCCTTCCAAAAGATAATTTTTTCCGTGACTTGTTACCAAAATAGCCACTCAGCTGTTTTGTCAACTCGGATCGCAATGACGCTGGTATTCTGTGGCAATTTGCAAATGCTATCACGAAATCTACAATGATCAGATAAGCCTGGAATGTCTGATCCTGCTAGCCCTGCCCCAACCGTCAGACGCGGTCGCCGACCCAGGAAGCGTCCAGGATTGCGGGAAGCTCGGGACCGAGGCGCCCGCGTCTCTGCGCTATCTTGATACTATCTGCGCCGGAGTGGCCGTCGCGGAAGCGGCTTGCAACTTGTCTGGTCACTTGTCCGAGGAAAGTTGTGCTTATCCTGTTTTTTGACGCAGTTACGCAGTCATAGAAACTTAGCAGCTTTGTTTTATAGTTTCTCAGTACTGTACCTACACAGGTGATGTGTTGTCATTTACGCTAAACATTTCCCTATGAATCTTAGGAAAGAAAAGCGAAAGTTATATGACATTGCATATAAGTTGTCGTTTTTGATAACGATTGTTTTTCAATTGTCTAAAAACTAGCAACTCATCCAAGAAACAAAAAGAAAAACAATGAAATAATACAACCAATTGCACGGAATATAACTGAGTAACAGGAACAAAAAGAGATGGATTTACCGCAGTAAAACGATTTTGGCAGAAAATAAAACGTAATGTCTGATTTCGCGAATGTTCATGGGCGGCGTTGATTACTTTCCATCAGGTGACTCGCTTGCTTGTTTGTCTGTGTTTAGTTTGTAAGTATGGCGCGGGCAAAGGAACCAGCAACAAAGTCGAGAATCAGTGACACACTCCTTTATTCATAACAACAAGCTATCTACATCATGGAGCCGAGAGTTGTTACCTACTTATTATTATTTTAATAACGCTGAGCGTATTACGCACACATATACAACAGTCTGCCTCTAGCATTTAAAAAAAATGTTTCACAGTATTTCATTAACAGGTCGTATTAAATAACGTTAACTTACCTTAATTAAGAAATAATAAATATTTTTGTAGTTGCATAACTACTTATTGTCATAATTACGTGCCAGTAGATACATCTTTAACATACATTTTATTTATTAACTTAGTATATATTTTGGGACTATAAATGTGTCTGAGAATTTTGGTGGTTTTCATTAAAAAGTTACGTAAGTGAAACGGTAAAGTTTGTACGTGTAGCGTTACATAACATCCTATTATCACATTATAAGTATTAATGAAACGTCCCCCTAAATGCGTTTAGGAGGACGTCTCGTCTTAGACAAGCTCGACATGAATTCATACTGAGTATTGAGTAAAGAATTCATACTGAGTATTGAGTAAAGAATTCATACTGAGTATTGAGTAAAGAATTCATACTGAGTAAAGTTTCAAGTAGGTCGTCTTATAATTTTAGTGACAAACAGAAACAGCGGGCGTCTATTATAGTAAAGTTGAATTGTTTTGTAAATCTTATAACTTCCTCTTATATTATAGTGAACGCTGCCTTTGGTCCAAGGGTTGCGGGTTCGATCCCCGCACAGTACAAACATTTGTGTGCATGAACATGTCTGTTTGTATTGGTCTGGGAGTTTTATATGTATTATAAGTATGTATTTACAAAAGAAAATTATTATATGTACATATTTGTAATCCCACTGTTGATTCTGATATCCGTAACACAGGTGCTTGAGCTACCTATCTCGGAGTCAGATCAATGTATGTGACGTTGTGAAAATATATATCTATATTTTTCACGTATTTCTATTTTGGTTTTTGTTAGTCAGTGCACATTGTGGTATGCAATAAATAAAATTGTATTTCTATCTGATATGTTCTTGCTGTCTCCGAACTCTGACCAGAGCTAATAGCAAGAGGTGTGAACACGATACGAGTCGCTAATGTCCGCGTGAGAGCCGGGCAGCGCCGGGTGACGTAACCGGGTCACGCGGGCGCCGGCAGCGAGACCGCAACTCATTTCCTACTCGCCAGGGCTAGGGCTTCCAAGCCCGCTTACTTGTATGTAAACTCGTAATTTTAGGGACTATGAATTATCTATCCCGCGGGATCCCGGCTGTGGAACAGAAAACAGAAACATTATTTATTTGCTTAGTTACAAATTTGCTACAAAAAGTATCAAGAGACTCGGTATTCTTCCTGCCGGCACAAATGGTTGGGGATCCCGTATAAAGAAAAAAAATATGAACATAAGGCAAGGAAAAAACACCTAACTATACAAAACTCTAGCAAGATATATCCCTATGCCTCGAACTAACTACGGAACCAAGACAGTACTCTTTGAGGGGGCAAAACTATTTAATGAGTTACCCGATGAGTTAAAGACATGTGAGTGAATGCTGACTTTCAAACACAAACTCAAGAAACACTTTTTGGAAAAGAGTGCCGGTCGATGATTAAATACATTTTTACTTTAATTTAATTATATTTTTGTTTGTATTTCTCATTATAAGTGAAATGTAAATTTCTTATGAGAATAAATTTCTTTAAACCTAAACCTAGATATTTTAATTTTCATAAAAAACAGAAACGCAATAATATTGAAATGTCTACTAAATACGAAAAAAAAACAATTATCTATTAAATACGAAAAAAAAATCAACACAACCAAATTACTGCAGTTGAATTATTAGGATTAAGGTGACGGGTAGGGCACACTAGCGACGCCAAACGATTTTAATTGTTAGCTACTAAACCGGATCTATTTTAAACAATTTCGGCGTTACAACCTCTTGGCAAACACTTATACTATTTTTTAAATAACCATCCAAAAATGACGGGTTCAACGCGTACGCGAAAAATTGACTAACGCCAAAAGCGGTCACTTTTGGCGTGAATCATTTTTTTACGTACAAAAACGGTACCTACATTTGTGCATGGTTATTTAATAAATAGTATAAGTGTTTGCCGAGAGGCTGTAACTCCGAAATTGTTTAATCGCTAAAGGTCGCTAAAAAACCGGTTTAGTAGCTAAAGATTAAAATCGATTGGCGTCGCTAGTGTGCCCTACTCGTCACCTTAAATGTGCAACATGATTCTTTTAATTCCCGCAATTTGCTATAATCCCACAAGACATTGGATTAGACAAAGAAGAGGGATGAGAACCCCAGCCGGTAATCTCAGCTGAGTTGCAAATGCGCCGCTAAGGAGACTATCACTGCCCTGTTGTTCGGGGCAAACGTGTTCTTTTACATTATAGCGGACTAACGAGCAAACGGCTCACCCTATGGTGATTGCCAATATAGTGTCAGTGTGGCAGGTATTTAGGTGTAGAAGCCTTATCCCGTTCCTGCTCTTCGTAATAGTATGTATTTGCCGTAACCCTGAAATTATTTTAAATAGATCCGGTTTAGTAGCTAAAAATTAAAATAGATTGGCGTCGCTAGTGTGCCCTACCCGTACTTACTACCTACCTACCACTACCTTAAGCTGTTGATCCTTTATCGATTGACTGAATTGCCAACCCTACACAGGAAGTGTAAGTGCAGTGCGTCTCCGGCGCCATCTCGAGAGTTTGCGCCTGCGCACCACTTGCGGGACTCGAACCCACATCCTTTGCTGATTACGGGAAGCTATTGAGACACCTAACTACGGGAAGCTGAGGTAACGATCCGCTTAGCATCGTAAATCATGTGTTGTTTGAAACACTCATGGTCTCCCCGTTTAAATGTTCGCTTTTGAAGTATTAATCCTTGTCTAGTAGGTAGGTACTCAAATACTACTATACTTCTACATGCCGCGATGGCTGGAGTGATACCACGGCCTCAAAGAAAACCGGCGTGAAGCAGCACTGTGCTGTGTTTCGCTGCGTGAGTGTGGGTAGGTACCGGAGGCCCAATCCATTGGAAAGGGGGGTTTAAAGGTTGGCAGCGCACTTGTGACTCCACTGGTGTCGCGGATGTCCATGGACGACGGCAATTGCTTACGATCATTGTCTACTCGTCTGCCACCTATCACATAAAAAATAACATGCAGTGTTCTTGGGATAACCAATATTGTACCAACCAATGTCATTGCATTATAAAAAAATACTGCATTATAAAGATTGGCGGTGGAAGCATGTTCTGTTGACGACCCGTTTGGAACAGTGGTAGTGAACGCTGCCTTTGGTCCAAGGGTTGCGGGTTCGATCCCCGCACAGTATAAACATTTGTGTGCATGAACATGTCTGTTTGTATTGGTCTGGGTGTTTCTATGTATTATAAGTATGTATTTACAAAAAAAAAAGTATTATATGTATATATTTGTAATCCCACTGTTGATTCTGATATCCGTAACACAAGTGCTTAATCTACCAATCTCGGATTCAGATCAATGTATGTGATGTTGTGAAATATTTATTTATTTATGTAACCACCCCAACGTACATTACTAGTGACTCAGCATGCCTGGTATTCCTAACGGACATATTGGGTTGTCTCGTCCCATCTATTGTTTACCTATTGACAACAAAGATAACTTGCGCAAGTGACCACTAACAAAAACTGTATTTTTATCATACCTTTGTATTGTACAAGGGTACAGGATAAGGATCCTGTTAGCCATTAGCTTCAAACTGTATCTTTGTGTCATCATTTCAGCCAATAGATGTCCACTGGACATAAGCCCCAATGTTCTCCACACAGATCGGTCCTGTGCCGCCCGCATCTAATGGATTCCCGCGATCTTCACCAGATCGTCTGTCCACCTTGTGGGGGGCCTGCCACGGCTGCGACTTCCTGTACGTGGCCTCCACTCGAAGACCTTTCTGTCCCAACGGCCGTCTGTTCTCCTCGCTATGTGCCCTGCCCATTGCCACTTGAGGCATGCAATCTTCGGGCTATGTCTGTGACCTTAGTTCTCCTGCGGATCTCATAATTTCTGATACGATCTTAACTGCTCATCTCATCTTAATTACTACCCCCTGCCAAAAGGTTCTCTCGCGAACCCCCGCGTCACCATTAGTCATAAGTTTAGAATATAAGCCCAAACATTGTAGTAGTTAAGTTAGTTATAAGCAAAATCTTGGAGAGTACACATCTACATTAAATCTTTGAGCAAAACTCGGTGTTGTCACTTCACCAATATAACAAGCACGTCGGTCAGCTTCACCCATTATTAGATTGGTCAAATCCTGGATCATGGTCCAATGATACCTCGTATAGAAAGGTGAGTAGTGTTAGGTAGAAGATCTTTGAGAGAAATGATAACACCCAGTCGTTGAACAAACACAATTGTTTTTTTATGCTACAGGTGACAAATGAGCAAGCGGGTCACCTGATGGAAAGTAATCAACGCCGTCCATGAACATCCGCGAAATCAGAGAGATTTAAGAAATCTTCTTCTTCCTCCTCACCTATTCCCGATTATACGGAAGCTTTGGAACTCCAGAATAAGGTTCTGAGGTTCTATGCTGTTATCTTGAGAGAGTCTTCTTTCCCTAAGGATCTTTAAGTTTGTCATGTCTTTTTGGACCTTCATTCCATCTAAACCTTCATTTCCTTTTGGACCTAGAATGAACAATGTTTATCAACAATATATTACATTATTCCTATCGTGTAGATTCTCGCTGGAAGTACATATTTATCTAATCCCACAGCTTCGCAAACTTATTAGTGTCGTGATTAGAAGGCGGGGGCACAAAAGAGATTACTACTTCCATCACAAGACACCTCAGGGCGTTTATTGCCTGGGTCTGGGAGCAGAGGGGCATTCCCTCGCTTAGGTACATACTTAAAGATTCAGAAAAGAGGGGCCGAAATGAAACCTTCATAAACCCTCAATATTTATGTAGCAAATCCCTTATTTATGAGTTTGATTTGTGATTTTGATGGATTTTTTATGAAGAGTTTAAATGTTTTTTTTAAATGTTGCTATCGCATTTTACATAATTTGTTTGTTTTGTACATTAGTAGTTATTTGATTTCATTACGAATTTTTTAAAACTTTTGTACCTACTTATCATAGTCAAATCTAGTCACTTTTCCAATAACAATATCTCCTTATAAATCTTGACCTCCTTAAGGTTATAGCCTATGGCCAAGCAAGTGACGAAAAGGTGAGGCTGAGGCGGGGGAAGTTACTTTCCTCTTCGTAGTACAAGTATATACTCAACAGAGGGCTGACTGCCTCGGTGGCGCAGTTGTTAGTGGGTCGAACTTTTAAAGCGACGGCTGCGCAAGAGGTCCCGGGTTCGATCCCCGGGTCGGGCTAAAAATGTACCTATACCTAAGTTTTCGGTAAGAAATTCTTAGTGACAGCCCGGAGTCTGGAAGTTAGCGGTCTTGTACCCCCGTGCCTCGGAAAGCACGATAAGCTGTTGGCCCTGCGTCTGATCCCTCAGAGTAGTGTCCCATTGGAATATGAGGGTAAGGGAATAGAGAGTGCACTTATATTTGCGCACACACTTGAGCACTATAATATATCCTGCTTACATGGCTTGTCGTTGAGATTGGCCGCCGTAGCCGTAATCAACGAGCCGATTAAGAGGGCCGACTCTTCTTTCGAGCACTCGATATTGAAGTCGAATTAGAGATTTGTATGGCCGAATGTACGAAATCTCTAAATTCAACTTCAATATCGAGTGGACCTGAATTGCCCCACAGGGCTTGCTTGGCGATAGAAATTATGCCCTTATCTCTTCTGACTTTCTCTCACTAAAACTACCTACATTAATTGTGCACAAATCAGCTACTTTCGCATTGACAATGTGTAGAAAATAGGCGAGGTGTCCGCAAATAGCGCACGGTAGAAAGGGCCGGTCCGCGGTTGCGGTCGCGTAACCCGACCTGCGCCGGCGCTGCGGTAGCGCACCCGAAGGTAATGGACACCGTGTAGTTCCGCTGGCGGAAACAATACCATGGGACTTATCGGATTTATAGCACTACGAATATATAGATATTCTGTAATGTGCAAAAACAAATTACATGTATAATAACGAAAGACTGCCACGACACCAGGGGCGTAGCTACCGCCGTATCTGCCGTATCAATTTACGGGGCCCCGGGCCACAGGTGCCCCCAAAGTGTGTAAGGAAAAAAAATAAAAACTTTCTAATTTATTTTATTTTACAAATGACAAAATTCTATAAAGCTATTCCTTTTTTTCTCGCATTAAGCTTGGGTTCAAAAGTTAATTTTTTTTATTTGTTATATGGTTCAATTATGTTATGATAAAAATATTTCTTTTCACAATTTTTTTTGTGAAAAATCTTTACCCCCATTTTAGGGCCTCCAAACTATTATTTATACGGGGCCCCGACAAGGCACGCTACGCCACTGCACGACACGCCGCGGCGGTCTCATCGCTTGTAGCGATTTCTTTCATACAATCCTAGGGTAGAGGAGAGAAACAGGGTATTGGTTATCCGCGGATAAATCTATGGTTTAAAATTAGATTTGTGCTATATCATAGATTTAGTATAGGAATAAGGTTACGTCATCGTAACCATTGATTCTTCTCTTTTACTTTTTATGTGATAGGTGGCAGACGATTAAAAGCACCACCTGATGGAGTAACACCAGTGGAGTCACAAGTTCGCTACCAATCTTAAAACTTCCCTTCCCCTCGGATTGGTCTTCCAGTACTAATCTTCCATAACTAATCTTTGTACAAGTGGGAAATCAAACGATATGAAACAATCATATCGCCAGGCTGCACGTTTCAAGAGAGTCTTAAGACGATTCACACATGATCCATATTAATATCCGTAACATACATATTTTACAATAGCATCAAAGGTCCCCGTCCCTTTAAGAAGATTTTCATAAGTTGACTTATTGCGATCGGAAAGATAATGCGCCCCAACCACCGCAAGGAGGAAGTATCAGAAAGATTATGAACATCGGCCTATTTATTTAAAAGCGTTTAGTAAGAATCTCCTGCGCAGGATGCCCATAGATCACACATTCGTCACATTTGTGTGTCTCCTACTCGCGGCAGGTAACCCCAACAGCTAGTGGGAACCACAGCCGCTCCCAAAATAGCCGGAACAAAAAAACGGTTCCGTTTCTAGTTACGGGCGGCCGCGGCACACCCGCGAGCGACTGTATTGTAGGGCTGATACTTTCCTGCAAATCTTACATGTAAAGTTTTCTTACAGAAAGACGAGCCCTAGTTGGGGTAGACGAGTTGTCTAGCGTGGAGATTACGTCTTCGGTAAACGTAGTGTTACAGGACGCCTTCCGAACCTCCATCAATCAGCCTATCACCGTCCACTGCTGAACGTAGGCCTCCCCCAAAGAGCGCCAACCAACTCGGTCCTGAGCAGTCACCATCCAGCTCACACCAGCCATATTTCTCAAATCGTCAGTCCATCGCGCCGCAGTGCGTCCAACACTGCGTTTCCCCACGCGGCGACCACTCCACTCCAGTACGTGTCAACTCCAGCTTTCATCAGTACGTCTAGAGACAAGACCGGCCCATCTCCACTTCAGCGTGCAATGACTGACTTTAGTTCATCATCATCATCATCAGCCCATTTAAGTCCCCACTGCTGGGGCACGGGCCTCCCTCAATCACATGAGGGGTAGTTGCCATACTCACCACGCTTGTGTGACTTTAGTTCTCTGACGAATAAATTCGTTTTATCCGCCAGAGAAACTCCGAGCATTCCGAACCTCAGGCCAGGTGGAGTGACGACTTGCGAAGGATGGCTGGCAGGAGCTGGTGGAAAGTAGACGAGGATCGTTCAATGTAGATAATGTTTGGTGAGGCCAGCAGTGGGAGGGACTCATGATAATCATGATGGTGAATGACGAGTAATAAATTTGGGCGACATGGACCGTACTAAAGTAGATATATATTTTTATTACATTAAATAGGCAGACGAGCTGGTGGCCCATGATGGTAAACAATAATTAAAGCGATTCAAAGATAATGATGAGACAAATAAGACGAGAAATAAAGTCTTGACGGACGGACGGACGGATGACATATTGATGCTTTTAGGGTCCCGCTTTAAGGTTCGGCTCTCTAAAAACACTTTAACTGCTCCATAGAGTTTTACTTAACTTACATCATGCTCAACCCTACAGAGCCCGGTCCCACGCCCACCAGTATGAGTGTTGGCATACAAAGTTACCTACACTCTCAGCCCAACCCAGGGCAGTGCATTTCATTTCTAAAACGGTATCTCTATTTGCCGTCTATTCCACATTAGTACCACACGCTACCAAGCAATTAGGAAATTGATATTGACACATGATATTATGGAGTGAAAGGACTCGTGTAACATTCTTGGTAGGCGTCAAAAGGTGAAGTATTGTTCACATTTCTATTTAGCGATTTAGCAGATCTGTCAACGCCTCCACAGCAATTTATTGATCTACTCACTCGCTCTCTCAACTCACGACATTCGTAATAGTATCTTTTTTCACTGCACTTGGACTCTTTCCTGGTTCATTGTATGTGATAACGACTGCTTTTTAAAGCAGGAGGATTGACGTGCCCTCCCGAGGTACGAAGCCTTCTTACGGAGATCAGAGGGCTTATTCTCGCTCAAGCACTCGACGCTGAAGTCGAGTTAGAGATTTATACGGACGAATGTACATAATCTCATCTCCAAACTCGATTTCAATGTCGAGTGTACGAGAATTGCCCCTTAGGTGATTCAATGTCTATGAACGCTTTATCATCTGATGGGCCGTAGGTTCGTCTGTTTATTAAGCAATAAAAAGCACAGAAAGTTGTTAGCATAAATGGGTTGCTACTTCAGAAATCTCATCGTGGTTTTGTGGTTTCTACCACACCGGTCTCTGGCTAGAGCCCCGGCATCGTTTCCCAGGGCATACACATCGTTAGCTTATATAAATTCTAATGTCAGATCGTATCATAATGTCAGAACAGGGAGATAAAACACTGCATATGAGTATCGCATGCGAGTAACTCGCCTGTCCCTTGACCCACAGGCTACGAGCGGAAGCTCCCCCCCCCCCCCCCCTGACACGTTCATTGACGGCGCGTCATTCACGATGAGCCCTGCTGAATGGCTGCGCCGAACGCCCTATTGTGCTCCAGACCCTTAACGATGACTAATGGAGTTTTATTCCAATCCTGAATGAACGATTGCATGGAATTTTTAAAGTAATGGATATGAAAAAATCATAAGGTGGCTTTGATTCTAGTTATCATTGGTATTCAGCTTGGTAATACTTGATGTTTACTTGCATTTCTTTCAAAGCTCTTTGCAGTTTATTTGCCAACCAACACTCAGCGTGTCGCGAAGAAGTCTGACTCCAACACTCAGCGTGTCGGGAAGAAGTCTGACTCCAAAAAAATCTTTATGCATTATGACGACAGTTTATTACAGTAACTGCAATGAAAGGTTTCTTTTTAAATTTAAAAGTCTTTGCTTTTAACTAAAAGTTATAACTAATTAGTACACACTTTTCTTTTCAAGTTCCTTGGTTTAAGGGAATCCTTCTGTCTGACAGTAGGGGCAGCGACTTAATGAGGTGTTGGAATAAAACTGGGAGGATGTCTGAAGAGGCTCTTGTGTGGATGAGCGACGTGGCATTGTGGCATAGTGAAGGAAATAATGAGTTAAGGCAAAAAGAAGGTCCATACGGAATCGCGCGCTACCTGGACTTTTGGTTGAATGACTTCCTTTCGAGGTTCCCGGGATTTTGGAACCGGGGGCTGATATAGCTGCTTAATAGATCTTAATGATCTCTCTTACATTTACGTCATATTATCGTTATTATTTTTTTATAATTTAGGTTTAGTTTATCGTCTTCTTTGTGCATTAATATTTTCACCTATGCTCCGTCGTCTCTTTGTTGATATTTTCTATTTTTATTTATAAGAAACATAGGAAAGTCCGTTATTAGCTGTAAGATTAGTATATAAGGGTTTTTGTATTATATCAATAAGAGCTGTGGATTTTTGTACTAAATAAAAAATAAAATGTGCTTATTAAGAGCATTTAGAACATTCTTTTCTCTGTCTAGTTTAGGTTTTGAGAAATTTGGTTCGGGCTTAAGACAAAACATATTAATACGGCCGTTGCAATACAAACATATATTCCTGTTTTCTCCCTGGATAATCGCAGAAGTTAAGATAAAGACACTTAATTACGAAAACATGTTTAAGAACATGTTTATTAGAGAATAACATTGTTGGTACGAGTTTCAACATGTTTTGCCAATATTTAAATATTAATTGAAGTGTAATAATTGCCTTCATTTCTATGGCCTCTGTAAGCATATTCCTATGTTATCTACAACTCAACTAAGTAAAAGTACTTGATTAAGTTGTGTTTCAAAAACAATACAATTACCACATTATAGAAAGAGCTCTTGTCGTACTGTGTACCTTGAATACGAATGAAAATATGAATTGGTTGAAACGAAGATCCTCGATCGTCTATCAACAGTCACACTCACAAATGCATAGGCCCACATCGTCGAGCATGGCCATCAATACGCGACAACAATAGATTTACAAAATCCTTTTCCTCTTAAAATTCCTGTTTACGCACCACAGTTCGCAAAACTTTAGATCTTTGTATGTTCCAACCACCCTATTCAGGGGGTTTTTGCTACGAATTATCATAGTTTATACACGGAGGAGCACTGAACGATTTTTAATGTTACAACACAACTTGCCTAATGTCTTTACGCGAGCGAAGCATATCGTAACACATGGACAGTTACGATATGAAGCACGCTTTGAAATACTATGCTATTTGGATTGTGTACTCAAAGAAACACGGAGACTAAAAATTCCAATTGAAGTCATTTCACAAATGCATGAACTAGGTACTAGGTCTTTGGTCTTGAAATAGCCAAAAGGATCTTTACGACATTAAGGCACGGACAATAGATGCAATGAAAGTGGCGAGAACTGGCCTATTAAGATACGTACAAGTCCCGCCTACGCCTCAAGCTGCTAACTAGCTCTCCATCATCTGTGTTCGGCACTAGGGCTCGATATAGTCGAGACAACGATCCGTGTGCTCCAGATCTAATAGCAATTTAGATACGAAATGTGAAACTCCTTACCTTTACAGCCTAGATTTGTGGAAGGGTGCCAAGTTTACAAAGTAACCCAATCCATTACCCGTTAGAGGTTTTTAAAGGCATATTTGGGTATACAAAGACATCAAAAATAAAAAATGTAACATTTTTTTGATGCTGATCCCCCAAAAAATTTGATGTATTTTATTTTTTAAACGAATATGAATGTTTCACGACTCTAGGTTATTTGATAGCAAGTTTGGAAATTAATGATGATAGATAGATAGATAGATACTCTTTATTGCACAACATACAAAACTTAAAAGCTATACTAGGTACACAGAGATACAATGTACAATTTAGGCGGTCTTATCGTTGGGAGCGATTTCTACCAGACAACCTTCAGGTAAAGGTAATGATGACGATAGGAAATAAAATCTTTTCAATTTTTTTATGTGATAGGTGGCAGATGAGCAGCTGGATCACCTGATTGATGGTAAGCGCTTGCCGCAGCCCATGGACACCTGAGACACCAGTGAGTCACAAGTGCGCTGCCAACCTTCAAACTCCCCTCTCCACACACACAGTGCTGCTTCACGCTGGTTTTCTGTGAGGCCGTGGTATCCCTCCGATCGACTCGGCCTATTCATGCCGAAGCGCGGCTCTCCCATGGTCAGTCAAAAATTTCACGTTTTAATTTAAATCTTCATTTGCTCTATCATCTCTACGCTTCAGAGCACGGAGTACCTACGTTTGCACCATGATCAAGGATTCGGGGAGTCTGGTAATAACAACGAAGCGACTGCTATCTGACCTTCGCAACCCTTAAGCAGGGGAACCAGACTAACTGAGTCGTGGCACGAAACTGACAATCAATATAACTTGATCGTAAAAATCGTATCAGTGAGGTAAGACAAAATACGTCTAAACTCTTAGTAGGTATGATGCTTTTGAAGGGTGATTTGGAGGGGAGATACTTTATGTTAAAATCTATAGTAAATTAATGTTAACATTGAAGTTTCGGTACGCTGTGAGTATGTACATGTTTATAGCCAAACTTGACCTGACTGCCTCGTTGGCGCAGTGGGTAGTGCGTCGCACTTTAAAGCGACGGTTGCGCTTCGGTCCCGGGTTCGATCCCCGGGTCGGGCGAAAATTGTTTATCTGTAAAGGAATTCTCAGTGCCAGCCCGGAGTCTGGAAGTTTGCGGTCTTGCACCCCCATGCCTCGGAAAGCACGTTAAGCCGTTGGTCCTGCGCCCTGTCTCCGGTCGTGTCACTTGGATATCCCATTGGATTATGAGGGTAAGGGAATAGAGAGGGTGCTTGTCTTTTCGCACACACTTGAGCACTATCACATATCCTGCGTTAGTGGTTGATCGTTTAGATTGGAAATCGGTAGGATTATAGCCAAAAGTTTCACATAAACATAACATCATCATCATCATCATCAGCCCATTTAAGTCGGCACTAGCCTCCCTCAATCAAATGAGGGGTAATTGCCATACTCACCACGCTTGACAGACGGGTTGGCGAGGGTTTCGATATAAATGCAGAGTTTTCCTTCTCTGGGTGCTGATGATCATGCCAGCAGCTTTACCTTAGTCGCCTTTTACGACACCTCGGTAAGAGTGAGGGTGGCCTATTCTACTCTGCCGGGGACCACACGGCAACATAACATAATAAATATAAAGTGACCTCGCACGGGATAACGTACTGGCGAAATATTGTAGATGTATATAAGCACCGGATAGCGTGTGTTCGTGTGTCTTTGTCGATAATAGTATCGTTGACAGATATCAATTAATTGTTTAGCAAAAAGCGTTTCTCAAACATTGTTTAATTAGCATCAGCGATCGCGGGAACCGCTCAAGTGTGCCATCGTGCTGTGGGATCTGCTGTGATCAACATTGTGCAGCAAAAACCGCTTATGTCAGCGCAAATTGATTCCTAATTGATTGCCTTTTTGCTAGTCTGTTACTAGCAAGTCCACATCACAGCTTAACAACAGCTTATGAGTTCACCTTCCGATATAACGGAATTCAATATCTCATGGAAAGTAAATTGAGGAAGATATTAGCCATCATTCAGACTGTTCCGTGATTTCTATGTCTTCCGTCTTGATGGTACCTGGGTTACACCATAAAGTATTCAGTTATAATGATAGGTATTCCTAATTATTTACTAATCATATAGAAATTGCAGAATGGTACTTTTGCCGTGTGGTCCCCGGCAGACTAGAATAGGCCACCCTCACTCTTACCGAGGTGTCGTAAAAGGCGACTAAGGTAAAGCTGCTGGCATGATCATCAGCACCCAGAGAAGGAAAACTCTGCATTTATATCAAAACCCTCGCCAACCCGTCTGCCAAGCGTGGTGAGTATGGCAATTACCCCTCTGTGATTGAGGGAGGTTCGTGCCCCATCAGTGGGGACTTAAATGGGCTGACGATGATGAACTTTGGCCGTGAGAATGGCAATCTTTGGCCGTGAGAATGGCAATCTTTGGCCGCCCTGCTGTTTGTTGGGTCCTCGTATTTACTTCTTTTACCAGCGTTTGCTTTCTAGTAATGTCATGCTTCTGGTACACTATGACGACTATTAGCTGTGCTAGCCAGCTGCCAGTTATTGTTCCAGACGTGAAGTAAGTTGAAGGTGTGAATAAGCGCAGGAGTGCCCTAGTTGTGGGCAGATGACGGCGCGTCGCTGTCCGGTCACGTCACGGTGCTGCGTCGATGCGCACGCGCAACAGTTACGACGCGCTCCACTGGCCGAGCTGATGAAAGTACTCATCTGGCACCAAGTGACGCAGGGCTAGCAATGGCGTGTGCTTTCCCGTAGCATTTTTATACAACAACGTATGAAACATTGACCTGTAATTGTGTTACCAATATCAGACAATAGAGAAAACACTTTGTGGGGTGGGCTACGGTAACCGGAGCGAAACCCCTTCCGCGGCCCACCCTCGAAGGACGAGGGGCTCGCCAGCAACGCCTTTCATCAACCAGGCCTCGACAGACACGAGGCCTAGAGCCACTCCCATGGTCCAACACTCGCCAGCCTAACTCCGCCCAGAAGCGCTGAAGCTTCACTGGGTTCGGGGAGTGACCTCACCGATCCGAGCATTTCTTCGCGTTGCTGGTTACCGCACTCCAGGACTACATGAAGGGCGACCCCTCTGGCCACATTGGCAACTAAGATTCACAACCAGTTGCCGAAGAAGTACTAACATTCTGGCTACTCAACCAGTTGCCAAAGACAAAGATTTTTCTTTTTTCGCCACTAGTACAAAAAATAAGTAATTTTATGGAAATGGTTACGTGAGAGAAATTGTGATTCTCAGTTCATAAGAAGAGTGTGTGTGCCCTTTGGGCAATCAACAATCTTGTTTTGGGCCTTTAAGTTGACGATTTATTAACCTTCCTAGGCGCTGAAGCATGCCTTGCAGAAGATATGGTAAAATGGAGAACGTTGGGGGAAACCTATGCGCAGCAGTGGCCTGAGACTGGCTGATGATGGTGATTACAAAGTTTGTACCTATTTAATGATGACATAAAGTTAGTAAATAAAATGCTAGAGATGTTTCTGTGGACATCCCTATATGTCCATATCAAGTCCTGGTGTCCTAACTGCAACCCATTCCCCCTCAGCTGATCGTCATACATGACAAAACCACAACAACAAACAGTACAATGTTACAGTGTAACATGAGCTTTAAGGAAAGCTCTTGTTATACTCTGACTATGCGATGTCAAAGTAACGTTTCCATACTCACCTGCTGCTACGCTGTCTCGTATAATACGGAATATTAGCTTTGGTTGGATAAATTATTACAAAAGAGTCAGATTAAGTTTTACTAGCGCTACATCAGGGGCCTAGCGCGAACCGGACGCGGACGTTACGTCCAAGTCAAAGTTCCCCTCCCTTTCACACGCGCTTTATGTCTCCTTTATTTGGATGCGACTGTTTTTAGGGTTCCGTACCTCAAAAGGAAAAAACGGAACCCTTATAGGATCACTTTGTCGTCCGTCTGTCCGTCCGTCCGTCTGTCAAGACCCTTTTTCTCAGGAACGCGTGGAGGTATGAGGCTGAAATTTATATCAATTACTCAGGTCTACTGTCCCTTGAAGCTGTGAAAAAATCAAACTTCTAAGCCAACGCAATCAAAAGATACAGCCGATTATATCGATATTTTTTGTTTGTTTGGAACAGTGGTAGTGAATGCTGCCTCTGATGCAAGGGTTGCGGGTTCGATCCCCGCACAGTACAAACATTTGTGTGCATGAACATGTCTGTTTGTATTGGTCTGGTTGTTATCTATGTATTATAAGTATGTATTTACAAAAGAAGAGTATTATATGTATATATTTGTAATCCCACTGTTGATTCTAATATCCGTAACACAGGTGCTTCAGCTACCTATCTCGGAGTTAGATCAATGTATGTGATGTTGTGAAATATTTATTTATTTTATTTTTTATTTTCATCAAATTTTCGACACTCGCAAAGGAATCAAAACCTACAGGGTACTTCCCGTAAACTCAGAATCTTGAAATTTGGCATGAAGCATTGTCATATAATGCAATTATATAGGAAAAATTGCGAAAATCACATTTTTTTAGTTATATAAAATAATAAAAATATTTTAACAAAATGAAATTTACTACTTTATTTCTCACGAACGAATAAAGGTATCAAATTGAAATTTATACCAAATACCTAGGTCTACTGTCCCTTTAAGCTGTGAAAAAATCAAACAAAAGTTAACGCAATCAAAAGATACCGGCGGAACCCTCGGTGCGCGAGTCAGACTCGCACTTGGCCGGTTTTTTTACAATATTTCTACGTGCGGGTAGTAGAGTCAGCTGGTAGTCGTCCTCGAAACTTCCGAAAGACGACTCCCTGCGGCCAGAAGTCCTCCTTAATAAAGGTCGCCAGGGAGTGGGTCGGCACTCTCACCACAAATGAGCTGAAGCACAGAATAAATATCGGACAGCTAAAGTTCAATTTGTGGGGAGACTCCAATCGCATCCTCAGAGTCCAGTTGGACTTTTTTCGCACGCAATCTTCGACTCCCTCGACCTTCGTAGACCAGTGTAGGCACATCATTATCATATGTTCTCCTCTGTTAAGCACCAGACGAAGAAGCAAAATTTTATTTATGTAGTTGTAAATGTCTCATTTTAAGTGAAACTTGTAGTTTTTATGAGAATAAAAATCTTTAAACCTATATGGGTTGTTTTGGAGCATATCAAGAAAGCGTGAATAAACTACATTTTATTAGATAGATTGATCCTCGACCGCATGTTTACATAACACCAACATAAAACCAACATATTAACGAGTTTAGCCCAGGGTCTGCTGCCATCATCAAAGGTATACAGAATAAGAAAAAAATTTCGGTAGGTACGGTCAGAATCAAAAGAAGCTTACTTTGACATGGTACTAAAGTCCATGTCAAAATAACAGTTCTGACTATTATAGTCAGTTTCCTTAGAAACTTAGGGTACGTAAAAAATGTTACTTCGACATGGTACTAAAGTGTTCAGCTACTTTCGATGCTGACCGTACATAAAAATATGTAGGTATAATAATAATGTCCTCCAAACCGATATTTCGGTCATGACGGCCAATCTCAGCGATCAGCCATCGACGCATGACATTTATAGTACACTAGTATTTGCGCAGACACAAGTGCGCTCTCTATTCCCGTACCCTCTTATTTCGATGGGACACTAGTGTGACACGACCGAAAAGGGATTAAGCGCAGGACCAACGGCTTAACGTACTTTCCCAGGCACGGACTGCCTCGGTGGCGCAATGGTTAGTGGGTCGCACTTTAAAGCGACGGTTGCGCTCGGGGTCCCGGGTTCGATCCCCGAGTCGGGCTAAAATTTGTACCTGAGTTTTTCTGTTAAGAAATTCTCAGTGTTAGCCCGGGGTCTGGAAGTTGGCGGTCTTATAATATGTATAATATAATGACTTTGGTAAAACACAATACCGGCATTCAAACCGATTTAAAATCTGAATGAATGAATGAATATACTTTTATTGCACTCAAAGTATAGTAAGAAAACTTAATACTAGGTATTACAGGATATGTACAACGAAGGCGGCCTTATTACTATGAGCAATCTCTTCCAGGCAACCTTCTCTTTTCGAATAGAACATAAATCAACACGTAGTATGACGAAGACGCAAGTGCAGTATTTGATGCAGTTACTGAATTGAATACCAACTGCAGCCTACTGCCCCAATAGAAAGATCGCTCACAGTACTCGTACGCAAAAACAGAAGTACCTACACTTGACTCTTATTTCTATAAAAATAAGGTACAAAATATGACAAAACGCGTTACTTTTGTTGTTGACCGTACTCATTGACTTGCGAAGTCCGTCGTATCTTCTGTTCTTTTGCGAATTCCCAATTTCAACCTTATGTTTAAGGCATTAAAATAAAGAGAGCGCTTGTTTAAATGAAAAATAGGTTTCTAGGTGTTAATTAGAATTCAAAAGTGGTCATCGATTGGATCGTAGACGCTTTCAAAGAGAAGCAGTGGAATTGCAGAAACGACCTTAATAAAGACATGATTCAGGTCATTAAAAATGTTTTATTACATGAACATAGATATTTTTAGATACCTAATTATGGTTGAAGTCTCCTTTTAAGGTGACGGGTAGGGCACACTACCGACGGCAATCGATTTTAATTTTTAGCTAGTAAACCGGATCTATTTTAAACAATTTCGGGGTTACAACCCCTCGGCAAACACTTATACTGTTTATTTAATAACCATGTACAAATGTTGGGTCCGTTTTTTTAATTGATTACCGCCAAAAGAATATTTTGAACAAATTATTAAATGAGGTCAGCATAATGACCTCAGACAATGCGCAACTAAACGGACATAATTAAGTAAATTAATTGCTTCGCGTATCAAAGTCTCATTTGTGTTGGGATTCACATTTTTATTGTTGTGCAACTGCATAGCAATTTGATATAAAAACAAAGTTAAAAAATACACTTACTTTTCGTTATTTGATAATCCATTAGACTTGACAAGATGCCTTTGAGTATAAGTATCATAGAACTTACAATTTCTATAGTATATCAACTTTTCTTGAGTTTTCGTTTTCGATAATATGTTTTTGTTTATTAATTAGTCAATTCATTTTATACAACTCCATTGACTCAATAGTAAGAAGGTAACACTTAAACGTCTTTCATTTGTATCCCAGTCAATTTTTCATCAAATTTGACATAAGAACATTTTCTAATAATATCCCGCATGAGAAGGCTCAGCTCTAGGGTAAGCTGACTTCCACATAAAGTTATATTTGTGATACATAAACACACTTCATAACAATAACCACAATCCCCAGAGCACACAACACTTCAACAGCTCCGACAACAACCGCGAGACAACGGGACGCAGAATGCGCGGGCGCAACGCGACCGGCAGTGCGTGCGCGCGCGACGTAAACAACTGCGCGCAGCTGGCCGCGCATGCGCCATGTGGGGTGCCGGCGACAGGTAGTGCGCTTGGCTAATTACGATAAGGGTTTTTGGGTAGCGAAATCCAATACGAATAATGCGAATGGTATGCCTATCATAATTCTGGTAATTTCTGTTAGCTAAACGACTCACGATTTATTTATGTTTATTTTAAGTGATAGGTGGAAGACAAGCAGATGGGCCTATGATGTAAAGCGGTTGCCACTTTCCATGGATACCCAAAAACATCTGCTCGTCAAAAAAACACAATGGAGTCACAAGTACCCTGCCAACCTTTGAGCTCCCCTGACTTACATACCTAACTTAAGTGTTTACTAACTATAGCTGTACAAAGTAAACAAGCAGGCGGTTCATCGTTGTTCCGGTAGATGGCGCTATGCATTTTTGCATCGCGCTAGCAAATCATGTCACCGGGAAAATCACAAGTGTTCAAAAATAAAACTTGACCATTCAAGACGAAACTGGTTTCTTATTTCTACCATCTTCCTGTCTGAGCTCCGAGGGTGCTTTCCAATAGCGCTATACAATTCACGCAGACAGTCTTAAACTAAGGCACTCCCATAGACTTAGGATGACGCCCTGCTAATTTCTATAGGCATTCCTAAACTATGGTATTAGCTATAAGACCGCTTGCATTGTACTAATAACATACATAGACTAAGATCTGTAAACTGTTTGCAATAAAGTGTATCTATCTATCTATGCTACAACGACATCGAGGTCGCTACAACACCATAGCCGCTACGAGATATGGGCAAGACTCACAGGTTATGTACAGTCAACTCCAAAAATATGTATACACTTAAGGACCTTGTCACAATACTTACCTATAAGAAAGAAGAGGTCTACTTTCTTATATTATATATTGTGACAACGTCCTAAAGTATATACATATTTTTGGAGTTGACTGTACAAGTAAATGAAATATAATCTCTAGTCTGATAAAAGTTCAACAAAAAACTTGCAAATTAATCTCCACAGATATTAAGCTCAGTATTAATTTCAATTACCAAGGCTAGAGCTTAAGACCTAGACGTTGACACTTGCCACCCAATCATTGTGTCGTTTCTAAATTAGTTACAGACTAAATCAGTTCCCTTCCAACTCCTTACATTAGGGGGGATTTAGCCGTCACAGTTAATACATAAGTACGGCGTTATTAACAGCACGAGTCAGTGTTACCAGATAACTCAAACTCAAAAGTGTTTATAGCATTCATGAATGTTACAATACAGGTGGTATAGAATATTCCAGTACATCATGTTACCCTCTTGATATACGGTAGAGTCCGCGCCACGAAAGTAAAATTTGAGATTCCTTTGTTTCTATAGTAACAAAGCTAAAATTTGAATTTGGTGCCAATCACGGGAATTTTTTGTGCTGCGAACTCTACACACAGTAGCTGCTCAGTAATTTGAACTAAAACTTATTACCATGTGATTTTCTGCAGTATATTGAACTTTGAATTATCGTGTTATCGTTTTTAAAATATATTAATAAAAAAACCGCCTTCAAAACCACGAACTAAAAAGTGTAAATAATATTTTTAACACTTTATACACTTCAAATAACATTTAATAACAGTACACTCGAGAAAAGGTGTTATAAAATGTTATTTGAAGTGTATGAAGTGTTAAAATATTATTATTGACTTTTTTGTTCGTGGTTTTTGAAGGCGGTTTTTGTTCGTAGAATTTTTTTTCACGCTTTTTAGTGTCTCATTATTTGGCAGCCATTATTCAACTATTGCAAGGTAATTTAAGCCTATAACGGTAAGTTTAAATCACAGCACGGTAATTTTTCAATTTCAATCCGGCAACACTAGCCCGAGTCCAATCAATTAGAGGAACAAATTAATCCGGCAACGTGTCGCAGTAATTAATAAGCCTTGCCTCGATCCAAGTAAGGAACCTAATCCTTTCGACGTGGTCGTGAACCTGCTCGGATTAGCACAGACCGTGGACTAAATACGGTCTCAAAGTTAGGCCGCGTTTGAAGGCGCCGCTTGGTATAAATGTCAATCTACTGTTATCGACATTTTGTTTAAAACAGTCACCCATTTTGACATTTTTTGGACATGTATCTCGCCAATGGAAATGACTTATAGAGCGTCTCGCGTAGTGCAAGGAAAAGTTTAGGGCACAAGCCACGTAGGTTTATCACCAATGACATGAACAACCCACCACCTCACATCGCCATACCAACACTATGGTTATACTGGGCGAATTTTGGGAGATGTGCGCGGATATTGCGTGTGGCTAGGCACATAATTGCACTATGCATTTTACAAGTGTTTTTCTAGTCTCAATCCGACGCAGCAGGTCAGTAGATAAGACAATAATCTTTAATCCTTCTACTAGCGGCCTGCCTCGGTCAAGACTTTAACCCAACTGCAATCTGTTTTTTTCTGTTTATTCCAATTATTAATTTCCAACTGTTTGCTTAATAAAGACCTACCATCTACTTACCTGAGGAGAGCCTACAACGAAACAAAACTCAACAATCATTTTTTATATACCCGTCCACATACAGAACACGTAAACACCATCTCTAGGGGTTGTTAACACAAGTACAGGGCTTATAAATATTTGTGTTTCACCACTACCATACCGCGCATCCCAAACAATCCACCTGTTAACGACACGTCCTGCCGACGGCGCCTGCGCAGCGTATATAACGCGCCTAATCTTATTATAGCGTCGTGGTTTGTTGTGAGTGTTAATAAACTTGGGACGTGACAACAGATTAATGAAGATGTTGGGGGATTAAAGTTGTAAAACAAATGTTTCGAACGATTGTTGAGGTTGGAAAAAGAATGAAGTGAAACAATCCATTGTTTAATTTAGGCATGTATACCCACAAATTTCGGTCTTCGAAATTAATAGATCTTGCAGGTAGAAAGTGCATCTTACTCGAGTGCGTCAACAGCTTGTTTGAATTTGCGCATTCAGACGATACTAATGCGTGTAAAATCCGTTTGAAGTAAGCACCTGTGCGCATCGGCCACGGACACCATACGGCACCGGCGTGACCACACAACGGCAACGTGGGGATGTTTGTACTAGTGATGTGCCGGGTCGTCAAAAATGTAGATCGATATGGACCTGGATATATGGTGTGAATCTCTTGGTTCGGATCGGATCGGACGGATCTTGATTTCTTACTCAATCGGTGTCGGCGCGCGAGACCTTAAGGTGACGGTTAGGGCACACTAGCGACGCCAATCGATTTTAATGTGTAGCTACTAAACTGGATCTATTTTCACAATTTCGGGGTTATAACCTCTCGGCAAACACTTATACTATTTATTAAATAGCCATGCATAAATGTTGGGTCCGTTTTTGTACGCGAAAAATTGATTCATGCCACAAGTAGTGGCCGCTTTTGGCGTGAATAAATTTTTCGCGTACGCGTTGGTCCCAACATTTGTACATGGTTATTTAATAAATAGTATAAGTGTTTGCCGAGAGGTTGTAACCCCGAAATTGTTTAAAATAGATCCAGTTTAGTAGCTAAAACTTAAAATCGATTGGCGTCGCTAGTGTGCCCAACCCGTCGCCTTAAAACGATTGCTGAATTCACGCAGCAAGCAAGACATAGTTGGACTGGCACTGCGCGGGTATTTCCTTTTGTTTAGATAAATAGATACTCTTTATTGCACAAAATTTTACAAAATTTAATGTCATGCTCACTGGTAAATTCAATCACAGCGGTCTTAGTCTATCTATTTATTTATGTTTTTCTTTGTTTCAGATCAACGATCAGTGAGGTCGTGTCCTGTGCTGTCCGCATCCATTGAATTCCCGCGACCTTCACCAGATCGCTTAATCATCGAATACAGCATTATAACCATTCAATTAAAATGTAATATGGTAAAGGATTTGCTAGAGAAGTAACAGTTACGGATACGGATCTTTCTTCTGCCCCGGAAATCCGGAACATCAATAGCAGGCAAATCAATACTTAGCAAGTACATCCCGCACGTGGTTAGTCATGCTTAGAGTAATAGAGTAAAATGTGTATCTGAACTGCTGCGAAGAGTGGGGCGTTGAGTCATGTACGTGCTCTCGCCACTTAGGGATTTAAAATGTTGCACTTATTTAGGAACAGATAAGGAAGTAGTAAGTTTAAGTGGTTCGTTATTGGCAATAGGGTTGCCTCTGATGATTAGAAAGCAATTAATTTTAATGTAATATTTTAATGTTTTATAGTCAGCTACGCATAGTAAAGGATAGACAGTTTTGTCATTGAGGTGGGCAAATATTATTTGTCCGTGAATTTTTTTTTTTAATTTTATTTATTAAGACACAAAACAGGTTACAGTTACGATTACAATATAATAGATAGTTTAAGTATGCTTACGTGCTGAACTATAACCCAACCACGTGTATCCTTTTTTTTTTTCGTTGGGGGAATGCCGCCGGCCCGATGTTCAATTGACCGACGTCTCCACCCTTCGGCGGCGCCTTATGCATACCCGTCTGCCGGGGGGCGGACGGGTTATGTCGGGCTCTTCTCCAGTAAAACTGAAGGCCTACTGACTAAACTCCCAACGAAGCTCCCTCTTCGCCAGAGTGGGAAGGAGACATGTGTACTAGATAATGAACTCTGACTACACGTTCCTTCCCAGGCGTTGGCCCGCTTACAAACAACGTGTATCCTAGGATGATTATTATGACTTAAGTACTATTTATGAATACAATACTATACAATATTTTAACTTAAGTATTACTCTATTGGTCACAGCGATAATGACTCTATTCTTAAAGACATTTGGTTTTGATATAAATATATCAAGATCAGGATGGTTCTGTACCAGCTCATTGTAGAGCCGGCACATGCGGACAACAGGGTTATCATAAAAGGTATTATTGCGAAAGACTTGGAGAGAGAATACTTTTGAGTGACGGGATCCATAACGCGTATTAAGGTTAATAGACGCAAGTAGTGAAGGTGAGTCAACTATGGAGTGAAGTATTGTGTAAGCAAATAAGTTCACTGCGCTTGCGCCTTACCTCGAGGGTTTTCATATTAATTACATTATAAATATTGGCCAAATGTAACAATATTTTTTATGAACCTGAATATTTGTGTAATTAACGGGTAAAAAGGGGAGTCCGACATAACCGTATGCGTAACGCATTTCCCCTGGGAAAACAAAAAAGTGCTATTCATTTAAACCTTAATATTATTAAATCACACTGTTTGTAATAATAACTAATCACTCTGAAGATATTGTCTAAATGGATATTTTTTGCACCTAAATCTTTTTTATTTCTTTAACGGTCTATTCAATTCTCTAATCATAATGATACCTGTGAAAGTGCACCATATTGAACAACTGTTACTAATACAAAAAATAATATTTTTCTTTTTGGTTGATCAGTTAGCCAACCCTCACGCATTTTGTGCAGTGCATCGGCGACTAAACCGGAACTGCTTTGCGTTCCGTCATCACTGGATCATCCGCGCACGCGCACATTCTTTCTTCATTGCCACAGGTGGCAAACAAGCAAGCTAGTCACCTGATGATAAATGATCGCCGCTTCCCATTAACATCTGGGAGGCCAGAGGAATAGCTCATGCATTCAGGTATTTTAGGAAGGAGTACGCTCGTCACTTAAGGTCCTTAAGTCGAAAAGAACGTTCAGAAGTTACTGTGCAGAGAATCCGTCTTTAGATATCTACAGATGACACGCGGTTTCCAACTTAGCGTTGACCTTTGACGGTAAGGACAGCCACACATCAGTGTATACAAGTCTGTCACATTCCTTCAATAGGTTCCCTTCTTAACGTCAAAGACGTTTTATGGACATATCAATTGAATAAACTTGACAGATTGTAGTAACCTATTATGTGGCTATATCGTAGGCACATATGTAGAGCTGCTGGCTATATTCATAAACCAGTATGTTTTTTTTATGGAGGCACCGTATGTTGGTTCTCCTCAGCCTGATGGTAAGCAAGAGAAGAGCCCAAGTTGCAATTAGAACGGAAACGATGTCAAGGCATCACCTCCGTTGGCACCGCAATACTGGCCCGCGCCCATATTTTGCTACAAGTGGCTACTTTCAACATGTGTTCAAATACCCATATTGCTTTCATCTGTTGAAAAAGTCTCACATTCTCCAAGTACCTACTTGCTCTACGTTTGTTTTCTTCGCCTAAGGCATTATTATTACTTCAGCCTAAGTCTCTCTAAAGCAGGTCTTTATTAGGTGGGTAGTCTTGTCTTTACCCTATCTTTAGGCTATTCCCCGCCTGCGACAGTAACGGCCACATGCTACAATTATTTAAAGTAATTACTTTAAAGTACCAAATAATAACTTAGAATTATTATTTGTATTGTAATTAGTATGAATTATTGTAATGTAGTGCAGTTTCACTGCAGATTGCACGTAATGACATTAATCGAACGTTTACTGGTAGATAATGAATGCACATTTATGCAACAGTTTTGCTACAGCGTTAATATGGTCAGTAGCTTTACATACAACTGCCTTGTACGCTAAAGGTCGAACAACAATCGATTTATCGATTATTTTCACCCTTAATGTAATAATCGATTGTACTCTCGATAGTGTCGATTAAACGATTATAATCGTTATAATATGCCTTCTTAGAAATGACCAAAAATTTAAATCGAGTTAATCGATGCTATCGATAGTACAATCGATTATTAGATTATTAGGGCCCCATTTTCATAATCAATTATCCGGCAACACTAGGTTCGATCTCCACTCTTAAGGTGACGGGTAGGGCACACTAGCAACGCCAATTGATTTTAATTTTTAGCTACTAAACAGGATCTATTTTAAACAATTTCGGGGTTAAAACCTCTGGGAAAACACTTATACTATTTATTAAATAACTATGCACCTTAAGGATGCGGATTGAAACCAAGACCATGGCCGTATGAGTCAGAGTCACTACCAAGTGCACCAAATTCTATATCTTGTTACTGGCTATCCATGTACTGTGGTATCGCTGAACGCAGAAGACAGTTCACTGCTTCGAAAGTGTTGCTAATATCTGGTAAGCCGTATAATATTAGCAATATTAGTGTATAAATGCGGATGACATTATACATGAGGGGTAGCATTCGCACATAACATTTTGATACATGCATTTGTTCCAAAAGTTGTCAATGTTGGAGACACAAATTAAAGAAAATTGGGAGTTGCGGCGGCAAAATTTTTTTTAGCTTTCTTTTAGGTTAGCTTGCCTTCGTGGTACATCTCGACCGTGCCACGCTTCCGACGGAAAACCGCGTGAAACAGCTTTAAAGGTTGGCAGCGCACTTGTGACTCCACTGGCGTCGCGGCTGACCATGGGCGGCGGCAATCGTTTACCATCAGGTGTCCCGTCTGCTAGTCTGCCACTTATTACATAAAAAAAATCATGAATTGTAAAATAAATTATGAATGTAGAGTCATCAACAAATCTGCGTGGAATATTATTGACTCTGTACACCAGTACCTTATTCTAAACAACATGACCTGCATTATGACTAATCTGAGCCCTAATACGTAAATTCAATAGAACACCGTCCTATAGGTAATTGGTGTCCAAAATGCGCATGCGCCGTGCGGGTGGTCTCCGGCGCACAAGTACTGACAGAGACATAAGCACGGTCCCAACTGCCACGGAGTTTGGTAAACAGAGCAGGCTGAATGTTTCCAAACACGCCTGCATTGCTGTACGTATTGTAAATTGTGCCCGAATGTCGCAGTATCCGGTTACAGGCTGCCAACTTATGCCTCTTAAATTGAGTTTCATGTTTCAATGGAAGAAACATACCTGTATTTTGAATCATGCTAAAATTACGTTTAACAGGTACGTAATAATAATTGATAAGTAATATCCTCAAACCGATTACGGCGGCCTATCTCAACGATCAGCAAAGTACGTAGGATATATTGTGCTCAAGTGTGTGTGCAAACACAAGTGCACTCTCTATTCCTTTACCCTCATATTCCGATGGGACACCAGGGTGACACGACGGATTAGGCGCAGGACCAACGGCTTAACGTGCTTTCCGAGACCGCCCACTTCCAGACCTTGGGCTGACACTAAGAATTTCTTACCTAAAACTTAGGTACACATTTCTGGCCCGACCCGGGGATCGAACCCGGGACCTCTTGCGTAGCCGTCGCTTTAGTAGTGCGAACCACTACGCCACCGAGGCAGTCAATTGCAATTGATAAGTACCGTAACTATGTATATTGAAACTCTTTACAAATCTTATCGGGAATTGTTCTGATTTCTCAAGTTCCAAGTTTGTCAACGCTAGAACCGTAGTTAATTAGCCGTATGCCTTCTCTTTACTACAATAATTATCAAAATTAATAACGATATTATTCGAACGTTTTCTAGTATTAATATTCAAATTCAAAAATATTTTAATTAAATAAATATTTCACAACATCACATTCATTGATCTAACTCCGAGATAGGTAGCACAAGCACCTGTGTTAGGGATATCAAAATCAACAATGGATTACAAATATATACATATAATACTTTTCTTTTGTAAATACATACTTATAATCATAGTCAACACTCATACCAATACAAAAAACATGTTATGCACACAAATGTTTGTACTGTGTGGGGATCGAACCCGCAACCTTGTACCAGAGCAGCGTTCACTACCTCTGTTCTAACGATGACGGGGGGTAAAATTTTTTTTTTTTTTTTTTTTTTTTATTTTTTTTTTTGTTTGGGCAAAAATAGGCCCCTTGTACACAGCTCATACACAATCAAATCAAGACACAAGACACAAATCGTCAAACATGAAAAATATTTACAACTATTTCTACGTATGTGTGTAATACATATATACCAAAGTCGATACAAAAAATATACTAAGAGAAGAGTGAAGGCTGTTACTAGACAGACATGATCCACCCTCGGCCACATTATCATTTATCATCGGGTGAGATTGCGGCACAATATCTGGCTATTCAAAATAAAAAAAAGAGAAAATCTTAAGATCCTACCTATTACTCATTTCGGAAGTGAAACAAAACCGCTGCTTGTGGTCAATATTGCAAAGGCAGTTCTCGCGCCTCCCGCCATTCAAGCGCCCTAGAAGGAGGTTGCGCCGGCGCAGCCCATGTCGATAAGCGGATAACTCCGAAGCTCTGACTCCATCCTGGGCGTAGAAAGCAGACCCTCATACGCCAATTTGCACCCTATTGTCTCGCTTTAAGTGATATAATTGGATGATTGTGAAGTATGATTAAGTTACTCGTTACGTAAAGACTAAACGGGTAATGCATGTGGTTAGGTTTTAATGGGTTTATGGCTATTAGTCGAGATTACACTGATTTAATGGCGTTTCTGAAAAGTGTAAGTACTCGGTCGTCTACTGATAACATCACATTAACTTCTATAAGCAACGATACTTACTCAATATTGTTGCGGTAACTGTTTGTATTTGGGCCAATTGGAACTTCTCTCATATAAGAATGCCATTGGGTACAACTACCTAAAATTATTCCTAGATATTTGAAATTCCCAAGATTTTAAACATTGTAGACTAATATGTGAAACATGAAACTATATGGTATGTCTGTCCGGACCACTACAATCTGGACATCTTTTAAAGCAAGAATGAACAGGCATCTTCTAGGCAAACGCGTAACTTCCTAGACCTCATCGTCACTATCCATCAAGTGAGATTATGGTCAAGCGTTAGCCTATTGTATAAAAAATCGGGGAGTAATTACAATTTGATAAACATATAGACCGATTTCATTTCTACAACCCCAATTAGCTAGGACCGTCTCAAAAACCTTTGTCACGTCACCTTGGTCTGTGTGTAGCCTTTTACACTCGCTTAAATGGCGCCTTTAAAGGCTCCACATAATAATTACTCATAGAAATCTTTGTCCCGCAATAAAGGAGTGATTTACGGTTATCGCCGAATTATTACAAATGGCTATTACATTAGGTTCCACGGCCGCAGTAAGGACAAGCTTTGTTTCTACGTCTTAGCTATGCTCATTAGCATTGGTGAACAGTCAGCATCGAAAACTAGCTGCTCAATAGTTCGTATGTCTTGAGCAGTAAGTTTTATGGACTGGCGAAAATGGGTGTCTGTCGACTGTACCTAGTTGTAAGTGTGTTGTGGGGTGAATGGACTGTTTATATTTTACACCATATAATTATGATTGACATGTTCTGTTCGCTTATGAAAGCGACAATGCGTGATGGAACGCTGTAAGAAGTTTGAAATACCATACTCATTATTAAACGGTTTTATTTAACTTGTTCTGCTGATTGTTTATTTTTATTTATTTTAACAAAATCTAATTGAAAGAGGTTTAAAATTTTATAGAAAGAGTCTCTCCTCTCAACTACAACATCTACATCCTTATCAACAATGATTTTCTTATTTTGTAGATGATTTTTTAGCATGTATGTTATATTTATTTGTCTTCAAGCTCTGACTAATGATTTAACATATTTAATTTTCACTATGAAGTCACTTTCAAAGTCTATAGTTTAACTAGCGAGTATCAATCAACTTATAGACAGACACACATCAGGTTTCTACAATCTGTCCAAATTCTTCAATTGATATTGAACCGAAGGTGTTTGACATTAAGATGAGAATCGACTGAATAAATTAAAAGTTTTGTATACTTTGATGTGTGGCTGTACATAGGTATGTAGAATTCAGAGATCTTTTTTACTTTTGATTGCAAAACAGTGAGAAGTTAAAGTTACCTAGATAAAATTTCTTATTTACGGTTAGCCCACATTTTTGCGTAAAATACCTTTGGGTAATTAAAATACTTCGCCGCGGTGGTCCGCAATCATCGTGCTCCAATACCTCCCGAGCTGCGCGCGCGCACAAAAATTGCGCCGTTGCCCTTTCTTGATTGCTGCGTCTGTTGCCTGCCACGGTTGCCACATTTGCCACGTATTGTAGTGAGTGACCATATAAAACTTTCTCAAGCAAATATATCCATTCAAATCTATAGTTTTGTAAGATACCTACAGATTTCAGAAGATATATTTTACAATTTAGAAGATAACTATAGGTTCAACATTTAAGGTGACGGGTAGGGCACACTAGCGACGCCAATCAATTTTATTTTTTAGCTACTAAACCGGATCTATTTTAAACAATTTCGGGGTTACAACCTCGCGGCAAACACTTATAGAGGTACTATTTATTAAATAGCCAATCACAAATGTTGGTCGCGTACGCGTTGGCCCAACATTTGTGCATATATATTTAATAAATAGTATAAGTGTTTATCGAGAGGTTGTAACCCTGAAATTGTTTAAAATAGATCCGGTTTAGTAGCAAAAAATTTAAATCGGTTGGCGTCGCTAGTGTGCCCTACCCGTCACCTTAATGTAGATGAGCTTTACTTTGCAAAATTAAACAGAATATTGAATCTAAACAGTTAGGGACCTAGATAAGCTGTTTAATTAAGTAATGTGTTATAAAGACTCTCATTATCAAATGTCATTTGCAGAAAGATAATATCTACATGTAGGATTCTGCTGTTTATTATATATTCTCACGAATTAATTTAAATTACAAGATTCTACAGATTTTAGCTAAATCATAAGTACCTATCTAGGCATCCACGACAAAGTCTAATAAATCCGTGAATGAGTCAGAATAAAGAGTAATCATCATGATTCCAGAATATGCCAATATCTCCAACACAACGCTGGATTATCTCAACATTTCGATACGATTAGCAATTTCGTGATCAGTTTCAAATTCACGTGCATGGAACAGTGCTCACGCGCACGTCTCTAAGCGTTAATTGTATTAATTTCCAACGACTTGCGTGGAAACATTCGGCAATATTTCATTGAAATCGTTAAATGTGATAACTTTTTCGACATAACAGACAAATTAATTAGAGTTAGATACTTAATGTATATGGGTCGCGAGCGAGACAGTGTAAAACAATGTGTGTAGTAACAGTGATCGAATAGATTCTATTGCGAGAATTCAGCTTTTATAGTCCCAAAAGGGCAGCTGTACTTTTTCATCACTCCTGATGATAGATAACTATAAAGCCAACGTGGAGGATGCCATCTTTACATGGAATCCTCAAGCCGTTACACCTTTGATTATTTATTTCAAGAATCGTCTTCTTTACTTCTCACCATTTCTGATCAACTTACGAGTATACTTTGTTAGTTTAAATAAATAAAATAAAGTAATCAAACGTGTTTCTCCTAAATCTATTTACGGGTTTAATCAAATCCAAATGAGACATTCGTTTGATAAAATCCGACAGCGAAATGTGTCTACTAATTATTACTAATGTCTAATAGTCGGTGTTAATCGTTATAGAAAATCTTGTAAAAAGATTTGTCGGATTCTCGTTTACCGGGTGAGATTTTTGCTGTTCTGTCGATACTGACTCGTAAATATTGAGTTACATGCAAGATAAAGACATTAAAATTAATGAAGAACTTGGGACATCGTAAAATGTACTTAATTTGTTGCTGAATGATCAAGACGACCTACTAAAATACTTTCCAGGGCAAGGAATGTTTGTTGACTATCACCTTGTAGAGTATTGTTCAAAATATTTTGTGGAAGTCTTTATGATAAATGTAGAAAATGGATAAATTTTGTCATTCATTTAAATTTCGTATATAGTGCAGTGTACTAGAAAATCTTTAGTGTGTTTGTCTACAAGTGACCATTAAACTAATTCTGTTTATCAAAATATGTGAATTACGTAAAAAGAGCTAAGTATTATAATAATAACAGTGTTTGAAGAAAATTGTTATGTTTATTAGTTCCGCCTAAATAATTAACTTTCGCCTGACACCATATTACAACATCACATCGCATAAATGATCGAGTAAATAATTACAGACTTTGCAGAGAAATTCTTCGTCAATAAACTGGTTCTTGTTTAATAGCTTCATTGAAGCATCTTCGATAGTAATGTCAAGTAATGCTAATTTAACTATATTTTATCGATCGTAAGATAGATCACATTTTATTCTAGCTTTCAGATCAACTTTTTTTCTAGCACTCATGGGCTATTGGGTCAATATTATTAATTAATGCTATCTAATTTCGAAAAAAATAGAGGTCGTTTCGAACTGCAGTAATAAAAACGCAAATATATAATATAAAAGAAAAGAAAATATCATCTCAAACTCCATAACTATCATAATTTTA
This sequence comes from Marasmia exigua, assembly GCA_019059595.1. Classification (NCBI taxonomy): domain Eukaryota; kingdom Metazoa; phylum Arthropoda; class Insecta; order Lepidoptera; family Crambidae; genus Marasmia; species Marasmia exigua. The sequence goes on along the minus strand of CM032481.1, from coordinate 555,460 downwards.
CAGATGTGAGGTCAAAAAAATTAAATAATTAATATGTAGTTAACTGTCAACGATTTGTGACTGAACAAATTACACAATGTTGCTTTTTACGGCATTTTTGAGATACAATATAAGATAAAACCACGTACTATTACAAAAAGATGTCCCTACAGATTGATCTGTATGAGGTTTTCGTGTCTTAGGGATCTGTAAGTTGAGCTTTGATGTCACGTTCCAAAAAGTGAGGAAACCGTCGATCATCGAAGAACCTCCAGCTTTATTTGGCCGATGCCGGCTCAACAAATTGTTTACACTCACCGGCTTCAAAACAGGTGTCGCATTATACCAACAGCGCGAACTGGAACAAAAGAAACGTGCGGTTAGTTCTCGGAACGTAGTACAACAGGTACTTAGTCTAGTACTATGCTGTAGGTACTGTAGCGGTTTTTATAGTTTCGACGTTTACAATCGACAATAAACTGAACTTAGACTAAACAACGAACTGTTAGGCTAGACCTACTGTTGTACTCAACCTTGAAGTAGACAAAAACTATTGTGATCACGACCGTCTAGCCAAATAATGGTCATTTTGTATGTGATAGATGGAAGACGAGCAGACGCATCACCTGATGGTAAGCGATTAGAGGTTTAAAATATATGAGCTAACTGGACATTGAGTCCTAGTCAGTACCTGGTTTTAAGGGCTTGAATAATATTCAACAAAATGTATATGAGAAAATCATTCAAGTACTTACTATCGAAGAAAGAAGAGTGCTTTTCATCACTGATTGCATTGAAGTAGAATTCGCAAGTTTGTTTTTTTTTAACATCAAGCTATTAGTTATTTTTCTCAATATTTAAGAATCAATAGCACAGCAGCTGTCAAAAGTGTGATACTCTTGCTACTGACCATACATTCACGATTTGATCGACACTTGAAGTATGTGACTGAGATGGAATATAGACAAAGTGGTGAAACTATGGGAATTTAAAAATGATTTATTTATTTACTACAGCCACATGATACATATTTAATACACTCGCAGACTACTGACTAAATACTACTTAAAAAAAAACTTTATAAAGACTCTAAGTGCTAGGTAGGATAATGGTGACAGAGCTGGAAACATCCATCAGGCTAGTGGCCCGATAGATACTCTGTCACCAACGATTTAAATTTAGAAAACGCATTGTCGAATAAGTCCAACTCAGGAACGGTGCTACGTATGCTATTATATATGGACCAAATACGTGCCAAAGGAGATTGACTGCCTAGATTAGTTCTGGCAAAAGGAATGGCCAATAGCTTAGCAATACGATGATGACCGTTTTCAACGTTGAAATGTTTGATTTTTAAGTAATTTCTTTATGATAAGCTTTTGTAGTTTTTTACTGCCCCTAATGTCCCAATATCTCTGAAAAATAGATACGTTTAATATATTTTTTAAGTCTAACCCTGTCTAATATAAGTAAGTATCGGTCAGTCGCGTGCCATTTGCCCTTTAATAAACAAAGGAGCTCGGCACCGCGTTCGGGCATCTACCGCACGACTCCATATCCATTTCCCATAGTCCGGCGCATTAAATGCTCCCAATTACTCCACAGCCATTACGCGGGCATTGTTCACGGTGGTGGCCTGTACCTCTGGCCTGTGGCCCGCCGTATACGGCGCCGCTGCGCAAGCGCAACCTCTGCCCGATATAGTTTGTCTGTCGCTCGTTGCGCTTTCACACTTGGACGGGCGTGATTTAACGCTGCCTATTTTGTTGACTTGACTGCTTCGGTAGCGCATTAGCTGGAGGGAACTTTAAAGCAATAAATGACTGCTTTGATTCTTGAGTCAGGCTAGAATTTGTAATGTTAAAATAATTTAGTTTTTCAGTAAAGAAATTCTATGCTTCGAAAATTACATTGAGATTGATCCCCTGATCAGGGTGTCAAACTGGTATAACATCGAAATGTTAATGTTATGTTATAGTTTAATGGCACTTCGATCAGACCGACAATAGAGGCAACGCCTTAGTACAACAATCGGATACGTCTGTAATTCTGAATGCGCTATTTCTGTTTGCGCTATCGCAGTGTTTTCGTAGCGCGTTCTCGGCATTTAGCGCGAATTCTGCGCGGGCACCGGTTGGTGTAAATCAATCTGGCTTTCTCTGATCGTTTCCACTATTAGCGGAATTCCTACTGACACGATAATTTCACCAAATCTCTTGAGAAGGAAACTAATTCTCAATCAGTATGTATAATTGATATGAAAGTTCAATTACTGTCTAGATTTAATAACACAGCTCTAAAATAATTGAGGGACAGCCCAGCGAGGTCGTTGCTGTGGCAGTCCATCGAAACAGGGCGTTAGCCATTTAAATCAAATAAAGGGTAAGTAGTCACTACCTATTTACAGTATAGTAGGTAGGGCAAATGTACCACTTGCGTGAATACCTATGCCTAACCATGTATGATACTAATGCCGTCTTCGCTTTTTTTAGAGCGTCACTCTCGTCGATGGAGTTCCTCTTTTTTTATGTGATAGAAGCAGACGGATCACCTGATGGTAAGCGATAGCCGCCCCCATGGACACCTGCGACACCAGTGGAGTTACAGATACGCCGCCAACCTTTAAACCCACCTTTCCCTATCTCGGAGTCAGATCAATGTTTGTGATGTTGTGATATATTATTATACATAATTTATATTTGTAATTTCTCTCTTTTCTAATATCTGCTACACGAGTTCTTAAGCTATTTTACGTTTTAGCTTTAGCACGGAATCAGGTTAACATATGAAATGCTCCTATGTTTTTCTAAACCAAGAACAATCGCAGGACAGTTCCACACATTCCTAGATGGTTGGTCGCCCTGTTCTTGATTACAAACAGATTAATTAATATGGCAAGTATTGCCTGGCATTAAAGGTCGCGAGAACTGACCGGTTTCCATACTTTTTGCGTTCACTACAGTTTTTGCTGTAATTGTAATTAATCATAATGTAATCTGTATGCAGGCTCTATTTGTGGATGTCGCTGAGACATTGTGTAACATGGGGCATTGCAAACGCCTAGATGGTTTATAGATTGGTATTTGTCTATCCGATCTGATTGATGCTTACCTTTAGCTAGAGTAATCGGTATTTAAACTTACCTAACTGCAAGTAAACGCATTGTCATGAACTGAGATATTATAAGTTTTATTCATTAAGTAGATGCACAGATAACAGTAGGTTGCGGTTCCCTAGGTAGTTAATCTAATTTTAAGCCTTTTTTCTCAATATGGAGTAATAATATGACTTTATATACAATCTATCTGTAAAAAGCTGCGAGACATTTTGAAAAGTAACCGATTTATTATATATTTTTGTACTACCACATAAACGCGTACTACCCATTACTTGTGTCACTTTTTTGTGTGTATCAAACCTGTTTTATATACAATTACATCAACTGTAGTTATTAATAATAAATTCATCATAATAAGTATTATGTTTGCAACTTTTTCTAAAGTCATTAGTATTTTAATATCCAATGCTGAATAAATTACAATTTCATTATACTATTTTAGCTTTAAATATCCTTAATATTTGCATATATTAGAAATGCGACTAATTTAATGGTTAACAAATTCTTGAAAACCACTTTGTCATTAAATCTCATTAATTTGTTTAAGCAAGCAAAATGGCCAAATCAAAGCCCACGTAATTAGTGGACCGATAGAAATCGTCGTGTTTACGTTTTGTCGGTGGCCTGCGACACAGTAGATATATTTATCTACTATGTCTGTGTCGTGTGCGGCACGCGTCAGCACCTATCGCCGAATCTGAATGAGACGACAAGATTAGTACACAAGTGATAAATAAACACGGCGCGTGCCCATTGCATACGACGATACGATTCGCAGCTCGCGATGTAATCAAGTTATATGATTATGTGAACTAGAGGCAGCTCGGAATGTAATTAAGTTATGATTTTGTGAACTAGAACGTCTCAGATGGGCAGGACATGTTAAGGAATGGACAAAAGAAGAGCTCCAAAAAAGACTGACTGGAAGTAGCAGCAAAATAGACCAAGGGGAAGGCCTAAGATGGTTCGATAGCATCGAAGACGATCGTAAGGCGATGAAAAAGTTTACGAACTGAAGACGGACAGCCAGGGATCGTCGCGCTTGGCAGTCCATAGTAAAAGAGGCCAAGACCCACAAATGGTTGTAGCGCCGAAGAAAGCAAGTAAGTATGTAAACTAGAAGAAACAGCGATGGTAATTCTGGACAAGAATGTGTAGGTACCTACTTAACGGGAAGTATTATACGAGTAGGATATCGAATCCGAGCATGCACCTCTGGATTTCTCAAATCTATGTGCGTATTTTTACAATTCGCCAGGAAGTTTCTCGCTTTCGGAATGTTTCTTAATTTTAGTGATACATATTCTGAACCTTTATCTCCGTACCTTCAGACGCGCGTCTCTTTTCTTTTGACTCTACCTACATGTATATTCTCGTTCATAACGGGACAGGTACGTTGTAAATCCTCTGGGTCCAAGAGTATCCCGGGCTCTAAAGCAACTGCTTGGGAAGGAACTGATAATGTCACGCTGAAATGATGATATGTAACTTGCGATAGTGACTCAATAGCAGAAACAGCTACAAATAAACTCTAATTAATGTTCTAAATTTAAACATATGTACCGATAATGTGGTTACAACTATTCCGATTACAATCAGTGCCGTACCTTTGTGCCGTGCCCGTCAGCAAATGCGCACGCACCGCATCGCCTTGACCGTGGCCGTGCGCGGGCGCAGGGAAATCGAACGCGAGCGGCGCGGGCGCCTCTCGTTCGTTAAGCTCATTCATTTGTTTGTTTTTGTTATGCATATTTATTGTTGGCGATTGGGTTGGAGTTGGAATTAATGAATGCGGTTTGCGGAGGCAGAAGGTATCTGGATACTCAGGCGCCGTGCATACAAAATTAAAAGTGTATTGTTATCTCGCAAGGAGTATTGTAGGCGTTCTGAATAGATATTCTATTGATATCGTGATCGATTGATCTGGTTTTTGTTGCATGTTGAGTATAAATTAGGGCGATGGTAGTACTACAGTGAATAAGAACGAGCGCCTTCCGAATGGAGTTCAAATCCGAGCTTGCACCTCTGTATCCACCTTGGACGCAACCGGGAATATCTATTAGGCTGAGATGAAAATGAGTATACATAATAAGTACATTTTAGTCTTCTCGGCAAAAAACTGCATTATTAATTAGCGGTAAACATTTGACATTCATAGGTGTTCTGTTTGGACATTGAAAAAACATAAAAACTACTTTCATTATGTACGAACTTGTTACGAAAACTAGAGTTGTTACAACCATGCTCTATTCTCACGCCTATTTCATAAGCTATATGAAAACAAACAAATCAGTGATTTCATCTCGATGTAGCTATTCACGTTCATTGTTATCAGCGCTTTTATTGCTCTCCTTATCGCTTGCGCATGAGTCTGCGCACAGGAAAATATCACGTTTGTGGTTTTTTTCATCTTCATGAGGTGAATCAAAGTTATTTTGATGTTCATTTCATTAAGTACCTTTATTGACCTATTTGTACGGCAAAAGCGGCCACTTTTGGCGTGAATCAATTTTTCGCGTACAAAAACGGACCCAACATTCGTGCATGGTTATTTAATAAATAGTATAAGTGTTTGCTGAGAGGTTGTAACCCCGAAATTGTTTAAAATAGATCCGGTTTAGCAGCTAACAATTAAAAACGAATGGTGTCGCTAGTAAGGGCTACCCGTCGCCTTGAAGCTGTCGCTTTGGATTTTTCAAATCTATGTGGATATTTCTACAATTAGTCTTTCCTCTACCCAAAGGTTGTCTTGAAGAAATCGCTGCAAGCGATAAGACAACCTTATTGTACTGTATGTTGTTGTTGTATCATACTTGTATTTTGTTTTTGTGCAATAAAGAACATCTTTCTATCTATCTATTAGTTCGGCGATAAGGGTTTTACAATGTCAAATTGGTTTTTTATTTCCACTTTTATTGCCTTGGCTGTTTATTCAATAGCACATTGTAGTAGTTGGAGCGACTGGTCGCATAACGATATCGTAAGTATATTTTTTAAAGTGTTTGTGCTTTGTACTACCTACTGTTTTCTTCTCATCATTGTATTGTGTCTAGCTTTTGAGTGTTGTTTGTATCTATCTGTATGTTATCAACTAAATTCTCTTCTTCTTTTTTTGTGTGTTTAAATACGAATTTTATTATATCTACCACATCACATATTGCCTATCTATAATATGTACGTGTATAAGTATATATTTTTATTTATTTATCTACACCACACCATCACACTCGCTCGCAAACAGGTCCCGCCAGAATACCAGCGCTGCTGCGGCAATGCAGACATTGTAGTAGCAGCTAATGCTGAGGTCGGGACCTGATTGACCACACACTATCCACATCTCTTTGTCCCTCTTCTGTGTAAAATTTGTTGTTTTAAACAGTGAGGAGTCTCGGATAGTATATATACAGTAGACGTAATTGTGGATACCTATATCTGGTGCCTCTGTCTAAGGATAGCGAAAATCAGACGGCAGTCGCTTCATTGTAACTACCAGAATCACGCTAAGCATTGCGCCAGCTTTAGGGGGCGCTTGAAGCTGTCGCTTTCAATCCGGGGTGCGCTTGTACCTTGATTTGGTGAGTCTGCTATAGATAGATAGATAGATATACTTTATTGCACAAAAAAAAACACAACTTTAAAATCTAGGCATTACAAAAACTTAATTGTACAATTTCGGCGGTCTTATCGCTGGATGCGATTTCTACCAGACAAACTTCAGGCAAAGGACATTTGATAGTAGAGGAGGGGTAGGTGGTGCAATATTGAAAAAGGGAAATAAAAGTGAAACGTATATATATATATTAAAATATTTATAACAATTCTTTAATTTCTATTACAATGAAGCGAGTGTGGTCGTTCGCAACCCTAACAGGGGAACCATGCCAACTAGATCATGGTTACACATTCACAATCGTTGTCTGAACAAATGTGATCTCCACAGTTTTCAGAAACTATACCACTACTTACCTCCCGTTCAAAAGGCGCATACTCTTATCCACTGAACCCCATTGCTCTCGGCTTACTTTGCGTTTTAATTATTGCCAAAACATATTCGATTACTATATGTACTGTTTTATAATATTATTTTGATATCAATTTACGCTGCATTAGAACGCAACGGACGTAAACAATGTTTCGCAAGCGGCGAACACGATCCGCGGCTGTTGAATTATTCACCCGAAACGGCGCGCGCGCATCGACAAGTCAGAGGGATGCGTCGATATCGATAAAGTTCATCATTGGACAAATCACCAAAACATTGGCCTTAATAATTTGAGTGTACAATAACTACTTTTCTCTTCCCATTTAAATGAGCATCTCGAAACTCATCCTTTGTCTTCTCGGCAGAAAACCATATTCCGAGCCAGGTGTAAACTCATTCGAATTTCAGCCTGAAAAGCAGCGCTCATAAATGTTCTGTACATGGATGGGCCCAAATAGAAGCCATTTATTTTCTGGTAATTTATTTCATACTTTTTCTAATATACTATTAAAATTTTGTTAATATTCCACTTCGGTATTAAGATTTCCTAAACTGTTTCGTAATTAAATATTTCTGCAAGAATTGGCATCCAGGAAATAATGAATGATCGCATCCGCAATAAATTCTGAAGCCTTTTTAACTGGCAATTTGAAAACATTTAGTTCTGAAAATAGTCGATGAAAAATAATTGTATTCGCACAACACTAGGCGCGGTCTTAAGGTCGATGGGACCACGACTTTTCACTTTCGCCCATATGGATGGTTATTGGAAATTCAGAATCTGACTATAATAATTCAGCTGCTATACACGGAAGGTCACATAATACATAAACCTAGCACTTATGTAAAGCTCTCAAGAGAAACCGCTTGCTGTCCTCTGCGGCCATAAATGCGTTGTTAAATTAAATGAAACAACTTAACACGCTCACTTAAAGAGCTTATTGGTGTGCGGTATAATTTCATTAATCGTTGAGAAGCTAAAGCAACTACACCACAATGTAATTCCGTAACCATTTTATTATAAACTGACGACACTCTTAATAATTTTAGACGACAATCGCCATGAGCGTAAAATTACCGACCCATTGACGCAAGGTCTTCTAAAGCGTGAGGCCCAAGGTATTACCCATCATTACTAATAGTCAACAAACCTGCATTTACTCAACCGAACGTTTTAAAGGAACAGCAATGAACACTTAACATGTTTAGCTAACAAAACTAGTAATGCACAGTGAGTTATAACTACTACGTAGTTCATTGATAATACATGGGTGTTTAAGGACCCTTTCAATATTTAAATAGATGTTACTTATGTGTTACGAAAACTGTTCAAGTTGTTGTTAGTAAAAAAAAAAACAATATTAATATTTTATTTAGCTGAAAATCAGAAAAAAAACACCTACACGGAAACCAAAAATTCTAAATTGCATAATGAAGACGTAGAAATTGCAATAATATATAATCACTATGCAACATTTGTTCGTCTTGAATCTTGGACAAAGTTCGTCGCCTTGACACCGGCTTCAATTTGATTGACGTTATTGGACTTAGACCATGTAATAAACATGAAATCGCGTTACTAACATTAGTAATAACATATTAATGTTATGTATTAACTTATCTTGAATACACATCGCTACTTACATGCGCTAATAAATTTAACTAACTACTCAAATTGAACAATAGTTCGTTAAAAGCAATCGTAATGGTTTTCCTTTCGACAGCTAAAGGTCGAACTTATTTCCTCCTTCAATTACTTGTTAATAAGTGAAAAAAGTCTTCAAACATGTCTCTACTGTATATCAGATATACGTAATGGATCATTAAAATTTTATGTTAGACGATTTACAAATTATGCTTTTAAAGATATAAAATCTATTATTTTGTGAATATTCTGACAGCGAATTATGAATCTAAATGTTTACTACAATGAAAATCTACTCGTCATACAGAGTCAATACAATCAATAAATGAGATGCATCATTAAAGAACTTCTCGGACTATTATTAATAAACCACAAGTCAGAGAGCGCAATTGAGCGATTAGACGAAAAAACGCCATAGTAAGAAGCACGTCATCGTACACACGTAACGTTCACCGATTCGGGTAATTGATCGATTCCGATTCACGCACGTACAATAGCCTTATTTGATTTACGGAGGAAAGTGAAAATGCAGTGAAAGTATAAAGAACCCAGGTTTTATTTGGAAACCCGCAGGCCATTGGACAATCAACGCTGGAAAGACGCATTCCAATTTCATAGCTGACTTGTTTCGCGAAGTGCACTTCCGATTGAATACTGTTTCTTGTCAAAACAATAACAATTGTATAATTTACTTCGAAATGGTTTAGTTTTATACAAAACTAAGAACCGAAACAGGTTGCATAATTGTAGATGAAAGTGTCCACATTTTAAGATCATTCATATTTTTTCGTTGTACCAAATACCATTTAAATAGTTTGTACATTTGTGTTTCCTAAAGTAAAACAGAACCATCATATGGTTTGTGTTTTTATTAACGAACGAACATGGTGGTTACCAATAACTCATCATAAGCTCTCAAATCTTCCTAAATTATTTGATAACATTAAGTTCATAAATTGAGTGTCTGCCTATTTGTAAGTGATGTTTTGAATTCATATTACGCGAAATATTATTTACTACCCAACCACTAAGAAGGAAAACTAAGTCGTTGTCCACAAAAAGGGCGGCCATAAAAAAGATTGATGAATGGTATGAAAAATGGTACCGCTGAAAAGGCATGGTCAGTGACTAATGATCTAAGTTTACGGAAAACAATGTGTGCTGTGACGTGGCCTGTGTGTTTTTCTCCCAGATGACCAGCTCCCGGTGAATTGGTCCCTAACAATGAACCACAGATTCAAAGAAATGATATATAGCAGCTTTTTCCCTGCCCCTGCGCATTATATGGTGCGGAATAACTCAGCTGCACCAGAGGAATTGTTGTCACTTTGCCCCAACTTCTTACAGTGCTGAGACATCAGCATGACAGTCTGTATTAGATACTGGCAGACGGGCAGACAGATCACCCGATGGTAAGCGACTGTCGTCACTCATAGACCAACATCAACCAGCAGCGCACTACTGATGGTTGTTGCTGATGTTTGTTGCCAACCTTTTAACCCCCTTTCCCCCGATTGGTTCTCCTTACTATACCAGTTTGTCTGTGAGGTCATGGTATCGCTCCGATCGAGCAGGCCCATTCATGCCGAAGCGTTATTAAGTTCCCATCGTGATCCTTGCGCGTTGCGACGAGGCGTGACATCGGCGCGCGCGCATTACGTGGCGCGCGGTAATGGCGCCGTAACGCGCGCAATTGCTTGACCCGCATTCGACGTTCCGCTCGCCGCCCGCGCAGGGCTGCTAACCAATACTAATTCATTGCCCACTTAACACTTCCCGCGGAATGCTGTGGGTGAATAGATTATTATATTGGCCTTAAGTTATATACCTAGTTTAAATGATTAAGTATTTATAAATGCTCTAGAGAAACGACTTTAAATAATTTATTTCACGAATCTTATACACCATTATCTTCAAAAAGAAAACTGTCTCTTACTATGTCAAACACCCACATTAATATGTGGCTACTATTTTTAGCCGTTACTACTTCTTCTTTGCATAACAAAATAATTACGATTTATGCTGGTCATCACAACTGGGCCTATATTATCTTATCATTTTAGATCAGCCCAAAATTAGTTTAATTTATATTTATCCTCGTGATAAAAACGGTGAAAGATTCATATTTATAAATTATCTACCAGTGAATGACGTGTATCATTCGAGTGACCCGGAAAGCTGCAGACCGTAAAAAATGCCGCCGAATCACCAAGATTATCACTCATCGTGATCAACAACCTTGACAACCCTTCTGGCAAGTGTAGTTGTCTGGGAAGAAGAACGTGTGACAGCCCTGGCACGAGGCCGCCCGCGTCGTGCGGCGTGCTGTGCGCCTCGAAATTGCACGTTTCGCTAGAAAGCTGGACGCGCACGCGCCGCTTCCGCGAGGAAGTGCTCTTCCGAACATGGGGTGGTGCGATATCTTTTGACATTAGATTCAGTTTGGATTAAGAATGTTACAGGTGGACTGGATAACATATGACTGTTTACTTACGTAACTGCTATAAATGTTTTAAGGTAAAAGACTGGGGCACGCGATATTTTCGATCGGCTCATCATTTGCAAAAAAGTATTCCCTGGCAGCTCATTATTTAATACGGGAGGGTCCACCAGCGAGACTACAACGCTATCATTTGCTACAACGGTCATTTTTCTAAAGTATGCCCGGCCCACCTGCCCGCTAGCTGATGATTCTACGCCGTAGTAAGAAAGAAAGATGATTCATCATCTGCTCTGCTTCCACCACATGAATCAATAAAGTTTATTAGGTACCTTTAAGTCTTGTGTGTATAAGCTTTGTGGAAGCAAAATTACATCCTGCTATAAAATATGTCACTTGCAAAAAGAAATATAGCAAATTCAACGATCTAGTTCTTACAATACGAAACCTATGTAACATTGTGGAGCAAATAAAGTATTGAGTATTGAAGGAGTACTGTAATAGGGGAAGGCAGTATGTAGGCAGGTACCTACATACTGCCTTCCCCTATTACGAATACGTTATTTCTTTCCACTACCTAAAGGTTGTCTGGAAGAAATCGCTACAAACGATAAGTCCGCCTTATTGTACTGTCTGTTGTTGTTGTTGTATCATACTTGTATGATATAACATTGTGTTTGTATTTCAAGAATACCTCATCATCAGTCCCCACTGCTGGGGCACGGGCCTCCCTCAATCACATGAGGGGTAATTGCCATACTTACCACGCTTGGCAGACGGGTTGGCGAGGGTTTTGATATAAATGCAGAGTTTTCCTTCTCTGGGTGCTGAGGATCATGCCAGCAGCTTTACCTTAGTCGCCTTTTACGACACCTCGGTAAGAGTGAGGGTGGCCTATTCTACTCTGCCGGGGACCACACGGCGTAAAGAATACCTATCTATTACATAATAAGATAGGGTTCTCAATATTTTTTTTCTTTATCAAAATAATTTTATCAAGGACAAATTTATTGCATTTGTAACTTAGAAGCCATAACATCAAAAGCCATTCAACAAACTTGGAACTATCACATAAAAAAAACATATATAAAGACTTCACTCCGTTTGAAATCCATTTTACTATATTATCGTTATTGAAATTCTCATTATAACCGTGGAGCCATGGCGATGCGCCCACGCTTGTGAATGTGACGTAAGAATTATCATTATTCAATCAATCAAACAATTTAATTGCAGATCTAATTCACTTGTCAGCTCTGTCGTGCATAAACAAACAATTATAGAAATTCACAAGGTTGTTTATTTTAATCCGATAGTTCCAAGTTTGTTGAATGGCTTTTGATGTTATGGCTTCTAAGTTACAAATGCAATAAATTTGTCCTTGATAAAATTATTTTTGATAAAGAAGAAAAATATTGAGAACTCTATCTTATTATGTAATAGAAAGGTATTCTTTACGCCGTGTGGTCCCCGGCAGAGTAGAATAGGCCACCCTCACTCTTACCGAGGTGTCGTAAAAGGCGACTAAGGTAAAGCTGCTGGCATGATCATCAGCACCCAGAGAAGGAAAACTCTGCATTTAGTTCAAAACCCTCGCCAACCCGTCTGCCAAGCGTGGTGAGTATGGCAATTACCCCTCATGTGATTGAGGGAGGCCCGTGCCCCAGCAGTAGGGGACTTAAATGGGCTGATGATGATGATGAAGTATATATTTGCACGCCCTGATGGTCTAGTGGGTTAAGTACCGGGCCGTGATCTCAGGGTCCTGGGTTCGATTCCCCAGTCGAGCGAAAAGAATGTTCGAATTTTTCGAACATAGTTCAGGTTTGTGATCACCAATTCGCATTTGGCAAGCCTGGTGATTAAGCCTAATCCCATCATAGTAGCGATAACTTGATTTCTATGATGGAGGCCTTTGCCCTGCAATGAGACAGTTATAGGCTGATACTTTACTATATATTTGCAATTCCTCTTGTCCTGACACCTAACACAAGTGCTGAAGATACTTTGTACGGAACCTGGTTTGATGTATGAATAAATAAATGTTATTCATTTACTTTTGGCCGAGTGGTCGTCTCATCAGCGTTTAAGGCTTGCTTTACATTCCTTGACCACTCCTCTTACGAAGCCAAAAAAAGTATACACACTTGCCTGTTTTTTTATGCTAGAGACGGACAAACGAGCAAGCGAGTCAGCTGATGGATAGTAATAGACGCCGCCCATGAACATCCCCGAAATCAGAGAGATCGCTAATGTGTTGCCGGCCTTTGTTTCTAGGAAACAAAACGATTGTACATTTAGTATGTATGCTTAGCATCTATCCATTCTAGAAGTCACGTCCAAACAAGTCAACATTCACACGTCACAACTTCTCGATATGAAATATTAGTATCGATTTGATAACACAATCGACACGCATCGAGCCAGATAACTCGTGCAGCGGTTATTAAGCCATTCGGCGGATGCAACGGAAAACGTTATGTGGAAGAAAAGCCGCTTTTAATAACCCAATCACCAGTAACATTGAGCAACAGCCGGAACATATTCGTACAAATTACGCAAAATGATCGTACGGTTTACGCTTCACTGGTGGTAATGAACACTAAAGAATCGTTTACTTTTTATTAGCATCTTTCTTATAGAAGTTAATGGCTGCTACTTAATATTTTTAGAAAAAAAATTAAGACATCGTGTCGGCTTGTAACGTCTTTTTAGTCTATTATGGCCCTGGCTTCTTTGCCATAAGGACAGCCCGACAAAATCCTGTCCCAGATGTCGACTAGAACATACTGATAACATTCGCATTCTGACACGAGGTTTCCTTCGTCTAGATGGGCCACCCTAATCTGCAAGTATATTTTTATGGAATTATTTTATGAATCGTATTCTGTTAGATTACGCTAACTTCTGTTTATTAAATCTATATTAGTTGTACCTCTGCTATTTACTGTAATTTACGATACAAAAGTATGTTTTTAAGTGATAGGTGGCAGACGATCAGACGGATCGCCTGATGAAAAGCGATTGCCGCTGCCCATAGATACGCACAATACCAGCGGAGTCACAAGTGCGCTGCCAACCTTTAAACCCTCCTTTCACACAGATTGGGCCTTCCCTCACTCAGGCAGTTTTTGTCAAAATCTGTCCTAGGTTAATCTAATCTAGGAAGTTCCCCATGCAGATTTTAATGAAATTACGTATATTGTATATGTAGATATATATTCTGTGGTATATTTATATTTAAGAAGATTATGATACTAAATATTAAAATAACACTCTATGTTAGGTCTTTTTTTCCGGACCACAATCTGGATATCTTTAAGGCAAGAGTGAACAGGCATCTTCTAGGCGAAACGCGTTACATCGTAGACCTCAACGTCACTTTCCAACAGGTGAGATTTTGGTCAAGCGTTACTTAGTTTATAAAAAAAACATGGTTCCATCAACGTACATTAAAATTTTGGTCACGCATTTTCCAACACATCATACCGGAAAAGAAATGTTCGCGATATCCGGCGCGTGCGCGACTACACAGAAAGTATCCCGCTTCTAAAGTTGTAAAAAACATTGCCAAAATTACAATAAATGCTGAATGGAGGGCGCGGTCCAGCGCGCCCAGTAACTAAGGGCCACTTACTACGCCCAACAGGGCTGCCAGAATGTTTTAAGTCATTTCCATCTCGGTTGACGATGATGACACACTAAAACAATTACATATTATACATCACATACTGAAAATCAACATAGTAACATTCACTCAAACACGTTGTTTTGATAAACACCGTTATAAAGAAGATCCTTTAAAAGTTACGTAGAAAACAAATACGTTTGAATCGTTCCCTTGTTGAGGTAGGTTTCATAAGTTATGATTCAAAACTTAAATCGATGTATCTCAGCAACACCGTTCTTTTACTTAAATCTATGAATATTGATTTTCTTGTACGACATTATATGCAATTATTAACTATGCTAATTGGTTCAAAACGGGAATCTTCCTAAACAAGTGGATTAGACAGACAGTAATCATAAAGAAAACTAAAACCCGACTACCAAAAAAACACGCTCTAAAAAGTACGAAACAAGAAAACTGTCTCGGCTGAAATTATTATGCCGTATGGCCGTGGCCGTATGCCACATTGATTTTATTTGCTACAGTAGGTGGCATACGACCACGGCAATTAGAGAATGTTTTTGGCTAGTCGGGTTTTAGTTTTTAACCTTTATTTTTATTTAACATATTTTTGGTTATGTAAATAAAATTACATATTTGAAATGTGCTAAAGTTTAGTTTAGTTTTTTAGTTCCTTACTCTAAGTCCCCTAGAGGGCGCTGTAGTCAATTTAACGTGACGTCATATAGCCTATAACCGGCTCAACTCAACTCATTTAATCACATATGATAACTAGTTTAGAAATTATGAGGGAACAGCTGAACAATCATACATACATACATACAGGTCAAAATCATAACCCTCCTTTTTGCTTCGCCGTAGTCAGGTAATAAAAAAGAATCGGTTTTTAGGACTAGGCCACTTTCTTGACCAATGACCAACCTTGTCCAGTGCAGTGCCATAAAAACTGTATAAATTATGCCGCAAGGTTACTCTTACACCTCAGCGAGCAACCCTACATCTGTCCGAAATTACATTTCACGGTGGTCGCGCCGTTTCTTCTGCGCGCGCGCCGCGTGTTAACAAAGTGAGAAATGCCCTGTTGCACTCGCGACTTCAATAATTAATACACAACGTAATATACTGGGAGAAAATGTTGGACATAAACTGTCGCCCGGGTACGCTTGGAGCATGATCCAGGATTCGGGAAGTCTGATAATTACAATGAAACGACTGCAGTCTGACCTTCGCAACCTTTAGTAGATATTTCCTCTGTAAATGTCCATGTTAAGTGTCGAATAAATGATTTCTTATCTTATCTTATCTTATCTAACCAGACAAACAGGATCATGTTTACACGTTTAAATTAACAATTCAGAAACTGTCAGAAACGTGTAGGTTTCCTCACCATATTTATTTATTTATTGTACTTGGAAAACAAACACTTTATTACTTTCCATGAGGTGACTCGATAGCTCGTTTGTCGCCTCTAGCATAAATAAACAGCATTTAAGTTTTATATAGAATATACGCACAGAGATTTGAAAAATCCAGGCGTGCTTGGTCATATTCGAACCAATGACTCTATTAAGAATGTGCGCATTCTTATCCACTGAGTTTACAATCATCGCATCACTCATTCTTCATCATCATTATTATCGTACTATATGGGTGCTCATCTTTGTCAATAGACATTGATTCTAATTGGATCTTTATGACTTCAATAACAGTTAAGTATCGCAATCATTTAGCTGGGAGATAAATCAGTGTGTAGCAGAGACGAGCTCGCCAAGAAAGCGCGGAGCTGCGCTTGCGCAGCGACATGCTCCGGCGCGGCGGCGAGAAGCGGCTCTCTCCGGACTGGAATTATGAACACATACTTTTACAATAGCCAATTATTTATTTCTTTGGAAAAGGATTCAAGATTAAACATCATCTTGGTCATCATAATCAGCTTGTCTCATCCACTGCTGAATAGGATAGAAATATGTATTATTTTGGACTCCACAACACGGCACAAACATCACGGCACATACATTTCAAAAACACAAAAAATGTAGAGAATATATTAGTCTGATAACAAGCCACATTTCTTTGTTTAATATGCCCTACAAATACCCTAGTATGATGGCAGTGGCGAATATTTTTGTGTGTTCACCCTGTCTTCGCCTTGATAATATCCAGTCTCTACAAGACCAGCGGTTTTAACTCTAAAACTCGGTTAATTATGCATAAGTGTGGCTCAGGGCCCCATGCTGGCCATCGCGTGGGTTTCTAACCTCTTCCCTCGCGCAACGGCTGGAAGCTACTTATCCAATGCTCGTGCGCACCATTGCTTAAATTGACTATTTCCCACATCAAAGTAGTTTAGCCCATGAGAGTGCGAGGTCAAGGAGCAATGGACACAGTGACTGTTCCATGATTTATTCCTGCTCATCAGAAATATTATTCGTAATGTTGAAAATGCTAAATATTAACTGAATTTAAGAGTTACATATGCCTTAACCCTTTACCGGGCAACAAGACACTATTCAATTCATTGGTTTTCAATCTTATCTCAACTGCACAAAGTTTAAAATCCGGCGGTCTCGCATTATCCATTGCCTAATAAATTTTTTGCATTAAAATTGTTAAAAAATAAATACACTAAACATGTGCAAAGACATAGAGACGCATGGGCAGCAGAAACTGTGTAATTTTTAATTAAGTACCTACATGATTGTGTCCTTACTTGCTGTTTGATTTTCAGCTGCATTACAGATAGCAGCCGTGGTCACAAGCGAACAATTTTTAAGTACGAAATGACAACGTACGTCATTTTTTACTTAAAAATTCATTGATTTCCTTAAAACTTCTCTACTATGTGATATTGATCAATTCGAGATTTCGATGAGCGAATGAAAGTCGCCCCTCTGTAGGTATAATAGGGCTGGTAAGAAGGACTCGTTACGAATGTCTCACTCAATTGCATGATTGCTCGTTACATTGACACCGAACCGCCGCGTCGCATCGCACGTACCTACGTGACACACAGACAGACGGCCACTTTCGCACGGAACAAGTAGATTCGGGTACGGCAGCTGATCTCATCATCATCATCAGCCCATTTAAGTCCCCACTGCTGGGGCACGGGCCTCCCTCGATCACATGGGGGGTAATTGCCATACTCACCACGCTTGGCAGACGGGTTGGCGAGGGCTTAGATATAAATGCAGAGTTTTCCTTCTCTGGGTGCTGATGATCATGCCAGCAGCTTTACCTTAGTCGCCTTTTACGACACCTCGGTAAGAGTGAGGGTGGCCTATTCTACTCTGCCGGGACCACACGGCCTCACACACACACAGCTGATCTCAACAATAATCAATAAGTCTCATTTACCTATAGGATATAGGTACTATGGTACACAATCTTTAGGCTTCCTGGAAGAACCTGCTTAGATTGAAAGCTGGACAACTTCACCCTCCACACGTGAAATGGGCACAACTAGCGTCCGATTGCGGAAAAGTCCGTATGTAGAAGAAGATGATAGGTAGGCGTACACAAATGTGTTCGCAAACATAGGTGTAACATATTATTAACACAGCCCAGTGCAATATTGTTAATTCATTGGGTGAACGCAGCGATCGACTAAGAACGAATTGAATGAAGGAAATGATAGAATGAATGAGATGAAAGTAAAAGTGAGCCAGAAAGGTGAGGCGGTTACTGAAGGTGGGAAAGAGGTAGAAAGATATAGAAAGAGACGGCGATTTTCTTGTTCTGGTTCCCTGTAATGGCGCTTAGATGCAAAGTGTGTTTTTTTCTTTATGGGAATAAAATATTTATTTAATGCAATCCGGTCTTCTCATTTCATGTCCCACACATATACCTATCTATTCCCATATTACGTGCTCAGTCACGAACATGCGAGCCGTTCCTGTCGACTGAGTTAGATGATAGAACTTAAAACGAAATACTTAAGAGTTTGAAAATTTTACTATATTCAACGCACAAACCTCTTAGACACTCAAACCTTTCTCTCAAAAATGTGTGTTCACATATAGTGAAATGACTGACTAAACCAAGCGTATCGCCACGAGCATATTATTATATTTGGGAAATTCTGCACGGTGGGCGACCACACACACAATCACCCTCCTACACGAGTAAACTCATTATCTTATTGAGTTCGTTCGCGTTATAATAAAATAGACAAGATTTATTAGTCACGCCTGCCGATCATAGAGCAAGATACGCGGACAATATACTTTAATGATTGTGGTGTAACTTTTGATTGCTACTATTTTTTTATTGTCTTAAATAAGTATTATAGATTAGACATATCGTTAGTCAGCACGAAAAGCTTGCCAGTAAAATCGGCATTTAAAAAATATTTCGCACTTTATGACAGCAAACTGCAACCGTCAGATTTTCTATCGTTATCGTTTCGAAACTGCAATACTTAATGCGTGACGATGTATTCGTCATACGCGTTCTTTTGTTAAAAAGTGCACTCGCCCACGCGACAGACAACATTAAGGTTAATGAATATTTCGCAAGCATCGATTAGGAGCGATCGCAATCGATTGTATCGTAGTAATCGATGTTTGATCGGCGAGCGACTCGAATGGATAAAATGGGCTCCTGACATGACGTGATTGGATTACATTCAGTTTGGTGACGGGTTTAAGAGATTTTGATAGGGATCAACAGATGTCATAATCAGTGATAGATATATAAACAGACAAGGCTTAGGTACAACTTAGTAAGTTAAATATATTAGCAATAAGCATTTATGTCCTTTTGACAAAAAAACTGATTAAATTGTCATCGTCCTGAATCTCAATACAGAATACGTGCTTATAGCTTCATGTAAATAAATTTACGATTACCTAAATACTACTACATAGATAAGTCTATGAAAATGTCCATTTTATTCTTAAGATAGTATATGGTTTCGCTGAATAACCTACCTAAGTGGACCAAGAATTGGTCTGTAATCGTAAGGTAGGTACTTACTATTCGCGATCCCATATCCTCTGGCACAAAAACCCTCGGCCATATGTCAACTGGACCATAAACCTTTAGGTAGCATTGTTGCCAGCGCTCAATGTTCATAATAGCCAATAAAAACCGTGGAAAAGGTTTTAATAAAACTGAGTCAGTAAGAATAGCCACATACCGAACGAAATACTTTCGTTTGAATATGAGAGGGTTATGATAACTCGATTCAATAACAACCGCTGGAGGAGGTCGGTCTTAATGAATCAGAAACAGAGTGAAATGTTGACACACCTCAATCCCACAGAATGACTTTTATTTTTGAGGAATTTGAGCGGCCGTTGCAATATAATGGGTTTTTTCTAATTTTTTTGTATCGCTCATGAAATGCGGTCATTTTTGATGGCATAGGTAAGAATAATCCTACTTAATATCTGGAATGGAGCATACCCACTAAAACCCTATCAGTGCACTCTCAATAGGAGATCACAGGAATCCAGCGTAGCATTGGGTTAAGCTATAATTTTTAGCATGCTTACAAAGCATGCCAAATATGAATACGCTTAATGAACTGTCCACATTTGCTATCAATAAGCATGCAATTAGCCATCTATTGGCATGCTTAAAAATAAGCAAACCTGTTAACACTTGCTAAAGCACTCCCCTACACTTCCCCTTCTAACCCACCCTGCAAGGTAGCAAGCTCATAAAACGACCGGCGTGCGATTGCAAGTGCAATGCAAGCACATTTGTACCTACTTATTGTTTAATTCATAATATCGCCTGCCAACACCAAATGATATAAATTTGCCAAAGAGAAACGACCAGACGGTCAATATAAATGAAAATGTTCTCAAATATCCATTTGGTGAATGATTTACGTCGGCTGTGCGTGCGCGCAGCGTCAACATCTCTATTGAATGTCCAAATGAGTTTTCGTTCTACCAACTCCGTGTTAAGCAAGGATTTATTATTTTAAAATTTCGATAGTCACTTTACTATTTCAATGTTATTTCCTCGTCAAAAGTCCATTGTTTTGTGACATGTATAAATCTATGATTCGGTGAAGATATACCTATAGGTATTGGATACCAAGACAATTTACAATAAGAATTAAACTCGAATAGGTTGCCAAGCCTAACCAGAAGTAGGGGGCGTTGTCAGGTTGACAGCCGCTGGATATTTATCCAGATTTGATAGGTTTTTTTATAAATGTAGGCTAACATAATTCTCTATCTCCACCTAGTACATGGACCATGATCCAGGGTTGTCATGTCTTGTAATTGATATGACATAAATAATGACCGGGAGAGCAAGACTAACTTCAAACTCTACATCAATAATGATTACAAATTACAATATGTAGCCATTGGACTATCATATATCAATACTTTTTTCTATGATAGGCGGCAGACGAGCAGACGGATCACCTAATGGTAAGTGGATCCACAAGTGGTGTCACTTTTTTTTTATATGAGAGGCGGCAAACGAGCAGCCGGATCACCTGATGGTAAGCAATTCCGCCGCCCATGGACACCCGCAACACTAGTGGAGTCACAAGTGCGCTGCCAACCTTTTCCCCTTCCCCCCATTGGGCGTCCGGTAACCTCACTCACACGGCGAAACACAGCGCAGGCGCTGCTTCACGCCGGTCAAAATGGCACTTGCTGGTATGGGGATGCCAATAAAACCAGGATGTACTGGCAAACAGAATATATGGTCTAATGATGGAGTTCACAGACCAAAGACAATAAGACAGTAACTAATCTAAACATTAATATATCAAAACAGTAAAAAGGCTGGTCCATCCGTCGATCCTCATTGAAGTTAGTCTTGCAATTAGTGGATAAATACGTTTATATTCCTAATACTCGCATTTTTTCACTAATTCCATTGTTGTAAGAGTGAATTTGTACTGCACCGCCGACTTGGAGCTACAAGTCTCGCTTGCAGTTGTGCGGCCGCAACCGACAAACTCTACGATTTATAGTTATTAGACGTCAAGCAACCGATGTTGGAGAATAAACTCACAGTGTTATGGCCTCAGTTTTAACCTCTGTTTGTTTTGTAGCTTCGATTCTGAAGTTTATGTAACAAAGAGCTGTGTGTGAAATTTTAATGAAGAACAACAGTACTCAATAACAGTACTACTAAATCATCATCATCATCATCTGCCCATTGAAGTCCCCACTGCTGGGGCACGGGCCTCCCTCAATCACATGAGGGGTAATTTCCATACTCACCACGATTATAAGATATGAATACAACATAATATTATAGATTTATATTACATACATACAGTATAAGAGTTCAATATAATTTATATATTTAAATAAAATTAGCTGTCTAGTAAAAAAATATTATTGAAATTATTCTTGTAGATGAAAGTGTAAGGTGACTCCTCCCCTCTCTTATCTATGCCGTGCCCGACAGGGTCCATAATTGTACTGTACTATGTTATTACCACCTTTTGTAACATTATGTAGAGCAATAAAGAATATGAATATGAATATGAGATACAACTTAGAAGAACAATCTTTCTTTAAATAAATTATGGTACCGACTGCCACGAGTATTTGTCATTCCATTTCAACAATAAATGTCGTATATCAGTCATTATTAATGTATGAAATAGAGACTCTACCGTCTGCCGCAAGTCTTGGAGTTTAGTATGATAAATAATACAGACTGAAGAAACACCAAGCTTTGGATCTGATCATATTAATTTTAGTCCAGAGTATGAGTAAAAGGCGCTACGAAATGCGCCTTCAGGCCAGTGAAACGACAATATAGCTATTTCTCTATCATCTTCCAAGTACATAATTCCTACAATTAATGTACACGGGACAAAACGCGGTTATTTTTTATATGTAAGTACATACTCGTAGTAGCATATACTCACAGCTTGACGTTTCGACCGCGTTACGACGGTCGTGGTCACAGTTGTCCCGTGT
The DNA here is from genome assembly GCA_019059595.1 of Marasmia exigua. Taxonomy (NCBI): domain Eukaryota; kingdom Metazoa; phylum Arthropoda; class Insecta; order Lepidoptera; family Crambidae; genus Marasmia; species Marasmia exigua. Next base: position 532,752 of record CM032481.1, on the reverse strand, counting down.
ACATTAATTATTTTGTATAATGCAACGCGAAAACTTAAAATCTTATACATAATTCCTAATTCCTAAAACAGCATTTACTACCTTTATGAATGACTCATAGACAATAATGACTGGGATAGTAAAAGTAAATAAAAAATAATAAAATAAAAACAAAAAAGGCTATGAAAATACTGGCTCTTACCTCGGGTTGCCTACTTTTCTTATTCAAACTGCAACATAATAATATCCAACAGGCTATAATACACGCGGAAGACGACAGCCTCGTCGGCTTATCACGTGCGCCTGCGCAGAGGGTCTACAACGAAACGGGACTCACGGCCGAATCTTTATGTCAGTCTCTTTACCATGTGCTGTGCGTCTCTTATGTTTGAATGCGCCAGGTATCGGGCCGATTTCGTTGTCGGTCTCTGGTCTTGTGGACTCTGATAACGTTATCGCGGAAATCTGCCGTTTGACATCACATTTTCCTATATAGGTACTATAGTAACATGCGAATGTTAATATGCTAGGCTAATAATAATGTAATAGGTAGGTGGGCTCGTAGGTATTGCAGAATGAATTAGGCTAATTGCTTAACTTTTAACAATGAAAAACTTAATGGAAACAAAGGTCCATTTACTAAATTATATTTATTAACAGTTACTTTTGTATAATGTAATGAAATTATGTAATAGTCTACCTTACTCTACCTTATGTAATTAGTTTTAGATAGAGTCCAGAATACGTGTTAATTGGCATTTCTTTGAGCAAGTATCCGTTTCATTAAAAACATCTACAAGTAATGAATGAATTATTTATAATGATGTTAACTTACCCAAGTAAATAAAGCTGACTACGAACTAATTTGTACTAACACATCACTAACCGCATTACAACCACGTAAGGGCGCCTACACACTGAGCGAGCTGTCACCGATCGCGTGCGCGCGGCCGCATGGTGAGCGAACGAGCGGAGCGGGCGGAGCGAGCGAGCGACGCGACCGCTCCCGGCTGGGCGGCGCTAGTACTACACATCTGGGATGAGAATCGAATTATGTAATAAAGAGCTAAGAAAGGTCAAGTTCATTAACAGGTGTAAGGCGTGTTTTCAATGCAATGCAATTTCTTGTTCCTAGTTTACTAAACAGTTCAAAACACAATATAAAATTCCTTTTTACGATTTGATTAATGCTTTGTTCTTCACTTAGGTCCACATAGATTTATTTATATTTAATCTTTGGTTTTTAAAAGTACAACCGTTTGCCCCTGTTAACTGTTTCAACTAGTTTCGTTGATAATAAATTGTTTTAAGACTAAATTAAAGTAATTAGATGGAGGAGTTGTCTTTTTGTTGTGTTTAATGTGTAAAATATTACCCCTTTTATCAAAAACTGTCATTTTTATTCCATTTTCAAGATTTGTTATCAGAGTTTTAAACAAGAACTTTGAAGTATTTGGCTCTCCTCAAGCAGTAAAATATGTTTGATTAGGCAAAAGAACTTTAATTGTGACATCCCCATGCGTTATATTACTACCTTAAAATGTTAACCTTAACAAATATTTTAAAATAGTTCTCTCACGCATGAAACGTCCACAGCATCTGCAGCACGTGAATCAATCTCAAGTTTGCCTCTCCCTGTCGCTCGCACCCCTTCAACACGACGCGCGAGCGGGAGGGGTGACATCCGCACAGCGCAAGTCCTCACCCTCCGGCGTCGGTTCTCAACACGAGGGGTCTGGAACACCGCGGGAGGCGATTCAAAACTAAGAGGGGTCATATTTCACGAACGAACAATTAATATATTTTTTTTCATAATAATGAGACTAGATTTATTTATTGTAATAGCCGTATCGAACATGACATTCTACTGTTCTTCTAACTAAACCTATGTAGTATGAAGGTAATTTGAGGCTAGGTGTTATGGCAGTATGTACATAACTTAGGTAGGTATTACTCGCACATACGGATAATGTGGAACGCGCTCAGTCCTAGCAATATTCTAAATTATAAAACATTAATATTTTTTTTATTCTAGAGTCGACTAACTTACAAGTTAGAAGCTGCAGTATAAATATCTAATTCGATAATACTACATATTCAACTATAACACATCAACTTTATTGTACTATGGTATGACACAATGGTTCCCATGAGTTAAACAAGTCAATGACGCGCCATTTCATACGACTCCTATAATTTATATGGCTTCATAAATCTTAGCCGTTACACTGATGTCTACAACAACATCATTATCTATGTTTGAGAAGCTATGTTGTACGCGAGGGCAGACGGGTGATCACCATAGCGCAATCAATATGCGCTTTGCGTCGCGAACGAAAGTGAGTGGCAGCCATAACAATCCCCGGTCCACGCGGAAGCGCCGCGCGCCGGATACATAGCCATGCCATAGCCATGTTTACGCATTGTGTGGCTGTGTATACTCGCCTTTATGCTAAGATTTGCGAAGATCAAAAGGATTTGCATTCTTTGAAATCGCTGTAAAAAAGATTATATGCCGGGTTAACGTAGCTGCTATGATGCTATGAAGGGTTAAGTTTGCGTAACAATAAACTACTGTGTTCATATATCTACACGCAACGATTGAATATTATTACTGTTAAGTGGTTCAAAATGGTCATGAGGTTTAAACGGAAGAAACTGTAATAATTGAGTCAAATACTTATGGCAGTTCGTGTCATATTTCATTCATAATTATTGAATGAAATCTCTACCGTCTGCTGCGAATCTTTGCAGGAATGACCGCCCGCGGGTACGCGTGGAGAGTCAGCCCCTGTTTAACCCTGTTAGGAGTGATGTTTCGTAAAATTCATTCTTAGCGAACGTTTACACCGTATCTATAATAGACCTAACTGCCGAATTTTATGGTTGTAGGGTTGTAGTTTCTGAGATTTTGTGATTAGCTAAGTGAGATTAGTGGACTTTGGAATATGCGAGCTATCTTTTACGTTGTAAGGTCACGTATTTAATGGTGCCTAACAAAATTGATTCGTATCAATGTTGCATTTCAATCCCGGATTATGAAGGGTAAATTGCCCCTCTAAATAATATGGGGAAGAATCTGTTTCGCAATCTAAATAAAATGTATTTTATAGAATTATAATTGTGACTTTAGGCAGATACGTAAATATCAATAAAAAGTTATTTGCACTTTGGGCTATTTAATGCATAAATGAAGATGATATTAAAAGTGTTCGTAAATAGAGACAGATAAATTAGTCTTAAGTAGTTAGCCGCAATAAAATAAACTATCATTCTCTGTAAGTATATTAACTTGTTGATAAAACTATCTACTCATTAAACTTATTTGCTTTGTAGTTAGTAAGATATAGGTTGTTAAAGAAAAGCCATTAAAGACATTATATGTATATGTCTTCATAACCGCGAATTACACGCTAAAATGAAGAAGAATGACTTCTAATGCTTCTAATAGATGGTTGATAGAAAACCGTCTTCGAACTTTTGAAGGGTCTGCTCGATAGTAGATCCTTCAAGTGTTCAGAAAGCCATAAATTCTGGCTATCCATGTTACCTACTATTAAGCATCTATAGTAGAAATCGCTTTCAGCGATAAGACCGCCGAAATTGTACACAAAATTTCTGTAATGCCTAAAGTCAGATTTTTAATTAGACAATGTGATTTGACAGATATCAACGTGTCATTCCCACACATTTGCAAAATGCTAAATGTCAAATGTATGGTGACTTGACATTTGCATCTGTCAAATCACTTTGTCTAATTAAAAATCCGACTATAGTACTTAAGTTGTGTATTTTGTGCTGCTATCGAGTACACCCTTCAAAAGTGTTCAGAGAGCCACGAATTCTAGCTAACGTTTTGTGTTTCAATTGGTACCAATTGAAACACTTGACATTACGATCGGGGTTGTCCGTGGGAACGTGGCTCCCAGGGGATGCGTTTGCGTCGTGGTGGTAGTTATTTATAGGCTTGGGCCATTATTACGCTACGTCTGGCCTTCTCTATTTACACGATATCTTGGTCATTAAAATATTAACGACTGTTGGTTGCGGATGGTGGGAACGTTTGAATGACAAGAAGTACTGATGTAATGCGGTTATTTTATGTTTTTAATCTGTTAATCCCTGTTGGGGTCCTATTGTTCTTCACATTTAAGAATAGGGATGCTCGTGTGCTAAACGTGTGCGTGCACCCTAATATTAAATTATGCCAGAAGTGTTTGTCTATTCATAGCTTTTATTTATGTTGAAGAATTGAACGGTTAAGACTCAAATAAAATAATTGACTGATACTTAATTCGAATTTAATTAAACTATGAGTTCTTTCGGTACCCTAACCTAACTAGCGGTCGGCCGCAACTTTTATCGCGTGGAATTCGGTTTGCCACAAATTAACCTATGTTACTCTTCATCCCTTCAACAATCTCCACTTAAAAAGTCGCGTCAAAACATCCCTCCGCTTCGCCGTGAGAGACGGACAAACAAACATGCACACTTTCCCATTTATAATAATAGTTCTTTTTTTGTTATATTTTTTCTATGTATTTACAAAAGAAAAGTATTAAATGTAGGTATATATTTCTGATTCCGCTGTTGATTCTGATATCCGTAACTCAGGTGCTTACGCTACCTATCTCGGAGTCAGATCAATTTAGTGATGTTGTGAAATATTCATTTATTTTTGAGTGTGTAATATGACGAAACGGGTTATTATCTCTTTTACCCAGTGTTTTATTTAACAGCGATTAGTTTCACACGGTTGTTGAGAATTAGCGCCGCCAATGACATCATTATTGTTTTAGCCGCTTGTTTAATTGGCTCGGGTGTTGTACGAGTACCTAGACGTTGCGTAAGTGAAGGATGTTTTGACTAGACTGGGTTATTTTACTTAGCTATCTGATATAGAATGGCACTTGCTTCATTATACTCAGCCAAAGTACATATGTAGATAGATAGATATATTTTATTGCACAAAATAACTAATAATAAAAGCAACTCTCCACAAAAAGGAAAAAGCTGCCTTCACATGTCTGAAACATTTTGATCTCGCTGTCAAAGTGCCAAGTTTGGACACAAAAAGTACACTTACTTTAAGCCTTTAAAGAAAATAGCGAAGTGAAGGTTGTGAGACGCATGCTGGGGATTCTCGGTCACGGAGGGAGGCCGAAATAGAAGGGTATTAATAGGCCACGACCACCAGCCGGCGGGTTCACTTGCCGCACATATGGACACTAATTAAAATTAATTCCTTATTTTTTTTTACATTATAGCGGACAAACGAGCAGACGGCACACCTGATGGAAAGTGATCACCGCCGCCCATGGACATCTGCAACACCTGAGGTATCACATATGCGTTGCCGGCTTTTAAGAAAGGAGTAAACCCTTTTCTTGAAGGTCACCAGGTCGTATCTGTTCGGAAACACCACGGATGACAGCTGGTTCCACAGTTTTACTGTGCGTGGTAGGAAATGACGTGAGAAACGCACTGTAGTCGATATAAATCCATCCAGGTGATGTGGATTTGTGTGATTGTGTGATTCCTTATAATATTTGGTTACGCGGTTCACCTTTTGTTTATAATAATACGGTATAAGGAAACTCTGATATCTCGATGACAAATGCCGTTGGCTTCAGACAGTAGGTACTGGAATGCAGACGTCGCTCCGGAATGGGGAAACAAGAGGGATAATCGCCATTCAATACGAGAAAAATTCTCAAATCAGGTTACTACAATCTGTTAAATTTCCTCAATTGATATTGTCGCAGGACTAAAGTCCAAGACGTCGGATCAAGAGTGAAAGAACTAAAGTGGTGTTATGGGCAGGATACTTAGCTAGGCGCGGTGATGGCAGGAGGAGTAAAATCCTGACCGAATGGTATCCTAGAACCGGCAGACGAAATCCGGGTCGTCCAGTGTCACGATGGGTCAATGACATCACCAAAATCGTGGGGACTACATGCATCCGAGCGGCTCAAGACATTACATACATTGGCTTAAAGGAAAGGAGGCCTATACTCAGCAGTGGGTACTACCGGTATGATGATGATGATGACATTGAATGTGAAGTGTGGTTGTCCGTACCTACCAATTTTATTGCATTTTGATATGTCAAGCAAATACAAGTACCGATGTCTGCTGTTGGAAGAACTATGATAAATGCAGCAACACTATCATGATAATGATCATCATAATCAGTTGCAATGTAGGAAAATTAATAGAACTTTCTGTTACCCTTGACATGGAACGCTTCACGCACTTGCCGAGTCATCAAGTTTCACATCTACCGCGATAAATATCTTCCATCAGTCTTTTGAAAGCGACAGGAGACAGAAAAGCTCATCGGAGAAAATACAGAATGCATCCGGAGAGATGGATCCGGGTAGGCCTTTGCCCAGCAGTGGGAAAATATCAGCTAGCAAAACAAGAAACAAATAAAACATGATAAACTACGAAAACACATTTGTTAAACAGAAATTATGGAGTATCTTTTATTAGATATGTAGAAAGTTTGTTGGGAGCATCGCAAGAAACCCTGGAAATCAAAAACTTAACCAAATGTTATTGACACTTACAAGAATAACTACTGCTTGGGTTACACCCAACGAGCAGTATTTCCGTGTGTACTTATTTAAAAAAAAGTCTACAAACACAAAACGCCTTCAAAAACTATTTTTAACACTTCATACACTTCAGATAACATTTTATACCTAACTGTACACTCGAAAAAGATGTTACCGAAGTCGGCGCCCAACACCTACTATCTAGATATTAATCTTGTAATAAATACATTCAATTATTCAACAGCTATTAGGCGCTGACTTCAATAACACCTTTTTTCAAACGCAGTGTTATAAAATGTTATCTTAAGTGTTAATTATTATACACTTTTTAGTTAGTGGTTTTCGAAGGCGGTTTTGTTTTGTAGATTTTTTTATGTGTCTCATTTTTCGGCATACAGTCGAACATAGAACCTCCACCTTTTTTAAGTCGGTTAAAAACCACACCTTCCATTAAAAGTACCTCCTGAAATAAGTACTCGTAAATAAATTACACTATTAGTAGACGTCCATCTTCTCTCGGAAACATGTAAGTGATTTGTACTGTAAAGCACGCCCAACACGAGAAACCATTTATCTTGAAAACTATTAAGTTCTCTCCTCGCATGAAAGTTAGAAAGCAAAAACCAAAATGTTTTGAAACTAGGAAACTTCCGGGACGTTAACATCTTGTTTAGTGTCGCTCTTTAAGTAAAGTGACGTGAAAAGTGACAAAATAATGCGTAAGGCGCTTCGTATTCTAAACATGTTCTAACTTGTACTAGGCATGCTTATAATATTAAACGCCCTGTTTGTCTAGGCTCTAGTGTTTTAATTACCGTTCCGTGATCGCGGGGTCCTGGTTTCGATTCCCGGGTCGAGCGAAAAGTATGTTTCAATTATTCGGACATAGGTCGAGTTTGTGATCACCAATTTGGCAAAGTCAAAGTCACAGCACTTACAAATCGTCATACATTTGAATGACTTAAAACTATTTATAAGTACTTATGTATAATTTACATGTTAATACATATATATGTTGATACATATGCGATTCTACCACCGGCTCGGAAAGTTGTTTCTGGTCGAGAAGATTCGGCAAGAAACTCGCCAGTTACTCTTTTTAATCGTAAGCGTGGTGGCAAGAGTGGTGACTAAACCTAATCCCATCATAGTAGCGATTACTTGATTTCAATGATTGCCCTGCAGTGGGACAGTTTATGGGCTGATACTTACTCTTCACTTTGAAATCCAAGCACGCTTGGACCATGGTAAATGCCTTGATCAGTCTGGTAATTACAGTCAAGCGACCCACGTCTGATCTTCGCAACCCAGACAGGGGAACCAGACCAATTGAATCATTGTTACCCTTTCAGAATTACTATATTCCCCTCACCGCCGATCTAGTAGTAGGAACACGCACATTGATTTGAATAATCTAGAGAGGTGCTCTGTGGTGATCAGCCTTGAACTAACGATATCCCGATTGGAAAGCGCACATTCTTTTCCACCGAGCTACCATCCCTAAGTGCATTTATTCTATAACCTTAATTATTGAACTAGAAGAGACCCACAATTACGTTTCTAACTTACAAACGAATAATGTCAATAGTTTAGTAAGCGGCGCGCGGGTACAGTCAGTGTATAAGTAGTGCAGTGTACGCCGCGTCTAGACGTGCGTAACTGCAGCCCGAACTGCAATGCGCCAACGACGCATGCACCCTGTATACTCGCTTCTATTTGCTTTTGTTCAGTCCCTGTAGATATTAATGGCGGTATGAACGGAAGGTAAAAGGGAAAAGAGGAGTGTAAGCTGCTTCTCCATATTTGGAACTTAAGTGCCAGTAGATTTACGTATCCTTTATGCTTTCCTATCGCTAAAGGTAGTCTGCATACCTTTTAGCATTCGGAGCGAGATAGCACATGTATAATGATAGCACATGATAGCATTGCATTAAAATACTGAGGGATTTAAATCGAGAACTATTTTGGTAAGAACAAAAATAATTAAAAAAAAACTAAAACGAAACACAATGTGATCAAGGTATTTTCTTTTCATTAAAGAAAGCTTAATCCGAGGATTAAAACCTCGTACAAAAAGTTTAGCCTGTGATTAATATGTATTACAATATTAGGTAGGTACAAGGAATCAAATAATTGTCAAGGTTGTAAACTGTAAGTATTAATGAATACACATGTTGTAGGTATTCATGAGTTGTTACCATTTCTGAAGTATAAAGTAAGTAAACGCATATTCAGAAGTTTTAAATTATGTCGAATTGTATTTCATTGTAAGCAAATAAAACTACTTCCTTGCTGATATAAATTAGATTAAGGATGATTCATCATCATGCTCTTACAATGGCATATTATTTTGTCAAGTTCATGAAATACCTTCGCAGCACGATTGCGTAAACACCACGCTTAATTTATAGCGCACAGATGTTTCGTTTGTCTCTAGACAAACTGTTTGCTCGACATATGACGATATAGTAAACACGTACTAATAGTATTGAAGAAGGTACGTAGGTTTGATAGTTTGTCTTCTTTTGTCAACTTTCAACTGGAAACTTTTGTTTTCATTTTTCAACTTATTTTGTTTTTCTATTACCTGTATATTCTCGGACCACATGGTTAAGTGCTTATTAAGGCTAAATGAGGAATAGTTCCTTTTGTTTCAATTTATGGTAGATCATCATCATCATTTCAGCCAATAGACCGTCCACTGCTGGACATAGGCCTCCCCCAATGTTCTCCAGACAGATCGGTCGTGTGCCGCCCGCATCGAATAGATTCCCGCGATCTTCACCAGGTCGTTGGTCCACCTTGTGGGGGGCCTGCCACGATGGTAGATACGAGTACAGTATAGTAGGTACAGGCCGCGGCAAATAAGTCTTCTTGTAGTAATCTTGAGTGGGCTAAAATGTATACCTGAGTTTTCTGTTAAGGAAATTTCAGTGTCGGCCCGGAGTCTGGAAGTTGGCGGTCACTACCCCCTTGCCTCGCAAAGCACGTTAAGCCGTTGGTCCTGCACCCGATCCCTCTCCAGTCTTGTCACACTGGTGTCCCATTTGATTATCAGGGCAAGGGAGAGTGCAATTGTGTTTGCGTACAAACTTGAGCTCTATAATATATCCTGCGTAAGCGGCTGATCGTTTAGCCGCCTTAGCCGAAATCGGTTGGAGGATACTAGTCCTGAAGTAGGGCTGAATAGGTCTATAGGCAAATCACTCTTTTCATTCAGTCAGTATCCTTGTCTTACGAAACTGGAATCCTTTATCATGTAGACCCACAAAACATTTAGTATTTCACTAACCTTTATACACTGCTCAAAGTCAGTCAGCAAAATTTGTCTAATGTGTATACGGCAAATGCATATCCTAAATCGGTTCATAATAACACGAGAGTTCACGACACTGTGTTTATCTCTCCCCATCCCTGGTGGTCCCTTTGATCCCTGATGCGCCTGCGCCGGCGACTGATCGACAGATCGCGAGTCTAATGCATCTGTTGATTTGATTGGCCATAGCGGGCGGATAGTGATGCGAATCAAGTTGAGTTTTACTCGAGAGTGACTCAAAGTTTCGAAACACATCGGAAAAGTGATCTAATGAAAAATTGTCACAGAAAGTTGAAGGCCATAAGGCCCTCATGCCCTCAACCGAGTAGATGAGGATAGTAAATTAATAAATGTATTTTCTTTCTTTCTAAATTGATCGCAACAAATGAGGCACAGGCCTACCCGCACGCGGATGGTTAGCTGTTAAGGTTAACTTGGTGTTAGCTGGCGTGGTAGGTAACTTTACCATGCCCCAGCCTACTGGGTATGAAGGTTAATTAAAAAGAAAAATTCATCATCAACAAACAACTCATTTACACTCGTTCAGACTAAATTGTTCGTCTCTCGGATTTCGAAACTTAATCCACCGATATGACACCATAGAGTAACTTATACGACACTCCCCGACCACCAAGGCAGATATTGATGATTCCTGGGCAGGATTTCCAGGTAGGCATGATGATGAGAGAGGGTACATATGCTCGAGTGATATTGGAGTGGCGAACTTTGATTCAAGTGACAAGTAACATCTTCTACTCCTTTAACTTTTTTCTCCAATCATCTGTCTTCATCATCAATGCTTAGGTGTAGATCTAATTCAATCCTCAGCTGCATGGATCGGTTTTTACCCATCAAGTCGCATCACTACGGATAGGTCTATTCCCGTACATTTATTATTGAAGAGGTTATTCTTTCATCGGCACATGCGGGGTTGCGGGAACATCAAGGACTGAGACTAAACGCGTTTGTTCTGTGGATTGCTTCGATGAAAGGATGGTAGAAGGATACGTTTAACTGTACATTTTCGATAAATGAATACAAACGGCAATATTAAAACTGTTTAACAAGTCAGCCTGTAAAGTGCTTCTATAATCGAAAAGAATCACGAAAGTTTAAAGTTAACTATTATATTATTAGGTACAGTAGGACAATATAGGCTAGGAAAAAAATAAAGGACCTGTTACCTGCGAAGTGGAACAGGCTTAGCAGGAAAGTAGGACCGGTTCGTTGGAATTGTTGGAATGACACACATGAGATGTTGACGAAAAATTTATAAAGGTTTACGTAAACAGAGAGCACATACATTTTATTAAGAACTGAATACTGTAAGTATTGTAAGCTATAGATATGAAATAAAGATATAGAGAAAATGCTACGACTATACTCGCGAATTGTGTTAACAGGTGTCGCTGAACCTGCCGGCGACAGCATTAACTACGCTTGTAGCAATCCGACTGGCATTGCTGGCATTGTGTGGGTATTGTTCCCAAAGCGACGCTCTAGGCCGAACAACACCATCCCAGCTGAGCACACAGCACGCACTGTGTGGATGCTCAACATTCTTCGATGTCATTGTAACCGCAATTTATAGCCCTTTACAATTAATCTACGTTTTATGTGTACCTTCAGAATTTGGTATCCTTCAGAAATTACCGGTAAACTCTAGTTAAGTATAAGTAAAATTTTTATAAACAAATGCATCCCTTTTATAGAAGAGAAAATATTGAACGAACATTAAACCAAAGATTAAAAGGCAATCTGTGGCAATGGCTAATGGTATCAACGCAAAGTCCATTGTACGAGTACCTATTGAGACGGTTCAAAATACTTGCAAACACATGAATACTTTAACCACCGTAGCTAGCTGATCCCTACACATTTTTATTCCTGCGCGTGACTCTGCGGAGGTTTCGTAAATCTTTTTGTCGTGAAATGTGTCGAGGCGAGGATACTTTGTCAGCGGCAGGTTCTGAGACACTGCGGTCGGAAAACAGGAATAGCTGCCCTACATTGTATCAATGTAGAACGTAGGTTCTAAAGATTGGATAGGATAGTTAACAGTCGAAAAAGTAAAACTTATTTACACATCACCTCTCAAAAATTACAAAAAAAATCGTAAATGAGAACAAGAGTATGTACCTTCCGAATGATAAGTTCAACCAAACAGACTAACTGCATTTTTTTTCTATTCTACACCAAAATTGTACAGATAGATCAATATGTCTCACAGGACACGACAAGTTGACGAAATATGAACAATCAATCGGAAGGAGCCTATAAAACATGTGGTGATCAACAAAGTCCAAACCTCAGCACGTACCTATTAGTTTTGTTTTGTTCTATCGTAGACAATTTCGAAATTTGCGTAATAAATTAACTTATCCACTAATATTCCAGGCAAAATCTACTACCACAATAATATCAGTAGTAACAACATTACAGCAAAATATTGTAATTAAAGCTGAAAAGTAGTAATTGCCCAGTGCGTTGCCGCCTCGAGAGCCAGACGGAGGGCGCGCGGAGGGCCGGGTAAATAGCCCTCAGAGCGAATGCCGCATGGCCACAGTACACAAACACCACCGCATGCATTGCTTAGACTAACAACATCCCACTTAAGATCGGTGGATATGACATAGTCTCTGAATTTACATACATCGGAAGCATCATGTCACCAACTAAAAGAACAGATCGGATCAGCAAAGCAAAAGTCGTTTTCCCTCTTCCAAACACCTCTCTAAAAGAGTGAACTTAAAATTCAACAGTACCAAATGTTAACAGTTCTGCTTTATGGATATTCGCCTATGTATATGTAATTGGATAGGTCATACTCTATGTCAACCCGAAAACCACTATCCCCAAACAAGCGTTGGACTGGAATAGTCAGGGGATGCGAAAATGTAACCTTCCATATCAAACTTGGCGACAAGCTGTCGTTTGGCATAAAACTTGGAGTCACCCGAAGTGAAGTTAAACATGCAGCCTCTTACAGATCAAGATGGCGAAATATGTAACTCTCTGCCCCAAAGGAGGGACATAGGACCAAAGAAGAAGAAGCATTACCGGATGTACAAAAACCGTGGTTGGTAACGTCGTAACTGACATTCATTCCACTGTGGTCCTCGACTGCGGCTGCGTAGACAACACCGAGCCTTCCGACGCGCTTTATTCTGTTTATCTACCCAGACTGTAATTGTTCGGAGTGTTATAAAAACACAGTAAGGTGCTAAAAGTTGCAATAAGTCTCAAGAACGATTGAAAAAAAAAACCTAAAAAATGGGAGCATATCACTGAATTATTAATTGATATTTGAATAACAAGTATAGATAACATTTACATTCATAGTCTATTAGATCATTAATAAAATAACTCTAAGCAAAATAATGCATCTTTGTTGAATTGTTAGTTGCAGGGAAATAAAGTCAATGTTATCTGTTGAAAAGTTAAAGGGAACTGATTGTTGATTGATTCATAGAGGAGCAGCTATAAATAGAACAATAAGGAAGCGTATGTACCACAGATCATAAAAGTCCTCATCCAGAGGTTATTACATTAATCTCTTCACTCAAGAGTCAGATGCATCCTCCGGTAAAGTGGATATGATCGGCCATTGTATTAACGATAGCAATAACAAAGGACGAGTGCAATCGTCGCAGGATGCGGGATGCTAGACATAAGTTAGTCTATGGCCCTTCCCCGCACTCCCCATGAGTGGTACGTACTATGCAGTCGTATGCACTCATCAGGATATCTACCGGCTCAGCTCAACTGAAGTGGAAACGACTGTGATATTGTGAGTCCTTTTGTTTGGCTGACAATGGGATATCAACCTATGGCTGGGATCGGAATATGCAAATGTGGCTGTAGAACCGGCTGGCACGTTTAATAGTTTTGAATTGAAGCGATGGAGTATTGATTTCTTCGAAGTTGGTTTTTAAAACTATGTTTTAGATGTTGTTTTATTGGATCAAATAAGAAGGGAAGCAATTTTTTTAATATTTTTACTGCTCGAGCACCCACAATTTGCGAATGCTGGATTATTGTCCCATTGGACCTTAGACTCTTAAAGTGACAGCTTACGCAACTGGTGGCTTATTTTAAAGCCGTCCCGTAACGAACAAGAATATACCGGTCGCATCCAAACAAAGGAGACACACAACGCGTGTGAAAGAGAGGATAACTCCGAGTCGGTCGTACCGTCTGCTTTAAATAAGGCCTTCTGGAATTGACGCGCTAGGTTGATGATTACACTGCCCAAATCATGATGTCAAGTGTCATGATGTCGACAGAATGTACGAGTATGAATAAAACCTGGAACATTTCGTGCCTAAAAAGCCTTTCTCTAGATTTTCTAGAACTTCTTACCGCCTTATTTTTGTTTTTTCGATATTTAATGTTATTCTTCGGGGCGATGAAGAATCTTACCAATTAAATGTATCATCAAAATCAATTCGGCTATTCTTGAGTAAAATACGAGTATAAGTTACATCACTTATACGGATACGATTTTATAATATGTTATGGTAGGAGATTACCACTTAACGCAACAAAGTTATGATCTAAACGGTTTGTTTACACTCGCTTTTCACCTGCGCGCTCCCCCGCATCTATTTCTGCGAGCGCGGTGCGCGTGCGCCAGGAAGGCCCGAAATATCCCCGTGTCTGTCTGTCCGTCACTGTCAGGTGCACGGCGCACCACTAATGCAATTCCAAGAGGTATTCTCCGAACCTTGGGTTTCTAATTTCACTGGAAAGCCGTCTCGTTAACTTACGAGTGATGCCTGACGTATTCATCAGAAGATCTATAAGGAAACGTTTCGCCTTTATAGAATTCACCAGCACCAGTACTCTTAAGGTCAGCAACACTTCATTCTAAGCTCTGGAGAAGAGAAACATTTTTTTTATATATCAAATGGGTTTGCACTTGACCTCATTTCACCTGATGGAAATTGACAATAAGGTCTAAGATATAGCGTGCTTACCCAGAAGAAGCCTATTCACTCTCGACTTAAAGACACCCAAATTGTAACTCTCTGGGAATACAGAAGCCGGCAAGTTGTTCAATTCCTTAGAAGTTCGTACCAAGAAAGAAGAAGCGAAACGCTTAGTACGAGCTGGTGGAACTTCCACAGTGTAAGGGTGGATTCCTGTCGTCTTCCGCAATGTCCGGTGGTAGAAAGGAGAAGGTGGTATCAGGTCGTACATACGAGTAATTCTATGTCACTTGTGCTCCTATAAATTTCGTTGACAAAACGATTGAGGTACTGCCGACGACGTTGACAAAATCAACCTTTTCCGTATTTCCCGTTCCGTATTCTATTAAACGTTCTATGTCAATACTGCTGGCTTTATATGTATACCCGTCATAATTACCTTGTAACGGGAGATTATGTTTTTATAAGAAAACGTCTGTTTTTTTTAACGTTTCGTCACGCACCTTCGTAAAAATACCACATGAGATGACCTATGACCGTGTGTTTCATTCGAATGACGACTTTAAGTGCTACGTGTCCAGTGACCAGTGTTAGTTCAGTGTTATTACCACAGAATATATCGCAACATCTTTTTGTAAGGGCCATTACCAAAAACATTCGCACCATAACATTGCCTATTCCAGTTCCATACTTAACCTTGTCATCTTGCATTCACTATTACCTTCCAACATCAACCTTAAATCAAACGGAAAAAGGTCCAAAATCATTCCGCGCCGATCTCATTGATCACCAACGCATTTTGAGTCTTATCACAAGTACCGAAAGCATAACAACAAGCTCACACAAAGTTATTATTACTCATTGACTTTGAAAAGTGGACTCTAATTAAACAGCAGAAGAGGCAAGATGGAGTGCAGGTCGCGTAGCGGCGCAGGCGCATGCGCGGGACCGGTCTGCGCCAGCGCAGGGCTGCTGCTATCGCGCAATTCCGGGATTCACCTCTTCATACTTAATTTGTCGTATCCGGGTATTGTTTTATTAGGTAGTTTGGGTGGAACTAAGTGTTAAGGATGAATCATTTCCCGTTAATTAAGTACTATAGCTAATATGTAGGAAATAGTATGGTCCTTAGGAAAATAAGTGACCTCCTGTGTTGCGGAGGTTCGATACTTGTGAGTCGATTAAGTTGTTTTAATCAAACCTACCACATCCTGCCTTCCTTACACCACAGGTGACAAGGTTTTCTACCCTCTTCATCTATACTCTAATATAACCTTTGACTCAACTGCTTCGATGGCACTATGAAGCAAAACTTTGGCCAAGAGGTCGACCTAATGTCCTAAGATGATCAAAGAACCCTTACAACTTTTTTTTTCACAGTATCTCCCCTGGCCAGTGCCGGAGTTTGTTGAACTTTCGTGTGGTGACCCTAGGCCTCATGTAGTGCACTCGCCAAACCAGGCATGACACCAAGTTTGGGCACTGGTACGATGCGCTCCAGTGCATGTAATGTAGGGGGTAATGTACACACATATAACTCGGAGCTAGGGAATCATTGGAGCTACATCGAGGATTTGGGGAGTCTGCTAATTACAACGAAGCGACTGCCGTCTACGGTCTGACTTCGCAACCCTTAAACAGGGGAAAACTAGACCAACTGAATCATGGCATGGTTACTTTCAGAAACTATCCGAAACGTGTAGTTTTCCTAACCATCAAATCCAATATTCCTCCGAAATTGACATCCGAATCCTAAAAATACTTTCTTTTGTAATTACAATCGGTATATTATAAGATTCTGACCTGAGCAATAGATATTGGATTTAAATCATTTGAACTCGTGAAACAATCGCTCGTCAGTGGAATCGTTTTGTGGAATCGATTGTGTTAATCGGTCTGCTGCGGTCTGATCGGTTTACTGCAGTAGATTAAAATAGCTCAGCGCTAGGAGGAAGTTTCAAAACGCTATTTACTTCAGAAGATCAATGGCTGAGGCGAAAAAAAAAGCTAAATTATTTATACACTGTAGAGCCAATTATTTGGATCACCTGGCGATTCGCATCCCAAATTATAATTTATTTGTTAAGGACTTTGCTTTTATTAATAAAAGCTGCCACGAGATGCATATTTTATATGAAAAATATGGACTAAAGGTTTCATAATTAACTAATTCTATATTATGTAATAATATTATAATAATTAATCTTATATGGAACAAGAAAAACCACTTAAATTTGGGGTAGAATTAAGTTCATCATCATCATCATCAGCCCATTTAAGTCCCCACTGCTGGGGCACGGGCCTCCCTCAATCACATGAGGGGTAATTGCCATACTCACCACGCTTGGCAGACGGGTTGGCGAGGGTTTTGATATGAATGCAGAGTTTTCCTTCTCTGGGTGCTGATGATTATGCCAGCAGCTTTACCTTAGTCGCCTTTTACGACACCTCGGTAAGAGTGAGGGTGGCCTATTCTACTCTGCCGGGGACCACACGGCAAGAATTAAGTTAATTGTTCGGAAATAGGCTTATTTCTGGAGTAATTAAGTTTCTCACTGCTCTAACTTCAAGATTAAATGTTGATCTACTTTGAAACGATTAATTTTGGGGTATTATTTCTTTTTGCGATTAAGAGTTTAATTATGAATGTTAAATTATCCGTTATTATATAATAACTAAGGCATGCAATCATTTGGTCTATGTCTGTGACCTGTTAGTGTGTTAGTTCTCCTTCGGATCTCATCATTTCTGATTATCTGTAATTAAATAATTTCTCAACTACGTGTATATCGTTTACACAGCTTCATAACGAGAAAGTCGGCTAATAAAAGAGGGTTACTAATTTTATTGAATAAAGTGTTCGTTACACTTTCTACGGAACGAACGATTGAACTAGCATATACGAATATAAGTAGCTGAAGATCATATCTAATCCGTTATTATATAATATGCCTCATGTGGCAATGGGCAGGGCACATAGCAAAGAGAACCGACGGCCGTTGGAGAGGACAGGTCCTGGAGTGGAAGCCACGTACAGGAAGTCGCAGCCGTGGCGCCCCCCACAAGGTAGACCGGCCATCTGGTGAAGGTCGCGGGGAATCCATTGAATGGGAGCGGCACAGGGATTGGATGGGATTCTGTGTTATTTTTGACAGATCTTTTGCGATATATTAATTTATGAATTGCTTAATATTCATATATGGGCAGTGTTTTCATAAAAAGAAATCTAATTATTTTCCAAGCAAACCCTGTAGGCACCTTTACCGTTAGACATAGTATAAAACAAAGTCGCTTTTGCTGTCTGTCCCTATCTCCATATGTTATGTTTAAATCTTTGATGCGTTTTGTTTTCAATACATAGAGTAATTCAAGAAGAAGGTTAACATCTAAGTCTTGCATGTCTATATACGGAGCAGGTCACAAGTAAATAACAAACATTATAAAATAGGTAAGTAACATTTCCGTAAAATACTAATGGATCTCCTAAAGGAAACCTAGTGTTAGTTTGATTTCTTAATTTGACATTGTGTAACGCTATTATTATTACTAATTAACTTTCTTTGTGATTTTACTAATTTGTATAATTAAATAATTGACTTAACTGTAAAAATTGACTAACATAATTTAACAAATACTAATATTCAATTTAATTTAGTTGTAATCTCAAATGTTTGTTTGTTTGCTCACCAAGCGATTTGTTATGATATAAGTGTAAACACGTTAAGGACTACAGTTTGGTTCATAAGTTAAGTTAAAATGTCTCTATACGCTAGAATGATTGTAGTCTGTTGTGTTTTCCAATAAATAAATAAATAAGTGGGCCGTCGTGGGTCTCCAAACAACAGAGCACTGGAGTTACAAGTACGCCGTCTTTATGTTATTAGGGTTTTCCTTTGACCCGCCATCACCTACGTGTCAACTATTCTATCAACAAGTTACGTCACTCAGTGGTGACCTCTTGTCCACCATCCCGTAGATACCTCCCACTCATGTTTTGTCACGGCGTGACTGACACGTGAATTAGAGTTCCTATTATTCACACGACACCACCTTTGTTACCACAAGCGGGTCACGACCAAGTATTTTGTAAGTCACGTAATACCTACTGAGGGCATGGATCCCTTTTCAAAAGCTAATCCGAATTTCTCCTGAATACCAAAGTGACATCAATGAATACGTAATATAATTTAATGTGGTCTACGCTACAATATATCATTCATACCTAAAGCATGTAGACCGCCTAGATATGTATAAAATCTTTTTGATGGAAAGTAATCAACGCCGCCCATGAACATTACGCGAAATCAGAGAGATCGCTAATGTGTTGCCGGCCTTTTTAAAAAAGAGTACCTACGCTCTTCTCTTAAAGGTCCCTAAGTAGTAGCCGTCGGGAAATATCCCCGCAGCCAAACCGTTCCACAGAACTAATCTAATGATATTATCAGTATGTATCTATCTTATCTTAAAGAATAAAAATCATTTATTTAAATAATTGATCATATTCATACATTCATTCCACATTAGTGCGCAAAACTTTATTAAACAATAGAATGTTTAATTAAATTTTACAATCAATAAAATAATAAATAATTTTAATGTATGGCGATTTGTAAGTAGTTAAGTGCTGTGTACAAAGCCTAAATAAAGCATTGCTTGGTTTTGATTAACGACTTTCATTAATTATATTATTTAGCAATTTAATAAGTGTCTACCTAAATTAAATTGTATTTTAAATATACTTGTTCATAATTAAACCGATTCGAGACCATGTTACAAGTAGGCCGCGCTGTCTCACTCATACCTACTCGTATAAATACGTAACACGTAACTCCATATTTATCAAACAGTGCTTACTTAGCAGTTAGGTACGTTGCGCTCGCGTCGACAAGACGAAGCATTCCGAAAACATCGCACCTCGACTGACTTACCTGGCGGAGTGTGGGTGCGCGGGCGCCGCCGGTCCGTCTGCAACAACAAACAGCTGTGAGAAACCGACGAAACAAGAACACTTACAATCAAGAGGACATCTTTATAACGTTAACAATTGTATGAACCAACGGTTTGAATCACAATCGAAATAAGTTGGTGTGAAGGCAAACAATTAATTATCTTTCTCATTAAACAGTGGTATACTAGGTATCCTACTGGTGTAGTCTAACTATTGTTCAATTTGAGAGACACAGGAACAAATACTTGTTTATTTAGTTTCTCATAATAATCAAGAGCGTTAATCAGCTTTATAGAAACAGAAGCATATTTTCGTACCCTTGATAAGAAACTTAATAGATGTTCTATGGCTTTCAGCGAACTTCGTTCCACCCTATTCAAATATCATTGACATCAGTCGATCCGTTATTATATCGGTGGTGTAATCACTATGACTTTGAGTACAGATAAAATTAGATAATTTTTAATATTAATTATTATAAGATTGGGAACAGACGAGACCTACGCCTTGTGGTAGAAAATAAATAAGAAAAATGTTTTGGAAGTACCTACTTCGGTATTTTGAAGGTAATCGTAATTAATCCTAAACACACGTTACTGCTATTCCTATTACTAAAAAAAAACAATACCAGCCCACAGATCTTATTTCATGCAAGCTACTTTCAAAGTAAACACACAAGGGAAAGTGACCAGGCTTCTCCAGTTACAGGTATGAATGAGTCCCGTGCACCAGACTGCCAAACGATGTATATGCTCGGCGCGCAACCGCGGTTGTGTCCTATGGCCTATCTTATGACCGCCAACAATCCATACGATCTGGTGTCGAATAACTCATTGGTCACACGAGTAGGTAGGTAGGTATGTACAAGAAAGATATTTAATTCATGAAAAGGCTCCATTGAAGAATTACAAAACAAGCGAGGGTGAGGCCAGTGAGAATATGTATATGAAAAGATCCCGCTATACATCCTAGCGAGCAGCGCTAGGATGTATAGGATTTTTATCCTTTGCCAGAATTATATTATAAGTAACTGAGGTACTAGATTCAAAGTTTCTACTTCTCATCCCCACTACGCTCATTTTCCTAGCACAATTTATGGCTAGAGACGGAGCCTCAGTTTTTTTATGTGATGGGTGATACCACTGGAGCATTTTATGTGAAGGGTGGCAAGCGAGGACGTGGATCACATGATGATTAACGTTTACCGCTGGCCATGGATGCAACACCAATGAACAATATTTCAGTGCCACTCACTCGGCGACAGCGTGGTTCACGTCACGCCTTCCTTGTCACACTTGCTTGTCGAAACTTCCAGTGTCTTCCCACTATAGCTAGCTACACCCATAGTACCTCCATAGGTACTATGGGTGTAGCTTTAAGTTCGGACAATAGCGACGCAGCGGCATCTAAACGTAGGACCATTCCTACGTTTAGATGCCGCTGCGTCGCTATTGTCCGAACTTAAACTCTCAAGGCGTATAGCAGCAATTTCTCAAGATCCACTTCATTATCCTAAACACATTAACAACTCGAGGACGGGACCGGCGGCAGCCGTCAGCACTCTGAATTAATTTGTCTCGTATTTTTAGGTATCCGGTGTGCCACAATAAATGGCCACATCCGAGTGGTCCACTTCGCGGAATTGTGTAAAACTAGACAACTGCCCTCAAAAACTGCAGCGTGAAATAAGTTTTCTCGTCTCTATGAAATAGACCGCCCAGTGAGATCCCTTACTATCGTGCCCCGACCTATATGGGTGGTAAACAAAAGTGACACGAATTTCATAATCATTTGGCCTCTCCCCACTTAGGGTTGGCTACATTTTGCGAAACTAATCATTCCTTAGTATGATGACGTCACATATTTTGCAAGTTTACACCTAGAAATGACAGAGCATGGAGTGTAGGGCGAAAGTAATGGCACAGTGTAATATAACAAGAGCTTTCTTGTTATACTGTGGCATCAACAAAACGATCTATTCTTTACACTCATACATATGTTATGGATGCGTTGCCGACCATTTAAAAAAGGAGATGATCGTTCATCTTAAAGTTCCCTAAGTTATCACAACCGACTAGAACTAGCGCTGCCAGCCAAACTGTTCCACAAATCTAAAAATGTAAAAAAAAATAACTGAGTCCAGTAATAACTCAGTTAATTTTTTTTTGCTACTCGAACTACGACTTGCAACCCACGGTTATATGATATCAGACTATAGTATATATAGCGTAACCCCTAAATTAGACAATCAGTGAAACTTAATTAATAATAAAATTATTGCTACACACACGTCCAGTAGCGATTTACAGATAAATAAATTTCACAAGTCGATTACTTTTACTTGAGTACCAGGACAGCATAAAGGAGCGGAGGTTGCGAAAGACGACGCATTATGTGCGCTGGGGCCGATTCTTCTCACATCTAACACAAAATACTTAATTACTGATCGGAGAATGTAGTGAGGTTGAGGACTTTAGGTACACTTTGCTCATTACCGAGGTGGTAATAAGAGGTCATTGCGAAGTTTGTTTTTTTGATTTGGAGATCCGTATATCAAAGAGAATACATTTTCGAGACTCCAGATTATCAGAGCCGTTCCAATCATAAGATCGCACAGCATATTGAGACATGGAAGAGGCTAAAGAAGAAAATCATTAAAGAAAACCATGTTGTTGCAGATATCGCTAGCTAGTCGTAAAGGAACATTCTCTCGACTTTCCTTAGTCAGCAACTGCGTAGAAGGTCAATGAGGAGTCTGAATATTGGAAGCCAGGACACATTTTGGATCGCTGAGCCATCTGAGTAAATAAATATACTGTAGTGTGACGGAACCAGTTTTTCGGACACGGAACTGTCTTGATCAGCTTCCATTGTGGAAGCAGACAATGGCGGTTCGTGCGCGGGCGCAGCGTGGGCGCAGAAGAAGACGTTATCGGCTCACGCGCCTGATTGATGCTCGCCGATTGCAAAGTAATTGAATACTGGCCACGCTGTGTCAACAAACATACCGGATCTGTTTGCTAAATAATAAAAACCGGCTGAGAACATATGTAATTTCTACAAATAAATGATTGGTTAACAATTTTAGGTACGGAACTCTCTCTTTGCTTTGTGCTGATCTTTATCTGCTTTTTATATGATAGGTGTTAGACGAACAAACGTATTACTAAGTATCTACATGGACAACACCGGTGCAGTCACAAGTGCGCTTTAGCTGCCCTTATATTCAAGAATTTATCCTTTTTGATGGCCTCCTTTCCCCCCCTCCATATTCAAGTCAACAATTATTCGATCAATTTCTTTTTTCGTTAGCATTAATAGGTTAAAGTCCAAACTAATCAAGTAGTCTTATAAGATCACTATTTATGTATGCGTTACCTACGAGCAGTATAAAGTTACATATCCGAGCCAATTTAGGAAACTTAATTTCCTGGGTTGGATCGACTAGGAAATGTGCTTCAGGCGAAATGTCGTAACTTCATGGTTAGGATCCATGTTAATGTACTTACTTTGGACTAATAAATTTCTGGTACCTACATAGTTATGTAGGTACTAGAAATTGATTACTTCTTACGAGTGAATCTATTAATTGAGTTTGTGTCAGAGTTTTAGTAACATTTGTGGCTTTACTTTTTGGTGGGCCAATTATATCCTTATTCGTATTATTAATCTACTACGGACTAGTTCCATATGTGGCCTTTGTAATTTGAATATGAAATACTAAAATTATTATGAATGTCAAACATTACGTCACGTAGTGTTCGTAATTTTACCTATCGAAGCAATTTTAATTGAATTTATCAGTTTCCTAAAAGTAATCAGTTTCATATCGGGGTAAAAAATTGTTTATAAATGTATTTCATCATTTCCTTGCATCAGTAAAATATAAAGAGCTCGCATGTTCTTGATTTGGTCAGCAACGTAACTGTTTTAAAAAGGCTGATGATAGTTGTAAATATTTCCGCGTTTCAAAGTGCAATGTTTATCATAGATACACTTTATTGCACAAAGTTTACAGATCTTAGTCGCTTACGCTTGAAAGTCCCCTAGCCGCTTCGTCGCCGAGGCAGCCTATCCATCATTTTACCAGTTAAAGTCAACCCTTTCCGAACAACTAGTCTGGAACTCTGGAACACTCCTACGCATCTCGGGATTATATTTAAAGTGACAGACAACGGCTACTTAACGCGTGTTCGGAAACAAAACGGATGTGAGGGAGGGGAAGGACACGATACTGCATTAATTTAACGACTTCATTGGAGCGATGAAATGTTTTTAATAACCAAAACTTGGGGTCGGGTGGAATGAAATGCGGGTATAATTCCCGATTTTATCGATAAACTGTTTAAGGTATTTATTTTTAATGCAAAGAACTGATAGGTACATAACTACCTACATAAGTATCAACTTTTATTTGAAGATTATTTTTTTTTCGAACCTCATTGGTAGTGCTAGTGTCTAAGGTATGAGATAAAATAGTCAAAATGTCTTTCACTCAGTTTGACTGATTAGAGTGAAATAGAGCATTATTGCATAGTGTTGAAAGCTCTTGTTATACTTACTGTGGTGTTGAATCTTAATTCATAAAACACACTGTGCAGGTGTAACTTTTTAAGCTACGCAATGTAGAAGAAAATATATCTATAAGATGTAGGTACCATAAGCTTGTATCAAACATTATTATCATCATCATGATCTGCCACAGAGATGTTTCAAGCAGCATCACGCGGTAGTGACATCATAACTGCGCTCATGGCTGTATAGTCCTATGCGAGAATAAATTTTAAGATATTATGATGGACAACATAAATAACCGCAATTAGGGATGAGTTTCGCACGATTTATATATTTTATGAAAGTTAATTAAATCTTTACACATCTGTTATTTACAGCCTAATAAACTGTCTATGTTTGGAATTATAATCCCGACACTTGTGTGTACCTGCGTCGACAAATCATGTGACTTATGGCTCCAAGTGCACCACATCACATTCGCAAGGCAATAAACACGGCAAAACAGAACGTGACAAAACGCTAGGCAGTGTTGTTAACTTAGCACTAACGGTGCTAGATCTAGCACTGGTTTCATATATGTAACCAACCATCAGGCGATCTGTTTGTTCGGAATTGACCAGTAGCTGGGCTATGCTACTACTGACCATTCCCCGGGGGAGACTTCTTTACGCCATGAGGCCCAGCGAGGAAAAAATGAGGTCGACATAGATTTTTACGGACTTTTAGCAGATGACTGACAGGAAGTGGCTCCAATACCGACCGAGGTGGAGGCTCTTATTACCGGAGGCTAAGACACACGCGCCAATCTTGTTAGATAGTTGATTAATAAATAAGGGACCTAAGATCTAGACCTATTTCACCCATTCGTGATATCGAGTAGGCAGCACTGTTCTGCGGCAAGATGGCGGCGTGCGCCGCCAAGGACGCAAACCCATAAACCTCGTCGTAAAAGCAAAGTGCGATGGTAAAAATATGAACTAAGTGCCCCCACCGCTCGTCTAGTTGTGGGGCCTTTGGTACTGTCTGACTTAAAATATGTCCAGATAGTCTTTAAGGAAGTGAACAATCATTTGGTAGGGCAGAAGTTCCTAACAAATTAAGATTTTTTCTAGTCAAAGATTCAAATTGATTTTTTTGTTGAGAGTAGATCACGAATTAAAAAATAAACTAAACATTTTCGTAGCATTTCAAGTCATTCGCGATCCAGATTTCGAATACACGGACACAGATTATCTGTGACCGCATTATTATTCTGAAATTATAAAATACTGTAGTGTTATTATTTTCTCCGATAGGGCACAGATAAATAAAATGTCCAAACCTAATAACCCAACAGCTGGTTATCGGTGGGCACTTAAGATATCGCTAAGGTCAGGCCAAAGCCCTTTATGCCTGTATGCCATACTCGGAAGAATATTAGTTTTTATCGAGGCGAATGAACCACTCACGCGACTACCTTAGAAATATCTACTTAGATCGTAAAAATATATAGTTGAAAGTGTTAAAAATACTAGAAGCAATAAAATAGATTTTTAAATAAATAAATTTCACTGCGGTCATAATTTTATAGCTAGAATAACTATGGCAATGCACGCTACGTATTTAGAGGCAAATAAATATACCAAAAACCATTGTTTACCGGTCTCATGTATGTATTACAAAAGTTTTAAAGAATATACTTTAATAATTTAATAGTAGACCTGTTTGTGGAAATTGCTATTGTAAATAGTTCTTTTTATGAGTGCTGTGTCGCACACCACATGTAGGTAACGCTGGTTTTGTCACCTCATACAAAGGGATGAATGTAACCCCTAAGCAGAGCTGCTGCACCTCTAAGGTCTCTCACTCACTCCTGGTCGCTGGGCAAAAGCTGACTGCGCAATATGGCATATCTTTACACCGAATTCATCTGGCGCTTATCAGCAGTTTTTGGCTGGGCATGATCGGCAGATTATACGATTCCTTCGCTTTTAAGTCTCATAACAATTCGTCTAAAGGATTAGTGGCAATCGTATTCGGCTCCTCACCAGCTACACGTTCACTTTCATTGTTTGGTTTGGGACGTGGTCACCTAACGCTGACCCACATCTAGCGAGACTCGGTAGTGATGGCTGGATATGTGAACTTACGTTAATTCCTACGCCATCAACTGAATCTATGTCCACAAACCAGTGCTTCCTTACAAAAGCATTGTGACCCGTCTCATTACCGGCCATTTCAGACAGCTAGTTTTTGTAACCATCAACGACTGGAAAGAATTTGGTTTTTCAAATTGAGTATAACTTATGCCTTTTTTACTTATGCCATTTTCAAAAGAACGTAAAGCCTGACAAGAATAATAACTAATATATTAATGCTAATCGATGATATTTGGAGTGAGCAATATAAGGTTAAATCATAGTAATTGTAATTAACTTATCGACCTCCACAAACCGTTTGACAACGTCATCGAGCGTTGACCCAAATCTTCACTGCAACACATGGTGAGCGTCTACGCGTCTGTCCCGATTCACGCGTGGGTGAGCGAGACAGGGGAAGGCAATCATTGTGCCATGTGTAGAATTTTGTAGAAACCACCATATTAATAAACAATCAACTTCAACTAGATCTATAGACTCTGTCTCACAGACAAAAAGACCACCAAAGAAAATTTTAGTGTCTTGAGTTCTAGCCTGAACATGCTGCCAATACTTGGTACCGCTCTATTTACAGACAGCATAAACCACATAGGATACTAAGTCCATTGTTCCTCCAAAAAAAGTCAACAACACTTAAGTAGTAAGCACAAAATGGTTCAGAAAACCACATTGCTCCGTGTTCTCGCTCGCAAACGGTCTGTTTTGCTGGTTCTCATCTTCACGGCTACTTCCTCCAGACAGTTGAGGTAACCACGTTCTCATTAAAATGGGTCTAAAAGTTCATTGCGTACTCTGTATTGTTTTACATATTTCCCAAAAGTAATTGTAGAGTAAAACTTTACAAATTATAAAATTATAATTTCACAACTTCCACTTAATTTATTAAATCACTACATGGGTGAATTATATTAACCTGGATTACAAAAATAGCAGTAATTAAAATTTAACAATCAAATCATAAAATACTTTCTTTTGTAGTTAGATTTTTATGCGAAAACTTAAATATTTTTTTTACATCCTCACTGCTAAGACATCTTATATTTTTAGGGGCCATTTTCATGGAGAGGTCAAGATTTGAACTGTCACATCCCGATTACTTAACCACTCGCCCATTGTAACTCAAAACTCGTTGCAGCCCAGATTTCAACCGGTAGGTACATCCCTACTACGTAAGTTAAGGCTTAACCACTCGGCTATTGTTACTCACCATTTTTATGGAGCAACTGAACCATATGGGATCTTATGTGTCTGCTGCGTCGAGTAAAATGTTGAATGTTGAATTCAATTGAAGTTCTCTTGCTAGAAGGTGATGAGAGGGGTGTGTTATTCTGCCTCATCACCTAAAGTGGATAGATTGCTGTCGTGACAAATGCGAAGGAAGCCTCACTTCACAATGTTTCACTGCAGGAAACACACACTCTTTCTCTGTCAGGGTTAACAGAGAGGAAGAATATTCTAAAATTACAAAACCAATAACGCTATCACTTCTCCCTTTTCAAAGTAACATAATGAAGAATAGCGTATTAACGAAGCGAACATGAAAGACTATGCATTAGGATGCGCGGGACCGCCGCGCCGACTTCCTGCGCGCGCGCCCGAAATGGAACGTGCGCCCAATCACATTAACTTCACTTTGGTATTCCGAGAATAGATAGATTATTTTTACACTGCTATAACAGATCAAAACAAAGAGCTTGTAATGTTGTGGTTGGTTACAAATAATCTTAGTTTATAACTAAGTAATTAATTATTTATTTTATAATATATTGTGATTGAAATGATTTTACTAAAGTATTGAAAGTTGTTAGCGACGGCCACAACCATTCTTTTTGATATATTGTTTATGTGTTTTATACATCTTTTCCTTTTGATACATCTATATTGTCTATTAAAAACAGTTCCTCAGATTTGAATATATTTTGTAGTGTTAATAATGTTAAAAGTGTGTTTTCATTTGCTGGCGTGTTAACAAGGGACCGTAAACTAGGACATTAGACGTAATTATTAAAAGTGTTAAAATGATACAATAGTATGTAGATAGTGTCTATTATGTCTGCTATCCGTTAGCGTGAGTATATTCAATGCTTGTGGTTCACTTTACCTACTTGTTAAGGAGCATTCAGGTTCATCAAAACCTCAGTTGCAAATCGTATGCCTCACAGAATGCCCTGGCCGGTGTCTTTGTAGACTTTCATAGCTGAACAACACGTGTGTTCATCGGTTCGGTGGGAATCGAATCCAAAATTTCCACAACCCTTGGAGCGTTAAGTGTGGTCACTACTGAATTGCACATAAGATAGGTAATGTGTCCTTAATCGAGATAATAACATATACATATATTTACCTTTTCGCCTCCAAAGAGCGAACTGCTAATTTAATAAAAATAAACTAAAAAGTACGAAACAAGAAACTTGTCTGTGCTGAATTTATTTTGCCGTATCGCCGTGGTCGTATGCCACCTACTGTAGCAAAAACAAATTCATTATAATAATAAAATAAAATCAATATGGTACTTTTTAGAGCGTGTTTTTTTCAAGGCGCTTCTAACGACTCATTTGTCGTTAGAATATGTTAACTAGTTTAGAAGTTTTGAGGGAATAGATGAACAACCATACATACATACATACAGGTCAAAATCATAACCCTCCTTTTTGCTTCGCCGTAGTCGGGTAAAAATTATCTCCCTTCAATATTCAAGCCATTTTTTTCCACGCATTACAATACGCTACAATAGTAAAATTAACAGCGCAGTGGGCACGGTCAGCGGCGCACGCGCACGTCGCGACGCTGGGCGCGCGGTGCGGACGCGGGGAAAGTGCTCTCTTTACTGGAGCACGTCCACTTCGGAGATGCGAGCGCTTGATAGCTCTATGTGATGTTATGACTAATAAAAAACCATTTGCGTGAAGTTTGTTGTCTTTATTATTTAGATTCTGTAGACGCTAGTTTCTACCATTAGTTTGGCGGTGAGGGAAAACATCGTGGGGAAACATGCACGTCTCGGATAGTTTCTCAAAACATTTAGATACCTACAATCTTCTTCTTCATCATAGCGCTTAGTCCTAAGATGACGCTTCGGAGCCCGGGGTCCGCTTAAACCTATAGTAGTAGTAACAGCCTATTAAATGGCCCACTGCAGGGCAAAGGCCTCCATCATAGTAATCATGTTACCGCTACTATGATGGGATTAGGCTTAATCACCACGCTTGCCAAATGCGGATTGGTCGATACAGCCGATATATGAAAAATTCGAAACATACTTTTCGCTCGACCCGGCAATCGAACCCAGGACCCCGAGATCATAGCTCGATACTTAAACTACTAGATTAATAGCTTACCTACCTATACAACCTACAATATTTGAGATAATGATTCTGAACGTGTACATATGTAACCAAGATCCAGTTGGTCTGGTACTCCTGTCTAAGGGCGAAGGTCAGACGGCAGTCGCTTCATTGTAATTATCAGACTTCCCGAATCCTGCATCATGGTCCAAGCGCACCCCTCGCTCCGAAGAAACATCTTTGGACGCAACTGCGAATTACACACTAAGATGAGGTGAGACGCTAGTTAAGTGCCACGCTACGGAGCTAACGGTGCTCTACCCTTTTGAAGAAATGGCCGTGAAAGTTCAAATTAAGTAGCAGCCTCTTCTTCTTCTTATTTTGTGGGCTGCTGTATCTTGTATTCTAGACAGTAACCGACGAACAAGCGGAGAACCTAATGGTAGCCGATCGCCGTCAGTCATAGACATCCGCAATACAGTGGAGTCACAACCCAAGTCAGTTCAAGTCCTACTCGCCGTGTATAGTTCTCAATATATATCAAAATAGTATCTGGACTGAACATAGACAAAATTTTTGGGACGATAGATAGATATTCTTCATTGCACAAAAATAAAATACAAGCATGATACAACAACAGCAAGAGACAGTACAATATAGATAGACGATAGTGATCACTTATAATTAAAAAGGCTTGTTCGTTTTTAAAATAAAATAGAGAAATGGAGAGAAGTGGAATCATTATCTTTAAAAAGATCAAACAAATATAGTAACACCAGTAGCTGAACATTTATCGAATTTCGTATCTTTGCATGATAATAATTTATTGATAATTGTCACGGTCAATGATATTTTATTTAGTCATTGCACTTAATAATGTGGGATTCGTGATCGGTAGATGATAAGGAACGTTTACCTACCTATAAGATCGAAGTTTGAATAAGAATGACGTGCGAGAGGGAGGTAGAAGACGAATGGCCGACGACGATAAGAAGATTTATTTATTTATTATTTAGCATGTCACATGGTAATAAATTCATTAATAAACCAGTACATTGTGCACATGACACAAATTGTTTCATACCCTAGAATTTATTATCAACCCTATCCCACAATAATAATAAACATAATTAAGTATCTGGCCAAAGATTATTATCATCGATTCGTCAAAAAAGAAGATGCATCTATTTGTGTGCATCGCTTATCTACATAATAATGTTCTTCTCGTTAGATGTAAAGTTTTAACTTTACAATACTTAAGTATACTCAAGTTCATAATTGAATCACCCTCATAAAATCTTATCGCAATATTTTCTCATGGATTGTATGCACGTGGTACGAAACTATAACTGTACTTTACTCGTATATAACATTCTATTAGTGTCATTTTATTACCTCGGTGCACAGTCATTGGATTATTGTGAGAAAACTGTCTCCTTTGCTCTGTACCCTTACCATGAGTTTGAAAATCTGTTCTCGCTATCGAAAACTATCGCTTTATCCCTTTCATTGTGATACATGTGAAAGAGACAGAGCAATAGTTTTGGATAGCGAGGATAGCATTTCAAACTCATGGTAAGGCCCCTGATCTCGTTGAATTGACCTTGTTACCATGTTCTATGGTCTTATCTCATCTCAGCATGTTTCTATCTGAACTGCATCTGAGTGCATGGTAGAAATATGCATGTATGTAGAGTTGACAAATCTAGAAGCGCATGCTCCGTTTCGAAACTACAACCATCTGTATCTAGGGCATCTAGGCAAAGGGAGATTAATACTTTGGACGGCAAACATATTAATCGGGAGCGAATGTATCGAACATTTGACTTCCTCTTTTTCACCTTAAATAACGAAATCAATTTTTTATGTAAGTGCATTATCAATAAAATACCAACTTTTTACTTTTATCTATTATTATCAAAAATGACTGTACCACAACTGTAAGCCCCCCTGGCGCAAAAGCTGGATCTGCCCTTGGAGAGAGGAGCATGCTTATCCACTAACCTAATGTCGAGCTGCCCTGCACTGTCACATACCCCATTCGGTGGTGTCAGACTGCATCTCTTCAACATAAAAACTATCTACATAGTATTTACCTACATTGTTTAACAAAGACATGACAAACCACTAGGAAGGCGACGAAAACATCATACCAACTTTTAAAAAATAACACACGTTTCTGCCGATCGCATTACGATATTACCTCAAATCACATATTCCCACGCGCAAAGGTCATCGCGGACGGCCAATGTCATAATAACAGACAGCGCATTGTGCTCATGTGATGTGAGGAGACTGATTAGAGATGTGACATTTTCACATTAAAATCGATTTTTACAGCAGTAATGCACAGATGCTGAAGTAGAGTTTATCATTATCTCAGCGATTCATTTCCAGTTGCATCCAACCAAACGGGCCTTGATCTAGGTTTTGGGATCTGTCCGTCATTCTGGTAATTACTGTAGCGACTGCCGTTGACCTACGCAACCCTTTAACAGGGGAAATAGACCAACTGAACCATAGTTATAAAATTCCATAGATGCATAATTTAAACCCTGATAAACTGAAACCTTAACCTCCTGATAAGAAGGCAAATATTCTTATTCACTGAGCTTCCACAGCTTTAACTAAAATAATGTATATTTTTTAATCGATATTTTTTGACAACTCTAGTGATGAGCGCGGGAGAAACCGGCGCTTCCGATAGCGATTACGCCGATGAATGTGCAATGGCGACCGGAAGTGCTCACTATGCGTGTGCGCATGTCCCATCGTCACGCAGCCCGAGTTATTACGCGAGACGTGCCAAGATTAGTTTTTTGGAAACTTCTACAGTAACTAACTATTAAGTATGTTATATCACAGAGAGATCGCATGTCAATTTACGGTTACTTACCTACTTATCACCTCGACCCTGGGATAAAGCAAGTAGAGGCACAAAATACGCAACATTAATTTAGATCTAAAATGTCATAAACATTTACAGTACGAACAGCTCAAAGTAGGAACATTACAATCAAGATTTCATCAACAATATGGCAAGGTCTTCGATCTTGGCAAATCAACTTAAAATAATACGACAATTAACCATGCGGATGGTTCCATGCAAGTATGCACAAAAACCGTGCAAAGTACTTACTTCGTATAAGAAACAATTTTTGTGTTACCAAAACAGAAACTAGGAAGAGCACTGATGGAAGAAGATGGGTTAAATTACAATAATGCGGCAGTCAATACAAGAATAGTGAATTCCTGCGCGTTGTAAATCATCTTGTTATTGGCTGGCCAAACAGACAGGTGCAGCGCCCGATACGGGGATGTGACGTCACAACCTGTTCGCAGTCGCAAAAACTCGTCCATTGATATTTGTTTACCTAGAGAGGTTTACACGAAGCGACAGGTAACCTATTGATTTATTTACGAGTATAACAGCCATAGGTACTCAAAGAGTGCTCCACGAAGCCCAGGAGTTCCACGAAGCCCTTGTGGGGGATCTGCGAGAATTCAGAAAATAATCTTTATTGCTGACAACTTCTTTATTTAAAATTTACGTTGCCAGTTTCGATTATTATCAACAAATTGGATGGTAGTTACGCCAAAGGTCTTGGGTTCTATGTTCTATCAATCCTAGGACAAACATTCGTGTGTTTTTTCAGTGTCTGGGGGTATTTATATTTGAAATTCCTCTGTTATCTGATATTCCTATAGTTCGGAATCAGATCAATGTATGAGTTGTTGTATAAAAAATCGGTATCTAGCTAGGATGTTCTTGATGTTGACCAAATAGTCCAGTAGTTACTAGCTATTTAGTCGAGGAGTGTAAATCCGTGCGCGCGCATGGAGGCGGCAGTGGGCCGACATTACGATACGCCACAACATCAACCCGTCAACATGCCATCATTGTGTAGTGGACACGTGACAGCTCATGTGATTCGGCTAATTATTATGATAGCAGGATGTCTCCTAATTTGGATGATACCCACTCGATGGTGTCATCTGTCACAATTTATCAATTTTAGTATAAAAACTTGCACATGATTGAAATGGATAATTCAAACAATTCTATTTGTCCAAAGGTGTAGGTTTCAAATTATGCAAATCTAATTGTTCTTATACGGAAACTCAAAAAAGGTATATTATATGAAACAAAATTAATACTTATTTATTTTTTCCTAGTACTTTCGTTTTATAGGGTTCATGTGTGGCTTAGCGCATGATGGTCAATAATTTGTCGATGAATAATAAACATTGAAGATGTTACAAGTAAATTAAATTGTACATCAAAAAGCAAGAAAAAGTATAGTACTCGAAATAAATTTATGCTGTATACATTAATTATGCAAAATTATTAGCATAATGTTAATCTAAACGGCTAGTAAAACTCTCGCTCTTAATATATACGAGTGTTTACGGATCTTCATAATACCGGAAACTTAATAACGATGGATGAAAACACATTTGTTTATACCACACCAGATATTGTTATTAACAATGCATACACCTCAGAACAAAGACTTAGCGGAGGCCAAGATATACTTATATTCGTTTTTATTTTTAGCGTTGTTAAATATACGAATATTGCAGCAAAAGTAAATAACAACCATAAGAGCTTAAGTAACTTACACCCTAACTACACATACGACAGTTGTAACGTACAGTCATCTGCAAATAATGTGCACAATTTGTGGCTCTAATGTCGCAGAGCACAACAGCGAAATAACTGTCGAAATTAATGTATGATGTCTTGTCATGAGTCTTTTAATAAATTACATTTCTTCACACGTTACAGAATCTCTTCTATCATCTAAGGGATATGCTTCTATCCTCTTGATAATATCTATTTTACTTTCCCACCATGTTGAACAAACACTAAAAACGGTAAACATTAGAAATCAGAAGAAATACGTTAAAACCTGTTAATATTTAAAAAAAGTATGGTCCTTGGCGGCAAATATCTTTTGTCTGCCAAATTATTGTAATATCGTGTTGATTGTGGTCGGCATGTGTAATGGGAACAATTTTCAAGCGGCTTTGGCAGGATTTCATCCCGCACTAGGCTTATTCTTGACTGGTTTGAGAAATAGACGGGTTACTTCTTCCTTTTGATTTAATCCCTCGTACAAAATTTATTTTGTGCAAGGACCCAGAATTAATCAGGTGGAGGCAGTATTTTTATTAGATTTTTTTTAAAATAATGTAATCCAAAAAGCCATGTTTCATGTTGTCATGTTAGTTTCATGGCTTTTATTTAAAGATAGAGAAAATACAATTGTACAGCCACGAGCGTAGATGTGGTGTCCCTGCACGAGATAAGGCGCAAAGGCCTATTATTATATAGTACAATTAGTGTAGTGGATTCGCGCTTATGTTTTTTTTATCGTATCTTACACTTTACTTTGTAAAAATTATATGAAATCTAAATTTGAATAATTTTATGAACTTTTATTTATTTTTTATATTTATACTTGAGTTGCAGCAAATAATTCCTGTAATAGAATCAAAGTCAAAATAATTGTAGGTATTTGATCCACAAAACAAACTAGGTGCTATGTATGTTCATCTAACAATGTTAAAACACTATTCTTTCAAGGGAGAAAGAAAGGGAAAATAAATCTAGAAATGGAGACAAGCTAGTTCCCTGGTGGTAAGTGATTACAGCCGGCCATGGACGTGGACGTGACGATGGAAATGTGTGTGGTTTTTTTAAACATTCTTTTATTTAATTGTTGTTGCTGCTATAAAATTCTTAGGTAACTATGCGGTTTTCTCTTTATCACATCTTCGGCTTAACCCCGTGACGTCAGAGATGTTACCAGTTGTGTGTGTTTGTTACGAGTTGTTATCATCAGTGACCCGCATCCCGACGCATGGCCGCTATCACATGCGCCGGCGCACTTGCACTGGGATAAATACTATTATTGTTGCCTAACAAATTAATTGATAAGGATAGCGTTAATTACGAAAATAGTTTTACTTTTTGTGATTCTGTGATTCTACGATAAATCATGATGCGCATATATAATTTCCTTCAGCGTGCAATATAATCCAAGACATAACCATTGACGTAGGTATATTATCATCATCAGCCCATTTAAGTCCCCACTGCTGGGGCACGGGCCTCCCTCAATCATATGAGGGGTAATTGCCATACTCACCACGCTTGGCAGACGGGTTGGCGAGGGTTTTGATGAAAATGCAGAGTTTTCCTTCTCTGGGTGCTGATGATCATGCCAGCAGCTTTACCTTAGTCGCCTTTTACGACACCTCGGTAAGAGTGAGGGTGGCCTATTCTACTCTGCCGGGACCACACGGCGTAGGTATATGATGCTCATTCCGTATCTTGGATAGTCTGATCTTTAGACTCTGAAATGATGTTCTTCAAATCTATGTTTTTTTATAGTGGCACAGTATATTGGCTCTCCTTAGCCTGATGGTAAGCAAGAGAAGAGCCCACGTTGCAATTACAACTGAAGCGATGTCAGGAATTACCTCCGTTGGGACTGCCATACAGGCCCGCGAGATGCTTCTTCACGCTTCGTTTGTATACGTTCTTCTTTTATAAGGAAAGTATTCTACTTATTCGTATCAGGATTTTTTGTGAGTGCGAATGCGTGACACTTCAGAAATATATGAGTATATTTAGATAACATAACAACTGTCCCGTTATCGGATTAGTTTATAATTACTTAGTTTATTCCAAACAAAACAACCTACTTTGAATAAACATTGTTATCTAATAAATCTGACATCAATCAATAACCCACAGGCCGTGTTTTACAGAAAATAATAAGATAGTAATTAAAAGATGATTAGAAACAGTTTGGCAGTTTGGTTCGATGAATTAATTAGATAAGAAATATTAAAACTACTAGTATGTACAGTCACGTGGATCAAAAAGAATACAAACCCATTCTGTAACTTATTGTCCACGTATAAGTCTGTGGATACATTTTATTGCAAGCGACTGTACTTACTACAAGCAAAAATGTAAATAAATTAGCAAAAAATTACATATGTACTTAAATCAGTTACACATAATATTTAATTATGTATTAATGGCAGTAATTATGTAAAAGATGTTCGGATGGTTTCCGAATAGGTTTGCCAGGCGTTCGGATAATGCCGGACATAGGTTGGCTTTATTGTGGCGTATCCGGAAAAATTAGTCCATGTCCGACCTGTCAGGTCTGTTAGGCTTTTCAATCTTTGAACATTTTGTTTGATATCTTCGGATTCACAACACTGGCGCATCTTGAATAGCGGTGCCGTAATGCAGCAAAATAGGGTGATCTATCACCCTTCCCTTTGGACAATGGGTACTAATAAATCGACTGAGAAGGGAGACATAATTAAATTACTTTATTTGAATTTTCAAAATGCTTAAACTATAATAATAATATCCTAAAACCGATTACGGGTACGGCGGCCAATCTCAAGATCAGCCACGTACGCATGATATATTATAGTGCTCAAGTGTGTGCGCAAACACAAGTACACCTTATATTCCCTTACCCTCACATTCCGGTGGGACATCAATTTGCCACGACTGGAGAGGGATGGGGCGCAGGACCAACTTAAACTATAACTTTACTGTGTCCGCCTTTTTTACCGAAATGTCCGGCTTAAATATTTTGATTGTCCGAATTTTTCAATTTCAAGGCCTGGCGACCCTATCTCCGGACACCTCGGAAGGCCACGTTATCTCCGGTGGGTAGTTTTCTAGTCTCTTCCTCGTGAAATGGATGTCAGCGCGCGCGCAACTATTATATCACGTCGGTAATGGGCTCAGTATTAATTACTTCGGATTGTGTAACACAGGCGCGAGCGGCTGCTGACCAGCAATCCATCCACAAGTTAAAATATGGTGAATTATCGTATAGTCGTTGTAATTCCGAAATGCAGGCCTCATTAATCCTTTGTAAGTTAGAGCAATATAATAGTCGCTTCATTGTAATTATCAGACTCTGCAAATCCTGTATCATGGTCTAAGCGTACCCAGGGCTCCAGAGCGACAGCTTTGAATTCAACCGGGAATTACACGTTAAAATGAGGGTAAGATAGATTAATTATATACAGATTCCATACAGATCAGCAAAACTAGATTATTGTTGACGACCCGTTTGGAACAGTGGTAGTGAACGCTGCCTTTGGTCCAAGGGTTCGATCCCCGCACAGTACAAACATTTGTGTGCATGAACATCTCTGTTTGTATTGGTCTGGGTGTTTTATATGTATTATAAGTATGTATTTACAAAAGAAAAGTATTATATGTATATATTTGTAATCCCACTGTTGATTCTGATATCCGTAACACAGGTGCTTGAGCTACCTATCTCGGAGTCAGATCAATGTATGTGATGTTGTGAAATATATTTATATATTGTGGTTGAAATTGTATTATCATAATTATTTATGCATGACGACACCATAACATTTGTTTGTAGGTATGTCGATAGATTGATTAAAATGTATGAGCAATGTCTTATTTTCGGAACCAAAATGGTAGGGACCTACCATGTTTATCAGTAAATAAATTATTGATTGAAAATGTTTAATAACTCTTCTTCATTCGTGCTAAATAGTTACGTCATTCTGTGTTAATGTCGTTAGTACCTATAATGATCTAACTGGCTTAGGTACTTACAATTTGTGATGTCCTTGACAATAAAATTACAGTGAAATAATTGACGCTGAATTTCTGTTATTTCATTTTTATGGAATGGATGGTAATCTCGATTAGATTCCGCTATGTACTTACTTGTTGGTCCATATAAAAGATATGAACGCGTCAAAGTAAACCAGCTCGCTATAACATCTAATAAGGAATACCAATCTCATCTGCAATTAGGAGAGGATGATTTCCTATACCTACTATAATTTGGTCAGTTGGTCTGGTTCCCTGTCTAAAGTGTAGCGAAGGTCAGATGGCAGTCGCTTCATTGTAATTACCAGAATTCCCAATCCTGGCATGGACGGATTCGGATTTGCGGATAGCTTTGGACGCAAGCAGGAAAACCACACCAGGATGATTTTTTATCTGCCCAAACATTTGACCACGGTTTGCGAGAGCAGTAGGTAATATCAGGTCGCGGGCAGCCCCGCACTATCGGCCTCGCGGTTTTTGCCGCTATTGTCAGCGGATATCGCTGACCACTGGGTGCTGACTAATGCCATAGTTAGTTAAACTGTAATAAATAAATAAATATTTCACAACATCACATACATTGATCTGACTCCGAGATAGGTAGCTCAAGCACCTGTATTACGGATATCAGAATCAACAGTGGGATTACAAATATATACATGTTATACTTTTTTTTTGTAAATACATACTTATAATACATAGATAACACCCAAATAAAAAACCTATAATAAAAAAAACTATTACACTTACTAAATACTGTTGTCAACTAGGCCACGCCTGTTACATGTCTTGATTTCCTATTAGCAGGGTAGTTTTTAAGGTTAGTTGCAATATTAGCAAACTGAAGTGGCAGTGGGCTGGTCACGTTAGCCACAGAACTGACAGCCGTTGGAGCCGTAAAGCCCTTGAGTGGAGACCGCGACTCGGTAAGCGTAGTGTTGGACGCCCTGCGACAAGATGGGATGATGACATTCGAAGGCTGGCTGGTGTGGGCTGGATGAGAGTGGCCGAAAATCGGGAGCAGTGGCGTGCATTAGGGGAGACCTATGTCCAGCAGTGGACGAGTGTGGGTTGCTGATGATGAGGTAAAATACCCAAAAAGCTTAAATATCTACACATATGTACTTATGTTGAATGTACCTATGAAAGAACTGGATGCTTAAAATATGTATAACTGATTTAAATAAATACAAAGTTCTGAATTGTTGGACAAATTAATTTATAAAAAGAAGCTTTATCGAGATGTTATTCGTAAAAAATAATATTTTGCTATTTCTGCAAGCCCTAAATTTATACTATAGTTTATCTCAGTAGTACTATAGGTAGGTACAACATTCAAGTCGTACCTACCTATGTTATTAAAGTTGTCAGTATCTATGCATAGCGTAATCATTTTAGCAATGATTTTCCGTTTGCCCTAAGACCGGACTATCCGGTTTTATCATAAGTTCTTAATTAAGTAAAGTACTTCTCGTCCTTGCCAACCCTAGTCCGATGGCAGTGAAAAAGGCATAACGATGTTATGTTACGTTACCATGTTCTACCGTTTGTGCTCACTAACTAATTAACCACAAAAAACATTACGCTTCTGCTGTAACGAGAAATCATTTAAATCTGAATTATTGCCGTCTCAGACCTTGCGGCCCAAAATTGGTCTTGAGAGGTAAAAATATTCACTTTTTTTGTTGAATATATATTAGTTAGGCTAATGCTTGACCACTATCTCTGAGGGTTCCCAACTTAGGGGTTTTCCCTCCAGATTTAGGGGGTAAATAAGTGAGATGGGATTTTTTTAGGGGTCTGAAATTTTTAGGGGTATTTTCAGGGATTTTTTGATTCTTTATTATTTTTGAATTTATAATATTAATATTTATTTCTTGCTTAGTGACTCATAGCGACATCTAGTGCGTGAATTACGTACAACCACTCTGTGGTGACTGGCGGTAATACTGGCGCCACTGACGGTCATCTTTTAGGGGGAAAACATAAGAATTAAGGCGATTTTAGGGGTTTTTGTCACCAACTTTAGGGATAAATATTTTTGAGAGTTGGTAACACATCTCACCTGATGAAAGTCTTGGGTATTACGAGTTTGTCTAGATGTTACCTCTTCACTCGTCTTGCCTTAAACATATGTATGACTTACCTCGCTGAGGAGTTTCATTCCTTAGCTGTCCGCATTAAAAAATAGGAGCGAATAGTTTCGTGCGAATCAACAACATAAAGAGAAAAGCTCTCGCAGCGCCTTGTCATCAGATGATGAAATGGGCCGGGGAATTTTTATTTGACTCTTTCTCTCATAAAACAAAACAAAACTGCCTTATTTTAAAAAGACTACCAAATTTTTTCAGGACTACGTGGTGATTAATTCGGAAGACTTGTCTTGGTCTTTCACTAAGACAGACTACACTAGTCGCAGCTTATATTAATATTCGTGTGAAGTATCTACCATTTTGTTATGTACTTTATTTACGTGACAGATGAGCGAGCAACTAATCGCATTGTAATCCATAAGGCACGACTTGGAAATGCTTGCTGCTTGAGAGAAAGGTCACGACTGAGAGAAAAAAGATGTTTAATCTCTCAACGTATAATGCGAGCATTTTAGTTGAGAGTAGTAAACATTACTTTTATACCTAAACACTATAATTCTCAAAAGCGTTTGATCCAGGACAAATCTTCGCTGAATTTATTAATAATAATAATAATTCTCACAACATCTCATACGTTGACCTGATTCCGTACTAAGTAGCTTAAGCACTTGTGTTACAGGTATCAGACAACAGAGGAACACAAATATATACTTAAATACATATATTACACCCAGACACCGAACAAACACAAGTGTTCATCGCACGAATGTATGTCCAGGGTGGGGATCGAACCCACGACCTTTGGCGTAAGAGGCAGGGTCACTACCAATTGCGTCATCCGGTCAGTCAATTATTTATTTATTTATTCTTTATTGCACAAGAAAATAAAGTACAATTGGCGGACTTAATGCTATACAGAATTCTCTACCAGTCAACCATTAGGCGATGCAGAAATATGTATGACGGCTAAATAAATTTATATCCATAAACATACATGTGAGTAATTTATGTGAAAAATCGTCATTCGGCCGACACGTAACGCTCGCTACGTCCAGCAGTACCTAATACCTACTAAAATGATGTAGGTACCTACATAACTACTTACGATTCGATTCGTCTCCACATTTATAATGCAGATAGCTAAGGAATGGAACTCCCTGCCGAGGTCTGATTTTTCTAACCACTACCTATAATCGTGTCTACACAAAATTATGCACTCTTCCGTCGAGGTTCCTGATCTTCTATCCTCTATAAACATCAACACACATTTTAGAATCAGATCACCAAACATATTTTCATTAAAAGTATACAAGAACAACACCTCGTATTATAACCCCTTGACCCGTATGTGCCGGACCTACAACGAACTGGTTCGAGGTGGCAAAGACATCGATGTGTTTGACCGTAGTTTCCCCAAATACAAAAGGAATGTTACACAAATACTAGAGGCCGAAGTATCCTCGGCCTCACAGGACCTTTAATATATTTTATTTTTATGTGTTTTTTTATGTGTTTTTTCTATAATTAATAAGCAAATTATACTTTTATACTCATGTTGTGTACACTACTTGTAGGTTATTGTCTGGTCTTATTTATAATTACATGCAAAACGTCTCGGAATGTCAACGATTGTAACCTGTAAGTGTACCTTAAATAAATAAATAAATCTGAACATCTTTAAGATAACAGTGAACATTCACCTTCTAGGTACACGCGCATAGCCTAAACCTCATCGTCGAAAGTTTAAAATGGGAAAACATAACCTTAAAATTAGAACTAAACGGCAACTAACAATGAAAGTTATAATCTTAATGAGTAGGAAACCTATTTATACGGACACAACACAATGCTTTAAGGTGATCTTATTAAAATAAAGCCTACGAGTCTAGACGAAAATAATTAAATTAACATAAACATTACTTCTTACTTTTTTATTATATTTATTAATATTGGATCACCTTGACCTTATAGAGAGTGTACTTCATAAAATAATAGCCTTACAATAACCCCCCTTCCCCCGGATTGGGGCTCCGGTACCTCCACTCATGCAGCGATACACAGCACAGTGCTGCTTCTCGCTGGTTTTCCGTGAGTTCATCTAAGTAGACAAAAATAAATTCATGCAATATCTTGTATATTGACCTGATTCTATACTATAGTTAAACATTGTGGCATAGATATCAGATAACAGAGGAAATACAAATACTTAAATATTACACCCAGACATTACCTGAACCACAGATATTATAATACTAGTACCTGAACAAACCAAGTATTCAATATACAAATATTTTTCCAGCCAGAGTAGGAATTGATCCCACGACCTTTAGCGTATGAGGCAGACTCACTACCAAATGCGCCATAAGACCAGTAAAAAAATAATGAAAGCTGTTGGCGGATTCCAGCAAACTACTAAATACTTCAAAACACCACTTAATACTCGTAAAGTAAACTGACATAACTTTGTTGCAATGCTAACCTTCTATAAACACGGACCTAAAAATAACTTATAGGTTTATAAACCCAGCTAAACTTAATATGTTAATGCACTAGGGCTGCATTTCCATACGATGCCTACAAGTTTAGGTAATCAGGTCCATTTGCGACCTTGTTCCAACCAGTTACCTAATTACAAACTTATCTCGCCGGCCATTTATCTAAATCGAACAATCAACGGTAATGGACGCGGACAGATGCTCATTTCGAACTAATTGCGTAAAATTGCATCGCTGCCTGTACACTAGGTAAGGTCAGACGACAACTAACACGGAAGCTTGTAGATCAGCGTTTTTACTTCATTTTTAGGGTTCCGTAGCCAAATGGCAAAAAGTGGAACCCTTATAGATTCGTCATATCTGTCCGTCTGTCCTTCTGTCCGTCTGTCTGACTGTCCGTCTGTCCGTCTGTCCGTCTGTCCGTCTGTCCGTCTGTCCGTCTGTCCGTCCGTCTACTATTGAAACTTGGTAAATGGATGTAGGTATTTTGTTGACTGTTGACCTCAATCAATGTTACGATTTTTACATAAAAATAAGAAAAAAAAATTTTGGGAGGGGGTATACTTAGAACTGAAACTCTAAAATTTTTTTTCATTAAACTCATACGTGTGGCGTATCTATGGATAGGTCTTTAAAAATAATGTTGGGGTTTCTTTTTTTTTTTTGAACTTTGCGCAAGAGACGCACCCAAAAGTGGTAAAATGTGTCTCCCCCCCACCTCAAACTTCTATAATAAAAGAACTAGATCTAGCAAGTAGTTTATTTTTAATACGTTATAAACCGTAAACCGCAATTTACCTTCCATATATCTTACTTGCTGCTGCGGAACCTTTCATGGGCCAGTCCGACTCGCACTTGGCTGGTTTTTTTTTTTATTTTGAGTCTATAAAGTCCCATAAGGCCTAAACACGCTTAGGCTAAAATCATGCCAAGAAGAAAGGCCGTTCCATATTATGGTCCTGTTTGGATACAATCTAACCAGTATCTAACCTAGTTGAAAATAATAATTCGTTAAGTCATCCTATCATCATCTTAAGACAAAACATGGCCAAGGAAATAACACCTCTTAGATGACACAGTTGAAAGATGCCTTGGAAATCACAGACACGAATAATTACTAAAGTTGTGAGTGAACGGGTACCTACTGAATAAAAACAAAGAATGAGGAAACTGACCAGCATCGAGAACGCATGATTGTACCAATCTCAAACTCAGTGAAGTTAAATACTTATTTAATTCTGTGCATACGTAATGATTTCAACATACGCAACTTTCTACATTAAAAAGAATGTCTAAAAAAATTAAAAAAAATAATTAC
The DNA here is from genome assembly GCA_019059595.1 of Marasmia exigua. Taxonomy (NCBI): domain Eukaryota; kingdom Metazoa; phylum Arthropoda; class Insecta; order Lepidoptera; family Crambidae; genus Marasmia; species Marasmia exigua. Next base: position 488,531 of record CM032481.1, on the reverse strand, counting down.
CATAATTGATTATGTTTCATATGTCGTGTTGTACGCAACACAATGACTGTCATCGATTGATTTCGATCTATCGATCTACAAGCCGATGATATCTTGTGCGAGTCGCCTAAGGGACCTTACAGACGAGCCACATTATACGTTTTTATACTTTTATATCGTCGCGTTTAGATCAAATGAGCGACAGTGTGGCACCAACCGCTTGCAAAATCGGTTAGTCTTCATCTACAAATGACTGTTTCCGACAATAACTATCACCAACAGTCGCTGACGGACGTTAATGACTCGATCATAGCGGCTTCCTAAGGGTATGGGTCCGATAGACTTGACGGCCAACATTGATGCTGTGCAACACTTGCTAAGGTGCCCAGTTACGATAAATATAGGATATTGAGAGAGGACACTGTCGTTCGACTGACACCTTCAGTTTACGAACGATATTGTACATTCTCAGTGACCTATCTTTGTCGCTACCATCAACGTAGCTACGCTACGCGAACCACCAGTCCCAGTCACCAATGTTCGTCGATGACACTGACAGTCACTGACAGCCACCGATTGTCGTTGGCGCGCGACTTTTAATGACGTACCGTAATTATAATTATTAAATACTTTCAAAAGACTTTAATGTATGACGGTTTGTAAGTGATGAGTACAAACCTATACAAATATTTTTTTATTTTATTTTGATAAGTTTATTAATGTGATAGTTGGCGGACGAGTAGACTGATCGCCTGATGGCAAGCAATTGCCGCCGCCCATGGACACCCTTAACACTAGTGGAGTCACAATTGCGCTGCCAATATATAAACCCCCTTTCGCCTGGATTGGGCCTCAAGTACCCTCACTCACGCAGCATAACATTCATGCCGAAGCGTGGCTCTCCCACAGCAAGAATTAGTCGATGACAGTCGGGGACGATCACCGTGGCGCGGTCGATAACCGATGTGGACTGTCGCTCGTCTGCCGGCGTCCAAAGGATGTTTCGCAAATGCCGGCAGCGCACGCGCACGGATTCCGCGCAGAATTCCGAGCGGCTGCTAATCGCACAGATATGCCTTAATTGGTGTAATGTGATAACTTCGCGACTGTAATGCAACTCTTGCTATCTGATTGTACAAGCCTAGAGTAAGCCGGTCTTGATATCGTAAAAGCAGTTGCTCGTCGGGTTATTTATTGCTTATACTTAGTATTTGAGTATTATTAAGGTTGTCTTCAATAATTTTCTTTTTTTTTATATTACAACAGAAAATAATTTGACCTACAATAGAGTGATGGATTGATAGCTTCAGTAAATAAGAACGCGCCTACCATGCGGAAATGCATTTTTCAAATCTACGTGCGTATTTCTATCATTAACTCGGTACCTAATGAGCGAAAACATCGTGAGGAAACCTGCACGTTTTGAATAACTTCTGAAACTATCTATGACAAGTTTCTAGGTTTAACGAAATGAATAGTTATTTACTGGCAATTAGTGCTATATTCGACAATAAACGTTAGTGAAAACTAATGTCGAAGCAAATAATTACTGTTTACTGTTACAATAACAGCGGCCCACTTTCAGGGTGAAGCTTGTAAATCAAGATCGGGGAGATAGTTACGTAGGTATTACACCATTAGTCTGTTCTTAATGACTCAATTAACTTTTATGAGATTTTGCGATAGAATCGAATAGAATTATTGATTGTTGCCCACCTAATTTACGCAATAAAAATTTAAAAAACCTCCGACGGCGGCCATCTTGGATTTGAATTTTGTTACAATAAATATACCTATTCTGCTACTCATCTTATGTAGATCGATTTTTACCCAAAATAGCTAAGAACACTCATTCTTATTCATCATTCAAACAAAAAAACAAAATTAAAATCGGTTCGTTTATTCGGGAGCTACTATGCCATAGACAGGCACACAGACACACACACAGATACGTCAAACTTATAACACCCCGTCGTTTTTCCGTCGGGGGTTAAAAAGGAGCAACGGTATCTCAGTGGTTCAGAACGCCCCTTCCACACCTCTGCATTTTTCAAATCTATGTACGTATTTCTACCAATAGCTCGGCGGTGAGAGAAAACATCGTAAGGAAACATGCACGTTTTCGGATAGTTTCTGAAACGTGTAAACCTGATTCAGTTGGTCTGGTTCCACTGTTAAAGGGTTGCGAGGGTCAGACGGCAGTCGCTCCACTGGAATTACCAGACTCCCCAAATCCTGATTCATGGTCCAAGCGTACCCCGGGCTAAAAAACGAAACCGGGAATTACACTCGCTAAGATGAGAGAGTTTTACAATAAAAGAAATAACGTCATAAAACAATACGCACCTGATAAAAAAACAATTAAGTTCGTTACGTTTTTATTTCAATGATATCTATTAGTATTGAGATTGTACTTGTAATGATCGGTATCTTAAATTAATTCGGGTACCTACCTTATTAATCGAACAAAACAATTTACTCCTATTGTTCTGTAACAGGTTGGTCTTTAAATGATATTGCAATTACTTATTATCAGATGAGATGGTAGTTTATTTTTGCAAAAAGTGCACTCGAAAGTTATTGTTAACAATAGATAGTAACTAACAGTTGTCAAATTGAAACGGTAACTAAAGTTACGTTATGTTATGTTAAGTTATGTTTTCCGATTACAACGTCCAAGATCTCAAAAGGTTTACTTCCTTACAATATACATAGACCTGATGACTTAAAAGAAAGTGATGATGAAACAATATGGGTATCATATAAAAGGGCTTGAGCAGAATATATTTATTGTGACAAATTTAAAATCCAAGTTGGCCGACGTCGGGGGTTTTTAAATTTTTATATTTAGGCGTTACTCAAGGTTCAGCCTGAAAACCAGCGTTGCAGATGTTGCTTACTGCAGTTGCAGGATATGCTGAGGCTGAGCCTTGTTGGCCGCAACTTTTATGCTCTGTACCGTTTTGCAGAAAAAAATATATTTTACCAATTCGGCACGCCAATTTCATACGTGAAGACATATGTTACTATGGGAGGAATCACAAGAAGGTAGGCCTTTGTCTGGTTTTCTGGACTAAACTAGTAAATGATAAGTGATAGGCTGCCATCGTTCGTTTTGTACACATAGCTAAGTAGACAATTACATTGAGGTCAGGTTTATGCGTGAGCGTATCCAGGTTTCAGAATTTTTAGGATTTTTACAGCAATTGGATTTTTGTTTGCTGTATGATATTGAGCTACAAACTAGCACTGGATGTAAGAGATAATTTTTCAAAATGCTACTAAAAATGTTATTACCAACCTAATGGTTAATAAAAACCTATAGGATCCTAAGATTGAGATAAAGGGCTATTTGAAAATGGCTAATATTTATTTGAAGCAAGTAAACAAATAACAGAAGCAACCCTTAAGAAGTAAATCTAACGTATGTCCCTCTATAACATTATTGTCTGCTTTATGCTACCAAAATTATTGCCACTCAACCAAGTTAATAAGTAGGTACAAGGGAATTTTTCCGCGGACATACACAATGAGCAAATTAAACTGCATGAGTCGGAAAACGTATCGTCCACCTGCCACGTACGACACATTTAGTGACAATGCTCATAAAATTAAAAATGCAATTTGGATATACAATCAACTAGGCGAAGAAATGTATGCTTTTAGTGTTGATACCTACCAAAGTTGCATAAAATAACTTGAAATAGGTAATAAGCAAATAATTGAAAACTAAGATACTGCCAATTTCATAATAACGCATCCGGTAGTTCGTGAACAGTACGAATACCAATAATGTAACGCTAAGATCATCGTAGCAAAAAGCATTATTCGGGGATTATTATTATTTGATAGAAAGAGGGTGGGCCTTGCGTCTCATAGCCACTGCGACCAGTAGATGATCTATTGTAGGCAGCCCCGTAACCTATTACAGCACCTCATTATTCGGGGATACAAAAATGTAACAAACAAGAATAAACAAACTACGAGAATGCGTAGCATTCGTAGGTCTCGTAGCAGCGCGGCTCCGTATTTTCGTAGTTAGAGAAATTGTTAATTTTGCTCTCGAGAGATTCCGAATAAGTACTTACACTCTAAACTATAGAAAGTGAATTTCATTATATTTACTTAAAGCAGGTAGATTCACATTGTTTTCAACAGATTACAATATGTATACGTAAGAGTAAGTAAATAGGTATACAAATTATCTGTTATTTACTCATTCATCAACGTACTTAGTACTTAACATAAAATAGGTTAATTAGTTAATTTCTTTACTTAAAAAACTTAATGAAGTTAAATTTGAAAAAAAAACGTAATAAGAAATTCCAATCCTATTAGACACTTAATTCGAATGTTTTCAAAATTCCAACTTCGAGTTAAAATACCAAACTACCGCCGAAAACTCACCGAAAAAGCATCAACAGGCGGCAACTCCTGGCATAAACTGCAGTTCCAGCACAAACACTCAGTCACTCGACACAAGTCAAACACTACGACCCCGCGACTCCGCGATCTCGCGTCGGTTGGGACACTGCGACGCGTGCGCTCCGCGCGGCCGCTGCGTGCGATATGGTCGGTCGGATATGGCGCGGCTAGGCTAGTCAAGTCGAGTCGCAACGGGCTGGCTGACTCGCCGGCTGCCGGTTGCAGAAAATGCGTTCTGCGATTTTGCGGGTAGACGAGTGCGTCTACCCGCATTTATTGCAGATAACGCGTAGGCTAGATAGATTGCTCAGACTCGGTAGCTAATAGCTCTGATGCTCCCTTCAGATAGACATTAATTGGATTCTTGTATGATTGTATGATGACTAAATCTTATTGTATGTATTAAAAACCACAAGCGAATTCGCGTTCCACCCTCATCATCATATTCAAGTGTAGTTCCCGCTTGCGTCCAAAGCTGTCGCTTTGGCCCAGGATACGCTTAGACCTAGATTCAGAATTTGGGAAGTCTGGTAATTACAATGAAGCGACTGCCGTCTGACCTTCGCAACCCTTTACAAGGGACTCAGACCAACTGAATCACAGTTACACGTTTCAGAAACTTACCTCACGATTTTATCCCTCACAGCCGAGCTAATGGTAGAAACACACACATAGATTTGAAAACTCCAGAGGTGCATGCCCGTATGTATGGAAGGCGCGATCTAATCCACTGAGCTACCATGGCTCTAAAAGTTAATAGGTAATCATTCCACTGCACCCTCACCATCTAGTGGTAGGTAGATCAGATTTTTAATCTTATCAAAATATCTACCTAAACCGAGTTCTTAAACCTGTTCTCAGATATTCAAATCAAGGTTTTCATTAAACGAATCTGAAACTACTCATTAAACAAGAAATAAAGTGATAACATCACATAAAACATGCATAGTAATTGTTTTGGTCCCAGGTTCACCTACCTAAGGTCTTGTACTGGAAACCAGAAACAAAAAAGAAATCACCCAGAGTCCAGACCCAACGCACATAATTCGGTTTTATCAAGACACTGGTGTTGGTTGTCATCATCTGAGCGTGTTATTTCCGGTCGCGCCCAAAGCCTTTGGAGCCCAGGGTACGCTTGGATGTGATCTTGGATTTGGTCAGTCTAGTAATTACATGAAGCAGCTGCCTTCTGAGTTCTGACCTCCGCAATCCGGGACCAGACCATCCCATGATTCAGAAACTTTCCAGAACATGTAGATTTCCTGTTGGTGCTAATAATATAATAGATTAATGATATTTTTTTTATATGAGAGTTGGCAGACGAATTCAGTGAGTTCTCGAAAGAAAGTCGATTGGATTTGACTACCGTCTGCACTGATAAGGGGTCAGTGGACAGTGCTAGCTGGTGATAGCGGTAGGATGATGGCGTGACTGTGACGGCGATAATGACGTGCGATAAAAAAACATTTATTGCAGATAACGCGTAGGCTAGATAGATTGCTCAGACTCGGTAGCTGATAGCTGATGCTCCCTTCAGATAGACATTAATTCGATTCTTGTATGATTGTATGATGACTAAATCTTATTGTATGTATTAAAAACCACAAGCGAATTCTCGTTCCACTCTCATCTTCATATTAAAGTGTAGTTCTCGCTTGCGTGCAAAGCTGTCGCTTTGGCCCAGGATACGCTTAGACCAAGATTCAGGATTCGGGAATTCTGGTAATTACAATGAAGCGACTGCCGTCTGACCTACGCAACTCTTTACAAGGGAATCCAGACCAACTGAATCACGGTTACACGTTTCAGAAACTTACCTCACGATGTTTTCCCTCACAGCCGAGCTAATGGTATAACCACACACATAGATTTGAAAACTCCAGAGGTGCATGCTCGGATTCGAACCACGACCGTATGTATGGAAGGCGCGTTCTAATCCACTGAGCTACCATGGCTCTAAAAGTTAATAGGTAATCATTCCACTGCACCCTCATCATCTAGTGGTAGGTAGATCAGATATTTTACGAGGTAATTAACTAGGATCGTAATCATAAAAATACTTACAGAACAGAAAGCCGGGGTATCATTAGTTTTCCTTAGGTCACGGGGGTAACAATATTAACAGGTCAAAAACCACTGATCAAGATGGATGACGGTCCAAATTCTCACGGAGCTCTTTCCTAAAAGGCTACATCAGCGACTTCTCAGACCTAATAGGCACGAGTTCATTGGCGGTGGTGAAACGAGCAACCAGACCCGCTTGCTCATTTGTATCCTGTAGCGTAAAAAAACCTGTCTCCGTCCTAGTCTATTCAAAATGAGCCAACTAAGAATATCAACCTTCTCCATATTAGTGGACCTTCCATTATCCTGACTACGAAGATTTTAAATTCCCTGAAACAGCAAACCGTGGCTAATCCCATCGCCTTAGATGTTGGCTTAGCATATCTGAATTAGTTCCACACGCCCAAAGGAAATGTACCTATATCCATATTTTTGTTCATTCCAGTTCCCAGGAGAGGGTATCTTGCGCGGCATCAGCGCGCATTAGGGTGCAGCGCGCGTCGCCCCGGGCGCGCCGCGTGCGCGTGCGCCTCAAAGGCGCCGCAGACCGCACCAGCTTGAGGTAGGTACGTGGGGTCTTGGCTGGATGCATTTTGTGCTACATCTTAGTGGGATGAGGCATACTATGAATAGTATTTGCTTTTACGTAAGCAAATATTTAAAGTTGAAACTCCAATTTTTAGAACGGTTCAACGGGTTCCCCCTAATGATAGGTTCTTATAACTATACTGATGTAAACATACATAAAAAATGTAAATTCTGGTCTACCGATTAAAAATAAATAAATTATGAAATCTAGCAAGTTTTTTATAAACCAACTTATATTGCGTTAATTATCCATTTCCACTCAAGCCTTACACAAAGCACTGTTCACCTATGTATAACAGCATTTCTTAAAACAATTCCCAAACTCATATTTCCAAAAAACATAAAACTTTTACAAGTCCTCTTTTTTTAATACGCAATGAAACTGCCGTTATCCTCAGGTGCAATGGGTCGACTACTTTATGATCTCTATTGGAATCCTTCCCAGCTATTCAGTGGCCCACTCACTCACCCTTCTAAAAGCATCACAGCCCCTACCCTAAAGATGTGTAATTATAGCCACCGATAGCTATACTAAACTAGCTATGCTAAACTGTAGCGAGGTGATGGCATAATTTATCAAGTAAAACAAACAGAACACGATAATCTTGAAGAAAATCATTAATCTCCACGAAATGGCGCAAACGCGATCGTTGACAATGAGGCTGATAACACAATTGACCCATTACCAATGAACACAAACGCAAAGCGCAGTTACATCTCCCACGGACAATACCGACGCGCACAATGCTGCGCGCGCGCATGGGAGCGCTGCGCAGACGCCGGCGGTAATGCGGCCATGCGAGCCTTCACTTACGGATATTTATTCCGTTTTTTTTTTGATAGGATTATAGGAGTCTGATGATTATAGGAGTATGTCCTGGGTAAGTGGTATTCACCGCCTATCCAATGAAGAAGAATACTCAGTAACACCAGTACTTGTGCCTACCTACAAGTTCCCTGTCGACCTTTTTTTATGGAATAATGCTCTTTTCTCGAAGGTTACATCCAGTGGTTTCCGCAAATGGGCGTCTACTTTGCCCTTCTTGCAGGAGGCCTTTGCCTGGAAGGCGAAGTTGACTCGATGCCTCTACAACGAGCCAAATAGGCAAGTAAAAACTTGGGAGAATTGACGTTTTGATCAATAATAACTTTTTAATTAAAAATATTTTTGTCTGAAAAACTATCCTACACGTTCCTGAACATTGTCTATTAAATCACAGGTAATTATAGAGTAGTAGCATGACTAGTTACTTTAAAAATTAAAAAAAAGTTAGTATGGAAAATGCAACTTCTAAGAAAATCGTCATAAAAAACGGCAATTTCAGGTAAAGACCAATATTTTGCGAGTCACTCCGTCCATGGGCGGCGGTGATCGTATCAGATGATCTGCTTACTCGATTGTGTTCCTTTCATATTAAAAAACTCAGGTAGAGCTCTGTTAACTTAACACTCTTCAAACACGTCACTACACTTGGCAGGGAATTCCAAACTGAGAGATGGACAGCCTAACCTCATGCATGGTGCATTGTGGCGGACTCATGCGCCGTGGGAGCGGAAGACGCCGAAACAAAACGACATGTTTTTCTGCGCCCGCGCCCCGAACACGCCCAGCGTCTGCCAATTTATTTTTATTGCACTAAATAAAGACTTAGGTTTCCCACGCAAAAGGATGCCCTACCTTTATGTACGTCCCTTTCTATACCTAACTAAATCTCCTTGCCATACTATCAGACTGCGCTATATGTATACTAACATAGTAGGTATGTCTTGAATGATTTCTTCAATTAGTAATGATTTCTTCAAATGACAAAATAGTTCTTCTGATTTCATAATAAGACATTAGAGTCGTTTGCTGATGTCCGTACATACATACCTTTTTTAGCACTATCTCATCGTCCATAGCGAGGGGGCTACACTAACCTAATGCTTCCAAGAATCATATTTTTTTTTCCAGAACTACAAATGACTTCTTTTCAGATAGAGAAATTGGAAAACTATTTTTTTTGCGAGTCCCAAATAACTTCGATTCAGCACAATCTAGAAATGTGATGTGATAGATAAAATTAAAACTTTAAATTATCATAAAAGCACTTAAGGACAACTTAAACATTTGGCAACCACTTCGTAAAAAGTCACTCCCACATCACCTGGCTTCGAGCCAAGGGAACACCTTCATTACGTGTGCTTGATGAGGAACACACAGCTCAAATTGACTCCGAGGCTGTTTAGTGTCGTGTGGTGTAGCCTACGAACTCGCAGTTTGTTAGTAAACAGCACTTAATTACAAACGCAATTAGTACCCAGGAGTCGTAAGGGGTCTCTGCCCACGCCACAATCGTAAACACTGAATAGCAGTGAGACATCTTCAACTTAGCCTTGAACTTTTGCTTCTGAAATTATGAACAGAGCCTACCCAGGTACAGACTAGACGGGTCGTAATCGAATTAATTCGTAATGTAAGTTTTAATGGTTTGAAGGTGTCTAAGAGTTTGTGTAGTAGTACAGTATACTGTACTTCGTCTTGAATTTCTACTTATAAATAATAAATAAATATTTCACAACATCACATACATTAATCTGATTCCGAGATAGGTAACTCAATCAAGCACTGTGTTCAAACCAAACCCCTACAGCGAAATTACAAATATATATAGATATAATGTCGTGATAGTCATACCATTTATTTTACCTACATATTCCAGGATTTTTTTTATTAATAACATCTCATACGTTGACCTGATAATGCTTTTCTTTTGTATATGTCACCGGAAAATAACAAGATCCGTAAGTTTATAAATTTACTAGGAAGTTTATATACTTTCGTAGGATTCTAAACGGGAGATAAATTTTATTATTTTACGTCCTATACATACTTATAATACACAGAAAATCTCCCAGCCCAACACAAACAGTCATGCACACAAATGTGTGTACTGAGCGGGGATCGAACCCACAGCCCTTGCACCAGAGGCAGCAATCACTACCACTGATCCAAATTGGTCGTCGACTTATGACATTGAACCTTGAAGCTTCCACAGCACTTGGGGTTTTCTTTCTCTTCCCATTATACTCGTAGATAAAACAAAATGTCCTGTGTGAAGTTAATGGTCGTGAAAATATTCCTAAAAAGACACAAAACTTATTAAAACTCGAAAATTCTATGTACGCTAGTGGACTTATTTGAATTGGTCAGCACGTGATCCTGTGGAACTATGTAATTAAGGAATAATACAAACATAAATATATGTTCTGTGAATGGGTGCAGGGACCGTGGATCCTGTACTTAATCGGTCATTTGTCATCATTATAAACATTTAGACGCTTCAGTACAGTTCTCTCCAAAAATTTCGACTTAGATTTTCGCATTTGGCACTTACTTTTGACCGTTCAAACATTTTGAAGACTTCTGCTTCACTCCTGTTGTCTGCACTATGGCACATAGTGGCGGAATCCTCGGCAAATAGAATTAGCCTGTGGTATTGAATTAGCCCAGCAGCAACAGGTGCGCGAACTTTCATCATTTGCCTAACGACTCTCTTAATTATGTTTCGCTATCAAGGCTTTAAAGGCACTTTAATTAGAAATTTAGCTTTTGCGTCTTTTAAAGTATTTTTACAACTTCGAGTAATAACTACCTGTACTTAGTTACTAACGTAAACTAATAGGTACTTGCATCAAGTACAAACTTCAGCAACTTTAGTAACTTTTGTGATGGAAATTTAGTTATCCTTAACGCTTTGTTTAGTCAAAGGTTCAAGTTCGTGCCATGATGCACAAAGACGTACGTTCTCTGTAAATAGAGATAGGTACAACACTATCATTAATTGGGCTTTGTTTATTATTACCTTTTTTTATATGAGAGGTGGCAGACGAGCAGACGGATCACCTGATGGTAAGCAATTCCGCCGCCCATGGACACCCGCAACACCAGTGGAGTCACAAGTGCGCTGGCAACCTTTTCCCCTTCCTCTCATTGGGCCTCCGGTAACCTCACTCACTACGGCGAAACATCAGCGCCTGCGCTGCTTCACGCCGGTCTTCTGTGAGGCATTGGTATCACTCCGGTCGAGCCGGCCCATTCATGCCTAAGCGTGGCTCTCCCATATTTTTTAGTTCCCACCTTATTTAGTTATACTATTTTTTATTTTACATTTATCTTTGTCATTCAAAAGTATTGTCCTGTGCTAGAAAACATTTTCAAATGTGATTTATTTTTATAATAGCGTGTTTATTATTTTTCTCGCATCAGGAAGTAACTTAACGTAAACAATTTAACATAACTATTTCCAATGCTAAAAACATGTTTACTACGTTCCGGATCAGTCTGGCATCAATGAATTTAACGTAGGTAAATATTTGAAGACTTGCACCAAAGTTGTCCGCAGCGTGATATAAGCGTTCCATTTTATGCAGTTCGGCTGCGCTGAAGCGGTGCTCCAATATTCCGAGTGTTGCTCCGCAGTGCAGGTGGCTAGCCCCGAGAGCTGACCCCTGTTAGGGATGTGGCTTCGATGCCAACGAAACGTATCCATAATCAAACTTGCAGGTATGTGGAGTCCAATTGACTTTTGAATTCAATTTAAGTGGGTAGATCATTTGCTAGAGTATTTTTATTTGTTCACCCAGAGTAAAATGTCCCTTATACATCACCATAACCACCCCTAATCCCCCAACGGACGGGCCGTTGGGGGATGGTGGAGTAGTGTGGAGCTCTCCCCATTGGCCTTACCCACTGTAACCCTCTCGGACGTTGGAGGAAGGAGGAAGCTTAGTGGGAGAGTTATGAAGAGAGGCCAACCCTCAAGTCACAGCCCTCCTCAGTTACTAGTCTATCTCGACTTGAGCATAGTTCGAATTTCATGGGGAGTAGCATCTACTCCGCATGAGATATGAACTATTTTGACGGTTATTGTAGCTTGGGACATTTTCCCTCTGATTCCAAAACGTGATTTAAAATAAGTAGTGTGATTAATACTAAGGGAATAACTGAAGAACTAGAATAAACATTATTACAAAACTAAGTTTAACGTTATTTAGTATATCAACTATAATAATAGAGTTAAACCACCTGGACCCCTAGTTTAAAATGAAAACTAAAATAATAACCTCCAAATTTCGATTCAGTTACCATGACAACTTATCTCTGTGACAGTTCATTCCGTTTTACGCTAAAGTTATTTGTGAGGAAGTAGTTAATTTATTTTTGGGATTTAATCCAAAAATATAAGCAATTCCTATGCATATTACTTGGAAACCTTACTTACGTCAATATTTAAATTTATTGTTGCTTAAAAACCAATCATTAGAATTTTTATTTCAGACATCAAAATAAGGTTATATAAAATGAAATGTCACTGAATGAATGATTGAATGATTCGATCAATTTTGACACTATCCTGCGCTACTAAGTTGTCTACGGTTAGTAGAGGATTTGTAATAAAAATTTAAGAACTAACATTATTCCATAATAGTCATGAACTTGCTAGTTTAGGATTAAAAGCGGTATCAGAGCAGTTTTTTGTAATAAGAGGGTTTAAGTTTAAGATAATGAGTGAAAGGTATTCCAATAACGATACCTAACATAAGTGTTAGTGTTCATTAATCGCGATTTAAGCCATGAGGGCCTATTCTCGAGCACTCAACATCGAAGTCGAGTTAGAGATTGTATGAACGAATGTATGAAATCTCTAAATTCGAGTTCAATGTCGAATGTACGAGAATTATTGCCCCTCTGAAATGGAAAATGCTTGAGTAATAGATTGTAATAATAATCCGACGAATGGCTATCTGTAGTTATTTCAAAGAGAGATGAAGTGATGACGTAACATTCCCAAGACATTCAACTTATGAAAAGAGGCGTGCAATGTAGGGCAGCACTACGCTCCCGTTTCGCTCGTGCCGTATCCCGGGGCGAGTCAACACTTGACACGCTCGCGAAGCCGGCCACGTCTCGGCTTCAATATGGGCCACGTCTTGGCTTCAATGAGGGCCACGTTTAGGCTTCATATGTGCCACGTCTTGTTGCTTTGTGCTCGTTTAAGCTGCGACTGCCCACGGCGAGATTTGCTCTAAACTGCCTTTAGAATAGGAATAGCCACTCGGGACTTGCGTCCAAAAAGTATGAAAAGAAAACTTATGATTTTTTTGCGTTTTATCTAACTACATACATACTTTACTTACCTCAATAGGCAATAGTATTGAGTATTGATGTAAGTAAAGTATGTATTTGCTCCATAATGTAACATACAGGGATGGTTTATAGTAATATTAAAGTACAGGATACACCTCCTTACAAGCAGGTAGGATTCATTAATAATATGTACCTATCCTCCAACCGATTAAGGCTACGGGCGGCTAATCTCAACGATCAGCCACGTACGTAGGATATATTATAGTCCTCAAGTGTGTGCGCCCTATTCCCTTACCCTCATATTCCGATGGGACACCAGCGTGACACAAGCAGAGAGGGGCACACCCGTTGGGCACAGGACCAACGGCTTAACGTGCTTTCCGAGGCACGGGGGTACATGACCGACTTCCAGACTCCGAGCTGACACTAAGAATTTCTTACCGAAAACATAGGTACACATTTTTGGCACGACCGAACCCGGCAGCTCTTGCGCAGCCGTCGCTTTAAAGTGCGACCCACTAACCACTGCACTACCGAGGCAATCAGCTAGAATTCATTATTAAGGATAACAAAGCCTAGACGTCCAGTATAAAATAGTATAGTAGTAGTAATAGTATAGTACTTTTTATGCGGCAAAAGAACTTCCTTAGTTCATAACCCGGTTTTGCCGGTGAATCGCTCAATCTATCAGATATAAATTTACACGAGCCAGCGTCAGGTTAGTAAAGTAAAATAAAAATAAAAACCTGATGCGAAGATATGTCATGCGTATTGTTTAAATGAGCGATTGCTACATTTATTGCTAGCAAAAACTGCCCGCGGACCCGTGTAGGCGGCCGTGACACGTGCTCTGATGTTTTTATGATATTATTCTCATTCTTAGTGGCCAGAGGAATGAATGACAGTAAATAACTTCCATCTTGACATTTGATAGAATATGCTTGAGATTTGCTAAGTATATTGACCGTATAACTTTTGTTATATTGAGTATTATATTATTTTATTTGGTATTTTGTATACTATTACTAATCAGCCTTAAGTCCTCATCATCAAAATTACAATCACAATACGACTTTGGACGAAATCAGCATTTTAAAAAAAGGTTGGCCCCCATTGCCCGAGGGTTGGGGTAACAAGAACCAGTAGATGGGGTAATGAAAACCATAGGGGCAATGGTAGCCAGAACACCAAAACTGAACTGAAACATAAAATCTTTAAAACGTAACAATACCAATATAAATAAGCTCCCCGTCATTTATCATTAAACGTAATAAAAACCATCAGTGGGTTATATTAGAAAATTTAATAAAAACCATCTGTGGGTTATATAAAAAACGACTCCGCGCTGTGCTTCCCCGAGTAAATGTGGGTAGTAGATGGAAGGTGGCAGGCAGCGCTCTTCTGACACCACTGGTGTTGCGGTTCTCTATGAGGTACCATCGCTAATAAGCATCACTTATCCAACATTAAATCCACTGTGTGGTGTGGTGTCTTCTGAGTAGAAATCGACATTCCGAACCAGCGCGGTAGATGATAATATATGTGTACCTATTTTGACATTCATAAGTGTTCTACGGACCTGAATACGGAATTGAATAAAGATTTTTTATCTATTATCTCTATCTTTAGTGACACTATTCGCCGTGTCCCATCAGAATATTACCTAAGAAAGGGGACACAAATTTATTCTATCAGTTATTAGCTCTAAGACATTCATTGTAATTGCTATCTTATTAAAACCTGCTGTTGGTCTTCCGAATAAAAAATAAAATGAATAAATATTTTTATGTTATTTTTATTTATTACCACCTACTATCAAATGTCCTTTGCCTAATGGTTGTCTGGTAGAAATAGCTTTCAGCGATAAGACCGTCGAAATTGTACATCAAATGTTTGTAATGCTTAGCAGGTACCTACTTAAGTTTTGTATTTTGGGCAATAAATTATATAATATTTGCATACCTACCTACTCCGCATACCTACCGTTGCATACCTACTCCGCTGATCGTTGAAATATAATATATAATATAATAATAATAAGTTTTTATTGAAAAACCACGAGAACATAAATACTTATAATCTACTTTTACTAAGGTAAATTTTAATTTTGTTGCCTGAACTAGAACTATCGATTTCTACTGAAAAGACCAACGAAATCAATTGTTGTTGGTCTTTTCAGTAGTAATCGACATTCCGAACCAGTGGTAGATGATAAATATGTGCAACTATTTTGACATTCATAAGTGTTCTGTATGAATCTAAATTGAATAAAGATTTTTTAACCTTTATTTTTGTTACTCCAGTGACGTCGTGTGCGTATACTGTGGAGTGTGGTATCATTGGTAAATCATCAATTAAACCTATTTCCGCGTGGGGCGCGCGCGTGGGCCCGTGTTTACTTGCGTTTACGCATTTTATTGCAATTATGTTACTTATTTTTAATAAAGCCATTAATCGGTATTGCGACTGCAATTTATAAGTACAAAGGCATGAGCGGTATTTATTTGATTAATCGACAAATTTCATTGATATCGTTGAGCTAAAAGTTAAGAAATCTTTTCTGGCAGTTTTTAATGAAGTTCATTGCAGTGGCTGTGCTGTGCCTAAGCGTGGAAAGTTCAATTTCCGGTCGAGTCAATGTAGGAAACATTTTTTTCAAAATTGAGCCTGGCCTGGGTGTGCAGAAGATGTCACGCGCTATCGAGAGCTGCTAGTACTCAAAGAGAGAAAGCACCAGTTTGAGTCTCTATAATATTCCTCCGGCTACGGCGGCCTATCGTAACGATCAGCCAACACAAGTGTCACTCTCTATTCCATTACCCTCGTATTCCGATGGGACACCAGCGCGTGACACGACCGAAGAGGGATCAGGTGCAGGACCAACGGCTTAACGTGCTTTCCGAGGCACGGGGGTATGAGACCGCCAACTTCCAGATTCCGGGTTAAGACTAAGAATTTCTTACCGAAAACTTAAGTACAAATTGGCCTGAATATGGGATCGAACCCGGGACCTCTTGCGCAGCTGTTGCTTTAAAGTGCGACCCACTTAACTCCAACCACTGAAAATTATTAATATTTAGCTTGGTAGGTATAATGTAATATAACGGCCCACCTGAAAATACCTCAAAGCGCGCGGGCCGGGTCGCCTAGGAATTTTACAACAAGGCCTTTGAAAGCGGTGAAAAGCCCGCCCAAGTTCGCGTGCCGAAGTTTAATTAATTTACGAGATTAGTGCTACATTATTAAATTCGTCAGCTGAATTTAAACTTACTTAGGTACCTACCTACAATGTCTACGTAACGCAGGTAGGTAAATAAGTAGATATCTTAGTTCAGTTAGAGAGTAAGTCTAGGTTACCCACCTTAACGAACCAAGAGCCTTAGCTAGCCATTTGCCCTTGCGTGAAGGAAAGGAGATGTATATTGAAATTTAAATTTGTTGAATTCTACATTTCGTAATAGTAATGCTTTCCCTGGGTCATACAAATTTGCGATTCGCTTCCAGCTAAGAAACGGAATTTCTTGCCGAATTCTGTGTTCCCAGGACCTAAAACTCGGTTGGTCGTGACCCCGGGGTCCTTTTGTGGCACTTAAAGGAATTCATGGACTTCCGTTACTTTGATGAACCATGGAGCACCTGACAGTTGTATCAGTATGTAATTTTGGGCTCTTTGCAATATGGTGATGTTTGAAGCGCTAGTAGAGCCCCAGAGTTGCAAGCCGTACGTCCATATTGGTTTTATGATGGTCTTATATATTAGAAGCTTGTTGTCTAATGCTAGTCTTGAGTTTCTTCCCATTAGCCAATATAGGCCTTGGTATTTCAGGTTGATCTCATCCCTTTTGGTTTGGACGTGCTTCTTCCAGGTAAGTCTGCGGTCTAGGTGCATACCCAGGTATTTGACGTGTTGGCGGTGTGGTAGTTGGGTGCCGTTGAGGCTAACTGGAGCACAGTCGTCTTTACGCAAAGTAAAAGTGACGTGCACCGATTTCGACACACTGGCAGCAATTCTCCATTTGGATAGCCATATTTCTATTTCGTCTAAGCTGTCCTGTAAGATTTTTGACGCTTCTGTTGGGCTCTTGTGCGAAGTCAGTAGTGCCGTGTCATATGCGAAGATGGCCACAGTGACCTTTGTGCTTTGCGGTAGATCACAGGTATATATTGTGTAGAGGACTGGTCCCAGTACTGATCCCTGCGGAACGCCTGCAGACGCTTCATAAAAAGTAGATGTGCAGTTGTTTTCTTTTACTTGGAAGATTCTATTTACTAAGTAGGACTTGAGTATTTCAAAGTATGTATGTGGCAGTACCGTTTTTATTTTGTATAGCAGTCCTTTGTGCCAGACTCTGTCAAAGGCCTGCTGGATGTCGAGAAATGCCGCGGAGCAATATTCCTTCTTTTCGAATGATTTTCTAATTTTTCTGCAGTCCCTGTGCACTTGCTCTATTGTAGCATGTTCCTTCCGAAATCCAAATTGGTGATCTGGGATTACAGACTTTTGTTTGAGAATTTCCATCATTCTGTGTAACAAGCTCTTTTCAAACAACTTGGACATTGTAAGCAGTAGACTTATTGGTCTATATGATGTGATATCATTCGCAGGTTTTCCGGGTTTGTGGATCATTATCACTTGTGATACCTTCCACAAGTCCGGGAAATGTTCCACCCTCTGTATTGCATTAAATATCATTGTGAGGAACACGATTCCTTTACGAGGTAATTCCTCTAGGTCCTTATATCAATTAAGTCATATCCCGGTGCCTTGTTGTTGTCAATGGATTTGATGTTTCTTTGAAATCTCCCTGGGTGTGACAGCTTTTATGGGTAAGTCCAGTTGGAAATCCTGGTTAAGAGTTAAATCTATGTCTGATTCATCTGAGCTTGGTTTTGCATCATTTGGTTTGAATACCTCGCTAAGGTGTTTTTTTCTTGACTAGTTCTAATCCAGTGCCCCTCTAGACTCCTCAATGGAGGTTTGTGGTATAGCGGTTTATTAATGTTTTTGCAGGCCTTCCATAATGAGTAGTTGGTTGTTTTGGTAGCTGATAATCCTTCCAAGTATGTCGCTAGGGCTTCTTGATTGGCTTCAGCTATTAGGCTTTTAAGGGCCTGGATCGCCCGATTTAGTGCTGTGTTGTCACTTGGATATCTACTGGCGTGACATACTCGACGCAGTCTCCGTTTCTCCCGTATTTTACGTCTTACAGTTTCTGAATAAACTTTACGCATTGGTGGTCGTTCAGTAATATCTGGCGTACACTGCCAGCAGCTTTCCTGGATCACGGTGGTTATTTTTCTTGCCGCTTCGTCCACATCAGATTTGGTTCTCAGTGGTATCTGTAGGTAAGCCTGTTATGGACTAGTTCGCGAAAAGAAATCCAGTCAGTGCGTTTGTTGTATAGTTTAATATCTTTATCGTTATTAAGAACGCTAGTACCAATAGACAGAATAATCGGGACGTGATTGGTGTTGCTGTCTAGGCACGTTAGTATGTTTTAAAAAAGTCCCGAAAGACCCTTCACGACGAAAAAGTCTATCACATCTAGTAGTCTGTTTGGGTCTGTGGGCCAATTCTTTGGCTCTGATGTCGAGATTGTTGTGGAGTTATTCTTGTCTAAACTTTTCTTAAGTTCCCTGCCCCTCGAGTTAGTAAGCCTAGAGGCCCAGTGAACATGTTTGGCGTTCCAGTCGCCTCCAACAACAAAACGTGGTCCAAGTGCGGTAGATAGTGCGTCGTATTGCTCGTCTTTAATGTTAAGACAGTAGCATTAACTGGTAAGGGGGCCTGGGTACCCGCCCTCTTACAGTCTTCGGTAACCAATTTCTCACTCACAGGCCCGGTAACCTGCGAGCGCCGGGTACTAGCCGGATTGCATGGCAAAACATTCTCGTTATTATCGCTCCAGTCTCCAGGCTCCAGTTTCCATCTCCTAGACCAATTGCCATTTCAAGGGTGACTAGGTGTGGTCCCCCCGGGTCCGAGCTTTGATTAGAGTGGCGGCTCATACCCGCCACTGTCGTCCTCTATCATCGGCTTTGGTACTATTTTTAGAGAAAATTCAGCCACGAACATTTCCCAGTACCCCTCAAGAATTGTTCCGCGACTGCCGAGGCAGCTAGCCAAATACGGCCGTTTCGCTATCCGCAACCTGCGACGCGGTGGGTGGCACAGGGCAGTGCCCCTGGGAATGGTCACCCAGAACCCCCAGCATGCATCTTCTATGCAAATAAATACCTAAGCCACATCGCTTTCCATCAGCTGCGATTGAAATCAATCGTTAGCATATCGTCGTTGAAGTTCTAACACCACGTAAGTCATTTTTTGACAGTTTTGACATTTTGATGCCAATCGCTAGAGAATCGATAGACGGCATCATTTCGCCCAATCAGAATCAAGATACGACCAATAAGAACCTTTAAAATTACGAAAAAGTAACAGCACAGAAGTCATAAAATGACCTACGCTTGGAGATGACCACGTAAGTGACGATTTAGTTTTTCATGTTTTTATTAATTTGCTGGTAGCGGTTATGACATTTTGATGCCATTCGTTAGAGACTTAGAAGACGGATCGTTTTTATCAATCAGAACTCAGTTGCGACCATAAAAAACCTTTTAAATGTTGAAAAGGTAACAGAACGGAAGTCAACAATTGAATCCTAATGGAAATAGCACGTTAGTCTCCGATCAGTTTGTTGGCTTCTCTGAAAATTTGCTTAAAATGAGTTACGTGGTGTTAGAACTTGAACGATAATATATGGTAAGTGGGTGTAGAATAAAATATTTTCATTCATGTTTGCCATATAAAATCCTCGCTCGTTAAAAAAATGTCTTGCTCGTTTGCCTCCCTTTCTCATAAAAAAAAATATTGACTGCAGGCTTAGACAATTTAACTGTCGACTGCAGGTAAACTTTGAGGTAAACAAGCCGTCAATCAACATGGAAACAACTGTCATTGGATAAGATAATTTGTTTATTTGGCACCTTAAATTTTTACAATACAGTTTTTAAATGTATAATACAATTCAAACAGTACAGTAGAAACATAGTACAATACAATAAAAAAAACAGTAGGCACCTAATAGGCCTCCGCACCATGTCGTGAAGACCAGGTGACCTCCCCACGCCACATCATACCACCACGTGCCGTCGACGTTCCAGAGAGACCCGCGTCGTCGGAGACTCGTAGGTACGTGCCTGTTTGTAACATAAACCCAATTTCAAATACTTATTACCTAATTGATGTTGAATTGAAAGTGTATTATGTTTTTTCTTATGTAAACGGCTACAGGCTAGTACAATACTTAAGATAACGCCTAGCAAATAAATATAGCAAGCTATCATTCCTGCTCTTCTGCTGGTTGTGTTTAGTCGTTTTTACCGGACGGTGCCACTGCCCGGTATGGTAGCCCCATAGTCTTAGGATGCCGCCCTGGGTAGCCCAGATTATGGTCTAGTATGTAAGTTAGTTTCATAAATTCTGCCATTGTCACGATCATTATCTGTTTGTGAACCGAAGTTAAATAAATAAATTGGTGTGGGCCACATCAATCGGAATGGCATGGCATGGGGACCCCGTTAGCTTCTCAAACAATGCTTATATCGACTTTCTCGTCGAATTTTGAATAAATTCGATAAAAAAAGTCAACCTTATTTCAATATTTTTTTTCTATTTCAGAGAAAATATAATTTTATATATGTATTAAACCTATTTTTATTGCTAATGGTTCCTGAACGAAAGACGTAATGTCACAATCATTTGACATTACTGAATGACATTGACAATCAGTCAAAAAGCCTGTGTCAAAAAAGTGACTAAAAACCGCGTAAGGCATGGAAAAATACATAAAAACTAAGAAAAGTTTTTACGTATTCATCCAATAAAAACAATCACAATGTTCGCAAAACCTTACAAACAGAAGTCGAACAACACTCTGAAGAATTCCGAGAAGTACGACCAATTTTAAAGTTCTTGCTATTGGATTCTGTTTTGGTGAAGTTTTCTGAAGGTTTCCTTGTATGTTTTAGGAAGCATCTAGTGCAGCGCATTCTAGATGAGTTCCCGGGGGTGGCGGAGGAGCGAGCGAAGGATCTCGTGCCGGTGAAGTCGAGTACTAGCTGCATGAGGCTGGTGCTGCACTCCGGGGAGACCGTGGGCGTGTACGTGGTAGACGGAGTCCCCGCGCTCCTGGAGGTGGACGAGGCTCTCGTGCCCACCGTCTGCGCGCTGTGGAAGGTGCCAGAGCTGGTGCCCACACTCATTGTGCACTCACCTGTGCTGCCCAAGGTAACATACAAGTTTCTTTATATAGTTGGTTCGACAATTTAGACATAGCCGAAGTGAATGTGTTGTAATAAAACAAGGGATTCTTTACCTTAACACTGGACCCTTTTTGTCACCAACTCTGTCTATTTTGCCCAGTATTTCAAGCATAGTAAAAATCTTTTTCCCAGCATTCCCTTGAGAGAAACATCGCCGGATTAACCTGTGAAATGATTCTCAGTGTTGTTTAACAAATTGATCAATCATTTTAATTGTAAAAAATTTCAAAGTATGTAAGTCCAAATTTACCTAAAACTATGTACATATGTATTGTATACCTTGAAATATGTACTCCTTTTTCTGCTCTTAGAATCTCTTTCTGTATATTGAATGTGTATAAATATACCTTTACCAGGTATTAGGAGGAGCCCCGCTGTACCTGCCGGGCGTGGTGCGCGGCGCCGTGCCCCGCTTCCAGCGCGGCGGCGTCATCGCGGCCAGCACACACGACAACGCCGCCGCCTGCATCGTGGGCCGCGCTGCCGTCTCCCTGCAGGATATGCAGTACATGGCTGCGTGAGTATATATATTTCTTCTGAAATAACCTTATGATTAGCAAATATTAATTTGTGGTCACTGACAATATTAACCTTACTAGCTTTTCAATGAGAGAAACCTTTGTATTTTGAATTTTCTGCTTATTTCTTTAAAAATGGAATTACATATCTAATCTTAGTCATAAACATAATACTAAGCTAATTTACCAATAGCATAAACAACATATTGAAAGTTAGTCACATTAGTTTTATTTTAAATAACTTTCATCTCACTTGAATTAATCACTTCCTTTTCATATAAAATGTAATGTTCCAGGGGTGTATGTATGGAAATAATCCATGTGTTTGGAGACCTACTATGTAAAGAGCCAAAGTTTTCTAAAATCGAGCGACCCAAGCTAGGCACAGCCTCTTATCCTAATGACGTAGCTGAAAGTCTTGCTGCAGATATCAATCAGGTAATCCTTTTTTAGTGTGCATAAGTAATTCATGTATTTATCAATGGTCTTGAGAACTGTTAAGAATATTTTTGAATGATAAGAGTCAGGTTTTCCCAAACTGTGCGAAAATGTCCCAGGAGATAAATTGCTTGGTAATTAAATGTTTACTTACTTACCGATTGAGCGCTGTGCTCCTTCTGTCCCACATGGAGTCAAATACTGTTTTTCTTGATAACTTTTTACTAGACTAGTAGAAAATAGACTAATCTTAGAGGCCCTGGGGGAGGTTTACATTATTTATTGTTTTTGGTGATGTTTGCAGCTCAGTATACAGCCCCAATTGAAGGAAGAGTGGCCGAGCTTGGTGAAGCAGGCCCCGGCGCCCGCGCAGCACGAGCCCGCGCTCATCCCCGACGCGCCCGCACTCCAAGCACACGCCGACGCCAACGAAGATGACGACGAAATGGACGATACCACTGGTATAGGTAAAATCTTGTTATCTAATGAATATATTTTGCATTTCTTTTTTAGAACCTAAAATCAGAGTACCTAGTCTTTTAAAATAACACTTACAATTTTATTTTCTTATTCTGTGTTCCTTCAGAAAAGGCCACCCCCATTCTTCTTTATTCTATCTGGCTACCTATTTCCCCCTAATACTGGTCCAGCTCTCTCACTGGTCAGCTAACACATACATTAAAGCCATGACTGTAGTTGTAGTGTACATCTCTGTTATAAAAGTAGATGACATGTGATTATGTTATGGAATCCCAATATAATATTTCTTATAATCTTCCAGATATTGTTATCCCATAATATTTCTCATGCCAAACACTGCATTATTTAGACATTCTAAAAGAGAGGAAGTAAAGGGATATTTGTTGGTGTTCCAGAAGAGTCCCAGGTGGAGGAGGACAGCATTCCGCAAGATATGGACGGGCTGCTGCAGTGGTGCCTCCTCTCCTTCCTCAAGCTGGACGGGAAGCACGTAGAACTGCCGCTCAAGACCAACCTGCTGTACAGGTATGACTTCATTTACCTATATCTATACTATTTATAAAGAGGTAAATTCTAAAGACAATACTAGACAAAAAAAAAGGTTTTATAGTTCAACCGGAAAGGCGAAACACTTGAGCGAAGTAATCGACACACAACGCCATCTATTAACACGGTTTGGAAGTTATATAGAAAAAGAACCTACTTTCGCAAAATTAAGGTGACGGGTAGGGCACACTAGCGACGCCAATTGATTTTAATTTTTAGTTACTAAACCAGATCTATTTTAAACAATTTCAGGGTTATAATCTCTCGACAAACACTTATACTATTTATTCAATTACCATGCACAAATGTTGTCACCTTAAGTCCAGAAATCAAGTGAGAAAGGGCCAAGAATATTTAATATCCTCGCAGTTCTCATATTCTCAAGCGCGCCTTAACTAAGCGACGTCGGCAACATAGAATGGATCCATGGCGATGAGGGCTACGGTCCATGTATACAGACCTTACCGACATTCTTTAGGTGGCAGAAGTATCACCTGATGGTCAGCGATTGCCGCCGCCGATAGACAACCGCAACACTAATTTGTAAAAATCTTGAAACTAATAAATATTGTTGTAAGGTTTATTATAACATTTTAATTTTATTTCAGAAATCACCTAATGCCTTTGTGTCCATCAGATCGGACGTTAGAAGTTAAGAAGTCAAGTTATAAGAAAATGGGGAAATTTCTCGAAGCCATGCAAAAGGTAATATCAGGCACAATGAAATTATCCATAGTAATGATTTAAAATTTACTTGATTTTCTTCGGCAGCTGAATTTAAAAGTAAATAAATAACTATAGCAAAACGTATGTAAGTATTATGGGTAAAACGAAGGATGGCTGATTCCCGTTGTCCACCCCCTGCTTGTCCACGCTGGGTGGACAACGGGAATAAGCCCAAATAATTAGATAGAACAACTACTTTTAATATCTTTGTAGTGAATACTTACCGTTTGTCGTTAATAAATAATAATAAAAAAATAAAAATTGTTTATTCGTTTCAACAACAACCATTAAAATTTAGGTGTTGACATCCTCTAGTAGGTACAAAATTAGCACCTGTGTCAGAGGAAGCCACTCTTCCTTAACAAAAAATCAGTTACATACAACAAATAAACAGCGCATAAGGATCTATCTGTGTGTGTGCGTGTGTGTGTGTGTGTGTGTGTGTGTGTGTGCGTTGTGTGTGTGTGTGCGTGTGTGTGTGTGTGCGCGTGCGTGTGTATGTGCGTGTATGTGTGCATGTGTGTGTGTGTGTGCGTGTGAGAGAGAGTATGTGTATGATGGATCATCATCTCAACCAGGGTACGAACTTAAGATATTTTCAGTTTCATTATAGTCTAAGATTTTTAACCAAGTGCTAAAGTTTAATTTTACATTCTCTAGATGTTAATGAATATATTTGGATGATTCTATTTATTTTATTGTAAACTAGTGACGATAAGTATTTATATTGGTGCTGAGCAAAACGTGTGTGTGTAGATGTAACAGGCGCTACCTTATCCTTACGTCTTCTATGCTCTTTAACCGGGTGGAAACCTAGGGATCTGTGTAGTTTTAGAATATTTTGTAGTATGTATGTTAATGTTCAAGGAAGGCCTGCTCGAGGTGCGCGAGATCGAGAAGGGCGTGGACGCCGTGGTGGCGGTGAACGTCGCGCACGCGCTCGTGCGCCGACACCACGCCCCCGAGCGCGCGCGCGTCGCCGCTCCCGTAGCCGAGCCCGGCCAGTACGCGCCGCCCGCCATCCGCGAGATGTTCTGCGTCACCGCCAACGTGGCGCCACTGTTTCCGGAACATAGGTCAGCATTATAACACCTGTAAACACGTGTAATTCTGGGCGTTCCGAATTAAAATGGGTCAATATATATAATAAAGTTTCAGGGACTATAATATGAATGTCAGTAAATCAGGACCGGGTACTTACTCTTACTAAACAGTCGAATTATAAAGCGTTCCATTCTACCCCACCAGTGGGGTGCCTTGATGGGGCAAAGTGGAAATATTCGGTACTTCGACGTATAAGAAAGGGGGCTTAAAGTCGGCACACGCCACACGTAGAAGGGTAGGAGGTCAATGATGTGTGACAGACAAGATCACATTTATTAAATTGAATATTCATTTCAGACATCAGAATCCATCAATGTATTGAAGAACTTATTCTAGTGTCAGTAAAGGTGTAAAAAGTCGCAATTTAAAAAAAAGTTGGGTAATCTGTGACCGATGCGTCCCCAGTGCTATTACAAATTTGAGACATCAACACATCGGGGAATGTAGCTGCATTCAGTGGCACAGTAGCGAGGAGTCCCGCGGTTAGGTTTATTAAGTGTTAATTTTTTGTTTTCATACATAGAAAAGGCACAGCGCTGACGGCGGCGGACGTGCGCGCGGCCGTGACGCAGCACGTGCGCGCGCGCAGCCTGCCCGCGCAGCGCGCGTGCGTGCAGCTCGACGCCACGCTGGCCCACATCCTAGGGAAGCAGGAGCAGGTGCCCGATGCTTACTCTTCATAACATTCAATACTCATTTAGAGCCCGCGTCACCAAAGCAGTCCCGTGAAAAGTCCGCTTCAGTCACCATTAACATTCAAATTTGAGCTTTATTGCCATAGACACAACCAAACTGATAATTTTAGTTTCGTGCTTTGACGCGGAATTTCTTTCGTGGAGCCGATCTCTACCATTACACGATGATAACGTAATACTTAATCGATACCAGAGCTGAAAAATTTGTTATTCCATTTTTTCCTACCAATTCACAACGCCTCACTTTGACAACTGGGGAAAACTAGAAAAATCTTCAAAAGACAAAATAAATCACCTTAGTGTTCTTATTACGAGTATCACGTCTTCTATTCTTCTTTTCACCACTTTTTTTGCAATTTTTAAAAGAAATAGGCACATTGAATAAAATTAACTTGAAAAGTAAATTATATTTGTTCCAGGAGTTTGTAAAATGGGATGAGATCATGAACGGCGTGCAGAACAAGCTGACGCCGAGCACGGAGATGCGATTCTCGGACGGCACCGTGCGCCTCACCAAGAGCCGGCTGGAGCCCGTGACCATGCAGGTCGCAACGCGTTCAGGCAATAAGAAGGTATTCATCTTATTTTTATAAAAGAGGCGAAAAACCAGTAATTTCGGTTAAATAAATTAGGTTGACAATAAAATAACAACATTGTAAGATTCTGTTCCCAAAGGGCGGCCACTGCATATATACTTACCTTATCGAGTTAATGAAAAATACCCCTTTATATTGGAGAAGCAATGGTCTGCCATATGGCATATCTTAAAGCAAACAAGGCTATTTACTGTTCTTCTTCCTCCAAGATGAACCATGGCAGAGAGTGAGAGTAAAGAAAGAAACTTGGATTTGAATCCCACCTGAAGACATATTGAGGATTTTTTTTATGCTTTAGGGTTCGGTGCGAAGCCAAGAGCTAGTCAAGCACCAATAAAAAGAAGCATAATTTATCAGATTTTGTGTCTTCCTAGGTGACGCTGGTGTCGAACCTGGAGGCGTTCGGGTTCAACCTGGCGGCGCTGGCGCACGTGTGCCAGGCGGGCGTCGCGGCCTCGTGCGGCGTCACGCGCTCGCCCGCCGCCAAGCACGACCAGCTCATGCTGCAGGGCGACCAGGTCACTAGCCAACGAATACTTACAACTCACCCGTAAATTACGTCGCAAATCTCAATTTGATTGTCTCTGATAAAGATATTTACAGTAACCTGATATTCCACATCCCCCCACCGCCAGCTTATCATATTAATAGTGGGAGAAAGTGGTATGAAATGCGTTCAAATCGTAGTTTCACATAAGCACCTCAATAGCCAGTGAATTTGTTCTCATAACACTCAAAAATAAACAATAACTAAGTTGAAACACTCATCATTGAATATGATTTAATCCAATGTATATTTGTATTGTTTACAGACATACTTCATTGCTAAACTGCTGATTGAAAAATATGGTCTCCCTAAGAAGTTTGTTGACGGAGCAGACAAAGCTCTAAAGAAGAAAAAGTGATTCCGTACCCCCGGACAATAACTTTTTATTGAGCTAACCACCCAGTGATATGTGAAGTGATTGTAAAATAAAACAAACTTTTCCAGTTACTTCTATTTATTATTTAATGTTACCTTTCCTATGTTACTTTAATCTAATTGCATTTCATTCATACCTTTTAGAAAAGATTTTGTGTAAAACACTAGTTCTATTTAATATGGCAACTTTTGTACATACAACATTCATCAGTCCATCACACAATGTATTATAGAAATATAATTTCGTTGATAACTCCTCAATTTATTTATATTCTGGTCAGAATTTTGCATGGAAGACATTCATGACTAAAATTCATTTATATACTTATTGTCTATAAAATAACACTAGGATTAACTTATAATTATATTTTTGCATGATACAGTACAATAAAAGCATTTTTTTATAGTGCATTCTTATGTTTTCTTGTTGCATTCAAATTATACATCATACATATTTATTTATAATTTCACTATGCTAAAGTTAGGGTGGGTTGATGTCCGTATTCATTTGTTTTATATACAATAACATATAATCATAAAAATCTGGCTCCAATTCTGCTTTGTCCATCCATTGGGAACAACAAATATATGGAAGCTAAGAACACTACTACAGCTAGATATAAATTTACTTATTATTACTTTTATATCTAATGTATAAAAAGCCACAACCAATGTAAGATAGAAACTTAATACAAATATTGCTCATGATTACACACAACACTCAATACACGAAAATTGTTCAAAGAGATCAATAACTATTTAATAATCACAAAAGCCAGTTCTTCATTAACATTTAAAATACCTTGCCTCAAAATACGTAGCTTGAGCACCAGCCGTAAGCTATTAAGAAGTATAACATTAGGTAGGTAGACTATTTTTTTTTCTGAACTCTTATGAAAATACTTAGGAACTACACTTTTGTAGAAGATTTGAATTTAAATGGTGTTTTGAATGGAAGCAAAGATTTCCTCTTGGACTTCTTTAGTTCCGGAGGAATTGTGGGCGTCTGAGCCAAGGACCTCATGCTGGAGCGGGTGCGGTCCGACACGCTGCCCTCACTCACCTTGCTGATGCTGGACTCCATGCTCCACTGGCTCCTCACTGATGTCACTGAGAATCGGGAACTGTTTGATACCAAGCTTGATTTTGAAGGAGTCTTCCTAATATTTGCATCCCCAGTGTTGGTAATATCCGAAAATATGTTCTTCACTGTTCTAGGCTGCTTTGATGGAGAAGAATGACCCCAGTTTTTAGCTGATCTCTTTTCAGAGGAGAGTTTCTCTATGTTTAAATACTTGAATTTTGAAATATCTTTCACTGATTTCTCCTGAGCCCTTGGCACCTGGTAACCTTCACCATCAACATTTTCAAGCTCATAGAATGTCAAGGTCACACTTTCATCACTTTCCACAAAAGGATTGGCAGATGTGAAGTGCACTTTCTTTGTTCCAACCTCGGGGAAAATCGTGCGCCTTGGCATGTTTTCTTTAGTGAATTTAGTGGATGTAATGATGATGCTTCCATCACCCGCGTCAGCTGATAGCGAGCTGTCGAGGTCCTCGTAGGCGTAGCTCTTGCGGCGCGGGCGCACGCGCACGGAGCCCCGCGGCCGCCGGCGCGACGCCCACTCGCCGCGCTCCGCCTGCGAGATCACCGGCGGCAGCGTGATCCCATTGCTGCCAGCACTCAAGTCATCTTGAGTATCATTCAGTTGCACTATCTTGGCAGCTGGACTGTTCACTATCTCCTTAGAAATCAAGTCTCTCTCCCTCTTGTTCAGTGACTCCTCCCTTTGTCTCAGCGCTATGAGGACGAGACATCCATTGCTGACTTAGAGTTTCCTCTGACACCCGTTGGGGACAACTCAACTTGTCCACAGCCTGACTGTAAGGTCTCCTGCTCCTAGGTACAAATCCAGGTAGTTCCAAAGCCAGTGCAGCTATTGTAGGGGACAAAGAGCCTCGAGCAGATTTGACTTCCACTATTTGAGCATTTTGCTTTACTTTGGGGCTGAGATTGATGTATATGGGGCTGTCCACTGGGTTGAAATGTCTTCTTGGAGCAGGTTCAACAGTCTTGCACAATTCAACTGCCTTCTGAGAGTCACATTTGTTGGCTTCTGATGCAAAATGAGAGTAATCTGCTGAGACAAGGACATCACACAATTGTTTTGGCCTAGAGTGTGTCTCCAAATTCGCCAGGACCGTTGGATGGTGCAGCACGACGTCAGGGCGGAGGTTAACGTTCTTGTCGTCGGTGAGAAAAGCGACAACATCGGTTAAGTCGTCGCTGTAGTGAATTTCATTAATTTTGCTCCCCGCATCGTCTAAGCGGTAACAAAGGATGTGTAGAACGTTTCCGATCTGGCGCATCAAGTCTGGCCTAACCGTCGGCGCCAGGTCAAAGCAGTTTGCACGAACTTCGCCGTCTTCGTTCACGAATATGGAGTCTGTTGTGACGCATCGTTGCAATACGGCAACATTGAGCCCCTCAACGAGTTTGCAGACCCGCGCGAGCTCCAACAGCAGGTGCCAGAGGAAGCTCTCGGCGAAGAACTTGTCGGTAGCCTTGCTCACCTCCGCCAGCTCGTGAACGCTGCGCCAAGAGTTGTACTCAAGGACAAAGTACAATGTCTTGGATGGTGCGTGAAGTATGGTGTTGTAGTAGCGCAGCAAGCTGTCGGAGCCCACTTTGCTTATTGTTTTCACTTCGTTAACGATGTTTTGTATTTGCGCGTCCGAGTACGCAGAGCAATCGTACGCCTTCCACGCAAATATATTGTTGGTGACCTTGTGTTTCACTTTATAGAACGTACCGCCGCAGAAAACGTCTAAAACTTGATAGTCTTTTAATTTTTCCGGCATTTTAGTTATTTTCTGATAAGAATTTGTTAAATTTCACATCTTGTAACCGAAACAAAGCCCCCGAAAATTTGAAATGTTGCGACCGTTACAAAAATGGTGATGTACGCTGTCCATGTCGATTGCAGTTCCATGATTTTATTTTTTATCGATATTTGATTTTTTTTATTATGCTGTTAATAAAATAGGAACGTGCTTAATGTTTCCTATTTTTTATGTCCCATCAGCTAATTATTAACTAAAAAAGAATTGGACTGATTATTTTTATTTTTTACTACTAGCGTGGTGGAAAATATTTTTTCTTCATTTTTTTTATTTATAAATAAACGCGAAACCCGCCCTCTAATATTTCTTTTATGTGATAGCTGGCAGACAAACAGACGGATCGCCTTATGGTAAGCGATTGCCACCACCCATAGACATCCGCGACACCAGAATATGAAAAAAAGCCTTAAGGTACTGTTACACATGCTTATTTTCATGCTTAAAACATGCTACTTGTCATATCCCTGAAAGGCCGTGACGTTGCCCATAGCAACGCTTTTTTGTTACTTCAAATTATGTGATTGTAAATATACGAATTTATCCCTAAATATTATTTATTTAACACTACTTTTGAGCAAGTGCTAATTAGTAGCATGTTTAGGTCCACTAAACTTGAACTTTGTTTACCTAATTTTTAAGTCAAAAATTAGTTATAAATTTGCTACAATATTATGAATGCTGTGTATACCTATAATCGGCAAACATATCTGAATATTTCCTTTATAAGTACCTGCTGTCATTTGTGATTGTTTTATGTGTATTGCTGTTGGTGTACCTTATAAATAAATAAATAAATGTGTGGACGGGCCTGCTCCTAATAAGCATAATAATTTTGAGCATGCTCAAAAATCGCACGCCGGTCGTTTTTGAGCATACCACCAGCAGTTTGGGTTAAAAATCGACGGACGTGCGGTATTTGAGCATACTTATTAATAGCACATCTGTCCATAAATGCTTTTCATGATTCATGCTTTCGAAAGTAGCATCTGCTCAAAAGTAGCATGCTTTATGCTACTTTTGAGCAGATGCTACTTTCGAAAGCAGCATGCTTTAAACATGTATGTAAAAAGCATGTGTATCAGTACCTTTAAGGCAGGAACTTCAGGTGACTCGCTTGCATAAAAAAGGTACAAAACAAAAAGCTACGAATGCAGTTTTTTTAATAGAGTAATGTAAAAAAAATATGTTAAAAATGTTAACTGAAGGATTTAAGTTACTTACCCTTTATTCATGTCCCAAAGTCTTGGGACGTTTGTATACTCAGGATACTACGTCAAATTAGTAGAGCCACGTATTTTCTCGCCCTCGGATGGGTGTCGCAAGCAAAAATTTTAGTAGGGTCATGGTCCCTCGCAAGGCGTCCTTGAGCGCGAGGCCGTGGGCCATGGCCCACGGTCGCCCACGCCTTACTACGCCACTGGGAGGAGATATTGTCATACCACTTAATAAAGAAAATAATTATTGTATCGATATAATTCAAACTTTATTCCCAACTCTAACAGGAAGTCAACTCAATACGTTCAGAAATAGCAGGCTCCTTTTTTTAGTTTTATTTTTCACATTTATATTTTTTGTTTCTAATATTATTTGGTCAAAAAGGAAAAATTATATTTAAAGTAAAATTGTATTTATATAATTATGTATATATAATGTATTTAAAAATATATTTATTTAACTGTTACGTCTTACTTTTTTACACAGACCAAGAAAAAAACTCCTTTACGTACAGCGGAACGTTTTCTTGTATCAGCTGTCAGAAATTTAGGCGCAAAATTTTAAAACAGTTTGTCAACTTCTATTTATAGCATAATAAGATAAATAATATTATAATGATTGCTTTTCTTTGCTTTTAGTTAGCACCTAATTTCAATAAATTTACTAAAGCGGCAAGTTGGGCAAGTTCACGTGACCTAGACCTAGACCAATCAGATGTTATAAAATTAAAATTGATATGTACCTCACGGACCTGGTCCGTGATGTACCTTATATTTTTTTCTCCAATGATTCGTGTAATTTTATGAAAGTGCGTTACAAAGTGGGACAGTATTTGTAATCCTTCTGCTCTGCTCTTAGAAGTCGATATCTGTACGAAACAAGTGATTTCGTTTAGAGAGAACATTTTTTTTCCATCAAAGTGAACTGAGTAGGGGAGCTATTTTGTGGACTAGGTGATATTACCTGTTTATTCCTCTAATGTGGACTAGGGTTAAACTCACAATTTTTTTTCTCGACTTTTTGTTTATTTATCTAAGTTATTTATTAACAAGAACGATTTTTTCATGAAAGAGGTAAGGTAAGTAGTTCAATGAAACCAGTCGATATAAAATTGAAAATATTTTATTGGTGAGTATAAGCTTGTATGCGGCACAGCTGACTAGCGCTTCAAATATATCCATATATCACATGATTTCATCCTTCCGATTCAAAGTAAATTTAAACACAGTATAAGCCAATGAGAGTATACATTACTTGATTAATTTAAAAAAAACCTAAAGCTTTTACATATACAATATGTAACATAGTTTTGCCACAAGCAAACAATCTATAACGGGTTGATATCCAATATTTTTGGCATGTACTGAGTGAAGAGAGGATCGAGGCCGCCGAGGCCGCGGCCGCAGGCAGCTCGTTAACAGCTAACAACATTAATATGACGATTCAACATGACCTTCGTTTCTATAATTTTGAAGTTTCTATCTCAAAAATAATAATCGGTTGAACCGATTCAAGCAAATGAACATGAGAAATAGAATCTTCAAAAATAATAGAATTTGCCAGCCGATGACTGGTATTCAAAAAGTATTGTGCGAATTTAGCAACTTACCTACACTATATCTATACTTTTTAAATACCTATAATACGAATATTTACAATATTTGTTTACAAGAACCATTGACTAGAAACCGTGTCTAGAAATAATAATAACGCATTCACTAATGAAATTTACAAATAAAGGAACATGATCACTTTAATATCAATACAATGCTCATGGGACAAGCTTCATGGAATGGATCGTTTCCATCTTTGGTAACACATTTGAACTTACACTGGGGCAGTGCGGACCTGACACGGGAAGCATTACACCAAAACGTATGTGACAGTGATCCCGGCGCGGGCTCCCCGCTGCGCCGCAGCCCCACGAGGCCGGGACCATTGCCGGGACTGGCTCCACGTGCACTAGAGAGGCGGTTACATAATCCTTTCAATTTCAATACATAATTATTAACAAACTACCTAATATCACTCGCTTCAATACAACATTAGACGATCGAAACGCAAAATAAAATTTAAAAAATATAACAACGGTAAAATAAAATCGTATATAAAACAATGACAACCTAAATTGACAAAACAAACCAAAATTCGGATATAAAACAAATATTATGTTTGGTACGTTACAGGGATTTCATTAGACCCTATATTTTTTAACTTATACGCGAGAACTCATATCTTTGCTTTCACCTGCTCAACTGCAGCTCAAACATTAATCATAATAGATAGAACGCGTTGTCACAACGAGGTGTAAGACTTTCATTCGCCTACGCCGATGAGCTAAGTTAATAAAAAGCGGCTGCCCTGTAAATACTGGAAATAAACTGAGATCATAAAAACTCATTCACATTCATCCGCTTCACCGAAATTTGTGACGTAATAATGTATTACTACCTACGCCACAGTCCGAGTAATAGCAGTCGAATCACTTCGGGGCGATAAAACTAACTAATGCCATATGCACATTTTATTTTTCATGTGTGATGCAACTGTAATTACCAAGTCTGTGACACGAATATCTCGACCCGTGTTTAATTATATTTACATATCATTTATAGATTACAAACCACAGCGCGGTCCATCCGAAGCATCATAGTCGGCGCATTATGCCGGTACCCTTAGTATAGTATAAAAATAACGTCTTACAACAATTTGTAACGCATACGTACATTTACAAATCTAACCCCTATCGCCTGTGTATTAAGGATTAAGTCTTCATTAAAGCTGAGCAAAAGACAAATTAACAACTATCTGAAATCAAATACATAACACAGAATTCCTATTCACATTTGTGGTCTTCATTCATCGGTTCGGCTCATAGTCTATACCGATACCTACCTACTACCTTTATATGATACCTAACTACTGTTAATTTTGCTATACCTACCTATTTTCTATGAATGAATGAATGAGTAAGATTAGTTTTATACTAATACTGGGACGTATTCCATTTATTACAAATGTGGATTTAGAGTAGGTATTAATAATTTAGCAATAAAGTATCCTATCTATGATAATAATATTGTCTTCGTAGTTAACAATCATGTAAGTATGTAATTTTAAATTGACTAACTTGGGCCTTTGGATATGATTTGAATTTTAATCTCTTCCCAAATGGGCGTTTGTCGGGTATTAATGATGATCGGCTGTACGTATGCGTTAGATTGGGTCCGTAGCGTCGAACATTCGAGAGGGGTTTCGCTTCTGAAGGTCGACTGATGAAATACCTAATGTTTCATCTCCCGAAAATTAACGAGCTTTTCAACGATTTCGTTTCTTGTTAGATCACAGGATATCTAGTTCCCTACGTTTAAATATCGCATGCCTCGCTCGCTTCGTCGAAGACTCGGGGTTTCGTTCCCATTGGTCGGGTCGGGTATCGTTTGGGAACGTCGCGTCGGCTTGCACCTCGCGCGGTGAAATCGCGACATTTCAGCGGCAGGTGCACCGCGGGTAAGACTTGCAATCCTAGTAAAGGCTTGGCTACATCGCGCTCGTCTACTGGAAGCACACTCCGATTTACATAGGACATCGCCTCATTCAAAAGCTAAACCTTAGACGAGTGTTATCGACTAATCCAATCGAAAAAACGCCACTCGATACGAATTTAGCGTTTTATTTGTTAAAAGTTGGTCAACCGACGACACTCGAGGACCCTTTTAGTAATCATCGAGTGAGAGAGAACACAAGCTCCTCTCTGTTGCTACAGCAGCAGATCAGATACGAACGGTCTATTTGAACTCTACGAATGAAGTATGTAGGTATGTCCACATGCTTGTGTGCTCACTCGATACGGATTCAGCGTTTCATTCGTTAAGAGTTGGTCAACCGACAACACTCGAGGACTCTTTAAGAAAAGCGCAATCTGTTAATCACCGAGTGAGAGAGAGCACGAGCTCCTCTCGGTTGCTACAACGATCAGATACGAACGGTCTTTTAGAACGCAATGAATGAAGTATGTAGGTATGTCAACATGCTTGTGTGCTGCCAGCAGACGCGGCGGCCACGCCAAGCCTCCCTGGGCGGTGGGCGTGCGGGTGTGGGCGGGGCTAGCGCACGCCGGCGGTGCCGAGGCGGTGCGCGGCGGTGGGCGGGCGCGGGCGCGCGGTGTGCTTGCGCGCGGCGGGCGCGATGTCCGGCTCCTTCTTCACCGGCGTCTCTGTACCCTGGGGAATGAGAAAAACAAAATTTAAGTAGATATTACTAATAATCCCAGGCATTAGGTCCAACGCCGTGTGGCCCCGGCAGAGTAGAATAGGCCACCCTCACTCTTACCGAGGTGTCGTAAAAGGCGACTTAGGTAAAGCTGCTGGCATGATCATCAGCACCCAGAGAAGGAAAACTCTGCATTTATATCAAAACCCTCGCCAACCCGTCTGCCAAGCGTGGTGAGTATGGCAATTACCCCTCATGTGATTGAGGGAGGCTCGTGCCCCAGCAGTGGGGACTTACATAGGCTGACATTGACGATGACGATGATTAGGTCCAACATTCAAAACGAGAAAATCGAGAGAGCTACGAGTATGTTTAGAATCTCCTTGTTCTCGCGTATCGCGTGTCGAAACCGTGTTTTTTTATGCATGAGGCGACAAACGAGCGAGCGAGTCACCTGATGAAAAGTAATCTTCGCCGCCCATAAACATCCACGAAATCAGAGAGATCGCTAATGTGTTGCCGGCCTTTGTAAAAAGGAGTATGCTCTTCTCTTGAAGGTCCCTAAGTCGTAGCCGTCGGGAAATACTCCCGCAGGCAAACCGTTCCACAACTGGCCTTTCACAAGGTGGATTAACGAATTCATCATTGTTGAATGACGCGTATCACACGAATTGGATCGATCAGTTTGGAAATCATTGGGGAAAACCTTGGAAAGATTAGAGGAGCGTCGTTTACGTAGTCGAACACTTGTTTAAGTCTATCAACTCCAAAAATCAGACAAATGTCATCGGTATATAACACTGTCTGTACTTACATAGATCTTTTGTAAAGCGAAGATGTTTAAATTTTATTTTTAAAGTAACGGTCCCAGTGTAAAGCCCTGGGACATTATTAGGCTTGGCTGTAACAATCCCGGCTGCGGGCATCTGACATAGCCGCGGTACCAGGCGTGGTTCACTTCGCGATTCGTATCACCAATAGCTAGCCCTGTGAGCTGCTGTGAGTAACAAGCAACCGTTTATCGGAAACAAAATGGCGTAAAGTGCACAGTAAAGGCGCGCGCAGTTAGACCACATAAGACAAACCGATTTTTGAATCATCTAGAGAGACCCTACGCTGCTCGAAAATTCATCAATTGTGCCCTATAATTATCCCCTTCGACCACCGCTAACTCGAGGGAAATCCCATTTTTAGTTTTTCCGTAAAAAAATATTTTCAAAATTTCCGAACTTAGAAAATTTTCACCATATAATATTAGGTCGTCCTGTATAAATTTCAGTCAAATTTCAAAATTAAAAATAAATTACTTTCCCCAGATTTTCAAAAGTTTAGAAGTTCTGTGCCATAGCCCGTCACGGAGGCTACCCCCCATCAAAATTTCACCCCCTAAGGTTGGATAATTACTTTGAATTTTACCCCCAAAATTTGACACTAGATTTTTGTATGGGGAAAAAATCCGACCTTAGGTGGATTTTTCGATAGATTCACTACCAGCAGATACCCGTTGAAAACACTAAAAAAATTCAGGAAAATTTCAGTTTTTGCCCTTTTTGAAAAATTGCTTTGCCAAAAATTATTAAATAAATCCCCCCTTCTACCACCACGTAAATTACCCCCCCTCACCCCCCCCTCACCCCCTATAAAATATTTTTCAAAAAATCTTTCAAAATTTTCAGCTTTACAAATTGTTCTCGTCATCTTCAACCCCCTTTTACCCCCCTCTTTACAACTACCCCCCCCCCCTCCCCCCAAAAAAAGTCAAAAAATCCAAAAATCCCAAAAACTTCCCCTTTATCAAACCTACACTATAAACTCAAAAATACCTCCCCCCCCCCTCCCCCCACTTTTGATGACCAAAAGTGAACTAAACTAAAATTCACCTTACCTAACTTATATTCTTCTGTGCCCCCAAAAAATTTCTCAGAACTCCCCCCCTTCTATTTTAAATTGGAAATCACCCAATATCGCCCAAAGATAAAACCAAAATGAATGTGCGACGAAACAAGGCACCCCGAAGTGGGAGCCAGGCCACTTCGGCCAGCTCCCGCCCCGAGGACCCACCAGCTTCGACCTCATCGAAGACACCAGTTAGGCCCGTCCCGAACCGTCTCCCAACCCCAGGAGATTGAGAACCTCCTTAGACCCTGAGCCGACGCCGGCGCCCCTGGTCAGTGAAGTCTCCACAGCTCAAGCCAAGATACTTAAAGCAGTCCATAATATCAGCAAGGCACTGATGGCTGGGAGGTCGCTGACTAGGGAAAGCAAACAGTCAATCCAGGGGTCCCTAAGGGAAATAGAGGCGGCGACCACCGGGATAGCCCCCTGTGCAACTCCGTCAACTGCTGCAGTGCCCTCCCCCACCCCCTCCCCAAGACTGAGTCTCGAGCTTCAGCAAATGCGTGCCGAGATGAAGCTTGTTCGGGAGGAGATGGCACGACAGAACGTCGCTCAAACGCGCTCCCTGAGCGAAATCGTCCAGGAAGCGGTTCGAGAGGAGGTGAAGGACATCCGCGCAGAGCTGGCGGCCCTCAAAAACCAAACCCCTCTTGTAGCTCCTCCAACCCAAGTCTCTATGGACACTGCGGCGAAGCTCGAATTCGGAAGTTTGCTTCGCAGCGAACTCGAGACCTTCGCCGCAAAGTCAGTGTTGCCTGTACCACCGGCTTCCCCTAACGACCCCGAGTCGGCCAACCGAGATCCTCCAACCACTCAACCAAAACCAAAAGATAAAAAACCCCAAATTTTAATAAAAACTACTCAAAACCCCCCCGAACCTGCAGATAAAATTCTAAAAACGTGGAGGACCTCGATAGACTTCACCGATATTGGCGCTCCTTCCAAGGTCATGCCCTTCGCCTTTGGCAAATTCAAGGTCGTGGTCAGAGACCAGAAGGCAGCGGACCATCTGGTAAGAGTCTCCAATGAAATCCCCGGGATAGAGGCACGACCGGTGAGGCTGAGACCGCCGTTATTCATCCTCAAAGGGATCCCGAAAGACGCCGCCACCAAGGAGACGTTGATCGGGATCCTTGAGAGACAAAACGACCTCAGCGGACTACGGTTGTGCTTCTTAAAGTCCAACAGGAAGCCGGACTTGTTTGACGCGGTAGTGGAGACCACCGCGCCAGGCATCAGAAAGGTCATTGCGCGAGGGAGATTGGATGTGCAGTACGCCAAAGTACATGCGGAGCAATATATCTCCTTCGTGCAATGCCAAAACTGCATGGCATTCAGGCACACAAAGGACAAGTGCACCAACCCATTAAGATGCGGCTTTTGCGCAAAACGAGGTCATTCTGCCTCGGATTGCCCAATTAACCCCAGAAGCCAAAAATTCACCGTAGATCCAAAGGACGGTCCCTTATGCATCCTATGCAATTCAGTAAATGTTGACCGAGGAAATGAAGGCAAAGACGAAAGTCAGGACTTCCCCTCGGACCATCCCGCATGGGACAGAAATAAGTGCCGCCTCATCAAAAACATGATCCAACGCATCAAAGATGAAACTGACTGCTAACTCAACGAACCTAACAATAATTCCCCAAAAGTTGCTCTATCTCCCCCCCAATAAATTGGTGCTATGCACCCAGTAAGATTGCACTCTGTAAAAAATTAAGTAATAATAAAGGCCTGGATTATCACGTCCGGGGTACCAGCAGCCTTCTTCCCGGAGAAGGCAATAAAAAAAAAAAAAAAAAAAAAAAAAAAAAAAAAGACCACATAAGACCGTGATTCTTCAGCGAATAGGTCGAGTTTACAATAGATACGTACCTCGTGATCGCGGTAGGCAAGCGCACAGTTACGTGCTGTTTTAGACCATATATATATTCTGCGCGGCGGCAGGTGCGTGGTGGTGGGCGGCAGCGGCAAGCGGCGCCAGGTCCAGCAGGTTGTGCGCGTGGGCTCGTGGGGTACCTGCGCGTGGTGGGCGTGGTGGGCGTGGTGCGCGGCGCGCGGCGGCAGGTGCGTGGTGGTGGGCGGCAGCGGCAGCGGCGCCAGGTCCAGCAGGTTGTGCGCGTTGGGCTCGTGGGGTACCTGCGCGTGGTGGGCGTGGTGGGCGTGGTGGGCGTGGTGCGCGGCGCGCGGCGGCAGGTGCGTGGTGGTGGGCGGCAGCGGCAGCGGCGCCAGGTCCAGCAGGTTGTGCGCGTGGGGCTCGTGGGGTACCTGCGCGTGGTGGGCGTGGTGGGCGTGTGGGCGTGGTGCGCGGCGCGCGGCGGCAGGTGCGTGGTGGTGGGCGGCAGCGGGCAGCGGCGCCAGGTCCAGCAGGTTGTGCGCGTGGGCTCGTGGGGTACCTGCGCGTGGTGGGCGTGGTGGGCGTGGTGGGCGTGGTGCGCGGCGCGCGGCGGCAGGTGCGTGGTGGTGGGCGGCAGCGGCAGCGGCGCCAGGTCCAGCAGGTTGTGCGCGTGGGCTCGTGGGGTACCTGCGCGTGGTGGGCGTGGTGGGCGTGGTGCGCGGCGCGCGGCGGCAGGTGCGTGGTGGTGGGCGGCAGCGGCAGCGGCGCCAGGTCCAGCAGGTTGTGCGCGTGGGCTCGTGGGGTACCTGCGCGTGGTGGGCGTGGTGGGCGTGGTGGGCGTGGTGCGCGGCGCGCGGCGGCAGGTGCGTGGTGGTGGGCGGCAGCGGCAGCGGCGCCAGGTCCAGCAGGTTGTGCGCGTGGGCTCGTGGGGTACCTGCGCGTGGTGGGCGTGGTGGGCGTGGTGGGCGTGGTGCGCGGCGCGCGGCGGCAGGTGCGTGGTGGTGGGCGGCAGCGGCAGCGGCGCCAGGTCCAGCAGGTTGTGCGCGTGGGCTCGTGGGGTACCTGCGCGTGGTGGGCGTGGTGGGCGTGGTGCGCGGCGCGCGGCGGCAGGTGCGTGGTGGTGGGCGGCAGCGGCAGCGGCGCCAGGTCCAGCAGGTTGTGCGCGCGGCGCCGCGCGGGCGCGCCGGGCGCGAGTGCGCACGCGCACGTGGGGCGGCGCGCGCCGTGCGCCGTGGGCCGCGCCGTCAGCGGCTCCGCCCCGCTGGAAACGTTATGTAAAGTATAAGTTACTAGACTGCGCCCGCGGCGTTACTCACGCAGTTTAAGTCTTTATTACAAACGTCTTCATTCAAACTTCAAACCCGCACAACTACCCCTTAGGGGTTGAAAGTTCAAAAATCACTTTTTTATTCAAAACCCGTGTCAAAACATCAATTTTTTGTTTCTTACTTTACTAATAAAACCCGACTACCAAAAAACACGATCAAAAAAGTACAAAACAAGAAAATTGTCTCTGCTGAAATGATTATGCCGTATCGCCGTAGTCGTATGCCACATTGATTTTATTTTATTATTATAATGAATCTGTTTTGCTACAGTATGTGGCATACGACCACGGCGATACGGCATAATCATTTCAGCAGAGACAATTTTCTTGTTTGGTACTTTTTAGATCGTGTTTCCTTGATAGTCGGGTTTTAGTTTTTAAACTTTATTTTTATTTAACATATTTTAAGTTATTACATATTTGAAATGTGCTAAAAAAGCTCTTTCATATAATACCCCACACGGTACCGTCAAGCAAAATTTTTTTTTTATAGTTCTTTACTCTAAGTCCCCTAGAGGGCGCTGTAATAAATTTAACGCGACGTCATGTTGCCTATAACCAGAAGACAACCAAGTCGCTTCTAACGACACCTCATTTGTTCAAATGTGATAACTAGTTTAGAAGTTACGTGGAAACAGATGAACATACATACATACATACATAGCCTGTCAAAATCATAACCCTCCTTTTGCTTTGCCGTAGTCGGGTAATTAGCATACTCCCGTACAGGGTTTCTCCCCCTATTTAACCCCTTATAAGGGTGATTTTCCAAAAACCATCTGATGAGTTCTTATTAATTTCTAATTATTAGTCTAAATACAAATTCCTAACATCAAAGATGGCGGACTTTCATACAAACTTCTCTTTCTTCAAAATCCCTTCTTAGTGCTCACTTTCACTATTAAAGAAACCCCTTGCCCAAATTTCAAGTTTCTAGGGTCATTCGTTTGGCTCCAAGGGGGGTTTAAAGGTTGGCAGCACACTTGTGAATTCACTGCTGTCGCGGATGCCCATGGGCGGCGGCAATCGCTTACCATAGGGTATCACATTTAAAAAAAGCTAATTATCTTTCCTACCTATCACATTAAAAAAAAGCTAATTATCTTTTGAAACATTCATATACAACTTCAACAGCTGCTTCACTCATATCTGACTATCTGCCGAATCTACTCCTCTACTGCGTTTACTTTATACTCAAAGAAAGTCAAGACAATGTTTTTTATGATCCTTCGAAACGGACATTAACTAACGCTCAAAGCTATGCGCACCCGATTGAACGAACAGACCTGTCGGCCACTCACAAGCTGCAGCTGTGGCGACGTCACTGACCTGTGCTCGGGCAGCTCCCAGGCGTCGGCGTCGTCGTTGTAGCGCAGGCGCAGCACGGTGGCGCGGCCGGCGGAGGGCACGAAGCTGTCGGCGACGAGCAGGCGCCGGCGCAGCTCCGCGATGAGCGCGGCCTGCAGCGCCTCGTGCTCGCGCCGCTCCGCGTCGTGCGCCTCGCGCTGCTCCGACGTCTCCTCGCGGATGCACGTGTACTTCGCCAGGCACTTTTTTAACCTGGAATCGGACCCCACGACCAAAACATTACTAGGTCACCTTTCTGCAAGTACCTAATTTGAGCTAGCACGAACTTTTCGAAGAATCGTAGCGTATGCGTATCGTAGGAAATTTGTATGAAAACTGAATCTCTCTACGTAGGCATAAGTATCTTCTCTCTCACTTGGAGTTAAAAATTTGTATGAAAACTGAAGAGGTCCCTCTAAGTAAGCTATCTTCTCTTATCAAATGGTAACTTTTGCAAATAAATGTTTCTTTGTTTGTTTGTTTTCACTTGGAATTAAAAAGTGGCAAAGTGTTGCGTGGACACGCTAATTCCTCGAACGTTCGTGGTAGCGCCTCTCATCTCAGCGTATAATTTCCAATTCTTGCTTTAGAGCCCGTTACGCTTAGACCACCCAGCATTCGATAAATCGAGTTATTACAATGAAACGACTACCGTCTAGCTTTGCAAACTGTTATTCGGCCGAACCAGACCAACGGATTAGGACCATACGTTTTACAATCATATCTTTTTACTATTTATTTATTTTATTTATTATGGTACACTGACAGATCACAGTCATAACTTGGCAACAAAAAAAACAATCATAAAAATAAAGCTAGACAGTAATCCATAAATAGTACTTATACACAACATGTCAAAATTAAATAAGATTAAGTATGTTATTAAATTAATTATAATAGTAGTATTAAATTTAAATAATATTATTAAAATTAGATCCTATACAACTCAATTCAATGTCAAACAAATATAACCTACTTACTGAAGTTACTAGAGAGAGAGGGTTTCATTCGCGAATATTCGCGAAGTGTTTAATTACTGCTCTTTTGTACGACGAAAATTTGTCATCAAATACATATATCTGTATCTTTGCTGCCACACGCTATCTCGTTAAGTCCTACACATTCGAACCAATGGGTTCAATTCAATTCAATTCAATTCAAATAATTCTTTATTTGCATAGGCTTGTACACAGCACTTACAAATCGTCATACATTTGAATGACTTAAAACTATTTATAAGTACTTATGTATAATTTACATGTTAATAC
Organism: Marasmia exigua; assembly: GCA_019059595.1. NCBI lineage: Eukaryota > Metazoa > Arthropoda > Insecta > Lepidoptera > Crambidae > Marasmia > Marasmia exigua. The sequence continues at coordinate 444,987 of CM032481.1, read as the reverse complement.
ATATATATTTTTTTTTTTTTTTTTTTACATTATAGCGGACAAACGAGCAGACGGCACACCTGATGGAAAGTGATCACCGCCGCCCATGGACATCTGCAACACCCGAGGTATCACATATGCGTTGCCGGCTCACATATATGTTGATACATAAAATATACTAATAAACATAATGCGATTCTACCACCGGCTCGGAAAGTTGTTTCTGGTCGAGAAGATCCGGCAAGAAACTCGCCAGTTACTCTTTTTAATCGCCAACTTTTTTACAATGGTTTATTATCCTCATACCAAGTCATACAGTCTAATGCAACACAAAATAGAATGAAGCAAATTAAAAGCTTAATATGAGGTAAACCGAAGCGGACCAGTCCCCAAAGGTGGCACCTGTTCACAAGTATGACGTATGTGTCAGCCATCATTTCACTCAGGTTGTAATAAGACGTATTGTTTTTATAAACTTTAATACAGTATGTTTTTGGACATCTTATTTTATATCGAGTGTTGATGGTGAGCGACGAGAGCGAGTAGACCAGGCGCGTCGATAAAACAATGTAAGATCTTATGAAGGCACAGAAGATCATACCTCACTCGACGTGTTTTCAGGAATAATTCTGTAGGGTGCGGCCAAGATTATACTTTCGAGAAACATATATACTAGTAAGTAATCAAGCTAATAGGCTAGTTGTATATAGTATAGTAGCTGTCTATTTCTATTATTTGATAGAACGGTTCATTACGATTATATTACGCCTTAAAAATATATTTAAGTTTTGAGGCACCATTCCTAATATATTTTAAATTATATTTTCGCTATACAGCCATAAAAGCCGTCCGCCATGATGGTATATTAATTATCTGTGGCGTGACGTCACTGTTACAATAACAGTGACGTCAATACGCGTGACTGTCATGACTGTCATAACCTTTTTTAACGGAATATAAAAACTATGGCTTAACATTTCGTTGTTTTCTATAGGTAATGTGTTTTCAATCAAGAGAAAAAAAAGTAAAAATATAACGGGTTTAAGTTGAATTTTGACAGCAATCCCTTATTTATATTTATTGAAATTTATGTAATTCGGACCCTTGTACGGAATTATATTTGAATTAAATGTTATTTTTATAAATGGTGACATGAGGCAACTCAACATTGAACTATTCTCAAGAACTAAAATGCACCTAATTTCAAAACCGGACGCTTGTAAAACATTATAATTTCGAATTATTGTCCAGGATGTCTCCCTACAAATAAAATATATATTCCAATATGAATAGGTACCTAAGCGGCCCAATAAAGCTGATCCTAAAGAACTCACCTCTGAGTCTTATGATCCACTTCCTGCTGTAAGGTCGCAAACGTGTTGGTGACTATCGTCGTCGTCTCCTCCTCTAAGTCTATCTTCTGCTGCATCTCCACCTCCCGCTTCTTCCTCTCGGCGATCTCGCTGTTCCGCTGCTCCAGGATGATCTGACTCTCGTTGAGGTTGTTGATCAGGTCCTTGCCACCCCCGCCCTGGACTAACCGGTCTTCTAGCGACCGGATCTGGTGTTCTAGTTCTTCTGTCTTTGTTTTCTCTTGTTCTATCGTGGATTCCGCAAGCAGGTGTTCGTTTTCTATACTAACCGTTTCTTCTTCGGCTGTAATGGCAAAAATATAAGAAATACTTTCAGTTAGTTCTACCTGCTCAAAGGTTCAGTGTGAGGCTGAGAGAAAAACGTTCAACAATAAAAAAATGCTATCCAAAGACGACGTTTTCTTTCATCTGTGTAGGAGTAAAGAACATAGAATACTGCCTTCTTCATTCAAAATTATATTTGGAAAATAAATTTACATTTACGGAAGTCTCATTGCAACTTGAACGGTGGCGGTTATAAGACGCGACCACAAGGAGCGGACGAATTTTCTCATGCATTTTATAAAGCATTGACACAAATTTAACGTCCGAAAGGGTATCTATCTGGTGGATATGACGTAGATAAAGCTAAAAATTATTTCAATGGATTTCTGATTCATTAAAAGTTATGAATATTGCTTGAATAACTTTCTTATCAGGTGAAGGTCAGAGTTGTACACTCACAGTTGTCTGTGGGGAGCGCGGGCTGCCGGGGCGGCTTGATGGGCCGTTTGCGCTTCTGCTCTACGGCCTTGCGCTGCTCGATGAGCATGCGCAGGCGTTCGATCTCCGCCTGGTACTCGCGCAGCTTCGCGTCTTTGGGATCCTCGTTGCGGACCGGCTTGTTCTTTATCGCTGTGGACAGACATATAATGTTTCAAGAAAGTTGTGACAACGAATGTTTGCGGAACTAACGAAGTAACCCTGCCATGACATTATTGATAAGTACATTGTAGGTACGGTGCAACACACACATAATGTCCATTTAACAATTTTCACACAATTCGCTTGAACATCATTCACACTACTCAGATCATATTCTGCAATCATCACGTGTACTCATTCTACCTAACAATTAACAATTTTACGTATCAATAAACCAATATTTTCTTCTATCATTCAAAGTTTTACGGACAGCACCGTACATCTTTGAGCCGAATTTGTTTTCACGACTTTATTGTTTTTTTATACAGTGACCATCGCGTACGCCTCGCCTGATGGTAAATGATTACGACAGCTTATGGATGTGTGAACTACCGAGTCAAGATCATTAATCAGCAAACTGTTATTTGAAAATTTATAGTTTTCGATAAAAATAAATAAATCGTAGCAATCTCCGATGATGTCAGTCAAACGAAAAGCGAAAACAAAATTGGCATTCATTCAAATTAAAAACTACTTATGTTGTATTTCTGCGTGGACTTTACATTTAGAGACTAGATGTTTTTTTAAATTTTGTTCTTTGCATAGATCAAATGGCATTGTGCACCTAGAGCTCATGATGCCAAGAATGGATGATATAAGATAAAGACTATTCGTGAGTAGGTAAACACTGAGTTAGCTGTCCAGCTTCAAGGAGGGTCGGTAAAAGATTTATAGACAATCCCTTTGGAAGAAGGCTGCTTACAATCTTTCAGTCTGGAAATCTATGGATGGTCTCAAAGCGTTTCTATTCTCCGTTTCTAATGTGTACAGCTAAGGAACAGAATTCCTAGCCTAAGTTTGTCCTTGTCCTTGATTATTGAGACTGCAATATGGATAAGATTAAGACAAGAAGAGTAAATAGGCATCTTCTAGGCAAACGCGTAACATTCTAGATCTCATCGTCGCTTTTCATCAAGTGCAATTGTGGTCAAGCGTTACCCTATAATCAATAAGATAAGGCCTCATGGTGAAATTGTAATAATGTGTAATGTTCATCAGTCTCACCTTTGGCCCTGTGCGCGTACCGCAGCGTGGTGATGGTCTCGTCGTAGTTGAAGGAGGCGGGGCCGATGTTGGCTATCATGATGGTCTTGCTGTTGCCGCCCAGCGAGTCCTGCAGGATCCGCGTCAGCTTTGAGTCCCTGCAATCAACCGACACACCCCTCACTTTAACAAAGGATTGAGGATCAAGATACAGGTATAGATAAAGGTTGTCAGCGCACTTGTGACTCCACTAGTGTCGCAGGTGTCCATGGGCGGCGGCAATCGCTTACCATCAGGTGATCCGTCTGCTCATCTGACACCTATCACATAAAAAAACAGGCTAATGATGATATGACTAGCTACACAAACTGTCGCCAGATAGAAGTAAGTAACGCTGGTGCTCAGGCTATACTCCGTAAAATATAGCTTGATTAGAATGACAGCTGTCAATTGATCTTTATTTCAATTTTAACCAAGTCTAATTCAATAGATTTTTCATAGTCTTAACTCCAGAAACAAAGGCTTGCAGTTCCGGTCCACAGACTTCATAAAATCGGTAATTCATTTGTTGGCTTAAGTATTAAGATATTAAATAAGCTACCACAAAAGTCATTAACCTGTCACTGGATAAGTTTAAGTCTCATATTAAAACCTGCCTAATAAAGAAAGGTTACTATAGTGTACAAGTGTGTGTATTTAAATGATAAGGATTCTAAGAAATCGCAGACAGTAGTCTGTTGCTATTGTTGTATCATGCTTGTATTTTATTTTTGTGCAATAAAGAATATATATACTTTCATCTATTGTATTTCTTTTTCTCTTCTCAATTGAAACTCTGTAACATCATCAATATTTGAAAAGAGTAACTACCTACTGAGTTTCTTGCTGGTGTCTTCTCAGTAGAAATCGACATTCCGAACCAGCGGTAGATATTATGTACCTATTTTGACATTCATAAGTGTTCTGTGTGGACCTAAATTGAATAACGAATTTTTTATCTTTATCTTTTTATTACTATGACCTAAAGATCATTTTACTGATACACCAATGGCTGTCATTCTAATCAAGCCTCGAGCCCCAAAATGGCTTAATCACCCAAAGCCATTTGTCATTAACATCAACAGATTGAAGCTTCCCGCAGCCGCTCGCTGCTTCAGGTCACCGACACGTCGCTCACCTGTAAGGCACGTGCGGGCTGTTCTCGGCGAGCGCGGAGATGACGTTCCCGAGCGAGGACAGCGCCTGGTTGATGCGGGAGGCCTCCCGCAGCCGCTCCGCCGACGCGCCAGTCTTGCGCTGCCGCTCGCTGCCCGCCAGGTCTACCAGGTTGAGCTTTCCCACACTGTTGATAAAGAAAAATAATTCAAATTAATTTTAAATTGTTAACGGCTATAAACAAGGTTACTGAAAACAGAAAAGAATGGTGAATTCTTCTGTAGCCAGCACACCTAGTAACCTAGTATTTTTTTAAAGAAAGAATTGTTATAAGTAAACTATTAAAATATATAGGTTATAGAGTTCTCAGTAGGTACAGTGGCGAACAGGCCAAGCTATACAATACTGTCAAATTTCCTCAACCGATTTCGATCTCAATGTGTAACAATATAAGGTTTATAATCGAATGAAGAAATTTGACAGTTTTGTATAGCTTGATGTGTCCGCCACTGTACAACTTGAACTCTTAAGAAGAGGATGGTGACCCAACAAACAGTTTCAATAATAATGACCAGATTAGGCAGAGAGCGTACTTTTACTTAGAAATATAAGCTATCATTGGGAAAATAGCGCCATCAAAACGTGCCAACAAGGAAAGAAACTCAGGCCAGTCGGGTGAATTTTATTTCTCTACACAATTACGGTGCGGGTTCGCCTCTCTGACCTTTTTTTTTTTTTTTTTTTTTTGTTTTCCCGGGAGAAATGCATTACGCAGACCCTGCCGCCGGGGGGCGACAGGGTACTGTGGGACTCACCCTCCAGGCCGCTTCTTCTAACAAGAAGCGGCCTGAGGGCATACCCACTAAAACTCCCGGGGCTCAACCACCCGTGGGTATAGAATGGGGTCACGGGAACTGCACTAGGCTATTCCCCGCAACCCCACTCCCCCACAGGCCCCTACACGGGGTGTGCGGCCACGCCCCTCCTCAGACTAGGAGGAGGGGGGTTGGGGACAGCCGGAAGAGCTGAGCCGTCCCCAACGAGCGGTGGAGGTGCCAATGGCAGTGCCGGCACAGGGACCCCCGTCCCTGTTGCCGGCTGGCCACCTCCACGGAGAGGACGAAGAGTTCTCCGCCGAACTCGTCCTCTCCTTGCTCGAAGCGGGCCTGCGAGGGGGTTAGACTCGCGCTCCCGCTCCGCCGCCTCCTTCTGCGCCACCACTTCCTCACAGAAGTGGGCGAAGGCCGACCATGCACTCTCCCTATCCAGCATAGCTACAACTATGCTGGACAACGAGAGGTCATGTCCGACCTCCGCGACCAGCGCGGACCGCTGTTGGTCGAAGGACGGGCACACCACCAAAGTGTGGTGCGCCGAGTCCTCCGCAGCGCCGCACTGGTGGCACATAGGAGTGTCCTCCCGTTGAATTCGGTGCAGGTAGTTACCGAAGCAACCATGCCCGGTAAGTACCTGCACCGTCCGGAAGGACAGAAACCCGTGGGGGCGCTCGAGCCACCGGTCCAAGACCGGGGCGAGCGCCGCGAGCGTGGGACGGCCGTACCTCTCCACTTGGAGAGAGGCCGTCCATGCATCCGTCATTTGCTGGCGATCCTCTTTTCTTCTCGCCTCCCTTTCTCGGGGGCAGAAGGGATCGCCAGCCGCTCGCTTGGCCGCCATCCACTCGTAGACGGCGGCCAGCACTCCAGCCTCCAACTCCCATGGTGGGGTGGAGGCGAGTGCGCAGGCCGCGGAGAAGCCTACCGTTCGGTAGGCTCTCGCGACCCGCTGGGCAATGGCCCTTTGCGGCCTCCTTAGGAGGGCCGCATTGCCCCTCCTGCTCAGGGCCTCCGCCCAAATCGGGGCCCCGTAGAGGGCCATGGAGCGGAGGATGCCGGCATATAGCCGCCGACACCTCTCTCCAGGCCCTCCCAGATTTGGCAGCAGCCACGAAAGGTGGTCTGCCGCCTTTAGGACCCGCGCTGACACCCCCCTAAAGTGGGGGCCAAAGTGCCAGCGCGGATCCAGTGTGAGGCCGAGATATTTCATCTCGGCCCCCACCGGGATGTCCACCCCCCCGACGCGGATGGCTGCGCCGGGGGGTGGTCGGCTCTCCCGAGGCCCGGGAAAGTAAAGGGCCTCGGTTTTGGCCAGGGCTACATTTAGCCCCAGCCGGCCGATACGGCCGACGACTAAATCGCCGCCGACCGATGCGAGGCGCGCTGCATCCCGGAAGGACTTCCCCCGGGCGGTGACTAGCGCTTCTCCCGGGCATGGGTGTCATCTGCTATACAGATGACACCCATGCCCGGGAGAAGCGCGCCTCGCAACACCCAGTCGTACCCGATGTTCCAGAGCAGGGGCCCCAAAACGGACCCCTGTGGAACACCGGATACGACTTGACGCCGCTGGACAGAACCAGCGGCGTCAACAAACGCCACGGACCGGTCGGCGAGATAGTCGCCGACCAGCCCTATCAGGTATGGAGGCACCCGGAAATACCGGAGTGCCTCCATAATAACTGCATGGGGGAGGGAATTGAAGGCATTCTTGATGTCTAACGAGACTGCCAACAACCCCTCCCCCCTGCTCGACGCTCCCTCGCAGAGGGAGCGGAGCCGGGACAGGGCGTCGATCGTGGATCGACCGGCCCTGAACCCGTACTGGGCCTCACTGAGGTTAGGCCCAGTTTCCTCGAGGTGCTGGACGAGGCGGGAAGCGATGATCTTCTCGAAGATCTTCCCCACCTCGTCCAGCAGCACGATCGGCCTATAGGCCGACGGGTCGTCGGCCGGCCGACCTTCTTTACATAGGAGGACCAGCAGGCCCTCCTTCCAGATCCGGGGGAACCTCTCTGACCGGAGGCACCGGTCAAAGAGGCCCCGGATCCTCTCCTCCATCTGCCCGAGGCAGATGGAGAGGATGCGGGCCGGGACTCCATCCGGCCCGGGTCGCCTCTCTGACCTACATTAAAGATTATAGGTAGGTTAAGTTTCCTACGTGACTTACCTACTCGCATCTCCGAGTATTTATCTACGTTAAAATTATAATACCGAAAATACTTCCATGAAATAGCTTCATCATTACTAATTGAGTAAGGTAGAACAAGCCGCAACATATTTAATGTCAATGCGTGATGATAACAGAAACAAAAAACGTTTTTTTTCAACAAAAAAATCTACTGCTCTATGCATTTTTACAGTATAGTATAAAGTTGCGAATTTTTCGAACATAGCTCGGGTTTGTGATGCCATCCCATCATAGTAGCGATAACTTGAATTCTATGATGGAGGCCTTTGCCCTGCAGTGGGACAGTTTATAGGCTGATACTAGCTACTAGCTAGTATAAACTTCTGTTACATACATTTTAATCCTTTTAATGCATGTATGTACTGACACAATTTTCCAAACAAATTTAAAAAAATCCGTATTGCTGTCGTAGTTTGTACCTACACTTGTAAGTGTGAAAGCCGCACAGGCAATGTGAGCGCGTTCTCACCAACTCATAAAGTCATTAAGCTGGTTTACCCTCGTTCGTTAAGCAATTGAGCCCTGCTGCGCCCTGCATCCGGCGACACCGCGACAGATGCGCTTCTATTGCTCGCTTCCTCTCTACATTCTAACATCACTACGAGTGTACATTTGAATAGACGTCTAGGTTCTTTCACTTTTCTAATTGTCTCAGATCTGTGTGTTCGGCTGTCGTTGTCAAGTACCTACTCATAGTAACTGAAAAGGACCATAGTCTTGCTAGTCTCTGACTAGGAATTAATGTCCTAGCTAGAGTTAGAGACATTTAAAGCTTACCAGTAATGGAAGAAATCGAGAACAACCTAGAAGACGATATATGAGACGAAAAGATTGAAAAAAAGAGATGTATGCCTTTTATCATTAATAAGGTCCAGTTGTTCAAAGCGTTTGTGTTGAAGTAATTAGGTATTCAAGAAATAATGAAGTCTTAATTTAGCACTTTTTGCTAATACTGTAATTACCAATATTAGGTACAGTGGCGTAGCGTGCCATGTCGGGGCCCCGTATAAAAAAAATGTTTGGAGACCCTTATATGGGAGTAAAGATTTTTCATAAAAGAAAAAAAAATGTGAAAAGAATTATTTATTTACATACATAATTCAACCACTTTACAAATAAAACATTTTGAACTTTTGAACGCACGCTTAAGGCGGGAATAAAAGTAATTGATTTATAGAATTTTGTCTTAAATAAATCAGAAAGTTTTTATTTTTTTCCTTACACACTTTGGGGGCCCCGTGGCCCGGGGGCCCCGGTTCGAACCTTGGCGGGAACCTCCGACTATTCATTTTAGTCATCGCTTATGGAACTTTTTTGGCCTAAGTAATCTTAAAACATATCTAGCTTAAGTCTGTAATACTTGTTGGCTGTTGTTATTCCTAATAAAAGAAAAAAAAAAAAAAAAAAAAAAAACTAAAGGTGCTTGTTGTTGGTTAGCAGAAATTATGTGATTACATTAAGACACTTAAATACTTTCAAAGATTCAATAGCTTTTTTAGTCGATTCTAGCCCCTGTTCATACGTATCATAAATGTACTTTTATGCTGATTAGTATTTTGTTTGTATTATAACATATTTCTTTTAGTTTATTATCTTATCAATCATTATTATTTATTATGCCTGAATGTTATATGTGTTTAAATAAATGCATTGGTGTCTGTATTACTAAACTCATACATAACACAACTTTCAGGACAAGTCCAATATTTTTTAGAAGGTAAAGGGCAGTTAAGAAGACGGATTACCTAATAGCACGCGATTATCGTAGCCTGTGTGCACCAGAGGAGTCACAAGTGCGCTATACGAACTTTTATTATTTACCCAATCATGTCACTTTATGCCGCTTTCATTTTATACCCGACATGTAACTACTTATAGTTTTTGAGTAATCCGTACCTTTGTTCGTGGCTTACTTCAAATGTAGGACAATGAACTAACTAGGTACAGTTGAAGACATTAAGTACACAGTTTACTGAAACCGCACTGAATTTCAGTGTTTTCGCAGTCTGATAAGTAGTACCCGCGTAGCGTAACCATAAACTAAAGCTTGTCCTTATGCGCTGTTTATTTGTTGTATGTAACTGATTTTTTGTTAAGGAAGAGTGGCTTCCTCTGACACAGGTGCTAATTTTGTACCTACTAGAGGATGTCAACACCTAAATTTTAATGGTTGTTGTTGAAACGAATAAACAATGTTTTTTTATTGTTGATTCTGTAACTGCAACGTTACATAAGAAAAACCATAAAAATAAACTACATAAATCAAGGTTTTATTATATTCAATACAGAATATTTGTGTTACACTTTAAAACCTTGGTAAGATCATTTTATTACGGTTACCTCCCACGTTGAATTCGAGTAAGGCTGTAAAATCAACCATAACAAATGATATTGAATGCTATGCTAAATGTAGGTATCCAACACTTTAAACCATATGATAAATATTGGCTGTTAACCTTTCTTAAGCATAAACAAGTGGAATATACTACAAGATGGGTACTTCAGGCCAGAAAAGGACGGCTACGTGAAAAACTGTCTGGCCATGCCACCATACTTCCGGGTTCAGGCAGAACTGGTAGGCCTAAAAAGGTGGGACTTGACAGCCTAAAGGATGACATGAGTGCTAATTAGTCTATTATCCTTGTGGTCGACTGACCACTAGGGCTGACACAAAACCGTGCTAAGTGGAGGAGTCGAAGTATGAAAGCGGACCCCGGGCTCCGTAGCGATAGCTTGGGACGCAACCGGGACAAAACGCTAAGATGATAATGATAAGTATTTCAGGCCAGAGTGAAGTAGGAAATACAAGCCCGATAACAACTTGTAATAGCAGAGCAACAAGGTTGCATGCAGGCGAAGAGCCAAGCTCTACATTCTGTTGCATGACTTATAAAAGCTGTGTCTATGTATTGTTATACAAATGCTTAGTTAGACAAGCAACTAAATCTTTTAGTTCACAAAATAAGTCATAATAAGTCGTAATTGTACTGAATCCAAATTCAATCAAGAATTTTTTTTGGAAGAAATATTTTATTACTTTATGAAGAAAAGTTTTCTTTCATATTTTGTTTTGTTTCTGATTTTACGCGCAATATTTAAAATTTTCTAAAATATCATAAAACATTGTCGAATTCTGATAAGTAGTTAAGAAGTTACGTGGAAACAGATGAACATACATACATACATACATACATACATACATAGCCTGTCAAAATCATAACCCTCCTTTTGCTTTGCCGTAGTCGGGTAAAAATATCATACAAACTCTATCAGCAGGTTATTAATTAATACATTATTCCTAATTAAGCATGCCCACAAGACAAACTACCAACTAGCCAATCAACCAAGCCTTTCTCCTTACTTTTTTTTAATCGTCTGTTATTCTTTCATTACTTAAGGTGACGGATAGGGCACACTAGCGACGCCAATCGATTTTAACTAAACCGGATTTATTTTAAGCAATTTCGGGGTTACAACCGTTTATGTACGCGAAAAATTGATTCTCGCTAAAAGTGGCCGCTTTTGTCGTAAATCAATTTTCGCGTACGCGTTGGACCCAACATTTTTGCTTGGTTATTTAATAAATAGTATAAGTGTTTGCCGAGAGGTTGTAACCCCGAAATAGTTTAAAATAGATCCAGTTTAATAGCTAAAAATTTAAATCAATTGGCGTCGCTAGTGTGCCCTACCCGTCACCTTAATGATGAGTTACGTTACGAGTACATATAGCCTATCCACTCGCATAATTTATCCTCTCACTCGTAGAATTCCACCGGTACCACGTTGTACTATAGAAATGTCGGTGTGCGTTCAGTGTGTGCGGTACTAAGCACTTATCCACATAGTACTTATAGGTAATAGTAATAGGTGGCTGTTCTTGGTCGGAGCTGCGCCGGCGCTCACAGGGGACACTCATTACCGAGTCATTAGCGCGTTATTCACTGGCGCCTCACGCTCTGTACATGGACGTGATGCTAATCTGCTTACAATGTTTCTGCTAATTATGCGACGGAGTCTGACCATTATTAAGGGTAGATACGTTATGTAAAGCAAATAGCTAGGTAACAAGTCTAAGGCGCGAGAGCAGGACTTATGTAGAGGCAGATAAACTTTTATTTATTCCTTCATCCCAACACAACTTGTTTTCATCGCTCCCTTTAAAACATTCAAAGGCACGGTACCGCGCGGCCAAAATAACAAACTAATCAAATGTAATAGGTACCTAAAACTGTGATATTTCTGCAAGGTAGGTACTAAAGTACTGTTGACTTTGATTTCTAATGCACGTAATTAAATATTTATTGAAAATAACAAATTTGGGTAGGCAAGTCATCGTCAGCCCATTTAAGTCCACACTGCTGGGGCACGGGCCTCCCTCAATCACATGAGGGGGTAATTGCCATACTCACCACGCTTGGCAGACGGGTTGGCGAGGGTTTAGATATAAATGCAGAGTTTTCCTTCTCTGGGTGCTGATGATCATGCCAGCAGCTTTACCTTAGTCGCCTTTTACGACACCTCGGTAAGAGTGAGGGTGGCCTATTCTACTCTGCCGGGGAACACACGGCCAACGGTAGGCAAGTATTCCGCGTATACAGTACATAATTAGCAATTTTTTTTGGAATAAATAAAACCCTTTAAAGACAAAGTCAACTCAAGATGGGCCGGCTCAACCGGAGTGATACCACGGTCTCACAGAAAACCGGCGTGAAGCAACACTGTGCTGTGGATCACTGCGTGAGTGAGAGTACCGGAGGCCCAATCCGGGGGAAAGGGGGGTTTTAAAGGTTGGCAGCGCACTTGAGACTCCAATGATGTCGCGGGTGTCTATGGGTGGCGGCAATCGCTTACCATCAGGCGATCCGGCTGCTCATCTGCCACCTATCACATTAAAAAAAAAGAATTGGGACGTCCCTACTGGATATAATACTTTTTTATAACGGCCCTTACCCAGACTACAAGTACATGAAGATAACCACAACTCTGCCAAGAGTGTACCGGATAGGAACAAGACTGGATATGTCACCGGAAAATAACAAGATCCGTAAGTTTATCAATTTACTAGGAAGTTTATAAACTTTCGTAGGATTCTTAACGGGAGATAAATTTTATTATTTTACGTCCACATTTTCGTACATTAATAAATTTACGGAACTCACTCGTAAAATAATAAGTAAGCAATATCCGAACGCTACGCGCGATCTGATTGGCATTGCCACTACTAAGAACATTGACCAATCAGAGAGCAGTGTGTTATTTTACGTATTTTAAAGATTCGTATATTTAAAAAAGTTTCTGTGATTGGTCGAACAATATATATTTATACGAATAGATATCATCATCATCATCATAACAATTTATCTCCCGTTTAGAATCCTACGAAAGTTTATAAACTTCCTAGTAAAATGATAAACTTACAGATCTTGTTATTTTCCGGTGACATATATAAAAAAAAGAGTTTCCTAAGCGACGAGAGTCGGGATTGATTTATCATAAAATATTATTTATAAACAAACAATGGCCATTTTCATGCATAAAATAATTATTGAAATTCTTTATATTCTAAATAGACGTAAGCGCCAAATGACGTCATCGGACGGCTGAATACAGCGATATTCCTTTGCTTATCATTGTTTAATAAAAAAAAGGTACTACTGTCAAAGGTAAATAATACTAGTGTCAACATTGTCAACGTCATTCATTCATTTAACGTTGACAAGTTGTCTTTTTTTTGACAGTTGCATGTCATGGGTCTGGCATTTCGTAAATTTAAAACTATAATGTGCTAAGCAAAGAAATATTTTACATTCTGCCGTCCGATGACGTCATCTTACGTTTTTTAGTTTTTAATTTTTTTCTCAATAAATAAGCAATATAAAAAATTAATAAATATATATTCGCGCAGCGGAAAAGTAAATAAAGAAATGGTATTTTTTTTGTTTCAGAGCTTAGCAATTTTGAAATGTTGTCCATTAGCATAAGTTACGCATTCATCTCTAACGAGGTAAAACAAAACGAGTCGTCGCCTGCAATCACCACAACATCGTGCTAACAACTAGGCAAATATTTACATTAGCGCGAAAATAAACTGCCGTAACTCCATAAATGACAAACGAAAACAAACGATGCCGTATCCAAGTAAAACACGGTCAAGACCTTGCCGGAAATCAGTGAGATGACCGAGGGTTCTGTATGCGGGTTGTACTCTATGCTCTAATTTTAAATTATGTGGATTAAACTGACAGATGCAAATGTTAAGTTCCTATACATTTTTACCCGACTACGGCAAAGCAAAAGGAGGGTTATGATTTTGACAGGCTATGTATGTATGTATGTATGTATGTATGTATGTATGTATGTATGTATGTATGTATGTTCATCTGTTTCCACGTAACTTCTTAACTACTTATCAGAATTCGACAAATGACATATCATTATAAGCGTCTTGATCGTCCGCTGGTTATAGGCTATATGAAGTTTCACAAAATCTAATGTGGCGCCCTCTAGCGGACAAAACATACAGAGTAAAAAAATAAAGTTATGATAAATATGCCGTGTTTGGTATCATTTGAAAGCGCTTGACTTGTACATTTTGAATATATATATATATATTACTAGCACTTGGACACCAAAATAGTACAAATAAAATAAAAGTAAAAAAACTAAAACCCAACTACGACAAAAAACGTCGCTGAAAAAGTATAAAACAAGCCTTCGTTGTCAATTTATGCAATATTCACTATGTAGAGATAAAATTTCATGTTTGGAAAGGCGTAGTCACACGTTAAATATACTACCCTTTGACAACGTGTGACTGCGGATTTCCAAACATGAAATTTTATCTCTACATAGTGAATATTGCATAAATTGACAACGAAGGCTTGTTTTATACTTTTTCAGCGACGTTTTTTGTCGTAGTTGGGTTTTAGTTTTTGACACTTTGCGTCTGTCAAAAGTAGCAAACATTATGGGGATGACACATTGACATCTGTCAGTTTTGGCCACATAATTAAAAATCAGAGTTTAGTATATACCAAAACATAATATTTTAAATTCCCCCATCATATCATCTCAGTCATCCTACCTAGCGTGTTATTTTTTTCAGTCGCGTCAAAAGCGTAGCTTCAGAGCAGAGGGTATATTTGGGACATGATCCAGGATGGGGCTAAGCCGCCAACCCCATATACGGTACGTACCCACAACTCATTGTTACGATCGATTGATCGAATCTTCAATGTGTGTCACCCATACACGAAAAGATTGGACAAACTATTACATAATAAAACATAATACACGAAACGATTCACATTTTCAACCTTTAAAGAAAATTAAATGTTGTTCCGAACAAAATTATAATCTCGGCTATTACGACCGAGAACCGATAGAGAGTTGCCGAGGAAGCCGAGACCGAAACCGATATCTCGGTCGAGCGAGCCTTACGCGGAACCCCAAAAATGCATGTATCGGGAAGTATCGGCGTCGCTCACGTCATTGATAAACACCTGTTTGGGCAATACCTTTATTTGCCCACGCGCAACTGCCACGCGACTCAGGGTTGACAAAGTCTAATCACTTCAGATTAAAAAACCCATTCATTGTGTATGACTGTAATGGTGGACTATTTATGCAAGATGCAATCAAGTGCCGCCATTTTGACACTACTTTCTTGTTCGTGCGTACCACTAGTTCAGTGGTGATGGAAGACATCAGGGGGCAGTAGCATCCAGTCCGTCTGATTTTAGATTACATCGATTTAGTATTCTAACGAAAAAAAAAGTTACCTTCAGGTTTTTATTTTGAGTGGGTTCTTTTTCTTCTTGAAGAGTCAACCCTGATGTACGTACGACACTATTTGTAGTCGATAGTAGGAAGACGGCTCCATTGACCCTCACACCTCGCGAAATGCCCACGCGCACACCACGCGTACAGCGCTTACCACAACCAGCACATTAGGCCCTTCTTACTCATACCAGTTTACGAAGACAAGTGTCTAGTCATCTTGGTCGTTTAATACCTGTTACTCTATCAGATTACGAAATGTACCCTTAAATGTATAGATTAGCAGATACAAGCCATTACACGCTTCATTGATAACTCGCTGCCTTTACGTTTCTGTATTTTAATGCATGCCATTTGGTAACTTCATGTTTTCTATTACGATCGAGGTACTGGCTGAAGCCGAAGCAATGCATTTGAAATAGGTATACAGTAAATTCAATACAATTTATATAAAGGTAATTACCATTCGATCAGAAATCTTATGTAAACAAGATTAGAATTGCAGATTTGGTCCTGAGTATAGCGAGGATTCAATGACACAGTTACTGGTTAAGAAGATACCTATTTTACTTCATAGTATAGAAACTAGCTCTTGGCTTGCAGCGTCGCCCTCGCGGACTAAATAATCTTTTTTCTGTAGGAAAAACACTTGCCGTAACTAATATGTTTGTATGCATGTATACGCTCTGAGAAAATTTGGCCATGTCCAAGCATAGAAAGCCTAGAAGGCCCCGACGGCGGCCATCTTGGATTTGAAATTTGTCACAATAAATATATTCTACTACTCAAGCCCTTTTATATGATACCCATATTGTGGGAGTTGTGTTAAAACATACAATCCATATCTTTGTGACGGCGGCCATCTTGGATCGATTTTTATCCAACATAGCTAAGAAAACTCTCCCCTTATTCATCTTTCAAACAAAAAAAAACAAAATCAAAATTTGTTCATTTGTTCGGGAGCTACGATGCCATAGACAGACACACACAGACGCACACGCACACCCAGGCACCTCAAACTTATAACACCCCGTCGTTTTTGCGTCGGGGGTAAAAATTAAGTCTTCCACTTGTGAAAGAATTTTCAAAATAGTTTTGAGTTTTCGAATAAAATTTACAAGTTTTATTCTGAAATGAATTAACAATATCAATCAGTACGCGCGTATCTAATACCAGATTGTTTTAATCTAGTGTTCCGTGTAACTAGCAAGACTTCACTAGGCAACCTTCCCTGTTTATAATTATTACAGGTGCTTAATGTTTCCGAACAAACCCTTTGGCCTGTGTCCAAGCATAGAAAGCCTAAGCTGAGTGGCTCTTCTCCTAATCTGACAATGACCAACAAATAATTTATACTTAACATAAATTTAATTACAAGAAGCTGGCAGACAAGCAATCTCACTTTAATTGCGAATCCGAACGTATTACATAGATGTTGTTCAAATTCCGTATCTCGTTAAAGTGTTAGTTTCGTATAATATGTTGTCTCTATGTTAAATTTATAATTATTTTGTTGTCAACAAATTCTTAGCTACGACTTGTATGACACTATATGTGACCAGCCCTGTTTCACTATCGTCATAGGGGTTAAGGAGATAAAAATATTAAGGATCAGTTAGAAGAATTAGTAGAATAGATAAGTATGTTTTCCTCTAACAAGAAAACCTAATCCTAGTCCAATAAGTATATGCCTACAGTGACTAACTGAAATCTACGGTAATAAGCGCAAACTTGTATTTACGAATAAAAAGTAAACTAATTAAAGATCAAGGTGATGAAAAAGTGAATCACGCCGGTAAAAGGTAAAAGTGAATCAGAGCTAGAAAACATCAGCGCCGGCGCAGACGCCGAGATAACGCGGTTCCGCACGTGATAACAGATTAAATAACGCGGGGTAACGCCCGGAGATCGCGCGAGGTCCTGCGCCTTCGCCGCCGGCACAGATTGCCTAGTGTTACCTATGCCTGCGGTCTAGATTTATTATCCTCCCGCGCGGCGAGTATGTCAACCGCAGAATCAATAAATCATATTTATGATGAGATTATAATATACACACCTACATTGGCTCTTAGTATCGGCGGCTGATATTTTCAATCGCTTCGTCAATATGAGTTAAGGAAATTATATCTTCCATCAAATGTCATCATCAATCAAGAAAACAATTCTTCTTGAAGTTAATAAAGTTAATGAAGGGGTTAATAATGGATCATGGTCCATCAAGCAAGCGTACCCCGGGCTCCGAAGCGACATCTTTCGAAGCAACTGCGCATTACATGCTAAGATGAGGAGGTTTGGTTTAGTATTTTCGAATCATAATTTAGGGTGAGAAATAACTGGGCATCGAGAAAATCTTTTCACTTTCGAAAAAAAAACATGTCAAATTAACGTCCCTGTGTCAACAATGGACGTAGGTATAAGTGATCCAACTGTATTTACAGGTATTGTAGCAGACATTTAATCCGTAATTAAATAAGGAAGTAATCACCAAAAGTAGGTACTAATACATTTTTGAGTTCCGGCATAATTATTAATAGCTGAAAAGTTGTGAGGCTTTACATTGCTATGCTAAGGTTTGATCCATAAGCCCATTCACACGAGACGTGGACAACTAGACATAGCCATGGTTACTGGCGGCAAACAAACTAGGGGGAGGAACAGTGAATCATAGCATAGATTACTTTGCACTTGCATCAATTCCGTGTCAAAGGGCGGTGTGACGTAACGTCACTTCGCTTCTATCCCCTTTTATGTAAACTCGATTGTTTTACATGAAAATTATTTTTTATTGGTTGGTTGGACTGATGTTCGATTTTTGTACAGTGTGGCCATGACCTTAAGTAAACGAACTGTCAGAGATCATAGGGATTTATTTAACTTTTTTATGAGAGTGGGGAAAACTGTATCATCTGATGGTGAATAATTACCGCTGCCTACAGGATGGCAAATCATCATCATCATTACATAGTATAAAACAAAGTCGCTTTTGCTGTCTGTCTCAATGTATGCTTAAATCTTTAAAACTACACAACGGATTTTGATGCGGTTTTTAATAGATGGAGTAAGTCAGTCAAGAGGCAGCTTGAGACACATTTTACCACTTTGGGAGCGTCTCTTGCGCAAAGTATAAAGTTTAGAAAAAAAAATATTTGAAACCTCAACACTTTTAAAGACCTATTGATAGATACCCAACACGTATGGGTTTGATGAAAAAAAAGTTTCAATTTTAAGTATACCCTTTTTTTCCTATTTTTGTGTAAAAATCGAAATGCGCTTAATAAAATACATATATGTACTGAGTTTCAATATTATAGTTCTTATAGCTTCGGAAAAAAGTGGCTGTGACACGGACGGACGGACGGACAGACGGAGACGGACAGACGGACAAACGGATAGACGGACAGACGGACAGAGGGACAGACGGACAGACAGACAGACGGACAGACATACAGACGGACAGACTGACAGACTGACAGACTGACAGACTGACAGACGGACAGACGGACAGACAGACATGACGAATCTATAAGGGTTCCGTTTTTTGCCATTAAAAAGAGTCATTTGGAAGATTTTTTTCTGCATGAAGAATACAATTGTATCTGATCTGCACATTTCTTTAATCAAAATATACCACAGTAACTTTTTGGGTTTTTATAGAAATTATTGATCTTGGTGTGTCTAGAAAAGAAAAAGGTGATTTCTTACTTTAACCCCTATTATTTGCGCCCGTGCGAAGCCGGGGTAGGTGGCTAGTCTAACATATCGCAGAGAATTCGCGCTTTATTGCATGTACCTATTTCCGATATTGTTTTGATTGATACGAATCTGAGACGGATCTTAATAATTTATTGTAGGTAGGTAGATTTCCATAATGTATCGGCTCAAGTACAGAGAAGGCGAATGATGAATTTGTACATAAATATTATAAATACCATGAATTTGATCAACGATGACTGCAGTCTTACATTGGAATCGATTGCACTTGCTTAGGGTCGCTGAACCGTTAATCCTTTTGTATTCTACGTATAGAATTTATTTCTCGTACATTATTAATGAAGTCTAAATTGCAAAACAATACAAAGGGTAAATGTATCTTTACTTCGTGCAAAAAAAGCCATTACTGTTGAGTACCTAAAATAATTTCGCAGTGAAATGGCTTGTGTTATTTTGCTCATCAACTATTTTATGAACAAGCGACCTGCCCCGGCTTAGCACGGTGCAGTATTATGCACGTGTAATATTCTTATACATATAAACCTCCCTCTTGAATTACTCTATCTATTAAAAAAACCGCATCAAAATCGTATATAAGGACAGACAGCGAAAGCGTCTGTCTTATACATTTGTAGTGATGAACTAATAAAAGTAGGAAGTGGGTTGGTACTTTTAAGTTCGAAACATTAAAGGGCTGAAAGGCAGACACCACCAGCCACGTCGTGGCATGTCGATGAATGAACGGCGCCGTCGATCAGCCACTCAATATGCGGAGTTCCATTATGATAGCGTGCTCAGCTCGTCGCCTGATTGATCCCTCAAATTGGGTCAGCTCCTCGGGTCACACGACTGGTATCGTAACGAACCAATGTTGTTCCGCTTTGGGGACGTCCAACTCTCAGGGGGTTGGTGACACATCCCGATTTACTTATGGTCGTGATACCAAAGGCAGGCCCCAAGTTCCAAAGCGCACGCTTAGTAACCGAGAATAAACGCTGAGATAAGATGATAATTATGATGGCCAAATTATTCGGTCCCGTACAAACAGTTTACCTAGACTTTGCGCGTAGGTACGTGTATTTTGTTTGAAAGATAGGGATTGTTATTTATTATTCGGACATTCGCTATTTTTATTAGTTGTAGCTGCTCCGTTCGGCGCAGTGGATAGTGCGTCGCTGCGCTTGGCGTCCCGGGTTCGTGCAACAATTTGCAAAACATCACTGAATCATATAAGCATTTATTCAAGAAAAGGGTTCGTGAGCATTTTTTGACATCTAATCTTTCCGTATGACTTAATTGCTTATATGTGTAATAACATATTATATGTAATATTTTTTCTCCTTCGGTTTTTTTTTTTTTTTGTTTACAGCTATATATTGTATTTATTTATAATGTACTTATTAATAATATATTTATTTAAATATATTTATATATGAAGGTATGTGTATAATGTAGTTGTTAAGTAGTGTGTAGTTATTTTATATTAATGTTTTTTAGTAACTACAAATTTTCCTTTCGCCGCACCACTGCACTTTCTGCATGACCCAAAGGTTGACTGGTAGATGCTTCTTGGCATTAAGTTCGCCTTATTGTCACAAAATGTGTGCAATAAAGTTAAAATAAATAAATAAATGCGTCCTCTAGGGCCACCGCTGCGCCTTCAGCCATTTATTATGCGCTTCAGTCGCATTTAACCTGCGCCTACGCCGATCGTCACGCCGCTTCGCTCACTCGATGAACATTCAGAACAGTTTTAGCTATTGTAGCACGATCTGTTTTGCAACGAAAGTAAACAATGCGATGCTCAGTATAACATCAGACACGATGCGCCGGTTTGCGTAGTTGAGGTGAACCTATTTGGAATCTAAGAATTGGAAATAGAGGATGGAAACCAATTAAGAAAGAATTAATCTAGGTTCCCCTTATTTTTGACCACGGTTTCCGCAGGTCCTTGTTTTTTTCTTCATGTTCTAATAGGACTTTCATTACTGAAGATCGTGGTCACTAGAATTCAATAAGCAAAGACATTTTGCTCATTGATTCCGATCGGATATCGCCTTCACCACCTCGTAGAATTTTGGCAGGGATGTAGCTCCTTTTACATGTTCAGACCATCGTTTATCCAATTCAATTGTAATAATTTGAACTTGAAATTGACTTGTCATAATAGGAAGGTACTGATCATCTATCTGCCTTTTATTGTACACAATTCGACATCGATCAATGAAGCCATGATGTCACCTGTATTCTGTGGCATATTGTTATTTATTCGACCCCCAGAAACAACGGAACAATGTAAACAATCGGCTCGTTAACAAATGCCAGCGGTTGAAAACCAAGCATTGCGTGGCCATAATAGCCGGTTACTAGTGTTAGGAACTCCAGTTAATTTTCGAAAAGGAAGATATAACAATTGGGCCTTTATAGGTTCGAAATCGGGAGAGCTACAACTATAATAATTATACTATCCTCCATTCGATTTCGGCTATGGCAGCTAATTTCAACGATCAGCCATGTACGCAGGATATATTATAGTGCTCAAATGTGTGCGCAAAGACAAGTACTCTCCCTATTCCCTTAGACTCATATTCCGATGGGACACCAATGTGACACGACCGGAGAGGGGAGAGGGATCAGGTGCAGGACCAACAGCTTAACGTGCTTTTCGAGATACGGGGGTATAAGACCGCCAACTTCCAGACTCCGGGCTAACACAGAGAATTTCTGAACAGAAAAACTCCGGAACAAATTTTGACCTGACCCCGGGTCAATAACAATATGCCACAGAATACAGGTGACATCACGGCTTCATTGATCGATGTCGAATTGTGTACAATAAAAGGCAGATAGATGATCAGTACCTTCCTATTATGACAAGTCAATTTCAAGTTCAAATTATTACAATTGAATTGGATAAACGATGGTCTGAACATGTAAAAGGAGCTACATCCCTGCCAAAATTCTACGAGGTGGTGAAGGCGATATCCGATCGGAAGCAATGAGCAAAATGTCTTTGCTTGATGAATTCTAGTGACCACGATCCTCAGTAATGAAAGTCCTATTAGAACATGAAGAAAAAAACAAGGACCTGCGGAAACCGTGGTCAAAAATAAGGGGAACCTTGATTAATTCTCTCTTGATTCACGACTGATACTTGGTTTCCATCCTTTATTTCCAATTCTTAGATTCCAAATAGGTTCACCTCAACCACGCAAACCGGCGCATCGTGTCTGATGTTATACTGAGCATCGCATTGTTTACTTTCGTTGCAAAACAGATCGTGCTACAATAGCAAAAAGTGTTCTGAATGTTCATCGAATGAGCGAAGCGGCGTGACGATCGGCGTGGGCGCAGGTTAAATGCGACTGAAGCGCATAATAAATGGCTGAAGGCGCAGCGGTGGCCCTTGAGGACGCATTTTGCTTAGTATTTTTTTCCTATGACTACTATAAGTCTCATAATCAAATTATCTATTCCAGGGGTTTTCGAATGTCAAATATAGAGATACATACGAGTACTCTTTATTGCACAAATACACAACTTAAAAAACTAGGCATTCAATGGTCATTCAATAGGCGGTCTTATCGCTGAAGTTGCTAGTTACAAACCTTCAAAAACCCTATACGAGTAAAGCCTGAATTTGTGAATACCAAACTATGAAACTGAAATGAATGATGTTTTAGGTTCAATTTTATTTTATTTTTTAAGAATAAGAAACAAAATATATGTAACAGACATTTCTGTCATGAACTTACCGCCGCGCTGTAATTTTATTAATGTTTTCATTCTGAACATTTCGCAAAAATCTTTTTGAAGTCAGTAAAAATGTGGCAATCGTATACATTCAATCAAGGCGGCACATGATAAAATCCGAGTATGCTTTAAGAAGCCTCATCAATGTACCTAAACCTAAAATTACATAAAATTGCGTATTGTAAGAAGTCCATAAGGTGCGATTCGTCACGGCTTTCTTCAAGTATTATTTCCGTTAATACTGTTATCTATTCTGTTCTACACAACTCACTTTGAAGGGCAAACGCCTATTGGCACAATTTCACGCCCAGAACTGCGTGGAAACCCTAGGGTTGCTAACGATACTCATAGGCATAAAAATGTAATAAAATTATCTATGTATATCACAATATACTGCACCGACTTCTAAACTAAACTAGGCTCAAGCAAGATGGATGGTGATGATGACACTTACTTTAGTGGAATAATAGATGGATGGTGATGATGACACTTACTTTAGTGGAATAATCTCTACAGAGAAGCCAGGATCCACCGTGTCAGGCAGCTTTATATATGGCGGGTTTGCTGCTCTCAACATAAAAAAACACTTAACTCCCCAGACTACGAATCAATCGCCTCAAAACGCGTCTTTAAAATCCCAACACCTACAGTTAGCTTCTCATTTGCTAAGCGCCTTCCCGCATACTCCCACCCGTGCATCTACAATAAGGTGAACCGATTGTGTCCCCTAATCGATTTACCTCTGTACAAAGCTAAACATAAAGTAAAATCATGGCTCCTAGACCTTAACTACCTAGAAACAGAAGAAATTATTCCATAATCCATGACATGCTAATAAGAACTTACATTACAATACACGCTTATACACTCATAGACAACACACACACACACGCACACGCACCCGCACACACACACACACGCGCACACACACACGCGCACACACACACGCGCACATACACACACACACACACACACACACACACACACACACACACACACACACACACACACACACACACACACACACACACACACACACACACACACACACACACACACACACACATAGAAACCACTTTCTAACTACACCCATAAGTCCCTAGTTTTGTTTATTTTAGCCGATTGTTATTTTTCAGTTTTATTTTCTATTATTATTTTTTTTTGTCCACTCGTTGTAGACATTAAGTAACCTTTTACAGATTTTTGATATTATAGATTTTTTTTTTTTATTTGTTATGTTTCACATTTGGCAGTTAAAGAACTGGAGCATTACGCAAATTGTAACTAGGCTTAATTAGCTCACTCAACGACTTATGCGACACAGGCCTGCGAGCCTAGTGCATAAGTCACTGAATCTACTTTAATTGTTTATATTTTTTGCCAATAAAAGAATTGAATTGAATTGAATTGAACTTAGATCTATGTGTAGGTAGTCCACAGTTTAGATCTATTTCTAATAAAGACTAAAAGAGAATCAAAATCATTTAAAAACTCTCCTTGCTTGTTCTAAACAAGTAGGTTTGTATGTAAAAAAAAAAGTTTTTGTTTGGGTAATAAACCTGACTTTTGGTTAACGAAGATTTTGTAAGTACATCGAAACATCGACGACCCCGACGAACCTACTAAGTATCTGTTCAATTTTCGCATCCCTAGAAACCACAAAGCCTTCACGGTACGTCGCCCTTCCTCATTACGTTTTTTGTTACGGCCTGAGCCGCTGAAAACTACGCGTAGCTGAGTACCTACCAGCAGTACCAGCTAGGTGCATCCCCTTCAGCCTTATAACGTTGACATAACGATCAAAACGTAGATATAAGGTTGCATGTACCTGACTGTACTGTATTGTACAGGTATATCGGAAAACGCAGCCAGTTTAGCGTCCGTTGATGCGACCTTGTTGTTGAGCGCATTCGCTTGCTCGGCCTACAACTCGCCTTAGAAAACACAGAAGCGATAAATTTCCCGTCTCCCCGTCGCCGTTTCCCCCGCATTGCCGTTGAGGGCCACCAAATTGAAGTCAAGCCCGAGATGAAATATCTCGGTAGGGACGGTTCGGTGCTCCCGGCTACCCCTGTCACCCCCTCCCACCTATCCGGAGGGGGCAGTGTTAGACCCTCTCTATAAGCGGGCTTTCGCCTGGGGAGGGACTTGAAGGGAGATTTCCTAGTCAGATTCCCATGTCTCCCCCCACTCTGGCGCAGACGGGAGCACCCCTGAGGTTTTAATCGGTAAAACTCCATCGGATGGAGTCCGACACAACCCGTTCGCCTCACTCAGCGGACGGGTAAGTATAACACATTTCCTCAGGGTTAAGAAAAAAAAAGTATATCGGCAAGCTGAAGTGCGTACAGAGTAAATGAATCGTCGACATTGAATTACTCGAATTTATTGGCCTTCATAACTTTCATTATCTACAGATAATTATTCGTATTGTTAAGTAATAAATGATAAAAGGTACCAATTTTTTAGTAACTCGAGGTTGCTGTACGTAAAAGGATATTAGAAGATAAATAAAAAATGTGTTTATTTCGGAGCACAAAATCCTATGTAGTTTATTTTTGATTATTTTAAAGTGCATAATGAAAAAAAAAATTTTTAATTGCAATAAAATGATTTGAAACTTCTATTTTATCAGAATTGAATTGATGAAGAGGAAATTTGATTATTACGATGTTTTTTTCATCACCAATCTTAGCAGATGGTCAAAATATAACCATAAACATTTAATTTGTTTACCTCGATGTCTGACATATTTAGTTCAATGGAAGAAATATATCAGTATGTAGTAACCTGTAGTTTAGCTGTGTGTACATACGAGTATGTATGTTATACACAGGTATAGAATGTGTTACCGCATTGAAGTGACGTCAGCGCTTTATTATTCTCCTCGTATTGATCAACACGAAATGTTTATTTTTGATGAAGCAAACAATCAACTCATCATTAACTTAATAAAACCGCACTACATCCGAGGCGAAAGACGAGCGTTAAACTCAGATCAGCATATTTGCCTCAAGAGAGATAAATTAAATTCGTAGTAGCGCCGAAATGAATGATTACCGAAATACATCAATTCGTTTCGCTACGTGTGTGTCATAATAATGAATGTTTTCGTAATAAATAATCTGGAAACATCGTACGTTTTCCTAGAATTACTAAATAAGTTAATGCAATAGTAGATTTCAAAACAATAACATTTAAATGTAACATAAATTAGGTATTGTGCATCAATATCAAACGGATTCTACATTCACGTAACGAAAATATACACGGATAAAATAAAAGAAATTACGTATACACATATGTTTTAAATTATTAAATAAACTGACCATTTTGGGTGGATTTTCTAAAACATTTTTGGATAAACATGGCCGTTAGTTCGCACGCGAGTCGTAATCCGCATGACAGGAAACCCGCAGGAGATGCGACAAGGGATATATATGTTTTGCGTAAAGTTCCATTTCAATTCAATACTTTCTCAAGTCACAAGATAAAGAATTAAACATGAAACCTGAAAGCCTATAGCTTATATAATAAAATAAAATAAAATTAACAGCGTGATGATGGCCTGAAATTGACACTCGTTGACTCGTATTGACCTAGTGCAGGTTATAAGGAAGCAGCCAGTCGAAACAGCGGCCACTTCAGCACCCGGTTACTATAGATTTTGTCCAACATACGGAAATACACCCAACCCTTTACTGATCTGTAATCATTCGACAGGGATGTCATACAAAAAACACATTACACAACTAAATTGGATTAGTGAAAACCTATGATTAAATTGACAGTAAATACAAACGTAATAGATTTTTAACCCAAGGTTATGCCGCCATTCAATTTGTTGTGAGTCACAACAAATGTGACTCTAAAATCAGTTACCTTTGAATGAGAAGAAATCGTGGTGCAGGATACGTAGGTACTGGTACGTAGTTGTACAACATTGTATAGGATTCTAGTCGAGTCAAGGCGCTTTAGTCGTAAATATTTATGGAACGAAATTATTTTCCTAGTCTCCTCGTCGACGCCGTTAGAGCTTCTTGAAAATAAATTCATCAGTGAACTGTTAGCCATTTTTTGCAAACACGATACGAATCGTGACCATTTTGAGGTCGATAATGATGTATATCGAACAGCTTTAGCGCAGCTTCAGTGGTACTGGATGAGTTCTGAAGTAAAACATGTCTGCTGACTGACATCGCCGAAGTAGATATTGTTTATAGTTTCAGCGTAATCTATTTGTTGGCAAACATTTTATTGATTTTTCTAATGAAGTTTCAACGAGTACAAAAATATCAACGCCATGATTCTAATTTAGACTAATCTTACTTTGAAAATCGCACAAGTTTTTAGAGACGATTTAGTGAAATTAACAATAGTACGAGTGAATCTTATTTTTAGAGTATTACCTACCGAAGGGTTTGTTAAAGGATTACATTAGAAATTCTTCTTAATGGAATGTTTGGGTACGTACAGTAAAGTGATCAGTTAATATACGTCATCAACCTTCAGGTGAGAGTCTGGCTATTCTAATGAAAAAAATGTAATATTGCAGCTAATTTGTTATATTTGTATAAGGACAAACATCCCTAAAGAATCACATGGATTAAAGAAAGATAAATGAGCAAATGACTAAAGTAGATGCCTAATTATACCATTAACTTTATTGTAACTATGAAACATTAATCTTGATCTTATCAATCAAGGATCGTTTGATAAGGGCGGGCGAATCCTAAGACAGTTGTACGCAAATGAGATTCCGTGACGCATTGCTTAGTAGGTTCAACTCGAATCAATTCGTGTAGGTAGGTTAGGATGTTACCTAATTTTGAGAACTGATTTTGTGATACAGAAAGTGTAATGAGCTGTAATCTAATTCACTCCATAAAAAGAGTGTTGATACTTGAATTCAATTAAAGTACTTAAAGACCTAAATTGAATAAACGAATTTGACTTCATAACGGATGTAGCAGCAGTCATAAATACGGGCAAGAATTAAAGTATTCTTACTTATCATTACATCTCCTTCATCGAGACTTTACCTTGAGTAGAAATCTTCGTCCGGCTCCCAATTGTACCTCCAGGGATTCATATTGAATTGGCACTGAATTTACTAACACAGGCTTGTGAAATCTGTGCAGTGTCTATGCAGTAACTGGGATGGATGCGTTCTACATTAGTGATGGTGAGACACGTAATGTCCCGAGATCATCACTAAATTAGGAAGGAGTCCTGCGCGAGCGCCTACGCCGCACTCAGCGCTCCTAATGCCGATGACAAACGCATTAAAATTACGTCCTTAGTTCAAGGATCCGGCCTCAATTCTGACCAATGTATCCCAGTTAAACTAAATATTTTATTGGACATACGTCTGTCCTTTTGTGAGGTAGACGAAGCTACCAAGGAATTACAAAAGTCAAGATTGTTTTGATTGCATTTGCGGAAAACTACACGTTTTATCTAGGTGTTGAATGCTGCTACAACGCTTTCTACTGTTGAACCATTTTCCTGTACAGTTATGAAACACTATCATAAATCAGAAACGAATCATCGTCCCGAATAGGTCATTGTTTCATAATGCACAATATCGCTCGATACTACTACTGAAGAAGTCATAAATCGCTTTTCAATTTGTAACTTTAAGTATAGTATTTGTGCAATAAAAAATAAATAATAAATTTATCAAGTGAGTAATCCTTTTGTTGAATTTCAGATCGATATTTTTTTCACATGTCATCTAGAGATATGGTCTTACAACTTTCTCCTCCCACAAAAGCCATCATTGTTCCCACAATCCAATAACCTTTGTTGGCTCTCCGCCAAATTGTTCATTGATGTTTTAGATATTTCTCCTTTTAGATATTATGAAACTATCAGTAGTTATACGTACAAGTGAACACAGTGAGTTAGTTGTCTGCTGAGTAACAGAAGTTGATTCACTCATTATGGCGCGGGTAATTAAATCAGAAGTGTCTACATTGGAGAATATTTACGCCCACCTGTGCAACATTTCAATGGTGCGATTAACCTGAGATCTATTAATATGCTTCCAGAAGTTAATATAGAATATGAAAACTTGTCCTTCATGCAAGTGTGACGTAACATGCTACGAGAGGACGTAAATGGAAACGGAATCAAATCACAGATGGATGCGGATAAATCTGAATTGATAAAATATATTTCGCTGCATTGCGGTATTGTATCACGGTTTTTGATGGATTGATGAGATAATGCTTATTTGCAATGATAAGACTCGAGTTGGAGCTTGATTTCGATAATTAATGCGACTTTAAATATCAATTACCTTCCAAGCACGTACTCACATGAAAGTTTATCTCAAATAAGTAACGCAATGTGCGTGATTGAGTCGGATCTTGCTTATGTAGATTCGAAGTTAGTGTAAATATCTGTAAGGTTTCGGAAGCTGCTAGCTACCATTAGAAAACCTATTTATCAGTAAAGAATTTGAGAAGTGAGAAGAAGGACAGCTTCTTCGTTTCTTTAGCTATGTAGCATCAGAAATTATAACGCTATCTTTATACATTGTCCTCCCTCAATAGTGGATGTTTTGTGAGTAAATGAGATGATAGTTTCCGCCATCTTGGTTACTGTCCCGTCCACAGTTCCTCACTGTCCCCGCGCTGCAGAATCTATGAGGAGATGATGACAGTAGTGACGAAGTGAGTAGTTTGACTTGTTAGGTTCCTTCATTACATCACTTGCTGTGGTCTTTTTCTCACATCTCAGGAATAAATATTCGAGTTCAAAGTCTACTTTTGTAGCCTCGAGGCAGATTAGCAGGACTCGGTGAGCTCAGAAGCCGCACAGGCCCAAGCCTAGCCGTGAGGCGAGTTTTAGCCTTCAAAAAACCTTAAGCCTTACCGTATGCGGTTGGTGGTCCGGTGCGCGGTCTCCACGGTGACCAGGAACACGGCGTGGCTGCGCGAGGAGTGCTCGTTCATGTCGGTGCGGCCGGACGCGCGGTTGCGGTTGCCCGCGCGCATCACGCGCACCATCTCCGCCGCGGACTTGCACACGATCGACGTCATCTCCGGGATGTAGAAACCGTTCAGCTCCTGAAGACAAACGTTAGTGGTCAATATTGTAAATAGTGAGAGACTATTGCTTTGGTGACAAAGGCACCGCACCGTGGTAGCACTTTGAAACAGGCGCACTTTGTACCCTAGTTTTTCTGTTAGGAAAATCTTAGTGATCAGATTCTGGATACTGGCGGTCTTATATCCCCGTACCACAGAAAGCACGTATATAAAGAGCAACTCAATATATGAACAATGTTGACGATGGACTGTATATCAATCTGCAGGTGAGATGCTAACAAAAACTACTGATATTAGCAAATCAATGTATTCTCTCGTTCATCAGACATGAGACATTACAACACAATATTCAAAACAATAATTTTGATAAATCAGTAAAAAAGTATAAAAACATAAACAATATAAAAGAGGCTGGTCCAGGCGTCGATCCTCAACAAACAAGCATAGCGGCAAAAGCCTGAAGCCCATCAGACCCCGGCACTATCGTCGATCTTGGCGGCCAAACGACCTCAACCTTTCACCCGCGTGTAAACGTGCTCGTTAAACGCTCTTGAATTAGTCGCCATAATCGATCACGACCTTCGGCTTTACTTTCTCACATGAGTAAGGTAGGACTAAAGAAAGGGCCTCTTTGACGTTAATAATAATTTCTAACAGATACTACGGCGGCCCATTTAAACGATCATACAGGATATATTATAGTGCTCAAGTGTGTGCGCAAACACAAGTACACTCTTTATTAGCTTACCTTCATATTCCGATGGGACACTAGTGTGACACGACACGGCGAGGGATCGGGCGCAGGACCAACGGCTTAACGTGCTTTGAAAGGCACGGGGGTACAAGACCGCCAACTTCCAGACTCCGGGCTGACACTAAGATATTCCTACCAAAACTTAGGTAGATACAAATTTTTGGCCGGGACCTCTTGCATAGCCATCGCTTTAAAGGGCGACCCACTAACCACTACACCACCGACGAAGTCAAAGGTCTTTGAAGTTAAATACAATTCAAAAGAGAAAGACCAAACAACCAATAAAACTACGTGATATTCTTATTACGATATAACTTTATAAATCTTAATAAATTCTATAATATGTATAGTATATATATTGCAGTATCCTATAGTATGTACATTGCAGTGCCCCTGCGGGGTTAATGTTCAAGACTTGTAATTAGTTTAAGATCTATTGTGAACAACATGAAAGCAATTAAACTATGACTATGACTATCTATCTTAATGGAATACAATATTGAAAGGAATCTCAAGGACAAGGTCAATTTGAACATATTACATAGATGCTTTCATTTATAGCCTGGTCCTGAATAAAATTATTCCTGAGTCCTAAAGTCAGCTTTGTTAGAGGTAGAAGCAAAAAAGGACAAGGATCCTACGAAATAAGACAAATGATATGACAAATGGCAAAACTATTTAGATCATGAAGAACCGTAGAGACGTGGTAGAGACTAACTAAATTCACCCTAAAGAATAATAAGATCTTAAAACATTAATCGACGCTGACACGAGACGTTTCAAGTTGTTTTCGCCTGTCGTCACGGACAACGTGAGGCTAAACAAGAACTTGATTAATTGATACTTCGTTTATTTCAGTCCGTGTTTTACGAGCTTCATATAAACATCATTAAAGCTGACATTTAAGCATAACTCGTTACGATTTCAATGGTAAGTTTGTTGTCAACAATGACCATGATCTTAAGTTGTACAGATATTTGTAATGAGTGTTATTACGGCCAGCATATATAGGGCTTGTCATTACCAAAATTATGCGCAATTTGCGTTAATGACACGGATATTTCAATTATGTCCGACCTGAGTACCTATTTTTACGACTTATCTGTCTTTAATTGAACATTATTTACATCAGCATATGGCTAAAGAATTACAAATGCAACGAATCATAAAACAGCAAAAGTAAACAAAAGCTACTGAAAATGTTGTCCTAATCAAATCCTCAAGGTACCGAACCGAGATCCCGTTTTCCCAGCTGTAATGGAATTTTTCAATCCCAGCTTTAGAAGAAAAAAAGGTTTTTGTACCTGATAGAATAGTCAGGCACCCGTGATTGGATAAACATCAGGTCGGCCTGCAGTCTACCCGTCGTTTAAAACAGTCGCTTTGGAACTCGGGGTACGCTTGAACTATTTATCTAGGATTTAGTGAGTCAGAATCAAAATGATTTATTGCTTAAACTGTGTTTGGTAAATAAAGCGTCTGCCGTCCGGATTCAACATATCCACAATTAATTACTAGATTTTAACCTGACTATAGTATTACTTAGGTTGGCTACTTCGTACAGGCAGGACTCAGGGTGCATAACATGTTCACATCAGATAAAGAGCAATCGGTCCGGTAAGCCGAGCGGTCGTAAAGGATTGTTTTATAATGGCAGCTGCTGTAAACAATAACTCACGATTATTGCAAGATACTAACTTAACCCCATACTTCCACGTTGATCTAATCCCATAAAAAACAAAACTTGTCAAAAAATCCAAATCTCGTGAAAAATTGTGAGATCTAACCACGTCTGTTATTAGCTTGGCAATCGGTTGTGTTTTCATGCAATGGCCGAGTCAAATATTTCATAACATAACCAATTGCCAAGTTAATTAACCGACTTGGTAAAACTTTTCACGGTAGAACAACTGAGTGCGAGACTTGGATTTTTTTGACAAGTTTTGTTTTTTATGGGATATCATTTCTTTTTGTAGTCCACCTGCTTTGAACTGCAAAAGTAATTTTGTAATCCTATACATTTATATGAGATTACAAAGTCATTATACACTAGATATACACTAAATTCTATTTGTATTCTAAATTTGAAGCTTCTATGCTCGAAGTGCCTTGGACTTATGATGATCGGTGAGTCAGTGTGTCAGTCAGTGAGTGAGTGACAAAATTCAGAAACTTTAACAGGCTCTCATTCTTAAACTACTGGTTCAAATTAACTGACATTTTAAATATATCGTGTTATAACAATGCCTGAATAGTTAATGAAAATTCAGGCTTCTTGTTTTATCCACAACGAAATTATAAGGGGGGTCGAAAATAGTCTGAATTGCTTCGAGAAAAGGATGGTACGGTCCGACCCGCTTTTTTGCTTGCCGCTTTAAAAATAGAAAACTTATTCTTAATACAGGGTAATAAGATGTGTATGTATCTACATACACATTAGACGCACAAATCGATCAATCGATGAGTACACTTAAAGACAGTATCCATTCACTAAACGTCATGATGACTGATCAATTTTCCCTGGAATTTAGTTATATTCAAAACAAGAAGATTGGCTCGTAATAATAGAGAAACTACCAGTTTTAGTGTATAAAGTGGCTTTGAATCGCCTCAAATTGAACAAGTCAGTAACCGACTAAATACCTATCTAATACAGCAAGTGAAACAAACTCTCTAAAATATGTGTAACAACACTTTGTTGCACACTTAAATAAAAATTGATGGACATTATTACTACTGAGAATAAATTTTACGATTGCAATAAAAAGAAACTTCAAACTTGCTTTTATTTATCGCCCATACCCACTTCTACTTCTATGTAAACAAACATATTTCAAAATTAGAATTTGAGACCATGGTCCCATAGACGCACTATTCTGTTGGTCTGGTTCCTCTGTTTAAGGGTCGCGAATGGTCAGACGGCAGTCGTTTCTATGTTATTAGGGGACTACCCAAATCCTTAATAACGGTCCAAGCGTACCTACCCCGGAGTCCAGTGCGACAGCTTTGGACGCAAAGAATTACACACAAAGATGAGGGGTCCTCTTAGACCGCACCAATAAGTTCATTAGGTAATAAAGGCGTTTACAATCGGCGGGTTAACATTGGCTATTATTACGTACGCATTAGTCTTTTCACAATCGCGGGGTACTTACTGGCGGTAATTTTCGGGCGCATCCGAGCCGCACTCGTCCAAGGTTGCCTCAAATTGCTATTGCGCATGGTTTTGATGAAATTTGGGACTAATCATTAGCGGTCGTATGATATAAAGACGCGTTAGATTGCGGCAATGCATGTGCATCTAAATTTCATACGATTCTTTTTTATTTTCTTTATTGAGGAAACAAACAGCTTAAATACTAATACATTTAGACTTATTATTTTGTGCAAACTTCGCGGTTATTGTAGTAATAACAATAATAAAATCTGATGCAATTAATGATATGCAAATCGTACTCACTAAACTAAATTTTTCCTCCTCATCTTAGCGTGTAATTCCCGGTTGCATCTAAAGCTGTCGCTCTGATGTACGCTTGGACCATGTGATTCAAGATTTGGGGAGTCTGGTAATTACAATGAAGCGACTGCCGTCTGTCCTTCGCTACCCTTTAACAGGGGAACCAAACCAACTGAATCATGGTTACACGTTTCGGAAACTATCCGAAACGTGCAGGTTTTCTCACGATGTTTCCCTTACCGCCGAGATAATGGTAGAAATACGCACATACTCTAGATTAGAAAAATCCAGAGATGCTTGCTCTGACTCGAACCAGGGAGGAGCATTCTGAACCTCAGAGCTACCATCATCATCATCGTCAGCCCATTAAGTCCCCACTGCTGGGGCACGGGCCTCCCTAAATCACATGAGGGGTAATTGCCATACTCACCACGCTTGGCAGACGGGTTGGCGAGGGTTTTGATATAAATGCAGAGTTTTCCTTCTCTGGGTGCTTGATGATCATGAGAGCAGCTTTACCTTAGTCGCCTTTTACGACACCTCGGTAAGAGTGAGGGTGGCCTATTCTACTCTGCCGGGGACCACACGGCGAGCTACCATAACTAATTTTTATGCGAAGCACTTCAATCCGAAACAGTGTTGCCGATGAAAAATATCTTTGATGAGTCCTACTCATGATTCGTCATATAGGAGGTACTCGCACAAAAGATCTTAGAGGGACGAAATGTTCCATGGAAATAGTCCCGTAACAAATAAGATTAGAACCTGACACATAAATATATTTTAAAAAAAGTATAGTCGGCGCTACATATTAGAATGAGAAAATGGACCAGTCCTGTGTATGCTCAGAGCGTTCAAGTCAATTGGTCTGTGAGGCATGGTTATAAAAACTTATAACCATCAGTAGTCTAATATGTGGCAATGAATGTATTCGCAAAGAAATCCATTAGATAGCGCTATACTCGTTAAAAATAGGTTGTATCACCATGTTATAGGCCATGTGGGATGAGCTAGTGCCATTAGCACGATAGGCCACCCGCCATGACTCATGAAAGGCTAGACATTCAGCTAACTAGGCGTTACAAATGTCATAGGCGTTGTCTGAGCTCATGTTTAATGCAATTAAGAATAAAAGCGAGGAGATTTTGTAATTAATTTCGGCAAGGTATTATAAATTCTGTGGATTTGGCGAGATTTCGCTTTCGTTTTCACCGGCGCGGCGGGGGATAGCTGCGCGTGCGGCCACCAAGATAAACTGTAGCGCTCGGTCTTTTAAAGTCACAAACACTCCTCTAAAAAGATCTAATCAAGTCAATTTTAAAATTAAAAAATTGCAACACCTGAGAGTAGAGCCTAATCCAATCATAGAAGTGATGACTTGATTTCTATGATGGAGGCCTGTGCCCTGAAGTGACAACAATAGGCTGAAACTTAACTTTTACTTTGACAGTCGAGTAGTGTCAAGGTAAGATTTTATTCGTGGGAGAGTCACGCTTCGGTATGAATGGGCCGGCTCGACCGGAGTAATACCACGGCCTCACAGAAAATCAGCGTGAAGCAGTACTGTACTGTGTTTGCGTTAGTGAGGGTACCGGAGGCCCAATCCAAGGGAAAGGGGCGTATAAAGGGTGTACGTACATGGGTGGCGGCAATAGCTTACTATCAGGTGAGGCGGCAATAGCTTACCATCAGGTGAGCTCACGGAAACACGTCTCAGATGGTACGGCCACGTCATGCGGGGAGACAGCGAGCATGTGGTCCATGAAAGCACTGGCAATCCCAGAAGGCAAGAGAGGAAGGGGACGGCCGCCCTTGACCTGGTGGACCAGTACAGCCAAACTAGTTAAGAAGTCCCAACTACCTGACCCGACAACCCAGGACAGATTGTACTGGCGCAGAAGGATAAGGAGAGCCGACCTCACCTAAAGTGGGAACAGGCAAAGAAGAAGAAGCATAACTACCTGCTTGCAGTTGGGCAAAGTTTCTAGAAGAGCTAACCAGAATGGCCTGAAGATAATACGACTAGTGTCAATTAATTTTTACTGCCTGCTCATAGACCGAAAATATCGATATTTATTTACGTAACACCTTAATTCACGCAACGTGTGCGTTCCAGGGGATAATTACTAAGTGTCACACCTTGCTGCTTGGCGAGTCACGCGCCTCACCTGTCAGTCAATTAGTAGGTGTACAAGCAGCGTATTGGAGTTACCTACTATATGAAATTATGTCTGTCGGATGAGGCTGCGGTCTCTTGCTAATGGGAGCATTACTTGATACCCGTGTAAATTAGTTCAATGTATCTGGATGAGGTCATATTCGCGACCCAGCGTCAATAATCTTTTTCTTCGGAAGCTTTAGTTTTTGACCGTGGGAGAACCACGATTCGGCATGAATGCGCCGGCGCAACCGGAATGATACAACGGCCTCACAGAAAATCGGAGTGAAGCAGCGCTTGGGCTGTGTTTCGAGAAGGTATCAGAGGGAAAAAAGTTAAAAGGTTGGCAGTGCACTTGTGACTGCACTAGTGTTGCTTACCATCAGATGATCCTGAAGGTGAAGGTCTACTCGTCTACCATCTATCACATTAGAAAATAAGCGCTACATCGGAAAAATATTAAAGACAACAAGATAAAAAAGCTACGAGAATAATCGCTACGATAAACGTTTTCTCGTAGCACATTAGAGCTATACTTATACATAATTAATTTTATTAGTGGACTACTGGTAATACATAATTAAGATAATTATATGTACGTAAACCAAGCTGTATAAGGTTGAAAATAATTTGTCATCCATTGCTCTGTGACTAACATTTCCTTAAAACAATCGCAAACATCACGCCCAAGAACAGTCATATCTTCCACAAATATAACAAATACGAGTAAGTGTGGGAAGATAAACACTCCTTTGTGCGCCTGCGCCTATGAGCATGAACTCGAGTCGTCATCATCGATGCTGAGTAATCGTATACGCCAACTTCGCCAAGTATGGAAGGAACAGAGTTAGTTGTTTGTGATCCAAGTATAATCCAAGTGCAGTCAGTCGGATTGTGTTACAAAGTACGTACTCTTTGGGCCGGATCTTGGACAATGGCCTTTTAGGGCCCGCTGCGTCACCTGGGACGCACGGAGTGGGCCTTGGGACCGATGAGATAAATCTTAGAGGTGCATTTAGGTCTATAAACGAAGATTTGATGTACTCTTCATCATCATTTCATTAATTTTTGGAAACTACTCGAGAATGCTTTGTCAAACTTTGACTTTGTTTGACCATTAACGTATAAAATATAATCGATAGTTAATTCACGCTGATAGTAGTCTCAAACTAGGCTAGCTAGCATTTCCTTTTTTAAGTGATAGTCGGCAGACGAGCAGACGGATGAACTCATGGTAAGCGATTACCGCCGCCCATACACACCCGCAACACCAGTCAGCTGTGAAATCTTTTCTCCTTCCCCTCGGATTGGGCCGTCTAGCCTCACTAGGCGAAACACAGCGTAGGCACTTCACGCCGATTTTCTGTGAGGCTGTGGTATCACTAAACCAGTGCTATGAGCACTAGCGGACAATAGAAGAGGCACATCCAGACTAAATAAGTTTTATGATGTAGAATTCAATGCTTCTAAGCAACGCTTTAGCCACTGCACTATCGAGGTCGTCATTCAGTCAAATATATAGGTTATTTCTCTGTAAATAAAAGTAAAGTATCAGCCTATATACTGTTCCACTGCAGGGCAAAGGCCTCCATCATAGAAATCAAATTATCACTATTATGATGGGATTAGGCTTAATCACCACGCTTGCCAAATGGGGATTAGTGATTACAAACCCGAGCTATGTTCGAAATATACGAAAAATACTTTTTGCTCGACCCGGGAATCGAACCCAGGCCCCCTTAAACCATTAGACCAACAGGGTCAATAAATTAATAAATAAAGCAGTAGCGAGGTCAACCTTTGGTATATTTTAATTGTAAAGGTAACGAAACTAAGCTCTAATAAATTTATATTATGGTCCATGCGTAGGACTCACAGTCCCTCATCCTTGGCCCAGTGAACGAACTTTAACAAACGAAAAAAGTGGGTCAGTTCAAGGGAACTATTTATATCATTTTTCAACAAATAGGTAGATGTTTTTATTTTCTCTGCGTCACGCAAACCTTTGTCCTATTCCATGTCTCCGTTTGTTTAATATTGCTATTGATATTTTCCAAAAGGATAGGTATCTTAAAAACTGATACGCTTCTACGAACGACGGTACGGAACGTCAGCAAACGAGAAGAATCAGATGGTTGG
The DNA here is from genome assembly GCA_019059595.1 of Marasmia exigua. Classification (NCBI taxonomy): domain Eukaryota; kingdom Metazoa; phylum Arthropoda; class Insecta; order Lepidoptera; family Crambidae; genus Marasmia; species Marasmia exigua. Next base: position 406,697 of record CM032481.1, on the reverse strand, counting down.
TATATTACAGGATCAGTGTGAGATTGGAGGGCAGCGGTAGTACCTCAGGGTGCGCCTTCTAAACCGGAGGTTGTGGATTAGAATCCCAGCAGGTAAAGCTTCTGGATTTTTCAAATCTAGGATACTACTCAAACATCGTGAGCCTGCAGGTCTCCGATAATGGTTCTTAACATGTAACTATGGTCTGGCCTCCTTTCAATTCAATTTATATATTCCTTTCTCGTATGTCCTTGTCTAAGGGTTGCCAGGACACACGCGGCAATAGCTTTCAGTGTAGATAATCCTAGATCATGCTCCAGGCGTAGTACCCGTATAAAAAAGCAATAGGCCGAAGTCGAGATGCATACAAAAAAATACAAAATAAATGTAAAATAATTTATTTCAGTCACTTAGGTATAAGTATTGTACAATGGGTTTGGACTCTACTTTTAAGCAAATACTTGCTTGTGTTAGGAGAGACCGCTCTCTGGGCCGACTCCCTAGCAAGGGTGGAAAATCTTCCCTTCTTGCGGGGGCCTCAGCGGGTGATAGCGCAGCGGGTCGCTCGAACTTACCAAACGGTAAGTTTCGATGTGGCCTGCTTGCTTGCTGAGACCCCTCCATGGGAGTCAGATGCCGTGGTGCTCTCCGCCGTGTATGATTTCGCGGCGGAGAAAAGGGCAAAAGGGGAGTCCTTTTGCCCCGTCGAGCGGGAGGCCGTACGGAAGTAGGCCCGACAGGTCCTCCTGAGGCGATGGTCGGAGCACCTCGTCCTCACCCGTTACGGCCGCAGAACCCTCGACGCGCTCGCCCCGGTCATGGACCGGTGGCTTGAGCGTGCCCACGGTGTCGTCTCCTTCCGGATGGCGCAGGTAATGACCGGGCACGGTTGCTTCGGTTATTACCTGCATAAGATCCATCGGGGGGAGACACCTTCGTGCCACGCGTGCGGCGATGCGGTGGACACGGCGCAACATACCCTAGCGGTATGTGCGCCGTGGGCACCGCAACGTGATGCATTGGTGGCGAAGGTCGGCCAGGACCTCTCACTGGCTAGTATAGCGAGAGCTATACTAGTGAGTGACGAGGCCTGGAAGGCTTTCGCTGCCTTTTGCGAGCACGTGATGGCAGCGAAGGAGGCGGCGGAGCGCGAGCGAGAGGCGGATCCTCTCGCCCCCGCGCTTCGCAAGGCACGTAGAGGGAGGAGACGACGCGAATACTTGCGTCTCCTTCCCCTGCGAGGAGCAGGTCCGCTGGTGCGTGGGGCTGTAACCCCACCACTGGCATTGCACGGACCTCCTCCTACGCCTGGTGGGGACGGCATAGCTCTCCCGGCTGTCCCCATCCCTCCCCCTGACCCCGGGGGGAGAAGCGCCGTGCCCGCCGTGTAGGCGGGCTTCCGTCCGGGAGGGGTCGTGGTGCCAGGTTTCGTACCTCACCCCACGACCTCTCCCACTATGGACGATGAGGGAGAGTCCCAGGAGTTTTAGTCGGTATACCCCCGCCTTCTGCGGGGGGGGAGTCCGACATAACCCATCCGTTTACAGACGGATGGGTATGCGTAACGCATTTCTCCTAGGTCAACAAAAAAAAAAAGGAGAGACCGCTCTTCCATATCGGTACAGTTAGTATACTTAAGTAAGTAGATACATTTGACAAAAGCTTGATGCATAAATTAATGGATTGAGAAAAAATAAGTTTATTTTCTCTAAGATCGACGAGTATTCACCATTAGCTCTCGACGGTGAGGGAAAACATCGTGAGGAGACCTGCACGTTTCGGATAGTTTGACATGTGTAATCATGATTCAGATGGTCTGATTCTCCTGTAAAGAATTGCAAAGCTCAGACGGCAGTCGCTTCATTGTAATTACCAGACTTGCCAAATCCTGAATCATGGTCTAAGCGCACCCGGGCTCAAGAACGACAGCTTAGGACGCAATCAGGAATGACATGCTAAGATGAGGATTTGTTCTAGGATATATTTTGTTTATAATTTACGATCTGTGGATAATTGTTTATCATAACAGTATGTCGTGTGAAAATCAATTTTTTGCTATACATAGAGCCATTTACTATTTTTGGTAAACACTTTTACGCATATCGTTTACCAAAACACGACACGCAAATAAACCATTACAAATCCAATTATGTTGTTATACTTTTATTTTAGCCTATAAAAAGGTTCCAAGGGCTTTTTTGATAATTGACCGTGAAGTTTCTTTTGTTCAAGTAAAAAAATGACAGTACGAGCAGACCTGGGGCTTCAACGAAACGGAATTTACGAACCAATCTTTATCTCCGCCACTTTCACACGTTCTTTGCGTCTCTTTTGTTTGGATGCGACAGGTACGAGTATATTGTAGGTCGTTACAGGACGGTTTTGTTGTAGGCCCTCTGATTGTAAGTGGCACGTCTACCTTTTGTCGTTTTTTAAACCAATAAAGAACTTTATACCTCTTTTTCCAAAACGTGGTTTAATATAAGTAGTGTGATTAATACTGGGAATAACTGAAGAACTAAAATAAACATTATTACAAAACTAAGTTTAACTTTATTTAGTATATCAACTATAATACTTAAGTTAAACCACTCGGACCTAGTTTATAATGAGTACAAAAATAATAACCTCAAAATTTCGATTCAGTAACCATGCCTACTTATCCCTGTGACAGTTCATTCCGTTTTGCGCTAAAGTTATTTGTGAGAGTAGTTAATTTATTTTTGGAATTTAATCCCAAAAATAACCAATTAATAATATAATATAAGAAGAAACCTTACTTAGGTCAATATTTTAATTTATTGTTGCTTAAAAACAATTCTTTAGATTTTTTTATTCAGACAACAAAATAAGGTTATGTAAAATGAAATGTCACTGAACGAATGATTGAATGATTCGATTAATTTTGATACTATCCTGCGGTAATATTGTCTATGGTTAGTCGAGGATTTTTAATAAAAATTAAGAACTAACATTTTTCCTTAATAATCCTTGCTAGTTTAGGATTAAAAGCGGTATTAGAGCAGTTTTTGTAATAACTTAGGGACTTACTTTACAAGACTGGTCTGTAACTAACTGTAAAAAGTTATGTCAACTTTCAAATGCGACGTTAAAAAATTACCTCTCCCATAGATAAGAGGATAGCAAGCTTTCTTCGCAAACGGGTTGAATAGGTACAAACAAACAAAAAAACTAGTCAGTAATAATTAATTACGTCAGCAGCTAACGCGCTCGTATTCGCCCAAAATTACAGTGAGTAAGTCTTGTAAACCCAGTAATTACACTGACTATAGAAGCTATACAGCATACAGCTCATATTCCACATAATTTATACAAGAATTGAAGTTGCACATTTATTAAGTTGGTAGTCGAGCAAGACTGGAAGTCGATTTTTATATGAGTAGGGATTTTATTTTGGAAAATTTGATGGTATTGTTGACAAGAATGTAAAGCGATTGGACAAGAGCCAAGCGCTGCGCACGCGCTTCAAACAATGGGATGGACTATGCGACGCGCGGGGCAAGTCACCAGTAGTTTAGTCTGATAGTTAAACTGGATAAAGTGAAAGATTTTTCGCCCACATCCGCAATCCCGGTTTTTGAACGTATTGTAGTATTTCTGACTCGATTTAATTTATTTTTTATTTTTCGCTTTTTAAAGATACTCTAATTTTTATTTTAAGTACCTACAAATCAGTTCCCGCTTTCAATAGGCACCCCACTTATGTAGGTATGTATTATAATTTATTATTTTGCCATTTTTAGGGGGCGGCCATCTTAGATTTAACATTTTTTTTTGCTTAATATAGGCAGACGAGCTAGCGGCCTGATGGTAAACGGTAACGGCCGCTCATAGACATCTACAATGCCGGAGGACAGTCACTGCCGTAAAAAAAGAACTCTTTTCAAACCTCGTTTAAAATTTTACTACTCAAACCCTTTTATTAGATACCTATATCGTGGGGGGTTGTCATACAATAAGGTTAATCCGACATTTTGTGGCGGGTGCCATTTTGGATCAATTTACATCTAATATAGCTAAGAAAACTCCCGATCAATTCATGTTTCAAAATAATAATAATAATATTAATGGTTCATCCGTTCGGGAGCTACGATGCCACGAATAGATACACACACGCACACAGACAGGTCATCAAACTAATAACACCCCGTCGATTTTTCGCCTAACCCTACAAACCCTACTACCGTACAAATATATCTAGGAGCAGGTACACAATAAAACCTTTCCGAATTCTTCCCTTCTTGTCTATACCTACAAAATCTAGCACAGCCGCCGGACTCCCTAGAGTCTAGACGACCGCGGGGTGCAAGCGTCGCGTACTCGCAGACGGACTGACTTATCACGTAATTATCCACCGGATCGATAGCGCGGCCGTGAGACAATAAGCACAGGTCTCGGGGACGCTTATTGCTATCAGCTGAATAAATCTATCATTGTTATCAAACCATTATCATATTTACGAGGTAACGGCGCGGATTGACTTGAACGCTCCAAAAATAAATGGAAACACTTCACTTTCATTCACGGGTAGGAAGGATAATAACGAGCCCCACTTCTCGTGCACTTGACATTGAAGTCGACCATAGAGATGTCATACATTCATTCGTTCATCCAAAACTCTAATTCGACTTCAATTTCGAGTGTACGAGAATAGGCCAACAATTAGTTACAAAGCAACAGAACTTCTTATCTATTTCCATTTTTAATAGTGACACAGTATATTAGCTCTGCTGGTGGTTAGCAAGAGAGGAGCCCACGTTGCAATAGGGTATTTAGATCGAGATTTTACAAATATATATATTTTATCAAAATATAGGTAATTATGTGCCAATAGCAAAAATTCTCAATTAAAAATATAACGTCTAGCCGGTTTTATGGTCATTCAAAGATTCATGGGCAAGTCCATTTAGTATGAAATTATTAAAAAATAATTATACCATTGAATAACCCATACAATTTGCACTAAAAGAACCATTGACATAAACGAAACATTTAGTATAGCTACCATACAAAATTCAAATGAAATGCATACAAAATACTTGCGTGTGACGTCACATTTAAGTAGCCATCTGTATGGAGCGTTTTGGGTTTGCCCAAAATAATGTGATTTTAACGTTGTGATATCTCAGGTAGTTTAAATGAGAATCAAGTAATTCTTTCAATGATGTTTCTATCTTTGATCTTTTGATTACAAAAATAAAAAAAAATGTCAAATACCGTATTACAACGGAAGCGATGTCAAGGCATCACCTCCGTTGGGACTGCCATACTCGCCCGCGAGATGCTTCTTCACGCTTCGTATACATATGTATAAGTACGGCTCTACTGACGAAACATAAGCAAAGCTAAACAAACTATGTAAAAGCAACTGAATAACGCTCAGTTGCAGATAAATGCAACTACTTTTTTCTACAAAACTAACTGCTCAGAAAACGTTGGGCATGGATAAATTCCTTTGCATAGTGTTTCATCAGGCTGCAAATGACGGTTACTATCAGCTGAAAAGTGTAGAAACAACACAAAGGCAGTCAGTTGTTTTTATTTATCTCTGAAACAGAAAACAAAGGAAAGCGGGCAATCTACCCAGGCGATCGACTAAGCCCCAACGTTTGTCAGAAAAATATTTCTAACCCCTAGATACGAGTCCCTACACTCCACTTGGTAGCCTAGTTACTTTATCTTACGTTACGTCACGCGTCGGCTACCGCGCGTACTAGAAGGGATGTTTTCACCCCTAATCTTTGTGCAAGAAAATAAGTCGGAAACACTTAGTAATAAACCGAAGACGAAAGGGAGAAAGGCCAACATATGTCAACTGGGAATTTATCATATTGAACCGTTCCCACGTAGCTAACGTTTGCTGTCTTTTATTAAGCTTTTTGCCTCGAACAAGTTATAGTTATGATGTGTTCCATATTAGGAACGTAGTGCGGATAAATTTATAATATCCTCAAGCATTTTAGCTGCATGGCAGGTACTCATACTAACAATAGTGATCGTATTGTTAAATATGAGTGTGGCAGTGTTTTGGAAAATAATCATAATGTTGATTAGATTAATCATTTAGTTGCAATTAATCCATTCAATAACTTTATACAACACGTGGAAGATAATTTGTTTTAATACTCCAGTACGTTTAAAAGTTAAGTAAAAAACTATTTCATAGTAAATTGTTATATGTATTTAACAATAAAATAAAGGACTACTTACAATATCCGATAGTCATTTTATTGTTGGTACGTGATAAAACAACACTCAATAACGATAAGGGTTTTATTGTTTCATTTCAATATTTACGAGTATACTATTAAGCCAGGTACTTCTTGAACCAACCGATTGTGCCATGTTTGCTGTTTGTTACAAGCATGAACCCTAAAGGAATCCGCGAAATGCTTGCGAATAAAGTCGAAATGCTTGTCGAAGACGAAAAATCATAAAAATACAGTTGTCACCGTACCTGGTCCCGGGATTAATCAATTTTCATAGTTGAACATTGTAGCAACTCTAAATGATTATTTACAATCTGGACAAGGTTACGAGTCGCCAATAATTGCTTGTGGCAAACTTGTAAGTCCTCGTGCCGTCTGATGTAATGTTTGCATCGCACACGTTTTATGGCGTTTTTGCGAGAACGACATCTCTGTATTTGCAGGACGGAATGGCCAAACACCACTGATGTTGACAGTTAGCGAGAAAACGAAACCTATCTCGACGCGGGATAAAGTCAACAAACGAGATTCGATCAAACAAGCGTTCCAGCCATTGAAGTAAGTAATATCATAACACGTTACGTTACCGTCTTTAAATCAAATCAATGGAACGGAAGTCGAGTTGTGTTACCCGACATTTTTCGACTTCCTATTAAATTCCTAGGAAATGTCTAATGATTTTCTATTGGTTCGTAGCTCGATTTTCCAGTTAATCGAGAAGTTATTTGAAAAGTTTACGCCGTCAGTACTTTGGAGTTCGACGATCTCTTCACAAACTACGTTATTTGAAAGTTACGTGATTAGCATAAACGGACACCTGGAATTGTACTGAAGCTACTGTAAACTTAAAGTAACTGACCCACCGCCGCCTTATCACGATCTTATGCATATTAATAAGTTTATTCCGAAGCACTATTTTCAATGTGTGCCCAAATAGGGCAAAAGCATTGATTCTAGAAATGGAAGAGACCAATTCCAGAAGAAACCGCGGTCTCCACTGCAAGATGCGTCTGCTTCAACTATTACTGGTTTGACAGCACACGTAACGTCCCTAACAGAAGATACTTATCTGGCCTCTGTGTGTTTCTTTGGATAGAAGATCTTCAAACTCTTCCGGAGACAGTTCAATATAGAGAAGGAAACGATGTGAGCGTGAAGTGAGGGGGTTCTGTTCTAGATGTTCGTCAAGTTCATGATGTAGAAGGCGCGTGGGATGAGGCCCTGGTACTAATGGTTTCATTCCATGGTTTGAGTCTTACCTATAGTTTTGGCGACATCGCATATCAAAGGCCAATGCTTCATTTGAGTCGCTGAGCAATCTTAAGAAGTATATAAAGAGACTGACAGAAGATGCTTACCTGCCCTCTTATCGTAAGTTTCTTGCAGTCTTTGGAGAGGAGATCCCTAACGTCCTCCAGGTACAGCTCCACGTAGGAGCAGGAGACGAGGTGGGTGACGTCGGGCGACGCGCTGTTCTCGATGTGCGCCCAGATGTGGCGGAAGGCACGCGGGATGACACCCTCGTGGTCAGGGGTGCCTTCCATGGTGTGGGTCTTGCCGGTGCCGGTCTGGCCGTACGCGAACACGCAGCCGTTGAACCCGTCCAGAACGGACGCCACCAGCGGTCGGACCTGGGGAATAAAAGGGAGTTTTAGACTGTCTCATTATTTATGTGATATGCATCACTTCGTTTCGGCGCATTAGTTACAAATTGTACCATTAGATGGCGCTGGGCGTTGTTTACAACGCGCAAGTGTTGATATAAGACGGGTCGTTCTCTATAAAATTTATCTCTTTATAAATAGTACAGATGTAGAAGACATGCACAATTATTGATGGTAAACGATGATTGCATTACCAGAAATAATCCTTTTGTAATTTAATCGGTATATTAGCCTCGTATTTGTAATCTAATCAATCATACTCGTTAACAGCGTGCTACGTAAATATCGGATAATAGAGGTAAACAAATTAATATTGATGTGGTTATAACCACTGCAGAGTACTAACTAGGCATAGGTACGTTAGTTTAGTAGGTACACAGAAGTATACAATATGCTTATTAGAAAGATTAATTTGTCTACGCAATATGTTACGATGGACGTAGAAAATAAAGCGCCCTGAGTAAAGTATCAGCCTATAGACTGTCCCACTGCAGGGCAAAGGCCTCCATCATAGAAATCAAGTTATCGCTACTATGATGGGATTAGGCTTAATCACCATCATCATTTCGCTTGCCAAATGTGGATTAGTGATCACAAACCCGAGCTATGTCCGAAAACTTCGAAACATACTTTTTTTGCTCGACCCGGGAATCGAACCCAGGACCTCGAGATCACGGCCTGGTACTTAAACCACTAGACCAACGGCACGTTTTCATCATGTCATAGAACAAACTATTCCTTATTTTAAAACATCAAAAGCGTGCGTAGACATCAACAAAGAGATGTTGTCAAAAAAGTTAAAGACGATAGGTTTATCACTTTTATGACAACACTAGCTTTTGCCCGCGACTTCGTCTGCGTGTAATTCGAATAAAAGCAAGGTCTTTATATATCTTTATAAATTATAGCCTATGTGTTATTCTGATCTATAAGCTACATTACTGTAAAGTTTCGTTAAAATCCGTTTAGTAGTTTTTGCGTGAAAGAGGAACAAACATCCATCCATACATCCATCCAAACAAACTTTCGCCTTTATAATATTAGTAAGGATCTCTTTGTTGATTTTAAACTAAATAAATATCGAGTAAATACACCTTGTTGCTTGACCCAAACTTGTTGTACTTACAAAAACGTTTCATGGTCAATAAAATAATTGGTGACGACCGATCAGTCTTTGGACGTGGCAAAACCGTTGCAGAGACAGCGAGCGCAACTAGTCTAGGTTTACGATAATATCTAGTCAATGTTGTTGAGTAATAAGTTGGTATCTACTAGCTGAAAGTTATCAAATCTTAAGTGCTTCCCATTAGACGACGAAGGTCGATAAAATGTAAAGTGTAAGTGCATTAAAAACGTGGCAAGTGTTTTGATATCTATCCTTATCGCTCATATATTTTTCAGATATGTCTCCAACCACAACAAAAATCAAACGATTGTTGTATGATGTCATCTCTTAGATTAAAGAGCTCTAGTTCTGAATATAATATATTTATTGTGATCGAATGAATGAAATCAAAACAAAATTAGCATAAACAGACACCTGAAATCGGTGGATACTGACGCGTAACGTAACGATGCACACGCAGCCTTGGCTCGGTGCCGCAGTATAATGACTGCCAGTAATGAAGCATTGGATTGACGATCCGTTGCGCAAGCGCAAATTCAGCTGATATTGTGAGTAAACATACTCGTACAACCAGTAGCAGTAATAGGATGGGAATTATTTTAAGACTGGCTTTTCATTAATACCAAATATAGTAAAAATACGAGGACACAACTGCTTACAGTTTATGGTAATTGTTACCTACTTTAGTCATTCCTAATCAATTATTCACCAAATTGATAATATATTTGGTACTAAAAATTTATTGTATTTGACATTTTATTATTAGTATCATCAAAGGTGAATAAATTCTACAATTTCTTACTATCCTGCATTATACACTGAACCAGGTCTACGAATAGGCCTGGTTCAGTGTATTATGCCATTTACGTGTAACCTAAAGAACTACTGAAAGAAGAAAGAGAAAAAAAACCATAACTCTATTTAGAATGTTTCCAGAAAAATGCAAAAAAAACTTTTAATGACAATTCACGTATCCTAAAATTTTGATAGGCTTTTGAGTAAAGCTTCATAATAGGCATAAAAAGCCTGTCACGATTTTAAGATACTACACCAACCACCATTCACGACCAGTGTATACTACCAGTGCTCACTTATGGAGCTGAGACTTGGGTTCTTACTAAGGATATTCTCCACAAACTTCAGGTTACTCAAAGGGCAATTGAGAGGAAGCTGGTAGGAGGAAAACTAAAAGATCGTAGAAGAAATGAGTGGGTCGGGTAGAGCAAAGTAAGCGACGTTACGAAGCGTATCTTGAAGTGGAAGTGGACTGGTCATGTCGGCCAAAAACATGGCTCGTGGTGCAAGGTAGTGGTAAACTGGAGACCGTGGGGCGAGTAACGCCCAAGAGGAAGACCCCAAATGTGTTGGTATGACGACATCAAAAGTGAAACAAAGTGGATAGAAACAGCCCATGATCGACAAAAATGGCATAAACTGAAGGTGGCCTACACCCTAGAGGTGAAAAATGGCTAAATAAGAAGAAACCCATCACCTTAAGCTCATCGGCGTGGCCACCCGTAAGTAACACTCTACACTGCAATACACTTAGTTGTGCCAATTTGCTCATTCTGCGCAAAGCACACATAAGGTGCGCGCCGATAATGAATTATTTGGAACAAAAGGCCGTAATTCAACATAACAGACCCGCTGTCTTGCTCCTGCGCAAAACAAACATCTGTTGCATTCGGACGTGTTGTACCAACTCTGCAGCTGGTAGCTACCCCGCGAATAGAAAAATGTATAATAATGTATAATGAAGAATGATTTTAAAGAACTGTTACTTACTTTATTTCTATCAGTGAAGACCTGTTATTAGCTTTAAGACATTCATTGTAATTGCTACAATATTAAGACAGCTGTTGGTCTTCCGAATACAATAAAATAAAATAAAATAAATAAAGACCAAACTATCCCAACCAAGAATTTAAATAAGACCTAAGAGTCTACTCCAGAGACTTCTGTAAAGTGAGGGTCGTATTCTATGTTCGTCAATGGAAGAGATGTGTCCGAAATCAATATAAAACTTTTTAATAACCTCCAGCCGAAGCACGTTCTGAACTATAAAAACCAATTCGATTCAAAACATAGTAAATGGTGATTGAATGCAGGCGCACGCGCATCAGATCTACGAGCAGCGAGCGTGTTCCGGCTTCCTGTTTTATTAATGGCCGAGCAACATTTACCAACTCGTGAATACTGCAGCGGAATACATGTGCTAATTACGATTCAAATGGTTCTAAAGAAATATTTTAGTTCTCGTACTCAAGCAACATACTCGTACCTACTCAGTATTGTCAGTATTGTAGAGGCACAGTACGCTTCAATAGTAAGGATTTCACCAAAGATATGCTATTCAGCTATGCTGCTAAGATGTTACAATGAACATGATTGGTAGGTATCGCATGGTTCCATAGCAACGTTGCGTAGCATATCTTTGATGGAAAGGGACCCTAAGGCCACTGAGGCTGTGTTCTTTTCTTATACAATCAGCTTTACAGTTGAGTTGACGCCAATATTCATTGTTTCGTCAGAACGATAAGAAAACTGTGGAAAATTCTAGGTTTCATATTTCACATTTCAAATTCAATCATCATCATAACGTAATCTTACTTGTTTACCTCAAATTCGAATATGACTTAAAATCGGTCAGAGAAAAATGAAACATTACAATAACATTTTGATACACATTACATAAAGGAACAAAATGTTTAATAGCAAAGAGATACGTCATGTGAGAAGAAAACGATTATTTATTGGCTGTAAGCGTCAAATAGTTCAAAGTTAGAGAAAATGCCTAACTACAATCATAAATCCTGAGACGTATTTCTCGTGTGTAGGTATAACAGCTGTCATGCATTAAAAAACACGCTAACATCTGTTGCTATGAGTTATTTTACAACAAATGTCGTACCCAAATATGGGAAAGATGAGTGAGTGAGACCCATACAAAAACCCCGCGAATGTCACGAACGAGGCCGCCTTGCGTCCACCCACTAACCATCTCCGATTGTTTTTGTTGGAAACGTTGGACCTTCGGATCGGAGACGTCGCGGCTACCATTGAGGACCGGTGACTCACCGAAGAGGACAGGTTTTATAATGTGTATAAGTAGGTACTACGAGTGCAAGTACACTGCGACTTATTTAACACAAAAGTGACATAAATAGGGGGCCGTTGTACAGCAAACTTTTATTTAAAAAAAATCAAGAATATTGTCGCCTATGTTACACATGCTAAAAAAAACAGCATTATGTCCGACTTTTGCCACCTGCCAAACTAAATTTGTTTGCTTTTATTTCACGATGCGGTAACGGCCTGGAGGGCTATGTGTGCAAGTGGTATAAAAAGTAGAGGACAGATGAGGAAAGATATGATAGAGATCTATGTCGCAGCAGCATCAAAGAATACTGGACGGATATAGGATGTTGGTTGATCGATGGAAATACCATTGACGACTGTTTGGCGAGCACTTTTGACAAACTCAGTAGTTAACTGGAAGTAGCTAAAGTAATAGGAAATAGCAGACTACAGCAAATAAAACCTGGAACCAAGCATCTAACAACATACTAGTCGTCGTAATCCCCAACCAGTTTCACTTTCAAATCTTTCAACAATGACGTCTTCCGACCTTGACCATCTTACATAAGGGCTGTCCTCAACACAATGCAGAATATGACTTCAGAAGTACAACTGCACACTGTGCCTCTGACTACGCGACAACCGGCAATTCATTGTTTTATAGAACAAGTTTCGCGCCGGCCTACAGTACAATGAAGTAGGTGCTACATCCATGTTGCTGGCAGTAGTACAGGATGCGCTTTTGTTTGCCGACAATAGGCAACATGTCACAGCTCGTAAATTATGCTCGCTAAATATAACCTAGGTACAGACAACCACATTGTTAGGTTACTACGATTTGACATATTGGCATCCGATTCTCACCTTAACGTTAAATACATGTGTTTCAATATATAAATTGAGAGATGGTAGCTCATTCTATGCGGGGGTTCGTAGTTCGAATCCGAACATGCACCTCTGGATTTTTCAATCTATGTGCATATTCCTACCATTAGCGCAGCAGTGAGGAAAGACATAATGTTTCGGATAATTTCAGGAACGTGTAACCATGATTAAGTTGGTCTGGTTCCAATGTTAAAGGGTTGCGAAGGTCAGTCGGCTGTCGCCATATTGTATTAGTACAATTAATTACTAGACTCTCCAAATCCTGAATCATGGTAGCTCTTTAGGCTTTAGGGCAGTGCCAATGGTATCCTGAGTATATTAGCCGAGTGGTGGGACTCTCCGTGGATGCATTCCCAAATCACCTGATTATTCCAGCTGGATGGAATTACACGCCAGCTTATCATTAAATAAAATAATATGTACCTACTTATACATTTTAATTATTATTCATGAATTTGACATTTTTATATTATGACTACTTATTTTCTATTTTTTTTTTGGATTTGGTGGTAAGTGGATTATTATGTTATGTTAATATGGAGAAATATCTGAAATAAATGAATTTTAATTTAATTTCATTTAAGCGACGTAACCAGGAATCACACGCAAAGATGAGGAGGAGGATAAACCCTACGAGTTTTGCATCCCTTCCGGAATGAAATTGTTGGATCAAATATGGCTACAATATAACAACTACCTTAGTTTAAATAAGGTGAGCTCATTATGGAGACCTTAATATTCAGAAAAGTCTATTTATTTTCGTATCTTACCTAAGGTAACTCGGTATCTCCCTTCATAATATTCATTAGTGTACATGTGCACGTTTACTCAAATACATTTGTAAGCCGCAATTTCGTACGACTCACTGGAAGTTTCAAGTGTCTAAGTAAGGAGTAAAGACTAAAACAAACCGTAAACTACCGCCGGGCAGGCCCCGGGGTGCACTTCTCCCCCTTTCTGAACAAAGTTATTGGGGAAACGAGAATGTGCCCCTAAATGGCAATACCATTTTCTAATTTTGTTTATTGTGTCTATAATAAATCTTTATATTTAGCAGCATTAAACAATTTAGTGTTGCAAATTCTGATTTTTTATCAGAACTTGATCTAATGTTAAATATTATTTAATTTCTGTATTATTGTTAACGTCTTGTTGTAATTGTATTCGTGTTTGTGGTCAATCAATGTTTTACTTACTTACTTCATGGAAAACATTGTGGTACGATCCCATTACGGCTAATATAGTAGAATCGGCTTCATAAAATCAGTGGTGGATAACATACAATATCTTGAAATATTCTTGATACTTTTAGTTTGTCAAGTCAATGAAATAATATATTATGTAATAAATATATATAGCGGTGACTGATTTTAAAACAGCACGATAAAAAAAAAATTAAGCATGAGAGAGCGTTTTCAGACAGACATAATCCAAGCAACGATAACAACACACTGTCCACAGGAATCCTTTTTTTTTTCAAACCAAAGCCTGGTAATTACAAACTCGTTAACGTGTAGTCACTAAGCTTTTGAAATTACGTAAAAAGTACTAACGACTATGAAGTGCACAGATTTTTTTTTATTCTGAGGGAACGTAGACATAAAATCGGTATTTTTAAAATATTTTTATTGCATACTATCCATGCCGTTTTTATTGTAAATAAAATAATGTTTGTTGGCTTTGTAGACCCACATAACTGATACGATTTGTCTCTTCTCATCGCTTGTGTCGGCCGAATTCAGACCTGTACCCTTACCATAAGTTTGAGAAACGTTTTCGCTATCAAAAACTATCGCTTTATCCCTTTCATTGTGGTGCATGTGAAAGAGATTTGGATAGCGAGGATAGTATTTCAAAACGCATGATGGTAATGTCTCAGAAGGGCTTTATTTATTTATTTATTTTGCATGTCACATGGTACATTATTAGATCTTAAATTATAGTCCAGTACTTTGTACACATGACACCCCGTAGGGGCGCACTCGTACTAGCACGAGCTTATCCAAGAAGAATAGTAGCGTATGCGTATCTTTAGCAATTTATTGAAACATAACAAAATATAAAATTCAAAACCATTATTGGCTGTCTGTATAATTTAATTGAGTATATACAATAGGCAACTAGCACTAAGAACTGTGGTTTTTGTAATTAAAGGAAAATAAACTGAAGTGCTCCCTCTATCGTAATGTCATAACTATCTTTTCATTCACTCACTCACTTGGAATTAAAAGGTGACAAAATATATCGTGCTAACCCCTATTATTTTGTGCCTTTAAAACTCACTACTAAATCAATCAGATCAATGAATAAAAGAAAAACGCTTTGCATTTTTGCTGTGGCCATGTTTATGCGAGTCGCAAATTGTGAATCAAACTTGTTACTCAAGTTTGGTAGTTAAAAAATCGAATCGTTTCCAACGCTATCAGACCGACGCCACAGAAAAATGTAAAAACAACAATGGAAAAAGTTCAGCGATAAAATTGGTGGTATTTTAACACCATAACTTTACTACATAAAAGTGAGGTATTGTTCCATTGAAGTCGGGGGGCTAAAGTGGGTTGTACAACGACAGCTAAGCTTATTTTTTCAAACATTGTAATTTGGACATGTTCGAATTTTTACATAAATCATGGAATATGGAAAATTGCGCCAAGTTAGGAAAGCTTGATGTGACGAATTTAAACAATTTCGGGGTTACAACCTCTCGGCAAACACGTATACTATTTATTAAATAACCATGCACAAATGTTGGGTCCGTTTTTGTACGCGAAAAATTGATTCACGCCAAAAGTGGCAGCTTTTAGCGTGAATCAATTTTTCTTGTACGCGTTGGACCCAACATTTTTTTAAGGTTATTTAATAAATCGTATAAGTGTTTGCCGAGAGGTTTTAAAATAGATCCGGTTTAGTAGCTAAAAATTAAAATCGATTGGCGTCGCTAGTGTGCCCTACCCGTCACCTTAAAAGAGTGGAGTGGAGTATACCCAGGTAAGAACCCAAGAACGAAACTGGCATGTACGTACAGTACATGATAGTTCCTTGTTTGATTGTAAGTAGTTTTTTACCTCAGATCAATTCTCGAGGCTGATGAAGAATGATGAGCATACTTTCATTCAGACTAGTCCAACGGCCGGCCTTATATGTATAAGTAAGTATTGTTTAAAAAAGGCACTCTAAGGCAAGTGAAGTATAGGTCGGAAACGCTTGTTATATCAGTTTTACTAAACGTCAGGAAAACTACAAATAAGACAATAGAAAGCGAATCATCAAATTCACGCAGTGAGTAATGCATGGCCGGTGCGCGCGCGCCGCGGATCAACGCGCTAAAATAACTGCTCCTATCATTGTGTAATGTCGCACTTTTTCGGTTGGTAACGTCATCAGATAAGTCATTTTCATTTAATCAGGAACATGCACTTCAATAAATTATTAGAAAACAGCGATGAAGCATTTATACCTGCTTGTCAAGTATATTATGTACTTTAGTATTTATTTATTTATTTACTATTAGCGTACTCATTACAATTGTATAACGCTCATAGAAATTAGATGTACACAGCACAGCAAATTTCCTTATTTTTATGAATTTTTAAACTATCTTAGTTATAAGGATGGTATAGCGTAGCTACTTTGGGAGTGGGTAGTGTTAGTACTGTGAGGGTTGGTTGGTAGGTAGCCAAAACACTTTATGGAGATATATTTTCGTATATTGTCTCAAATTAACACAAGATAATAATTATTTATATCGGAGCAACAACTTAACATGGACGCGGTTGGTTAGCGAGAGAGTGAGGTAGGTGTGGGGGGGAGAGGAACTCCCGTACCAATCAAACCAGTATTGCCCTGCGGGCGTTTACGGAACTAACATGGCAGAAAATAAGTGCTAGCGGTACCTAACCGGCAGCAAGGCATTGCGCTTAGGGCGCGATAGAGGGCGCTGTCTCGCTATATAGTGCTAGCGGTACCTAACCGGCAGCAATGCATTGCGCTTAGGGCGCGATAGAGGGCGCTGTCTCGCTATATACTCCCCCTCCAGAGGATGAAAGCGTCCTCGCTCATTCGCTGGCCATACATTATCATTGTTACCTACATTTACAGAAACACTACTTTGGTTAGACACATTATGACATTCATTATTTGAATCCACATTAGAATTGTAATTTCTATTCGTTACATAAAGATTAGGCGAGTACATACATTCCTCCCTATCAGACACATTATTGCATTTATCATTTAAATCCACATTTGAATTGTAATTTACATCGGTTACATAAAGATTAGGCGAGTACATACATTCCTCCCTATCTGACACATTATTACATTTATTCTCATTTAAGTTACGACGGGGACGGCCACGTTTCCGCACCGGAACTACAGGTTGAGGTAGGGTCGTATCGCGACCCAGGTAAGGTGTTAACTGTTTAATGTGATACTTCCCTAAGTACCTACTGGAGTCCTGTGCGGGTGCTATGATATAAGTTGTAGGGCTTACCTTTTTAGTAACCACGTATGGTCCATCTCTTTTTGGTGTTGACTGTACCTCATTATAACCTTGTTCTAAATCCTCATAAAACAACCTGTACTTCCGGTGCTTCGTGTCCGAAAAGTACCATAATGATTTACCAAAATCAAAAACTAATTTGGCTTTGTTCAAAAAATCTATCCCTAATAAAGATTGATTGTTACAAGCATCTGGAAAAACAATAAATTCAGTTTTCAATTATTTTATGTAACATTTTCACATTCACTGAGGTAACTAAAACCTCCATTTTCCTAGATAAACCATCTGCAAGCTTCACATCTCTAATTTGCTTATCAAAACATTGACCACTTTTTATTAAAAAATTATACATTGATTGGCTAGCTACACAGCCTTTAGCGGCTGAATCCACTAATGCAATACCTTCCCACCTAATATTTCGATATTTAATATTGGTCTCTTATTACCATTAGTGTAACCCCTATTGTTACATACAGTTGACTCCCCCTGCATATTAACATTGGTGGTCTCACACGCATAAAACTTATTGTACTTATAACTACTACAATTTGGACATCTTGCTCTTATTATTCCTATTTCACCACAGCCATAACAATACAAATTTTTACTTTCCTTTTTGTCTGTTTTCAGGGATCCATGATGCGGCGGTGGCGGCAAATGCGGCGACCCACCCAGCGGCGGCGCACGCGACCTCGGCGGCGGCGGTCCATATGACTGCGACGTACGCGACTGTGGCGGCGGTGGCGGCAATGGCCCACCCGACGGCGGCACCCAGTGCGAACCTTGCGGCTGCGATACCCGCATCGGCGGTGGCGCGGCAGACTGTCCCGGCGGTGGCACTGCGGACGACCCACGAAACTGCGCGGAGAATGGCCCACGCGACGGTGCACCCGGCGACTGCAAGCGCTCCTGCATCGCATCTTCTATGCTTCGAGCCTTCCTTATAAGATCTTCAAACAAGACAATGTGTCCCTTTCTATTCTTTTTCTTATACGGACGTCTAACAAACCCAAACGTCATATCCAATTGTACCTTCTGTGAGATGTCGTTTTCTGGTAATTTAGCAAATAAAGCGCGTACTTGTGCGACAAATAACTCTGTGTTTAACTTTCCTTGCTGCATACTATATAATTCTTTATATATTTGAAACGGTGCTCTTTCGTTCCCCAAATGCGCTCCTCAGGCGATCTATTGCTTCGCTCCATGTTTTCGTATATTGTTTTATACCTTGCCACCAAGTTGCGGCGGAATGTGATAATAATAATGAAAGTCCTCTCAGTGCGTTTTCGTCGGAAACGTTGGCGGCAGTTTTAAAAATTTCGACTGCATCGATAAAATTCTCGACAGACTCGTTCTGCGAGCCACTAAACCTTGCACTACAAGTAATGAAATTAGCACCAACCGGGGCGGCGGCCCTGTCTGTCGGACAGCTCGTACTCCTCATAGTAAGCGACGGCTCCGTTTGTATCTGATGCATTACTGGTGTAGATGATCGTACTTCTTGTAATAGAATTTGACAAAATTCTGCTTGTGATTGCTGCAACTGTCCCATCAGTGCGGCGAAATGCTCCCGAGTCATTAAGATGGACGCGCCCGCGCTGATTCCCGTGGCACCTTCGGTTGCTGTTTCAGTCGCGGCGTCTTCATTGACCAACTCCTCGGCGTTAATTTCGGCCGGAATAATAGTTTCATTGAGGTTTGCCTCCCTCGGCAACGAACTTCGGCTCCTGGTTCTTGGCATTTTCCTAATAATTCGGTTTTCCAAACCCAAAATGGCGGCAGACCTTCGCGTCCACACCACTCACTAACACACGTTGGGCGATCACTTATAGCGTAGGCTACTTTGGGAGTGGGTAGTGTTAGTACTGTGAGGGTTGGTTGGTAGGTAGCCGAAAACACTTTATGGAGATATATTTTCGTATATTGTCTCAAATTAACACAAGATAATAATTATTTATATCGGAGCAACAACTTAACATGGACGCGGTTGGTTAGCGAGAGAGTGAGGGTAGGTGTGGGGGGAGAGGAACTCCCGTACCAATCAAACCAGTATTGCCCTGCGGGCGTTTACGGAACTAACATGGCAGAAAATAAGTGCTAGCGGTACCTAACCGGCAGCAAGGCATTGCGCTTAGGGCGCGATAGAGGGCGCTGTCTCGCTATATAGTGCTAGCGGTACCTAACCGGCAGCAATGCATTGCGCTTAGGGCGCGATAGAGGGCGCTGTCTCGCTATAATGGGTAGTTTTAAATAAAAGCTTGCTTTATACAGGGTGTATCTGTGAACATTAACATCCCTTTAACCATATGTTATACTAACCATTATGAACAACATTTGTTCTATCACTTTTGGAAATTCGCATGAACAAATTCAACTTTTCATACAAAGTCGGTCAGATGGGAGTCGAAAAAAAATCGAAGAATTTCGATAAGTCGTTGAAGAAATGTTGTTCAGGACGGGTGTTAGAACACGTGGTTAAATGGATGTAAATGTTCACAGATACTCCCTGTATGCATCTAAGATACACAATTAACGCTTCGATGCGACGAGCTATTGCTGATATTTTATGATGTGATAGATTCAAGAGAATTGAAAATATTCTGCAATAACTACCTACTCTACTAACTAACTTCAAATATCTTGGAATACCGAACTAAAACTGCGATTGTAATTTTTAGGAACATGCCAATTAAGCTCATTTACCTTCTAAACCTTTCCTGGAATACGTAAGTCAATAGAATATTATGTATCCTATGATACATCGCAAGTACCAGAAAGTTGGAGCAGTTCCATCACATCGTAGTGAGGGTCATTGGAAACCGCGTAAATTCAATATAATTTGAACAGGAACATGCAATAATAACGTCTACTGTTACCATAAAATCGGTTTTTGGCAGGACACACCCCATTAACGACTGGACGTAAAGATAATTCATGTTTTGGAAAACGCAATATATAATTTTATGTGACTTTATGTTCACTTAAAGAAGTAAGTTAAAGATATCAATCAACCGATCATTAGCCACCTACCATACCATAAGATTGTGATTTGACAGATTGTTTATAAACAGATTGAAGGAATACGATAATGTCCTCAGTCAATATTTATTGATCAATTTTGAAAACTATTTTAATACTTATTAAGTATAATCAATTTGTATGATCAAAGAAGTACCATTTATGCCTTACAACTCTAGTCCTACACGGCTAATGTTATCCAATAAAATAGTTTTACTAAATATGTCTCTATGTTATTTTTATATGATACTAGCTGACCCGGCAAACGTTGTTTTGCCATATAAATAAAAGGGTTGATCGTAGAAGGGTGAAAATTGAGGATTGTATGTATTTTTGTATGTTGTATCATAAAAAAAGAGAAATTAAAAATTTTGTCTAAAACATAAAAATAAAAATTTAGGGGTGGACTACCCCTAACATTTAGGGGGATGAAAAATAGATGTTGGCCGATTCTCATAGATACCGGATAAGCACAAAAAATTTCATCAAAATCGGTCAAGCCGTTTCGGAGGAGTATGGCAACGAAAACTGTGACACGAGAATTTTATATATTAGATAGGGTTTCGACCTAAGTCCTAAGTCATAAATATATATATTTTTTATTCCTATTGGCTGTAACATTGCAGTGTACATCAATAAATAAAGGGCAGAGGAGAAGACGGATCATTTGATGGTATGCCATTGCCACCGTCCATAGACATCCAATGGGGTTAAAGTCCATCAGTGGTCACTCCTTGTTTAAGGACAGAGTATGCTGTTTTATAAGATTATGTAGAATTGTGAAGCAAATAAAGTATTGACTATTAAATTTTGCTAATACGAAACAACCATTGCCATTGCCGTAATTCCGTCAGTGCATCAGTAGTGACAGTCATACGTTGGAGATTGGCACATCTTCGGCTACCCACCCGCTCACCCCAGCGGGCAGCGCCCGAGAATGCGGCGAGCCGCAGTTTTCTCTCAAAATCATTATTATACAAGAGAGCAACGCTGAAATACAAACCGACGCGACTACACTACACAATATAGTCAACGACAATGAAGTATCACTTTTGTATCACCGTCTTGGCTTTGGTTGGTAACGTCGACATCATAATTTTTTTAAATAAAAAAAATTGGCAATATTACATGAATCGACACCTTTTGATCCCACGCACGCCAAGTAGGTATGAAACTTAAACATGGGTATCAAAATCAACGAAATTACAAAAATAAACATTCATCTACTCGTAAATAGACATTATTTTTAGACACTGAACTCGTGTTCAAGTGCACACACTCATATGTTAAAAATGTTCATCACGCGAATCTCTGTTCACAGTGGGAACCCTACCCCTAATGCACAAACGGGTCATTATTGGCTTTAGGACAATATATTTCCATACACTCCAAGAGCGATCGCTTGTGACTTGTGAGTAAGGCATGCATGATTGCAAATTTGCTTTCAAAGGGATCTATCTACCAGCCTTAGTCGGGATATTTTGTCGACGGGCATCCTATACTAATGTGGAGCATTAGTATAGGATGCCCGTCTAGAACCTTTTTAACCCATTATTAGCCATACAACCGCTCATTTATGTCCACTATATTTAATAGTAGTATACTGTAAGAGCCATACCACATCTTATGCTAAGCATTGAATACTAAAATTTTAATTGCGATACTATATTATACACCTCGCAGATATGATACCTACTATTATCTTCTTTATATTGTGTCATTCGCTACAGTTGCCTGCTCGGTGCTATTGGTAAATAACTGGTTTTTCTACTTGCACTATTACTAAGATCATTTTCTGGTACAAATGAACTGCCTTGTACAAACGTTACCTTTGGCCTTATATATTATTATTGTTCACTTAAATAACTTTTATATTTTATGTTCCCCCCCGGAAATGTAAGTGAAATAACATGGATTAAGGGCTTCTTCTCCCGTCGACATCGCTCTGTACAGCTTACCGTATTTACTTTACCGAAATTAATAAGCGAAGGGATCGGCGTGTTTTTCCTCACAGTAAGGCCGGAATAACAAGCATGTAGGTAATGAAGAAACTGACATACTCGATGAATATTTAGATTTTACGTGATACCAAGATTTAAGGTGACGGATAGGACACACTAGCGACGCCAGTCGATTTTAACTTCTATCTACTAAACCAGATCTATTTTAAACAAAGTCGGGGTTACAACCTCTCGGCAAACACTATTAATTAAATAACCATGAAAAAATGTTGAGTCCAACGCGTACGCCAAAATTTTTCGCGTACAACCACGGACCCAACATTTGTGTATGGTTATTTAATAAATAGTATAAGTGTTTGCCGAGAGATTGCAACCCCGAAATTGTTTAAAATAGATCCGGTTTAGTAGCTAAAACTTAAAATCGTTTTTTAAACACGGCGAAAGTTTCTATATTTTTACTGTCATAGTACCCTAGGACACTGTTTGTTTTAAGGCCAGGCCCACATTGGGTCACTGAGCCAGTAACCTTATTTTAAGAGGAGACAGCATTACAATATATTGATCCACAAATTGGACTGGCACCAGCAGGACGACTCACCATCTCATCGTATATGGTCTGCGTGTCAGCGCCCGCGTCGTAGGCGGCGTCGTACGTGAACAGCTTGTCCTGCCCCTTGGGGTTGTGCACCTGCACCGCGCCGCGCTCCGGCCACACCTTCACCACCTGCACACCAACGCACTGTTAAAATCTCACTTATCTTCAGGATCTAAATTCAAGGAGATTCCAGAGATAAATAGGACTAGCAAGTACAGTACCTATTTGACATCCAATAAAAGATCTAAACGGATCAATGAAATAAATATTATCAAAATTGTTGATTAGCAACAAAATGTCATCAACGAGACTGCACTAAGACACTTATGGATACTCGGAGTCACTCGTAGATTTAAAAATGATGAACGATGAGCCTTTGGTGGTTTGTGAATCACTTAAAAAATCCTGACTTTATAAAAATGTGCCAAGGTAAAAAGTCACCAATTACTACATTTTTAGTCCAAAACTAAAGAATATTATGATAAAGTGGATGTTGATTGATTAGCTTTACTTAAATATAAAAAAAAAACCATTATCAGCATGTTACAAGCCCACTACTGGATCTCAAATAAAAGTGTTTGCCACTTTGATAGATCTTAAGCTACTCGCATTCAGCTCCTGACATAATGCTCCTGCAAATCATCAGTCTTTTTAACCTGAGGGCGTCCTATAATAGTTTTTTAGAAGTTTACGTTGCATTATAACTATAATTAATTAAAACGGGGATTAAATCGAAATGTAACTATTTATTATAAGATAGAATATTTTGTATGTATTCACATATATCATTTTGCTTAAAGTTGAGAGTCCGCTGATGACCACGGCTTCTGTAACGTAGCCGAAACGTCAAGCAAAATATGTGAGAACGAAATATTGTACCTCATAATAAATAATTTATGTAATAAATAATAATAAATAAGTTGCACTTAGTAAGCTCAGGTACCGAGCACATGTCAATAAAAATATATAATATAGCGAGACAGCGCCCTCTATCGCGCCCTAAGCGCAATGCCTTGCTGCCGGTTAGGTACCGCTAGCACTTATTTTCTGCCATGTTAGTTCCGTAAACGCCCGCAGGGCAATACTGGTTTGATTGGTACGGGAGTTCCTCTCCCCCCACACCTACCTCACTCTCTCGCTAACCAACCGCGTCCATGTTAAGTTGTTGCTCCGATATAAATAATTATTATCTTGTGTTAATTTGAGACAATATACGAAAATATATCTCCATAAAGTGTTTTGGCTACCTACCAACCAACCCTCACAGTACTAACACTACCCACTCCCAAAGTAGCTACGCTATAAGTGATCGCCCAACGTGTGTTAGTGAGTGGTGTGGACGCGAAGGTCTGCCGCCATTTTGGGTTTGGAAAACCGAATTATTAGGAAAATGCCAAGAACCAGGAGCCGAAGTTCGTTGCCGAGGGAGGCAAACCTCAATGAAACTATTATTCCGGCCGAAATTAACGCCGAGGAGTTGGTCAATGAAGACGCCGCGACTGAAACAGCAACCGAAGGTGCCACGGGAAGCAGCGCGGGCGCGTCCATCTTAATGACTCAGGAACATTTCGCCGCACTGATGGGACAGTTGCAGCAATCACAAGCAGAATTTTGTCAAATTCTATTACAAGAAGTACGATCATCTACACCAGTAATGCATCAGGTACAAACGGAGCCGTCGCTTACTATGAGGAGTACGAGCTGTCCGACAGACAGGGCCGCAGCCCCGGTTGGTGCTAATTTCATTACTTGTAGTGCAAGGTTTAGTGGCTCGCAGAACGAGTCTGTCGAGAATTTTATCGATGCAGTCGAAATTTTTAAAACTGCCGCCAACGTTTCCGACGAAAACGCACTGAGAGGACTTTCATTATTATTATCACATTCCGCCGCAACTTGGTGGCAAGGTATAAAACAATATACGAAAACATGGAGCGAAGCAATAGATCGCCTGAGGAGCGCATTTGGGGAACGAAGAGCACCGTTTCAAATATATAAAGAATTATATAGTATGCAGCAAGGAAAGTTAAACACAGAGTTATTTGTCGCACAAGTACGCGCTTTATTTGCTAAATTACCAGAAAACGACATCTCACAGAAGGTACAATTGGATATGACGTTTGGGTTGTTAGACGTCCGTATAAGAAAAAGAATAGAAAGGGACACATTGTCTTGTTTTGAAGATCTTATAAGGAAGGCTCGAAGCATAGAAGATGCGATGCAGGAGCGCTTGCAGTCGCCGGGTGCACAGTCGCGTGGGCCATTCTCCGCGCAGTTTCGTGGGTCGTCCGCAGTGCCACCGCCGGGCCAGTCTGCCGCGCCACCGCCGATGCGGGTATCGCAGCCGCAAGGTTCGCACTGGGTGCCGCCGTCGGGTGGGCCATTGCCGCCACCGCCGCCACAGTCGCGTACGTCGCAGTCATATGGACCGCCGCCGCCGAGGTCGCGTGCGCCGCCGCTGGGTGGGTCGCCGCATTTGCCGCCACCGCCGCATCATGGATCCCTGAAAACAGACATAAAGGAAAGTAAAAATTTGTATTGTTATGGCTGTGGTGAAATAGGAATAATAAGAGCAAGATGTCCAAATTGTAGTAGTTATAAGTACAATAAGTTTTATGCGTGTGAGACCACCAATGTTAATATGCAGGGGGAGTCAACTGTATGTAACAATAGGGGTTACACTAATGGTAATAAGAGACCAATATTAAATATCGAAATATTAGGTGGGAAAGGTATTGCATTAGTGGATTCAGCCGCTAAAGGCTGTGTAGCTAGCCAATCAATGTATAATTTTTTAATAAAAAGTGGTCAATGTTTTGATAAGCAAATTAGAGATGTGAAGCTTGCAGATGGTTTATCTAGGAAAATGGAGGTTTTAGTTACCTCAGTGAATGTGAAAATGTTACATAAAATAATTGAAACTGAATTTATTGTTTTTCCAGATGCTTGTAACAATCAATCTTTATTAGGGATAGATTTTTTGAACAAAGCCAAATTAGTTTTTGATTTTGGTAAATCATTATGGTACTTTTCGGACACGAAGCACCGGAAGTACAGGTTGTTTTATGAGGATTTAGAACAAGGTTATAATGAGGTACAGTCAACACCAAAAAACTGTGATAATGATAGTATGTCACTTAATGATTTAATAAACTCTTTCAGTGATGTGTTCCGAGAGACTGGTGAAGCCACGCAGTATGCAGAGCATTTCATTGATACCGGCGAACACGCGCCAGTTGCTGTTCCATCGTACCGCATGACACCAGCGCGCGCAGAGGTTATGCAGCGCGAGGTAGAGAAGATGCTTGCTGAGGATATCATTGAGGAGTGTGAGTCAGCATGGTCAGCACCAGCACTATTAGTGCCTAAACGTGATGGAAGTTTTCGTTTTTGCGTCGATTACCGTAAGTTGAACAGTATTACTAAAACAGATACTTATCCAATGCCGAAGATTGATGAGCTGTTACAAAGGACAAAACAGGGTTGTGTTATGAGTACTTTAGACTTAAAATCTGGGTACTGGCAAGTTGCCGTTAACCGTGATAAAGATAAGACTGCCTTCTCGACACCGTCAGGCACTTATCGCTTCAAACGCATGCCATTTGGGTTAAAGAATGGACCAGCTACATTTCAGCGTTTAATTGATCGTCTTTGCTCATGCCCGAAGTTGCAGAATATTACTATTTTAGCTTTTTTGGATGATCTTTGCATAATATCGGCTGATATGGAATGCCACATAAAGGATTTGCACGCTGTATTTGAAAGACTGCACGAATTTAAATTAAGGGTGAATCGGGATAAGTGTGTTTTTGCACGAGACACTGTCAAATATTTAGGTCACGTGATATCTAAAGATGGTATATCACCTGATGAAGAAAAAGTGAAAGCTGTATTAGATATGAAGAAGCCGTCATCACTTAAACATCTAAGAACCTTCTTACAGACTGCTTCTTGGTTTAGGAAGTTTATACCTGGATTTTCTAAAATTTCAGAACCACTGTCAAAGTTGACTAGGAAACATGAGCCATGGAGATGGGAGACAGAGCAAGATCAAGCCTTCGAGGAGCTAAAAAGGTTGCTGACGTCACCACCCATCCTCATCCAACCTGACTACACCAAACCGTTTGTGCTCAGAACTGATGCCAGTAACTACGCTCTGGGTGCAGTACTTCTACAAGGAGAAGGTAATGATGAAAGGCCTATTGAATATGCGAGCCGATTGCTCAATCAAGCAGAAAGAAATTATTCAACAACAGAGAGGGAAGCCTTAGCCATAGTCTGGGCTGTGGAACGTTTTCGTTCTTATATTGATGGTCATAGGGTTGTCGTAGGTACCGACCACCAGCCGTTGAAGTGGCTAATGACTGTAAAATCACCATCAGGCAGATTGGTAAGATGGGCACTGAAATTACAAGCATTTGATTTGCATTATGAGTATACACCAGGGAAGGTAAATATAATAGCAGATACCCTGAGCCGTCCCAACTGCGATGAGAACTCCGCAGATGCATGTGGGATATGTTCAGTAACGATTGACTTACCTGCGAAGAGACCCTCCGAGTTAAGATCAGGTCAGCTTGCAGACCCTGAACTTGCTAAGATAATTAGGAATCTGGAAAGTGAAGAGGAAATTGATGTTCATCGTTGGACGGGAAGAGGTTATATTATGGAGCAAGGAGTGCTCTATCGCTATAATCCGGATGCGGATACAGAAGAACCGCAATTAGTTATACCTGTGGATCAAAGAGAAGAAGTATTAAAAGAATGTCATGACTCTCCTCTGGCAGGTCACCAAGGGATCGAGAGGACATATCAAAGAGTTGCTCAAAAGTTTTATTTTCCAGGGATGCGTCGTGCCATTGTCGAGTATGTCAGAACGTGTACATCGTGTCAGCGCTACAAGGCTGCCAACGACAAGCCACCAGGGTTGTTGCAGACGCCGATCCTGAATCAGAGAAATGAGGTTATTGCTATAGATTTATTCGGACCCTTACCTCCAGGTGATAAGGATGAAAAATGGATTTTATTGGTCGAGGACACCGCAACTAGATGGGTCGAGTTATATCCGCTTCGAGAAGCGACAGCTGAGGCGTGCGCGCGTACACTCATAGAGGAATATTTTCTACGTTTTGGTCTACCGCGTCGCATTATTTCAGATAATGGTGTACAATTTATTTCAGCTGTAATGCAACAGTGTATGTTCGTGTTAGATGTGAAGCAGGAATTGTTACCGCTGTATCATCCTGAGGGTAACCCTGCGGAAAGAAAGAATAGAGATTTAAAAGTACAGTTATCACAATTAGTAGGTAATAAACATAATTCTTGGCCTATATACTTACCGTCTATACGTTTTTCGTTAAATTCTGCACGCTGTCAAACTACAGGAGTTTCGCCAGCGTACTTGATGTTTGCCAGAGAGCTGAGATCGCCTTTAGAAGTAAGAAATGATCCTCGTTTGGTTTTGGAGAAAGAAAATTTCGTTCCACAGATAACACCATACCTAAAACGTTTTCTCAATACGCTAGCTGCAGTTCGCGAGAAGGTCGAAAGTCAGCAGGATAAAAGAAAGGACTATGGTGATCAGTCACGTCGCGTAGGACAAAGTTTTGTTGCAGGTGACTTGGTATTATTGAATTCGCATGTACTTAGCAACAAAGGAAAGGACCTGACATCGAAGTTCGTACCAAAAAGAGATGGACCATACGTGGTTACTAAAAAGGTAAGCCCTACAACTT
Organism: Marasmia exigua; assembly: GCA_019059595.1. Lineage (NCBI taxonomy): Eukaryota > Metazoa > Arthropoda > Insecta > Lepidoptera > Crambidae > Marasmia > Marasmia exigua. The sequence continues at coordinate 377,928 of CM032481.1, read as the reverse complement.
ATATCATAGCACCCGCACAGGACTCCAGTAGGTACTTGGGGAAGTATCACATTAAACAGTTAACACCTTACCTGGGTCGCGATACGACCCTACCTCAACCTGTAGTTCCGGTGCGGAAACGTGGCCGTCCCCGTCGTAACTTAAATGAGAATAAATGTAATAATGTGTCAGATAGGGAGGAATGTATGTACTCGCCTAATCTTTATGTAACCGATGTAAATTACAATTCTAATGTGGATTTAAATGATAAATGCAATAATGTGTCTGATAGGGAGGAATGTATGTACTCGCCTAATCTTTATGTAACGAATAGAAATTACAATTCTAATGTGGATTCAAATAATGAATGTCATAATGTGTCTAACCAAAGTAGTGTTTCTGTAAATGTTTGTAACAATGATAATGTATGGCCAGCGAATGAGCGAGGACGCTTTCATCCTCTGGAGGGGGAGTATATAGCGAGACAGCGCCCTCTATCGCGCCCTAAGCGCAATGCCTTGCTGCCGGTTAGGTACCGCTAGCACTTATTTTCTGCCATGTTAGTTCCGTAAACGCCCGCAGGGCAATACTGGTTTGATTGGTACGGGAGTTCCTCTCCCCCCACACCTACCTCACTCTCTCGCTAACCAACCGCGTCCATGTTAAGTTGTTGCTCCGATATAAATAATTATTATCTTGTGTTAATTTGAGACAATATACGAAAATATATCTCCATAAAGTGTTTTGGCTACCTACCAACCAACCCTCACAGTACTAACACTACCCACTCCCAAAGTAGCTACGCTATAATAACAAATTACCCAAAGATATTAAAAGTATTGCTAAAGATACCGATTTTTTTATAAAATTAAAAGAATATCTTTTGCAAAATGCCTACTACAGTCTAAATGAATATTTGAACCCTTAAAATATATAATTTAATATTTATACATAAATTTATCTACTTCATTTTAATTCGATTGCTATAAGACATTTAATATAATTACTTAATAATTAAGAGGAAATGTAAATGTTATGCTATTATTTTTATTATTATTTTCATTGTGATAACCTTTGCAGGGTTCATTTGAGGACATTATGCTATTTTTAAGACCTGTATACCAAATGAAACAATAAAGATTTATGATTTATGATTAATTTTCGTGTTAATCCCCGTCTTAATTAATTATATTAATATTATAAGGTTTAAAATAAGTTTAATAGGGTTATCGATCGACTATTAAAATAATATTCGTAACATAATACACACTAAAACATTTTAAAGTCCTTGAGTGGAGACCGCGACTCGGTAAGTGTAGTGTAGGACGCCCTGCGACAAGATGGGATGATGACATTCGAAGGCTGGCTGATGTGGGCTGGATGAGAGTGGCCGAAAATCGGGAGCAGTGGCGTGCATTAGGGGAGACCTATGTCCAGCAGTGGACGAGTGTGGGTTACTGATGGTGATGATGAAAACATTTTAACTTTAGGGAACAATGAGAAAAAGATCGAAATATATACGTGCCATATTTCGATCATACATTAACCAGATGGCATGGTGGCCCTAATTATGATCGAACATTGCTAGCACGTGTTGCAGATGATGGCCGAAGAGTTCTGTAAAAATAACTTAAACAGCCATCACGAGTGCACTGAGTCATGGCGCTGCACACTCCAGTCAACCGACAGATTTGCCAAATTGCCGCGCCGGATGACGCCAATGAGGCAATATTGGCTTCAACAGTTGTTTCTTCAATAATAACATTCTAAAAAGAAGCTATCGACTAACTAAATGCTTTGCACTGCCTTACCCGATTACCAATACGCTGTTTCTTTTCTCTACTTTAAATCGAAAAATTAGGAAAAATCGCTTCAAGTGATAAGACCGCGTTTTTATTATATTAATCTGTATTTTCATTATTGAGCTAGGAGGCTAGAAGATGACGCGACGATGACAATGGACAACATTTCATATTTTTAACATGTCCATATTGTTTTTTTATATGAAAGTAGACATAAAATGAACAGACCCATATTTTTTCTTTTTTCAAAATTTGTCCATTTTCATGCATAAAATAATTATTGAAATTCTTTTTATCCTAAATAGACGTAAGCGCCAAATGACGTCATCGGACGGCTGAATACAGCGATATTCCTTTGCTTATCATTGTTTTAATAAAAAAAAGGTACCTACTACGGTCAAAGGTAAATAATACTAGTGTCAACATTGTCAACGTCATTCATACATTCAACGTTGACAAGTTGTCTTGTTTTTGACAGTTACATGTCATGAGTTTGGCATTACGTAAATTTAAAACTATAATGTGCTAAGCAAAGAAATATTTTACATTCTGCCGTCCGATGACGTCATCTTACGTTTTTTAGTTTTTAATTTTTTTCTCAGTAAATAAGCAATATAAAAAATTAATAAATATATATTCGAGCAGCGGAAAAAGTAAACAAAGAATTGGAATTTTTTGTTTTAGAGCTTAGCAATTTTGAAATGTTGGCCATTGAGAATTCAAAAGCCAATTTGGGAATATCCCACAACCGGATTAAAAATATACTTTTGAAATTTAATATCTGTTCATGATTAATGAATAAAGTAATATTAGTGACATTATGTTCAGATGGATGATGCCAACCATTCATGGAACTAATTGCTACAACCTAACTACAAGCAGGATTACTGTTGTTGTTTGAGATGAAATGTTAAATGTCTTCACATTCATAGCTAGGACGTCGAAACTAAGACCAAAAGGCAACAACAGTAAACCGCATAAACCACCACCAAATGATCTTCACCCAAATGAGAACTTAACTAAATTCTTAAAACTAAGTTCCATTCTGCTCCACCGAGTTAGTGCACCGTTTATCCGTTAGTGGCGCTACTAGTAGAGAGGGCAGACCTGCAAGGGGGCGTCACACGTTTTATTGTCGACTGGCGCTTTGACCGAAAGACGCTCGTACCACTTCTGTTCCTTGCTCCTCTTTGACACCTGAACAACATGAAAGAATCACAATCTGAGCTGCTAGGGGTGCCAAAGCACATGTTACACTGTCCTGGAGCTTAGTTAGTTGGCCAGTATGTTTTTGTCCCGATTTGAGTAGAAAATTTTTGCTAGCCCTAACATTGAATGCGCACAAGATTCGATTATTTATTTTTCATCGTCTCATTAGTTATTAATTTAAAAAAAACGTTAATTTTATTTTTTAGTACACAAAAAATCCCATATACTTATCTTTGTTAACGATTGTAAATTGGACCTGTTGACATTAAAAACCTACTACTTATTTGAGTATAAAAATTATCGACATGATTAATTACATGTCTAAGGATTACATGCCTAACTCACCTCAACCAAAGAGGTGATTAATTAAACCTTGTAAGTGGTCCGAAATAATTCCGATTCGGGTTGCATCTGTAATTGAGTCCGGTCCTAACAATCAAGTGGAAAGTACTAGCTCAAACCAACCGATGCGCTCCATTATACGCAGACATCGTCTGAAACGAGCCGTGCGTGACATGATACATCTCTTCCACAAATACGCACCTGATAGTGATAATATTACTATCTACCTAATCGTTATCACTAATGAACTTAATCGACGTTTATTTTCAATTTCAATAAATTAATCTAATTATACGCATCCACTTACTATACTATACGCATACTGTATAAATCTGATTCTGATTGCTACAACTGCTCACCAAAATGACAAAATTGATTTGTAACTGAAGTTAAATAACTTCAATGTCAACATACTGATAGAAACGGAATTTGCAAAAGGCCATTTCATCCTCCCCACTGTGTAATAAAAAAATCTTTGCGACAATCACTGATTAATATCAAAACGTTAATTCTACATTTCATTTCAAGCAATCAATATTGTACTAGAAAATGATAAAAACGGCGTAGCCCTTTGTTTTCAGAAGTTTCAAGGCCGTAATAATTTTATTTAATAAAAAAAGGTGTTCGAATCTTTGGTTTAACCTTACCTAACCTAGACGACCTCCGCTAGTTTTCAATAGGATTTTATCGATGTCAGTGAGTGTACGTAATCATCAAAAGGTACTGAAATTTGATTTTATCGCGCTATCATCAGCATCTAACACATAATTAGAGCGATATCTACCTATTTTTCATGTAACACCATCAGGTACTGCAGCACATAATTCCCGGATTATAAATCGGATTAATACCTGCGTACACTCGGCGCGTGCGCGTGCGTCGCGTCCTAGATCGATAATATTATTCAAATTACACGGTTTAACTCAAACAAATCGGCCGCTTTTGCACGGTGCCCGTGTTATCTGTAAACTCTACAGATGCGTCGGTTACGTTACGTAGACGGGTGGTATTGGGGGCACGGAAGATTAAGACATGCGTTGGGATCACGGCCTCGGCTAGTTTAAGAAAACACCAGTTCAAGTAGACTGAAACTAATTGACACTAAGAGGACTATTGACTGAAACCTAAGAGATTGAAACAGCGTAAATAAACATGCCCTAAAACTTTTCTTGATTGAAGAACTAACCATTTTGGACAACATGAATGAATTAGTAAGTTTGAACGTTTATTTATGCCAGTCAGCAAGGTAGCTAAGCTATTCGTCGATGTGAACGGAACCCGGAACAGCGCCTGGACGTTGGCATTTCTTATCAATGTTTTACGTCACGGTGGTTCACCATACCCCCATGACATAAATACAGTTTTGTATAAACAAATACCCATATCGCTTGCTTCCTTGTTTCTCTTTTAACATTTTGTACTGATTAGTCAGAATTTACACCTTATACCGTTAACTAAAACTACTTAATATGGTCTCCTTTTTGTTTTGAAATCATTACGTAAATTAAGAACCAAATAGATACTTTAATCTCATCAGTTCACCTGCTGAATTAATTTAGTTATTAAAATGTCTACAAAAATTAAATTAGATAGTGAGACTCTAGCCAAACGTTAACTAATAAATAAGCATAAAACACTAAATAGCACTTAAATTATACAAAAAAAATCGAAGGTCGATTTCCACGATCTTTAAAAATGCAATCGATAATAAGAAGTTCTTGTTGCAGAATTGTTGAAAGAAATCAGCAAATTAGGTTTCAACGGCGCAAAAACTAAGATAGGTTCAAGTATCTGTGGCGGGAGGCTCTGCCGGACAAAAAACGCGCTCCGGTAACAGCTCTCAATAGCCAGGTCAGACCGAATGCTTGCTCCATTGGAAATGTTTGTCGTGACTCTTCAGTGCGCAAATGAACTCCTTTTATAAGAATACGAAACGTTAGGAAAAACTCTTGATGTAAGATAGAGGCTTGGTCTTATGGTATCCGTTAATGCTTGCCTAGAAGACACATTCCGTCTCTGGCCAGTGAGACGCATTCACAGAAAAGGCATTCGATGTTATGTTGATCTTCATCAACATTTTGTATTGTTTGTAATGTTATAAGAAATGAGTTAACGCTCCTATGAATATCCTTAAAATAATAACCAATATCTACACAATTTGGTACATTTCTCGCATCTTATCTAGATAAGTGAAGTATTGAGCACTTAAAGTTGACACCGATTCGACAGCGCCGCGACGGCTGCGCCTGCGTCGCGAAGGCCGCCCGTGCCGAGGATCTATGCCTAAATATGGACCAACCGCGTATGGTCATTGCTGGGTGCCGCCGCTCGGAGCCTGCGGAGTGCACACGCGGTGCATTTCGAGCATCTAAGCGCTCAGGTAACTAACACGGCAAGTTTACAAACATACCTACTGGCTCGATATTTTCTTGCAAATTAAAAAGTTACTCACAGCTGTTAAAAACCGCTGTACAACGATGTGCTTTTTACAACCGTTTTCAATTAATCGATAGGTACCTCGATATATTGTATTATTCTCTATTTACTTAGCAAATAATTCGATCCTACCAGAATTTCTTCCTTTCTACATAAAAATATGCATGTACTGAAAAATTATTAAGCTAAGATAAAATTAATAAGGCACTAATGACCACTGCGACGATTAAACCCGTACGTAGTGAGAACGTTTGTAGAATTTACCATCTATCGATCACGATCTGCAGTCTGCCTGAATAAAAACTTGGCCTCACTTTACCATTAAATTTAAATGATATTAAGCATCAAGTACACGCATCCATCAGCGGCAGCTGTGGGGGCCACCGCGACTTGTGCGCGCGCGCTTATGCGCGAAACTTGCCCTAATTGCTTTTGCCAATTATCTGTTTTCGATTTTTACTTCATTAAAATAACTAAGATAACTGCGTCATTCTCGCATCTCAATCAACTACATGCAATGATGTCACATAAGTAACTATTGCGTTATTTATCTACCGATTAACTTTATATTTGCTACCTCTTTCGATTAACGAAGATGCAAAAAAAGCGGTACGACCGTACCATCCTTTTCTCGAAGCAATTCAGGCTATTCCAAGTTAATAACCGACTGGGTATCATATATATCATACATAACTTTTCACGGTAGAACAACTGAGTGCGAGACTTGGATTTTTTGACAAGTTTTGTTTTTTATGGGATGTTTATTTACACCAAAATATCATAGTGAGAAACACAGAGAATATTCAAATATATTATGACAAAACAAGCTGTTTTAGTGCAGTTTTAAAAGTGCCGATGAAGGCTTATGGGTCGTAACTCCCGCACCAATATTATCGAGCATTTCGATAAAGTACCTACTGGTATTTAGCATGCTGCTGGTTATTGTAGCATCTCCACTAGTTCAGTTGCTTGGCAGCAAATTTTATTCAAAACATGTACCAATCTGTCACAAGTACCTAGCAATTTTTTTTTTCAGGGTAAGTTTTTCGCAAATTCGTAAAACAGATAAATAAGTCGGTACCGCTTAGTTCGCTATCACGCAGATAAACTACCCTAATTAGTTTTTATTTTTCCGTACATTGGCGCCCTTCGCACGTTCTAGGCGCGAACGTAGTGGCTTCAGACTACATTATGTATGAGAGTAGGTATATTAGGTCCTAGTCAGTGGCAGGCGGTGCTCCCAGATCATCGCCCTGTGAAGTATATTAACATAACATTGGTTGCTATAATTTTATTTAATAACTGCTTAAGTCCAATAACTGTGGAAAACAAAGAGTGGGGGGCTTTTTGACCTGCAGTGAGACACTATAGACACAGGAGTAGAGAAATTACCTACATATGTCCTATAAGAGAGGCTATACATATGTAATTATAATTTTGATATTATAACAATGATTGAACATCTAAATGATTACAATTTTGACTCAGACTTAACAAAAATTATGTTAAAATAACTATAAAACTTTGATTAATTTATATTATGAATCTATATGATATTTATCTGCATTACCTACAACACAAGGTGCAGAAAACCATATAATCTTAAGTCAACATATAAATTTTATAGCATTTCAAATCTAAGAGTAACAAGATATTTTCTAGCCAATAAAAATCTTTCATTAAATTGGCCTTAAGATTTTTTGTGATCAAAGGTGTTTTCTATAATTGGTGGAAAACAAAGGAATTAAATAAATATTTGAACTTCATGAATTAAAGACTGATGATACCATGAACAGCTGTCTAATGTCTGATGGTGGCCTCACTGCACCATCTCCTATATTGTTACACCAGAGTTGCTAAACTTGAGGAGTGAGGCCCCAGTCTCACATACACTGTAGTGTGCAAGGTACTCAGTATAATCTATAAGAAACAAATAACATTTGATTAGTAGCCCCAGCTCTGTCTCGTCACCCTTGTTCACTTTGTAGAAAGTGTTGTATTGATCATAGGAACTCATTATTTTGTTAATAACTGGTAAATTTTAACATGTAAAATACCTACATGCATACTAGTACATTTAAATCTCATTTATATCAAATTCGAGTATTTTATTGCATGTGACTTGAAATTTTAAGTTGTTATCATAACTGATTAGAATAACACAATGCAAATGGTTGAATAAAGGTACGAAAACGAGTTTGGATGTTATGTAGAAGTGTAGGTAGGTCAATATATATTTTAAGAACAAATAGCTAGGTACCCACTGCCTAACACTAAGCAGAAGTGAGCAATCACTAAGCTAATTCTTTAGCACCTGTATTAGAAATGAGCCCATTGTGTAATGCGAATTGTCCGCAGTTTGGGCTCGCGATCGCAGGCGGTGGAGCGCGGGCCCACGCGAGTGATTCAGGCCTATGCCCAGGTTTTGCTTACATTTCCTACAAAGAAAACTATTCAAATCAATTATTTATTGACAAACTGGTAGCCAGCTGGAGTTCCTGAACGGGAGATGTCGAATCAATAAACATAACCAACCTAAATATAATGAGTTTAAAAATCTCGTTTCCAGAGACATCCGATATTGCTAGGACATAACATATGGCCAATAACATTATCCAGACATCAAACAGTATATTTCATTGTACGCACCAAGTCTGCGCAGCCCTAGCACCCGACACAAACAAAATTGCGACGCGTCCATACCTCCTCGTAACCCTCATTTTGCTCCTTCTCCGAGAGCGGCCGGCATCGCACCACCACCTTCACGCACTCGTTGAGCGCCGTCCGGGGCCGAGCTGACTTCTCCATCCTCGACCACCCCTACGTTCCGAGTAAATACACTCCAAACTCAAAGTCACCGATATCGATCCATTCGGGGTGTATTCGACGGCATCACCTGTTCCAACTAATCTTTCACAAGGGCGCACAAAGCTAACTACGACACGTTTAGCACTAAATAAAGAACAAACACTAGTATAGTTATTATCACACGATTTAATATTCGGACTCTTATCAAATAAATAAAAATCGTAATTTTTTACAAAGACAAGTCAAATATCCACCTCCACCAAACGTCTCGTTTCAACTGAATTTGAAAATGACAATCAATGACAATTTTAGTGAACGGTGTTGTCAAAAAGTGACGTTTTGTTTTTTAATTTACTCACCGACACAACATTCATAGCAGTGATGTGATGTTTATAAAGCATCCTTGATAAACTGGTCGCACGATTATAAAAAACCACCTTGGTGCCCTAAAATTAGGCATCCAAAAAGGAAGGCTGGATTGATCCATTGAGTATAGTAAACATGAAGATTGATCCCTCTTTTCAATGATTGATCCGCTTGACCTCCTTTGCGCTTGACAGACAAGCAGAATTTGAGTTTTTTTTAGTAATATTCACTTTTCTGTTGCTTAAAATGATAACAATCAAAGAGTAAAAATGACAGATTGACTACTCTTGTCAAACATGTCGCAAAAAATAAAAATAACTTGTTTGTTGTTTATTGGGATGTCTTGATGTCTTGGATGTTATAGTATTTTTTACTTAGTTTGTGGATGTTATAGAATTAATTATTTGAAAAAACCATGTCTGTGAATTTAACTATATCTCTCAAAAGAGCTAGCAAAGTGTACCATGAAGGTGTAAGTGATCTATCTATAACGCACTTTTATTTAGATAGTACAGCTGATGATATTCTAACTTTTTCTCTCCTCCCATTCGCATTTCTGGATTAGTTTTGTATTTAACTCTATGTTCTGGCTGGTCGCTTCGATTATTCAAAACAAAACTTCCATGTATGTTTGTCACACCTGTATGACAAACTTGGTGTGGACATGAGTCCGGCGGGAATCATAAGTGTCTCTATGATGATGTGGCTGCTATAGATTACATATGTGTGGGTTTGTGTTACCAGGAGAGCATAGCTGGCGTGGTGGTGGTGGAAGCGAGCGGCGACGTGCGGCACGACGGGCTGTCAGCTGGCGATGGAGGGCTGCGTCAACCTGCAGCTCAGCACAAAGAACGTCGGAATCTTTGAGGCTTTCTCCAACAGCATTAAGGTTGACATTTGACTGATTTCAAAGCAGATTTTTATCAAAACTTATTGATATAGTCAGTAATAGCCATCTTTTTTCTATGGGAATCCATAGAAAAAAAACCTTTATTTTTATATGACTATGTCAATCTTTGTCTTTACTGTCGATATTTTAAATTAAAACATATAACAATAAACGCCCTGTTGGTCTAGTGATTTAAGTACTGGGCCGTGAGCTCGGGGTTCTGGGTTCAATACCCAGGTCGGGCTAAAAGTATGTTCTGAATTTTACAAACTTTGCTTGGGTTTGTGATCACCAATCTACAATCCTAATTTGGCAAGCATTTTTATTAAGCCTAACCCTATCATAGTAGCGATAACTTGATTTCTAAGATGGAGGCCTTTGCCCTGCAATGGGACAGTGTATAAGCTGATACTAGGTAGTAATTTGTCAAAATAACTACTTGCAAAACCATAACTTTACAGCCCATCAACCTTATCAACACCATCATTGAGTTGGCACCACCTGGCAAGATCCCTGTCGGGACCACTGCAATTCCATTCGAACTGCCACTGCGAGCACGGCAGGCAGTCTCCCCGGGGTATCCTGGCCTGCTTGAGACATACCATGGAGTGTTCGTCAATGTTATGTACACACTCAAGTGCAATATGAAGAGGTCATTCCTGAATAAGCCAGTGTATGCTAGCTGCCAGTTCTTTGTGCAATATAAACAGGTATAATATTATTATTACATACATTTATATTCTAAATAAATAAATATAATCATTTATCTGTATAACCAAAATACAAAGGTTGTCAGACAACTTGTAGCAAAAACTGACATTTCCTTTACTTATTTGTATTTTTCCAGACATATTCTATACATTATTCTTATCTAAGTAAATAGTAGTTGAGTTGACATTATGCTTTCCTTGCTAAGTAAATAATGCAGGTCCTACATAAAAGACAACTAATTTCAGCATTACCTCACATTTGCATGTCGATGCGTAATAGTGAATCTGCACTAAGATTTCATCTTGTACATTGTGCTTTTTTTCAAGTGTAAGATTTGTTGGCTGTCGTATACATATAAATAAATAATTACACGAGTATGACGGATGACAAAATCGAAAGTTTTAATTCTATCGGCAGCAAGACCCAGCGCCGCCGAAGCCAGTGCGCTGCGAGATCACGCCGGCGACCATTCGCGCGCACGCGGCCCGCGGCGCGCGCGCCTCCATCCCGCAGTTCCAGATCTACGCCGAGATCGACTCCACCGTGTGCCCGCTCGACAAGCCCATAACTGGCAAGGTCACATGCTCTTAACCATCAATTTTATTTAACCCCCTTAGCACGCCTCCGCTACCGTGCGAAAAAAAGACGGCATTATAGCAAATTTCTATGCACTAGAAGAGGCAATTTGTATTCCCCTTCTCTCTCATAGGTCAAAGCCGACGAGCAATATGTTCCGCCGTGCCACAGATATTACGCCGTGCGTTCTACGGCGGAGGTGTGCTCAGATTAAATAATATACTCTATGGGTGTGCTAAGGGAGTTTGAAATCAAACAGAAAATTAAGCCCAAATTGTAACCACTAATTAGTGGAAATGCTATTTCAGGATCTTATGGAATTAATGTAGGTTAAGTGGGTGGGTAGTGGGGAACGGCCGAAAGAAAAATGGATGGACTATATGAAGAATGAAAAGTCATGATTGAATAAGGGGTGTGGAAGATTTGATGACAAATTACTGTGACATATGAAAGAACTAGACATGCTGTGCCGACCCCTTAAATGAAGGATTTTGTATATTTTTTGTCAACAGATTCGTGTGGACGAGTGCACGGTGCCCATCAAGTCGATCGAGTTGCAGCTGGTGCGCGTCGAGACGTGCGGCTGCGCAGAGGGATATTCCAGAGATGGTACGAGTTACCAAATTTTAAATGTTGTGTACTGTTTCGTTTATGTTACAGTGTATGATATTATTGAGAAAGTGGTTATGAGGAAGAGGTAGAGAAAGAGGAATTTTATAGTACAGAGAAATAGGACGCGGGAAAAATATTTATGAGGAGCAGAATGCGGACGAGGAAGATGTGTAATTTAATCTGGCGCCGACGGCTTTTTTTAACGATTAATTTAATTTAATCTAAATTCCTCTTAATTTACAGGGAAGCCAAAGTAGAAAAGGGATTTTTAGTTTTCATTTACGGGAAAGCGGAAGAAGATTTTTTAGTTTTCATTCATATCATGGGGAATAAATTCAGACGATATTTTGTTTGTATAAAATATCAAGTGTGTATGCGTAGTCGAGGGTGGCGTTAAGTCCAACGCGGTGAATTTTAGCCCTGCCTGCTGCTCAATAATGCGAGGGTAGATTTCGCAAAGTGAGGAAGAGGAATCCTGAACAACCCTGGTGTGTAGTCGTATAACAGTGAATGTCTCCGGCAGCGACGGAGATCCAGAACATCCAGGTGGGCATGGGCGACGTGCGGCGCGCGCGTGACGTGCCGCTGCACATGGTGCTGCCGCGCCTCTTCACCTGCCCCACCACCACCACGCACAACTTCAAGATAGGTCACGCATCTCATCCTTACTCGAAACTAATTCATCTAAATTCCAGATCATTTACGACCTCAAATACACTTATATTTGACTTTGACAGGAGCCCAATTCTCGAGATTTTTTTATCTACTTCAAAAACGCAGAAGGTTCTATGTTAGACTATGTTTTTTTTGTATGGTTTTCATGCGACATCCGCCATGTTTTTATATATCGAAAAAAATTGAGGATTGGGCTCCTGCACGTTTATAAGTAACATCGATAAAATCCATCTCCGCCGAAGAGCAAGTTAAATCCTTAATTAAAACAGTGAACGCTGTTGAATACAGACTTTATTGCGTAACGTTAAGATTATACAAAAAATTCAGAGAGGAATGTCATCTCTCTCATAACTGCACTCGCAGCGACCATAGTGCTTACGTTTCAACTACCATTATGAAATTGTTGTTTGACTCGCGAGAATGGAGGGTTGTGATTGGTTATGATTTTTCCGCAGTTTTTCGAAAAAGTCATTTCTGCGCATCTACGTATCTACGTAATGTGTGGTTGACATTAAAGTATACAAATTTCTGCAGTCAATTCTCACCATAATATCAAACACGTTCGGTTCAATATCAATATTGAGGAATTTTAACAGATATTAGTAACCTAACATGTGGCTGTCTGACACCAGTGTAACTTATAAAAACTGGTACCACTTTGTACCTGTCGAGATATTAATAAATCTTATATGACATTGTAATAATGTATAATTTCTTTAAATTCAGCAATTTATTTTTTCTTTTTCAGAGTTCGAGCTGAACATCGCGGTTATATTTGACGATGACTATCTGGTGACGGAAAACTTCCCGATCCTGCTGCTGAGGAGCAGGTAGTTCTCCGACGGTTACAGCCGGCGTACGGCGCACGAAGCACTCTGTAAATAGTGGACTGTGATAAGTACTTTTATTTATAATGTATTGTATGTTTACCTAGCTCGTAATATGTTTTTATTGTATTTATTATAAGCTCCAGAACAGTAAGTACCTCTTAGTTTTATTTACCGTAATACTTGTTTTAGGGGCCAAAATTAGATAGCAAATTAAAACAATCATATATTTTATTGACTTAATTTTACATCTAGATAACAGAAAGTGTACGAAATTATTCTTATTTACCATTAGACTAGGTATCTTATTGAATGTAAGCCAAATTTCAAGATTCTATAACAAATAAAACGATTCAGAATTGAACACTTTAATCTGAGTTCAATTTTGAGCAAAATAATAATACAATAGGTATAAAACATATAATATACAAAGTAAAAATAATTATTTCATAAAAAAATTACTGAATAATTTTATCAATGAAATCTATGATTATATTTGTCTATTATTATACAATTATCCTTTAAATAAAAGACAATAAATATTATTCACTATCCCGTCATTAAGAGTCCTGTGGAGGTCAGTTCAAATTCAATTCGAGGCAAGCTTCGCCGTTCCTCGAACATCTCACTATCTCTGTCGCGCCACCGCGACCCTTTCGTGCGAGTAAAACAGCAAGATGGCTGTTTGAAATTTGTGAGCATATGCGAATAACAAAAATGATGAATGAAACTTGATTATGTTTTGATTTTCTTTAAGACATTGTGTAACAAGACAATACAAGCTGTCTCTGTTAAATGTTCATAATTAATAGTTGAGTTTTTATTATAAAACAAATAGCCAGAAAATAGGTCATTAACGTCAAAAAATTACGAAATGTATATATATTTTTATGTATGCGATATATCTCATGCAAAATATCCTTAAATTGCAAATTATTTTTTAGTATGTTTGTAAGGGAAATGCGTTGTTCGCTGGACCCTTAATGAAGTGTGTCGAAAAAACCGACGGTGGCCAAACAAAATTTATTTTATATATAATAAATAGACACATTTCTTAAAGTTGCTTTTTCAATTATTCTAAATAATATTTAAGGTCCTCAATGTTATCAGTAAGGCTACTTGTTATTATTTGAACTTGTATTCATGATAATGAATTGTGCCCACTTAAATAATTTGATTATTGTGACAAATACCAAGAAAATACATTATTGAATTCTAAAAATCAAACTAACGATGAACACAGTATTGTAGTTATGTTCATCATTAGTTTGATTTTTTCAAACTCGCATATCGGGGCTAGTGGCGTTTCAATATGGTCAATTATCACTGTATTGTATTAGTTTAGATCTAATCCAATCAATATCATACAAAATATTACAAGTATATTCAAATGATATAATGGATACACCGTAATTTTAACGTTTACATCCCGAAAACTACATCGTGAATTGAGCATTGTGCAACCATTGAGCATATTAGATCAACAAAATAAACGAAAAAAATCAACGGTTTCATACAAAAATGAATTTCCACCCATCAATAATGTATAGAACAGCTGATTTTTTCGCTTATTTTGTAGATCTAACATGCTAAATAGTCTCTATTCACGATACCTATTGTGAGGGTTTCATTACTGTAAAAGCCAGTAAGAAGCAACAATCCATTCACAGCACTATGAACTGATTAGTTCTGTAGTTCGTGGAAGTTTTAAACGACACTCAAAATGCTACGACATATCATCTTAACACACATACTGTCACTTTGAAAAATGTTAAATTGCATAGGGATAATGTCCATCATATCACAGTTCATAGGCAACAGGGCAGTCATTACTAAAAAATCCTGTTCCGATAGTATAAGTTCAGTAAACGATCGCCGTTTTTATATGGGTTGGGGTCCTGGAATATTTTAAGCTAGGTAAATGGGCGGCTAGTCAAACAGCAGCCTGAAATTCTTTGCTAGCGGAATTTGGCACATCATCCACTATCATCATCATCATCATCAACATCGTACATACCTTGCGTTCGATCGTTAAATTATTCCTTGTTAAGAATAGTTCGATGCGTACGACTGAGCTAACTGGCCCTCAGATGGAAACCCGTTTAGGGGTAGAGCATGAACGCGCGTGGGTCGCCCGAACATGTCACAATGGTCCTTCGAGCCGGATCTCTTTCAAAATGGGATCTCGCCATTAGATCTTTCCTACCGTCTCGGCATAGGCACAGAAATCTCGGACACTCACAAGGTACTCGCTAAGGGTGTCTGTCTCCCGGTGAGTTTGTTCATTTCGTACAAAAAGCCTTTGTCCTGTCTCATCTCAATGTCACTTATCCCCAAATAGGGCGTGAAACACCACAGCACAAGCGACTCGCGTTCGGGCAGTACCACATCAATATCTCTCTTCAATGTCAGAATGGGATCTATGTAATTCGCCGGACTCGGGGCAAACCGACCGTATCTTTCGAACGCGGGGTTTCAATTTATGGATCTTGTGTTAATTTTGTTGCCTGGAGTCCTCCAGCACCCACGTCACAGCACTGCAGCACTGCCTGGTTGCAAGGCCGGCAGCCGCGGTCCCGCCGGGCTCAGGGCTGGGCGAGCGCGTCGGGCGCGTCGTCGTCGGCGCGCGGCTGCACGTTGTTGCGGCAGAGCCCGTAGAACTGCTGCGGCCGCAGGTTGCGCTTCATCGCGTCGAACCTGCGACACGACCACACACATCAGTCGCAACAACATAACTAACAATTACCTTCTTACCTGGAACACAAAATAAATTGACACAGGGCGCCGTCTGCCTACATGGCGAGTTAAATAGGCTACGTACACATTGATCTCAAAAATTGACAAAGACAGACTATATAGAAGGACTATGTAGCAAGAGCTTTTCGAATAATCGTAGCGCATGCGTATCGCCAGCTATTAGTATGAAAACTCACGAGCTCTCTCTATCATAAGTAACAAACTATCTTCTCTCTCACTTGGTATTAAAATGTGACAAAGTGTTGCGTGGGTACGCTACGAATTCCATAATTTATAGATGCGGAAGAGACACGAAACGATAGACTGCCAAAACTTGTTTAAATCGACGAACTTTTCGATATCAATGTCAGCTGTAGCCGATTTTCTGTGTCTATTTGTTTCAGGCACATATACAATCAAGAAATAAGCGGGAAATCGCATCAACGAGTGAGGTATAGATTTTATATATGATAGATGGCAGACGAGCAGACGGATCAGCTGATGGTAAGCGATTGCCACCGCCCATGGACACCCGCGATACCAATGGAGTCACAAATACGCTGCCAATATTTAAACCCCCTTTTTCCCGGATTGGGCCTCTGATACCCTCACTCACACAGCGAAATACAGCACAGTGCTGTTTCACGCCGGTGTTCTGCCGTGGCATCACTCTGGTCGAACCGGCCCATTCATGCCGAAACCTAGCTCTCCCACGTTTAGATTAGGCCTCCAGTTGAGGTTGAGGGCCCGAGCTTCCTCCTTCTGATTTTAGGCAAAGGCGATGATCTAGTACGTACCGCCAGCCGACGTGCTGCGTGCAGGCGGCGCAGAGCGCGATGGTCCACGTGTACCCCGGGAACCACGAGTACTCGCCGGACGCGGAGCCCTCCAGCACCGTGTGGACCGCGCGCGTCACCGTCACTATGTCGTGCATGTAGCCCCCTGGGACACAACAGACAGTCAACACTAATGCTATTGACTAGAGTTCGCGCCACCAAACAAGTCCCGTGATAGCCGCCGCTAGTGTCACGTCAACATTCTATATACACACAAGGAATCTCAAATTTTAGTTCCGTGTTTTGCCATGGGGCTTCTTTCGTGTCGAAGACTATTTGAAAATTAATGTCTTATAGTTGGGCCAAAATAATAAGCCACCTTTGACAACATAACCTTGTAACAACGGTCATTGAATTTATCAATCTTTCTATGTTAAAAAAGCACAATTTTTTTCAAAGTTATGTTTGCATTTATTTATTTCAATAAAGACAAAAAAGATAATTTCACGATTTACTTTCTCTGTTAATCTATTTATAAACTTATTAAAATTTTACTTTTCTAGAGAATTGAACGTTGGTACAATGTTGTATATCGTCGATGCGCTTGTCAAAACCCATTTGTGTGACTAGGTTTCGAGAAACTAGAAAAAACATGTTAAAATAATATTAAGATGTTTCAGTAAAAAACTGTTAATACAAGACCAAAGATATTTATTATTGTCAATTGCACACAAATTATAATAATGATTATGCCATTCATTTGGCAGTTATAATTTTTTTTTTGTCTGTCAGTTTACACACAAATCCGTTATGTGTTATGATTACACATATGTACCGATTTTTGCACAAATAGCATTTGTAATATCATGTTCCGGGCTGAATTTTACAAAACGGATTTTACCAACACACGCGGAAAAAAAAACTGAATCGTACCATCGATAAAAAAATATTTTGAAAATCCGCACATATGGGTTTTGGCAGGCGCAACGACGATATGCATTTCCTTTTTAAGCTCTAGGGAGGTACCCCATATAATCAAACGAATAGAATGTTACCCGTGTAGGAATATTCAACCATAAATGAAAAGCAACATTTTGATTAAAATAAAACATATTATTCTTTTGCTTAAAAAAATAAATACATGAATAACTTAGTAGACAGAAAAACTATGTATCCCTCACAACATAATGCGCTGTGATTGCGAAGAAAAATAAATAAACTGGCCGCGGATCGATATCTAGTAGATCCTACCTACTATCCTCTTTCTTTTCAATAATTTTGATTCACATCCCCAAATAGTACTAAAAACTGCTTTTCCATTATTATAGTATTCGATTCACGTTTGTTTGAAGTACATATCGATTATTCACTTTAATCGAAGTTTTTTAGACGGTCGCCTCTCTATGAGGCTAAAATTGAGAAACGTCAAATGTGGCGGATGGTGGGATCTTCAGTCATGAGGGATTAAAGACCGTGTGGGATCATAGGTCATGAGGGATTATAGATCGTAAGGGATCCTAAGCCATGAAGGATTATAGACCGTGAACGATCCTAAGTCATGAGAGATCATAGACCATGAGGGATTGTAAGTCATGTGGGATCATAGACCGTGAGGGTTCCTAAGTCATGAGGGATCATAAACTGTGAGAGATTCCAAGTTATGAGGGATCTTAAGTCATGAGGGATTATAGACTGCGAGGGATCATAAGTCATGAGGGATCATTGACCGTGAGGGGTCATAGACTATGAGGGATCATAAGTTATGAGGGGTCATAGATCGTGAGGGATCCTAAGCCATGAGGATCATAGACTGTGAGGGATCCTAAGTCATGAGGGATCTAAAGCCGTGAGGGGACATAGGCCGTGGTGGATGTTAAGCCGCGAGGGATGTAAAGCCATGGGCCGTGCACTCACCCAGGTTGGTGTAGTTGGAGTGCACGCCCTCGCTGGACATGGCGATGACGTGCTCGCGCCGCGCGATCTCCGCCTTGCACACCGAGCAGCACAGCACGCTCCTCTGTAACATCAAACAGACTATTTAATTACTTTTTTTGTGTGATTGGTGCCAGACGTGCAGACGGATCACCTGATGGTAAGCGATTGTCGCCGATTAAGAACACCCGCGACACCAGTGGAGTCGCAAGTGTGCTGTCAACCATTGAACCCCCGATTCCTCCGGATTGGTCCTGGGTATATCTTCATAAATCTTAATTTTTTCTTGAACAATTGCCAAGGACTCTCCTTTTGACAATCCGAGCGTGCACCTTTTCAAATCTATGTGCGTATCTCTACTGTCTAAACATCGTGAGGAAACCGGCACGTTTTGGATAGTTTCTGCAAGTCGGTCAGCGACAGTGGTGACGCACCCTGGCGATGAGGCGCACGCACATGTGCAGGCGCAGCAGCGCGTCGTCGGCCACGAACAGCGCCAGGCGGTCGCGCGCCGACAGCGACAGGTTCGACGCCACCCAGCACGACAGCGACACCGGGTCCGCCGGCAGCGACGCTGCGGGGGGGGACACTTACGTTAAACATGATGGGAGATTTAAGATCATAACGTCCGTTACGAATAACGAATATGAAACGACGTTGTTTTTCGTAATCAAATAGTAATGGTTCGTTTATCTAAGATCCAAAAATACTGCCAAGATATTTCCAATCGGCTTGACTCCTTGGCGCTACGTAGAGATGTAGCCTCGCTATGTATATACTATGGGGAATGCTCTGAGGAATTGTTCGGACTGATTCCTGTCGCTTCATTCCGTCATCGTTCATGCTCATATCATATGCATCTAGATGGTTGGCAGTCTTCAACTGTGAGTTTCTTAAGAAACTCTCTACCTCGTACGACGAAAAGAGCGTACTCCCTTTTAAAAAGGCCGGCAGCGCACCTGTGACCCTTTTGAAGCGACAGGTGTCCATCGGCGGCGGTAATCGCTTACCATCGGTGTTACGTCTGCTCGTCTGCCCCCTTTATAATAAATAAAAAAATACTCGCACGCGATCGCATGTTTTCATTTGCAACGCGCGACTGAAAAGAGTTCCTTAAAAAGCTCCTAACCAGGGGTTCATCACTTTTTTATATAAATATGCTACGTTTGCTCCTTGGTTATATTATACGTAATGTTACATTTTAACTGACACGACGTACCATACCATACATTGCGGCCGACATAGGTTTAGCTGACCTGTTTTATTTTATTTTTTTATTTAAGGAAACATACAGCTTTTTATATATTTCATTATTAAACTAAGTTATAATAGATATTACTTAACAGTTTCCAAAGTTAAGTTGTACACAATACAATTCTGGTAAGACAGACACCTAATTCGGTAAAACTAAAGATAAAATAATATAATACTGGGTAGGTATATACTTAGAAATTTCGAAACACCATGGTAAAGCTTACATTATTCGTACATTGATCTAAGAATACGGCGGTACTTCGCCAGCTTCTCGTGGAATATGTATAGACATATTCCATAGGTGAATGAAACTCTTATTATATGCACTGGTTTGTTTTTCTCAATACAACATATTTTCCGAAGAAGGTTTTCAAAAATATTTTTGAATTTCTGCGCATGTTTGAGAAATTTATTGAACAGCCCTTTAGACGTGCTAGGAAGCTGGCTAGAGTGTAACAACAAACATGTCACTCACTGAGGCTGAACTGCTTGAAGTAGTCGGCGATGTAGCGGCGCATGCGCGCGTAGTCGAAGATGTCGTACACGAACAGCGGCCACGGCGTCAGCGCCGCGTCCATGCCGCGCAACCGCGCGTCCAGCCTGCGGACGAACAACGCTGTTTTGGCTGGTGGCAAAAATCTGTACTATACTCCTTAAAATATAGCTTTATTAGAATGACAGAAACAGAAACAGAATCAGACAGATGTCACTTGACCTCAATTTCAAAATCACGTTGCGTAGCATCGCGTTGCGTTGCTGTATCGTCCGTTTACATAGGACACTTATTTCACTATACACAAAATTTTATTTTGGTGTAGATATTTACGACTCGACATGGTCTCACAGAAAACCGGCGTTGGGAGAAAGGTAAGGAAAGATATGCGAATACCTATTAATAGTTTATAAGTCAAAAAACTTTGTAATCATATAACATCGTGACAATGAGGCTGTTGGTGTTCCAAATAAAATTAAATTAAAATTAAACAAAAATTAAATTAAGATTGGCAGCAGAGGATAGAACTATCGCCTGCAGTGTTTCCGGACTGATAAGACCTGCAAACTCCTTTATAAAAAAGCCGGCAGCGCAGTTATGGCTCTTTCGACGTTGCAGGTGTACCATGGACACCTGCAACGTCGGTTAGTTACTATCAGGTGATACGTCTGCTCGTCTGTCCCCTATATCATAAAAACGAAGCTGGGTCGTTCTTCTTTTTTTACGACAATAAGCCCGTCCTCAGTGACTTATCAAGTAATTAATTATATAAAAAAATATACGTTACACCATCAAGATATTCTTAATTTAACATGAAATAATGACATTGTTTTATCACCTCGTAGGTACTTTAGCATGATTTAACTATGTAAAAAAATATATAAAGCGTGACAGAGGTGTAAATGGCACTAATTTCGGGGGACGTGACGGAGGTGTCCATTTTAATCAAAAAGTATTCTTTATCAATTAAATTTTAGATCATGTAATAGTCCATCTGTAAAATAGTACATTAACGAATATTTAGGATATATTATTTATCAATTGTAGTCTGTTATATAAAAGTTAAATGTTGATGTGTAAGTTTGGCTCATTGTCGATAAAAAAGAAGAACGACCCAGCTCACTAGTGACTCCACAGGTGTTGCAGGTATCCATGGGAGACTGTGATCGCTGACCATCAGTTCATCCGTCAGCTTTAAGGTGGATTTATATTTGTCTGATATGTTGTGACGTGTCGTGTCGTGACATGATGGCTAGCACATTTATATGTTATGTTCTGACGCCTCCTGAAGATATTTTGAATCATAACAGCCGTAGTTCTAGGAAAGGCGACACATTTTAAATGTTTTGCCACGAGTTGTCCGATTCTGATTCAGATTATGAAGAAGATATTCAATTAATGATACTCGCAACTTTATTAACGAATTATATTCATATTGTTTACACTTTGAGCCCAATACTCGCGCACGTGACATTTATTTTCATACGACATATATCACTAAAACATAGTTTTTTTGTATGGTTTTCAGGTAATATCCGCTATGTTCTCAAAATATCACGAGCACGAGAATCGGGCTCTTTATATCATAAATTACATTATATTAACTCGTCCATATTTGAAAGTGAACCACCATGAATATATGCAGAGGACATAGTCCTCATCGCCGCGACGCGTCATCGTCATCGATGTCACGTCACAACACAGAACTGGCGCTTGTACATGTGTCTGAGGTGTCATGACGCCGTCGTTCCCCCGCCCCTCCGCTCTGACTCAACCGCGATCGTTTCTGATGAGACACAACACAAGCCATCACAACGAAATACGCATGACTAGTATGAACGCTACTATACTAAATGTATGAAACCGATACCATTCTGACGCGTGGCGTGACGTGACACATCAGACAAATATAAATCCACCTATACTGCTACCTATCATATTATAACAAAGAGTGTGTATTACTGCGCGTCCCCGCTGCGGCGCGGGTCGAGGCTGGCGAGGCGCGCGCGGCGCAGCGGCTCGCGCGGCGCCAGCTCCGGCAGCACGCGCACCTCCACGAACCGCATCCTGCACCCCACGCGTTACACAACACTCCCGCGGCTAAACACTCAACTAACATTTCATGCTTAGACACACGATTCCTTGTGTGTCTAAGCATAAAGCTGAAAGTCCCCGAGATCCCCTAGCGCGCATTTATTTGGCACGTCTCGGTCATTAGCTAATGAAATATAGGTAATGTAAAAACTGCATAAACTGCACTGCATGCAGGTATATAAAAAAAACAAAGCAGGGCAAAGGTAGAGAACTCCCGTGATTGGCGCCACTTACAAATTGAGCTTTATAGTAAGACACAGAAGGAATCTCAAATGAACTAACATTTGAGTGTTTTGACGCAAGACTTTTTTCGTGGCGTAGATTTTAGAGTCAATGTCCCGGTGTGTCACGGACCAAAGAAGTCCCCAGGAAAGCGCGCTTGAGTTGCCATCAACAATATTTGAGCTTTATGCTTAGACACACAAGGAATCTCAATTATTAGTTCAGTGTTTTGCCGCGAGACTTCTTCCTTGGCGCGGACTCTAGAGCCTGTGCCACGGTCCAAAGAAGTCCCCTGAAAAGCGCGTCCAAAGCAGTCAACAGTCCAAAAAAGTCCCCTAAAAAGCGCGCTTGAGTTGCCATCAACTGTCAATAAAACCAACATCAAATAAAATAAATCCCGTAGTAATAAAAATGACTACACTTTAGAAGCTACAAGAAGGCTACAAGGCTACAAAAAGATTGTTGAGGGTAGGCATGGGCGGCGGCAATCGCTTA
Organism: Marasmia exigua; assembly: GCA_019059595.1. Lineage (NCBI taxonomy): Eukaryota > Metazoa > Arthropoda > Insecta > Lepidoptera > Crambidae > Marasmia > Marasmia exigua. The sequence continues at coordinate 354,694 of CM032481.1, read as the reverse complement.
CCATCAGGTGATTCATGTGCTCGCTACCTATATCACATTCAATTTGTAAAACAGTTCAATTCATTTCAAAATTTATTTATTTTCTCTCACTAAGGTTTCTGATTTCGCGGATGTTCATGGGCGGCGTTGATTATTTCCCATCAGGTGACTCGCTTGCTCGTTTGTCCGCCTCTAGTATTAAAAAAAAGGTATACAGTATATGATTTTCTAATTTACAAAGAGTAGTAAAGAAATTTAATAACCATGCGTGAAAGACTGGTTCCGAAGGGTTTAGTGATCAACCCGTATTGAAGTGAAAAGAAAGTATTTACCCTCACCTCTCATAAACGTGCAGAGGCAGCGCGTGCTTGGGCACGTCGACGAGGCGGAAGCGGTGCGTGGCGCGCGCCTTGAACGTGCGCGTGAGCATCTCGTCGCGGTCGCCGCCCGCGCGCCGCGACACCGACGCCTCCCACACCTCGCACAGCACGCCGTAGCCCGACACCACGCTGCCCGTCTCGCTGGGGAAATATATCAATTAGGCATTTACAACAATAAACTATGGTCAGACAGAGCCTCTAATCCAACCAAAAGTGAAATAGCCTGTGGCACGGGAGGCACCATCTTTTATTTCTATCCATTTAAAAATAACTATAAACATAACTGAGAATAATTTTGTTTATTTATAATATTTTACAACCTACTGGCTGGCGGCCAGTTGAGCGTATAGTGAATATAGTGGGATATAGTGAAGATTGGCGTGAAGCTGCACAAGCTCGAGACAAATGGCGGCATCTCGTATCAGAGACTAAGACTCATTTTAGGGCGCTGAGCCATTGGAGTAAGTAAGTATTTATTATACTAATGCATGAAGAATGTTTTTAGTAATGTTTGAGGGAAATCCATCCAAGATGGCCACACCACAAAATGACAATACTTTTATAAAAAATTATAACATTGGAATGTAGCAGTAGCAGGGTCAATAAATCCACAATGTTAAAAGGACAAATTATGTGGCTTTCTCAAAATTGTATTGAGTAAAATATACAGCATTTTAAACACAATTTCATAACAAGGAGAATTGAATTAGAATTTGTCAGAATGTTTAATGCTTAAAATAATAGAACCTTTAATCGCTAAATATATTGAAAACTATGTACTAACTCAGGGCAGAGTAGGCCGAAAAGCTTATCCTTGTGTATGGCCTGCAGCGCCTGCGCGTCGGGCGCGTGGTGCACCTCCACGCGCAGCACGGGCACGGTCTCGCCCGGGAACACGACGCCGCGGTGCGCCCACACCGGCACGCGGCCCGTCCAGCCCGCCTCCAGTACGCGCCGCCCCAGCACCGCCGTCATGCCCGTACCCATGTACTAATACATTATATGTTTATTTTCTGTTTAAATCATTCCAATTAATGTGTTTGCATCTGATTGAAAAAGAAGACTACACAAACATATACCACAAAATCAGGATGGGGATAAAAATTTGACTGCAGGGCATTTGAGTAGAAAATTTATGAACAAAAAGTCAGAAAATTAAGTCACTCACAGAATGGTAAGCGGCGAGCGTAATATCAAACTGCTGCTCTTCCTCATCCTCTTCGCTGGAGCCTGTCGAGTCACTGGCCAGCATTTCTTCAGCCTGGTCCGGTTCACTGGCCAGTGTTTCATCAGCCTGGTCCGGTTCACTGCCCGTGCCTGCGTCACCCGCCTCCATTTGCTCAGGCTCTGTGTCGCTAGCTGTACACACACTCAATTGTATTTGTTAAAATTCAAGAAATCTTTCTGTAAGTACTCAGAAATTGATACAAAAACATTAATTATTATGACAACAAATTCTTAATTGTAATAGAGAAGGTGGAGCCAAAGTCGCAATAGCAAGGTACTTAGCAGGGGGTGAGTTATTATTACCTATTCTTTGAACTCAAGGAATACTTACTCTTCTTTCTTTTATAATATTATTTTTACATGATAATCCGCTCTATTTGGTTCTTTAACATAAACCGTAAACAAACGCAATATATAAACAAAGCATCTGTTTGGGTTCGGCTGAAGAGTAGATAAAAATAATTATGATACACTTACAGTTTTCCTCCATTATTCTACGGAGTAGTTCTCTCAAAAGTGAAATGTTGAATTTGATTACTTTCACGAATTAATACCAAACCCATGCGCGGTATTTTACATTAATTCACAAATATAATTTATGAAAATAATGCTGAAAATATCCCATTCACATTTCACGATATTTGTTTAGTTGAGTTCACGAATATCGTTCATCGTTTGTTTTATACAGAACTCAGAAGGAATTCGTTAATTATTTTCAAACTTACATTTTTACAAATAAACTAGTGAAAAATACTTGAAAAACGAGAAAATGATTTTCAAATCTTCATAAATGGTTTCAAAACTTAACTTTATTTGATTAAAATTTGATATCTTCGTACACAGCATTTTCGTTCAAGAACAAAATATGATTTTGTCCCACGTTGACCGATCAATATTCGTACACAAACGTCAAAAGTGAAAATATGTTTAGTCTGTATTGTTTCTTACGACTTTCTGAACGCATGATCGCATGCCTTGTGAGTGGGAAAGAAGAACTGCAATTTTGAGAAAATATTAGAATTGTGTCTGAGAAATGTGAATAAACAGTGTATAATTACGTACAACATTTAAAATGTATCGAAAAATAGTGTGGTGTTATGTCTTAGTATTGACTTTATTGGATATATCGCTCAATACAAAACTGACAGCACAGGGAAAGAGCCATGGTAAAAATCGATTTATAGCTTTGTAAATGATTACGCTGGTTTCTCCTGTTGTGAAATGCAGCAGGCCCCTGCAAGGGTGTGGGCCTGAATAGCAGCAATAATTTGGCAAGTTTCGTGCGGTTGTGCGCGGTCCGATGTTATTTTGGATCGGGGCCGCGGCGCACTATTTGTCGATTTTCTTTTGCTGTACATATGGTATTTCGGTCTTCGCGAAGCCGAGCTAAATTTGATTGGCATTTCAGTAATTAGTGAAACTAGAAATTTAGTTTAAGCTTTCACATTTTGAGCTGAACTAAATGTTGTTACTTAATTACCAACCTACCTACCTATGTGTATTTATAAAAACGTTAGATACCCACCTGACTATTTGTTTTTGAAAATAGTTTTAATGCTTTTTTTAATATATTCTATCAAGTTAAAAAGTTTAATTATTTATTATTTTACTCTTATTTATTCTTGAATTGTATCTATTAACATGTTATTTTCTCTATTTCAGATGTCACAGTACAAGATTCCCTCTTAGAAGGGATCTCATTTCAGGTAACTACATGTATTATTTTGAATTCAAATACTAGTTAAAAGTAAAGATAAACTTTTATTTCCAGAGTTAATATTTTGAACTGTATGACACATGTTTTTTTTTTATAATTATGGTTTTACATGCCAGTATTGGCAAAACATGTTGGTACTAGCTAGAAATTAATAGATAAGGCTTTCATTCTTATTACTTCATGTAATATGTTATGATGACACATGTTTTGGTAAATAAAAATATCTTTATCTTTAAATATAGCAGTATAAAAAAAAATATCTATAAAGTAATGTGGATCTAGGAGTTTTATGCCAAATGCAATAACTAATGGTAGTCATATATCAGTGAGAAGAGACGAGTGGTCTCCCCTCATTTCATTTTGGAAAATTTGTTGGTGGTTGGTTGGTAGTAATATTGTCCGAACTGCAGCTGTAACAGCTATGTTTTACCGCATTTTAAACCTCTAATATCTTACAAACTTTTGCACACTGTATAAGGCCATATTGATCTATAATAAATACACAACATATTTAAGGTGCTTGGATAAGGAATAGTGGTTAATCACTTAGTAAGTAAGCCAATATTTGATTACATAATTTATTTTGATCATAAAAACATCAATGCATGTAGTCTTCAGACACTAATCAATCATTCATGTCGATGGATATTAGTTAGATTTAGTCCAATACTGGGCTAGGGACACATGCAATGTCGAGCAATTGGTAGACTGTATGGTCGGTAGCCTGCAAAAGGTTGCCATACATGCAACTGTTTGGCCATAAGAATAACAATACTCAAACTGGATGATTTGACCGTGGGAGAGCACGCTTCGGCATGAATGGGCCGGCTCGACCGTAGTTATATCACGGCCTCACAGAAAACCGGCGTGAAGCGGCACTGTGCTGTGTTTAGCTGCGTGAGGGTACTGGAGGCCCAAAAACTGGGCAAAGGGGGTTCTTAGATGACCCGTTTGGAACAGTGGTAGTGAACGCTGCCTTTGGTCCAAGGGTTGCGGGTTCGATCCCCGCACAGTACAAACACATGTCTTTTTGTATTGGTCTAGGTGTCTGTATGTATTATAAGTATGTATTTACAAAAAAAAAATGTATATATTTGTAATTCCGCTGTTGATTCTGATATCCGTAACACAGGTGCTTGAGCTACCTATCTCAGAGTCAGATCAATGTATGTGATGTTGTGAAATATTTAATATTTATTTATTTATTAAAGGTTGGCAGCGCACATGTGACACCACTGGTGTCGCGAGTGTCCATGAGTGGCGGCAATCGCTTACCATTAGGTGATCCGCCTGCTCGTCTGCCACCTATCACTTTAAAAAAAAAAAAACTGGACATCAAGTTCAGTTCATGCCAGTGGAATCTACTAAACGAAACTGTCAGTTTCTTTTTTGAATGTATTAATTAGGGAAATAATGTGATATTCAGGAATGGGGTAAAGACGGCGAGGGCGCGGGGGGCGCGGGGGGCGCGGGGGTCGCGGGCGGCGCGGGCGAGGCGCTGCGGCTGTCGCCGGCGGCGCTGCGCTTCGGGCGCGCGGCGCTGGGCGCGGCGCACGCGCTCACCGTCACGCTCACCAACACGCACAACACCACCGTGCACCTCGCCTCCGTCGCCGGGACCACGCCCGACTTCCACGCCTCATTCTTCGAGTCTAAGGTAGGCTCTGGCGCCACTGCAACCACATCTTTGAACATGTCTAAAGTCAGGCGGGTTATGAACAGAGATTATGAGTCATGATGGGCCTATGCTACAAACAAAATATTCAAAGGGATGAGCATCCAATAATCTCTGATAAGTGCTAATGACGTGTACTATCATAAACTTCCTTGCTGCTCCCAACACTTCATGGTACGAAGCTATGCTTGTCCAACGAGGTCAAATATCTTGGAGTCTTTTTAGACCAAAAACTAACATGGAACAAGCATCTCGACTACATTACAAGAATGGCAAAAATTGCAATGGGCAAGCAGTAGGTTGGTGGGGCTAAAATGGGGGCTACGCCCCAAGGATTATAAAACCATAGTGAGGCCGAACGTCACTTATGCTGCTGTGTGTGGTATAAGAAGACGCACCAACTTAACTGTGTGGAGAACCTCAGCAAAGTTCAAAGAACAGCCTGCCTTATAGTCACTGGTGCTCTTTCGTCCTCTCCCTCTGCAGCACTGGATGCCCTCCTGAACATTCCACCTCTGCACATTCACGTGCAGATGGAAACGTGGATGGCTATTACGAGAGCGAAAATCAGAGGGAGGAGGAGATGGCAATCTAGGGTCATGAGAAACCTCTATAATGAACTCATGAAAATTCCGGTTATGGATATGCCCTCTGACTCCATAACCCGTGAACACCGCTTCGACAAGCGGTTTACAGTCTTGTTACCTAGAAGACAAGACTGGGAGGCTGGAACTCCCGGAAATGTTAAGGAGAATGACATCGTTTGGTATACGGATGGTTCCAGGAAGCAAGGCGTGTCCGGGGTGGGATTTTGTAATGATCGCTTCGGAATACGCAAATTCGCCAACCTGGGACCACAGTGTACCAAGCAGAAGTCTTCGCAATAATTGGCTGTGTCCAAGAGAGTCTGCAAATGAATCTCCAGAATATTAATCTTCTCAGATAGTCAAGGCGTTAACATCCTGTGAACTTGACTCCAAACTCACTAGCGAGTGTATCCTGTTCCTAAACCAGGTTGGCAATGCCAACATCGTAAATCTAATTTGGGTACCGGGACACTGCAATATCAGAGGCAACGAAGTCGCTGACGTGCTAGCAAAGGCCGGGGCCTACTACTAAGAGAACCTACTACTCGGACCGGAACCAATAAGTGGCGTTCCAGCCTGCATGGTCAGGTTCGAGTTAAAAGAGTGGGAGCATAAGCAAAGCACTGAATTTTGGAAAAGACTACCTCGACTAGAACAGTTGGCGTTGATACAGGCGTTCGATCAGAGACGAGCTGTAGAAATAATAAAACTGAGTAGAGGACATGTTAGTGCCCTCACTCGGACCCTCACAGGGCACTGCAAATTAAACAAGCACCTGCACAACATGTGCCTTTCAGATACCAAAATCTGCAGGACGAGGAAACGATTATCCACGTCCTCGGCGAGTGCATAGCGCTGCACCGCTGCAGAAGCCGGCACCTGGGACGAGATCAAAATCTCCCCCATCAGCTTTATTTTCGGGTTTATCCTGGAACTGGAGCTACATGAGGTGCTGTATTAGGTTACGGGGCTGCCACAATAGATCATCTACTGGTCGCAGTGGCTAGGAGACGCAGGGCTCACCCCATTTCTATCAAATAAATAAAATAAACAGTCAATCAACAAATACAAAACTTTGGAACTAGGTATTACCGAAGGTAGTGTATAATTTCGGCTTCATTATGTGACATTTAGAATATAATATGCAATAACAACAGGACTGATTTTTGTTCTTTTATTACTTAAGGGTACAATAGCCTGTTTGTTTAGAATGTGCAGCGATAAGACGCGAATGGTTTATTCATGAGTGACGCGGCGCGTAGTAATAGTATCGCGAGGTGGGTACAAGGTTATCGCCTACCGCAGGATGCGCCGGAACCACCCGATAGAGGTTTCATTGTTGTTCGCGGATCTGCTCGGCTCGACAGCATAATATCGACCACGCTGTTTGGTGGTCGGCGTCGGTTACACGCGATGCGGCTGGTTCCTTGGAACCTTCGGTTTTGTATGTTGCCGGAAATTTCGTAATGTTTGATAACTGTGAGGTCAGTCACTTGTAATAAACAGAAATTTAGCAATATTTATTCTTATAGATACTACGTATGTTACTCATTCATTTTTCAATTCCGAATTTGTATAGTAGTAGCATATTTTGGACAAAATGTATGTGATCCATCTGCTCGTTTGACACGTATATCATAAAAAAAACAAACGCGTTGTAATTACACAGTTCAGCCTGTGCTATTGTGAACATAGTAACTGTAAGGTAACCGAGCGAGGGCCGTGTTCTGCGGGAAGCGAGGAGTGACTAAACTATATGAGGTACTCATTATTGTACCTTGGTAGTAATGAGTGGTCATTTAATCTGAAATAATGAATTCTTTCATTCAAGCCACAAGAAAGTCTGACATCAGGCTTGAGTACGAATAACTTCATAATTTTAAATAGTAGTAGCTACCTAACTATTACTATTTTTACTATGTATCTTGCATTACACGTAAAGTTTGTTTGGTGTTTGATCAAAACAACTTTTTAGAGATAACATCACTTATCGTCTCATGCGATGCGAGTGTATCGCGTGACTATTACTTAATAAGTTTCTACCAAATTTGGAAACGTAAACTACAGCCTTGGCCTTGGCTGCAAGCTATTTATAACTCAGAAAGTAAAACCCACACCTGTTGAACTATCCATGTCTGTTGATGAAATATTTGTTCAAGTTAGGTAGAACTTTATCAATGAAGTTGTTACTAAGTTCAACACATATTTAGACGCGCCTAAAAATTACAAACCACATACTATTTGAAAAGAGATATCATATTATTATAGGGTCATGGTGCACAAAGCAGTTATAATTATTGAAATTTAACATTAACATGTTAGATAAAGTTATAAAATGTTATCGTATTATACAATTGCTGTGTGGTCTTAAGGTAATCAACAACTAAATTGTACTTTATTGATGAATTACAAAAAAAATCACTGTTGATACAGATCAAAAGGAGTGAAAATTGTGAATATATTATTTACGAGTACTAACAATTAAAAATGACATAAAATTAAGCGATGGAAGATAATCCGTGGTTGCGGTAGGCAATCAGCGAGAGCTCGCGTGATTTATAACCTTATTTCCTTATGGCAGCAATTAGCGCTCGTGTCGGATAATAGCCGTGTCATCTGGAAAATTTTTCAGTTTTAGGTTTATAATCTCATGTTATCTTTAAGCGATGCCAATTGATTTATTCCTTTAACTACTAAACTGGATCTCACTCACTGTCGATAGCTCGCTCGATTTAACGAATGAGTAAATTACGAACTTATCTGATAAAAGGTCGCTAGCAACACACCCACTTAGTTTATTTACAATATAGATAAAATCACTTAGCTTTATTAAATCTGACCTGAACTTGTATTACAATTAGCAATTTCATCTACAAATAGGTATTACATAATGTGTTTGTGTAATTAATTCAAGATTATTGTGTATGATCAATAAAACAGCTATCAAACACATAACAGCTTTTGCCATCTACTTAAATTGTACTCATATCCCTCGGAAAGCATGTAAAGCCGTTGGTCCTGCGCCCGATCCCTCTCCGGTCACATTGATGCTCCATCGGAATATGAGTGTAAGGGAAGGCAGTGCACTGTGAATACAAGTGTGTTTGCGCACACACTTGAGCGCTATAATATATCCTGCGTACGTGGTTGATCGTAATGTGACATGCAATAAATAAATAAATCGTTGAGATTGATCGCCTCAGCCGTAACTGGTTGCAGGATATTATGCAGGTTAATGTTGTGAGATGGGCGGAAGTGCTGTCGCAGCCTAACAAGTTAGAGTGCGGGGTGAGGCAGGGGGGTTGAGCTCGCCCGCACTCTTTAACCTGTACGTTAATGCACTGATTGAGGCTCTCAGCAGACAGCATGTCGGGTGTCACATGACGGAATCTGCGCAAATAATCTGAGCTACGCAGATGACATGGTCCTGCTGAGTGCCTCAGTCTGTAGGCTGAAATCGTTGCTTGCTACATGTGAATCATATACTGCCGAGCACGGGCTCGTATATAATTTTAAAAAATCTAAATGCATTGTCTTTGGGGCTGGCGTTACTGGGTATCATGATAATGTGCCACCTGTGTGGCTTGGAGGCACTGCACTAGAGCGTGTTGACCAATTTAAATACCTGCGTCACTTGGTCACCGCCGATCTCAAAGACAACGCTGATATTGATAGGGAACAGAGGGCTCTGTCCGTAAGAGCTAATATGATAGCCCGCAGGTTTGCACGCTACACTCCTTAAGTAAAAATTACTCTATTTAGGGCATTCTGTACCTCTTTCTACAAGTACAGCCTGTGGGCTGATTATACACAGAGGTCGTACTGGGCCCTCCGTGTTCAATATAATATCGCCTTCAGGAGGTTTAATGGGGCTGCCCTGGCGCTGCAGTGAGTCGGGCATGTTCGCGGCGGCGCGAGTAGACTGTTTCTTTGCCAAATGCGGAAGTGCGCAGGGTCAGAGCTAGCTCCAATTCCCTCCTGAAGATGATTGCAGACCGAGTGGACTGTGTCTACTTGCTGCACTGTGGCGCATTACATGCGAAATAGATCACTAATAGGTACCTAGGATTAAGATGTTACTAACAAAATATGAGCTATTGACTTGAAATAAATGATTACCAATACCAATTATACTTAAGTGCATAGATTTCATATACCGATAGATTTAAAGGAAACGAGTACTACTGAACATCCGAAAAAGTCAACGAAGTTACGGAGAAGAGCGAAGAGTCTGTGGGAGTGCGCGGAGGCGCGGGAAAAGCTCGCATTTTGACGTGGACTAAGCTTCGGTCAAGCTCGAACTTTTCCTGCGTCGCAGCGCACAGGGGTCGGCGACGCGCGTTACCGTGACCAGAAGACTAACAACAAAATACGAACAAGAATGTTTCATGTGAATATTTTATGTTTATAACTTCTTGTGCTACCTGAACCAAACCTTTCTGTAACTCATATATATATCATGATTGTGTATTTGTTGTAAATCGTGACTTTTCTTTTTCAGCTAGTAGGACTCTTGCTTGATATTTTTATAATAATACTACGAAAAATCTATCTGAAGGTGTTATACACGTCAGGCTTAAAAACGTTTGAACAATTTTTAACATGTCATGTCTATATGATATGCACGGACATACATCTATTTATACATATTTCAAAAATTTCTTCAATCCAATTTCACCTTAATTTCAAACACGTTTGGTTCCAATGTATTGAGGTTACTTATTTGGCAAATTGATGTAACCTATTTTAATTATGTGAACTAAACCACCTGATGCAATGTCAAGTTTACATACGTTTTGACATTTTGCATCTTTCGAAAGAGTTTAGAATCACGTAAAATGTAAGCATGGGAACTTGACGTTGATATCTGTCAGTTTAGTTCACGTAAGTATCCGTCTATTGTGTCGGAGCGCTAACAGCTGTGGTTGCGGTTGCAGACGCTGCCGCCGAACGGCAATACGAGCTTCAACGTAGTGTACCTGGGCCGGCGCGAGGGGCCCGTCGCCGCGCACCTCTACATACACACCTCGCTCGGCGTGCACAAATACCCGGTCAGTACACACGCTCACACGCGGGAGGTCTAGGCGGCTAACACGAGTAGTAAGCACAATATGTTATGTTATGTTATGTTAAGGATAAGTTAACTTCGTAAACAAATAATACACCATTGAAGCGTATTACTTATACAGTGTTGGTGCATATAGCCAATATTAAATAGAAAATTTAAGACGTGGCTAATGTGTTTTTCTTCATCTTGTTATCTCTCTGTGTAGCTATTCTGTGATATTTATTACGAAATAGGTAGCAGACTATCAGAAGGATCATCGGGTGGTAAGCGGCCACTGACAAAGGTGTCTCAAGTGCGCTTTGCCAACCTTTAAAACACTTCCCCTCCGGTGGGGCCTCTGGCTCCCTCTCAAGGTCAACCTTAGCGCATGCACTGCTTCACGCTGGTTTTCTGTAACATACTCAAAACCTCATAATACATTTGTGGTATGTTTTTAGAGTACCGAGTAGGTCAAATCCAATAAAGTTTTGTCGATTTTCAGATTTTTTATTGTATTATGTTGTGTAGGTGTCGGCAGAGGGCGTGGCGAGTGAGTGGGGCGTGTGGCCGCTGGTGGGGCTGCGCGTGCCGCTCAACGCTACGTTGGACCCGCTGCTCACTCTCTATAACCCCACCGACCAGCACATACAGGTACGTTGCACATGACGCGTAGTGAGTCAGTGAGTTGCCGGGCTACGAGTAAACACATACAAGTATTCTTCTTCCTTTTATTCCAGGACTAAAAACAAAATCTTTATTCAATATCTAAAAACCTGCGGAGATAGGTACTAAAGTTTCACCTTTTTTCTAAAATTGAAATAGAAAATTAAAAAAAAAACATTATTTTCTATGTTTGAAAACTATTGTGCGAGTGTTATTTCGCTCTTTGCAAAGACAAGCAACTTGTCATCAGAGGGCGCCCGCCAAAAGGCATGTTTGTATTGCTAAGCAGTGGCGGCAAAATTTCATTCTAACTTAGATACGCTGCATAACAATTGTCACTTTCCATTAGGTGACATGAGGTTAAGTGCAAACCCATTTAATATATAATGAAAAATCGTGCTCGTTGGTGCGGAACAGTTTCTTTCGGTGATGGGCTCAGAGCCACTGACACTAGTGGTGGAATCCAATGATTACTGTTGGATTCAGAAGAGTAATTCTCGGGCTCGTGACATTTATCTTCATACGACATATATCACTAAAGTATAGTTTTTTTTGTATGGATTTCATTGACGTCCGCCATGTTTTCAAAATGTCACGACCACGAAAATCGGGCTAGCGATACCTACAGGATCGCTGCGGGACTAGAAGGCGTTATTAATACTAATTAAAACTTCCACTGCACATGACGGTATTTACCTGTGTGCGTCGGTATATGATGTTCGCGCGTGCGGCAGGTGCGCGAGGTGTACTCGTCGGGCGGCTGGGTGGGGCTGCAGCTGCCGGGCGGCGGCGGCGCGGCGCCGCGCGAGGCCTGGCGCGTGCCGCCGCACTCCGCGCGCGCGCTCGTGCGCCTGCGCCTGCGCCTGCCCGCCCACGCCCACCCCGCCCACGCCCACGCCCACGCGCCGCACCAGCGCCCGCTCACCGCCTACATCAGGTAACCGATGAGTACACACAAACTCTTGATTCTTAGTTATGTGATCTAAACTTGTTTGAGCTCTTTAATAGATGCAAATGTTAATAAGGGAACATTGAGAAATTAAGGTTTTCCTAGTTCAGGCACCAACATCAAAATTGCTTCAAATTAATCAAATCAAATTTATTTTTATTCACAAAATTAAAAATCGAATTTCTGATATAATTCCAGATATATCATTTTATGTGTCATTCTGAAATGTTTACAGGGGAGACTTTAGAAAGCCATATTAAGTTTCTTAATAGTTAATAACTTTCATTTATAATACAGTGCGACACTACTAATTTGGCCCAAAAATCGGTGATATTCATATTATTATGGTTATGAATTCACTATCATAGTACCAAAACTGTCAAAGGCGATCCTCGGACTTTCATATATTTTTGATCTAAATAATAAAGTGCCGGCAAAAAAAAATTTTGCTGTAACCTTTTAGGACTTGTCGTCCCGATGTTCAAACGTCAAGATTTGGCATAACAAAAAAACTTTTTAAGGTTAGTTAATTCACTGAAAATGTTTGAAACAATTGATTTTTGACCTCCAATAAAAGCAAGGATATTGATCCTACAGCTTTTATACCATAGTAACAAATACTCAAAGGGAAAAGTTCTACAGAATACATTAAAAATATTTATGGCCGGCACAAAGAAGAATATCCTTTCCTGAAAACGTTTTGAAATACAAAAACTCATCATTATTTACGGCTGCTACGTTGCACAGTTCTGTCTATTGTCGGAACGTTTACGTCACGGATTCCTTAAGGTCCCTACACGGCGGACAATATTACTGATCTGCTGTGACGTATAAGTAGCGAAATACTAACACTTGGAATTGGTTATAATGCTGTCTCTTTCATTCCGCTAACATTGGAGGTGTGGTTCGGGCCTGGTAGATCGTTTGTCGAGCGTCGTGTTGCGATGGGTTGCAGAATAAAGGGCGACATGGTGGGCGGGGCGGCGGGCGGGCTGGTGGTGGGCGTGGAGGCGACGGCGGCGCCGCCCGGCGCCTTCCTGCTGCCGCCGCAGCTGCGCCTGCGCGCGCGCGGCTCCGGGGACCCGCCGCACACGGTAAGCTTCAGCATTTCTCATCTTTCTACATAAAAGAGTATTCAAGTATTTATTTGCAGACAAAAATGGTCTTACAGCTATTATTACAAATGAACTTATGACTTAGCAACCTTTTTCGGTTGTGCAAATATTTAGAGCATTATTATTAATAAAGGAGTTACAACTATCATTATATATATTTGTACTGTTGTTAGTTTTGTATACTTTAATTGGTCCACTATTTGTTTTTATCTAGATATTCATCATGAGAATAGATGCATTTATTTAATAAGTATATCTTTAGATTTTTACTAAACGTTCTGTAATTTTCATTTACTTGATTAAATTTCATGAGGCATTTCATGCAAGCATCAAGTGGCAATTAGAGGGGTTCATTGCGAGAAGAATAGGTTTTCGAGGCGGAAGGTTTTCGCCACGGTTGTTTTTTTAACAATAATTGACGGGGTACTATCGTTAATGAAACTTAATCACTCAGGCCTGTGCGTTTAACAAATCAAATGTGTATACGGGTGCGCAAGCCAGTGTGCATTATGTATCAAAATGGGGTGCTCAGCGCTTTAGTGGCAAGAAGTTATCGTTTAACGGCCGCACTCAGAGACGTCATTTAAGCTTATGTTCATTAACGTTAGTAGGTATCCATAGTCTTTATGCATATCAAAATAAGTGTCAATATTTTTTCTTAAGTAGCCAACTAAGTTAATCAACGACTCCGAGTGCGGCAGTAAATATTATATTCCTAAATGATTTAATACCAGTTTCTTTCCTAAAACGCTTCTAGTAATAAATCGTATTCCAGTGGGAGATTCTAGCGGGTAATAGTGGGTCAGAGGGCGTGGCGGTGGAGGCGAGCGTGTGGGGCGCGCGCTGCGGCACCTCGCCCGAGCCCGCGCCCGCCCCCCACGCCGACCACGCCCACCACGCCCACCACGCCCACCACGCCTCCGCCAACGGCCAGGCCATGGATCCTACCACCTCAAACGGTAACCACTACACAATTTTTCGATCACTCTTTGAACGCAGAAATTTTGTCCCAAAACATGTTGGTTATACTTAAGGATAGCCCTTATCCCGCGGAACACTTAACTTCCCTGATAAAAAACATTATATACAAAAAAAAATACTTTTATGAATGAGCGCTTGAAATACAATAGCATGTTTTTGCGCCCTACCCCGACCCCCACAACGTCATAGTCAATGAGGGGACAGCTAACCCGACAATCTTCGATGATAACCGCTCTTGTTGGTGGGCCTATAAACTTACTCTAGAGTTCGCGCCTCCAAAAAAGTCCCGTGTCTATCGCCATTTTTGTCACATCAACATTCAAATTTGAGCTTTGTTGATATAGACCCAAATTTTAGTTCCGTGTTTTGCCGCGGGGCTACTTTGGTGGCGCGGACTCTACTTCCTCATCTCAGCGTGTCATACCCGGTAGGGAAGTACCTTTTTAAAAGTGAATTTGTGGTATTGTTCGGCAGGTGTAAAGTCAGAAGGAGTTCATATAACAGTAACGCGGTCGACGTTAGAACCACATCAGGAAGCTGCGCCCGCGCTTCAACTTACATTAGACTGTAAGTATTAGCACTGAACAAAGAAAGAGCGGGATATTAAAGGTTTAACCAACCCTACTTCGGTGATATGAACTAGAATTCAAGCTTACATAATAATACGGTGTTGATGCTATTCACTGCCTTTTGATTTGTCTTTTGCTAGCGAAAAAAAATTACAGTTGGCGTTAGTGCTAATTTTATTGTTTTGTTAAATTAAAGAAATAACTGTAATTTGTGCATCGTAGCATTAAATTCCGGTTGGGACGCAACCGGTGTTGATGCTTCGGAGCCCGGTGTTTGTTTCCTTATTGTATCTTCTCCACTTTGCACGGGCTTTCGCATCCATTGCAGTAAGGTTATTGGCACGCATTTCACCACCTTTACGACGTCAAGCCAAACTTATTTGGGTCTGCCACCTGGCGGTGGTGGCACAGTTTTTAAATTAATACTGATATAAGGGATGGCACTCGATTTTTTTTCGTATATTAGTAAACCTAGTCGTGTGGTTGCAGACGCGCGGCTGTGGGCGAGCCACGCGGGCGGGGCGCAGGGTGCGCAGGGTGCGCAGGGGGCGCAGGGGGCGCAGGGTGCGGAGGGCGCGGAGGGCGTGTGGTGCGCGGGCTGGGTGCGCGTGGGCGACGCCGCGCTGCCCTACAGCGTGCGCCTGCTGCCCGGCACGCTGCGGCCCAGCCCGCCGGTCACCGAGTGAGTCACGTGCATCAACAAACCACACCACACCACACACATACCTTTTATTTATAGACATTTAATAAACCTTTATTAGCTAAAAGAGTGTTAGAAAAGTTGACGTTTTAAACAAAAGCTTTTTTTACAAAATTTTGAAAAATGAATGAAAACTACTTTATTACAACGTTATAGTTGACAAAAGTTTAGGGTGTTTCCTATTTATTATGAGTATGTATTTACAAAAGAAAAGTAGTATATGTATATATTTGTAATCCCACTGTTGATTCTGATATCCGTAACACAGGTGGTTGAGCTACCAATCTCGGAGTCAGATCAATGTATGTGATGCTGTGAAATATTTATTTATTTATTTAAACATTTATGAATAAGACCCATTGAGTATCATGCTTGTTTTGTTTTTGTACAATAAAGAATGCCTATCTATCTTCTGAGATTCTGTCAGTTTTATTTCGCTAATTAAAATAAACGAAAGCAGATCCAGTATCATCATTTAAATGACTAGCGGTCTACAAAATTCTGCCTCGCACGATGAAGCTATTAATTAACTTATCCGGTATGGGTCTATGCATCTTATAGATATTCAATAAAAGATCTCATTCCTTTTCAAGAGCCGGCAATCGTTCATCATTAAGTGATCCGCATGCTCGTTTGTGTCCTATTACATAGTAATATGTTAAACCAAGGAATGGTTTTGGTGTGTGTCAGAGTGGTGACGGCGGACAAGGAGGAGGCGCTGCGCGAGCGCGAGGTGCGCGTGCGTAACGAGTTCCCGCGCGCGCTGCGCGTTAGCGCCATAGAGTACGGGCCCGACGTTAAGGAGTATTTTGACGTGAGTGTTTTATACTGATCCCTTGCCTACAGCGACCGCACGTCACAATCCATCGTGTGACAAATGACGTGTGCGACTTGTGTATTTATTAGTTCCAAAGCACTCGAGCGTTGTTTGCAGAGTATGAGCGAGTGACTGCATCGGTGGCGCAGTGGTTAGTGGGTCGCACTTTAAAGCGACAGCTGCGCAAGATGTCCCGGGTTCGATCCTCGGGTCGAGCCAATAATTTGATCCCAAGTCTTCGGTAAGAAATTCTTAGTGTCAGCCCGTCGAAAATCATGTTTGCCAATGATGGTTGATTTGGTTTGTTTACAGACAGTGGATCTGACGCCGCTGGTGCTGCAGGCGGGCGCGTCCGGCGCGGTGGCGCGCCTGCGCCTGCGGCCCGCCAGCCTGCATGCGCGCGCGCAGCTCGTGTCGCACCTCACGCTGCGCACCAACCTCACGCGCTACACCGCGCCGCTGCTGCTGCACGCGGGCACGCTGCAGCTGGTCAGTACCCTACAGCTTGCTGCAGGCGCAGCTAGAGTCGCACTTCACGCACAGCACCATCATTGTTCTCAAAATGCTTGATTTTGGCTTTAGAAAATAGAATGTCAAAAAAACCCAAAATGGCGAAGTTTCGCTCAGTTTCAGCGGAGTTGCCTTAACATAACTATACAAAATTGTCAAAATGCAAACTTGGATCACTTTTCGGCTACAACTTCTTTTTAGGTTTATATTCGAAGTCATTTCCAAAAATGAATATAAAAAACAAAATACCCGACTGCACACTAAAAAAAGAGTAAAACAAGCCCCACAATAATATTGATCAATCAAATGCTAAAAACTAATTATGTAATACCGTTTAAACAATACCTATATTAAAATACACTACAATATGTGTTCGTAATCGATAGTTAAATAAACAGAAACTTATTTTGAATACAAATTTACTAAATATAATTTATAAATGTTGATGGAAAGCATCGCAGGCGGGGACCAACAGAGGCTTATTTATAGTCATTTCGGTTGTGCACCATTTAGCAGAATTTTCGTTGGTGGCGGTCAAGGTGGTCCCCGCCTGCGATGCTTTCCATCAACATTTATAAATTATATTCAGTAAATTTGTATTCAAAATAAGTTTCTGTTTATTTAACTATCGATTACGAACACATATTGTAGTGTATTTTAATATAGGTATTGTTTAAACGGTATTACATAATTAGTTTTTAGCATTTGATTGATCAATATTATTGTGGGGCTTGTTTTACTCTTTTTTTAGTGTGCAGTCGGGTATTTTGTTTTTTTAATAATATTTTTTTTTATTTATAACTTTTTAGCTGTTTTTATTTAACGAAAATGTTGTAGATGTAGAAGACTATGTATATGTAAGTACCATTTTAAATTATTTCGACCACATTTGGCTTTAGATTACGAGTGATGTTACTCCGCAACATAAATTTACCGCCAATCTGGTAAGTTTCGCGTCAGACGACGAAGTATCGAAAAAATCGCTATTTAGAGACGACCGTCAACGATGTGTGCCCTTATGCGTGTGCCCGCATTCGGGCTGTATACTCGAGCATATCCCCCTCCGCACCGCGCCGCGCGCCGCATGCCAGGCCACGCCCTATCTTTTTGCTTGCTAACGCATGAGTTGCTTTGCGTTGACGCAGAATTAACATGTTCCCGTGGGAATTTTGAGAAAAAACGTATCCTATATTAATTACTCCCGTGATTGAAATGAATCTAATGATACCGCATACATATTTTTTTAAAGGGAAATTTAGAAAAAATATTATTATGTCTTTATCCCGTGGGACTTTTAGGATAAAATGTATCCTATGACACTCCCGTAATCAAGACAAATCTAACGATACCTCATACATCAAAATCCATCAAGCCGTTTAGGCTACAGGAGGTCACAAAGGAAAAGACATACATACATACTTACATACACTCGAAAAACATTACCCTCCTTCTTTGGCAGTCGGGTAAAAATACAATATTATTTGTTTCAGGAGTGGGATTGGCCAAATTCTGCGGACGGGCACCTGCGCGTGGGCGGCGTGGGCGTGGGCAGCGTACGGCGCGTGCCGCTGCGCGTGCGCAACCCCACGCCCGCGCAGCTCTGCGTCACCGACACCGCCGTGCGCCTGCCGCACGCCAGCCTCGACATAGACACGCAGGTGAGGCCGCTGCGCGTGCGCAACCCCACGCCCGCGCAGCTCTGCGTCACCGACACCGCCGTGCGCCTGCCGCACGCCAGCCTCGACATAGACACGCAGGTGAGGCCGCTGCGCGTGCGCAACCCCACGCCCGCGCAGCTCTGCGTCACCGACACCGCCGTGCGCCTGCCGCACGCCAGCCTCGACATAGACACGCAGGTGAGGCCGCTGCGCGTGCGCAACCCCACGCCCGCGCAGCTCTGCGTCACCGACACCGCCGTGCGCCTGCCGCACGCCAGCCTCGACATAGACACGCAGGTGAGGCCGCTGCGCGTGCGCAACCCCACGCCCGCGCAGCTCTGCGTCACCGACACCGCCGTGCGCCTGCCGCACGCCAGCCTCGACATAGACACGCAGGTGAGGCCGCTGCGCGTGCGCAACCCCACGCCCGCGCAGCTCTGCGTCACCGACACCGCCGTGCGCCTGCCGCACGCCAGCCTCGACATAGACACGCAGGTGAGGCCGCTGCGCGTGCGCAACCCCACGCCCGCGCAGCTCTGCGTCACCGACACCGCCGTGCGCCTGCCGCACGCCAGCCTCGACATAGACACGCAGGTGAGGCCGCTGCGCGTGCGCAACCCCACGCCCGCGCAGCTCTGCGTCACCGACACCGCCGTGCGCCTGCCGCACGCCAGCCTCGACATAGACACGCAGGTGAGGCCGCTGCGCGTGCGCAACCCCACGCCCGCGCAGCTCTGCGTCACCGACACCGCCGTGCGCCTGCCGCACGCCAGCCTCGACATAGACACGCAGGTGAGGCCGCTGCGCGTGCGCAACCCCACGCCCGCGCAGCTCTGCGTCACCGACACCGCCGTGCGCCTGCCGCACGCCAGCCTCGACATAGACACGCAGGTGAGGCCGCTGCGCGTGCGCAACCCCACGCCCGCGCAGCTCTGCGTCACCGACACCGCCGTGCGTCTGCCGCACGCCAGCCTCGACATAGACACGCAGGTGAGGCCGCTGCGCGAAAAACATCAAGAATTCTCCGTGTAAAATAACATAGCGGTACACCCGTACTGAACTATCTTCAGCATCTTCGTGGGAACTTCGTGGAATCGTCACTTCGATAGCTACAAGACAAGTCAACATCAAGTTAGCTTCATGGAACCATCACAGCTTTATAGCTGTTGCAAGATAGTCTCCTCGGCAGAGCAACCCACGTGCACACACCAGGGCATTACCAGCCTCATGACATCATTTTAACTGTGGTAGAGCCACGTTTCGGCATGAATGGGTCGGCTCGACCGGAGTGATACCACGGCCTCACAGAAAACCGGCGTGAAGCAGCACTGTGCTGTGTTTCGCTGTGTGATTGAGGGTACCGGAGGCCCAATCCGGGGGAAAGGGGGGTTTAAAGGTTATCAGCGCGCTTGTAACTCCACTGGTGTCGCGAGCGTCCATGGGCGATACCAATCGCTTACCATCAGGTGATCCGTCTTGTTCGGGGTTAGCCGAAACAATATGATTGGATAAATGATAAAACTTTATGATTTTGAACTTGAAGTGATGATTCGGGTAAATGTACGTAGCTCGTACACGTCTGCTCGTCTGCCACCTATCACATGAAAAAAAATGAGGATATTGAGCCAATTACTCAATGAAATATGGCACCAATATCTCTCGTCTTAATGTCATATGACATTGAGACGGCCTTGATATTTAAAGAGTTTTCTCTAACAATGAACAATGTGTCCATTGCTCTGGAACTCCAGAACCTCCGGAGCGAATTTTTATTTTGTGAAAACGAAAATTGAAAGTGTTATTTTGTGCACGTTAACTGAAATGTTGTTTTCCCTTGTGTTTTCAGAAGTGCATCGGGCCTGGCGGCTGGGCGCAGGGCTGGCTGACGGTGCGCGGCGGCGCGCGCTGCGGCGCGGCGGCGGGCAGCGTGTGGGTGCGCTCGCAGCACGCCGCCGCGCGCGCGCCCGTCGCGCTGCACGTGCACGCCGGCCGCCTGCGCGCGCACGCGCTCGCGCTGCACCGCGCCGCGCCGGTACTGTGACCCCACCCTGTCTACTACCTTCAACTCACGACGATTTCAGGTTGGGTGGAACCAGACTACGCCGTGTCACAAATACTTACAACCTGTGCGGATAAAGAATGGGATCAGAAATGGCGGCGCATCTATTCACTTCTCGCTCGCACATCCACGAGTGCGAGTTTAGATGCAAATAGTGTGCGAGGGAGAAGTGAATAGATGAGCCGACATTTCTGATCCCATTCTTTATCCGCACAGGTTGTACAGGACATGGGAGTTTTAACAGCAGATGCTGACGCGATGACTCTCTGTGACTCACCTGTATGTCCCTGTGGAGAAGCTGATGAAACTCGGGACCATGTGCTGAGGGAATGTCAGCTGTATGAAGAAGTGCGGCAACAGATGCTGAAAAACTGGAACAGGAACGAGATAGGACCAGTATACCATCAAGAGATGGTCAAATCTGCAGAGGGTTTTCGACGGTTGCGTGCGTTTGCACACAAAAGGCTTAACATTGGGAAGGAGTTTGATTGATATGGAACTGCCCGAGCGCGAGTCGCTTATGTTGTGGTGTTTTACGCCCCACTTAGGGAGAAGTGACATTGAGATGGGACACACAGACTTTGTAGGGAGTGAAGAAACGCACCGGGAAAAGAGCCCTTAGCAAGTACCTGGTGAGCGTCTCAGAAGATTCGGTCCGTATGCCGAGACGGTAGAAAGGACCATGGGCTGGTGGAGGGAACCAATTCACGAGGATTTGTTCTCCGCCGCCGAATATTGGATGGGCCGGCTCCACCGCTGGCATACGGTCAGCATCAAAAGTGCTTAACACTTTAATACCATGTCGAAGTAACTGTTACAAATACGTTATTTCTTTCCTCTACCCAAAGGTGGTCTGGAAAAAATCGTTTCAATCGACACCGCGTTATTGTACTGTCTGTTGTTATTATTGAGGATTACCGAAAGGATAATTACAAATTACCAATATTAGTTTTGTGTTGTAGTTGTAATAAATGTTCGTATTGTTATAGTACGCGTGGGCGTCGGCGCCGCTGGAGCTGGAGAGCACGATGTCGCTGAGCATGCGCGTGCTCAACGTCACGCAGCCGCAGCCCGACCCCGCGCTGAGCTTCGTGTGAGTATACACCACTGTTCATACCGTGGACAATATCTTCTCTTCTTCTTAGGGCCGACTTCACCAACTTTTCAAACGACGGTAATCACACTTTAACCGTGCGACTTAAAGCGTGATTACCGTTGTTTTAAAATTGGTGAACTCGAGCATTAGTTGGTACAGAATAAGAGTAAAATAATTTATTTAACGTCAAACGGTTTGGATGAGATCTTTGTAATTTAGCACCAGTCATCGCCGACTGTAGCTTTTCTTGCACACTCGTAGACGGAGCAATCCCGGAACATCGCGCCGCTTTGCCTCGTTAACGGCCGGGTGGTGTAAGCTTCATAATTATTCATACGGACGTTGAAATCCGCGTGACAACGCCAAGCCAAACGCGATCAGTAGTAGTTCAATCGCTGTTACCAATCATAGACACTATTTATGATTGGAAATATGTACGTATGGCGCGTGTGCCAGCGACAAAACGCAGGACGTTCTGTGATTAGAGACGAATAATTATAAAGCAGATTTTCCTGCGTCCGTGGCGATTGCGAAACCGCAACACTTTTTGGTTTATTCAATAGGTATATCAAATACAGATATATAGTGATTTTTACAACGAGATTTGCAGGTTATTTTTGCGATTTTAGCTGCATATTGTGACTTTATGTTTTAAAAATTTGTCCGTAACTCATGCTTGAATGCAAATGATAGACGGTTGGTTGATGTTGCAGACCGGGTGGGTCGGGCTGGGTGTCGGGCGGGCGGCAGACGGTGGGCGTGGTGACCTACGCGCCCGAGCTCGCCTGCGCGCCGCGCTGCTACACGGGGCTGGACCTCGCCTCGCCCGGTGCGTATCTACAATGTGTGCTCATCATGATGATGACGCTGTATGTCTGTCTGACTGCCGCACTCAGAGACGTCAAATTAACTTAAGGTGACGGGTAGGGCACACTAGCGACGCCAATCCAGTTGAAGTTTTAGCTACTTAACCGGACCTATTTTAAACAATTTCGGGGTAACCACCTCTCGGCAAACACTTATACTTAGCTTTTGGGTCTGCTTTAGTACTCGAAACTTGAATTACCGCCAAAAGCGGCCACTTTTGGCGTGAATCAATTTTGTCCGTGAAAAACGGACCCAATATTTGTACATGGTTATTTAATAAATAGTATAAATGTTTGCCGAGAGGTTGTAACCCCGAAATGTTAAAATAGATCCGGTTTAGTAGCTAACAATTAAACCCTACCCGTCACCTTAAATGTATTTCAAAACGAATAAATACTTTCCATAATTACGTTAAGTGACGTCTCTGAGTGCGGCAGTAAGTCTTTTATTCAATTGCAAACAAATAGGACATAAGAGCATTTTCTTCTTCATGTTTTTAGCAATAACCATTTCAGCAATAATGATTTCAGCAATAACACTGGCGAAATTGTACACTATTTGCTTATCATGCCTAGTGCTTTTAGCTATACCGCCATAAAGACGACCTTCCCTGGGCAGAGTGTGCTTGACCATTCGAAAAAGTTGCCTTCGGAGCTGGCGCAGTCGCACGGGCCTGTGACGGCGGCGGTGGACATCCGCCTGACGAGTTGTTTGCGTGGCACAGAGGGCGCGGCGTGGCTGGGCCGCGGCGGCGCGGGCGGAGAGGAGGGCGCGGCGGCGCTGCTGGCGGACGTGCAGCTGCTGCGCGCGCGCCGGCACATGTTCGCGCAGCTGGCCGCGCACCCCACTAACGTCACGCTGCTGTTGCACACCAGTGAGGTATGTAGCACTTACGCACTAACTATTACTTCAATATGGACTATCGCGTCTGAAAACTCCGCTAGATGACGTAAACACTTCAACACTTATTTAAGGCGGAACAATAAGGTTCATATTTGAATGGGGTTATGTACTTACTTATTGATGAATGAGGATGACATTAATGATGGTGTACAAGATGACTAGTTAGATCTGAATGTCAATTTTATGAACGAAACAATTCTGTTGTAGTTGGACCTCAATACCACAGCATGAATAGCTGAACACAGAATTTTTTACAAGTGATAAGTCCCTATTTACTCAACATTAATGCACTCGCAAAAGTCAACACTGAAATAAGATGCATTTGGGAAACAGACCGCATATTCACACGTTCGGTGTACAATAATCAGCAGGGCTGTCGCTGCGCAGGCGCCGTTCCCGTGCACAATGCTATTTGTGCCAATTTTGTAACATTTTTGAAAGAAAAAAACAAACACCCTGGTAATATGTAGTATTAGTGTTAGTAAATATTCATTTAAATCGTACTTGTTTTGTTATAGGTTTAATGGGGTACGTAAAAACTGTATTACTGCTATAACTTAAAAATACCCCAAATAGTTGAAGAAATTATTTTGGTTCTGGGACCATTATTTTGTTTTTAATCTCACGAGTCCGCAGTTCGGTGCAGGAACTTTTGAACGTAGTGATTTAAAATTTGACCGCGGCTTGCGCAATGGGAGTCGAAAATTCGCTAGATGGCGTCTTATAAGATTTAGGTCCATTACAAGCTAATTGGTTATTTTTAACATGAAATATCAATTTTACGAGCGCGAATTAATACTAGAGTCCGCGCTACCAAAGAAGTCCCGTAAAAAGTCGCCGCTTCCGTCGCCATTATTATTCAAATTTGAGCTTTATGTTCATATGCACAAGACTTCTTTAGTGGCGCGGATTCTAGTCATCCAACGGATTTTACACATGCATTAACCCCCATTTAACAAATGGTCCGCCGGTGTTGGAGGAGCCGTAAACAAATGGTAAATTTCAAAAGTCAGGACTGTAGGTAGGGGCGAAACTGCTGCCTGATTATAGTGGACGACTACAAGGTGTTTCGGCCGTGGCGGAAGAAATGAGATTTAATTTCGTTTCATGCTCACAGTACGGTAAACAGTGTGATGTGTTACGCAGGTGGTGGGCATCCCCGTGACGGGGTCGGTGCGCGCGCACTGGCCGCGGCTGCGCGTGGGCGGGGGCGTGGGCGGGGGAGGGGCGGGGGAGGCGCTGCTGGCGGGCGTGGGCGGCGCGGCGCACGTGCGGCTGCGCGCGCGCAACCCCGCCGCCGTGCCGCTGCTGCTGCACCCCGCGCTCACGCACCGCAGGCACCACCTGCCCACCGACATGCACACCACGCAGGAGTAAGTCTACGCTAACCACTAGTGTCTAACCTAGCTCATCTCGTGCCCTTACAAGATCTATAATAGGATATTTCACTAAGCTCGAGATTAATATTTTATCAAAATACAGGTCAATATGAACCAATAGCAAAAATTATTAATAAAAAATATAATGTCTAGCCAGTTTTATGGTCAGTCAAAGATTCATGGGCAAGTCCATTTTAAAATTATGAAATGATTAAAAAATAATTATACCATTGATTAACCCATACAATTTGCACCAACTATTATAATAGAACCCTTGACATAAACGAAACATATGATAGCAACCAAGCAAAATTCAGAAGAAATGCATACAAAATACATGCGTGTGACTTCACATGCCAGTCGCCATTTGTATGGAGCGTTTTGGGTTTGCCCAAAATAATGTGATTTTAAGGTTTTTTTTTTTTATGTTATAGGTATGCAGACGAATAGACGGATCACCTGATGGTAAGCAATTGCCGCCGCCCATGGACACCCGCGACACCAGTGGAGTCACAAGTGCGCTGCCAACCTTTAAACGCCCGCCTATCCCCTTAAGTTGTAATATCTCAGGTAGTTTCAATAAGAATCAAGTAATTCTTTCAACAATGTTTCTATGATTGAGAGGTCTAATGATTACAAAAATAAAAAAATAGTCAAATACCGTATGTTATCATTATTATATATATACACTATGGTCGCAATAACCTATTTGTTCGGAATTTTCGTACTTTTGTCGGGAGAAATCAGATTATCGGAAGATAATTTTGCCCTCCTGCCGGAGAGGGAGGTCCCCCAGGATAATTCAAGCTTCCATGAATAATCATTAAGCCATATATTTGAATACATGGTTCGCTCATTTTAGCTTGAGATTTTTTTAGGCCTACAATCCCCATCTTAGAATATTTTTGTTTTAATTATTGTTGTCGATCACTTAATTCGTAGTAACATTCCGACAGATGCTTCATCAACACGTAATGTGTTTGTAATGTGTCGCGCAGCGCGGACGGCATCGAGACGTTCTGCAGCGCGAACGCGTGCACGTGGTCGCCGGACGCGTTCGCGGTGACGTCGTGGCGCGCCGTGCGCGGCGGCGTGGAGCCGTACGCGCGCGCCAACTGGACGCACGCCTTCCTGCTCGCACCCGCCGCCGAGATCGAGCTCACCGTCTCGCTCGCGCCCGCGCGCCCCGGCCCGCTCGCCGCTTACCTGTACCTCAGGTGCGTCATGCGTCCAACAAAGACCAATCAATTTAGACCTCGAGGTATGGTAGAACAATTGAT
Source organism: Marasmia exigua (assembly GCA_019059595.1). Classification (NCBI taxonomy): domain Eukaryota; kingdom Metazoa; phylum Arthropoda; class Insecta; order Lepidoptera; family Crambidae; genus Marasmia; species Marasmia exigua. Next base: position 328,536 of record CM032481.1, on the reverse strand, counting down.
CCAGGATTTGGTAAGTCTGGCATTTGCAATGAAACGACGTACGCCTGACCATGGCAACCCTTAGAACTGATCATGGGGACCGGACGTCACATTGCATAACTAACTTTCTGAAATTTGAATGCACATTTCACATTTTTTTCTGCTTATTTTAGGTTATGTATCAAATGACAGGTTTTGAAAATGAAAATATTGTTTTCAGGAATAACTTGACTATTGTGGAAATCATTCCACTATGGGGGCGCGGCGCGTATCCCAGCTTCGAATTAGGCGGTCGAAAACCTGGTTCCTCAACTCCACTTCTTTTTGAGGTAACTTTCATATGCTCTTTACTTATCGAGTCATGTAGTTTCACTTATTCAGACAGAATCATGATTTGTTATTTCATTGATGTCTCATGTAGAGTATCGTGTAACGAGTTGTCATTTGCTTTATTGCGTTGAGTGAGTAGGCCACTTGATCTTCGTAAAGTGTTGCTGTACACCAGCAGCATTTTACGATAGCATATGACTCACCTTGCCCTTAATAAGCTTTTTATCATTTATCATATTGGAGACTGGTCTGCTTCGGTTTACCTCATAATATTTTTTTATTATTTCGTTTATTTTATTTTTTTATTATTTCGTTTATTTTATTTACAATTAAACTTACAATTAAAATTAAATTAAATGGCTTGGTATGATGAAGACACAACAACGTATTTAAGTTGTGCGATAAAAAAAAGTAACTGGCGAGTTTCTTGCCGGATATTCTTGACCAGAAACTACTTTCCGAGCCGGTGGTAGAATTGCATTGTTTATTTATTTTTTTCAGTATATTTTATGTATCAACATATTTATGTATTGACATGTAAATTATATATACATAAGTGCTTATAAATAGTTTTTAATCATTCAATAATAAAGTATTATTATTATTATTATTAAATGTATGACGATTTGTAAGTGCTGTGTACAAGCTTATGCAAATAAAAAAATATTTGACTTTGACTTTACATAAACTCAGGTACTTAAAAACTATGTTAACTCTAGAGCCAATTTATTGCATAATAGTGAGGGGCTGGTTTTTTTTTAATGCTAGAGGCGACAAACGAGCAAGCAAGTCACTTGATGGAAAGTAATCTTCGCCGCCCATGAACATCCGCGAAATTAGAGGATGGTGCTTTAAATAGGTAACAAAACGATACATGTGCTACTTGTGATGTTACGTCAATGAGATGTGATGAATGAGTATACATATATGAGCGGTCGCTCGTTGCGAGAACTATTAAGTAGGCAATAATCGTCGCATCGAGCAGGCTGCGAGACTGCTATGGTTTACTTGTATTTTGACATGCGATGATCCGGTGTATCGTTTGGCATAGGTCGCAATACGGCGACAGATGGGCTCTGGGTAGCTGGAAGCTTCGTCATGCTATGTGTGTTTGCGGTAGGTGAGCGAGTGCGGCGGAGCGGAGGGCGGCGCGGGCGTGGTGCGGCGCACGGTGACGCTGGCCAACACCGGGCTCGTGCCCGTGCGCCTGCGCGACTGGCGCCTCGCCGGCCGCGCCTGCCTCGCGCGGGGCTTCCGCCTGGCGCCCTGCGCGCCGCTCGCGCTCGCGCCCAACGCCACGCGCGCGCTGCGCCTCGCCTACGCGCCCGACTACACGCTCGCGCACACGCACGCCACGCTCGCCGTGCGCACCGACACAGGTACGCGCGCCCGACTACACGCTCGCGCCCAACGCCACGCGCGCGCTGCGCCTCGCCTACGCGCCCGACTACACGCTCGCGCACACGCACGCCACGCTCGCCGTGCGCACCGGACACAGGTACGCGCGCCCGACTACACGCTCGCGCCCACGCCACGCGCGCGCTGCGCCTCGCCTACGCGCCCGACTACACGCTCGCGCGCGCGCAACGCCACGCTCGCCGTGCGCACCGACACAGGTACGCGCGCCCGACTACACGCTCGCGCCCAACGCCACGGCGCGCGCTGCGCCTCGCCTACGCGCCCGACTACACGCTCGCGCACACGCACGCCACGCTCGCCGTGCGCACCGACACAGGTACGCGCGCCCGACTACACCTCGCGCCCAACGCCACGGCGCGCGCTGCGCCTCGCCTACGCGCCCGACTACACGCTCGCGCACACGCACGCCACGCTCGCCGTGCGCACCGGACACAGGTACGCGCGCCCGACTACACCTCGCGCCCAACGCCACGCGCGCGCTGCGCCTCGCCTACGCGCCCGACTAACACGCTCGCGCGCGGCGCACGCCACGCTCGCCGTGCGCACCGACACAGGTACGCGCGCCCGACTACACGCTCGCGCCCACGCCACGCGCGCGCTGCGCCTCGCCTACCGCCCGACTACACGCTCGCGCGCGCGCGACGCCACGCTCGCCGTGCGCACCGACACAGGTACGCGCCCGACCACACGCTCGCGCCCAACGCCACGCGCGCGCTGCGCCTCGCCTACGCGCCCGACTACACGCTCGCGCGCGCGCACGCCACGCTCGCCGTGCGCACCGACACAGGTACGCGCGCCCGACTACACGCTCGCGCCCAACGCCACGCGCGCGCTGCGCCTCGCCTACGCGCCCGACTACACGCTCGCGCGCGCGCACGCCACGCTCGCCGTGCGCACCGACACAGGTACGCGCGCCCGACCTACACGCTCGCGCCCAACGCCACGCGCGCGCTGCGCCTCGCCTACGCGCCCGACTACACGCTCGCGCGCGCGCACGCCACGCTCGCCGTGCGCACCGACACAGGTAGCGCCGCCCGACCACACGCTCGCGCCCAACGCCACGCGCGCGCTGCGCCTCGCCTACGCGCCCGACTACACGCTCGCGCGCGCGCACGCCACGCTCGCCGTGCGCACCGACACAGGTACGCGCCCGACCACACGCTCGCGCCCAACGCCACGCGCGCGCTGCGCCTCGCCTACGCGCCCGACTACACGCTCGCGCGCGCGCACGCCACGCTCGCCGTGCGCACCGACACAGGTACGCGCCCGACCACACGCTCGCGCGCGCGCACGCCACGCTCGCCGTGCGCACCGACACAGGTACGCGCCCGACCACACGCGCTCTAAGAAACATACATACATTATGGACTTTGTCGGGCACGGCCCTCTCTCCCTACACACGTGCTTCGCCTACGCGCGCAAATACAAGTTACCCGTTTGCATCACTTTTGGACTAGTTTCTCTTTTACAAATGTCCTTATACAAATGTCCTTATACAACTTTTACGATCTTTTCATGAACCATGCATTGGAGTGAAGTCTAATCTCGTGCACTCAAATAGCTGAATAGGAGATTTCTATACAATTATCCATATAAATACCGAATTTCATATGAATGTCATTTGTCCGAGGATAGGTCTTAGCATTTGTATCAAAATGTGTACGCATTTTCAGGGGTGGTAGAGTTCCGGCTGGCGGCAGCGGCGCCGGCGCGGCTGCTGCGCGCGTGCGGCGCTGCGGACAGCCTGCGGCCGCCGTGGGAGCCGGCGCTGCGCTGGGCCGGCGCGCTGCTGGCGCTGGCGGCGCTGGCGCTGGTGCTGGCCGCCGCCGCCGTCGACGCCGAGAGGGAGCTCCGGTTAGTTAGACAATTCTGTTTGCTCGTGCATTCCGATTAGCTTATTATCTAGACAGAGCACAATCAAGGGGAGCCATATTTGACAAACTGGACTGAGTTTACCTATGTGACAAAACAAAGTTTCCTTTCTCTGTTCTTATGCTAGAGGTTACGAAAGAGCCTAAAATATAACTAAATTTCTTTACTTACTCCTTTTCGGAACATGAGGTAGGCACTTTAGTCGATTCTGTACTCTACAGCACATGTTCACATGACAATTTTGTGACATCACGTATTAAGTGCAGTCCGATCACAGTTACTTGGCACGTGGCAAAAGTCGAAACTAATGCTGTTTTCTTTTATTTATTTTCGCTTAGAAAAAATGTTTTGTAACACTCTCCTGTCTCCACTTCACTTAACTGTCTCCTGATCTTGTTCGGTCTTTAGTTATTAGTCTGCTATATTCTCTTGAGTTATTGCTTTGGAGCTCACGAAAATCGACTCAATGAGGGTTTTCGAGTGTGAAGAATTCGTTAGATGGAGGTACTATAGGGGTGAGGTCCATATACAATGTGATTGGTTATTTTTAAACGTGATCTGTCAAAATGTCATTTTGACAAACTAAACAACCAATGCGGTTGATGTTTGATCTCAGTCCAACAGTACGCCATCTAGCGGATTTACAATTTGATATACTTAATACTTTGTTTGTCGGTAAACACATTATTCGGGAACGAACATACGTTCGTTCATGGATACCCATATTTTGATTTTCTCTTTTACACCTATAACCCCCTCCCCCACTCCGGCGCCAAATCTGGATCCGCCGTTGAATAGAAGCCCCGCTGCAAAACACGGAACTAAAATTTTAGATTCTATCCCCCTTATTACAAATCGCGAATTAAGGATAGTCCCGGAATAATAATCGTGCCAGCCCCTTTTAACATTGCGTGATGAAACGGGATGACATGAGTTTTAGTACGGTAATAACTTTAGATCGCGATTTGTAATAAGATGTCTTGTATCTGTGATCATAAAACTCAATATTGAATGGCGACTGAAGCACGCTTCTTTGGTGGCGTGGACTGTATTTAAAATGCAACTAAATTCAACCCTGAGGGCCTAATTTAAAGCAGACATTACGACCGAATCGGAGTTACCCTCTCTTTCACACGCGCTATGTGTGACCTTTGTTTGGATGTGACAAGTATATTCTCTTAATCTTCTCTAAATTAAGCCACCTGATTACCGGGGTTTTCAAAGTTTACTATCAAAACATTCAAATTCTTTTGTTTCACACGCGAGGACCCTCATATCGACGACGTCTTTTATGAATTTCATTTACGTGACTTGCACGTCATGTGTCAGACGAGCGCGAGCCGCCCGCGCCGCCACGCCGCCGCCGGCGCGCGCGCCGCTGGACCTGCGCGCCGTGGCGGCGCCGGCCGCGCCCGCCGCGCCGCCGGGGCCGCGCGCGCCCGCGCCGGCGCCGCGCCGCCGCCGCGCCGCGCGCCGCCCGCCCGCGCTCGACCCGCGCGCCGAGCGCCGCGCCTTCGAGCGATGGCGCGCCGAGGTGCTGCGCCGCGCCGGGGACGATGACCATTCCAGCGAGGAGGTGATTCATCACACCAGACGCTTTTTATATAAGATTTCAGGATTTATTTATAAACTTTGCATAAACTATAGAGCAGTTTCGACATTTGAAACAAAATATTTCATCGTCGTAAACGTCGAGCCAAATATGTGAGTACACAATGTTGTTTCACATAATAAATATCGTGTTAATCCCCGTATTGATACATTATAGTTATAATGCAACGCGAAAATCTAAAAAACAACAAAAATATTTCTTTTTTTTTTTTAATTATAATACCATTTTAGCTAACAAAAGTTGAACAAAGTTTTATGAATAAGACCCTTAATAAATGAGGCTCGTTGCCGACATTTATTTCCGCCTTTCTACATCATGAATTCCTTCAAACAGACGTGAAGAAGCACCTCGCGAGCCAGTATGGCAATGCCAACGGAAGTACCTTGACATCGCGGCCGATGTACTGCGATGTGGACTCTTCTTTTGTTTACTATCAGGCTGAGGCGGCTAATATACGTCCTGTGTCAATATAAAAACAATCTTGACTTAGAACTTAACACCCAACACAAACATGTTGACCAGACCTAAAAATCAATAATGCCTTTATACGGATTGCATAAATTAAATACTTGTTATTTTTTGAAGTTATCAAACTATTTTCCCAAAAACATTTTCTATCTCGTATCTCTTCTTTAGCTTAAAAGCTTCTCAAATGATATAGAAAATACAAAAAACGAGTTTTCATACCTACAGTAATAAAATGACTTCGTTGCATCCCCAGGCTGACGTGGAACAAGACTCGACACCTCCATCCGACCCCATCAAGCCTGAATCTCGATCGTTATCCCCGGCCACGCCGGACGCGGCGCGGCGCTCCAGCGACGAGGAGGCGCCGTCGCTGTCGTCGGTGGGGTCGGACTCGTCGCGCGACGCCGACGAGCGCCGCAGCGACGACAGCGACCGCGACGAGCCGGGGGCGCCGGCGCCCGAGCCGCAGGCGCCCCGCGCCGCGCCCGGGGCCAGCGCACCGGCGGACGTCGCCCGCGTCGCGCGGCCCAGGAGAGAAACTAGCGAGCCGCCCCGCAGGTATGACTCTACCGACAGATTTTTATACAGTTGGCCCAGCGTGACGGGTGAGAGTGTCTGGTGTGACGGGATCAGTGGATGTGACTCGCGTCGCGCGCCCCAGGGACATAGCGCGAAGACGTATCGTAACGAACGAGAATACAGGTCAGGAGGCATTTCAATAACATTGACATAGCAACAAGGACCTTGACATGCGTTAATGTGACAAATAATACAAAAAAATTAATTGGATTGAATGGAATATACTGTAATTTTGACCTTAATTCTTAATATAAATTCTGACATATGTACTTATATAGATTTGCATGCCATGTTATGGTTAAGTATGTCGATCTCTTTTAATGTCATAAGACCTACTATGTACCGTATTTATGCAAATAAAGATTCATTCATTATTCATAGGGGTGCTGTACTATATTTTTTCTATGGGAAATGTCTAAAGCATTGACACTCTTGTAAAGAAAACAGCGTTATCGACTTTTGCCACGTGCCAAATAATTGTGATCGGACTGTATACCTGTCGCATCCAAACAAAGGAGAACAGCGCGTGTGAAAGGGAGGGGAACTCCGATTCGGTCGTAACGTTCGGTTAGCGCTAAGGCCCCAGAAGGGAAACTGAGCCGCCTCGTAGGTATGGTAGATGTGACTTTGAAAGGGTTCCATTCGCATTTCGTCATTTTAGTGATTCTGTTCGAGCCGTAGGCGCCTAGGGTTGTGGTATAGGCGGGATAAGCCGATATTAAAATCATCGCGCGAGGAAAGAAGCTAATGGAAGGATAGAACTAATACTCTTTTGAGAGGTTTAGTATTTTGCCGCGTTGTAGTGATTTCGTCCGAGCCGAAAGTGCCGGTGTGACTGGGCAAGTGGATGTTAATTGTTGCGCACATTTCAAGAGAGAAACTAGCGAGCCCCGCAGATATGATTTTATCGAAAGGGTTTGCAAAAGCTTGTTCCATTTACATTTCGTCGCATAAGTGAGTGTAACGAGGTAAGTGGACTGTACCCCGCTCGCGTCTGAGGAGAGAAGTCAATAAACCGCTTCGCATGTCTAACTTATTTGAGAGGCTGTGGTGTAGTTATTATTATTATTTGATAGAAATGGGGTGAGCCCTGCGTCTCATAGCCACTGCGACCAGTAGATGATCTATTGTGGCAGCCCCGTAACCTATTACAGCACCTCATGTAGCTCCAGTTCCAGGATAAACCCGAGAATGGAGCTGATGGGGGAGCTCTTGATCTCGTCAGCTGAGATCATGTGTGCTCCCAGATGCCGGCTTCTGCAGCGGTGCAGCGCTATGCACTCGTCGAGGACGTGGATAATCGTTTCCTCGTCCTCGCGACAGAACCTGCAGATTTTGGTATCTGAAAGGCTCATGTTGTGCAGGTGCTTGTTTAATTGCAGTGCCCTGTGAGGGTCCGAGTGAGTGCCCTAGCATGTCCTCTACTCAGTTTTATTATTTCTACAGCTCGTCTCTGATCGAACGCCTGTATCAACGCCTTAGACTGTTCTAGTCGAGGTAGTCTTTTCCAGAATTCAGTGCTTTGTTTATGCTCCCACTCTTTTAACTCGAACCTGACCATGCAGGCTGGAACGCCATTTATTGGTTCCAGTCCGAATAGTGGGCTCTCTGCCCCGGCCTTTGCTAGCACGTCAGCGACTTCGTTGCCTCTGATATTGCAGTGTCCCGGTACCCAAATCAGATTTACGATGTTGGCATTGCCAAGCTGGTTTAGGAGCAGGACACACTCGCTAGTGAGTTTGGAGTCAAGTTCACAGGATGTTAACGCCTTGAGGGCAGCTTGACTATCTGAGAAGATGAATATCTTCTTATTCTTGAGATTCATTTGTAGACTCCCTTGGACACAGCCAATTATTGCGAAGACTTCCGCTTGGTACACTGTGGTATAGCGACCCAGGTTGGCGGATTTGCGTATTCCGCAGCGATCATTACAAAATCCCGTAAAGTGGTGTAGTTTGTTCCTTTTGTATTTTGTCATCGTAGGGTTGGACAAACTAACAAATAGATTCGTACATAAGGTCATACTCTCGTTGATGTTGATTTCGAAGAATTCGTTGACGGTATGCGATGTATGCAACTGAGTTGTTTGTTTCTCTATTTGGTAAGTAGTACAACTTTGTTCGTGGCTGTATTCCAGGTCGGAGCGTCGCGAGGAGAACGGTCGCGCGCGCGGCGGCGCGGGGGGCGCGGGGGGCTGTGGGGGCGCGGGGGGTGGTCGCGCGCGGCGCTCGGGCGCGCTGCGGCGGCGCGGCGCGGGGGCGGAGGCGCGCGCGGGGGCGGAGGCGCCGGCGCCGCTGGAGGCGCGGGCTCCGCCCCCCCTGCGCTGGGGCGCCACCTGGAGCTCCGTGGTCGCCGCCAAGGCTGCGCCGCCCACCAACACCAGGTAACGCATCATTATTGCATGAACCAACCAATTCATACCGATTATAGCTTTACTGCTACAAAGTTGACCTTCTCGTGGTCGTGGTCCGTGGGGGGCGGTGTGCGCTTGGCCTGAAACACTCAGCATCATAATAAAAGTGTGGTTCACACAACTGTGTTAATACAAAACTTTCTTTAACAACGCTATTTATTCATTTTCATAGATGGCAACCAACACTGTCATGTATTTTTAAGTTTATATTTATTGATAAAATGTAATTTTATGCATTCTTGTAACGTTTTTCAGCAACGGCAGCCCGGCGCCGCTGCCACCCATCGGGTCGGACGTGCGGCGGCGCGCCGACGAGCGCGCTGGGGGCGCTGGGGGCGCTGGGGGCGCGTGCGCAGGCGCGGGCGCGGACCACTCGCTGTTCTACTTCAACGGCGAGCAGCCGCCGCCCGCGCCCGCGCCCGACGGCTACTGGCGCCCCGAGCGCGCCGCCTACGCCTCGCCCGTGCCCGACTACCGCCCCGACTATGGTGACTCCTACCTGACTTTTTATTACATCTATATTGTGCGTGACATACATACATACTACAGATGGGAGAACGAAACGACCTAAAGCTTGCAGCCCGGTCCAAATGGAGAAGAGTCGCACTGGCCAGAATGCAATGGAAAGCGCTGGCTTTTGTCTCCACGAGTGTGATGATGTTAAGTGACACCCTCTTTGTCTAGTGGCTTGAATAGGTACCGGGCTGTGATTTCCGGATTCTGGGTTCGATTCTTAGGTCCAGCAAAAAGTTTATTTCTAATATTACTCGGGTTTGTGATCATCAATCCGCATTAGGCAAGCGTGGTGATCAAGCCCAATTCTATGTTAATAGCTATGACTTGATTTCAATGATGGAGGCCTTTACTCTGCAGTAGGCCAATTTATATACAAATAAATAAATATATAGGCTTTATTTTATTAAGAATGCGATGACGGTATTCATTCGAGTGCGATGTATTACGACGATGATATTATTTTATAGTTTTTAGTATTTAACGGAAATACCTGCCAAATATTCCTCATTCTATTTAATTGGTTTAGTGCATAATAATTACATAGTTTTTACCTGATAATTTATTATCATCTTAATTCCTCAATACATCACCCTTCCAAAGACTTGACTCGACTTAGAGCCACGTATGTTTGCACAACTGTTCTGGACACGACTACTCATGCCCGCACCTAATACGCCAGTTTGTAATGACGTCCATCTTGGATTTTAAATTTTGTCATAATCACAGTATTCTACTAGTGTAGCCCTTTCATTTGAAAACCCATATTGAGGGTGTTGTGGAAAAATATTAAATCCGCCATTTTGTACCGGCGGTCATCTTAGATTTACAATGTTATTGATATTCCTATAGTGTATTGTCATCGGAACTAAAGGTGTGTAATAAATTTCAGATCAATCTGTACGGAAGGTACTTAATTTTCAATTTCTAATTTTGACCCAAATAAATAAATACCGTACGGGTTGAGCTAAATAAAACCGTTTAATAATAATAAAACCGTTTAATAGTAATAAAACCGTTTTAAAAAATATATGAAAGAAACTTATTACTGTAACTTGTATACATATCACAACCCTCTACCTTGTCATGGCCATACAAACATTATGGTTATACTAACCGAATTTGAGATGTGCGCAATACATAGGACAACAATACTACACCTTTACTGTCCAATTCTGTTTTTAATAAGTCCGTTTGCACTTGTCCAGGCGCCGAGGAGTCGCCGGGGCTGGGCGGCGGCTTCGGGTCGGTGTGGGCGGGCGGGGGCGGCGCGGGCGGCTGGGCGTGGGGCGGCGCGCTGGTGCGGCCGCCGCCCGGGTTCCACGGGCCGCCGCCGCCGCCGCCCGCGCGCGTACGACCCGTTCCGCTCGCTGGCCGCCATCTGGGCGCCCGGCGCGCTCGACTGGCGCCCCGAGCCCGCGCCCCCGGCGCCCTCCGCGCCGCCCGCGCCCGACCCCGACGAGCGCGACCAGCGCCCCGACGAGTAGGCCGCCGAGCCCGCATCTAGTCTCGACGCTCCGGCGTCACGCTCGGTCGTCTCTTGAAGACTGAATAAACTTACGTTTCTGAGCTACATGTTTGTTTCATTATATCCTGTGACGATCAAAAAATCCCTGCCTATTTTTTTATTTTAAATGCTTGCATACCTTTTTTGTATCGTAAATAAAATAACCCAGCGTAGTGCGGCACTTGGTAAGTTTTGTTATTGTTACCAAAGACAATATAATCCCAAATAACTAAATAAGGCTTTATGAATAAACACAGCATTATTAACAAAAAATAAAATTAATAATACAGTGAGTAAATGCAGAGAACAAAAGTGCAATTGAGTAAAATTCCGTTTTTTTTTCAACTACGGCGAAGCAAAAAGTATGGTCATAGTATGTAAATATAAGTATGTATGTATGGTTGTTCATCTGCTTCCTGATATCTTCTAAACTAGTAATCATATTTAAACAAATGAGATGTCGTTAGAAGCGTCGTGATTGTCTTCTGGTTATAGGCGACATGACGTCAGATTTAGAACTAAAAAAAAAATACATTACGGTACCATGTGGGGTATCAAATGAAAGAGCTTTTTTAGCACATTTCAAATATGTAATTTTATTTCAACATCATCATCAGCAACCCACACTCGTCCACTGCTGGACATTGGTCTCCCCTAATGCACGCCACTGCTCCCGATTTTCGGCCACTCTCATCCAGCCCACACATCCAGTGTCGTGCACGTGTAGAGCGTGTTTTTTTGGTAGTCTGGTTTTAGTGACGGGTAGGGCACACTAGCGACGCCAATCGATTTTAATTTTTAACTACTAAACCTTTATCTATTTTAAACAATTTCGAGGTTACAATCTTTCGGCAAACACTTATACTGTTTATTTAATAACAATGCAGGTTATTTAATAAGTAGCTAGTGTACCCTACCCGTCGCCTTAAATGATTGAGAAGCACAACACGGTGCTGCTTCACGCCAGTTTTCTGGGAGGCCGTGGTATCACTCCGGTCGAGCCGGCCCATTCATGTCGAAGGGTGGCCTCCCACTCAAATATCCCAATTTGTCATACCTTACTATGGTTGGTTTTATTATTAGGTGAAATTTTATTACTTTATATTTTAGAATAGGTCACCTTTCGCTAGATGCTATAGTCTAAGGTAGGATATAAAGTTTACGAAATCAGAACATGAAGAGTCATAGTGGTGTTTGGTAGAATATATATTATTAAATGCATAAATAAATAACTGGATGCAATATATCTATATACTAAGGTTAGGTACTAAAGAAATAAAAGCCAAACAAAACAGTAGATATACAACAAATTTTATTCAGTTTATTTCATGAATGATTGTTACATTATACCTACAATTTTGAACATTTAAAACAATGCTCACTTCTTTATTTACAATACTCCATTGAACCTTATTCACAGAAAAAGCACAACTTGAGCATATTACTAGATGAGATCCAAATCAAAATACATGATGTTCAGTATCTGTATTTAGTGGAGTAATCCTTTGGTGAGACAACAAGACCCCTTCCTTTCCGGGCCCCTCTGTACACAGTCTCGATGATGTCGATCATCTCCTGCTTGTCTTCGAGAGGCCAGTTGATCTTGTTGTTGTTGCCGGTGCCCAAATCTATCATGATGTGCTTGTTGCGGAAGAAGAACATCACTGTGCATGGGTCGTACAACTCGTACCTGGAATTACAAATGTATATTGAATTTAATACTATTGAAACAGTTCCATTCTTAGTTCAAAATAAAGTTTAATTTCATTCTAAGTTTAAAATAAAGAAAGGCAGCAATCAACTTATAACTAGAATGCATTAAAAGAGAACGTACATTTTGTTGAAATCTGGCACCTCAGTTATGTCAACAAGATAGATGACGGCAAAATTTTTTACTTTCTCAGCGATGCTATACAGCACCTCGTCCATCTTCATACATGTGGGGTCCCAGTCGTGGCCAAACCTGATGACCTGCAACCATGATTGTAAAAGTCAGAAATATGGTCTGATTTTTTACCAATATCAAGGACGGTTCGACGAAAGTTACTTCACTATATTATTTCGAAATCATAGTTCAATCCCTCCATATCGGACTTTGGCAATAAGCAGGATAATGGTAAGAAAACTCTAAAGTGAAATTTATAGGTTACAAAAATAGATTACTTACGACTACTCGATCTTCCTCCGAGAGGATAGCTTGATCCACTTGCCATCCGTTGTGTAAATGTCCTAACATGTAACTCATTGTGGCTTTGTTTAATTGTGTCTTTTATTAACCAAGTTCGTAAATTGAGTCCAAATGCAATCAAACAAAAATTGTTAATGTCAAATTTTTTGCTGTCATCACAGGGCTGTCAATATCAGTTACGTTCAGAAATCTTTCTTAGACATTGTAATCGCAGACTACGTAGTGTTTCCGCCTCTATGGTCCCCGCCACCAGAGTCAGCGGCGCGCCGACATCATTCAATTTTAGGCTTTATTTACATTATACTAAGAATAAAAAATAAATCTATGATTTGCCGTGGGACTTATTTGGTGCTTTGTTTGGTGACGCGGACTGTTTTTAATAACTACTAACCTTACTCTATAATAACTACTGTTTAATTTTAATTTTATATTTTACTTTAGTTTAAAATATTACATCCTCGTCAAGTGCAGTGCATTTCTACAAAAAAATAGAAGATGAAATGAATGGGCAATGTAGGTAGTTTTAAAAAAAAATTGTCACTACCTCACCAGTATCTCTTACCATGCTTTTACTAAGTTTGTGACCTCACCTGCCACCTTATCACGATAGCACAACAGGAATAAATCAGTTTCATCTAGTGTTACCTTCGGCAAGTATTATCTTTATAATTTACTTTACTCTTTTCAACCTGGGATAATGTTGTGTGAATGGATGAATGAATTTAGGAACCTACCTTTGCATGGGAAGAGCGTTCTACCATTGCATAGGATATTGTTTCGTGACAACATGATAACATTCATACAACATTTCCTACATTGACCTCACAGAGAACCCCCACGTTCATGTCTATGATTGACCTGAATACGTACTTACTAGTAGGGGCTACCTACATAGCCCCAGTCCTAGAACAGTGGATAGAAATGCCCCATGGTTTCCTCTCGTTTCGTATGGTGCAGGTTATAACAGGTCATGGCTGTTTCGGTAAGTTCCTGCACCGTATTGGGCGAGAGAGACTCTGAGTCGCCAGGCTTTTGGGGTGGACGAGTACACGGCGGAGCATACCCTGTAATGTCTGTGCCTTGGCCGTGTGCGGGTCCTGGGAGCGAGTTTTGTTGAACTTTGTGGGAGGAGAAACCCCTCGCATGCACTAGCAGAAAGGCAAGGAAGGGGAGGGTGGAGACGGTGGCCAAATGCGCGTCTCTCTCCTCTCCGAGGAAGAGGTCAGCAAGCACATGGTGCAAGGGTACCAGCGCTGGCATATTAATGCACAGGCATTCGTCTCAGCTCGGTAGGGGCAGCTCGGCGCTACCGGCTGTCCTTACTGACCCTCACAGCCTGTCTGGGGGAGGCATTGGAGGGTCCGCGCTGTAAGCTGGCCACCGCCTGGGACGTAACGTAACGTGCACTAGTTAAAGTTCATTAACTAGTACCTACAATGTTTCCTTCCCAATCTGGCGAAGAAGCGAGCGTCGTCGGGGGTTTTGTTTGGTAGCAAAACCAGACCGCCCCCCTCCGGCTGGCCGGTATGCATACGGCGCCGTCTTAAAAAGGCGAAGTCACTTCAAAGCGAAAAAGAAGGTACCTATTTAAGCATTTGCGTTACGGTATCCGAAAATCACAGACAAGGTAGGTACTCTGTGCAGGGTCACTTCACAGAGGTCAGTATCAAATTCGTCTTCGGGCCAGTCAACATTGAAGACTTGAGCAAGAAGAAACAATCGGAATGAAAATATGTGATGTAAGTAGGTATTATACTTACCTACTACCATTTCTTAAATAATTACCAGGCCAGTTCTAATTTTTTTTACTACTACGTACCTAAACTTACAGTACACATGAATACAATAAAACATGAACTGTAAACGAGTAAAGTATTGATTCGTCCTAGTTAATAAAGGAGTAGTAGTTAGGTAATCTAAAATTGCATGTCTCATTCTCAGTAACACTCCTATTAGGCCAACATTTAACCGGCGACGTAAGTATGTCTAACTATTATAACGGTAAATAAACCCCAGCGTGTAAACATAAAATAATCATCAGGTGATCCGTCTGCTCGTCTGCCACCTATCACAAAAAAATCTGCATAACTAGTATTATTGATTTCTTTCAGCGTAGAAACACAACTCGAAATCAAAGTTAAAATGAAATTCCACGTTTTGTTTATTGTTTAGCAGCCGGCATCGCAGTTCCGTTGTTTGTCGCCGCCTCGCTCCAGCGCTAGCGCGGCACTGCGGCGCGGGGAGCGCTGGCACCTCGCCACCGGATCGCGGTCACACACCAAAACATACGGATTTCTCGGGAAAAAATAACGAGCACTTACAGAGCCCGACGTCTCGTCGCGTCGGCCGCGCGCCGCATCAAATATTCTAGCGATATCGATTTACAAGTATTAGCGAGGGTTCGAGCTCGTGCGGTCGGCACCCTCAGCCCGCGTGGTCGTGGTGCGGTGGTGCGTGGTGCGCGGGTGGTGGCGCGTGCGTCGCCGCGACCGCACGCGCGCGAGCATATCGTCGCGCTCGACTCCTCGCCTCGGCTCTCCCAGCTCGGCGCCAGCCTCGGCCTCGCAGCGAGCTTCGGCAGCGGCGCCGTCGCGGTCACTGGACTGAAAAACAAGTCTGCCAAGTGATTTAGGTGAGCTCCGTTTTTTATCTGTTTTCAAACAAATGTGCACATTCAGCATGACTGTTGCGTCGTGCTACATGAACCGTGAATAAAGGAAAACTGCTTGTAAACAAAGCACTTTTCCGGTCGTAGTTTTCAGCGGAATTTCTTTACATTTACTTATTACTTCACTAACTGAATTATTTACAAACCATTGCCTAATGTTTTGTTTCTATTCTACAATATTGGCTTATGATCTTTAGTAAAGATTCTTTACCAATATATGTAGTTCATCTGCCTACTAACCACCTGCTGCGGTGTTATTAGTGGTATTAGGTTTCGCCTTAGTCCTTACTTATACTTTTGTCTGAAGATAATACATCGTAGGGGAAGTTAAATCACCTAAGTAGTTACCTAGGTATGCGTTATACAGTATTTCGCGATCGCTTTCTCGCCAAGTAGGTAAGTATTAAGTTTAACTACTTATGTGATATGTCGATTGTTATTGTGCATGATATCTGATGAAGTTTCATTAGTATCCGCGGTGATATCTTATGTAGTGAGTAATTAGGGTTGCTGACCGTACCTGCTGAGAAATATAGGTTTAGAGAAATGTAATGGCGTAATCGGTACAAAATAGCTGAACTGAACGGCCGACATTTTATCATATACTTACTTAATCATCATCATAGAGCTATTGTAGCTCAGGGGATAAAAATGAGCCTTTCGTAGGTTCGCAGGTTCGCAGTTTCGAATCCGTGCATGCACCTCTGAATTTATCAAATCTACATAAGTATACCTACTATTAGCTTGGCGGTGAGGGAAAACATCGTGAGGAAGCCTCCACGCTTCGGACAGTTTTAACGTAAGTATTTAACCATGATTCCGTTGGTCTGGTTCCCCTATTAAAGGTTAGCGAAGGTCAGAAGACCGAAATGACAGCTTTGGACGAAAACGGGAATTACGCGTAGAGATGAGTGAGTAAGAATCATCATCAGTGTTAGGAAGGGTAAGTTTCCTGGTTTTCCAGATTAATGGCTGTGAAGGTCACGCGGCAACGTTTTACATGGATTATATTCTAAAAGCACCTAGCCCAAAGGATTGCATACCTCAAGTGGCAATGGACACAAACACCGAATTTATTATCTTACAATACATCAACATTCTATTAATACTGTGTCCATTTTTAATGGGCATAATTAAATCCGGTAGCGCAGTGAGACTATTGTAGTGTACTTTAAAAATATGACTATGCTTGTGCTCCCGGGTTTGATCTCGGTCGTTGAAGGATTTCTGTTTCATCTGAATATGAGGATATGGTAGGCAGTTGCATTTTATAAACGTGTCCTGTGTTTTGTGTCGATGAGACGCTGCCTATTCAATTGGGTTTGTTAACAAATAGAAAATCTACGATTGTAGCTTTAAAAATAACATTTTAGACCCATTTATTAGACTCATTAGACGCAAACAACGCGTAACAGCGAGCAACATGTTGCAGACTGGTTCGATGCTTTGTTGTTTTCGTCGGCATTCACATGATGTAATATAACATCTGGACTCAGATAGGTGAAGCTGTTTGACTGGCTTTCCAGGTGGGAGTGCGCATGGAGGCGGTGTACCCGTCGTCGGCGTCGGCGCTGGCGCGCGGGCGGCGCGCGCGCAGGGCAGACCCGCGCTTGCGCCACCGCACCGTGCCCGTCACCTTCGCTGAGATCAAGGTACATCAGACTCACTATTCCCTAACAAATACAATTTTACTACTTCAAATAAGAACCTAACCGTTTCCATCCTCGTATCAAGCAGCGGCTTTCTTTCATTGTCCAATGCCCGTATCCTTACTTTCCCTGGACATATCATAGTATGACACTATTCATCTATGGAAAGACTGTAGTGCAAGGCAAAAGAGCGCACGGCAAGTCACCAATGCGCTGGACCGACAGGGAAAAACTGCTGTCAATGGTCCATTCCACGAATGCACTAGAAACGCAATCTGCGGGAGGAGTGTCGAAGGATTGTGAAGCATAAACGCTGAAGTGACCACGACCACTCTGCTAAGAGCGTGACGACAAAGAAGAAGACTTCAAGTAGGTAGTAGGTAATTAATGGCTCGAAGCCTATGCAGATGAATCTTTTTATTACCTGGCCAATCAGTGGGGGTCAGTAGCAATGTGTAGAGCTCCGCAGCGATACTTATATCAGACGATTCCGTCGACTAATGTGGTCAACGACAACTTGATGGCATTTCCCGTTGCTCCGGCGTCGCAGCACATAACAATACTCGTTACTAACTTAGTATGGCAATTACATTCCCGCTCACAATGTTAGGCATGAACTACTAGGCAGCATAACTCTGAATCTAAGTAGGTTCCTTACCTACTTATGTTACCACAAAGTTACTTTCTCTAAAATGTTCAAAAATGCTCACAGTTTTAAAAGTCTTATCTCGATAATAAAGTTTTGTAATCAGTGATTCAATCTCGTCTATTTCATAGTATATTACCTGGGTACCTACTTATACTTAGGTACTGTGCTAAAAGCCAGTAGCCCAAAACGTGTTACTTGCGTTGGCTCATCACGATTCGCAGTATCGAAGTCGCACCGGACGACTGGGTCGCCATTTGAGATGGGAGTCAGGGCCGACGGCTTTGCATCACCGCGTCACAGTGGACCACTTATCGGACCGAACAAGGCTGGCGAAAAATTCACCAAATACCTACCCTATTCATTTTAAACTTGTATGTTGGCGATAAAGCCTTACTTAGCTGGCAGAGGTCTTTATCAGAATTTATAAAATCGTCTGAGTAAGTATACCTGAACTAATACGGGTTTCTTTACCTTTGTCGCGACCCAACACTCAGACCACTTCGTCAGGAATGTACGAATGAGGAGAAGAACTAGAATACCAGTTCAAAAACTGGGCGTTATGATATCCATCTATCTAGGTATATGTATATTTGTGACAACTTCGTTGATTCTGTTACCAAAAACCAAAGTATTGTCATTGGGGTCAGAAATGTATCGGGACCTGGACCTGGATCATAACCAGGTCCAGGATGCGACCAGGCAGGCCTGTACCTATGAGATAATGTAAGGTTAGTTAGATCGAGGTAAAGAGGTTTTAAATTTTGATGGTTGAAATATTGATATTAATATTTAAAGTAATAAACCGGCATTGTACCCGCGCTTGCGCAGCGTCGCGTCAGTGCGAGCAATCGATCAACATCCGACTCGAAATAGATGCTACTGAAGGTCATTAATAGAAGTTATTAAATCTGCTACTTGAGAAGATTACGCGGCTAACAAAACGTTTTATTGATATAGTACAGCAGCAAACTGAGAGATATGTAGGTAGGTACGTACAACCACATGCACACATTGTATACAATACTATTTTTCTTTAGTCGATTCTCACCTTAATGCTAAACACATTCGGTTCACAAAATTCCTCAATTGATATTGAATTGAGGAAGTTTAACAAATTGTAGTAACATGTGTGACTGTCTGTACTTATGTGTTGGGTCCATATAATTAGCAGGGCGGCATCCTACATCTAAGGTTGGGTCATTCACTCTGGTCCTTTCGCTTTAGCCTGATATGGGAGACAGAAGTCAAAATCTATACATTTTTCACGTTAGTCTCTTTCTAACGCATGACTCGCGTATAATTCTGTCTTGCTGTCACCGATATCATGCTAAAGCGAAAATACCATTGGTGTACGCGGTAGGGGTTACGAACATATAGATAGTCACACATTAGGTTAGTGCAATCTCTCAAATTTCCTCAATTACCTAATATTGAATCGATTGAAGAAAGACACATTTTGGTTGACATCGGTGACTACAATGAATAATGGCGTGAAAAGGGTTGCGGCATTTGTGCGACATGACTGTTTTAGTACCCACCAATCTGCTGATGTTCGATTAAAATTTTATTTCTAGTCAACTACTTCTACTTCTCTAGACAAATGTACCTATATTTCTTAAGCAACTGTTTCGTTTATTCGGCAGGAGGTGGACGAGGAGAACGAAGAGGCCAGCGGCGAGGTAGTGGAAGAGCGACGGCGTCGGCCGGACGTGCTGGACGAGCGGCTGGCGCGGCAGTTCGCGGAGTTCCGGCGCCGGCGCGAGTTCCGGCGCAATCACGTGCTGCGCGAGCGCGAACCTGACGACGCATCCGCCACATCCGCCGCGTCCACCTCCACGTCGGCGTCGGTGTCGCGCGCCGGCAGCGAGCCGTCCGTGGCGCGCTGCCGACGCCGACACCTGAGCCTGACGCCGGCGCCCGCGCACCCGGCCTTCCGCTCGCAGGATATTAGTGCCTCTGAAAGTTCCCGTACAAAATAGTGTAACTACTCGAATCCAGATTTTATGGGCCTCCGCTCTCTGAACCGAAATCCGCGTGCGGGTAGGTTTTGTGGAAAACGGAACACCGCTTCGGTGCGTAGTTTATCCGTCCCGCTCGGCGCATACTGGAATCCGTTGCGACCGTCCGAGGCGGACGTCCGCCGAGGACGTATGCTTTACGCAACGGAGGGCCTAACAGTGGATTTTCCGTAGGTAGGTAGCTGATGCACTGACCTACGCAGACCAATTTGTGAATTGTGAGAGTTCATCCACACCTGTGCTATTTTGAGTATGACAATACTTTAGTGTAGATTAGGAGGGAAAAGTAGTTTGAAACAAGCATTTGTTATGGGGCACATCACTGTAGATATTACTTTGTATATTTTTTAGAAAGTAATATTGACGATCTTGATTGTCAAAGTCATTTAAGTATTAGGTACTTATTGATTTTTCTAATATTTATCTAAACTAAATAATATTTGCATTATAGACTTTACTTTTATCGTAAACGAATGTTCAACCAACTATCTACTTATCACACCAACCTGAACGGTGTAATAGGCATAAAACGTCCATAATGGAAGAAATAATATAAGAGAAAACTAAAATACCACGTTTTTAAGTTACATCGGCAAAATTTGTCTTCGCAGAATAGCAAGTTAAATCCGGCTGATTACGATTGCGAACACTGTTGAAATATAGGTTTTATTGCGTTACGTTAACACTTTGACAGCCGACTTGTAGCTCTTATGTATGAAACCACCCGTACCCAGTACGTGATCGGCTGTCAAAGTGTTAAGATTAAATAAAATAAATCCAGAGAAGAATGCTGTCTCTCTCTTGCATGTAACCGCACCACTGAACATGGCGCTCACGCATCAACCAATAAGAAATTCTTATATTTGGGCGCGTAAATGGAGCATTGTGATTGGATACGATATTTCCGCAGTTTTCAAAAATGAGACTTCTGCGCAGATAGACTCCGCGCCACCAAAGAAATCCCGTGAAAACCGCGCGTGAGTCGTCACTAGTGTAACTTATTAAAACTGGTACAACCGTACTTAGCTATATTGCTTAGTTTAGCGATTGGAACTATTTAGTTATACATATACCTACTAACATACTTAAGTCAACAATATACTGCCTGTAGATGTATGTACCTAGGTAATGTTGCATTTTACCGTAAGTACTTACCTAATCCTAACAATAATACATATAAGGTTAATAATGAATTAACAATAAAAATAATTGAACATCTTGAAGAATAAATCGTAACAAAAAATAATGAGGGTATTCCAATGACGTGTTTGTTTATGATTTAAACAAACAACGATCAAGACAAACCGAAGCATAAATAAAATCTCCCTCAGGGACAGGGACTATCCTAGAGGAAATTGAAATTAATAATGTTGGTTATATTGGTCTTATATAAATCCAAAGGAGATAGGTAATTTCAAAAGTTGGTAGGTTAGAGATGGTACCTAAGTACTTATTTGGGTAGGTTGGTGCTATTGTACTAAAGGTATAAGTAGTTTCCTTATATCAACTAACTAACGATAATCAATGAATATAAGTACCTACCCATGAGGATGATTTGAAAACGTGTGTACCTGAGTCTCAAGATGCTTCAGTAACGATATTATCATATATTAGTTTGATGTTGTCTGTGTTATATCATGTTAAGAGGTTAATTGAAATCAAAGGGGTTAATTTTCGACGACTTCATTTATTTATTATTATGCGTTGTACAATAAATTAAACAACACTCTCAACCACGCGTCGCTCGGACACTTCAATAAATAGACATGACTATGTACATCTAACCCTTACTTCACTAGCTATAAAATATGTATTAACAAACAATATATCTGACGTTTAACAATACTATGTGGCGCGGGACGCGGGCAGCCGCGGCGCGGCGAATCGATACTTACAAGGACTCCGTACGACGGAATTATTACAATATTCTGGTAATTCAATTTCTTACGGACTAGACTGTTGCTTAAGAGTAAGAATGGCACTTTCTTAACAAGTAGATAAGTATTCGATTTTCTAAAACTTTTTATTAATAGTCGGTAATGTAAAAATCTGAAAAAAAATGGGCGAAAACAGTAAGTTTAAATTTTTGTAAATACATATTTTGGCACTTTTGAAATCTTTTTAGGATATTTGAGCATAAAATATCTTATAAATAATTGATAAGCGTTTAATCACTAGTCGACTATGTATACTTTTTAATTTATGGATTACCTATCTATTTATTTTCATGTAAATATATTTTATGGCACCCTGGCAGCCAGCGCGCCCCGCGCCCCGCGCCTCCTCCTACTGCTACGTCATAGAAAATCTAGCTTTGTAGCAACAACGGACCCTTACAACTAATGTTATACTGTAGTCGAATACTGCACCGTACTGACGGCTAAAGCCTAGATTAGCGTTACCGTAACAATACATCCTTTGTCAAAAATATACACTACGTATCACTCACAGCGACGTACACAGTACGGCGCGGCTCACCACACTTGTACATGTAGCGTAACGATGTATACTATCAGTAAATGGGCCTATGTCGTAAAATTTTCTAAATAAATATTTATTTCATTATAATACTTCTTTTATTTAACTCCTACTAGAGATAAACATCGGGGACCATTTAATACTGTACAAAATATTAAAATTTATTTATTTGTCTGCTTCGGCACGGGAACCAACCGACCGGCCAACGAATCGTGGAACAGTTCCACCGGATCGGCGGTCGACGGCGGGAGCGCGCGGGCGCAGGTACAGACACTAGTGGACGGCTCGACAAGCGCGCGCCCGGGGAGCGGCGCGGCGCGGGGAGGGGGAGCGCCGCTCAGCGCGCGTCCGGCTCGTCCGGCGGCTGGTCCGGCTCCGCCGCCGACGGGATGGTCTGCAGGTGGCGCGGCTGCAGCGCGGGGCCCGGCGACTGCGGCGGCTCCTCGCCCGACACCGCCGGCTGCCGCGTCAGCCGCGGCCGCGCGCCCGCGCCCGCCCCGCCCGCGCTGCCGCCCGAGCGCGACGTGCGCCACGTGCCCGTCGACGCCGTCGCGTTCGACCCGGACGAGTCGTTGCGCGACGAGGACAGGTTCGAGTCCTGCGACGTCTTGCGCGCTACCAACCACGACGCGGCGCGGCGCGGCGGCGGCGGCGGCCGGCCGTACGCGCGCCACGAGTCCGAGCGCGACGACGAGAACTCCACCGACGAGGACACGGAGCCGGCGCGCGCGGGCGCCGCGGGGGGCTGGCGCGGCGCGGGCGCGGGCGCGGGCTGGCGGCGCCCGCACGCGCGCAGCCAGCGCAGCAGGCGCTCGGGCGCGGCGGGCGCGGGCGGCGGCGCGGCGGGGCGCGGCGGCGGCGGCGCGTCGGGCGGCAGCAGGCGCCGGCACGCGCACGCCGCGCCGTGCTGCCCGCGCGACGAGCGCTCGGCGAGGCTGTTGGTGTTGGCGGGCGTCTGCCGGTTGCTGAAGTTGGACGAGTGGCGGCAGCGGCCGATGCCCCGAGTGACGCGTGACTCCTCGATCGCTTTGCACACGAGCGCGCAGTCCTTCTTGAACTGCTTCGTGAGGATCGCGTAGAGGAAGGGATTACAGCAGGAGTTGAGCGGCAGCACGAACACGGTGAACACCTTCGCCTCCTCGAGCGACACGAGCTGCGCGCCGAACGCGGCCGTCAGCGCGAAGAATGCGATCGGCGACCAGCAGAGAAAGTCAGTGAACACGAGCAGCGCCATGCGCTTCGCGATACGCGAGTCGTTGGAGTTCCACGCCTGGGAGCCGCGAATCGCGCAGTACATCTTGAGGTAGCAGCCGAGCAGCACGAGGAAGGCGATGCCGTTGATGGCGAGCAGCGCCACCACGTAGCTTAGCGACAGCGGCGTGCTGGTCTCGAAGGGCAGGCACACGGCGAACTTGCGGTAGTCTGACACGCCGAGCAGCGGCAGCGCCGCCGCCACCAGCGAGAAGGTCCAGCCCACGGCCATGACGACGGCGGCGTGACGCAGCGATAGCCGCTTGTTGAGGTGCATGGCGTGCGTGATGGCGTAGTTGCGCTCGAGCGTGATGACGGCCAGCGTGTACACGGACAGCTCGGAGGAGAGCACACCCAGGAATCCGGCCAGGCGGCACGCGCCCGACATCTGCCAGGCGATGGCGTGCGCGCGGAATTCGCCCAGCGTGCCGGCGTCCACCACGGCCAGGAAGCCGAGGTACACGCCCATGCAGAAGTCGGCGGCGGCCAGGTTGGTGACAAGGAAGCGCGGCACGTCCACGCGGCTGCGCGCGCACACCAGCACGAACACCACGGTGCCGTTGCCCAGCAGCGCCAGCAGGAACACGGCCCACACGCCGCAGCGCAGCGTCCACCAGTCGAACAGGTCCACGCACGGCAGGAACGGACCTGTGCAGCCGATACACACGACTTTACTACTTGATATGTACCAAAAACTATGTGTGCCGAAAGATAAGGGGTGAAATGGGCCTGGACATCATATAAATTAAGCACAGCAGTAAGACAAATGTTGGTCGCAGTTTTATCTTCGAAGTTTCCTGCCAGACGGTTTAACTTTGGTGCAATATTTTAAAGTCCGTCAACAACTTTAATAACTCAACCGTATCTCTTCGTAATCTTAATTAAGGCGGTCCGGGATTACTTAAGTTGTAGTTTCTAACAATGTCACATTTTTGCATAGCCGTATATGTTGATTCTTTTAGATACTGATGGTAGCTGAGACTCTTCTAATAGCACCCTCTAAATAACAGAATAATAGCTAGAGATATATGTAAATAGATAAGTATTACGTTTTCTAAACGTTTTGGCTACTCGGAACATCGCGCAAAGTGTTTGTCTTGGTTGGGTTCAGCAGGATGAAGTTGGTGCGGGTGCAGAGGACAAGGGCATGACACTGTTGCAGATTGATTATTGATAAAAGGGAGTGATACAAGATGTTGCATAGCTATAGAATAGGATTGACACCTGGGGCGGACACCTACGAGAAGGGGATCTCGTTGTTTGTCATAGGAAGATGTGGGGAACGTTAACATTGCCATTCGCTTTTGTTGAAAGGACGTTCCTCTACACATAGTGGCGGTGACACTAGGAGCATACTGTTCCTGCCACGTCACTGGATGCAAGTAATATAAGGAAAGGCGCTGTCACCTGGCAGCGGCAAGCAGTGCACGCGGCGCGGCGGGTCGGGGCGCAGCTCCGTGGCGCCGGCCTCCGCGTCCGCGCCCCACGCCCCCCACTCGCCCCACTCTCCCAGCGCCGCGCCCGACGCGTTCACTGCACACACAACACACTTTACATTTAGGGAGGCATGACCGTGGGAAGGTAACTGTCGCCAATTCACTCCTGAGAGCTATCACCAATATCGGCGACAGACGCCTATCTATCTGTAGACGTAAAATTCCGTACCATAGAGCAACATCATGTGTTGATCTAAGTTCCGTAGTCATATGTAGCATTACGATGTTAATTGAAAAAGTAAGTTGAAAATCAAAATAACTCGTTGAGAAGTCGATCTCCAGGTTTTCGTGACAGTGCCCTGAATCATAGCACAGTTTCGGCTAGTGGCTGAACCCCCTGGCGGCTTCTTATGGAGAGACAGGCAGCCAGATGTCGATAAGATTGACCTGGTCACAGAGCCCCTCGGTAGTAATCGATTGAGTAAAGAAGGTATTCTCACGGATATGCAAATGTCGGGGGTAAAGCACTGGGGCATGAGGTTGCTAGTATAAAAAATGTTTTCTCACGGAGATGCGGCCAGATGTCGGTGAGGTTGGCCCAGGCGGCGGGGTCCACGTGCTGCGGCGGCGCCAGCACCAGGTCGCTGAGCCCCTCGGCCGTGTCGCCCGCGCCGCCCTCCGCGCCGGCCTCCATCAGCGGCATGAACTCACAGCAATGGTATGCGTACGACAACACCAGCGTCTGCAAAAATACTTGATAGAAATGGGGTGAGCCCTGCGTCTCACAGCCACTGCGACCAGTAGATGATCTATTGTGGCAGTACCGAAACCGATTTAGGAACGTTCAGGCAGATGATTTCCTGAAGTAAATAATGTAATTTAAAAATTCTTCGAAGCGATTTTAAGTGGGATCCAAACTTTCTT
Organism: Marasmia exigua; assembly: GCA_019059595.1. Taxonomy (NCBI): domain Eukaryota; kingdom Metazoa; phylum Arthropoda; class Insecta; order Lepidoptera; family Crambidae; genus Marasmia; species Marasmia exigua. The sequence continues at coordinate 302,583 of CM032481.1, read as the reverse complement.
CTAAATGGATAATTTCTCTTCCGATTGAGCTAAAAGATTATGAGTATAAGGCCATATGATATGGTTCGGCTGAGCTATAGCCGAACCGTATCGTAAGTCCTTACGCTTATCTTAGGTGTCCATTAATATTTCTTATTAGTCCGTGTGTTACCATGTAAGTAGGTACCTAAACATTTATTTTTGGTCCTTTGAGCTTCCATAAAAGCAGGACCTTTGGCGAGAGATTCTGCGTCCATTGTACTATCAAATTGGTAGATACCATTGGTTGGCAAAGTGTGACAGAACAAGAGAGTGTGACCTGTATCAGGGGAACGAGCTCCGGGGGTGGAAGTGACGCATGTGTGGGTTGATGTGCAGCAGCCACGGGAATACTGTTGTTGCAACACCGAGCGACTCTAGCTCTCACCTGTATCCGGGGGAAGAGCTCCGGGGGGTGGAAAGTGGCGCAGGTGCGGGTTGTTGTGCGCCTTGAGGTGCAGCAGGCGCTGCAGCCCGCTCGCCGGCAGCCACGGGAACACGTTGTTGCCCACGTTTCTGGCGACAACAAGCGTCTTAGTTACTTCTTTTTTATTAGGCTTCTATAACTATTAACCAATCAAGCAAGCGGTTCAGCGTTTTTTCGTTAGATGTGCCTGTGCCTATGCCTGTGTGACTATGCATTTTGTATCTTACAAGCCAAATTGCCTCATACGCTGAAGGTCGTCGGTTCGAACCCTACCCTGGACGATCAATCGAGTGATGTGTTACCGAAACAATGAGCTGTTTCAATTCAGTAGTCCAAAAATAAACTTCAAAAAATTCATTCTGACACCTCTCTGGTTCGATATCGAGGGTGCCTTTACAAGGATTTAGGCGTGGAAAGCACACGCAGAAAAAGACACCTTTTGAATGGTCAATTAAATAAGCGCTTCCGAAAACCTTAGCTGCTCCCAAACTCACTCTCTTGGCCACCAAGTTTAGGAAAATGAATTTATTTACTTTAGTTTATATGTATAAACACGTCATGAAAATTTACATTTTGGCTTGAACTTCGATACTTACAAGTCTTCTAATTTCGATATTGGTACAAACGCCTCCATATCTATGTGCTCGATTTGGTTTTCTTCAAGATTCCTGCAAAAACAGAAAACATTTTTATTTGAAAATCCCTGTAGCTGTAAATATCCCCACCACTATCCTCTGCATAGTAGTGGGGGTATTTACAGTTACAGGGATCAAATCAAATCCCTGAACAGATCGAGGTAAATTATATAATTTTTTTCTCGAAACGAAACTAGAACTAGTCGCTTATTACGCAACGGGGACTGGCGGGCGGCGCCGGACACGCGATATCCGCCGGGTAGATTCTGCCCTCTATTTCCCGACGCGCGACGTTTTTCCAATTAACCCGCCGTCGGCCCTTTGCATGTCTAATTGAGAATTGTTCGCCGCTTAAGAACTTGGGAAACACTTCTATAGATTTTTAATAACGAGCCGAACCGCCGCATCGTAAAGTTCGTGCGGATCGAGTCCTAAATTTTAATATCCTATCGAGTGGCGGAGGATTTTCGGAATTACTGGTTGCGACGCTGTTGAATTTAAATGGCCGTTTATACAACTTAAATGTATTAAGCAAACGATAACTGAATAATTTTGATCGTTATGATTTTACATCTTATCATAAATTCATGGATTATTTCTCAGATTGTTTAAAAAAAATATTAAAATCGGGCTTTATTACCGACATAGTCATAAGTAGGTGTAAATAACTAGGGCTCGTTATCTTTTTGAACAAATCAATGAGTACTTAAACTTTTTGCTTTAAGTGGGATTTCATTTGTTAATTTCGCAGTGGGAATGCCACCGGTTCGGGTTGAAATGGGCTGACCTACCTTATACGTACCCGGACATCGTGCCAAGTTCAGAATATCAGCTCCTCTTTGTCGGGACTGACTAGTGGTATTCACTAGGGAAGGTATCGTGAGGACTCAGCGTGAAGCCTTACCTAACGACTATGTTCCTTTCGCTATAGGTGGACCCTGGACTTTGTCAACTAGATGAGTCGGCCGGCAGCCGCCGCAGCCGGTTGCGCGCTACCTCCAGGTCGTCGCCAGCCCGGCGCCGCCGCAGCCGGTTGCGCGCTACCTCCAGGTCGTGCAATCGCCAGCCCGGGCTGAGACCCCGCGCCTCCAGCTGGACATGTACTCACAGCACTTGCAGGCGCGGCGTGTGCGCGAAGGCGTCGGCCGGCAGCCGCCGCAGCCGGTTGCGCGCTACCTCCAGGTCGTGCAATCGCCAGCCCGGGCTTAGACCCCGCGCCTCCAGCTGGACATGTACTCACAGCACTTGCAGGCGCGGCGTGTGCGCGAAGGCGTCGGCCGGCAGCCGCCGCAGCCGGTTGCGGTGTGCGCGAAGGCGTCGGCCGGCAGCCGCCGCAGCCGGTTGCGCGCCACCACCAGGTCGTGCAGCTTGCCGAGCCCGCGCAGGGCGTCGTCGCCGAGCGACTCGATCTTGTTGTCCGACAGCTCGCTGCAACACGGTTCACCCTTTGTGGTAGAGTCATATACACCGTGATATTTTGAAGAGAGAAAAATCTGGAGGGGATCAAAGGTCCAAAGAAAACTATTATACTTCCCCAAGGAACATGGGGTCGATTCTAAAACAAATAATCTATATACTAGAGTGATTAGCTGATCGTTGCTTGGAGATATTTTTTTTTTAAATTAGACCTTCCTTAAAGGATAACTTTTATTTTCATTAGCTAGAAATGAAGTCTTGAGAACTTACTCGGACAAAATAATCACGGTGTATAAAAAAAAGAAACACGATTCAAAGAGTAACATATACATCTCTGAAACGGATACAGAGGCTACCACAAGCAGCACGCTGCGGCGAGTGGCTGCGGTTGACTGCAGTGTTGTTTGTGGTTGTCATGTACTGGAATTTGGAAGGCAACCGCCAAATTGCTAACGTTCAGCGTTTTTAGTCAACCTACTCAATAGATAGTTCACGAAGATATCGACTTAAGTATATAATATTTCCGATAGGTAGGTACAATTTTATTCAGCAACCTTTATTTCCTCACCTTATTTAAACCTCATCGTCACTCTACATCAGGTAAGATTAAGGTCAAGCGTTAGCCTATAGTCAACAACAACAAATAAAAAAACATTAATCGACTATAGATACCAAAGTATACTTACAGCACGCGCAGCTCCGCGCAGTTGCGCAGGTCAGGCACGCGATCCAGCTGGTTAGACTTGGCGTCCCTGCGACATTACACAATGTGTATGCTACAGATACACTACAATGGCTATTGAAACAGAGCACATTGAATATTGGAACAGAACACATTCAGTTTAGGACAATAAATTCTCCGAATCAGGCACAATTGAATCTGTCCCGGTATCTGCAAAGCCTCTTACGAGTAAGGCGCGTCGCCCACCCGACAGTGCGGCGGCGGCGCGGCGGAGGTGGCTTGGAGTCAAGGCGCGTTTTAGAATTGGTGCGTGGTAGAGTCGCGGCGCGAGACTATGCTGCCTTCTCATTTAAATCATCCGCATAATTTTCTTTTTCAATTCCTACGTACGATACGAAATTACCAAATGGCGGCGGAATGGTGACACTGAAACGCCACCGATTCGACGCCGCCCCGCCTTCAGCTCGCCCTTGCCGCGTCTCCAGTAGGTGAGCGCACGCCTATTTATTTATGAAGACGCCGCTTAGCCGCCTCTGCCTCGACTCCAGCCCTCCCCGACTGTCATGGGCCGACGCGCCTTATGGCCCTCGCCACGTATCGCACGCACATCTATTACGGTCCACATTTATCCCACTACTCGCCATTTGTATTTGTCTGAGGCTACTTTCATTCTCTATTTACTTGATTTTATTCATTGAAAGAGCCTGTTTCAATGAATAATATTAGGTCGATTGCTTTAGTGATTTTGCGAATTTTAAAAACCTTTTTCATATTGTTTAGATTCGTCTGACGTCGTGTTTCAGATCAGACATGATTAATGGTCAAAATCAGGTCTTGCTGAACGAAATACCTTGCTGAATTTGAAACGCGATTCCTGAATCGTAACATTTTCATCGTAAAATAAAATCTAGCATAGTTTCGATCAATAGGACAGTCAGACAAGGCATCGCTACGAGCTTTCTCAAAGCAAAAAAAGCTAGACGCTTCAAACAATAAGAGTCATTGATAGTGTTTTGCCGAGATCAAATATATCATGTATCGTCGCTGGGCGCGCGCCAAACGACCGCGCTCGCGCCTCGACGGGTACAAACCTACCCTACACGGAGAAAATTATCTTGATATGAAACATTTTTCTTCGTCTTTGTACTCGTGTTTTGATATAAAAGACAATTTCTTATGAAGTGGTTCACAAGAAGTAGAGTCATGAGAAGAGTTGCCTTTTGCAAAATGTGCAAACTTCCCAAGCTAACTGCTAAACTTCTTACCACCAGGAAGAAGTTTAGCAGTGTAAGCTTGATTATATCCTATGATTAAATGTACTACTTCTTGTTACGAATGAAATTTATATTATTTTAATGTGATAGGTGGCATACGAGCAGAAGGATTGCCTGATGGTAAGCGATTGCCGCCGCCCATAGACACCCGCTACACCAGTGGAGTCACAAGTGCGCTGCCAACCTTTCAACCCCTTTCCCCCTTTCCCCCGGATTGGGCCTCCGGTACCAAATAGGTAAGTAGCATTTTTTATCTCATCACATAAAAACCTGAGATAACACAAGGTCCAGCTGTGGTCTGCAGCAGAGCTTCACCCTTACCTTACGTCTATACGAAGAAGTTGGCTACGAGTACATGCTTTAGAGGTCACTCCTTTCCTTACGTCTATATCGGACTAGTTGGCTACGAGTATATGCGTTAGAGGTCACGGCTCGGCAGGACTTCAGGGACACGTCTGGTCCCGACGATTAGCGCGGTCGATTTATGCTAATGTTGCGTTGGGATTAGTACGCGCGACTCAACGCGACACGGGGCCGGTACGCTCGATAACGCACCGATAATGCTGTAGCCATGAGCTCAGTGGATAAAGCTGCGCCTTCCATAGGGAGGGGTCGTAATTCGAATCCGATTTTTCAAATGTTTGTCCGTATATCTACCATTAGCTAGCGGTGAAGGAAAATATCGTGAGGAATCGTTGCCATGATTCAGTTGGTCTGGTTACCCTGTTAAGGTTTGGTTTGACTGTTAAAGGGTTGCAAAGGTCAGACGGCAACCCCTTCATTGTAATTTCCAGATTCTCGAAATCATGTATTATGGTCTAAGAGTACTCGCTTTGGAATCCAGGCCAAAGCGTTATATAGCTTTAAATGCGACTGAAAATTAATAAGCTAAGATGAGAGCGAATCATAGCCATTCTGCGCGCTACTTCTCATACATTTGTGCACCTGAAATCCAGACCGCCTAAAGATTTGCAGCGTTTCCTCCGCGTATTTTCCGCACCTCCGCATATTGTCATTGACTTTTTTCGCCAATGTCGAGAGGCAGCAGTGTGCTTTTTTTTCGTTCTGAGAATTTACTGTCCTTGATAAGCAGTTCATAGTGTTACTCTTATTTTTAATGTATGCATATCCGCTGCGCCAGGGGCAAGAGGGATCGTTTTATAGTTATATTGATACTATACGGTTGGGCCTAGAAAACACATAAGCAATTACGAAGAGATGGGCATCGCAGGGGTTTTTTTATTGATGATGAGCTTTCTCAAGTCTCACACCAAACCGTAGAATTGAGAGGATGCCTATGATGGAGTTAGAGCTCCACGTACAACACCTTGTTCTCCGTTTCAAGAGATAGTTTCTATTGGTACACTAAAATTTCAATCTCTCAAGCCTTGTTAACCAGGCAAATACATAGGTAGATGGTTAGAGGCCAGGCCGGGTCGGTGCAGCGACACTCTGCGACCGTCAATCCGCATGCTCATCGTGGCGATGATGTGCATTACCCATATGGCCAGCAACAACAATACAAGACCTCTAACGGTGTTCAGTGGACAATGTCCATCGTCCAGCAGTGGATAAATATAGAGTCCGCGCCACCAGAGAAGTCCTGTGAAAAGCGCGCTCAACATACGAGTTTACGTCCATAGACACATTACAAGGAATTTAAAAAAACTGTTCCGTGTTTTGCCTTGGGACGTCTTTCGCGGCGTGGACTCTAGGCCGATGATGCTGTGGACTTACAGCGTCCGCAGCAGCGGCGCGTGGTCACAGAGCTCCGGCGGCAGCTGTGCAAGGCGCGCGCGGTCCACGCGCAGCGTGCGCAGGCGCAGCGACCCGTTCAGTGAAGGAACTTCGCGCAGACCGCGCGCCTCTGATAGTATCCTGCGAAAAACAACATTGATTTTCATTAATCGATGTTCGTGACCTCATTTGAATACTTTAGTGGTTAAGGAAATATGAATTACCCTATATCTAAGATTCTACTGTATGTCTGTCCGATTTATAAGCCAGTCAGACGGTTGATTTTTTTACAGATAATGTACTTATTGCCTCTGTAACGACAAACATAATAAAATGAATATTTTTAAGGGGTCTATACTTACTCAATTCTCAATAATGTATTGCATACCATAATGTGAATAAACATGGGAGCGTCAAGAGAAGGGCATATCTACTCTTTTTTAAAAAGGCCGGCAACACATTAACGATCGCTCTGATTTCATGGGCGGCACGCGTTGATTACACACTTTACACCGGGTGTAAGCGGGAAGCGATGGTTGCAAGGCACCGCGTCCCGGCGAACAGAATATAAGGAAAGGAAGGGAACCTAACTCTCTAGTGAGCCTAGAGCCCCTTTGTCTAAGACACTAAGTCCCTAGAGCCCTAGCCCTGCCTACCTCCTATGGGTAGGCATACCTATATAGATAAGGTGATGGGAGCTTGCTCCCGGGTTGCCCAGGGTAACAAGCGGGAAGAGTCAGGACGGTAGGTAGGAGGGGAAACGCTGCCAGTCGAGCAGGCTCACTCGACTGATCATAGTGACGGCTAAAGGTGTCTTGGCCGCAGCGGGAGAAATGAGACCCAACACAGACGGTTGAAATCTGTTTATTGGTATAATTTTAATGGTTTATATACATGATTTACATTATTGATACATAGAAAGGTATTTGTTGGTGTGTCGTCGGTGTAGAGTGCCGACAGTACACGAAGACGGTCCATCGGTCAGGCGCGTTGCATCTAGGTCGCTGCTGAGTTGCACTGTACGAGTAGCTCGTACACCACAGGTGACTCGCTTGCTCGTTTGTCGCCTCTAGCATAAAAAAGAACATAAGAGACATAACAACAAACGTGATTTTTTTGCAACGAACACGCAAGGTACGGAACATTCGTGTGCGAATCCGACTCGCACTTACGACGAGGCTGGTTTTAACTTAAATATTTCCTCAAGCTTGAGGAATTTTGAACCGAAAATTAATTCCAAAGTTATTTTTAAAACCAAGTCGTATCGAAGCGAACTCGCAGAAATGTTGCATACTTACATACATCTCACAAAGTGCAGTCGTTAATTTGAATGCGCTTTATTTCGGTTGTTTATGCGGCGATAACGCGCGTGTGATGCGCCAATTTGCTACGTTAAGTGACGCGTATTTCGCGCAACGACAGCGCGTCGCGGCCGCCTGCGTCCGATAAACCGGCGAATTCATTCACTTGTTACTACTGGGAACCGGACGAGAGTTTCCTGATCCTTTATTTATAAAGAGTGTTTAATTTAAGAATCTCTGGAGGGCCACAATTATTTGGAGAATTGTTTTCATTTAATCGTTTAGAATAAGTTCTTGGTGTCTGTGCGATTAATATAGGTAGTTCAAGGAGTTATTCAATCAATCAATCAATTTATTTATTCGTAAACATAGGTTTATAAAATAGATGTCACATACAAAATTAAGGCGACTATGTCTAACCGAGACATGGTAAGTATACGAAATAGCATGCGTTACAAAATGATAAAATAATTATTAATATTAAAAAAATATTTGATAAATAAGTGTTCTGTGAAAACATTTTTTTTCTAAGTCGTAGAAGTAACTTAATGTATTCAGCCACACCGGTAACTAGCCACTGTTGAGCCTTGTCTTATAAAAACTTAAGCGTAAGCGTAACCGGGGCTTACAATTAGTATGGGGTTGTCATTAAATTAACAAGAATCTAAGTATGTTTAGGTACGCGATGATTCCTAAAGATTTTTAAGTTTTCCGTTCGCCCGTTGATCGCTGTATTTCCGTAAAGTACCTATAGCTTATCTTAGGAATAACGAAGCTTTCTATTGATGAAAATCACCTACCTTCAAAACATCAAAAATAAAAAAAAATCTGTATATAATATTATTACTAGTGTTTTTTTTTCAGGGTCAAAATATTTTTACCGTAAACAGGAAAATTATAAGTAATATTAGCGTAATCTGAGAAGCTTGGAGGAAAAATACTTTTTTATGATTCCGTTGACCCTTTAATAGTTAAGTTTCCTTAGACCTTATCACACCACTACATGTTTTGTTATTTATTTCGGGGTCAGCGCAGTTCCTATTCGGCGGCGGAAATAAGATTACGCGAGACGAAATAATCTAGCCGGGACGAAGCCTTCCCGCCTCCGTTACTGAACTTTAGTACTTTAGGCTTCGGTGGAAATTGTTCATATTTATCTTATTTGCTTGTGGATGTTGGGGAAAATGTCTCGAAGAAAACTACTCAGAAAAGCAAGCCAAGTTACATAAAATTTGATGTGGTCTAAAATATCTCTAGGAGACCTACAGGTCTAGTACGGATACGTAACAAAGCCGGATGCGTAGAATGTTACGTACATAAAGAAGTAGCTACCTAGTTTCATGTAGATCGCATGTGATGGATATCTGAGATCGATTTCTGTTGACATGAATATTGAATGAACTGCTAATCTCAAATTCCTAAGAAAGTTAAGTTGTTTACGTAGGACTTCGACGACTTCAAATAAACTTTTTTGCTGACATCATTGAAGACCCAGTGGCTTATATATTCTGTAATTATATCTCAGCGTTTGGCATGTATAAATGTTTTTTTTTCACGTAGCATATACACATTCAGGTGGCAGTTATTATTCGCCGATAATAAAAAGCGTGCTGACGCGGAAACCGCCGACATCGCCGAAACATGTCGCGCGACCGTTTAGCGCGTTTACGACGCGACGAGTTTAACTTACGGTTCCGATGACCTGGTGCCACAGGACTCTACAGGGGACGACTCAATTATAAATAATTCCTTGCTTAGCCAGCAAAACTATTTTTCTTTATTATAATCTTTATAATATGGCTCTACCTAAAGATATTTTGCCGGGTCCAATGCAAGTAACTTATTGGCAATAGTGGGCACTGGGGAGTCAACATTCGTAAACAGTCAAAGTCACATTGTCACTCAATAAAACGCCGATGTTTTAGGTTTTATCGACCTACAGATTCTGCCAATACCAATTTAAACACAAGCTCGTATTGAGGATACCATTATTTAGGACCAAGCAATTTGTCACGTGATTGTCAGTCCCACAGTATCCAGCAAAACTATGGAGAGCGATGCCTGTTGTCTACAACAGCCACAGTAGGTATTCTTTATTGCTGTGCTCCAGTTCAAAACCATTAATTGGTTGCTAAACGTTTGCCACTTTTTTACCAACCGGTGTCTCGCACTACGACGTACTCGTATCGACGTCTAATAGATGTAGTGGTGCTAATATTAGATTCTTATACTTAAAATATTGTTGATTTACAAGAGAGTAATTCTACCACTATTATCGGTTCATGTAAATCCGCCCGTGTCCCCACGGGCCGCGTGTTATTGGCTCGCGCTACGAGTCGTATCGGCGATGGATCTCGAAGTGGCCATTTTCCCGGACGGATTCACCTCGACACCGTAAGTGAGTAATTTCAAATGTCGCGATGGTGGGCGAGTGTGACGTCAGAGCGACAGCGATCAGCCCTTCATTACTCACCGGGGCGGGGGGCCGACCTACAAAATATTTGGAGATCCGGAATGTTTTTTGTGCTTAACAAAATAAGGGTCATATCAAGCGACAATTGGTAGTAACAGCACAGGTGAAGCCTCTTTTGAAAATAAGATGAACGCAACATAAGTTTGCCGTCGAAATTCTATGCTAATCATTCCTTATTTTTAATAAGTTTTCTCAAGGTTCAATGGCACATTCTTGTATTTCCGAAGTTTAATATCAGGCTGACCACCATCACAGAGGAGACAGTGGAGTGATGATCCTCCTGTGTCATGCAAAGCGTACATATAAGATGGGTAAAAACGAGTTGAGAAATACAGGGACGTGGTTACGGTAAACTACTCGCACCTACCGACACCTACGTTCGGTGAAACTGTTTAAATTTTTTTTAGAGTGATGTTTTAAGATTTTACTTTTTAAATTATTTTTATGTGATAGGTGGCAACCGACTAAAAGATAGAGATGAAGAAAAAAATTTTTTATTCAATTTAGGTCCACATATAACACTTATGAATGTCAAAATAGGTACATAATATCTTGGTTCGGAATGTCGATTCCTATTGAGATGACACCAGCAAGAAACTCTGTAGTTACTCATTTCAAATATTGATGATGTTACAGAGTTTCAATTTAGAAGAGAAAAAAAATACAATTTTGAAAGTTAATAGACTGCTATGAATAACAACTCAAAATATTAATAAATTAACATGACCACGAATCCTTATCATTTAAATAATCTTGTACACTATAGTAACCTTTCTTCATTAGGCAGGTTTTAATATGAGACTTAAACTTATTCAGTGATAGGTTAGTGACATTTCGTGGTAGCTTTTTAAATAACTTAATACTTATGTCTACAAATGAATTACTGATTTTATGAAGTTATATTTCTGGTGTTAAGACAATGACTATCGGACATTTTTGCAAAAGTGTGCAAGTTCTTACGTACATACATAATGCAGTAGAGGATAAATTGGGAAGCCACGGTTAAAATATTTATTTCTTTAAATATTTCCCTAAGTGAGTCACGTGATCTAAGGCTGTATATAGCGCGAATGGCCCTTTTCTGTAATACAAAAATAGTTTTTATGTCAGCAGCAGACCCTACAACAGTAGATCATATGAAATCACACTGTGGAAATAGCTGAAATAGACCAGTCCTGCCGTCTATTAGTATCGACCTGCCTTAAAATTGGCATGGTGAATTTTACACATTTAGTTTTCTTTGAGTTAAGAAGTAAATTGTTAGTCGTAACCAGTGCAATACCTGTGAGGGAGTATCATATATGTCGTCAATTAATTCTTTATATCTATCAACCTTAAAAATCAAGGAAGTGTCGTCAGCATATAACACTATATCACATAGAACTTTCGTTAAGTATGGAAGGTCATTTACGTAAATTAAGAACAACAAAGGCCCCAATACTGAGCCCTGGGGCACTCCCATGAATAGAGGAGTAGTGTTTTATATGTGAGAGGAGTAGTGAAAACACCTATTGCATCCTGGTTTTTCTACCACGCATCAAAAAACATGTTTGATAAGAGCCACTCACACACAAGAGATGATGCAGGCATCAGTAGTGGATTTTCCTTTAGTAAATCCAGACTGTTTTCCATGCAGTTATTTATTAATATTAAAATGAGACCAAAGTTGAGTAAATATAATTTTTTCGAATATTTTACTGAGAGCTGGCAATATGGATATTGGCCTAAAGTTAGACGGGTCACTCCTTTCTCCAGATTTGAATAAAGGTATGATTTTACTAATTTTCATCTTATTTTCAAATTGGCCCTCGTCAACACATTCGTTAAATATTATAGCTTAGTGGGGTGCGATAGAGTGTATTATATTTTTTATTACATCTATCGAAATTCCCCATGAGTCCTCAATCTTTTTAATATTTAAATCTTTAAATGTTTTAAGAATAATCTCTGAGTATACATGACCAAATCTAAAAGATGTGGTGCACTCATCTACATGCGACTTGATGAGAGAAGCAGCGAGATGCAGACTCGAATTTAATGTTTTAGTGGGTAGTGACTGGAATAGTTGAAAATAATGACTCAAATGTGTTTGTCACTTCAGAGTCTGTATCAATAGATTTGCCATCAATTTTACGAGAGAACTTGCTGTGTTGTGTTTTGTTTTTGCAAGTCTCTTTATTTATAATTTTTCATGTAACTTTACTTTTATTACTAGCTTTCATTATCTTATTTTTAAAGTAATTTGTTTGGTCACTGCGCATTTTTTTTAAATAGCTTTGAATATTTCTTAACATATTCTAATGTGGTTGGGTTATTAGAGTTGGCCTTAATATCATACAATTCAAATAACCTCTTTCTACTTTTATAAATACCTGTAGTGGCCCAGTCACTGAATTTGATTTTAGAGGTATTTGTTTTAATCGTTCTTTTGGTATACATGTACTGTTTTAAAAAAATCTTGTAAAAAAGCTATAGAAACAATTTTCTATAAGAAATCTTTTCACTGCTATCTTGAAATTTCGTGCGTTAAGTGAGCGAATAGAATTAGGTAGATGATTGAACACTTTTATGCCTTGGAAATACATGTTTTATGTGGACTAACTTGTCTCTATTGCGCATTTATTGATTATCTTCTATAGAATTTGTAGTAAAAACGACAAAATGATTGTAATACTGTTTTTTTTCCAAATTAAAGAAAATAGTAAACTCGAAAAGACAGCTATATTACCGCGTTTTACTACTCAGTTACTTTCTTTTCCTAAACAAAATGTAGTGTATGTTATATCCACTCAAACATTTAAGAAATACGCGAGGAAAGAGCATCCATTTAGACAATTCGTTAACAATGAATTCAATCCACAGATCAATCGAATTGATGAAGGGAGGTGTCGGGCGACAAAAAGTGTTCGTTTATGGCAAAGAGTGATCTGTGGTGATATCCGCGAAGATAAATTTCAATTTAAACTGTAGTAACATTGAATATTTATGTGGGGTACTTAAGCAATGATTAATCTTCTTATCTTGACTCATTTACATTTTAGACATGAATATACAAACAAGACTTAAAATTAAGGTATATTTGGCGGCAGGGAGTAAGTAGGGACCTATATAAATTCCTCGTTAATATACTAGTATATTTTGAGAGTTCGTCGTTATTCCACATTATTTACTTATAGCTACATAAAATACAACAGTTAAGGTTACGTGATGGTGTATAAAATGAAATGTTTATATTTTGTTTTAAACAAGGAGAAAACGAGTGAATATAAAGTGGTACAGTTGTTCGAATCATAGAATTCCTTTATCCCATTAAAAACAAAACTTGTCAAAAAATCCAAGTCTCGTACTCAGTTGTTCTACCGTGAAAAGTGGTGAGATCTATGTTACCAAGTCGGTTATTAACTTGGCAATCGGTTATTGAATATTTGACTCTGCCATAGCATGAATACACAACTTCTTGTTTTATCCCCAACGACATTATAGGAGGGTCTAAAATAGCCTGAATTGTAAAGGATGGTACGGCCGTGCGGCTTTTTTTGTTCGTCTTGACGGGGGCAATGGCGTGCCCCTAGATCCTGCGATATTGACCTTCAAGACGCAAGCTAGAGTACTGTGAGCGCGGGTGAGCGACAGCGGTGTGATGCGCAGGCGACATGGGTAGGCCTACCTACTGGTTACCGTTGATGCGACCAGACACCGCACATGCCAAGATAGTGGAAGCCCGATCTAGCAAGGTCCTGCTTTCCTATTATAAAAACCTTAAGAATAAAATAGACCAAAGAAGGCCATATTATGCTCTGTAGGACCCACAGACCCCGTCTTTTAATCTTTGATACCTGATTTTTCAATGTGAGTTAATTGCCATTTCAAGAGTGTAATAAAATCAGTCAGTGACCTCAACCAGTCGCGTACTAGTTTTTGCAAACATACACTATTTTTAACTAACGGCGAATACCGCTAACGATATTAACTATGTAATAAACAGGCTGATTAACCAGTTGTTCGCTTTTTGTGTGACGCTTCGAATTTATTTGCAATAATGATTTCCTCTTAAGATTAAACTTCTTGATTGGACCTAACTAGTAAAAAAAACTTATTAAATTAGTAATAAGGACACTAATTTAATAAGCTTAATAAGCAAAACCAATAAGGATACTTATAAATATGATTTTTTTAATTTTTTTATTTTGGGGTAAGTAATAAATAAATACGTAAACTATTTTACATATAATGATGTCAAAAGATCAGTGTCACTCGTCCCGTTAATTTAATATAATATCGTGTTTTGGCCGCATAATTAACAAAGGTTTATTTAACTTTTTTATTGGTTTAATTTCTGTTGAAAAATATAGTGGATAGACATGCGAGCGTGCGCGTGGGTGTACGCGCTTTCATTGTTGACACTTGTACTTGTGTGTACTCACAGCGAGGTAAGGTGCGGGAACGCATGTGAGTGCACGCGCGTGCAGCGCGAGTACTTACAGCGCAGAGAGTTGCGGCAGCTGCGAGAGTGGGAGCGGGGTGCACCCGCTCCCGCTTCCGTGCGTGCGGGACGGACATTAGGCGTGTACTCACAGCGCGGTGAGGTGCGGCAAGTGCGTGGCGCGCGCGGGTGCACGCGCGACAGCGGGTTGGCGCGCAGCTCCAGCCGCGCCAGGCGCCTGCTGGACTGCAGCGTGTCCTCGCCCACCACCTCCACGCGGTTGTTCGCCACCGACCTGACACACATCATACATGGGCTACAGAATTTAACTATGTCCTAGAAACGCACCTAAGAGTAAGGGGCTATGATGACGTCACCTTTTCTGCTTTCCTGTCTGAAAACTATGTTATATTGTTTTGTAACGTTCCTTACCCTCAGTCATATTCATATAGTCGTGAAAATAAATTATACAGTCACTGTCCCTTATGTCATAGGGTTTGATAACGCTTTTGTATATCATTATGGCATGGGAAATCCGTTAGTTCTTCAAAACAATCGTTGTCATTGCTTTTTGACGTATGGATGGCACCAGATGGATGCATTTTTTAATATAATATCAAGCCAAATTATATAATTAGAATATTTTAGAAATCTCTTCATTTACATGCGAAATGCCTAACCCATAAGGTTCCATTTTCGCCGGAACAAACCATTATTTACGCACACCGGGATCCGGCTGCGAGTATGAAAATAATCTTTTGTTTTATCTAAATTAGCAACACTTTGTCCCCGTTCCTCGGCAGGAACAGCATTATCGCCAGAGATTTAGCGCTTCCGTGGCTTTGTATGAGGGGCTGAGCTTTTGTATGAAAGGGTTTACTTACAGGTCTTCCAGCAGCGGCAGCAGTTGTATCGCGGCGGGTACTTCCGTCAGCAAGTTCTCTTCCAGGCGGCTGCAAACAAACATTAATATTAAGATGGGTTTCATTTTTATGTGAGATAATAGTGGTAATAGTGGAGTCACAAGTGCCCTGCCAAACTTTTAACCTGTCTCTCCAATTGGCCCTTTAACTTCACTCACCGCGAAAAAGCGCAGAAGTATCATGTGCAAGTCGATTGTCGATCCACATGAGTCCTATATTGAAACTGGCATTATTACTTGTTGATTTATTTTATGATATTTAGGAAAACTTACTGCTAAAGATAAAGATAAAGATAAAGATAAATTTATTTGCCAAGAAACATGTGTACAGAGAAGATGTTGTTAGATACATGCAAAGTGCCAACATGTTCCACCATTACGGTGTGCAAAATGATTGGTTAATTAACAATGATAATAAAATTAAATGCCAATATATGTCAGAGTTATAAAATTAGTCACTACATTAAATTACTTAGTCAATACAAATATTACAAATCAATTTATAATGTCATTTAGAAAGTCAGATATAGTATAATAACATTTTTCAATGAAAAGGTGTTTAATTTTGTATTTAAAATGATTATGATCTAGTTCTTTAAATGTCAATGGCAACTTATTAAAAATTCTAGGAGCCATGCAAAATATACTCTTTGCCATAAGCTTTGTTTTAGTACAAGGCATTTTTATTCGGTTTGGGTCTCTACGGCTACGGTTCACGGTGTCTGCCCATCTAATGAATAAATGCGGGTTGGCTTTCACGAATAACGCTGTTTCCAAAATGTACATACACGGGAGTGTCAGTATTTTATACTTTTTGAAGTAGGGTTTGCAACTAACGGTTCTTTTTAATCCAAACATTGCTCTGATGCATCGTTTCTGCATTTTAAATACAACTTCTTTATCCGTAGCATTTCCCCAAAAAATCAAACCGTATCTTATAACTGATGCAACCATACCGTGATATGCAGTCAGGAGTGCATCTACATTTAAAAGCGGGCCTAGTTTATAAAGAGCATAAGCTGAGCTGCTGACCCTTTTACTAAGCTTTATTATATGATCCTTCCAGTTGAGCTTCTTGTCTATAATTAAGCCAAGAAATTTTGCGCTATCAACTTCAGGAATTTCAACACCACTGTGAACTAAGTTTATATTAGATATCCTGACCCGTCTTTGAAAAAAAAGTATTATTTGTGTTTTACTCAAGTTAATTTTTAAATTGTTATTATCTAGCCAATGGATTACAGATGCTAGAGAATTGTTAATGTCTGATTCATATAATTCATAATTCTTACAAGCTATGGTCAAAGTGCTGTCATCGGCAAACAGAGTCATGGGGTGGTCAATTGATTTTGGCATGTCATTTATATAAATAATGAATAGAAGAGGACCTAAGACACTGCCTTGCGGTACACCAAAGTTAACAGTGCGCTCAGCTGATATATACACTTTTTCTTCTTTAGATTTTGGATCAATTCTTGTTATGGCAGTATATTGTTTCCTATTAGTTAAATACGATTTAAATAGTTCTCCTAAGTTTCCTCTAATACCGTAAGCGTCCAATTTTTTCAATAAGATGTCATGCTTTACTAAGTCAAAAGCCTGTGTCATGTCACACAGCACTGAACAAACAGGGTTTCTTATATCTACATTATACATTACATTTTTTAAAAATTCAAAAATTGCCATATTAATAGTTTTCCCTTTTCTAAACCCATTTTGCTCCGTACATAGAATATTGCGTTTCTCTAAATATACATATAATTCATTAAAAAAATATTTCTCAAAAATTTTTGCTATTATTGGTATAAGTGCTATGGGTCTATAATTTTCCATTAGTTCTTTGTTACCCTTTTTATATAGTGGCTTTATTATAGATTTTTTAAGACGTTCCGGAAATTTCCCCTCGCTAATAGCAAGATTGACGATGTAGCTTATTGGCCCAGAGATTAAATCAGCTACGGCCTTAAGAATTTTTGTAGAGATACCGTCATAACCCTCACTCTCTGTGTTCTTTAAATTGCTAATAATTGTTTTAATGTCACAAGGTACACTTGGTGCCATGAACAAGGAATCGCATCGATTTAAAATGTGTGAGGTAACATTTAAGCCTGCTTTTGGGTCACATGTAATTTTGTCAGTAAAATAATTGTTGAACTTGTCAGCTATTGTAACCGGATCTGTTATTAAGCCATTATCAATATTTAATTGCTGTATATGGTCTTTGGGAACGTTTAATTTGGTGTTATTTATAATTCCCCATGTCGATTTAGCTTTATTTTTAGAATTTTTAATAAAGT
The DNA here is from genome assembly GCA_019059595.1 of Marasmia exigua. Classification (NCBI taxonomy): domain Eukaryota; kingdom Metazoa; phylum Arthropoda; class Insecta; order Lepidoptera; family Crambidae; genus Marasmia; species Marasmia exigua. The sequence goes on along the minus strand of CM032481.1, from coordinate 284,978 downwards.
AGTCATTCTGTGCCCTTTGAGTTAATCGTATTATCTTTTTGAATTTTTTAGTATAGCTAATAAACCGTGTTTTGTTCTCCATTGATGGTTTCAGTCTACTTTTCCAGAGAAGTTGCCTTTTTATTTTGCTACATAACTTAATTCCTCGCGATATCCAAGTAGGTTTTTTTATCACTGGTATTGTAGTTAGTTTAAATGGAAAACACAGATCATAAAAAAGTTTGAAATCTTCCATGTAAGAGTTAAATGCCATATCAGGATCTCCACTTTTGTAGATGTCAGAAAATGACAGAGAACTGAGGCAGTCTCTGAACTTTGTTATATTCTCAGTACACATGTCTCGTCTCCTTACTCGCCAGTATTTGAAAGTTGGTAATTTAAGAGTAGGACATTTCAGTATTTGAGCGGTGTGGTCTGAGAGTCCAAGTTCTATAACTTCCGCCTCACATGGTTTTTGGAAATTATGCGCAAAGTTGTCGATGCATGTTTGGCTTATTGGTCTAGTCGGTTCTTTCAATGTCAATTTCATATTAAACTTCAGGAATTTCAACACCACTGTGAACTAAGTTTATATTAGATATCCTGACCCGTCTTTGAAAAAAAAGTATTATTTGTGTTTTACTCAAGTTAATTTTTAAATTGTTATTATCTAGCCAATGGATTACAGATGCTAGAGAATTGTTAATGTCTGATTCATATAATTCATAATTCTTACAAGCTATGGTCAAAGTGCTGTCATCGGCAAACAGAGTCATGGGGTGGTCAATTGATTTTGGCATGTCATTTATATAAATAATGAATAGAAGAGGACCTAAGACACTGCCTTGCGGTACACCAAAGTTAACAGTGCGCTCAGCTGATATATACACTTTTTCTTCTTTAGATTTTGGATCAATTCTTGTTATGGCAGTATATTGTTTCCTATTAGTTAAATACGATTTAAATAGTTCTCCTAAGTTTCCTCTAATACCGTAAGCGTCCAATTTTTTCAATAAGATGTCATGCTTTACTAAGTCAAAAGCCTGTGTCATGTCACACAGCACTGAACAAACAGGGTTTCTTATATCTACATTATACATTACATTTTTTAAAAATTCAAAAATTGCCATATTAATAGTTTTCCCTTTTCTAACCCATTTTGCTCCGTACATAGAATATTGCGTTTCTCTAAATATACATATAATTCATTAAAAAAATATTTCTCAAAAATTTTTGCTATTATTGGTATAAGTGCTATGGGTCTATAATTTTCCATTAGTTCTTTGTTACCCTTTTTATATAGTGGCTTTATTATAGATTTTTTAAGACGTTCCGGAAATTTCCCCTCGCTAATAGCAAGATTGACGATGTAGCTTATTGGCCCAGAGATTAAATCAGCTACGGCCTTAAGAATTTTTGTAGAGATACCGTCATAACCCTCACTCTCTGTGTTCTTTAAATTGCTAATAATTGTTTTAATGTCACAAGGTACACTTGGTGCCATGAACAAGGAATCGCATCGATTTAAAATGTGTGAGGTAACATTTAAGCCTGCTTTTGGGTCACATGTAATTTTGTCAGTAAAATAATTGTTGAACTTGTCAGCTATTGTAACCGGATCTGTTATTAAGCCATTATCAATATTTAATTGCTGTATATGGTCTTTGGGAACGTTTAATTTGGTGTTATTTATAATTCCCCATGTCGATTTAGCTTTATTTTTAGAATTTTTAATAAAGTAGTCATTCTGTGCCCTTTGAGTTAATCGTATTATCTTTTTGAATTTTTTAGTATAGCTAATAAACCGTGTTTTGTTCTCCATTGATGGTTTCAGTCTACTTTTCCAGAGAAGTTGCCTTTTTATTTTGCTACATAACTTAATTCCTCGCGATATCCAAGTAGGTTTTTTTATCACTGGTATTGTAGTTAGTTTAAATGGAAAACACAGATCATAAAAAAGTTTGAAATCTTCCATGTAAGAGTTAAATGCCATATCAGGATCTCCACTTTTGTAGATGTCAGAAAATGACAGAGAACTGAGGCAGTCTCTGAACTTTGTTATATTCTCAGTACACATGTCTCGTCTCCTTACTCGCCAGTATTTGAAAGTTGGTAATTTAAGAGTAGGACATTTCAGTATTTGAGCGGTGTGGTCTGAGATTCCAAGTTCTATAACTTCCGCCTCACATGGTTTTTGGAAATTATGCGCAAAGTTGTCGATGCATGTTTGGCTTATTGGTCTAGTCGGTTCTTTCAATGTCAATTTCATATTAAAGTTTAGAAGAAGACACTCTAATTCTAGGGTTACATTATTATTCTTTAATACGTCAATATTAAAATCGCCTGTTAATATTATTTTATATTTTTTTTTATTAATGAATAACGATAGTAATTCCTCTAGTTTGTTAAAAAATAAATTAAGGTGTTTTGAATTTGGTATTCTGTATATACATATAACAATCACTCCATGATCAATTAATTCCATTGCACAACACTCAAATATGCCAGGTAGAGAAATGTTTGATGCTTCATGGATAGGTTTACACTGATGGTTGTTTTTTGCCAAAATGCATGTTCCACCTCTTTTGCAATCTGGTCTGCTGAAGCAAGCGGCCAGATGATAATTAGGAATAGATAAAATTGACTCGTATCCCGACATCATAAAATGTTCGGTAACGCATATTACATCGACGTTAATGTTTTTGTCCAAAAGTTCATCCAAACACACAGAGAGAGTTTCTGATTTATTAATTAATCCTGCAATGTTTTGGTGCATAATACATAGGGAGTGTTTATAAGAATCAGTCAAATTGTGGTCGAAAAAAATCAAAATTAGTCTTCGTCCAATGTTTTTCGACCGATTTATTATCATTATTAATATTCAAATCATAATATATGTCATCATTTAACTGGCTTATTAGCTTTTTTAGATTTTTAAATATATTTTGCATGCCTTGACTATTTAGAGTTCCATTGAACCTGGAGAACATATCATAATCATACGTCAGTTCCCTATTTGAGTCTAGTATGTATGCGTAATTGTGGCTGAGTACATCAAGGTATAGTAAATTGTTGAATGTTTCAACTCTCCAGTTGAACATGGTAGAAAAACCTTTACATTTATAAGTTGGAAGGCAAATTATAATATTAGTATTTTTAATCAATTGCAAGCTATTTCTTAACTCTAGAATCTTGTCAAAATAGTTTCTGGTGGTGGCGAAGTCATGTTCTCCGATGAATAGGATACAGTAGTCTCGAAATGTATAGTCCTTCAATTTTATGTCTATATTTTCTGTTAATTTGTTGATACCAGAGTTTGGTGTGAGATAATGTATTAGTTGATAATCTTCAAAGTTGTTCTCTGCAATTTTGAGTACCTTATTTCTTTTATCACTACTGATTATGCATAGTCTTTGTGATACTTTTGTATAATTTTGTTGAATCGAGTTATTTCGCAGTATAATAGTATCATTGCATGTATTGTCACTATTAATTTCTAATGTTATAGTGTTTTTCGATGGAGTTGAAGAACCTTTTTTGCCCATATCTGTATAGTCAAGTATAGTACCTAGATCCACGCTTTGGTTTATATTAGAATTGTTCGACGATTTTTGGTCAGTCAATATCATTTGATTGGTATTGTCGTCATTTCTGTGGCAGTCTTTATACGACAAGTTTCTTTTGACTGCATTGATTGTGAGTTCGTTTGATGTAGTCCTAGGCAGACCTATTTTTCTTGAGGTGTATTGCAACTGCATTCTTCTATATTGCGGTGAGTAAAATTTCACCTGCGTCTGTTCATTTCTATTGTAACTTGTAGATGCTACTATGCCAACTGATTTGTATCGTTCTATTTTAATTTTATACTCATTTAATTGTTTCTTTAAAGCACTATTTTCGATGTTTAGGTTTTCTATTTCTTTATTGGCAATCTCTAGTTCCATATTCAGTTTGTTCACTTCTTCTGATGATATTAGAATTTCATCTCTATTGTCGATGCTATTAGGTAGACTTTGGTATGAAACTTCCATATCCTCCTGCTCACTATCGGTCAAGTTCATATAATGACGATTGTGTCTTCTTTGTGTATTAATATTTTCATAGCCCTCCATTTCTTTTATTTTTTATCAATGATTTTGTAATTTATTTTGTAGTTATTATGGATTGATACCAAATAACTAATTACAAAATATTTCTTGTTTTTTTTCTCGTCCAATCCAGATTCGATCTTGCAACCTTTGAGTTTTGACGCCCGACGCTGTTACCATTCGGCTACGGAGGCAATTATTTGAGCGCCGAAAATTGCCTATTAGTTGTTGACTTAGAGCACAAGCATCCTTATGTCAGAAAATTATTGTATGCTGTTTTATCGATCTAATGTTTTTAGTTGCCAAAAGGTGTCACCACATTGTATGTCGTGGCAATGACTTATTTTGGTTTGTTTACATTTGTTATGGTGTTCGAATAAAAAACGGTTTTCGTTTTTTACGGTTCAATAAAATCATTGTATTCCATACAATAGTTATTTTTTTATGTAATAATCGTGAATCAAACCTTGTGTCGGAGCATTACTTATCTCTTGTGCCACATTAAAATCGTATTTTTCGGTTAGATATGGGAAAATGTCACTGCTTTCTGCCTTGAATAATTATTCACTGTTTTCATGGTAAGTCTTTTATATTATTCTAGGATAACACTGTCACTGGTGAATTGAACATAAACCTTCATATTTTTGTATGATTTGTAGTGAAATAATTGCAATTTCTATTTATTTAAATAAATTTGCACGGAGTCGATCTTTACGTTAGCTTTGACAGCTGACAGCCCTGCTTACTACTATTATGTTATTAACTTTCAAGATATTCGAGTGAGGGTGGCCTATTCTACTCTGCCGGGGACCACACGGCAAGCCGTCTGCCAAGCGTGGTGAGTATGGCAATTACCCCTCTGTGATTGAGGGAGGTCCGTGCCCCATCAGTGGGGACTTAAATGGGCTGACGATGATATTACACTAAATGCCTACATAATATTCCTACTTAGATCTAAAAATAGTTGTGAGTGATTTTTATCACTGTTTCCAACTATTCAGAAACTAGAATAGAATCACTAGATGCACAGAGTAATCACGAGATACTTCCTATTATGACTCGTAGTATGTATGACAATTGTAGGGAATGTCTCGTATTAGTTCAAAATGAAGTTCTTTCCAAAGATACATTTGGGATGATATCCTGGTATAATAGATGGTGGTCGGTATCGGCGGTTGCTAATGGCACCAGCTCGGCACAGCGCGGGGGGGTGGGCCGTGACTCGGCATCGCGGACGGTCATTTGTAACCGCGCTGGCAAGCTCACGAGACCGACGTGTCATACTGACCAGGACTGCAGTTAAATTTAGAGATAGGTGTACAAAAAAAATGGTATCAAGAATACTAGAGCTGGCTGGAAAGAAGCAATCGTAGCAATCTTTGGCGAACAGGTAGCGTTCGTTTGGTAGCACCTAGCATCATGATATAAACAATAATAGAAAGACAAATACGAGTGTTTGAGAGTGCTTGGGTTACCTTGTACAAGATACGTAGGGTTACCAAAACAGTCTGTCGAATTTTTATACAGGCTGTCCTAGAATCAGTCTCAAGGACGTAAACGAGCACTAATTCGTGAAACAAGAAATACTAGGATACGTCATTACATAAATAAAATTAGGAGAATATTTCTAGCAACTGCAGTTTAAACATAGGGCATGCATATTTTCTGATATAAAAAATGCAATTGGTAAAATACATGATATCGATTTATTCCAAATATTTTTCTGAAAAACCTTATGACTGTTGTATGATTCCAGTTTGACCTCGATTTCTGGGACAGCGGGTGCATAACACTTTCGTCAGCTGCGAGACGCACCACACACTTGTGTCGAACACATTCAAACTCGATCTGTACCTCAATTACTAGCTTGCTACAATATCTTTGTCTATATTATCTGTGGCATTGACCCTTGCGTATACGACATAATGATGAGCCACCTGGTTGCAGGGCGGTAGCATATCCACTAGTTTGAATGGCGGAAACTTGGCAGCCTAATTGCGTTAACCTGTTTGATACGAGACCACCTGTTGGTTCCTAAACTAGAACATAAATTGCGGTTGGACGGAGAGACGCTTCCAGAACCGGCTTGACCTGGATACGAATCCTGGCTGATTAATCCCCTGCTTCTGGCACAAACAAACAACCTTTACTTTCGGTAAAGAACACAGTTCACTCTCGCAAGATAAACTATTTGATTCTCAGATATCACTATGTGGCTATCTGCCCACTTGTCCGTGCTCATATTTGAGCCATATGAGCCATTTCCTTGTCATGCGGATTTTCTTTTTTCACACGTACACGTACACGTACATGGAATACGGATTGGCTGTAGGTACAACAAGCGGGCTGGAATGCTCATCACAAAAAATCAGGTCTTACTGCAAGTTAGATCGCGCCCCTATCATAGGATTCGCGGCGAAATGAAGCATCCTCTCTACCCCCGCTGATCGCACTTCATCTGCCACAGATTAATGGCCCCCATCGACGCAGCCGTCCATCGCCCCATCGCGGCATCGCTGCCATTGGCGCGGGCGACGAGCGTCGATAATGTTATTATCAGCGACGCTTATTCCACTTATTCGGTGGGAGGACGTCGCATCAACTCACTTTTACGACTACGACTTTTATGATTGCTCCACTAAATGTTGGTTATATAAACACTAATTCGTACATGGTTATAACTTTAACGGCATAAGGTAAGAGTTCACTTTTAGTGTTATAATGCCGTAGAAAATATCATAGGGAAAAAGTAGTTTTTGGTTACGAAAATTCGATAGGTACATTATAGACCATGCCTTACCTACACAAGTAAAAACAGTATGAAATCCGTCGTTTCGTCATTTCGTAGTCGTATTTACATAAATACGACTTACGACTACGGGAAGTAAAAACTTCAAAAATGTACGTAAAGTCACGTAATTTATTATAAATGTTTTTTTTTTAATCTTATAAGTTTGATTTAGCAATTATTCTCCGAGATAAGGTAAACCCTGTACGTCGTAACAGCGCTAGTGACGTTAATGCATCGCCGATAAGCGAGAAGTGGTACGATTTGTCTTCTCAGAGCCAGACAGGCCAACACCGCATGCACGAGTATAAAGGACAAGGTAAAGAACGAAACAACTGCATGAGTAAGAAATACTACACGTGTACTTAGTGGTGAATAAAACTATAGATATACAGCTTGCTAGTAAGAGCGATGGTATTTCAGTGGTTTAGATCAGTGGTGCGATGAACTCTTGTGTTTGTTCAGTGTCTGGGAGTAATATATGTATTTAAATATATATTTGTGTTCCTCTATTGTCTGATATCTCTAACACAAGTGCTTAAGCTACTTAGTACGGAATCAGGTGGACGTACCTATGAGATGTTGTGAGATCCCGCCGTCCAGTTCTGGGGTTGTGGTTCAAATCCGAGCACGCACCACTGGATTTTTCAAATCTATTTGCGTATTTCTACCATTGAAACATATTGAGGGAAAACATATTGAGGAAACCTAGGTACACATATCGTATAGTTTCTGAAACGTGTAACCATGATTCACTAGGTCTAGTTAAAGGGTTGCGAAGTTCAGACGGCAGTCGCTTCATTATAGTTACCAGATGATGAAAACCCTGAATCATGTCTGCTCGTACCCTGGGCTTCAAAGCGACAGTTTTCGACACATCGACGCTACCGGGATTTTCACGCTAACATGAGGAGGGGGAAAGGGGGGACATATACTTGCTATACGAGTATAATGTATGTAGGCAAAGCAATAAACGGTAAATCTATCGTAAATAGTATAATGGTTGCGAAAGGGATTAGACGTCTGAAGCGCAAGTCTAAAGTGGATGGAAGGGTAATCAGCCCCGTCTTAGTCATGTTTTACGACCCTTGAGCCTAGGTTTACTCTAAGTACCTAACTCTCAGGCGGATGCTGCTGTTTGTCAGACAAAATAGAGCTTCTTTGTTTACCACGAAAATAAATAAGGCTTTATTATACCACTGAAGAAGCGGAAGTAGCCAAATAGCTAAGAAGGATCACCTGATGGTTAGCGATTTCCACCGCCCATGGACACTCACAACACAACTGCCAACCTTTAAGCCCCCTTTCCCCCGAATTAAGCCTGCGGTACCCTCACTTAAGCAGCGAAACACAGCTAAGACGTTGCTTCACGCCGGTTTTCTGTGAGGCCGTGGTACCTAGCTTCATAAGCAATTTTGGTGGGATCGTTATAAATACCAGTAACTAATAGGTAAAGCAAAAGGTACTCTAATGTTTAAGTCAAACAATCTACATATCATTAATAAATAAAGTTTGGATGGATTTTTTTTATTTTAATATGAAAAAGGTGAAAAGACGCAATTTGCAAAACAGATAAGAGCGCTAGTGGCCATTTGTACAAGTCTAGCATTTTCCCAAGAGCGCCATGAACAAGTTTTGGGCGGACGCGAGGGTCGGACGTGACCACTCCACGCGCCAACAAATGAATACCAACAAATCAAAGGGCATTGAAATCCGGCGCTATCGCCGCGTTATCTTGTCGGTGGGTTTATTAATAAACCAGATAAAACGCTGTAATTAATACCAATTTAGATGAATGCCGCAATCCACTCCAGTACCTAATTTAGGCTACTTGACTTAGCTTTGATACGTACCCTTTATGAACGTAGGCGTTCTAGACGAATGCCTTCTCTATTGTTGTGTATAAACAAGTTATGGCATGTATTACGTTTCAAGTTTTGAACTAGGACAGTGGTAGCAATCGCAGCTTGCTTGCCAGCTCGGTCGCAATGAGCTTCTCCATTTTTGTGATAAAACAGTTTATACTTCAATTTCAAGACATGAATTCTACAAACTATTTAGTTGAACAAGATATTATTTGGGTCGTAGAATACCTAAGTACTAGTAGCTAGAATGGCAGCAAGCATATTATGTCTGGCGTATTTATCATTTGCTTCATTTACATACTGGGCTTGTTGTAACTATATTATAAACTAAGCAGCTATGTACAGTTTGAACAATTTGAGAATAAGTGGAGTTACAATGTAAAATAATAAATAAATCAAATTACAACATACTGTAAAATGTCTTTCATTTATATTGAACCAAGCGTGTTTAAAATAAGGCCAGAAACAATTTAAGATTTTTATATTTGATCTGTACGCACTACATGGTACCTACTACCTGCGATGTTGCTCCTATAGTTTAAATCAATTCAATGCATTGATTTGAAACCAAATCAAAAGACGTTTTGATTGACCAAAAAAAATTTACACAATAGCTATAATAGAGATAATTAGTCTATGACATTACCGTGTTATAATTCGTAGTTGCGTCCAAATCTGTCACTTCGGAGTAAACTTGGACCATGGTCCAGGATTCGGGAAGTCTGGCAATTACAATGAACCGACTGCTGTCTGAGCTTCGCAATGCTTAGACCGGGGAACCATTACAAGTTTAACATCATTATATTCTCATATTGTACGTATCCACAACTTTTGGTTTTTTGAGAAACTACCTGAGACGTGCAGGTTTCCACACACGATGTTTTCCCTTACCGCCGAGCTAATAATGGCAGAAATAAGCATATAAACTTGAAAAATCCAGAGCTCGGATTCGAAGGCGCGTTCTTATACAATCTAAATATTGAATACGACCGCGCTATTTTTTAATTTTTTTTTACAACATCACATTCATTGATCTGACTCCGAGATAGGTAGCTCAAACACCTGTGTTACGGATATCAGAATCAACAGCGGAATTACAAATATATACATATAATACTTTTCTTTTGTAAATACATACTTATAATACATACAAACACCCAGACCAATACAAACAGAAATGTTCAAACACACAAATGTTTGTACTGTGCGGAGATCGTACCCTCAACCCTTGGACCAAAGGCAGCGCTCACTACCACTGTTCCAAACGGGTAGTCATTGTAAGAGTTTCTGTAAACAACTCCTTTCGTGCGTCCATCAGAAATAATCTCGTTTTTAAAGCTGTTTTGTGGCTAAAGTTGGTCCTGTGTTGGTACTAAGTCCTTCCGAATGTTAGTGCTTCAGTATTAACGAGCGACCATGACTGCGTACCTACACTCTACAGTCAAAGGTATCGTAACTTTATGGGCGTAGTTAGGAGCCGTTCATATATCGGGTGATGTTCTTTTTTTACCCCCCCTTCCCCGTGGTGATATTTGGTGAAGTCTGTTACTACTCCTCCCCACGCCGAAGATCATGATTGTTTTTTTCTACATACTAAGATGTGTTTAAAACTAGTTTGATCGAATCAAATTCTAGAAAATTAAGCATCAGTTTATGAAAAAGGTGAAAAAAAAGACAACCATAAAAAATATCAAAAATTGCGGGTGGTTTTAGAAAGATCAGTTATAATATAATAGAAAAATAATAATTTATACAACCCGTGCGGATAAAGAATGGGATCAGAAATGGCGGCGCAATTCTTTATCCGCACAGGTTGTACACGTGATATCTTCTGAATGCCCCCTCCCCCTGGTGATATTTAATGACTTATTCTCGGACCCCGTACTTTTGGGCCTCACACGATTAATGGACGGCCCCTTAGTGCGAGTGCGGCGCGTGCGTCACTGCCGGGCCTGCGGGCTGCGGGAGTCCGGAGCGCGGTACTTCGTGGTTAGCATCCACCTTCGTGGCTGCAAACGGCGCAATTAACCCGCTTCCACGTTATTTATATGCCCATCGCAGTGCGCACGCGCGTACTGTTTAACAGTTTCCCAATATTCAAGCTCTAGTAAACGATTGACCTATCTTGTTGATCGTCCTATTATTAAGGTTTGATCGCCTCGGTGGCGTAGTGGTTAGTGGATCGCACTATAAAGCGACCGAAGCGTCCCGGGTTCGATCCCCGGGTCGAAATTCTTAGTGTCAGGCTGGAAGTGGCCGGTCTTGTATCCATGCCTCGGAAAGTACGTTAAGCCTTTGGTCCTGCGCCCAATCCCTCTCCGGTCGTTTCAACCTGGTGTCCCATCGGAATAGGAGGGCTTACGCTCCTTCCCTTAGGAATAGAGCTTATTCCCTTAGGAATAGAGAGTGTACTTGTGTTCGTGCACACACTTGAGCACTATAATATATCCTGTGTAAGTGGCTGATCGTTGAGATTGGACGCCGTATCCGTTATCGGTTGGAGGATATTATTATTAAGGATCATAAAAACAGAGAATTATTATAAGTTTATGAATTGTAAATGGCGTTAAAAATTAGGCTGCAAAGAAAAACTCAGTTGGTACTAAGCAAGTATCCTTTTCTTGTGTTTATTTGTTGCTTATGAGAATCAACCACAGGACTATATTTTGAAAGATAGATAAACTCACCCGCACAGACAAACTCACCCGCTGGAAGTGTCTACCTATGTCTGCTCTTTCACAAAGAAAATATCGCTACATGCTAATATTTCTATTCCTGGAATAGGAATATTTGAAACGTGACTGTGGGGTGCCAAAAAGCTTTTCTATACACATGCATTCAGAGTTTAGACTTTACATGCAAGTCATGCTCTTCTCAATTTGTAGAGAACGAATCGCTGCGGGAGGTATCAAAGTAGCTCTACCTATATTATTTGGTCTGAAATAGATATTGCTGAATTATATATATTTTTTATAGTATGGCTCTACCTAAAGATATCTTGCTAATGTCAAGTAAGTTATTAATAGAAGTGAGTAGTCAATAGTCGAAGTCAGTCAGTTATAGTCACTCGATAAAACGCCGGTGTTTTACGTTTTATCGACCTACCGATTCTGCCGATACCAGTAAAAATAAATCGCGGGTTTTAAGACTATATTAGGTCCAAGCAAGTTGTCACGTGACATCTCACTCGACACAAAAACATAGCAGTGTTAAAAACGATACAATTCAACGATTTCCTATTATTAAGACCATTCCACTTACATTGCACAAATAAACACCAAATTTGTTCACTAAAACCACTAGTTACTAATTTGAAACCTTTGAATTACATCAGCCCACGCGGAGTGTTTTAGTCCAGTATGGCTGGAATATTCCTAGTATTAATTCTATTCTTGCTTGTCAAAACTTATTTGAAATATGAGTGTTTTGACTGTTGCTGCACCGTGACGGCGTCGGCGACTCCGGCGCGGCGGTAACGGGCGAGATAAACCGCTTTGTCTGTCCGACGCCATAAAACATTCTCTATCAGCTCCAATGAAAGTAAACGCTTTGTATAGGGACCAGACGTGCTAATTTGTGGAGAACTTTCAGCTGACTAAATCCTTCACACAATGAAAGAAGTCTTAATTCTTCATAATTAACTTTCAGCGATTAAAGCTACTTTAATTTAAAATCTTTGGGCAAGAAGTTTTCCTTGAAGCTGCTAGTTAATGCGAATGCATTCTTGTAAGTTTATCTGCACCTTCTGATGTAGTATCTATATGTCTCCTCCTCATGTTGCGTATAAGCTTAAACTGCCTTCTTATCTTTGCAACGCTTTAACAGGAGAACTAGATCAACTGAACCATAGTTCAACGTTTCAGAAATTATCCGAAATGTGCAGGTTTCTTTCCGTAGCTATCCCTCACCACCGAGCTAGTGGTAGAAATAGGTACGCACACAGATTTAAAAAATCTGGAGGTTTCGAACCGCGAACCCCCGTTTGGACGGTGTGTTCTTATCCATTGAGCTACCATCGCTTTTGTGTAGTAGATGTCTATGGGCGGTAATAGTTTAAGGTATGGTAGTGATCATTAGGCTCCTTTCGCTTAAAAAAAGAATTAGTTATTGAATTATCAGTAAGTGACAATACTTACAGTACTCGAATGTTAGGCGTGTTGGCGAAGGCCCGCTCGTCGATGTGCATGATTCGGTTGCGCCGAAGCACTCTGCAACAAACAACAACATCAGCAACACGATCAACGAACAAAATACCAGCCTTACATAGCTACAGATATAGGCGAGGATATCACGTAGAATAGCATCTGTCTATCACGTCAAAGCCAGCATGATTGGAATTCCTGCCCGCACGGCATTCCGTGGCTTTGTTACGAGTTAGCCGGCAGGTATCTCACACAGGAGCCAATTACTCGCTTCGTTCCCATCGATACAACGAGTAACACAACGAATCACGTCCGAAGATCGCTCGTAATTGAACCGTTTGAAATAAAAAGAAAAAGAATTTACAAAATAAACTGCAAATGGATGTCGTAAATTGCATTTTATTTACATTGGCGCTTTCACCGATGCGATAAAACTATCAAAGACACTCAAGCAGGTCAGTCCAGGAAGCCGTAGGTGTATTTAAAAATACGAGAAATAAATGTGCAATAAATAGGTCGAGTGCGGTATATTTAGGCATCGCAATCGCATCGCGTCTGCGGTACCGGATAAGGTGAACCGACCACCTGTTAGATATTTCACTCCCGGTGAGATCAAAGGAGCTTGTAAAGCAATATAGAGCGTTTGTAATACTTTACACTCGGGCGCGTGAAATATGTACGAGACTAGGAGTGTAACGCTAGTGAGAGCAAGTTCCTTTCGCAACTATCCCAAAGATCGGGATAATCCCAACATTGAATTACCAGTAATGTCTGTTTACTTTTACTAATCTTCCCACCTTATACTTATACCTACTTAGTAATCGAATCGTAGAATTATAGCAGCATCCTAAGTCTATGATGTCCTTCTTATTTTAAGTAAACACTATTCAAAGGACAAAGATCGAGTAAACAGTGTTTTAATTAATTTGCTATTCATATTTCCAAAGGGCCTGTTTTCAGTGTTGTAATATTTATAAGTGCCTCTACATTATTAATCTACACAGCAAGTACTAAACCATGATGCCAGAATAGCTAACTAATTCAAAAACACCATTAAATCTTTCGGATGACATTCCATCCGAAAGATTTAATTTATCTGTATGATGCGATGCGGCGGTTACAGCGGCAACAACAACATACATTACAACTAAACGGAAACTGATACAAACAGTTCCACTCAAATGTATTTTCTTCTAATCCCTCATTTCCTTTTTATGATATCATCCATCTCTCTTAATGGAGCAATCCTCCACAAATTTGGCAAATCCATGATTATGTTTGGGTGATCCTCCGGAGCATGAAGTCAGCGGTGTGTCGTCTAACTATTAAATCGCTGCCATAAATATGAGGCGGAACCCCATCGCAACTATAATGAATGGTGTCTCTGCGCTCATAAACCACCTCGAAGTTATGGGAGAATAGAGGCTTTCAGCCCGGGATTCCAGCAACTTAACCGCGATCCCGAGATTACGGGATTTCTCCGCAAACAATTCCATGTTTCTGGAGTAAACTCATTTTATCATAAAATAATGGTATCTGAAAGTATATGACATATCTTTTATTTATGACTCGAATAGACGATCAACAAATTAATTTTTTCTTTATTCACTTCAATAATTTTGAATGAGTTTATATTCACTGGGCCACACCAGGCACAAAACAATACCTATCACAACAGTTGTAACAGATAAATTATTATCATACGAAACACATTGTTATTACGTGCGAACTACAATATCACTGTCAGTAGTATAGTGCTACATTATGTTTTAATATAGACACGAACATATTGTCACTAAAGCGTTAGTTAAATGATTGCTTTCCGGCGATGATAGATATACCGCTACAATATAGCTACATCATTCAAGTTTGCTTTACCTACCTACCGCCGGACTTGTGCCACACCAAGTTTGTCACACTGGCTTGACTACGAGTAAGAACTTTGTTAATTTTAGAAAAAAATAGAACTCACACATCTTTAAATGGAAAAAAATCACTACAAAATCAAGTGAACGAGTCAGAGTTTTATCCATCCGATACCATACAGTGTGACAGAACTCGGCGAGAACACGAGTCAGAGGAACCCAATAAAATACATTTCGCACAAAATCTTATGAGTGCAGTTAAATAAATAGACTAGTAAGAATATAAACCTCCATTAGCCGTTACTCGTATATTTAAGTCAACGCATTCAAGCTTTCAGTTCTCCCCCTAATAGAGATGTATGCGCGGCCGGGATCCGGGATAAGCATCTCCCCGTGTGACGTATTACGCTATAACTCAGCGCCGCGTAAGCGCAGCAAGCAAACATTAGGGGAGGCTTGTTATTCGCGGTGACGTCACGTAATCGCTGCATCACGCGGCCGACTCGAGTGCGACTCGCCAGGGAAGTACAACTCACCAGGAAAATTGGGGGGAAAAATCTTCTTCTTAAGTGAATTATCCGGGGTACACAAATAGCGCTGTTTTATTTATTAGTCGATTATTTTTACGGCTGCAGGGAACAATTGAGAACAGACATATTGCATTGATTTATGTATGTTTTAGTTATATTAAGTACTTTTAAGATTCACGAAGGTCCAGGGGTAGGTACTTCAGAATACACCTACTGATATCAAGACATGGAAGATGAAGTAGATGGAATGTGTTTTTCTAAGAATATCCAACTCAATCTCTTTAGGTTATGGCCTAGGCTTTTTAGCACTAAACTTTCATATTGTCAAGAAGCTCCTCTATATTTCATCGGGATAAACGAATTAGAACTGCCAAGGTGTTGTGGATCGATCATTTTGTCTGGGTCAAGATTTTTCATCTTGTACGCGCTTCATGCTTGTTACGTTATATTTTATGAAAAGGATATAATATATCACAAGATGGATGAGGTGTGTAGGTAAGCTTGCAGTATCATACATACCTACATTTTTTTTAAAGCTAGAAGCGACAAACGAGCAAGCGTGTAAGTGATCAACGCCACCCATGAATATCTGCGAAACAGAGAGACCGTTATGTGTTGCCGGCCTTATAAAGTAAGTACGCTCTTTTCGGGAAATACTACTGAGTACCAATCCGTTCCTACCTAAATTTTACTATCTTTCCTGCCTGATGTCACGGTTGCATTTGCTAAGTGGGTATGAATTTCGCAGCATATCAAAACGATAAGGTCACGGGTAATAATTCCTATGAGGAAATCACATCTTTATTAAAATGAATTCCTAAAAGCGTCAGATATTCGAAGGAGCTTAAATTAATAATGATGACTAGGTAATTGTTTAACTTTTTATACCTCCACGTTTGACTGTGACGTCCGCGCCGAGTGTCGTCTGCTAGACGCTATCACATGCCCTAATACACAGTCGCGGTTGTTCAGTCCCGGCACGCGGATACTTCGTAAATACCAGTTCCATCGCTTCATTGGGTAGGGCAGAGGTCGGGTGGTGTTGACGGAAGCCAGTAGCGGATTGCGTGGGAACGTATCGGAGGATATCACCGCTGAACTGGTGCAGGGCGCCGTCGCCCGCTGAGCCACGCCGCACGCTGCTCGATGCTTATTGCATTACAGGCGAACATCGTCGTTGTGCAAGTGAAAAACAAGATTATTTTGAATAACTACAAGGACAAAGAAATTAGTATTCCGAAGATTATATTACACTGTGTTTTTTTGCGAATATCTTACAGTACTTCATCATTATGGCACTTAAGTGAAGTATTATGTTCCATAAAATAACTAGAGGTAGTAAAGTAGGACAGGAATATTCATAGTAATTCTATTTGCCCGAGTCCCACCCAACCAACATTTCAGAATAAAATCCAACGTGTAAAAGTAAATTCGGACTTGTATTATTAATGCTTGTTTGGGTGCTGGAAATATTTATTTGGTTCGAAATAAAAATGCCGAGTGTTTTTACGGCCGCGACGTATCGTAATAGCATCTTATCTCAGCATTACAGAGTTCTAAAGAGGCTTTAATACGACGCCAATGCTGATGTACACAAACGAAAGCAAGGAGATGAGGGCTTTACTTATAATAATATGAAATTGGTGTTATTTTTCTGAGCACAGTAACCTGTTCGGAACGAAGGCCTTGATGTGTCCGTCCGTTTGGTAAAGACCTATTATTTTCCACAACCATATTATAAGTACAGCCCTCATCTCCTTGATTTTGCAATACTTTTGTGATGTTAGGTACGCGTGGAAATGAGGTCAAACAGCCTTCGCGTCGTGATATACTTTAAACCTATTAATTAGTGCATATTTCGCCGTTGGTACAATCGGGCGCACTCATCTACATAACATTTCATCCAAAATTAACATTGCGAGTAGTTTTAACACGTACAATTTAAGAGCATTTGTGGAACTTTTAATAAACTTTATTTATCTAAACTCTATCACTCAACTCAAACAAACCTCCCCAAGGTCAGGCATCAACGACTCCTTTAATAAGCAAAAAGTCACGATACTATATTTTGATTTAAGACTATATTTTAAGGTTTACATTAAATATAAATCAGATATTATTGTATTTGTGATGTAAAATAAAATCTTGAAAATGGCCCTTATTACTTGGCAGATTTGTTTGACTTTTTAATGAATAAATATTTCTGTCTGAAAAACTATCTCACACGTTCCTAAACGTTGTTAGGAACGTGTTCCTACATTAAAGTACAGTTAATTATGGAGTAGTAGTATTAATATGTAGTTACTTTTACAAATTAAAAGAAAGTAAGTGTCTAAGGTAAGAATGTATAAAATTATTGTATTGCGTCGTAGTCTTAGTTGTGCGCGTATTTTGTGTGTGTTTAAAAAGCTCGAATTTGTCATGTATGTACCAATATAATGGTATATCTGCCACATAGTCCACACATCGTTCAATATATATTATACGTGTATATACTTATAGAAATTTATTTACCTATACACTCACTCGCAGCCAGGTCCCACCAGAATACCAGCGCTATTTGTATCTGTGTCGTGTCGTGTTATGCCTATTGTACATATTTACTTTTTCTGTGTTGTGATGGTCAACTAATGTATTTCATTTCTTTCAAAGTACGGAAAATACAAGAAAATCACCATACATAACGGCAATTTCATAGGTATCCTATATTTATTTTACTTATTAAAGAGCGATGGTAGCTCAAGTCATAAACACGTACGACTTCTAGACGGGAGGACAGAGATTCGAATGCGAGCATGCTCCTCTGTATTTTTGAAATCTGATGATTCTAGATTCAGAATATGTAACCATGATTCAGTTGGTCAGGTTACCCTGTTTAAAGGATGCGAAGTTCAGACGGCAGTTGCTGCATTGTAATTTACCATTTACTAAAACCTGGCTTATAGTCCAAGGGTATCCCGGGTTCTTAAGCGACAGCTTTGAATGCCACGGAGTAACTCGCTGAGATGAGATGAACGACCACGCGATATTCAACATTACATGCAGTATTGTTTTACTAGCAAACTAAATAAATCCAATAACTATTATGTCACAACAATGGTTTATTAATCCCAGGACTTTGCTCGACCGAATCGCTAATTTATTCCTGTAACACCTCAACACCATTAACATACTACGAAGGCCGACGTTTTGTACTCGACTAATTTGCAATTCACATTCGCTGGCTTTTCATGAGTGACCAACGTTAGCTTCCTGTTTTTCAAAAATGTGAAAATGTACAAGTATTTGCCACAAGCGTTAAGCTACATAACTCGGCATGATTGATGGACATGAGAAAATTCCTCAACAGTACATCCTGGATAAACAAATGTGGGCCTTAACCTGAGAACCAGGTGTGATTTTGTCCAAATACCTTGGTGTCCGAACATGCACCTCTGAATTTTTCAAATTGATGTGCATATTTCTACCATTAGCTCCGAGTTGAAGGAAAACATCGCGAACACAAAATTGTGGATATCTACAATATTTGAGGTAATTATTACAATCGTGTAACCGTGACCCTTTTGGGTGGGTTCCCCTGTTTAAGGGTTGCGAAGGGCAGACGGCAGTCACTTCACTGTAATTACCAGACTCCCCAAATCCTGCATCACGGTCCAAGCGTACCCCAGGCTCCTGAGCGACAGCTCTCAAACACAACTGGGAATTACAATATATATCAATAATATAAAATGAGGACCTTGGAGTCAAAGGCAAAAATGGTGTCAACATTTCACAATCAGAACAAAAAGAGCCAATTTATCACCGTCAATAAAGTGAGGCCCGTGCTCCAATAGTTTGTTGAAAAAGCTGATAAAGAACAAGGAGGATAAGGGAGTAGGCTCGCAAAAAACAATATCTGTAGGTGATTATGTATGATTTGGCGCCTATCGAGACGACGCGGGCGATAATAAATCACCGCCCGCGGAGAGCGCGAGGCGCAGAGGGGCGACGGCTGAGATTACTGCCTAAAGGCACAGTACTACAAGATACTTTAGGAAGTCTCTTGTTAAAATGCAGTGCTAAAGGTGTCGGCGGAGTTAGCTTAGGTGCTGTAAGGAGTCTGTTTCTGATCGCGGTAAAATCCTATTATCACTAGGTTCTAGGATTAAACGATACATAATTGTACATATGTTTTTTTATCCTTCCATGCGGAAGGTCGAGGTTCGACCATACATCTCTGGATTTTTCAAATGTATTTGTATATTTTTCTCGAAATTGTGGATACGTACAATACGAGATAATGATTATGAACCGTGCATGGATCACGGTTACATGAAACCGTGATCCAGTAGCTCTGGTTTCCCTGTCTAAGAATCGCGAAGGTTCGACGGCAGTCGCTTCAATATAATAATAACCAGACTTCCCGAATTCAGGATTATGGTCCAAGCGTAACCAACCAACAAAGCGTAAAAAAGCGACAGCTTTGGACGCAACTGGGAATTACACGCTAAAATGAGATGAGACACTTCTTCGAACGAGTTCCACCCACTTCCTAAGTCTAGAAGTAGAATGTAAGCTTTAATATTTTAAAACTGCATTAGGTAAGCGCCAAAAATGGATTTCGAAGGAGCCATCCGCCCCGGTAGCCGCGGCGCGGGTAGTACCATTCGTGCCTTCTGTGCTCCGGCTACTCATTAGCCCCATACATATGTATGGCCGAAGAGTTCGCTTCATAATGGCAACGGGAGATTTATCCTTCGGCCCCCGTCATCTAACGCACTGCGACGTTACACTTTTCTTTAGTTGGTGGGAGCATGGGCCAGGTGGCGACAGGGAATACCGGAGGTAAGTTTAATAAATCTAGAAGTTTATGAAATTAGGTTACTGACTAAGATGTTAATATAATGAGTCAGTAGGCAGTGAAAGCGTTGACGATATGTTGATATTTACAATACTACTAATGGCTTCCTAACCGATATCTCGGCGACTAATCTCAGGATCAGCAATCGACACACGTAATTCCCAAATATGTGCACGGACATGCTCATATTTTGATGGGACACGCGTAAAACGCACGATCGGAGAGGGATCGGGTTAGAATCCAACGGCTTTCCGAGACACGAGTGGAACAAAACCGGTAACTTCCAAACTTCGGGCAGACAGACATTTTTTTATGTAATATATATCGTGGCCTGACCCGATATCGAACCTACGAATACAAGTGCAGCATTTGCTTTATAGTGCGACCTACTCAACTGCACCGAGGCATTAAAAATTGCACACGTGCTTAAAACTGTAAGTTTAAGCTATAGGTGCAAAACATTCTATAAACTAAATGATGTACGGAATCCTAACTGCGTAAGTCAATTAAGATGGCCCGTAATACGAACGCCTGTCCTGTTAGCATCCCGATCATGCAGAACCCCCAAGTTTCATGGTCATCTAAAACAGTTTAGTTACACAGTCGCGTGAAGACGACCTCACTCAAACGTTGCTCAATGCTCGTCCCGTCTCCGCTCAACTTATCCAAATTAAGCGCCCATTAATCATTTTAATCTGTAGCTTATTCTGGACTAATGTAAATGTTTACACGAAGTTTAGTAAATCTTTGGTAAGTGCCAAATTATGTCATTAATAAGAAACAACTGCATAAACTTTGCATGAGTATATTAGCCATTAAATTTAATGAAGTGCCACATTAAATACTCTCTTCTAGGGCAATAAAATAAAGAAAACAGTGTGCGTAGTTTCGCTATCAGATCGCCGCGCCGGCGCTGCTCGCGCCATAAAGGCGGAATGGCCGCTATTAACTGTCACAATGTTTATCGGACGCACGTAATGAATGCCACCGATAAATTTCTAATTTTCCTTTCTAGTTAGTTAGTCTTTCCCTGGATGCTTGAGGTCGGTGACCCCGCGCCGTCCGCCCTTCCTCGACTTAGTGAGCTTCAACACTAGACTACCTACTACTAAGTACTATGCGATTTTGACAGCCACAGGGCTCCCTAACGACTGTACGATGACTCTTCTGACATTTACCCAAAAAAGGAAACACTGTGTAGTATCAGATCAGCAGAGAATACGATACATCAACAATTGTGTTCCGAGGGTTCGAGGTCCAGATAATCTTTGATTCAATGGATCATAATAATGACAGTTAGCTCAAAAACAATTGAGTACGTAAAATAGATTTCGTCTTCAATAGCAGAATAGGAACACATCTAAGACGGCTTAACGTGCTTTCTGAGGCACCGGCGTACAAGACTTGAGAATGACACGGAGATTACCAATTAAAACAAAAAATTCAGAGGCAGCGTGGAGGGAATGTCCTACTGACGGTTCGGTTGTGGAATTAGGAGGATGATGGCCGAATATCTATCCAACCGGGTTTTAGTAGACACGAGAGTGACAATGTCAGGCGGCAAGTAGCTACCAACGGGCGGTAATTATGCTAATATCCACGCGCCTCGACCGCCCGCGGACGCTCACAAAAAATTGATAACCCTCGTAAAAAATGGATTTTCCGCTCCACCGCTTTATTCCATATAGTCTCACTTTATGCCGCGATGTGGTTCCACTCGAGTGTATTTTGAGTCGCGATCGCACGCGGAATTTCGTCTTTAATCTCAGCTCAAGTTTACGATGTGATTATGTCTGATTCTGCAACGATGTGCAACCGTCGGGTGCAGTCCATTGTGGGACAGTGATGCAGCTTTTCTCTTGTCCTCCTCATCAGCGTGTAATCTCAGTTACGTTCAAAGCTGTCGCTTTGAAATCCGGGGTACGCTTGGACCAGTGATCCAGAATTCGGAAAATCTGGTAAGTACAATAATGCAACTGACGTCTGACCTTCGCAACCCACACAGGGGAACCACAACTAGACCAATATTGGATTACAGTTACACGATCAGAATCATTATCTCAAATATTGTAGGTATTCACAATTTTGAGAAACTATCCGAGACATGCAAGTTTGCTCACGATGTTTTCCCTCACCACCGAGCTCATGGTATAAATATACATAGATTTGACAAATCTAGAGGTGCGTGCTCTTCAACCCAGTATTCAGCCTATAGTATGATTAATAAAATGGTTTGATGATGTCTAAAAGAGTCTCGAAAGACGATACTGCATTACAGCTGTTTAAAAAGGTTAGCCTTAGCTTTGGAAAAAAAAACACTAGTAACTATTTCATACAGCCACATATTTATAAGTGGTCTGCTTGCCAAGAAAGAGAATTCATGCTGATTTCGTATGCATAGACTGCTTTGCAACCTGTCCCGATATAGTAATAAAATAGGCATAGCAAGTTTACTGTTATTTTCCTGCATTGTAGTTAGGGTCATCCGGGAGCAGTAGTTGTCGCAGTGTTGCAGTCGCAGCTCAAACGGCACGTCGCGCCCCGGGCGCAGGAGGCGACGGGCGCCGCGGGGGCGACACGCCGCATCGGGGGCGCCGAACGCCGCACAACTTAATAAACTTCGTGAACTTCACTCGACTTACGAGTCTAAAAATATCTGACCCAAACTTGGGACGCTCTCGCTGTCATATTGAGTTGTGAGAGCATTTGTTACATTAGCGGAGTCAGCGCACTCGCGCGTGGCCGCGATGGAAGCTTAGACCTTGCATATGGATTTAGAGCTTAGGAACGTGGGTCGATTCCGATTCAAACTCGTTAGGCCCCGAGAGCGGCATTTGCTCAGCTGTTTCAGAACAGTTTGAGGTCGACAGTTGGGACCAATTAAAATATTATTGTTGGTAAGATTTGAATAATAATGTGTGTTAAGTTTATTCACTTAAACAAGTAATCATTTTGTGTAGAACTGATATAAACGTACTGTGATTGAGCCACGGAATAAAGTAGAAAGAGGTGTACAAATACAATCTGTCTTTATAAAATTATATTGTCATAAATATTTATATCATAAAAAAGTTATTTACGGGATTTCTACCATACCTATACCTTATTTTTGATTTGTCTGCCAGTAATAACTTAGCCGCAAAAACTGGGCACTTCCGTGACCATGGCGCTTGCAACAGTGCCGAAATATCGGAAACTCAAACAACTCCTTAATTTTATACTTATCGAAGACTGCTCGCTCTGTCCTAATTTTTATTTAACATTAGTATTTAAAGATAGCTGGAATAGGGTTTCATTATTAGCTTTTTTCAAACTTGGCCAATGTAGGGTCAACAATGAAACCGATAATGTGCCGTAACTGTCGCCTCCAAACATAAGAGATGGTGTGATTGTACGTGGATTAAGATCCGGTCGTGAATTTCGATTCGGTTTATCGTGATTGGGAAAACAAAACAGTATTTTCTCAATCACGATGAACCCAAACATTGCCAATAACACAACAAATGCCTCCAGGTCTCAATCAGGGGACACGTAATCCGGGGAGTATTTGCCAGTTGCTCGTTGCGTAAACGCAATATAAGTGGCAAGTCGGTTGCCGGCCTCGTGTGCCCCGGCGATATTGACAAACATTTGAGGCGAATTGGGCCGCGCCCGCCGGGACTCGCAACTAATAGCATCTGCCAACAACAATAACTTACTGAGAATACAACATAAATAAACACGATTTGTGTGGTTACTTTGCTTGGCTAACTTTCGGATGGGCTTATGCGGGGGTTAGTTGTACCAACTTTTCGTTTTTTGGCTATAAAAGCTTTCTCGCTTGATATTATGTCGCGCTCCAGCGGGATACTTATGAGTCATCTAATGAATACTTGATTAATATCATGGTGAAAATGCATTTTACTACTTGCTCCTGTTACTTTTAGCCCCCAATTCCCTATCTAGATATTTCGCACACAAAATAATAAAAAAAAATTATAGCCGAGCCGAACACCATCGGGGTGATTACATCATCCCGACTGCGCTGGCTCGGACACGTGGAGAGAATGGGATAGGATCGTGCAGCCAAAAGAGTCTATCTGGGACGACCAATGGGGCGACGTCCTGTGGGTCGGCCGAGATACCGCTGGAGAGACGAAGTCGCCAAGGACCTCAAAGCACTCAAAGTGCACGATTGGGCGGAATTGGCACAGGACCGCAAAAAATGGCGAACTTTGACGTCGGAGGCCAAGACTCACTTTGGATCGCTGAGCCAGCGTAGTAAGTTATAAAACGCCCTGTTGGTGTAGTGGTTTAAGTACCGGGCCGTGATCCTTTTGGCAAGCGTGGTAATTAAGACTAATCCTATCGTAGTAGCGATGACTTGATTTCTATGATCGAGGCCTTTGCCCTGCATTGGGACAGTATATAGGTTGATACTTTACTTTTTACTTGTTAATATACAATTTTTCTAAATGTGTTCGGCTTTGTTCAATTTGATTAATTCTTGTCTGATTCAAAGGCAACAGAAGAACTGATTTTGCGTTTCCATCGTGATTCCTGAGTGGTGTATAAATAAGCTGCAGGGAGTGATAACGCGTTATCGGGCGCGGGCAGCGCGTGGGAGCTCAATGGCCGTCGCGTCGTGTGATCACACGATCGTGTGATCGTGTCACCGAGGAAGGCTGTCGATGCGTGACGGACTATTGCGACTATTGTGCTTTGACGAGTATTAACGGAGTTTGCTCAGACGACCAAACACGTGTAGGACATCACATAAAAGACGATCCTATGATTAATTAAGGCGCATACATTAGTTGATACGGAGACAACAAGAGAGTCATTTACTCTCTTCATAGACCACATTATCAGTATTCTTAAGGAATTCAATAAATAAAGCAGAATATATTACTATATACTTACAGTTTATATATTTATGACAAATTACAGTGCAAAACTTACCATATCAGTGAAAACTTTTCTAAACAGAATGTTGTTAAGACTTGTATCAAATCGCAGGTCCGTCACAATTATTGTAAAACATGGGAAAAAAACATTCGTTGATACGGTACAGACAACCATATACTAGGTTACTACAATGTGTCAAAATTCTCAATTGATATTGAACCGAATGTGTTTGACACTAAGGTGAAAATCGACTGAAAAAAATTGTCAGTTTAGTATACTTTGACGTAATGGCTGTGCGTACAACGCTGTATTTCACTAAAGTTGTTTGTATTTATATTTTAAATCTATTAATATTTACTCAAGCCTAAATACTAGTGGCAGGCGGAGTCAAACAATAATATATGACAACGACTGTATAATACAAATTAGGATACAAAATTATGTAGAGTTGTTAAGATCCTTCATCATCATCACAGCCCATTTAAGTCCCCACTGCTGGGGCACGGGCCTCCCTCAATCACATGAGGGGTAATTGCCATACTCACCACGCTTGGCAGACGGGTTGGCGAGGGTTTTGATATAAATGCAGAGTCTTCCTTCTCTGGGTGCTGATGATCATGCCAGCAGCTTTACCTTAGTCGCCTTCTACGACACCTCGGTAAGAGTGAGGGTGGCCTATTCTACTCTGCCGGGGACCACACGGCCACTTAACAGAACAGAATCCACGGAATAGGTGGTCTTCCTTTAGGTAGAGTCGTTGTAATAGATTTCCCAAATCCTGGTCCTAGAGCACCCAGGGTTCCGAAGCAACGGCTTTGGATTGAACTTGGGAACATCTGACTGGGATGAGATGTGGTAGAGCTTTGTTTTCTTCATTCGAGACTGAATCAGGACAGACAACATTTTTAGATGTCATAAACATACTACATACAGACAGACCTAGTATATTGTCAAATAAATATGATACAAACAGAAATAGAACTGAAATACTAGTACGCATCATCTCTCTCCCATTGTTCGTTTGTCATATTTTTATTCTGGCAGCGAACAATGTACCTACGTAGTTACCGATACGGTTCTGAATTTAAAACAATAAGAACAAAAGTATCAAGATTAATATTTTGAAAATGAAAATACGTTCCGATAATAGTCTGCCAGTTAGCTGTCGCTGAGATACGGCTGGCAGATGCGAATCAACCTACATACTGAGCTTTGATAAACTGGCAATTTCCTACGAAAGAAAAATTAAATTAAATTTTTACGTTGCTTCATTTTATTTGTATGCCGACCATATTTATAATGACAGCTGTCGAGATGGGCGGACGCGTGATAGTACAAGTTTGAAAGAACTTTACTTGGTCAACCAGTATATTAGTGACGCTAAATGGATTATGATAACCGAATATACTGACATGAATCGTTAGCACAACATTAAACAGTAATTCGCTGAGTGGATTAAGAATCGTTAACTAAATTTTAGACGGTAGAAAAGTAGGCGTTTTATGTTCAACCCCACATTCATAACGGTTTAGTACCGACGATCTAGCCATAGGATACTTAGTTCCTTTCTGCCTTCTTTTAAAGGCTTAGGGGGAGACTATAAAAATCGTTTCATTGGTAGGGGGTAAGAATGTAAACAGAAAAATAGCAGGATTATTTGGTCCGCGGCGCTGCTATTTGCCGAGCAAATGTCTCTGTTGTTTACAAGTACACTCGCACATCGAGTGAGCTCTATCCGAGACCTACGTCTTTCTAGTCGATTGAACTGAGTGCGCGCACAGCCAGACATTTGCGTGCGAGTCTGTCCGTCCCGTCCCGCCGACGCAGCGGGACGCGCCGGGACAGCGGGACGGGGTAATGACCTGCGCAACTTAAACCCCGATATAAAGCAACTGCTATTTATTTGGCCGTCCCTAACCAAATGATATCTTAGCCGAACCCTTGCGTACATAGTTTATTTATTTACTTTGCGAGTGACATTCGTATTTACTCGAAATAACCTACAGCCTGGAGCTTAATGGAAGCCATTCATCCTAAGCTCCCAATACAGCGATGTTTACTTAGTGTCGAGTTCGGCCACAGTCATGTGTATGTTGTCTTTATGGCTCGGTGTAAATCATCATAACGACTCATTTGTGTCAAGTGATTTGTCGAGCTGACAGATGGCGGCGGCCTCAGCCGCTGTGTGCTGCCGACTACCGCAATATTGCCGCAAGAAATAAATTATTACACAGGAAGACTGTTTTCGAAGATGTCAATGTGCTGAAAGAATCCTAGTTAGACCTCAGTCAGCGTTACAACTTACAGGTTTTAAGTGTAAAATCGCGATTTAAGCGATTCTTTCATGATCCACCACCAGATGGTAGAGCTAACATCCTATACTGCTATAAAAGTAAACATTCTAAAACTAACTCCGACCTAGACAGAAATCTAAAATCATCTCAACTGGAATAGAAACTGGGAGGCAAATTATTATGACTTATGCCAGTGCATTTACGTGCATCTAAGAGAGCGCTATTTGGTTACGAGCGCAGATTAATTTTATAACAGAAATAAACGTAATTTACCAAAATCTCACTAATTAATATCTATGAGTAACGTTAATAACTGTAAAACCGTTATCACTAATAAATTGGGCGGAGTATTCGCGGTCGCAGTTGTGGTCGTTGTCGCCTGCACAGATAATCTAATATTTCTATCTATCTATATATTTGCCCACGATCAAAGGGACTCAATTTTATTCGGAGAATTTCTGATGAAATAGTCTGAAACTGAGACAAGCTATTTTTTGGTGGTTAATTCCCAATTGAACCTTGAACCTGATGTAAAGCGCTTCACTTTTGTAAATTGTAATTTTTCTGAACCTACCGACTTTATTCCATTTTAATTTAACTTAATCTTAATTAATTTATTTTATTTCATACAGGATTTTCTTAGCCAGATTATTTCCAGACGTAGCGTTAATTTTTACTTTACATATAACAATGAAAACGATATGAATATAGTATCATAATAGGCAGCTAAAAACTTATTACAATGTTTTAGAATGACTACATCATTTATTCAGCCTTATAAGGCCTATTAACTACTTACCTACTACAAATTACATACCTATTTGACAGTTCAGATTACTCTACTTGTCGTAATAAAAAGTCTAGTCATCCCCTAACTCTACATGTACGTACGAGTATAAGATGACCGAGGCAGAAGCTAGTTATAATAATATTACGATATTGGGCCTTGCAAAAGCCGTCCGCGAAACTTTGCAATAAGTTGCCGGGTCGAGTGCGCGTGCCGAGGTCCGGAGTGGCGGGCTGCCGACCTTGCCCGCGTCGACGGCCGCGACCTCACGTCCGACGGCTTTCATTAATGAGGTAATTGTTATCTGCTGGTCAGGAATCTTCTAACAGTCGCTGTTGTTGTTAGCTAAATCTTACAATTACATGCTACAGAAACCAGGAATGAAGTAATGTTCCGTACATTATTGCCGTGTGGGTTCTATTGTGTATGGAACAGCTGTTTTTAGGGTTCCGTAGCCAAATGGCAAAAACCGGAAACCTTATAGATTTTTATACGTTATAAACCGTAAACCGCAATTTACGTTCCTGCTGCTACGGAACCCTTCATGGGCGAGTCCGACTAGCTCTTGGCTCATTTTGTTGATCTAACATGCTAAATGGACTTTATTCACGATAATTATTATGAGTTCGGGATGTAAACGATAAAAAAAGACGGTGTATAAATAAAATCTATATTTTCTCTCACTCAAGGTTACAAATGGCAATAAAATTTAGTAAAATATAAAAAAAATACTAAGATGCCCCTTGAAAGAGAGACCGGTGCTTGAGATAGGTGTATGAAAAACCCGTGTTACAGGGCACCAGTGCTCCACCTCCAGGACTCGTCGCTTTTAGTTACATACACAGATAGATAGATATACTTTATTGCACAAAAAAAACACAACTTAATAAAAATTAGATTGTAGTTAGACGAGTATAGTTAGTTAAATTGTGTTCGAAGTTAGAGCATTTTGTGGGTTACTCGTAACAAGGACTAATTGAACTTTACTTAAATGTTAATTTAGTATAATCATCAACTTTGCTGCAGAATATTAGGTTTGTGAAAAATAATCGCTCAGTATTTTTTTACAATATACTGTATTTAATAGTTTGTTAAGTAACTTAAAAGAACACTCGCGCCCAACCAATAAAGACCTACCTTTTCTGAATTTACAAGTTCCATTATTCATAAACGTTTATTGATTGCTTGGCCCCTTAGTGTTTCATATTAAAAAGCCGAGGAGGAAAATGTCAAGCGTTTAATAAAGAAGACTTTTAGTTGAGCATACCGAATTTATTGAATAACGAGGAAAAATTTGTACAACCGACAAGATAAATTAGGTAGTTGGGTCGAGCGGGGATTTAAACGACGCTTCCAGCGGAAACATTGACTGGAATTCATCGGGGCAATAAATGAGTGCGCGAAGTGCGTCGTGCCAAGATTTCCCTAAAAGATTCCAGGATGCTCACCGCGCTTGGCTCGGGCCCGGGCCCGGACGACCGCGAGGCCACGTGCGCAGCGCGGATGCTTTGTGCATCCGGAAACTGAGGGTTCAATCAATCACTCGACGTTGAAGTCAACTTAGAGATTTGTATGGACGAATGTTAAAATCCCTAAATTCGACTTGAATGTCGAGTGGACGAGAATAGGCCCCCAGAGCGTACAATGTTTACCGGTGAGATGAAAATCAAACGCTTCTTCGTTGCCTGAATTTTAGAATTAGTGATGGTTTGTGGGTTTACCACAAAACCCAAGTAAGTAGTAGAATCTGTTATTGCAATGAAAAATGCCGGTGGCGTTGAAAATTCAATATTCACGCAATGTCTGTTTCAGGATAACCGTCAGGCAAGGGTTTAATGTAGGTAGGTTCTGAAAAGGGTTAGTAAAAGTGCCTAACTCAAGGACGATGTAGTACCTATGTATTCACCATTACAATTGGAATAACAAATAAGGAACCTTTTATACCTATCAAATGCAAGGCATTTTGATAAAAAAACATTTTACACATTCTTATTTTACACTTATTATTTACACATTCCGTTTTTTAAATAGATTTGCATGTGAGATAGTTTTATTTACGTTGATCTAATAGTGGCGTGTATGTCCGCGCTCGTGACCGGGCAGTTTGCCTTCACGTCGGCGCACGCGCACCACGTGACGCGAGCTTTGCGCAGGACATTGTAAACAAACCGCACTGACATGACCGTGGCAATGCCTGTTATGGGTACCATATTTTGTACAACTAGAAAAAACGAACTGAGCGCGCTCCTGGAAACAGTTGCCAATTTTGGCAAAAGTTTTAAAATATTATGCTCGTAGATGGCAGATTTTGATGTCGGTAGAGCACAGAATGACTAGAAGTCAAATTAAATGTTAAATAGGACGAGGTGGAAAATTTTATGGTAAATTACAGGTATATTATGTAAATATGCCTATGTATAGTACGTCATTTTAAAGTCAAAGAGAGCTCAGCAAGCGTATTGGTGTGGAAATAGCAAAATCTTTACATTAGGTGAACATATATGTACCTTTAAATTAATCTACATTCTAGTGCAATGCGTGTAAATGTGTCAGTCGTGTGTGGCAGCACACAAGCGCGGTGGGAGCTGTCGCACACGCACGTCGCCCACGGCGTAAGGCTCGACAAGACAAACAACCTTTATCTTGGCTGCGATCTTGATCTATCGAGACCGAGCGCTGCACTGCGGTGCCACTCCTATGACATGGCATCGCTGTACTTTTGTGACGTCTAGTTACTCACGAAGTGAACAATGTATTGTTGCCGGTAAGCGCATTATGCCGAGTTGAAAGTAAGACCTATGGTGAGAGTCTGCCCTCTCCCAGGACTTGATCATAAAGTACCCTAGCAAAACCTATGAGGGTATTTAAGAAAAAAAACTGATAGATGGCGTAATGTAGGGGTTAGGGCCGTCAACAAATAGGGTAAATTGGAAATTTTACATACAATAAAACCAATGCCCATGAAGTTGGACCTAAAGCTTACATTACGCTATCTAGCGTCATTAAGAAATGTCTAGAGTATGTTTAATTCGCAAAACCCTCATTTGTCCTCGCAGGTGCACGAGTGCTCTCAGCGCTCACGAATGCAATAATGTTGTCGAAAAATCGATTGTATTATTAACTGCTCAATTTCCAT
The DNA here is from genome assembly GCA_019059595.1 of Marasmia exigua. Lineage (NCBI taxonomy): Eukaryota > Metazoa > Arthropoda > Insecta > Lepidoptera > Crambidae > Marasmia > Marasmia exigua. The sequence continues at coordinate 253,777 of CM032481.1, read as the reverse complement.
ACACTGACTGACCAACTACTGATTGCCAAAGACCAAACCGTAACCGTATCATACCAAATAGTCATACACTGGGTAGGTAGATATTTAGGTACACTTTACTTGCACAAAATTTACAGGTCTTAGTCTATGGTATTGTACTAGTACAATGTTGGCGGTCTTATCGCTAATAGCCACAGACAACCTCGGGGTAGAGCAAAAGTATAGCCAATTGAAAATTAACAATAAATATATCGATAAACAATAAAATCGATATTTGCCAACAGATTGGCCACACTACGTATGCAGAGTTCATTGATGCTGGAGTGGCGTCTAGTATTTGCAATATGGCGGTGTCGAGTGGCGCAACAAACATGGCGCCGAGGCCGCAGCAAATGGCCGATGTTGCTAATTTGATCGGTTTCGATGATGTTTGTGATTAATGACCGAGGCCGAAGGATGTACTTGGGTAAGTGGTACACAGTCGTTAAATAATCCTACTAATACAATAAATGCGAAAGCCTGTGGCAATGTACATATCCTAAATGTGTTAGTAGCTCTTTCACGCAAAAATTACTGAATGGAATTTGATGCTTTAACACGCGAAATAAACATAGGCTTGCTGTCCCAAATCTAAGACTTCATAAAACTGGAAATTCATTTGTAGGATTGAGCATTAGAATGTTTAATGAGTTACCTCAAAATATCATTGATTTACCCGTACATAAGTTTAAGTTGCATGTAAAAAACTGCCTAATGCAGAAAGGCTACTATAAAGTAGATGATTATTTGAATGATAAGGATTCCTGGACATGTTGATCTCTTCGCCTGTCCTCTAATGTATAATTCATTTCATAATTTTTCTTTGACGATTTATCTAAACGCTATTGATTATAAGCATTGTATATCATACTATCAGTCACTGTAATCATAATTTGTATAAGAATGAATATTGTAATTACCATATTATTAACTGAGTTTCTTGCTGATTCTTCTCGGTAGAAATTGACATTCCGAATCAGCGGTAGATTTACATAATATTTGACATTCATAAATGTTCTGTATGGACTTAAACTGAATAAAGACATTTTTGTGTGTGTTTTTTTATGAAGATACTTTACAATAATATACCTTATATCATAATAACACACAAGTTAAATACAATACATAAAAATAATAAGTAAACAAATACCTATACCTACCTACCTATATATAGTAATATAGGTACGTTTCTTACTTTTTAGGGTTCCGTAGCCAAATGGCAAAAAACGGAACCCTTATAGATTCGTCATGTCTGTCCGTCGGTCCGTCCGTCTGTATGTCACAGCCACTTTTCTCCGAAACTATAAGAACTATTGAAACTTGGTAAATAGATGTATTTTGTTAACCGCATTACGATTTTTACATAAAAATTGGAAAAAATAAAAAAATTGGGGGGGTTGAAACTGAAACTCAAAAATTCTTTTATCATCAAACCTCGTATAGGTTATGTATGTGGGGTATCTATGGATAGGTCTTTAAAAATGATGTTGAGGTTTTTAACATCATTCTTTTCTAAACACAATACTTTGCACAAGAGACGCTCCCAAAGTGGTAAATTGTGCCCCCCCCCCCCTCTAACTCTATAATAAATGAATTATAAAACTAAAAAAAATATATGATGTACATAATCATGAAAACTAACAACGAAAATTGGTTTGAACTTTTAATACGTTATAAACCGTAAACCGCCATTTACCTTCCATATATCGCACGTGGCCGGTTTTTTTTAAATATAATCAAATTATCATACTTTTATAATACATGTTGAACGGTAATTTTTGATACTAATTAACTGTACAGCGGTTCATAGTATATCCTGCAAATAACGAATAAGGCCGGCAACGCATCTGCAATCAATTTTCTGAGTATCGGATGAGTACAAGCGGCGGTGATCAAGCATTTACGTGATTACACGACCATCTCCCCTTCTTATAAAAAAAACAGATTCCGAGGAATAATTGCTTCTTTATTACGAGACGTTATAAACTTCTATAAAACTGACAGTTTTTTATACTTAGTTATTATAGTATCTACAATTACAATATATTTGAATATGCTAATCAAAACCGATTTTCATGGTAGAGTCTACCTGATAACGGGATACCTAATAACATTGAAAATCTCATTATCTGCGACAAGTCGGACACATAATTGCGAATTGCATAATACCGTTTTAATATAGTAATAAATTAAGGCTTTTGTAATATTAATGGCTCCACTCCAGCGAGACCGAGCGGGAGATAATGCAATCTGACGGGACGCGACGCGACGCGACGCGCGTGGTGCTGGTCGCTCGGGCCACTTCCTCTTCCAATCCTGTTTTATCTTTTACTCGTAAGGAATTTCTATGGAATGCAAAATACGGTCAATTTTCTAAGGAAATTACGATCACGGTCTTGCGTGGAAAACTACTAGGATGAATTTTTATGAAAAATATAGAATCGTATCTTGAAAATTGCTCATTGATTCGGAAACGTCTTTACAAAAAGCTTTTCCACAGTGTAAAGAATTATAAAGGGTTTAGATTTTAGTCGAGAAAATGTAAATAAAATAAAGGACGCAAAAAGTTTCAAATATGTAATGCGTGATATCTTTATGACCTGAAAGATGATTCAGTACTGTAATCTGGTTTGTAAGTAGGAGTTTCATTGTCTGCGATATCAACGTGTGTGACCCGCGGATCGGACGCGACCTTGTCGCTTTTGCGATTCGGTGACTGGAAATTCGATTTACGATAAAACGAGATGTAGTAGTTACAAGAAAACAAGTTCGATCCTTAGACGATCCGATCTACAGATTTACTGCGAGTGCTTATTGCACCTAGGGCAAGCTCACATAATTAGGGGACTTAGGTGCATCTACCTCGACGAGTGGCCCTGCTGGTAATCAATTCTGTCTATATTAGGCAGAAACGGTTACCGCGGGGAACGGTTTTTCCTGGGCAATGGTGGGTAGTAATTCATTCGTGGATTGCTACCTGACAGCCGAAGGATGCACACCCGGCGGACCGGCCCTGGCGTGCTACCGCGCCGAAGCGCACTTCGCTATAGGGCCTACATTGTCGCGCCGAGGGTCTGAGGGCCGGCGTCTTCGCGTCGTTCCCTGACGGTGCACTAGGGCCTGTGAAAGCGGGTTAAACCATCGGGTGCAGTAGCCGTAAGGCCCACGTTTGGTAGCCTGCACTGTAAGGTCGCAGCCAGTGGATTGCGGTGGCAAATCCAGTGTGAACTATCTACATAGAAAAAAAAAGTGTAAAATAGTGTTAGTGAGTAAGTACTTACAGCGTGTGGAGAGCAGGCAGCGGCGGCAGGCTGTTCTCCGATAGTTCGCTGATGAGGTTCCCCGACAAATCCCTGTGCAAAGAACACATTCGTTATTCGGCGAAAACCATTCGGACTAATTGCAATCTGACATTCGGATCAACGTATGTTTACATTATTGCATGTGGAGCTGCGAACCCGAGCTGCGGGAAGTGCATTAGGCGAGATTGATTGGTTGGCAGGTCATCAACTTGCTGATTCAGAGCCGCTGGTATCCGTTCTACCATTCAAATAAAGTCAATGTGGGTTCGTTGCGGATCAGAGTTTTATTACCTGTAATATTTCCTATCCCATCAAAAACATTCTGTAAAAAACAAGCCAAGTCTCGATGGAGCTGATTGTTTATCTCTAAAAAGTAATGAAATCTAGACAAAGTCGTGCCAAGTCTAAGGTTTCTTACTGCGATTTCTTTTAATGTTGTGTGATTTGGCCGTTGAAGGGTACAAAACCAGGTGCTCCACGACATCACTGCATATATTCTATCTCCTGAAGAGCGTATTTCAATAATATATATATGGATAGGCGAGCCTGAAACAAACAGTATAAAAATATTTGCAGTAGAGACGGACTTCTAATTTGATTTGATAGAAGTCTGTCTGTACGTCTATTTTATGTTAGATCAGTGGTTAGTGGTCGAGATATGTCCAATGGTGTCATGGCGCACCTCGTTTTGTACCCTTGTGTACCCTTCAACTGCCAAGTCACACAACATTAAATATAAACAACAAAAAAATCGCGGTCAGAAACCTTAGACTTGGCACGACTTTGTCTAGATTTAATTACTTTTTAGAGATAAACAATCAGCTCCATCGAGACTTGGCTAGTTTTTTACAGAATGTTTTTGATGGAATTTTACTTTTTTTTGTAGAAACTATAGAAAATCTTATTAAATAAATCTTATGCCACCAGTCGCGTATAAATGATAAGAGTATATTTTTTTGTAAAGGAAAACTGTAAATATAACTTGGTAATCTCACATATTTGTATGGGAATACCAAGTCATTTGTGCAATTGGTTTAACTGAAAACTGGGCCATTTCGGAAAAAAAATTAGAAAGGAGAACAGCAAATATAACTTGGTAATCTTACATATACCTATGGGATCGCCAAGTCATTTATGCGGTTGGTTTAAACATGGTACTCCAGATTTTCAATTATCCTAGCTTTTATACTTTTCCTTCTATGTGGCCATTAAACCCTAACTCTGTGCCATATTTCAGCTCTCTCAGATTATGGGAAGTACTAGTTCTATTTTGATGATCATTAGTGAGTGAGTGTCTGTCGAAAAAGCGAAACTTTGCTTTCGTCTAACTTTGCAACTAAATGTCATACAGACTTGAAATTTTGGATTAAAAGTAGGTCATTATAGCTTAACGAATGACGAAAATTTCTGCGTTCTGGTCTTATCCGGAGGTTCTCAAACAGGAGTCTGAAAATGCGGCGATATGGTTCCAGTAAAGGATGGTACGGCAGTGTTTGCTTCGCGCTCGATTTGGCGGGGCACTCCCGTGCCCCCAGATATGTACAAGGCCCGAGAAACTTCTCAAGGGCAGTAGGTATATGTATATGAAAACAAACATTTTTCACTGCGTAACATGGGTCTTTTTTACACTAAGTCGGTGGCAAACTAGCCTGCGGCTCGCCTGATGGTAAGCGATTACCGCAGCATATGCACCTCTGCAACACCAAAGCAGGGATGAATTAAAAAAAAAACTCCTCTTAGCGTCTGATTTCCATGGGCTCAAAAATGTTGTTCAAATTAGAAGTTTATATTGAAATCAGAAGAAGTTTAAATTGAAAGAAGGGTAGGTGTCTTTACGTTTTCTTATTTCAATTTAAAATTCTAATGTGAACAATATTTTTGAGCCCATGGAAATCAGACGCGAAGAAACCGGATGGTCAAATTTCGGAGAATCACCCATACTATGCAACGCGCACGGAGCAACACGACACACGCATAGGCTATAGAAAATGACATTATTTATGTCTGATTTGTTGCATCTTTTATGAGATATTTAACAAACGGAAATTCAGAAAGAGCTTAACGGAGCTTTCGCCTTCATCGCTGGCACCGTTTATCGCGAAATTATAAAGGCAATTGAGCGAACTGATGAAAAATTCATTGCTGCCATAGTGCGGGTGGTGCGGATAAATTGATATGAGTATACAGCATGAGGCGAGTGTCAGCAATATTCGGTGATGGGTGGACGTGGAGTCAGGAGGCAGATGTTATCCGCGGGTAGCTTCGGCCATCTTTTACTCGAGGGTTATGGCTCCGTGAATTGCTTGGTGGCAATTGATCCACACATGCGGGGAACAGATAAACTGTATGTGATTGTGTATTAATTTTCGTATTAGTCCATTTATGTGCATTTACATGTTTAACATTTATTATGTAACTCTCAGGTCAATATCTTAATTTTTTTATGTGTTTATGTGGCAGACGAGCAGACGAATCACCTGATGGAAAACACAGCACAGTGCTGCTTCACGCCGGTTTTCTGTGAGGCGTGAAGCAGTGCTGTGCTGTGTTTCGCTGCGTGAGTGAGGGTACCGGAGTCCCAATCAGGGAGTAAGGGGGGCTTAAAGGTTGGCAGCGCACTTGTGACTCCACAGGTGTCGCGGGTATCCATGGACGGCGGCAATTGCTTACCATCAGGTGATCCGTCTGCTCGTCTGACACCTATCACATAAAAAAAAGGCCGAGGTTCACAGCGAGGATTAGAAATTATAATATGTACAGATAGGCACACATCAGGTTACTACAATCTGTCAAATTTTCTAGATTGATAATGAACCATACGTCTTAGAAACTAAGGTGAGAGTCTATTGAACAAATTTGACATATTATATTTACTTTGACGTGTGGCTGTAGGTACATCCTTTTTTATAAATAAGAAATGTCTTGAGACTACTGAGTTGCAAGAGCATTTTCATCAGTAGTAGCGTCGACACGACGGCTGTTGCTAAAAATTTAACATGACCTAATGTGTCGTCTCAATTAATAAAAGAATTACGTTAAAAAATTGCTCGTAATTTTCGCTTGGCTAGGGGTCGAACTAGACCAGAGACCGGTCATTAATAATAGTGAGATATTTTCGTTGCCGGCGGTGGGTCTTCATCAAGATGTCAAAATGATAATGTTATTTGGGTGTCGCGAGACTTCAAAGCGTCAGAATTAGCCGCCCCCATTCTGCTTCCTGCGCGGCGCGTGCGCGGGCGCGTGCGCCGGTCGCGTCGTGAGGCGATGGCTATGTTAGGCGTCTAAACAGACACGTCTCTTGACAGTCTCGAAAGTTAAAAAGTAACAGTTCAATATATAGACTGTCATAAGTGCTTTCGTTAATTTCATAAATATTTTTCTAGGCTATTCGAACATTTCAACCAAATGAATAGATATTATGACGTCTAGCTTTAACTGCATAGTTAAGCACTTCCGAGGGGACGCGGTCCATATCTCCTGCAGAAGCGAGTTGCGTTTGTCTCTCAAGAACTGTCGATAGAAATGCATACATCCATCATAGATTTTTTGTGGACAGTTTCCTACCTGATCAAAATAAAAAAAACAATAAGAATGACATACCGTCATTAATTCTTTCTTGAAGATCATCAGGTCGTACCTGTGTGGAAACACCATCGCTGGCAGCTGATTCACAGTTTAACTATGCTCGGTACTCGGTAAGAAGTGGAGTAAGAATCGCACTGTGGTCCACATCATATGGGGAGAATTTGAAATTCTGGCGTGCTCTACAATGGTGAGCAGCAGGCACAAAGCCGAACAGCTCCTCGGAACACTCCCCATTGTTGATGCGGTAGAGATGCTACATCGCCGTGACAAAGGATCGAGCGTATCGGAAATAGTCTGGTCGTTGATAATTCTGATTGCCCTTCGCTGGATTACGGTCCAGAGGATGAACTATTAGTGAATTTAAAGAATTACATAAATCTTACCTAAAGGTAAAGATAACATTCTGGTACAGTATAGCATCTGGCACGGGCACGGGCAGTGAGGCACGCGAGCGCTGCGCGTGCGCCGCGTTATTAATGATTGGGACGCGCGCGTATAGATCAATGGCGGCGCGCGTCGCTGTCACGCCGGACAACGCTTTAACTAATGACGCACTCTCCGACACGGATGTCTTGCGCTTATATTTTATTTTTTAACTTTAGAAATATAGTTACTCTGTCCTGTAACACGTTTTTTCGATTTACTACAGGCAAAATCGAGTTGTTGTTCTTTATTATCGTTTACCTATATTTAAAAATTAGATATAAGAGGTTACCTACATCATTGATTGATATGAAATGGCGTCAAAACGAGGTATTTGTCTAAAATAAATTTGAGAAAAATTAGGGACACAAATTATGTGTCTATATTGAAAACTGCAACCTGCATAAGCTCTAAAGTGCTATTTAGGTACTCACTCTAATAGGTAGTCATTTTTTTGCTTTATAGCATTTAAATCTCTTTCATCGGCATGGAACGCCTCAGCTGCGTAAAGGTTATTGAATGAGTCCGGCAGTCAAAGCAAGTACTCATGTGGTCAAAGGAAGTATAGGAACGAGCCTAGAACTGCATTTTTCATTTAATCACACACCGATGGACTAAAAGCTCATTGCAATGAATTTAAACCCCCACATTGCATTAAAAGATGCAAAGATAAGCTGAGTCTTCAGCTGCGTAATTATTAAGAAACTGAAGGACGCTCAGATGTAGCGGCCTAGATTATTATTTCCATAACAATGGATCACGATAACATCAAATGCCAACCCTTTATAAGGAAGCTTTGTCATGCTTTTTTTATCAGCAATATTTGCTTCGCAATTTCGCAATTCACAAGTAAGCGCAAACATTGAGGCAGTGGGTACTTGTTTTGCTACTTACTTAATGATATAATCCATACTATATTATAAATACGACAGTGTATGTCTTTGTTAGTTCGTATTTCATGGCAAAATAGTTTTAAGTAGAGATAAATGAAGGGATGGAGACAGAGAGATGTGACAAACTGAATTCCGCGAGGGACGCTGGGGGCGACCTCTTGGACACAATATTCATCATTTCAGCCAATAGACGTCCACTGTTGGGCACAGGGCTCCCCAAAATGTTCTCCACACAGATCGGTCCTGTGCCGCCCGCATCCAATGGATTCCCGCGATCTTACCAGATCGTCGGTCCACCTTGTGGGGGGCCTGCAACAGCTGTAGGGAAAACTAATAAATGAATGACAGTTCTTATACAATAGGGCGCAGACGAGCAGACGGATCAACCGATGATAAGCGACTGTTTTTTTTTAAATAAATATTTCACAACATCACATATATTGATCCGACTCCGAGATAGGTAGTTCAAGCTCCGGTGTTACGCATATCAGAATCAACAGTGGGATTACAGATATATACATATAAATACTTTTCTTATGTAAATACATGAATATAACACATAGATAGAAAACACCCAGACCAATACAAACAGACATGTTCATGCACACAAAATGTTGTACTGTGCAGGTATCGAACCCGCAATCCTTGCACCAGAGGCAGCGTTCACTACCACTGTTCTAAACGGGTCGATTGCTGCCGCCCATGGATGGCATCCGAATCATCAGTGGAGCTATGCCTAAGTGCGCTGCCAGCCTTTTTAAAAAGGAGTTGGGTGGTAAATTTACAAAAAGGTAGCAACTATTAAAGACTGTTTCTGCTATTCTTCCAATGGTTGACAGCGCTATTTTTTTTTATGTGATAGGTGGCAGACGAGCTCCTGATGGTAAGCGAATGCCGCCGCCCATGGACACCCGCGACACCAGTGGAGTCACAAATGCGTTGCCAACCTTTAAGCCCCCTTTCCCCCGGATTGGGCCTCCGGTACCCTCACTCACGCAGCGAAACACAGCACAATGTTGCTTCACGCCGGTCACTCCGGTCGAGCCGGCCCATTCATGCCGAAGCGTGGCTACTTCTCGGTTAGCAATGCCAGATAGAACTCGTCATCAGGTGAAGTATTTTTAGAAGATTACAACCTGGGCATGTTTAAGGCGAAATTGAATTTAACAAGCATTGCTTTTGTCTTCTTCCTTCAAAATTAGAGACAAATCAGTATAAATGTGCGATTAAAAAACACCATGGAATTATAAAAATAGATTTATTTTGTTCTTTCAAAATAAATCTATTTTTGTTTACTTCCACAGGTAAGCTGGAGGGTGTTCGTTCCGGCGGGTGAGCGCGGAATAAAGCGAATCGACAAAAGCGGCATTTCGTTAAGTGTTTCTCGATTTGTAAGGCGTGGGTGTTTGCCTCTCCTCGCGCTCCATATCGATAGCGAGCAGGCATTAGCCCCGCCGCCAAGTGCCGCGATAAAAACGTTTCAATGCTGTCCCTACGTTTTTTTACTCTTAAGATTGATATTGGATCACAAAAATTTAGTGATTCTACGGTTCTGCTCACGTAGAATTTGGTTTGGTTTCTGTATTTTGCCTACAAGTCCAAGTCTCAAGAGGACCTATAAATGGAACGAATGCATCTACCACCCACAGATATATCGAGAATATATCTGTGGGATTGGTGATCGGTAGATGCATGGTGAGAAACGTGTAAGAGATCGATGTTTGAATTAGAGTGAGCCGGCGGAGTTAGGAAATAGGACCTCAGACTACCAACGACCAGTGCGATCTACCCAACGCCGCATTGTCACTTAGGATCAGTGTCTGTTGTTCCAAATAAAAAAGTAAAATTTCTAAAAAACATCATCCAGTTATAATCTACCTCCGCACCGATACAAACGGAAGTATCGCCATGAAACAAAACACTCAAGCGAAACTCGTGAAACCTTTTTACATATTGCAAAAGTTAGATTGAGTATTCACAACATGTCCGATATACGTAAAGGTAATAAACTAGTAACAGAGAGTGTAAAGCTGCAGAATAAATAATAGGCATACTACTAGGCAGAGCTGCTTGTATTGATTTAAAAAATCATTTTGAACCAAGTTAAATTTACTAAAATTCATATATCGGGGCTAAACGCGACGAAAATAAACAAGTACATTGTAGAACTTATTGCTTGATGGTTTGCCCGTGTACACAAATGGACTGACAGATTACATTTGTCAACGGAGTCGGGAGAAAATTGTTATACAGTATATCATTCTCACACACATGTGTGTAGTAGCTACAAAAACCTAAATATTTTAATTAACCGAGTAAATCAAGTTAAACAAGCAAGCGCCGCCCGCGCACGCTCTCTGACGGTGACAGCCCTGACAGCGTCAGCACTCTCTGACAAACCGGCCTAACTACCGTCACTGTCACATGAGCATAGTCTGACAATTTAATTTTAATTGGCTTGAGCAATAACAATTAGGTCACAATATAAGATCTGGGAAAGTTTATTATTCTTAGTAGAGCCAAGATCGGACGCTTCGTGACTTCGAATTCCTGGAAGTTATAATAGTTTGTAAGAATTTTAATAGATTTTAAACAAAGGCAGTATCTGTTTTATCCCAGGAAAATTGATTTCGATGGAATCACTTATTAGAAATGATGATAGAATTGCATTATTATATTCAGCCTCCTCATCTTTGCGTGTAATTCTCAGTTGCGTCCAAAGCTACCGCTTCGGAGCCCGGGGTACCCTTGGACCATCATCCAGGATTACAGACCTTTAGACAGGGGAACCAGACCAACTGACGGGCAGTTTTACTCACGATGTTTTCCCTCACCGCAGAGCTAATGGTATAAATATGCACATATATTTGAACAATCCAGAGGTGCATGCTCGGATCCGAAGCACAACCTCCGTATGCAAGGCGTATCCACTGAGCTACGAGTACCATCGCTCCTACTATTTTGGCACTATTATATTAAGCACCGACGATAGACAAAAGAAATGCGTATCGTTGTGTCTGTTCCTACCAACCCGAAAGGAATGGAAAACTAAGCTTAACCTCATTTGTGATGCGTGCGCCTTTAAAGAAAGGTATCCGCAGAATACCAGCGCCACGGGGACCTCACGTGTCCGTGGCAGATGCTGAGCGGAGACCTTTTTAAGTGCCGCATTAAGAAATATTATATTGCTTTGTAATTTTTATTTTTGGTACTTAAATAAATAATTTCAATTCAATTCAATTTAAATTTGTCTAAAAAACATAACAGTCGTAATACTTGCTATATTCAGTTTCTTCCCATTTGCATTAGTTTTAGAACCTACAGTCTCTAATTGTATTTCGAAATTAATCAAAGTTGGTGTGCTAGCAGAGTAAAAGTTGACGCAATGTTTTTGCTTTTAGCTCTAACAAGATATCCATCTTCTGCTTCGCAAGTTTCACCCGTTTTTAATAAACGGCGCCGTAGAAGTCATATCGGGTCTTATTAGTTCCAAGTCATTGGAGATAAAAACTAGCAGCAGCAAGGTTCGTGGGGCGGCGAAGTGGGTCAGGCGCGGGCTGGAGTGGACTGACAGAGTTATTCGCTAATAACTGTCCTCGCAAATGAATTCCCTGCCGGGCCGGCGTCCGCGCCGCGTACATAGTACAATTAAAGCTGATGCTATTTCAGACCACAAAGTTACAACACAGGAGCGACGATGGGTATTTCCCCGGGATCGGGATTTCCGGTTCCTCCCATCCGATTCATTTAGACTAAAAATATTGTGAAAATTGGAAGTTTGTATTAAAATATAATAATAAGCAATATGAGTATTGAATTAAATAAATGTTTAAATGTGTCTTTAAAGTAAATTTAATATATTTGTGAGCAATATTTTAAGCCCATATGATTTAAATAGGAAGAATCTGGTTCTTCCCATTTTGTACCAGTACCCTATCCCAAAGAGATATACATATGTCCCAATACCACAACTAACAGAATCTCTATATTTATCAATATACATATATGTAGTATAATCTCTTTTAGCTACAGTGTCTCCTCTCTGCAACGAGTCAGACGGATTAGCACTAGCTAGTAGGTTATGCGGTACATATGTATGTGTATTTCATTATTTAAACTTTAAATGACCTGTCTGTTTTAGTAGACTTTAAATTTTAAAGTCCACTAAAACAGACATAGGTTACTTTTCATCAGGTGACAAGCTTGCTCGTTTGTCGCCTCTAGCAAAAAAAAAGGAAATCTCCAACTGTATTTTAGGCAAAGTTCTAACAATGAAAATTATGATTATGCACGCGTTGATGTCTTTTTAAGGGCCATGCATTATGTGCAATTAAATTGCAACTTATTGATATTTCTCTCTTTTGCGGATACTTGCAAAATATCAATTTGTTAATCTCATTTGTTTATCAATGTTGGTTCCAGTGTCTCGGAGAGGAGTGGATGTTGCCTACTTTCCTGTGCGCTACTATGCGCCGGCGGCCGGCCGCGCATTAGCATGCGCCGTGACGTGCATGACAAAGAGAATGCGCCTGCACTACATTCATACGCCACTAAACACAGAATAATGAAGAATTATTTCTATTTCACACATTATGGTTTTTTGCGGCGCCGCTCTCTGTTTTCACAGTGCATTGTAAATTGCTTTAGCTTTTGTTCAAAAACTTGTCGTTTCTAAAAGCAAGGCAGTTCACAATTTACGAGTAAAGTCTAGTCATAAAAGCTTATAATAACTAAGCTATATAAGGAACAAGCAAATCACAGCAAGTTTTATAATGTTTTTCTTGTGTGATAAAGGTACTATTGGGCAAATTTTTAGGAGTAAACAGACTTTGCGTAGAGACTATAGATAGCAACTCAAAAGATGATAAATGTAATTAAAATCAAATAATGAGAATCTGTGTTATGTAACTGAGGATGTATCTTGAGGCATAGAATAATAACAATATTCTATGTCTTGAGGATACTCAAAGGAGCGTTATCAAATAATTTAATTTAGTCAATCTGAGTTCTTTTTTAGATTGGGTTAGTTCAATAACCTTAAAGTTTGCTTATGTTATTCGCGAAACACTCAATCGTTCCAAAGCTGATAACATCTTTCAATTCCTCGATTTCTTACCGGCTGTCGCCGCCCGGCCCCATCGATCACCCATCCATGTACAGTCACAACTAAGTGCCGCACTCAATTATCGACCTTTTCACTTTTAAATACTGACAGAAATATACTTTCGTTACCAGTATTGCTGAATACTTGAAGATGTTTTAATAAATGGTGTAATTGTGACCATCCATCAGATGTGTAAGCCCTCTGTGCTCGCCCTACTAGTGCTGCCGGATAATCAATTGTGTTTACCCTGAATAATCTAAAAATCGATTGGATTATCGATACTATCGATTAAATCAATAATATAGATATTTATTTTGGCCGGCGTCCGCGCCGCGTTCATAGTACAATTAAAGCTGATGCTATTTCAGACCACAAAGTTACAACACAAGAGCGACGATGGGTATTTCCCCGGAATCGGGATTTGCGGTTCCTCCCATTTGATTCATTTAGACTAAAAATATTGTGAAAATTAGAAGTGTGTTTTAAAATATAATAATAAGCAATATGAGTATTGATTTACTTAATAAATGTTTAAATGTGTCTTTAAAGTAAATTGAATATATTTGTAAGCAATATTTTAAGCCCATATGATTTAAATAGGAAGAATCTGGTTCTTCCCATTTACCATGTCCCAGGACCCTATCCCAAAGAGATATACATTATGTCCATATGTCAATTATCAATTATCGATATACATATGTCAATTATCGACCTTTTCACTTTTAAATACTGACAGAAATATACTTTCGTTACCAGTATTGCTGAATACTTGAAGATGTTTTAATAAGTGGTGTAATTGTGACCATCCGTCAGATGTGTAAGCCCTCTGTGCTCGCCCTACTAGTGCTGCCGGATAATCACTTGTGTTTACCCTGAATAATCTAAAAATCGATTGGATTATCGATACTATCGATTAAATCAATAATATAGATATTTATTTTGGGTCAATATAATAGTTTTTTAGCAATTATTAGATTATAATTGCTTAGATTGACAATACTATCAATTAAATCGATAAAATATATGCTGGAATCAAGTTAATCATCATCATCAGCCCATTTAAGTCCCCACTGCTGGGGCACGAGCCTCCCTTAATCACATGAGGGGTAATTGCCATACTCACCACGC